>OX940891.1:14335239-15741618 GCA_954871355.1 Cabera pusaria | reverse complement strand
CAAACAATTGTAACAAAATATTTCCATATATTGATCATATTGTTTATCCACAGATGAGCATAAACCTTCACAAAATGGCTGGCTCAACGAGTACATTCACGGTGACCGTGCTTCGTCCAACGAGGAACGGTCGAGAAGAGTGTGTTGTGAACGCTAGTCGGCTTGTACCGGGTGATGTATTGGTGCTGCCACCTGACGGATGTGTGATGCCATGCGATGCTATGCTACTCACTGGGACTTGTATCGTTAATGAGAGCATGCTTACAGGTAAATGTAGACCTTGTATACTACAAAATAAAGCACAAAATAGCACTTCTTCGGTCGAGAGGAGTGTGTTGTGAACGCTAGTCGGCTTGTACCGGGTGATGTATTGGTGCTGCCACCTGATGACTGTGTGATGCCTTGAGATACGATACAACGGTGACGACTATGGTGGCAAGAGATAGATGGTCGTCTAGCTGTATCTCTCTTTCTCTTTCCCTCTTTCGATTTATCAACGAACGAAAAAATTTACTATCTGTTTCGTATGTTAAAATTGAAGTATATTTATGTTTTAGGTGAGAGTGTGCCGGTGATGAAAGGACCGCCTTGTCCGTCCCCTGACCCGTATTGTACTGAAGGACACAAAAGGCACACCCTGTTTTCTGGAACGCATGTTATACAAACTAGATTCTATGGCAATCATCAGGTAAGCATCCAGAGTTTTCTATTTGTCAATTTATTAAAATAAAAGAACATTTCCGAAATAACTATTGGTACGATTACGTCTTCGAGACCCCATACTGCAAACTGCGTTGTGCATTCCGATTACGAGACCGTAGCTTGAGTCAGAGCTAAAGCCGATTCTCATTATGCTGGGTAACTGGGTACACACCTGCCGAACGAAAGACAATGAATGCTTGAAATGAAGAAAATGGAAGCCTGCTTAGATCTTAATATTTCGTTCGCTCTCAGTTGCTTGGTCTGAACCCGGCGTTATAGATAAACCTTAAACAACTGACTTCTTTAGGTTTTGGCGGAAACCTGAAAAACTGTGTTTGCTCTCTTTGTATTTCTTTTCCTGAAGCTCGTGTTCTTTCGCGATGAATGTGTGCTGATGTAGAAAAACTGCACAATTATGACAAACACGTGATTCTGCACTCACACCAAAATTCCATTGAAAGTTATCAGTAAAGTCTATCTTTACGCAGGGGATTGACTTGGACTGGACTTTGACATGAACTTGACTTGAATATGACTCTTCTTTTTTACGACTTTAATCTACGAAAACTTTAAAAATTTAAAGACTTTGACACTGGCTAAGTATGCTATTCGTGTGGAACCGTAAATAAACTTAAAACCTTGTCTTCGCTTTTAACACCGCAAATAATCAGCGCATTACGCATACACAGATTATTGACTATGAATTCTTACATCTAATTAATCTATAATTTCCAGGTCCTAGCAAAAGTAGTAAGAACCGGCTTCGACACATCCAAAGGAGAACTCATAAAGAGTATTCTGTACCCGACCTCAACTAGTTTCAAGTTTTACACTGACGCCGTCAAATTCGTCGCGTTCATGTTCCTCATAGCTGGCATGGGAATGATATACTCGATATGGCTTTATGTTGATAGAGGGGTAAGTTACAACTGTTATTTTTAGGGTTTCGTACCCAAAGGGCACCAAAGGAACCCTATCACTGAGACTTCGCTGTCCGTCCGTCTGCCTGTTCGCATTTCACAGGGCTGTTCTCCTTAACCGTAATAGGTAGATAGGTACATGAAATGTTCACGAAGTATGAATAATATGTATTACTATGGGGGATTTAACAACAAATACTAAAAATATAATTAAATTTAAAAGAGGGAGAGAAACAAATTCTTGTATGGGGATACCAGAATTTGTTTCTCGGCGTTATTTGCTTGAACTTATGTACCATAATAGATAGAGACACTTGAAATCTTCACAAAGTATGCATGACTATGGCTGATATGACAACAAATACTAAAAACAGAATAAAGATATAAATAAAAGGACTCTATCTGTGTACACTATGAGCAAATTTCAAGTCTCTATCAGATAGAGTTTACTACAATAGTTGCTATAACATCCAATAATAAAAACTAAATGAAATTATTTTTTTTTAAATGCGGATATGGGTATCGATTGATCACTATCTCACCTGATGTTAAGTAACGATGCGGTCGATGATGTAGCGCGCTTATCCAAAATCTACCTATTCACTCGCGACTTGAAGACAATGTTAAAAATAATTAAAAATTAAAGTGGGTCCCCATACAAAAAACTTGTTTTTTCCAGCAAATTTTGTTCAATCGGAACCCTACATGTGCGAATCTGACTCGCACTTGGCCAGTTTATTAAACATCCGTTATCATTGTCTGCTTTGGCATCATCACCATCTTTTTGAATGCATGATGTTGAACGGATCCGACGTGGTACTCTTGTTTCTGTTCGTTCAACGCCGCGATGACTACTTAGGTAGTTGCTGTTAGACAGTGGTCAGTTATACACCTTACAAGCGTTTCGAAAAACCGCCCGGCTTCGCATAGAAGTGCGTGCGTGCATTTCGTAGAGGCTGAGTGGCTAGCTCTGTTGTCACAGTTTGTTGGCCGCCCACCCTGTACTAAACGCAACGCAACGACTATACTAAAACAAAAAGTGTCCTTTGCCTTCGCCGCTTTGCCGCCATACAAACTAACCAACACTAAAAATGGATCGCGGCCGCGACACTTATTTGTAATCGCAACAAACGTAACCTTATAGCATTTTCTTGTCACCAAAGTACCATTCACTGATCAAGGATCTCGTGTAATCTAAGCAACTTTTAGTGTTGCTATGCCATCATCTTCATAATTCCGTTTCCGTTTCCTTCGCACATGATATAAGGCGAACATACGAACAAGTGTAACATTTAATCCTCACTCTATTTTCTTCATGTTGTAGAGTGCAACAGATAAAATAATCCTGCGTACACTAGACATCATCACCATAGTAGTTCCGCCAGCGTTACCGGCCGCCATGACTGCTGGTATAGTATACAGTCAGAAACGGTTGCGGTCCAAGAAGATATTCTGCGTTTCACCACCCAGAATTGTGGTCTGCGGAAAACTTCAGGTCATGTGCTTTGATAAGGTAATTTTTTCAGTCTACCGCCGTAATAGCATAGAAAAGATAATAAATACTACGTATAGAACGGACACTGTTTCCCCCACAATCCGGGCTACCTCACCTCGCCACCGATTCTGAAGCTATCGAGGAGCTAGTGTGAGCAAGGACGCCATACGCGCACGACTACAGAACAATACTACCTCACAAGGAGAAGAACATCAACTTCATACATGTATGAATATACAACACAGAAATATTAATAATAAGTATTATGGAATATTTCTGTGGGACTAGGTAGACACAGGAGGTTCAAATTTACGTAGTATTTATTTAATATATATACTAATACACTTATATTTGTATACCTAACTATATATTCGTATTTTAGAATTCATTTTAAAAAATTAAAACAACGATATACTCGTGCGTAATTAAACCTTAGTTTTTAAATATTGAATAAAAACTTTCTTAATAATTTATTTATCTTTGTCACTTTTTCAAATCAAGTAACTTAAGTATATGAAATTTTCCAACCTAACTCTACACTATTCAAATAACGTAATCAAATATTTAGAAGATTTTAGTTTGCAAAAACTTTCGCAACTGTTTCACTTGCACGCGTATCGGTCTTCGTTCGCAGCGAAGTGTCTTAGTTATGGCGTATCGCGTAGAGTAAATGAGAATAATTTTATGATCTATATACTTTTGAAACCATAGCGAAGTACTGGCTAGCAAGTCTAAACCGACTTTAAAATGAAGTAAGTTACGGCTACATCCTTAGACTTCACGCACACGCAATTGCGCCTGTAGAAAAACGACATGTGTGTAGTGTCTGTGTAATAGGTCGTTAAAACGCGAGTTTGTATGGAGATTTTGTCGAGTGTCCGGGGTGTGGTAATAGTCAAACTTGCCGGAGTTATAGAAGAAGCCCTATCTCTCTATTTTCATCATCATAATCAGCCAGTGTCAGTCCAATGCTGGACGTAGACTTCTCCCGAGCTACGTCAATGAGCCCGATCTTTTGTGAGAAAGTAAAAATTAAAATGGCTGCTATTTTCACGGGAGGTCGAGAGGGGATTAACAACCTCCTAAAATATAGGTACTTCAAACCTGAACATCCTGCATATATCAATACAGATAAGACATTAAGTAATTAAAATAATAATGTCTTAATAATTAATACAGATGTAATGTTTGAATAAAACAAAATAGGTTTTAAGACAGTAGTTATAAAGTTGATAATAGAACAAACACGTGGTCTATATTCTCGATTCTTCCAGACAGGTACTCTAACAGAGGACGGACTAGACTTTTACGGGGTGATACCGTCGTGGGCCGGAGACAAGTTCGGTCAAAGGGTTGATGACGTCATCTCTCTACCTGCCACCAGCCCATTGGTCCAAGCGTTGGCGTCCTGTCATTCATTGACGAGTATCCAAGGAGAATTGAAAGGAGATCCTTTGGATTTGAAAATGTTTGAATTCACTCAATGGGTAAGTTTCTATTTATTTTTTGACCGACTTCACAAAAAAGGAGGAAGTCTTCAATTCGTCGGAACCTTTTTTTTTATTTTATTTTTTATGTACCGTTCACCGAAGTTCACTCGAAGATGCCTGAACCGATTAGGAACATTATTTTTTGGTTTCAAAGGGTACCCTTCCCAGGTGGTCCCATTTAAATTTTAACGGAATCGGCCGAGCCGTTTTTAACATATCAACATTTATATTACGATGCATTTACTTATCTCGAAGACATACTCCTTACTACTTGCACATATTATGTAATAGTTACTACGTCTACTGGCGACTTTGACTAGCGCGACGTTTGAAGTCGGTTCTTTTAGTTTTTTAAACGATCTTAAATTATTTGTATGATGTTCGACTGATAATCACTTTACCGCTATCTCACCTGATATTAGTTGAAGATGCGGTTTATGATGGAATTGAAAGATGGTATGGATGGTATCCCAACCTGTCTTCCATACTGGTTGACACTGAACACAGTCTTTGTCCGGGGGGTGGTTTGAGCCATAGTCTAAGCCACTCAGGGATCACGTGAAGAGTAGATTAAAGTCTAAGTTTGCGAATGACGGAAGGCAATATTGCCCTTCTTTCCATCACAACAATCACTGTCCTATATATGGTCCATAAGTAAACAAAAAATACGGTACGTAAATTTTTTATTTGCGCTTTGTAGCTAAGAACTTGAGTATTTAAATAAATAAAGGTATCGTTAAAGATCTCGGCAATGCACAAAGTATTTAAAAATCTGTCAGTATTATTTTAGTTGCTATTTTTCAAAGACAGTTATTAACACTAGATTAGATTACAAATATTATTCAATTCATTACTAAAACTTGTAATGGTGAATAATTGAACCATGATTCATGACAATTACAAGCGAATAAAATCCCCGGAAATAAATTAATCATTGTGTAATCGCAATTAACAGTTATCTGTTGCCAGTTGAGGTTAAAACCATAACAATAATAGTCTGTGTGTTGATGACTCAGACTGATTTTGTAATTTTAATATGCAATGTTTCCATAACTAATTACCACTAAATATTAAATAACGAATACAAATCAACACTGTATCTTTTTTGTTGGGGACTTCTTCACGGTCAAATGGCTGGACGCAAATCGCTGAAATTTTGCACAAGGATAGCCAGTATTATGGATTACGCTATAGGATACTTTTTAACGCGTGCGAAGCCGCGGGGCACGGCTAGTACCTACGCTATAATATAAGGAAATATAATTATTAAAACTACCGTCAGTATGTTTCATAATTTATAATTAAGTGAAAACGCGACGTACGTAATCACTCAGTATGCAATCATTAGATTTTTTAATTGCTTTAAGTTATCTAAGGCGGCAATGGCCCAATGGATAGGGTGTCGGACTAGCGATCGTGAGGTCGTGAGTTCGATCCCCACCCCATCCATTGCACTATTGACGTGAACCCACTCCAGACACAAGCATAGCAAGCTTAGTTGGAGGGGTTAACAAGAATACTAGTAATGTGTAACCCACATTGCGAGTGATCTTAAAAAAAAAAAACATTTAGCCACAAGTACTCGCATTAACGGCATACAAAAATTACATAAAATATGTATACGTCAGGCACTAGAAGAACCAGGACCAGAAAATACAAGATACGACAACCTCACCCCGGCTATCGTGAAACCGCACGCGACACAAGAGGAAGATCCGCAGAACTTGGACAACTATGACCCATTCACCATGGAGGTTCCTTATGAGGTTAGTTATGTTCGTTATATTTGAATTAATAGTTTAGCATGGTTTTACATATGTTTTTTTAAATTTTGTATAGGTTAGTGTTTGACCACTATTTCACCTGTTGGTAAGTGTTGATGTGGTCGACTATGGTAGCATGCCAGGCCTAGAATGGAAACTAACTCTCAAGGACAGCTGCCGGAACACATTCGAGGTTTTAGTGACAATGGCGACAGATTTTCCGACTTGACTTGGGGTAGCTGACCAGGCGGACATTAGACAATGTCATACCACCATGCCGTTGGGTTTCTTAACGATGTTTTCCTTCAGTGAAGGGCCACTGGCTATTTTTCAACGTAAGTTTGCATTCTAAAAGCAATCGAATATGAGTAAGAAGTTGTTGACAAGGAAAATGTATATGGAGAATGGAGTTGCATTATTGAATAAATTCTCCTTTTCAACAAGTTTAAATAAATTCTGATTACTTTTTTTACTTTACTTAATTTAAAGAATCCAGTTGTCGAATATTTATAGTCGTATTTTCTATATTCGATCGATCCGGTTTTCATCTAATCCGATAAAACTTCGAAATTTTACTTCAAATTCAAATTGAAGACGGGTGAAATCCAGATTGATCGAATAAACAAACTGATCGTTAGCCACTGTTGAGACTGGAGTTATTAGCAAATAATTATATGCTAGCTGATCTATGTTTGGGTGTTGTTTTAACTTTTAATATTTCTATTTCAGATTGGTTTACTTCGACGGTTCCATTTCTCGTCTTCACAGCAATCCATGGGTGTGATCGCCAGGGTACTTGGACAACCACAAATGGTTTATTTTGTCAAAGGGGCTCCGGAGAAGGTATGTATTGAAATCGTTGTGTGACTCTTATCACATGGTATTAAGGTTCATGTTCTGTTAACAACTGTTGTATTTTGGGAATATAAAATGTCGGTAATGTAAGTATTTGTATATGTTTAGTCTGTATCTTTTCCTTATTTTGAGTATCTACGTTGTATGCAAGCAGTAGGCAATCATATTCTATAAGTCCAATTTTTACATAATTATTTTCTCATCTGATGATAAGTGACTATGAAGTCCAACATGAAATCGATCTTATCTGAAAGTAGATGACAGCAGTGAGACAAGGCACAACTGACTTTCTTTAGTTCAATCCATTTAACTCGCTTTTTTATAGCGAAGATGACGTCGTGATTTTCTCGCTTTATCCTCACTCATCACTCTTGCTGGCACCGATAATCGTGTCGGAACTTAGCGAACTGATTGGTGACATCTTTGCTTTGTGGCCAGTCAAAGCCTTTTGAATTCTAGTTACCTCAGAAAGAAGCTTACGCAATGTCTATATAGGAACTATTAGAGCTGTGAAAGTAACGAATAAATGTATACCCGTATGTATTCGTTACTATAAAACATCGAACTCAATACTTTCGTATCGTTACTCGTTACTTTCGTTACAATCGGCTGTCATGTATAATTGAATGTGTCAGTATCATTCTGGCACGTTACTAATAGGTTCGTTAAATGTACTTGTATATTTAGTTATGGGTTATAGTACGAAAATAAATGAGTAGGTATGTTTTTTATGTTAAATAAAAATGTGTTTTACTAACTAAACTTATCCTGTCGTGCAGATAGAGAATAAAAATTACAGACGCAGTGTTACCGTATATTTTTACTGTACAGAAAACATGTTGCAAAACAATTGCCGCGCTGTCATTCATAGGCTGTTACACAGAAATGGAGATCGTACGTACGTACGTACGTATGTCGTACATTTTGTCTCGTCTTGTTCCGAATACCGACACAAGCGAATGATGCGAGTAACGAAACATATTCGAGAGTACCGATTCGGTACTTCGAGTCAGGCAGTGTATTCGTTACTTAGTAACGAATACATACGATTCGAAACAGCTTTAGGAACTATATAAGCGGTGTTCCATACAACGCTTGAGAGTCAGACCATTCTAGGCCTAGCGTGTTCACCATCATCGACCGCATCATCGCTTACCACCAGGCGAGATAGAGGTCAAACGCTAGCCTATCAGATATAAAAAAAGTTCCCATCATTCATATATAATATATCACTCAAAACAAAACCATCAAACTTACAATAAAACATATTATTTTTATAAATTAAAAACTCTCAAAGGTTGCAGGTATGTGCGATCCCGGTACAGTGCCAGAGAACTTCAGTTCCATCCTGAACGAATATACATGGAACGGGTATCGAGTGATAAGTCTCGCTTACAAAAAACTAGAGCGGAGGATGAAATGGGTGGATGCCCAAAGGATTCATAGAGAGGCTCTTGAGTGCGATATGGTGTTCCTAGGCTTTCTAGTCATGCAAAACAGCCTGAAACCGGAAACCACTCAAGTGATACAGGAGCTGCATGAGGCTAACATTAGACAGATTATGGTTACAGGTTCGTATTGTTATGTGTCCTTGATTAGTTTATATATTACAAATAGAATAAGGGTAATATTAAGAACTCTGAGCATATACAGTTAAATGTTTGATACTTATTTCAAAGCTAAATTTTTCATTTGTATTCTATGTTAACGACTTATCTAAAAGGTTTTTTATTTAGATTTTTTGTTTCAAAATTTGATCTATGCGTTTCATTAAAATTTTAGAAAGCTCTTGAGATATAAAATCCTCAGTACCCAAACAATTGGTCTTTAAAGCCGGATATTCGAAATTATATAAAACGTTGCCGTAGAGGTGTCATATATCCAAACAGTCTGAACTATAAGGCCCACTTGCACAGACCAGAGTTAACACATATTTTTGTAACCCAGGGTTAAGCAATAAACAAAAATGACACAAATCAACATAAACGACAAAATAAGATATTTCTACATAAATAATAATAAAAAGCATTGGCTTATCTATAATATTGTCATGAAAAATAGAAATAAACATTGCAATTTCTCACACATCATTTCGATTGTAGATATTGCGTATATAAAGATATGTGTTAACTCTGGTCTGTGCAAGTAGGCCTAAATTAATTTATTTATCTCAGTATAATGTTATACGGTGGAGCCACGCCACTGGGCTGAAATTATCTAAGTTGGGCACTGTCCCATTTGTTAGCACCTGATTTTCAAATTAAAACGCGTATATGAATAATTTATGCATGATTATTGTACCGAAATGCACTAGATCTGCGCGAAATGCGCTATAACGGTAACAGTGGCTGTGATTGTGTTAAGAGGTGGTGCGATGGGTGAGAGGAAGAGAAAAAGTGAAAGAAAGAAGATATAGGTATATTATATTATTATAAGGAACATGCTACTCTGCTGCTACACTGTCTAAAGTTAAACCTTATTGACGATTTGGTTACTCCGGGTTATTAACATCGGCCGATTGTATATATTTTATCCGTTATCATTGGTATCCTTCGGAATAAATGAAATTTAAAGTTAAACACTTTTTAAACACAGGTTTTTGAGGGCTTATATATGGTGCAAGTACTATTGAGTTCTTCCACCTTAACGTTAATCTGCCGCGCTTAAATAAATCCTAAAATTCCCTATTAGGCTCCCCTACTATAAAGCTGTATGAGAGTAGCCAGGGACCGTTCTCAGTGCTTACGGTTGGAGATCTTTTATGTCAACTATATGGACTAGTATTCATCTATATGTATACATATCTAGTTTTATTAAAGAGCATACACATTCTACCATTAAAGTAATGTTATAATTTCAGGAGACAATTTAATGACGGCGATGTCTGTAGCCCGGGGATGCTCCATGGTGCAATCACATCAGAAAATTGTCTTGGTATCTGTTGGACAGGGTTCCAATGACGCGAAACCACCTGTTTATATGGAGGTATGTTCTTCATTTTTATACATTACATACATGCCTTGTGTTGTGAGTTATTTTTTGAGCAATTAAGGCGAATGCCAGGACGGATTGTTATTAATTTGTATTTCTATATTAGAAGTGTATTTATTGTACTATATTATACTTGGAGTAATAAACACTTCGTCAATTTGCTTGTACTTGTACAAGTTTCATATACAAACTATGTTTTCATATTTCTATGAACAAGATTCACGAGGTTGCAATAGTACAACCAAAATCTACTTACCTTTTATAACTTGAGCTTCTATACAAAATACTACTTCTAATTGGTAATGGAGGGCGATAAGACTGCACGTCGTCTTGCTCAGTATATTGTGCATTATACGTGCATTATGTATTTCCCCCTGCCAGCGTCTATCTACCCAAGCCAGCTCCTTGACCCATCGAAGTATGGCTGTAGGTTACTGGCATAAAGTTACGGGAAAAGCAAGACGCTCGCCTGATAGTAAGCTATGACTCTGCCTAGAACGCAACAAGCGGTGACACGCAAAACTCTGGATTGACAGAATTTCATTGTTATGTTCATATTTTTAGGTTGTCGGTGAGGGTGGGCCACCAAAGCTAGGAATGGATTTTGTTTATGCCATGGATGGGAAAACTTGGACAGTATTACGGGCAAAGCATCCTGATATTGTAAATACTATTTTAAATAAGGGTAAGTGTAGATATATTTTTTTCAATGTCTGTTTCTTTAAGGTGATACTGGACTTAACAAAATTTTGTGACAGCGTTATTCAAATTTTAGTAATGAATAAACTTGAATTTTTTAAACCAGTGTACACCACTGGTTTAAAAAATATTAGAAACTATTTTTAATTCATTGACACTGAATAGGCTAATCGACTGTTACATTATGTATATTGCCCGCTTGAACTATTATCGCTAAGTGAACGGGTATCTTCTAGGCAAGCATAGCGTATTTACATCGTGGATTGCATCGTCAGTTAATATCAGATAACATGGAGTTCGAACCCTTGACTATATGACATACATATAAAAAAATTTAATACCGTTAAGAAACCCCCGTCATATCACCATATGACACTATAGTGTTTCGCTTTACCAGCTATCATTCTCAAGTTGGAAAATCTGTCGTCAAACATCTAATGTGTTCCGGCAGCTCTTCTTAAGAGCCAGTTCCTATTTTAGGCCTAGGGTGCTACCATCCTCAACCGCATCATCACTTACCAACAGGTGAGATAGTGGTCAAACGCTAGCCTATACGATATAAAAAAGTGGGTCTTGCGTGTCTCGGGAGAGGCCTATGAGGTCATTGAACTGATGCCGGCTCATGTTGATGATCGTCTCTGTATATTATATTATTGTTTTTCTTAGGTGTGGTGTACGGTAGATTCGGTCCCGACCAAAAGACGCAACTAATAACAGCTATACAAAACCAAGGCTGGGTGGTCGGCATGTGCGGTGACGGAGCGAACGATTGCGGCGCTTTGAAAGCAGCACATGTTGGAATATCGCTCTCCGAGGCGGATGCTTCTGGTAAATACATACATACATAAAATCGCGCCTTTTTCCCGTTGGGGTGGACAGCGGCTACTTCTTTCCATATGCTACTGCCTAGTTGCCGCCTTATTTCGAAGTTCAATTCACATAAAACTACGAGCATCACTATATTTATATTCCCCAAAGATGTTTTTATTTACCTCTAGATGAGTTGTATTGTACCCCGTCATATTGACTAGAAGAATTCAGGGTAATTGTCCTGATCGCTATCGTAATGGCGCAAGCTAATAAACGCTGTAAGAGAAATAAGATATTTGTCTTTTACTAAGAACTGGTGCGGCGCAAAAAGTTTGGAGTCAACTTTTATGGTTGAACCTAACAAGATGGATTCCAAACTTTTTGGTGTGGCAAATATAGTCTTTCATATTGTTTTTTTTTTTCTTTACAAACTGCATATAAACATACACAAGTATATATTATCTATGCAAATTCTACTCGGTTATTAAAGCAGTTCGGCTATAGCTACTCTATTTATTTCAACTCACTGGGACACACCAGGCATAATAAGCTGGTAGGATACATTATATTGAGCAAGCATTTATCAATATAGTAAAAGCTGGTGGTAGGATGCAGATGTTGAGCAAGCATTTATCAATCTTACATGCTCGTAGGGCACTGTCTAGTGTCCGTAAGTTTGTATCAATCTACTAAATATCCTGCATGGAGATATAATACAAGCTACCACCCTCAAGTTCGAAAATTTGTCGCCAAACACTAATGTGTTTTGTCTGCTTGAGACAACTACCAAGTACCATCCTCGACCGCATTTTCACTTATCAACAGATGAGATAGTGGTCAAAACTGTGAAAAATAGCCAATATTCGAAAAACATCCAATGACATGATTATGTTGTTACGTTACAGTGGCGGCACCGTTCACATCGCAGGAACAAAACATCCTATGCGTCAAACTGCTGGTGTTGGAAGGACGGTGTGCGCTCAGCACTTCGTTCGCCATTTTCAAGTATATGGCTCTCTACTCGCTTATACAGTTCTTCTCTATACTCATACTTTATAATGTAAGTATTTTTAACCCCCGACGCAAATAGAGGGGGTGATATAAGTTTGACGTGTATATCTGTGTATGTGTGTGTCTGTATGTGGCATCGTAGCTTATAAACGGGTGAACCCATTTTGATTTAGTTATTTTTGATTGATAACTATCTTAATCGAGAGTATTTTTAGCTTTGATCCATGACAATCTGTTCAGCCGTTTTAAATGAGTTTTTTTCTATATGATGACCGTTATGAGACCAACTTTCATAGGTCTGATCAATTCGAAATTCGGTATCCTCTTACTTCAATGATATTGTAAGAACGTGGTAGCATTAACCTGATAATAGGACATCTCCTGGAATTTTCAGAATACTCTACTCATCACCAACATACAGTCTGTAGAGATGTAGTGTTTGGGCTCATTGGAATGATATTAATGAAAAAATTACATATAGATCAATCGGATGTTCAATTTAAGTATTTTTATATTATTTCATAATGTAAAGACGGAAACGTCTGTTTGTAATGTATCGAGGTTTTGTTATGCATACAATAGTCAGTGCAGCGCGTTGAGCCGCTCGATGCGAGCGCGTGTTTACAAACATGTCAGTGCAGCTGTCTTATGATTGAATGTGATAGCCACGGAAATTAACGAAATGACATAAATGGAGCTATACTGCCTGCATAGCTGCGTCCCCGTCATTTAGTTCATTTTGTTCATTCAATAATCAACTGTCAAATTCAATCATAAGGCAGCAGGTTGACGCGTCGTCGCAAGCATAATATGACAAATGAAGAACGTACTAGTATAGTTCCTACTTGGAATAATACATTACAAACAAACATTAAAAAGTCAGATGAAATAGTGATCAAGCGCTGTAGGTATACAGTATAAAAAAGAAGAAAAAAAATGCAAGTCGGCATCCGAGTTATATTATTGTGTTTACTAAGAAAAATTGGTTACTTGTTACTGGACTCGTTTTGTATGAAGCTTGCCATGTCATCTTTTTTTTCCTAGTGGCAAGAAATGGAATCGCCCTAGCTTAGAAGGGAAATATGAGGCGCTGAACTCGATAAAACTCCTTGATATAAAAATTATGTTTCTTTGTTTCGTAGATGACATCAGAATATACTCTAGCGGCTAGAGTATATTCTGATGCCACCTATGAAACAAAGAAACCTGCGGGGCTTAACTATAAGTCCGGAGTCTAACCTTAGTTAAGCTAAGCCCCGAGATCACTATCGCAGTTGGATATATATTGTATGATGTTTTTATAATCCTAGCACGTATTTTACACTGCTAAGTGTTCTTCCACTTATTTTAAGTTTCAAATGCAACTATCATGCCCGTTTGCACTAAACATAAGAATCGCCTAAGATTTAAAAATATCTGAATTAAACCAACATCACGAATCAAAATCTCAAAATATATCTTGCAGATAGGCTAATCCTGTATTTATCTATATTTTGAAATGTTGGTAGCTGCATTTTTTTATTTTGTGATATTTTGACAAGCTAAGGCGATTCTTAAGTTTATTGCAAACGGGCCTCATTGTCCTAAGCAACGCATAGTCTAGTCAAGTCAAAGCAAAGTCTTAAAACGCAGACAAAATAAGTAAGCATAATATGAAAAGTTTCTGTGTGGTATTATTAATTTTTCTTTATAACAATACAACATTTTAAATACCAATGAATTTGTCCATCACAGTTCTACTCAATCCTCGGCAACAATCAATTCCTGTACATCGACCTGGTGCTAACGACCCTCCTGGCGTTATCCCTGGGCCGTGCGAAGCCGGGGCCGACATTGACGAAGCAATCGCCGCCAGTATCCCTGGTCGCCGTCACTAGCATCGTGCCGCTTACAATGCAGGTGGCGCTCGTACTTACCACTCAGATTGCGTCCATTTATCTGCTGTATTCACAGAATTGGTAACTTGTTTTATACTTACTATTCATGTTTGTTTGTTGTTATTCTAGAGTTCTAGACAGAATAATTAAGATTTAGAAGATTAAAAACTAAAACAACCGACTTCCATGCTCCGCAAGTCAATTTCAGTAACAAGTTTGAGACGTTTATCGTCATATCTCTGGAGATACTTATCAGATCTCGATGAAATTACAATGGGACCACCTCGGTAATGGACCCTAACGAATAAAAAAAGAATCATTCGAATCCGTTTACAGTTAACGGGGTAATCGCGTAACAGTTACAAAAAAAACATACAGACTAATTGAGAACCTCCTTCTTTTTAGAAGTCGGTTGAAAATTACTTGACCACTATCTCGCCTGGTGTTAAGTGACGATGCGGTCAAAGATGGATTCTTTAGAATATGGAGACTTATCTGGAAATCAGATTAACTGATTTTAGTTCAGCTCTCTTAAACTCTCTTTTTTGCAACTATCGCAACCCGTCGTTCAGAGTGGTTCGCCCCGAACATTACGCTGGAACTCGGCGAACGATTGCCGACATTTTTTTTCTATTTCGATAATACGTAAATATAGTATGTATGCATACATAATATATGTAACTTATGTGATCTCTTTACTGCGGTCGTTACTATATGTAGAAAGATACTCAAGCATCGACCTAATTGTACCTACCATATTACAGAATATACAAATAATGAAACTATTCGATTAGTGAAATAACCAATCAAATAGTGAAAGCTAAGTAGCCTAAATAGGCTAATATATTATTTAACTAATGAAATGGCTAATTTTTTTTTATCTAACGTTTGACTGACCTTGACCTGGTGGTAAGCAAAGCAATGATGTGGTCGAAGATGATGAACACGCCAGGCATATAATGGTTTGACTCTCATGGGCTACGAGTACGTGCTGCCGCAACACCGTAAGGTTATGGCGGCAGATTTTCTCCTTGATGGTAGTAAGCTTCTTTTTGGTAGCAAGCCAGGTTGAAAATAAATAAAAAACAGCTAACATGTAAAAAAATATATAATGAATTTTATGAACTGAATAAATAAAACATAAAACTGGACGAACACATGGTTGGATTTGATACGGCGAGCTCTCGAAGCCTTCCTCCCTTACGCAAATGTGCCGTCAGTAATAATTCTATGCTAAGTAAGAGTCCATGCATAAGCATCGTGCTATAATACCCGTTTAAAGTACTAAGTAGTGATAATAGTGTTGGTACTTATGAATCCCAGGTTCCAGCCAGTAGAGGGCGGCCCGGATGTGGAACAAGTCCTGTGCTGGGAGAACACGGTCATCTTCATCGTTACCTCGTTCCAGTACCTCATCATGGCCTGCGTGTATGCCAAGGGATGGCCCTTCCGACAGCCCTTCTGTACTAATTGTAAGTATGCTTAGAAATATTAATATACGGGACCTATCGCGCTTAAACATTATTTTTTATTTAACTCGACGTGTCCACCAAGTCGCATTGATGACGAGACGACTGTTGTAATCACGATCAATGCAACTTGGTAGAAATGTCGAGTTAAATAAAAAAAAATGTTTTAGGCGCGATAAGTCCCGTATTTTAATATTTATAACCATGTGTTCAAATCGCGAAAGTTTAACGTTTATAATTGTAAGTAATTACACAGGCTCCAACCTATAATGGTCCCTCTCTCGCGACTTTCTTTGACTTAGCTCATTAAAAACTCAAATCGCCTCAGTTTAGAATGGCTGCGAATAATTACAGTTGAAAATACCTGTGATAGTATAAAAGTTACGCTAGTCACGGAGTTACCTGCCTTAGGTCGGTAATATATATACACATATATATATATTATATCTTATAGGCTAGCGTTTGACCACAATCTGTTGATAAGTTATGATGATGATAATATAACGATACCCAAGCATGCATCTACTTTAATCATAGAATGCAGGCATTTTATTGCTTAAATCCCGCCATAATTCTATGCACTAGATAAAATTATGCTTGAGTTATCAGCCTGTATCCACTGTTAGACATATAGGCTTCTATTCCCATAGGAGAGGCCGTTTCTGTAGGGGCACAGTAGGTAGAGCTGACGCGACATTACATATAACGTCGCCCGTAGGACAGATTTCTTAATAATAAACAGAGTGCATATGTAATTAATTCTCGTTATTTCTTCCGCCACACCAACTGAGTAGAACATGCTACAGTAAGGGTAGTGCAGAGGTTTCCCTACCAATGTACCTGCACACACCCCATGCTGGTAACCGCACACTGGTTACTGCCGTTTAATTTTTATTTTTTTTATTTTTATAAATTACCAGCAGTGGGTTGCGCATTACTAGTAGTCTTGTTAACCCCCTCCAATTAAGCTAAATATGCTTGTGTCTGGAGTGTGTTCACGTCAATAGTGCAATGGGTCCTCACCCATCGTCGATTCCCTTCGAACTCACGACCTCTCGATCGCCAGTCCGACACCTTAGCCATTAAGCTATAGCCGCTTTTTGGGCTATTGCTGCTTTCGCAAATTATTTTTACGTTACCCTAGTCAACATTACAGGAACGCTTAAACATGTATTGTTATTTGTTTCAGATGCCATGGTGATAACCCTGCTGACGCAGACGGTGTTCGTGCTCGTCCTGCTGCTGTGTCCGTGGCCCTGGCTGGACGAGTTCATGGAGGTCACCACCATGGATCTCGCACAGAAAGACCACAACATGTTCAGAGTGTATCTGATGCTCATACCGGCCATACATTTAGTGCTCGCTATTGGTATTGAGGTAAGTTTATTAATTTAATTAATTATTAAGTCCCGGCAACGAAGACAGAGTATATTAAAATAGACCTGGCATTAAAATAACAATAATTATATGAGAACGATAAAACTATACAATCTCTAGTATGTGAGAGCGAGACGGACAACAATTTTGTATCCTTCTTTGCATATGCGATTTTATTGTTTGGCTCCAGCTCTCGGCTCAAGCTCTAGTGGCGCTCATTGGCTTTTACCCGCTGTCATGTATGACCCGTCAAAATGACGTTGTTCATTTTATCTTATAGCTGGCATATGTATCACGTGTTCATCATTTTAGTCGGGTTATGTCTATTTCATTCACGTAAGCTAATGTCTTGTCTATTTAATATTCCGTCTACGCCCGGCACCGTTTTAAGTGTCTAACATTTAGCTGCGCCGAAGTCAATTTTAGGTCTGTTTGGTGGGGTATCAGTAAATAATATTGAATAGATATATCATATTGATATAAATACGTATCTTATTATATATATTGTATATCTGTGTATATATTTGTATTATTATGTATGTGAGTATGTATGTATATAATATATGTACCTAAATTATGTATATAAAATAGCTTAATATTTTGTTTTAGTTTTTACAATGTTTGCAACACCACCACGCTTTTAGCGTTAAGACTGCCTTATGTACTCATTTTTAGAATGTGTTTCTGTCTCTATTTGTTATTTCTTCGTGTGCAATTAAAGAGTTGGGTATTGTATTGTACGCGGGTCGAGAGGAGCGCAGGTTCTGGTGCGCGGCTCTGATTAGTCCGTTAGTAAGTTTGCTTCCCGCGCTGTCATCAGTAACAGTAATATTGAGCACTCGCGCCTCTGGATCCAAGCCGAGGTGACAGTTTTTATTTAGTTTCACTTGCCCCGATACTTGTGGGTTATTCAAACTTACAAGTTAAATTTGACCCACTTCCCGGTATTGCATTGAGCTGAAATTTGGTATACATTGTATCGTATTCGTACGACAATGCAATGTTCTGATATTATAGAGCTGAAGGTGATGAGAGTAAGAAACGGAAGGTGGCTATAGGAACTTCCTAAACTAATAATAAGCACGTGGTGTTGGGGCTAAACGTTTTCGAAAGTATATCCTGTAATTGTAATAGCGCCTCGCGGCTTGTTTACATTTTTGTCTTATTTCACTAGCTATCCCAATATAAAATTTCAGTTGAATTGATCGACCCATTTAGCCGTCATACTTTCGCGTTTTTAAGCTATTGACGACTATCTCACGACCATGTATACGGCCCCTCGAAACATTTAAGTTCGACAGCCAAACTGAAATTAAACATACATACATTCATTGGGTTACAATTCTCTTCAAGTTAGACGACAAAGGCACCAACTTACTTTTATGTGCAAAATTTTAAGGGGTAAATTTGACGCACCGGATCTGCATGATGAGCTGTGCCAGGTGTTTGTCCACGACAATTACTTGCGCAGCAGACGTCACAAGCTGTTCGCCTTGGGGCATTGCCGCACGGTAGCACGCAGCATGTCGCCCATACCGCGCTCACTCGCAGCTTTCAATGCTCTGCTGTCTACCGACACCGACTGCGACTTGTTTGAGGATGGATGGCAGAAGATTATGTCGGATTGTCTCATGTTTTCTGAGAGATATGATTGAAAGTGTGCTATGTCATTTTCATTTAATTTTAATATATGTAATTTAATTTTATTTGATAATTTGTTATTAGAACTTTTAATACTATTTATTTGCTTTGTTGGATTAATGTGATATAATTTAACTTTTATAATTCAGATAACTATTTATGATATTCTAGACTGATTTATTTTTATTATGATTTAAAATGTTCTATTATAATTTAGTTGTAATATTCCTTAATTAATGTAATTGGTTTTTGTACCGTTTTGATTAAGGTTAAATAAATAAATAAATAATACATTTCAAGACTGCACTTGTCGATTTTAAATGTAAAACCTTACCTTAATGTTCTTCGATTTCCATTAACGAATGCGACTTATCTAGCCTCCAGGTTGATTCCAACTTAATTTGACTGAAATTAAAGAATCATAAGGAGGATTTTGAAATCATAAATACTGATGCATCGATATCCAATAACTAATGACTTATGCTTAAGAGGGAACGCGGGGTGCCTTTTTCCATACAAATGTATTCCCTTGTTTCCTCCCTGGAAAATGCGTCTAGAGAAAAAATTGTTTCTCCAAAAAATCAAGGTCTGCTGTAGCTATTAGAAATATCACCCTTCAAACATCTTACAGTGGAGATTAGAATGCTTATATTAATTTTTTCAATTGGTTGGTCATACAAAGCAAACGATAGGGGCGTAGCTACAGCAGACCTTAATTTTTTGTAGAAACAAATGTTGCTCTAGAAGCATTTTTCAGGGAGGAAACAGGGGAATACATTTGTATGGAAAAGTGCAATCCACGTTCCCTCTTAAGAAAAGAAAATCACTATCCAAATAATAAAAGACCATTATTTCCTTTCTTCCAGGCCACATTCTCAGATTCGGACAAGTTTAATGAACTGATGAACTTCTTACGACGGCGATGTTCAGATAAAGAGGAAACGATCGGCGAAGACGCCGCATTACTGTGCCACCCGCCCTCACAACTACAAATCTGCTGACAAATCCTCACTCACGTATTACCTTCAGCTATCTTCACTTGTGTGAGTAGATAGCAAATAATAACTCTTAAGTCTACGGCTCGTATTTGCCTCTCCCGACGGTGACCTGAAGTCGGCCGCGTATTAGCGGTCGACTTATGTATCAGGTCATCAGGGTATTATTTAAGTAACGCAATTGCTTTCTATTGATAAAAAGTGACAACGGATGATATGAGTGCCTAGAGAAAGTAATATTTTTACTTACGATTCGATAACAATATAGGTAATTATTTGACTGATGATTTGTGTCGAAGATTCGTCAATGGAATCAATCACAATTGTTAATATGAAAAATCAGCTTCATACCTTTTCCTTTCGATTTATCGATCCGAATTAATGTTACATTATCTAGCGCCTCGAAGTTTTCTCAAAACTATCCGCAATCAATGTTAAAGCAATTATGTTACTTTAACAGGCCGGAGCTCAATTATCTTTGCAATAGTTAAAAATATGTTTCTTGAGAATTAGTCGAGAAAACTTTGTATTACTAAAGGTAAATTAGGCTCCTGATTAATATAATTGCGCCGTAGATAACTCTTGACTTTGTCATTTTGTACCAGCAGTACTTAAAGAGAACATCAGTGAAATGGAATCTAAGATGTAATGGGCATACCCATATGAATTGACCCGCTAATACTTGAATGTTGTTAGAAAAAATCGTTGATAATAGTTATAATTAAAACCGAGTCAAATCTAGGGAAAGGAAGAACTAGAGTTCTTTGATATGTACCAAAACTGGCGTGACGATTAGTCCGAGACTAAGCGAGTTTATATCCGCACACATCAAAATAAATAAAAAACTGTGTTATAAAGTAACTTTTTTTTATATAATGAATTATCTACTTGATGCAGATATCTCACTACCATCTAGCCTCATAACAACTAGGCTAATGAGTAATTTGATTTTGAACACTTTTCTTAATGTCTCTATTAAAAGGAAGACACTTTGGTCTTATGTTCTTTTTATAGCGTTCACTATCACTACACTTTGTTCTCTTGGTAAAGTATCACTAAAGTAACTCGAAGAGTATGACCCTTTTTAGTCTTCTCGATATTTCCGTGTTGTCGAGGAGCTGGATGGCCTCGACATTCACATATAAAGTAACAAAGTTGAAATTAGTTATAGTACCGTTAGATTTGACCCGTGTTATATTTGTATTAGATCACAATAAAGTTACCTTTTTACTATTAGAGTGTAGGTCTTCGCAATACATAATGAATGTAATTTAAACGTAATGTTTCGATGTGGTATTCTCTAATTGTGACCGTAGTACTTATCCGTTATGTTACTTCTACCTGTGATATACCAAGCCCTTTTGGCCCCATGAAATGTTGTGTCAAATGATGTATTTATATGTCAGAACTGACCTTTCATGTAGATCAATTATCCGTAGGATTTTAGAATATTAGCGCGTGTGACTTAAGTTTACACTGAATATTGGCTGTTAAATTGATTCGGAATGACTACGTACATAATTACAATACGAATGTATGCAATCAAGTTAATTTAATTAATTGTAATAATTTCTTCGATGAATCCCCAACGTAGCGCAAAAGAAGGTTGTATATTCTTTGAAACCTGCAATATCTGTGAATTCAATGTAAAAACTATTTCAATTACGTTATTTTTCAAAGCGTGTTTTTATAGTTCCCTAAGTGGACACAAATCTTTACATTTTTTGGGGTCTAGTTAATTTACACTTGTTTGATAATGTAAGCGTATACGTTTATATTTATTAATGCAAATGCGATTGTTTATTATAATCGCATAATGCATTTCGTAACTACTTATTGTTACTTAAGTTGAAATGGATTTCATTATTATTTAATGGGCCAAATCAATTCTATATTTATTATAGGAATAGAGAACAATTTTCTATTCGTTAAGCGAATATTTTTAATAGCTTAAATTAGTTCCCCCTAAATTATAAACTTAAATATTTAAATGGAACTTTTATGTAAATAGTAAAATCGAATCATATTATGTGTATGCATAGTTATAATAAGTAGTAAGTTATATTTTTGCTTTGCATTTTAGCAGTACTTTACTTGCAGTACTTATCGAGCTGTGCTCATGCTTGTGATTTATTTAGCAAATGTCTCAGATTAGGTTGTGCTATGAAATAGTTATTATTGGCATTTTAGCTTTGGGGGCTTATACAAAGTACTAATCTACGACTACTGTCACTTTTCTAGCGCACCATCTAACCGTTAGTCGTTTCCTTAACTAAATAATAATAATTTCGATCTTAAACCCCCTTGTCACTTGCAGTCGGGTGAGATAATGGTAAAACACTTGTTTCCAATAAAAAATATATCTGTTCTTATTAACTGACATACCGTAGATGTAGTATAATTATCATACGTCCGGTTACAATGTGTAACTTACTTTTACGGTCGTTTTCAATAACTTACTTTTAGCTATCTGTATTTTAATAACAAGAAATGACAGGTACAGCTGCTAAAACGGATCTTTCTGTCAGATTTAATAAAATTAAATAGCATTTTAAGATTTTGATATGATTTTTATTCTTCGTGATATTGATATTGAAATGGCAGTAACCGTCAGTGATATTATTACTGGGAGTTTGAGATGGCATTTTATGGGCCAGTTTCACTGGTTCCTGATAGCGCTAATATGAAGAAGTCTGACAGATTTTTGACAGCTTTTATACGGCGTCATGTGTCAGATAACTATTTAACGCATTATTAGAAACCAGTGGAACTGGTCCTAAGAAAGATAGTTATTTTAAATGGCCGTTAACTGGAAGTTGCTATCTCTACCTTCCAGTGAAATTATCACTGACAGTCTGCTATTTCAATAAAAAAATCTTCAAATGTTCTATAATATCTAACAGATCGTTATTTATTACCTTAATTTATTGTGTATTGAAATACAGATAGCATTTTAACTAGTGGTTAAAAGTTAGTTATTGTAAACGGCCGTTATCTGTCATCAAAAAATAGTCTCTACAGAAAATCTTATAGATATTTTTTTACATTTTGTATAAGCCCCAGGCTGACTCGCAACTCGTTTCACGATTGAAATTATGTTCGAAGTAATTACAAGCGTTGTATAAAGCAATGAGGTGGCGTTTATTAATTTTTGCTACATGCACCACAGTTTGAGAGTTGTTTGTTACACGTAATGTTGACTGAATTTTAATGAAATTAATTAAAGATGGCAGAGCTGAACACCACTTGACTAATAAAAAAACGCAAAGATTAACTAAATCGTTATACGGTTGCTGCAATCATATCTGTAAAGACTCATTTTCATTGGTCTTAGCATCGTGTTGATTGTAATATCGAGTGAAAATATTTAATATTGCTTTCTGGATTTTTAAAAATCTTTTGTATAATAGCTAAACTAGTTAATTCGAGAGATGTTTTCATTCTTTGAAATCTACCGCATCTCATCTTAAAAGGAACTAACTACCTAATGATAATAAGCTGCAACACTTTTGAGCCCTGTTAAGTGTTTGTAAAGGAAATAAAAATGTGCACAAGTAGCTAATTATGTAGCAATGTTTCTTGCATTATATTTTATCGTACTAATAAAGTATCATGATAAATTGTTATGTTTAATTTTATTTAGTAGGTAGTGAATTGCATCCATTCTAAATTATGTTAACGTCTACTATTTGTTATCAAAGTTCAGAGTCTAGACTAGCAATTAAAGTATGGATATCGACAATCGAATCTCAGACATTATGCTGAGTTACGTTTAGGAAAGCGATTATAATATAAAAGCATCTATTGTTTCCTCACATGTGTGGCCGATCATAAAATAACTTGAGCTGTTTATTAAATTAATAAAAACTATAAAAATTAGTATCGACAAACGCCTCATAAAAAGGGCTTTGAACCTGCATTGCCTAAATTTAGCTATAAATAACATGTAATACTATTTGTTCGATAATTTTGCGATCGCTAATCTGCGAGGAAAAATAATAATTATGCCCGGACTACCCTTATCATTTCGGATTGAAAGTTCGAATATAAATAAATAGATGCAAAAGGGGCAAGTTTTGTATGATGCCAATTTCATTACCTGCATCCTATGAGCAAGTGAATCAGACCACAATATACTACTACCCTTATTGTTAAAAAAATTCGAGCTGAAACTTTTCATCAAATCATCGCTTTTATATAGACGATGCATAGAGCTAGATGGGCAATAAGGGATGGACTAGTTGTGCAGTGCCACACTCTAATCTAGTATATGTGTTTTCACTTCCAGGCAAGAATGATTCTTATTTAGAGTGCATCTTAATTCGGCATCAGGTGAAATCGTGATATTGTGCTGATCTAAAACATTATCGATTGTCAATAGCGAACATTATTTTAATAAATTATGTATGACTTATGAACTTACACTAACAAAGGAATCAGTAGGCGGAGCTTATCGATACTACGCAGTACTATTAATCTGTGTCGATACTTAGTTTCTCGAAAATAGTGATGCGTGAAATAGCAAATAGCGGCTTGTATTTAGTTGCCAAAGGTACCTAGCAGCATTCCTTAGCTTTAGTTCTATTTATCACTAATAAAAACTAACAAATAATTAAGTGTTGTCATATTCTATAAATTACATTTATGACAATCCTAATACGTTAGACGTCGAAAATTTTACGTAGTATTAGTATTGAACCAAATATACTGTTTTATCGGTGTCTACGTCATATTCTCGAATTTTCGAAACTTGTTGATCTTTTTGTAGTAAATAGTAGTTATATCTATGCCTGGTTCCAATAATTCAATATTATTAAAAATATGTATCGTGAATACCTAAATATAAATTTAGCTATTTGAAATAACGTTGCATTGCATTCATATTGATTACCTTTGAATTTATCTATAGCTGTAATTAGAACCCCATATTCATTTTATCATTCAAATTAGTCCAACTAATGCCTACCATATTATGTTTTCGGCTAGTTACCTACGAGATTTTATTTATAAAGCACTTGTTCTTCAACGCAAGTAATGCGTCAAAGATTATTGGAGCCAGTCTGACGTATATACTCTTAACAATATAAAAACACCCCAAAAGCAAGCTACACTGTCCTAAATACTATTACGAAAATGTGAAGCATGTTTTTGCATGGGTATAGATAAGTTTGGAATTTAATAAAAGAAACGATCGAATGTGGATATTTTTTTATTAACCTCAAAAACCTACATTCTACCCAAAAATATTTGAAAAAGTGAGAAAGTTATAGAATAATAAAGATGTGTGTTTACACACTCTAATCTACGCACTATAATTTCCCTGTATACGGGTAAAATTAACCGTACCAATGTTAGTACCACAAACAAATGTCGTCTAGATGTTGACAAAACAATACCTTGCCGCGGCCGGGATATGTCTCGGGAAATTCTCGACGTATATAATCGATAGTCTGAAGCTTCAAATAAAGGTTATCAAAGTTTCACTCAACGAAATTGAAACCCAATAAGATCGTTTAAAAAACTAAAGAAATATACTTCAAATGCCGCGCTTTTAATTTTCAGTACCAAGTTTGAGGTGTTATCTCCATACATCGACGTCATAACAATTAGACCCCGCTTGAAAGGCGAGCACTTTCTGCTAAATCATCGGACTTATAAGTCTTATATAAATCCACGCCCACAAACGCGATCTTAGTTTTTTTATTTAGTTCTACCCCTCCCGCCCTCACCTCCCCTTCCCCTCCCGCCCCTAAAATCGATGTCAGCTAAAATACATTCCTATTTCCTACCTTAACTTTAATTTTGCTCTCGCGCTAAATAGTATAATCAACAAAATTATTAGTTTAGGCTGACGGTTACTTTAGCTAACTCATATATTATGATTTCTCCAAACCTTGATAGTGCACCTGATGTTTGTATACTTATATATTTTTACTATATACGTCCATCTCTATAGTGTACTTAACTTTTATCGATATTTTTTTACGGTAATTTGGTATGGTCATCTCTATCTGAGATTTATGACTGTCCGCCCGTCAAACTAGTCGGAAGCGCCAATCACAATCAGTTCCCCGCGACCGCATACCTCGGCCAGTTGCGGAATTGATTGTACCGCGCGCTAATAATGATTAGGGGTCTAATTGCTATGACTTCGATGTCTCCATATCTCTGGAGATACTTATCAGAACTCGATGACATTACAATGGTACCATTCTTGGGATATCTCCTTTCCATCAAAAAATCAACAGGAATCATCAAAATCGGTTCATAAACGACAAAGTTCGCAAACAAACATTAAAAAAAAATGTATATATGTATACTAGTACTAGTAATAGTACTAGCAATGTGCAACCCACATTTCGAGTAATCTTTAAAAAAAATATATATATACAGTCGAATTGAGAAACCTTCCTTTTTTGAAGTCGCTTTATACCGAAATCTCTACTTAATAGCATACTCAATAGCATGCTTCATAGTCCAACGCCAACTAATAGTTGGCGAGGAGTTGAGTATTCTGCAGATTCCAAGATCAGGATTCCTCAGTATCGGGTCAAGGTTACCATGTTATTGCAATATCATTAAAGTAACAAAAATACGAATCGATCAGATCTACTGATCTATGAAAGTTGATCTTATCTCAGAGCCTAATTAACTTATTTTTAGTTAATCGTAGATATAGCGATTAGTGCAATATACGATTAGATCTCTTTGTTTTTAGATAATATTTATAGCTACTTGTACTATTCATTATTCTGTGCTATAGCTAATTAATTTGCTGATAATAAAATTAAAAGAAGTTACAAATAAATATATAAACTAGAAAAGAGCCTAATCCACAGGATAATTAACAGTTTAGAGGGTTCTAAATCAGATAGAGCTATTCCTTCTAAAGTTTTGATTCACCTGAGAGCTACGTATACTTGTGTCTTGTCCCTTCGCAAAGTTCTTTTTTCCTAAATCTATAACAGCTCTATCGAGGGTTGTACCCTGTAGTTTATGCACAGTTACAGCTCAGCATAAAGTAAGAGGTAACATTCAACGCTCAACGTCACCATAGCGTCTAGTTGCTTGGAATGTAGCACACATTGATGGAATGGATACGAAGTCATTACTTATTCGCATCTTTCAATCTGCTGCCTATTGTCTCGTCATCAAACTTAATGAGTACAGCGTCTGGCATGTCTCCTTCTTCCAACTGATCTCTGTGTAACGCGGGCAATTTTAACTCTTTTACAACACCCATAGCGCCATTCCACCCATAGAGCCCATCTGAAACGGCGATATTTCGTCTTAACATAACGCAAGATTCGGCAGCTAAAAGTATCGTCGGTAAAAACCACCGCAGTTATTAACGTCGCTGGGAATAACATTATCCGGAGGTATTCTGCCATAGGTTGCTGCTTCACCTGATTCGTCGCGTGTATTTTGTACATACGGTTTAATGTTGCATTGGCAGCGGTCATTTTGCTGTTGTATTCGTCAACTTGTTTAACAGTGAGATAGATGCGAACCGCGGTACCATCCGCAAAGTTTCCCGTTGAAGGGGTTTTACATCTTCCACACAACAGCTCTAATTCTGCAGTTGTCATTCTCCAAATCTTAAATGATTAAGAAGGTCTTTAAAATCCTAATCATTACGCTGTCGCATGTTTATTGTCTATTCGCAGAAACGAAATTGGTGCCATAAGTTGACTTCTGCCGAGCACCATGCTGGTTGCATGAAACACCAATTCCCTTTCACAGGTGGCAGCTGCATTATGTCACCAAAGAGCAGTATGTTTAACCTTCCAAATAAGAGATCATTATTCTTAAGCTGTTGCAGTCTTAGGTGTATCATGCGAAGGTTCTCGTCCGAGACCATAGACATTTCGTCAATGATTAACCAATAAACGTGGCGCTACTTTCTTCTTTCTTGTTCCAACTTGTGACCAGTCATCCGAGTGTATGCCCTAGTATTTCCCTTATTAATTGGCATATAGAAAACGACGTGTAGGATTTTACCAAATATTTGACGGGTCACAAGGCAACTCCAGTCAACGATGCCATCCACGAAAGTTGGTTTAAGCACTCAGTAAGGTAGGAGCATAACATCGCTTGATATTGTTGATATGCTCTACCAGCAATTTCAGAACGAAAGACTTGCTGCTTCCTGTACCTACCCTTAGTACGAGTTTTCATCACAAAACGATTTTGACAGATCTCACATAGTTTTCGACTCCCTGATTGGTCTAAATTAAAGTGAAGTGTAGTAACCACTAGAGGTGCTTTAGATTTTCATACAAAATTTGTTCGATTTACGATATCGAGTTTGGTATGAAAACTCGTACTAAGGGTACTGCTCCACCGGTAATAAATAGTAATAATTTGTCAGCAGACATAAGTGGCTCATTTCGAGTACCATCGGCATTCGTATCATGAACTGCATTCAATGCGGCTGCTTGAGCGAGTGCTTGCTGTATAACTTGCTCTGCATGAGCAAATTCTTCAGAGCTAACGCCGATGAGCTGTGGTCTCAATTCACTCTGTCGTCGTTAAAAACATTCTTCCGCAGATTCTCCTTCTAATAAAAGTTCATTCTCTTCTCTGAACGGATTATAGCAAACAAGCAGGTTAAATAATAAGCCTCTTTGCTGCCGGTTTGTTGCTGATCCGTATTCGTGAATTGTCTCTCAATTTAATGTAACTACCGAAACGGTTGATTTTCAACATATCTCATCTCTATGTCGCCGTCATCATTAGCCCATGTTGAAGAAGATACAGTCTCATAGCGGATAGCAAATTAAGCGAGACTTATGTTTTCTAGCTCATCGGGTCTGAGCACCTAACAGTCGAAAATATTGTTATAAATTCCGTTTCATCTCCAACAAAACGCAGAAGCCGGAATCGTTCTTCTGGTTTACAGCTGTTAAGAAATACTGCTTTGCGGCTACTCCTTTTATGAGAAAAATGGCAAAGACGGTATGCATATTCGGGGGCGCTGACCAACCGCTGTGAAAGAATAGCCATTGAGACGGCAATGAACTGTTTTCATATGGCGCCGCCGCTTCTCTTTGCTTTAGTTATTGCTTCCCGAACTACTTCGTCCGTATCAAATGGCTCACATTTACAAGCATACCTCGCCACATAATACGCGACAGCCGTAATTTTGCCACATAGCTGTATATCCATGTTTCCCTCAATAGGAAGTTCAGGGTTATAATTATAATAACCATGGTCTCAGAGGGCGTTCTTTTCAAAATGCAAAATCGGCCGTTATTGGACAGAGCTTGATCGGGACCTAAACACGTAGTGATGTCTGCTGGTTCTTTAGGAAATCTAAATCGATATGAACTGTCATTTCGGTTTTTGTGACAAGTGGCTGTGTTCGTGTATTTGTACATTTTCAACCAAACTGCTCAGCTTTGGATCGTCAGGATCTAAAGAGCACGATACAATTTTTTCAATAGCTGCTATGCCTTCCAAAAAATCTGGAACCCCGTCACTCCACAACAGCATATGCAAAATGCGGACTTCCCATATTCTGAAATTCAATCCAATACCAATAGTCTTGAACAGGACCTCCTAAGCAGGTGTTATTATTTTTTAAATAACGCATCAGAGCATTCCCTCGTAAACACTGAACAGGCGTGCGACAACGACTGGATATTTCTTCACCAATGCCAAACGTTCTGGAAATGCTTCAGCGTTACAGAAATTACCACCGTCAGCCATAAGTAACGCTTTTGTCATATCTGACCAATTTAAGTCGTTACATGACAAAGTTATAAACCAAGTAGGAGCTCCGAGACTCCTAACCATAGCAATCAATTCTGAATAACATCGTCTCCAATAGGAAGCAGAACCTCTTATATTTCTCATAGTTAGGTGCATATTCTTCACTAGTCCTTTAGGTGTTCGTTCTCCGTAACCTTGTCGCATTCTCAAGGATACAGAATCGCTAGATCTGGCACGAAAGTATTCTACAAGGTGAAAAAAAGGTAGTCGTTTATCTGGAATCGTTTTTCTGAACCCAATACTCTTGCTTGGAAATACTCAACCCTGTTTCTTCAGGAATATCTGAAACGGTAATTTTGTTCCAGTATGCCTGAGCAGGAATTTTTCGTTTTTTAATGTTGTGCGAACATCGAGTACAGGTTACGATATTGCCTACAGCGAGCGATTTAATTAGCAGGCAGTAAATTGCCTAGTTTAGTAGTTGGTAGCCTGTAGCTGCTGAGGAGAAATAATGTATTGCAAATTTTGCATACCACATTAGCAAACACATTTATCGCTGATTTGCACTGTTCAGAATTGGCCAATCTTCTTCTGTTATCGCGGGCAACCATATTAGTGAGACGAATCGCTCTCTCTTCTGCTGTTTCACTAAGTAGTACTTGAGCGGATTGGTGTCTGACCAATTGGCCGAAACGATATCCGCGCTGCTCAGCTGATTCGTTTGATAGTCTTTCATAAATAAGAGACAGCCGGTGTTCACGCTGCTCAGCTGACTCATTCGATAGTCTTTCATAAATAAGAGACAGCCGGTGTTCACGCTGCTCAGCTGACTCATTCGATAGTCTTTCATAAATAAGAGACAGCCGGTGTTCACGCTGCTCAGCTGACTCATTCGATAGTCTTTCATAAATAAGAGACAGCCGGTGTTCACGCTGCTCAGCTGACTCATTCGATAGTCTTTCATAAATAAGAGACAACCGATGTTCAACGCTGCTCAGCTGCCTCATTCGATAGTCTTTCATAAATAAGAGACAACCGATGTTCAACGCTGCTCAGCTGCCTCATTCGATAGTCTTTCATAAATAATAGACAACCGATGTCCAACGCTGCTCAGCTGACTAATTCGATAGTCTTTCATAAATAAGAGACAGCCGGTATTCACGCTGCTCAGCTGACTTATTCGATAGCCTTTCATAAATAAGAGGCAGCCGATGTTCGCGCTGCTCTTCTGACTCATTCGATAGGTACCTATAAATCATAAATACCTACCTATAAATCAAAATGTATAATACAAACTCAACTAAATTAAACACTCACTTATCTATAAACAGTGATCTTAATTACTATTACCCACGACAAACTATTTTTAACCGACTTCACAAAAGAGGAGGAGGTTCTCAATTCATTCAAAATAAAAAAGGAGGTCGGAATCTTTTTTTTATGTTCACCGAATACTCGAAAATGTCTGAAAAGATTTGGATTTTTTTTTGTTTTAAATGGTACCCTTCCTAGGTGGTCCCATTTAATTTATAACGTAATCGGTCGAGCCGTTGCTAATATAGCAACATTTGTATACCTCGATGACATGATACTGGCTACAAGCTACTTTGACTAGCGCGACGTTTGAAGTCGGTTCTTTTAGTTTTTTAAACGATCCTCAATTATTACCAAAGAAAATAAACTCGAAAATCATTTAAACAAAGAAAATTCACAGTGTAATTAAAAAAAAGACTGCTCTTGGATGTTACGCAACCAAAAATAAGTGCGGTGGAGACTTCAAACAACAGTCCTATTTCGCGACTTTTTATTCAATTACTGCTGCTGTTATCTGTTGCCACCATTCTTCGCTGTGATTGAGAATTATTGAAAATTATTCTTTGTTAATAAAATTGGTTATGCGGTAAGACTTCAAGCTCGTCGCCGACCATGCCACTTTGTAAGACACCATAGGTGTGTTTATTTCAACATAGGTTAAGGCAAGTAGGTATTGTATCCCGGAGGTGGGGAATACTGCGGTGGGTCATCTCCTTTAGGTCGCACCATGATGGGTGGCGCCGGCCGCGGAATTGGTGGCTCCTTCCACCTACAAACAGTATTTGTATATAGTAATGCAAAATATCATTGTATAGTGATTACAAGAAACTTATTTTTGTATATTTGGAATTTTGTTAAATCTTATTAAATAATAGGTTGGGGAAAAAGTCTTTTCGCATTGTAGTATGTATGAACTTGTAATAAAATGTCTTTGGCTATACTATTTGTATCTGGCTGGTTTTGGTATCATTAAAAGTTTAAATTTAAAGAAGATAATTCCATATTCAAATTAGAAAAATGTGTGATTTTCATTTGTTTTTCGTACTGTGAAGATGAGTGACAGCTGGCAGGGGGAAATGCACAATACACCCCAAGCGGGACGTCAGTGCAGGTCTTATCGTCCCCATTACCAATTAGAATTAGAATTAGGTACCTACTGTGTGTACAGAAAACTACGTGTGCGAGTTCAAATCGAACTTGGCCAGTTTATCTTATTTTATATTTCGTTCACAGCTGCAAACATTTGAGGTTTTAGTGTTTTTACTCCCCAAGCGCTTCATTGGACAACCTATTAGAAACTCATCTGCCAGATAAACTGCATCTTTTATTTATATAGCGTGACGCATAGTCAGATCAGCTAGGCTATTCTGTAAGCTATCTCGACAGAGAAATCCGCGGTGAGATTTCAATTTCGTACTACGAAATTCAAATCGTAATACGATTGTAATACGGTTGAATTTCGTAATACGAAATTCAGATAAAAACAAAGAAAGAGATGCGTAAACTAGCTTACAGAATAGCCCTACTGTAGGGCTATGTATATAGTATGATAAACTGGCCAAGTGCAAGTCGGACTCGCACTAGTAGGGTTCCGTACCACACTACAGTATTTTATAAGATCGAGCAAAAAATACCACTATAATTTGTCGCCAGCAAAAAATAATAATTAATAATCATTTTATTTCTTATAACGCCATTTAACGTCTAACAAAGGTGTTAGGGATCGACATTTCAATATAACGCCATCTATGGGACGTTTACCTAACTAAACGATCATAGATGGCGTGAAATGCCGAAAAAATCACGTTTCTTGTATGGGGACCCTCTATTATTTTTAACTTCATTCTGTTTTTAGTATTTGTTGTTATAGCGGCAACAGAAATACATCATCTGTGAAAATTTCAACTGTCTAACTGACGGACAGACGGGCAGACAGACAGACAGACAGACAGACAGACAGACAGACAGACAGACAGACGGACAGCGGAGTCTTAGTAATAGGGTCCCGTTTTACCCTTTGGGTACGGAACCCTAAAAAACTGGCCCTATATAGCTAGTTAGCTAGCTAGTTAGTCGGCAAGCGTAGCAGTGGATTGTAGTTAGCCGGTCACACTATTAATGTAGTCCACTTCCTGGATTGACTTGGTAGACTACTTTACAGTGAAGTTCACCAACATATTCTTCCATATACATATAACAACATACGCTTCCGCATCCGTAAAAGTTAACCACAAAATTACAGTCCGGCAAGTATAACTTGGCGTGCCTGTGCGCCACTGTGCTTTTACTTTGTACTTTCATAACAGGTTCTCTTAAACCACTTTTAATTACTTTTGGCATTATTGAACTATTATAATGTAGCAGATTTATCAACAATAATGTCGTGGTAATCTCTCAAACGTCAAACTCACAGTTTCAATTAAAAGGATTAGTTCCAAAAACCACCACCGCCAAGTTATACTTGTGGCACTGTACACATTTTATACAATAGTTAGCAAGGCACCAGAAGATCGTGCGGAAGTTTAGGTCGGCTCGTCGTTCAACACTCTTTTGCCACAGTATCACCGACACTCAGTAGATACAGCTTTATAATAAAAGTACAGTTAATAGTTACCAAGGCACTAGACTGAGATCGTGCGGAGGTTTAGGTCTGGCTCGACGCTCGGCTCTCTCTAGTCGCAGAGTGTCACCATCTCTCATCGCGGCGCACCACGCTCGCAGAGTGAAGTAGTAGATTAGCTCCACGCCGGATAGTAGCGAGAATCCGAGGAATAGACCGGCGATGCCGCCGAATGACACTGGAATATAAACATTAATTATTTAACATATGGGTGTACTACGATTCCCAAACATGATCACTTACTAAATCTCAAAAGTTTAAACTCAAGAACAGTGAGCGCAGTGTATTGGGAGTGAAGACAACAGACAGAGTGCGCAACAAGGCCCGTTATAAGTAACTAGCGTATAATAACAGGCTATAAGTATAGCGTGACTGGGCGGGTTTCAATTTATCGCAAGATAGTTTAAAAACTAAAACAACTTCGTTGACTTCCATGCCGCGGGAGTAAGTTTCAGAAGCAGGTTTGAGACATTTATCGTCATATCTCTGAAGATACTAATCAAATCTCGATAAAATTTATAATGGACCACCTCGGAGATAAACTCTACCTGCATATAATAATTCAATACGGTTACCTAATAGATCCACCCAACCGAATAGCACCTCTCGCTTGTATCGCACCATCGGCCACGACACGAACTCCGTTTCAAGGGATGTTGATCCTTTGCTTTAAACAAAACAATATGAAACCTTTGTAATACAGGTATAGACAATATCATATCCATAAACGGCGTAGACAAAGAAAAGAATAGACCGCGGGTAGCTCCGTCTCCTTCCCACATGAAATAGGATGTACTAAGGAGTTATTCCATGTAACGGAAAAGGACAAAGCTATAATATTTCCCTCTCTCAGTGCGTGCCGGTTTTTACAGGATCAGTAACGTTGTTTGCCGTTCTTAACTCAACACATTTTGACATTTATTGCTATGTATCACTGGGTTCCAAATACATATATGGTCATGTTACAATCTTCTATCTCATGTGGCCACGCTACCCAAATCTTTATAGTTCAGTACTCTGTGATAAACGGGGTGAAGCCACTCTCGTGACACAGCTAAGCTAGTTCGAGACCCTATGTCTATGAGATTGTCATGGTCCACCACCACTACTTAGTAGGTTTTTTCACTTACTAGCAGGTGAGGTGACATAGTGGTCAAACGCAAGCCTATCGATCTACATATTATATAACACAAAAATTGTTTCTACCTATGTCCGATACAAACTTTCAAACCATCCAACCGATGTGCCCCAAGCCGATTTCAATGGAAAAGCAATATTAATACGGAGATGGTTTTAGACTACTATAATAATGCATTAGGCCATCGATATAAAAAGGGAGATGTGGTACTTACTTTTATGCCACGTAAACATAATGGAACTAGAAACAACTATATGAAAACACGAATTTCTAATGTCGAGCTTGATGTGCATGAAGAACAGAGGAAAACATTTTTGCTAATTATTTAAATGGATCTGCGATAATTGCACATGTAATTCTGTACGTGCTACACAAACGCCAGTTCTATTGTGACTAAGGTGAAATTAGGTTCGCGAACCTAATTCATACGGTCCACATTTTGGAGCGGGGTCCCTTATCTCCCTTTTTAGGGTTCCGTAGCCGAATGGCAAAAAACGGAACCCTTATAGATTCGCCATGTCTGTCTGTCTGTCTGTCCGTCCGTATGTCACAGCCATTTTATTCCGAAACTATTAGGACTACAGAATTGAAACTTGGTAGGTAGATGTATTATGTGAACCGCTTTCCGATTTTTATACAAAAATAAAAAATATAAAAGTTTAAGGGGGGGCATCCCATACATGGAACTGGAACAAAAAACAATTTTTTTCGTCAAACCTATACGTGTAGAGGTTTCTAAAACTCATTTGATCTCAAAGTCAATCATTTCAAAGATAGGCGCGTCTAAAGTGGTAAAATTTCCCCCCCCCCCCACCCCCCCCTCTAACTTCTAAAGTAAGGGAGTGAAAAATCTGGAATAAATTATTCTGTAGATCTCAATAAAAACTTTCAGCGAAAATTGGTTTGAACGGGATACAGTCAGCAGTTGTTGAGATATAGCGACCGCAACACTATTAAAAACAAAGTTGTTTTTGTAGTTGCGAAAAATCAAAGTTATAGAATACTCTACTGTGTTACGGAACCCTACGAGTGCGAGTCCGACTTGCACTTGGCCAGTTTTTTATATATATCGATGCATTAGGCACATTTATTCACAGATTACTATATGAGTCAGAGACATTCATTCATTATTTTTTTAGCATAGTTGCACACGCCAGTTATCCGCTAGTAGGCTATAATATAAAATCAGTCTCTCAGTTGGTCGCTAAGTTAACTTACTCAACATCGGAGAGTTTTTCAACTTCATAGACGGTGTGCGTACAGCCGAGTTCACAAGTACACTGCGTCACGTCAGTGATGACGTCAGCATGGGTCGCGATGCATTCCAACTCTCGTACTGTGCATGTTTTGTAGCCATCTACAAAGGATTAATTAATGTATGTGTACGAAATGTTTATAAAATGTATACACCAAGGTACCTACTAACGCAATGAAAAAATACGGTTGAAAATAAAGGTGTTTTAGGATACTTATAGCGTAACTTAAGGGAACACCGATAAAGCGGACTTGGTGATGGTTGATGGTTTTTCATAAATTGTAATTTTTGCTTATATCTACTCAAAACTTTTGACATAATAAAAATACTATGTTTGGCTCTAGTCTACGTTTGAATTGAGCTAACTCTAAGCAGTCACATTGGCTTGAAGAGATCTCAATGTCTTTAAATAAAGCACATTTATTTTGTTGTATCCTTTGTATTTATCACTCATCTTGATGCAATCTATAATTTAAATCCTACTTGTCTGGAAGACAATAGTGAAACGAGGCGCATCAATCGAATTTAGTTATACTAAATAGCGCAACGAGGTTGTTGTTTGTACGAGGAGCTACGTCCTGCGATCGCCAACCCGCCTGCCCAGCGTGGTGATTAAGGCATATCCCTCCCAATGAGCCGAAGATCAGGCTTGGGAGGGGCCTACGTCCAGCAGTGGACTGACACTGGCTGATTATGATGATGATGAAATAGCGCTTAGTCTGTGGGATAGCCCACAAACTAAGTAAAGATGCTACGCATAACTATCCCAACCCAAAACCGCAACCGAATAGACTAGCAATATCTAAGTTTTATTTTTTAAGTTTAATTTTATTTATACGTTTTATTTTTTACTTACTCAAGGTAGGATAGAAATGCGGCACACATTTACAATAAGACCTGCTCCGTTGCATGCGACACTGCCTCATACAAGCGGAGTACGTGTAAATGCTGGAAGTCTCCAACTTCTGTTCGTCAGAGAACACACATCGTCTCTGTCTCACTGAGAGCTGCCTCGCATCTTCTGTAGTGTATGTGTGTTTCACTGAGAAAGAAACCTTGTCAACCCGCCGGTCCCAAGAATGTTGGGCGCTCTGTTCCAGCCCGGCCATTTCTTCCGCTGAGTGGATGTAGATCTAACAGGAAAATAATTTCTTAATTATTTAATTCGTTTAATTTAGAAATAAGTTTCAAATTATGACTTGGTGTTAGTTTTGACACAGAATAAGTAAGAATAGTACAATGTTTTGACTAAGCTAATTTAAAACTCGACCAATCACAGCTTAGAATGGTTTTGACCAATGGAATAACTGACAATATCTATATATGTACACATTATGTAAAACATCACGATTTATGACGGTAGTAGTAGTGAGAAATCTTTAGCGTATTTTTTTTGTGTCCGGTAACGTTCGAATTTTATATAAGTCACTTATTTTAGGTTGGACTAACGATTCGGTAGGATAGGACCTTTAAAGTTTAAAATAATTTGGCTTAATGCTGTACCTATACGTTGTATGTCGGTATTATACAACTATAGCTTCGCACATCCGTCATAAAACGCAACGTTTCGTGCGACAGCTGTTATTTATCCGTACCATTATGAGCTGTGATGACAAGTTTTAACTGAGCTAAGATTTTAGTCTAAGAGAGACGATAGCAACCCAAATTGACTACTCAGACTTACGTCTATCGTCGTATTTTTTCTGTCCGCGTTAAAGAGGAAAGACCACTTGGAGTCAGTTTCATGAATAAAAGCTTCAGCAAATTGATCCGGTTGCGCTTGACTTTGCCTGAAAATTGGATAGGATTGGATTATCACATAGGTACCATAAGTACTTTGTTTTAAGAGTTTGTTTTACAGAATCAGAATCAAACCTATTAACGATTTTATCTCGTTTTATTTTCTCAATATTTCAAAAGTACATTAACTATAGCATAATTGTACAGGTTGATATTTTTTCTCTTCACCACCATTTTTAGGGTTCCGTAGCCGAATGACAAAAAACGGAACCCTTATAGATTCGTCATATCTGTCTGTCTGTCTGTCCGTCCGTATGTCACAGCCATTTTATTCCGCAACTGTTAGGACTACAGAATTGAAACTTAGTAGGTAGATGTATTCTGTGAACCGCTTTCCGATTTTTATACAAAAATAAAAAAAATAATAGTTTAAGGGGGGGCATCCCATACATGGAACTGAAACAAAATTTTTTTTTTCTTCAAACCCATACGTGAGGGGGGATATGTCTCTGATATGTGTCTATGGATAGGCCTTTAAAAATGACATTGTTCCTAAAATCATTTTTTCTCAAAGTCAATCATTTGAAAGATAGGCGCGTCTAAAGTGGTAAAATGTGTGTCCCCCCCCCCTCTAACTTTTAAAGTATGGGAGTGAAAAATCTAAAAAAAATATATGCAGTAGATCTTAATAAAAACTAATAACGGAAATTGGTTTAAACGAGATACAGTCAGCAGTTTTTGAGATATGGCGACCGCAAAGATAACTTTGTTTTTGATACAAACACTATCAAAAACAAAGTTAATTTGTTAGTTGCGAAAAATCATAGTTATAGAATACTTTACTGTGTTACGGAACCCTACGAGTGCGAGTCCGACTTGCACTTGGCCAGTTTATTAGGGTTCCGTAGCCGAATGGCAGTAGCTACGTACTTAGGTTTGTACGAACGTAAACATGTTCCACAGTAAATCCTGAACTAGTGATCCGATTCTGACTAATGATAATTGTCAATCGATTCGTTATTTATGGCCCGGGCGACATTCATTTATAGGGTTCCGTAGCCGAATGGCAAAAATCGGAATTTTTATAGGTTCGTCACGTCTGTCTGTCTGTCCGTCTGTCTGTCCGCTCGTATGTCACAGCCACTTTATTCCGAAACTATCGGGATTACACAGTTGAAACTTGGTAGGTAGGTGTATTCTGTGAACCGCTTTACGATGTTTATACAAAAATTTAAAAAAATAAAAGATTATTAAAAAAAAATCATCAAACTTATACGTGTCTATAGATAGGGCTTTAAAAATGACAGTGAGGTTTTTATAACCATTTTTTCTCAAAGTCAATCATTGGAAACATGAATAGACGCGTCTAAAGTGGTAAAATGTGTCCTCCCCCTCCCCTCCCTCTAACTTTAAAAGTAAGGGAGTGAAAAATCTAAAAAAGATATATGCTGTAGATCTCAATAAACACTTTCAACGAAAATTGATTTGAACGAGATACAGTCACCAGTTTTTGAGATATAGCAACCGCGAATATAACTTTGTTTTTCATCAAACACTGTGAAAAACAAAGTTAAATTTTGGCCACGAAAAATTATAGTTATAAAATACTATATTCTACTGTGTTACGGAACCCTACAAGTGCGAGTCCGAATTCCACTTGGCCAGTTTATTCGTACTTCTACTCGAGCTTTGTTTTTCGTAATGTAAGTAGATTTTATTTAACTTTTTTTAATACAGGCTCGAGAATCGTACGTTAAAAAAAGTCGGTGAAAATGTAGTGAACATAACTTTTTATTGATATACCATGGCCAGATCTTTTCAGTGTGTCTCGAGTTGAACGCGTAACAGAACCCCATCTCTGTAAACACTGGTATCAAGAGATCGCAACACTCCTCAGAGTCGCCTTTCCATTCGCAGTCGTAGTACAAAGTCTCGCAGTGCCTCACTATCTGAAACATAACAAGTACTTTAGAGGTAGGACTATAATACTCATGCTACTTACTACCTACATACATACACCTCGTCATTGCGTTATAATTGTATTGGATTTACTTTAAAGCAAAAATGTAAGGTCTGAATCCATTCAAAATTTACACATCACTGAGTCTGGGTGCTAAAATAATAGTCGTCATAAGGTCACTCATTACACCAAATTCATAATCAACATTCTGCAGCAAAATTTAAATAACTTACCTAATTCTAGCTGAGTTTAAGTAATGAGTGAATTTCCTATATGAGTTTTTTTTGTCTTTGGTGAACTTCGTATTTTAAAACAAAAATATTGTAAGTATTAAATTATTTTTTATTTCGGTGGATAGACTTATCATCTCGGTGGTCAGAAATATTATTCGGTGGATGGTTTATCATATCGGTAGCAAACAAAAAGTCAGTCTTAATTTTCTCCTTAGTCTCGAATGATTCGTTCGTTTCGTTGATGTCATGTCGGAATATTTAATATCCTAAAGAGTACATAAAAGCCAAAAAATATAGAAAAAATAGATAAATGAAAAAGTTCACCGATATGATAAAAAAAACACCATTTGTTGACATTCAGCCTAAAGTAGTGCTTATCTTATCTACCTTAAATACAGCATCCTTAGGATCTGCAGCAGGTGCTATTGGCTCTTCAACTGAACCCACGAGGTCTGTATTTGATACAAATTCAGCGGCGCGCTCTTTTATCGAAGTGTAGTTCAAAGTGGACAGCCATAGCAAAAATTCGACCGCTTTTTCTGGAGGTTCTTCACCCCACACACTAGTAACAAATAAATAAAAACTAATTTACAGAGGATGAGAACATTTTTTCCACGGATCTTTTCGCTACGCGACTGAGATAAAAGATAAATTTGACATAAGGCTAAGCGTGCACTGCGATATTTATTCGTCAATCTGCGAAAAACCCCAATTTACTAGTGTTCGCGCACTGCGGAAAATAATCATTTGTACGCAATAGTAATTTTATTTCGCGATGAATAAAATCGTAGTGCGCGCCTAGCCTATGAAGGAACCGTAAATTTTAGTTAATGGACCTGAGCTTCAACGATACACCATGGAACTCATCCTCGATCGCATCATCACTTACCAACAGGTGAGATAGTTGTCAAACGCTTAGTCTATATGATATAAAAAAACTCACACCACAGGAAATAACTATTATAGTGTTCTAAAATGTATAACTTTAACTTGTTTCGATCTGGACCTTCAGATATGGTGGCAGCATTTTAGGTCAATTCTTTTTGTACCTACATTTTAAACGAAATTTTATACCTTTCGATATATTCTTGCATGAGTTCGTCATCCACAGGAATCTGATCGCACATAGTCACCGCTGGAAACGGAACGTCCCAGTTGTGGAAATCTGTGTCCAAACCTGTAACAAGATACAAAATAAACTACCTAAAGACATGTTAAAGACAAGTAATTCATTCAGCGTGTCCTTATTCAGAACTTAGCTTGCTGCCTTATTCAGAAGAACGAAGAGAGATTCAGCAGAATTCGTGAATAGTATATACCTATAATTGAACAAAATGACAAATACTGGCAGTATAGCTGCATCTCTGTCATTGAATCATCACGATTACGAAAGGCCTTAGAGCTGTAATGTAACCAACATTACAGCTCAGAAAGGCTCAACTACTAGCGATTAAAAGAGATAATTTGAAAATAGCAATGTAAGATGGTTTTGTGATGTCTACTTTACTAGATTTTTTTAATGTAATAGTTGCAGACTTACATTTTAAGGAATTTATGGATACCCCTTTCTATAGATAGCTCATGGGGAAGACAGTAGCGGTATATTTTACTCGAAACACATCGACATTTAATTAAATTTTTGGACATAAAGTAAATAACAAAGCTGTAGGTACTATTTATATAGGTGGTAAGTACCTTCTTACGTTATGTTGACTTAAACTTAGCTCAGCTTTAGATGGCTTTAGTAAAGCGTAGTCCAGATTTTCGATCTGTCCTGAGAATTTGTTATTGAGGTCTAGGAGGGCCAGATAGTAAATAAATGGTTCTGATCATCTCTCAAAATTAAATAACTCTGTAAACATTGCGATGTTAAATTATTTAGGGACAGTTTCACTCGTTCCTGATAGCCCTATCAGGAACTAATCTGACGCATTTTTGACAGCTTTTGAATGAACTCAACTGTCAGATAACTATCTGTCACTTTATCATGAACCGGTGAAACTGGCCCTTATTGATTAAAATGCTTACCAGTGATAGTAGGATTTGTTTGAAACTTCTCCCAGAGACTGACGATAATTATACATGTAGTTACTGCTCCTACGGCTGTGAAACTAAACCACATAAACCTGAAAAAGGTTCAATAAAGTAGATGCCTACTCGATGAAAAAATTACTATAAAAGACAAACAGTTTTCCTTTTCCAAAATTTAATTATTTAATCCTAGAAAAAATCATATTAAGTAAAATATTTCATTCACACCTAAACAGTTACTAACTTTGATACTTATGCATGCTTTCTCTTCAGAATCCAAGCCTCGACGTACTTAATTTTTGCTTTTACCCGACTTGCTACGCTAACATCTAATAAATATTACAATGCCTAGAGTAGCCAGGCAAGCAGAAAATGCAAGAGCAAAACAGACGCTAATTGAAAAGGTCATATATGTATGTATATAGGTACTAGGTATGCCTAGTACCTACTTAGATATAGATACCTTAGATTATATATTACTTAGATACTCAAATAAGTTACTAACTTTTCGCAAAACGGCCTTTCCTTCTCGGCAATATATCGAACTCCGTGCAGCGTGGAATTGTTGAAGAACTCTGTAGTCTGATGTCGAAGACTTGCAGCCAGCAGAGCGACTCCTGTGACTTCATCTTGGCTCTTATTGGACCTCCTTCGAGTGTTCTTATATTCCTCAGGATACACTTTCATAATACGTGTTTTTTAAGTAAATCAAAAACATAAAAGGCATTTTTCATAAAAAAATCTCTAAGGCTACATTTTGTTTTCCCACACGTTGTGATTTGTGTACATTCGGACTAAATTTGACGAAATCACGCAAGTTGATACAATCAAAATATGAACATTATCGACCACCGTTCGCGTGACGAGATATGATATCATGGTGCAATTAACCCGGTTGGAAACTTTGTCGTTACGGTTGTGGCAGGAGTGCTGAGTGGTTTACAAACATAATTGCAAGCTTGTGCGACAGTAGGTGCAGGACAGTATGACTTATTGTAAAAAGTCTTGTCTAACGCAGAGGGCTATGATCACATTACATTAAAAATGTTACTTCTCACTCTGCCAAGCTCTATTGAAATTATCACATCCTTAATTAACATCTCAATTAATACCTCTACTTTCCCTGATGCGTGGAAGATTGCAATTGTACGGCCTTTACCCAAAAACAACTGTCCAACAGTCCTGAAAGACCTACGGCCAATCAGTATCTTACCATGCATATCTAAGATTATGGAGAAGGTGGTTTGCCAGCAGCTAACTAGATTCCTAGAAATTAATAACATACTGCCAGAGCTACAGTCAGGTTTCAGACAAGGAAGAAGCACATCGACGGCCCTTATTGATGTCACTGATAATATTATTGCGTCACAAGATCAAGGCATGTGCTCTTTACTTGTGCTACTGGACTTTTCCCGCGCTTTTGACGCAATAAATATTTCGCTACTGATTTCTAAATTAAGCTATTACGGATTTGACTCATCAGCTATAAAGTGGTTTGACAGCTATGTAAGTAACCGTTGGCAACATGTCGAGTTAAAGCAAAGTTCTGGTGCTATTTTAAATTCGTTTCCGACTGAAGTAAACAGAGGTGACCCGCAAGGGTCCATTCTGGGACCAATTTTATTTACTCTCTACAGTGCCGATATTATTAATTGCATTAAACATTCTAAGTATCACATACATGCGGACGACATTCAATTGTACATCGATTTTGCTCCAGAAAATATAGACACAGCCATACACAAACTTAAAGGTGACCTAGACAGGATAGTAAAATGGTCTACAAAAAATTGTCTCTTACTTAACCCAATAAAAACAAAATACATGGTTTTAGGCACTAAACACAAACTATCCCTGTTGCCACCTTCTATTGAGATAACCTTAATGGGTGAGAAAATTGAAAGGGTATATGTGGCGCGCAACTTGGGTCTGAAGTTTGATGTTAATCTGCGATTTGAAGAGCATATCGCTGAGTCTGTAAGAAATTGCTTTTACAGGTTAAAAACTTTATATAAGCTCAGACCTTACATAAGTGAAGAACTCCGTATACAATTAGTAGAATCACTAGTACTTTCAAAGCTTAATTACGCTGATACTGTATATGGCTCTCGTTTGCTAGCTAGAACCCAACGTCTGGTACAGAGGGTGCAAAATGCATGTGCAAGATTTTGTTTCAACATTCCTAAAGTCATGTGACACCCTTTCTAAACAAAATCCATACCCTTAAAATGAAATCGCGTCGTAAACTTCACCTTGCCTCTCTACTCTTTGGTGTCATTAATTTTAAAGAACCCATATATTTATACGACAAGCTCAATTGGATTTCTCAGAGGAGATCATGCTCTCTTAGGTATGTCTCCCAACAGCTTTCCACACCGCATCACCGTACAGCCAACTTTCGTGGCTCTTTCCGCTACTCCGCTAGCAAGTGCTGGAACAACATTCCACCACCAATTAGAAACATAAAAACCTTAAGTTTATTTAAACACAAATTAAAACAGTACTTGGTAGCCGAGCAGCGGAAACATGGTGATATAAATAAAGATATGTCGTTTATATAACATAATAATCAGTAGCATCATAATAATTAGTATAGTAGTATGTATAAATATAACATTTTGTCCATTAAACTATTTCCCTTCTCTTGCCATAAACCATAGATTATATATAGATAGATTGCATTTGTATCCAGCATTTATATGTGTTTATTTTATTTATAATTTTTATTTTCTTTTTCTTTCTTTAGTAATTAGTTAGGAGGTTTAATGTTGTTTAAAACTGTATATATATTGTATGCATATATATTTTTTATTTACTAATATGTATTGTATATTTATTATATTACATTATATATAATATTTAATATATATATATATATATATATATATATGTTTTCGCGCTAGTCCAACACCCGCAGGCTTAGCTGAAAACCAGCGTCTAGGTGTGCAACCTCAGACATATGTGCTGCCTTTTTGGCACCTCACCTCATTTTTATCTATTTTATGTTCTTGTTTTTTGTATGTTTACATTATTATAGTATTTAGTGTTTTTGAATTTGTTATCATGTGAGTTTTTGCCAAATAAACGATTTTCTTCTTCTTCTTCTTTAGTAGTAGTACTATTAAGTGTTCTGTGGCTTTAATACTTTTAATCGAAAAAATCTTTGCCATTATCAACAGACTTCCGAAAAGGAGGAGGTTCTCAATTCATCTGTATATTTTTAAGGTTTCGAACCTCAACAGGAAAAAATTAACCCTCATAGGATCACTTTGTTGTCCTTCTGTCTGTCTGTCCGACCCTTTTTCTCAGGAACGCGTAGAGGTATCAAGTTGAAACTTATATAAAATACTCTAGTCTATGGTATAATCTTTCAGCTGTAAAAAAAATTTTAACTTGCAATATTTTCGCGTATTTTGCGATTTCACAAGAGAATCAAAATCTATAGGGTACTTATCGTTGTCCTTGAATCATAAAATTTGGCAAGAAGAAAGATATTGAATCACTTCTAGCTAGACGAAAAATCTGAAAACCGATGAAATTACTATTTGCGGTTGGTGCATGAACCGTGTCTAGGCCTCGGTCTAGGGATCGAACTGCAAAGTTAAGTTTGTTTCCTGACTTTAACTGAGGCTTCCGTACAAACTAAGAAGGCAAAAAGCCTCGGTGCGCGAATCCAACTCGCACTTAGCCGTTTTTTTTATACAAAAGTAAATCAAATCATCTAATGTTACCTACCTACACTGTGCTGGCTGATATACATACTATTAATCTACCTACTTAGTATTGTTGTGTAGTTATTGTAGGTACCTACAATAAGTTGGTATACTGTGGGGGCCTATAAGAGTTCCACTTAAATATTTAATTTTTTTATAGCAAAGCATAGCACTGTTTCAATGTAGAACAAATGCCCTTTACCTATAGTAACTACTTACTTTAATAACATTAATATTGAACGTTATGCCGCCATACGAATTATCAAATTAAATGTTATGTCCTCGCTCACATTGATAATAATCTTGCTGGACATGAAGCGTTTTAATTTTTTTGAGTTCTTTTTTTTTATTACCTTTTTCCAAAGTACTTTTCCATTCACAGATATAAGATATAAGATTGTGTAAAGTCACAAACTTTACACAATCTTAAAAGTTCTGACTCTGGTTACAATAATGTTTTTACTAAGCTTACTGACTGAAGTAAAACACAAAAATAATATTTCAGTTTATTGAAGAAATGAAAAGCACCCACACAAATAATGCCAGAAAGCTCAAAGCCATGCTCAAACCAAACATATAAGAAGTGTGTTAATCACAGTTATATACTATAAAACAAAACTTTTTTCTGTAGCTCTACCTACCTCAAAAGCAGGTGCTAATAAAGAATTAGGAATAAGTAGTTATATGAAATACAATATGATTAGAAAAGAAGAGTTGAAGATCTAGCTCAGTTGCATATCTTAGTATGTCCACAGCAGTGGACTGATACATGCTGATTATTATGATGATGATATGAAATGCAAAACTAGTAAAAGTAAGCAGGAACCTCCCAAAACTTCACATACTAGGAACACATGCCACAACACAGGTGTTTTACATAGCGCTCATTGCATTAATATCCTTTCTGATCTCAGCCTGTATTGCGGAGTCATCTTTTTCATCTGGCATCAGAGGGTCTATTTGAATGTCCAAGTCTTGCAGCGCATCGTCCAGCAACTTAATCTTGCCCAATAGTTTCTCACTTTGGAGGTTGTACCCAGGTTCGAGCATTTTCCCGCTAGGGTTCAGTTTGAAAAGGTATTCCGCCTGGAATGGCAGGGTTATATTAATAAATGAACTTTTCACTAAATGGAACATTTAATACGGAGCTAATATAACATTGGTAGTTTCATTTTGGTCACGAATCCCAAACCCAATAAACAGCAGATTTAGAAATTATTGGTCTTGTAGATAATATAGTTAATATTATCTAATAATAATATACAAGACAATATCAATACATAATATTTTAAACCTATGTAAAAGTATATAATATAATATATATGTATAAAATGTTACTACTCGCGGTATACCTGCGCTTAAAAGCAAGATCGATGCAGTCTCCGAACAACTGCATAAATGGTTGCAAATAAATGGTATAGCTTTAAATCTAGATAAAACCTGCTTTATGAACTTTAATTTAGCTAACAAATCTCGGGAGGCGTTGTCTGTGGACGTGGGCGAAAACTATCTGTCTCAAGTCTAGCTAGTCAAACTTCTGGGCTTCCATGTGGATAATGCTCTCAAATGGGTTTTCCACATAGATATGCTGTGTGCGAGATTAGCCCAGGCTTGCTTCGGAATAACTCGACTCGCAAAACAGCACCCAGACACGCTGTGCGTAACTGTTATTTCGCCACAGTCACAGAATAATGAATAGTTGCCACAGTTCACTTCTTGCTTATGTACGGTACTGAGCTGTGGAGTGATGCAGCCGATCGTGAGCGAGTCTTTATCCTACAGAAGAGAGCAATCCGCGCGATGATACAGGTACCATGTTTCAACAAAGCCTTTCTTTGTTGAACTAGGAGTTTTAACCGTCCCGTCTACCAAGTTTGTCTATTCGTGCGCGCCAACTTTAATAAATTCCAATGTCTCGGTGCATGTCTTAAGTACCACACGCGAAACAAATAAAAGTTGCAGACGCCAGCACATAGCTTGACCAAACCAAGCAAGTCTGTCTACATAAAAGAGGCATGGATGTATAATAATCTGACAAAAACAATGAAAAACACAATTTCCGACAACGTATTTAAAATTAAATTAAAAAGGTTGCTAGTACATAAAGCGTACTATTCGGTAAGCGAATACTTAGAGGACAAAATTGAAAACTGCTAATACCATTAGTAAATGATTAATTATTAGATATGACTTATTATTAGTAAATACATACATACAGTCACGCCTTTTTCCCGTTGGGGTAGGCAGAGACTACTTGTATTACTAAATGCATTAGAAAATTGTATTATATTAATATTATTTTACTATTGTTGACCTGTGAAACGCAATGTTTACTAACTTAACTGAACTTGATGGAGTAAGTAAACATATCTAAAGAGACGATCACACTAGGCATTCAGGTACTAAGTTTTAAATAAGTTTTAATACAATACACATTGAACTACTAACAAATAGAACTAGGAAACTTATGCCAGTTTTCAAAAAAAATTCGTCACATCGACAAAATCGGAGATTTGCATATTCTTAAAAACTATATACTACTCCATATGCCAATCTATAGACAGCTACTGCATTTATGTGTGGGGGGAATCACACAAAACGGCTTTGATCAAACTCGAACGTGCTCAAAGAGGAGTTCTCAAAGTTATGACGTCAAAGCCGAGATTACACAACACAACCTTGTTGTGTAAGGTGTGTAACGTTCTGACCGTACGTCTGCTATTTATATTAAAAACCCTTCTCGATGCGCATTTAAAGGGGATCCGTCAGCCATGCCTAGAGAATAAAAGAAGAAAGGAACGCGTCCTAGACGCCACACCGAACAGCATTTGCCCGCAAACATACACAGTACGTAGGTCCGTACCTTTACAACAAAATCAGTAAAGAAGTGTCTCTTAACAACATAAATGTATACCAATATAAAAATGCTGCTACAAACTTCCTTGAAACGGAGACACTGTTTTACGATCCGCAATAGATAGATAGATAGATAGATAAACACTTTATTACACCATACAAATTAAAAGTAAAAAATGGTAAATAAAACAATGTGGCAACAGGCGGTCTTATCGCTTGAAGCGATCTCTTCCAGACAACCTTAGGGTGGAAAGGAATAGATTACCATACATGGCGGTATAGGTGTTGAAAAAAATAAAAATAAATAAAATAAAATAATAGGTAAGTACATAATTACAAAGGTACATATAATTTATGTAATTTAATACATACATAGCAATATAATACACACATAATGCCATACAATACATATTATATATTATTCATATATACATATAATACAATATACACATATTTCATAAAAGATAATTGTGATATGAAAAGCAATAGCAGTTCAGGAGAGATAGTGGGCCTTGACGCAATCTTTAAACGTAGTAAGAGTCTGTGAAGTGTGAGCGTTTAATTTCGAATGGAAGCGCATTCCAAAGCCTGACAGCTTGCACTGCAAATGAGTTGTCATAGAAAGAGCTATGGTGGCTAGGCATGGATAGTGTATGATTCTCTGATGACCGTAAAGATAAGGCATTGGAGGTGTGAAGGAATTGGAACATATGTTTGAGATAAGGTGGAGAAGTAGGATGAAATAGGATATTGTAGAGAAGGGACAGGATATGTGCATTCGGCGAAGGCGAATTGGAAGCCACTTGAGCTTAGAGCGAAATTCAGAGACATGGTCATATTTGCGTAAGCCAAATATGAACCGAATCGCAAGGTTTTGTAATCGCTCAAGTTTATTTAGCTGATCTTCTGTGATGTCAAGATAGCAAGCGTCAGCATAGTCAAGAATGGGAAGAAGAATAGATTGTGCAAGCGCAACTTTAGTAGCAGTGGGCAAGAAATTTCGAAGCCTCTTTAGTGCAGCAGCAGAAGCAAACATTGTATTGCTGATTGTTGTCAGCTGAGGTCCCCACGATAAATGCTGATCAAAAATAACCCCCAAATTCTTTGCAGTTTGGCTATAAGGAATAGTTACTCCCTCAAAAACAACCGCCATAGTACATATATAAACAAACATCATGTAAAAAATAAAAAATAAAGCACACCACTTACACTACATTTTCCTTTGATAGTACACGCACACACTCACACACACACACACTCACACACACAATAATATGACAACAACACTGAAAGGAGCCAGTAGAAATAATGATAGCGAGAAAGAGACAGGAGTACGAGAAAAGGATGAAGAGATATCTGATACGAATATGATGAGAATAAGTAATAAGGACTTACCAGAAAGTCGATAGGATCTTCCGGTCTAAGTTTAGCTACTTCGAGCAGGGCAGGGGTAAGTGTAGGAAATATGTGATGAACGAGATAGTTCCTCATAGGCTCGCCAGCCGCTGCCAACGCCGCCTCTTCTTCCTCACGGACCAGCGATAATAGCTCCGACTGCAAAATAAGACAATAAATAAAAACCTATTTAAGTATATTTTAAATGCTAAAGGTCTACGGTGACCACTTCCTATCATGTTTAGCAAACATGATAGGAAGTGGTCACCGTAGACTATGAACAATTGCAACGCTAGAGGTGACAATTTTTTATATCTGATATGCTACATCAAGGGTGTGTGCTGCCGAAACACCGTAAGGTTATGGCGGCACTTAGGTATGCGTTGCCGACCTATAAAAGTTCTTTTAATGCACTTCTTGAAGTAAACAAGTGAATTATTTTAGGAACAAAAAACCCGAAAGCGTGATAAAAACTAAGCATATAAACTATTCCAAACTCCAATAAAACATAGTTACATATACAGTGTGGAAATTAAACTCAGGCCCTGGAGGGAAACTACTTTAAATCCTTAAGCTAGCTCATTTTACTTAAAGGAGACATTCCTTTATTTTTGAAAAGTAGTTTCCCTCCAGGGCCTGAGTTTAATTTCCACACTGTATACTTATTCGTAATCACCGTTAAAAATTCTTTATTTTGATACCACACTCGATATATTTTGAAGACATACATTTTTAGGGTTCCGTAGCCGAATGGCAAAAAACGGAACCCTTATAGATTCGTCACGTCTGTCTGTCCGTCCGTATGTCACAGCCATTTTATTCCGAAACTGTCAGGATTACAGAATTGAAACTTGGTAGGTAGATGTATTCTTGAACCGCTTTCCTATTTTTATACAAAAATAAAAAATATAAAAGTTTAAGGGCATCCCATACATGGAACTGAAACAAAAAAAAAATCTTCAAACCCATACGTGTTGGGTGTCTATGGATAGGTCTTTAAAAATGACATTGAGGTTTCTAAAATCATTTTTTCTCAAAGTCAATCATTTGAAAGATAGGCGCGTCTAAAGTGGTAAAATGTGTGTAAAAAATTTGCCGCTCTTGATTATAAAAAGCTATAACTTTAAAAAAAAAAACTAAAAAAATGAGAGGGACAAGGGAAAAAAAAATTTGAGCAAAGATTTCAATTTTCAACCGACTTCACAAGAAAATGAGGAGGTACTCAATTCGACGGGTATGTTTTTAGGGTTCCGTAGCCGAATGGCAAAAAACGGAACCCTTATAGATTCGCCATGTCTGTCTGTCTGTCTGTCCGTCCGTATGTCACAGCCATTTTATTCCGAAACTATTAGGACTACAGAATTGAAACTTGGTAGGTAGATGTATTCTGTAAACCGCTTTCCGATTTTTATACAAAAATACAAAATATAAAAGTTTAAGGGGGGGCATCCCATACATGGAACTGGAACAAAAAAACGTCAAACCTATACGTGTGGGGTATCTATGGATAGGTCTTTAAAAATGACATTGAGGTTTCTAAAATCATTTTTTCTCAAAGCCAATCATTTCAAAGATAGGCGCGTCTAAAGTGGTAAAATGTGTGTCCCCCCCCCCCCCCTCTAACTTCTAAAGTAAGGGAGTGAAAAAGCTAGAAAAAATATATTCTGTAGATACCAATAAAAACTTTCAACGAAAATTGGTTTGAACGAGATACAGTCAGCAGTTGTTGAGATACAGCGACCGCAAGTATAACTTTGTTTAACATACAAACACTATGAAAAACAAAGTTATTTTTGTAGTTGCGAAAAATCAAAGTAATAGAATACTCTACTGTGTTACGGAACCCTACGAGTGCGAGTCCGACTTGCACTTGGCCAGTTTATTTTTTTAATGTTTGTGACCTCAGAACTCCGTAAACAAATCTTAACCGATTTGAAAAATTATTATTTTGTTTGAGAGAATATGCTTCCCGTTCGGTCCCAATGAAACGAAATAAAATGAAATTTTATCGAGATCTGATTATTATCTTCGGAGATATGGAGATAAACATATCAAACTTACATACATACATACAATCACGCCTTTTTCCCGTTGGGGTAGGCAGAGACTACTTCTTTCCACATGCTACGATCCTGACATACCTCCTTCGCTTCTTCCACTTTCATGAGCGTCTTCATACATGCTCGCCGGTTATAGGTACTTTAGACTTGGCCTTTATTTAAAACGTCTCCGATCTGGTCGTGATACGTTCGCCTAGGTCGGCCTCTACCAACTGGCCCATTCACACACGTCTCATAAATCTGTTTCGTCAATCTTTCTTCATCCATCCTCTCTAGATGTCCAAACCATCTAAGCATCCCTTTCTCTATCTTTGTCACTACATCTTCTACCACACCACAACATTCCCTTATCACGCTGTTCTCCAACTTATCCATCAGAGTCACTCCGATCATACTTCTCAAACTTCTCATTTCTACAGCATTAATTTTACTTTCATGTGTCTTCTGCCATACCCAGCATTCACTACCATACATGAGTGTGGGAACCAACACTCCCCTATGTACAGCCAGTCGTGCTTTTTTAGACACGTTCTGACTTCTCATAAAGTTATGTAGTGCCCTACTCACTTGGTTTCCTGCCAAAACTCTTCGCTCAATATCACTTTCATACTTACCATCTCTCGTAAACTTAGAACCCAGGTACACAAACTCTTTCACTTCTTCCACTCTTTCTCCTTCAATCGTCACATAACAATCAGTCATTCTTTCTTCTCTTTCAAAAACCATTACTTTGGTCTTGCTTACATTCACTTTCATCCCTTTGCTTTTTAAGGCGTCATGCATAATATTAACCATTCTTTGCAACTCCTCCTCCGATGATGCTAATATCACCTGATCATCAGCGTATAGGAGGTATTTGATGGTTAAATCTTTCATCCTTAATCCGTACACACTTTCTTTCAGATCTGTCAAGCAATTGTCTATGCATAGGTTGAAAAGCACTGTTCATGCTACACATCCCTCTAACACCTTTTTCGATGTTGAACCAGTCTGTGTACGCTCCGTTTATTCTGACACAAGCACTGGAACCCTCATAGAGTGATTTCAGTGCTCGTATCAAACTGCCGCCCACCCCATGCATGATGATGATGAGAGACAATGATGACCACAATTCATTCCTCACCACTCTGTCATAGGCCTTTTCCAAGTCTACGAATGCGCAATAGACCTTTTGGTGTTTCGCCAAACATTTTTCGGCTATGCTTCGTAAAGACCTGATTCATGCATCCCATTCCTCTCCTGAAACCCGCTTGTACATCCCACATTTTCTTATCAGTTTCATTCGTCACTCTTGTAATCAGTACCTTTGCATACAACGACGACGCTGAGTAAGCTAATGCCGCGATAGTTTTTGCAGTATTGCTGTGATCCCTTTCCTTTGTATAGCGGCACAATGTTGGCTTTGCACCAGTCTTCTGGAACAATTCCATTCCTCCAGCAAAGGTTAAAAAGGCGATACAGCTGACTCGCTACCACACCTTATCCAGCCCTCAGCATCTCGACCGAAATCCTGTCATACCCTGCAGCCTTACCCGATTTCATACTTTTTAACGCTGACATTATCTCTTCCATGCTGATATTACTTTCATAGCCATCTTCATTGGCGTTACCAGTTGTCACTGGTACTTGCATATCTTCCTTTTCAAATAAACTTTCAAAATATTCCTTTCATCTCTTTAGAACGCATTCCTCTCCTCTCACAATCCTGATTTCTGACTTTGTCCAGTTGCGAGGTATTAAGATTTCCTCTGGCTGACCTTATGGACTTCCAGAAAAACTTAATGTTGGTCTGGAAGTCATCAGATAACCTCCTATCAAATTCATCTCTATCGTTATCTTTCTTTCTATCCACAACCTCTTTTGCTACATTCTTTAACCTTTTATACTCTTCCTTTGCCTTGCTTACATCTTCAGTCGTTCCTTTGCATTCTTAGGTTGGCTTTTGAAGCTAACCAGTCTTGCCATGCTTTCTTCTTCTCAAATACAGCTTTTTGGACATCTTTACACACATTCTTCAATTTACACCCTTTTTTTCTCTTACTTACACCACACACTTCTACAGCAACTTCCACGATCCCTTCCTTAAACGGCTTCCATAAATCTTCAACCTCACACACTTCATCTAATGACTCAAACTTCTCGATCAATTTACTTACAAACTCATCTTTCACACTTTCTTCTTGTAAATTCTCAACTTTTATGCGTTCCAGTACACTAACTGGTTCCTGCACACGATGCCGCCATCGCTTAAAGAGACCACTTATTCGGCACATCACCAGAAAGTGGTCTGAGCCGACGTCGACACCGCGGTACACCCGAGTGTCCTGTACTTTCTTTCTCAGTCTTTCATCCACTGTAACAAAATCGATCATACTTCTCACGCTTCCTTCTTCCCTAGTATACATGTGAATCTTCTTATGGTCAAACCAAGTGTTTGTTACCACAAGATTCCACCCAAGACATACTTCAAGCAAACTTTCCCCGTTTTCATTCACCCTGTCATCGCCGAACCTTCCCAACACACTTTCATATCTATCACGCTTCACACCTACCCAGCTATTAAAGTCGCCTAGCATTACTACACTTTCATTTTGTTCGCATTTACTCATAACATCTTTCATGCTATCCCAAAACTCCTGCCTCTCTGCTTGGGCTGCAGTGGAACCGTTCCAACGCGCATCTTGTGGAGCATAGACTCCTAATATGAAGATACGCGTTAGACCCACCTTCAACCTCATCCAGAGGAGTCTTGGACTCACACATTCAAAGTCAGTCACACATTCATTCATTCTAGCGGAAAGCAGTACACCAACTCCCTGACAACCCCTGCTGGTATCTGGAACTCCAGACCAGTAGGCTGTGTAGGGTCCATGCGTGGTGGTGTCGCAACCTTTCCGCTTAGTCTCATTTACACAAAGAGCATCAATCCGCCTTTCACTCATCATTTCGCATACTTCATCAATCTTATCATCCATTCCTCCTCTAACATTCAACGTAGCAAAGTGGCTTTCCGCAGCCCACTTTTGGCCCCCACGGGAAACGAGACGTGAGGGGTGGCGAACCACGTCGCTGCAATTTAAATTAGAGAAAAAGTTTGTGCTCTGCATTGCGTTCCCACGAGAAGCTAGGGAATGTGAGGTCCACCCAAGTAGAGCCCCACTTACTTGGGTAAGGCTAGCCATTTTCTGGGGTCGCCTGGTCCCAGGGCAATTGGCACGCTAACAACTAGGCTCGCCCCTAGTCATGCAGCCTTCGGTACGGCAACCACTTGGCTTGGCTAAGCGATTAGTTCTTTCACTCTTCAACTCTTTCACTCACTCAATCACTCATTCCAATCACTTTCATACTCCGCTTCGGTCGCAGTTTTAGGACATACTCGGGTCCTTATATCAAACTTACTATTAATAAAACATTAAATTAAAAAATCAAAAAACCCGACTGCGTAAAAAGTGAAGTGTTAAAAAACGAACTGAAAAGAAAAAAACAAGTAAGTCTAGTAGTTTAGATTTCTGTTTAGGGATATCAAAAAACTATACCATTTAAATTCTTTCTCGGTCGATACACTTATAAAATAAATTATACATTGTTATATGGAATGTAGAGACTTTAACAGTCGGGACACATTAATGGCTTAACGAATGGGAATTAATGTGTCCCGACTGTTAAAGTCTCTATATTCCATATAACAATGTATAATTTATTTTATGAGTGTATCGACCGAGAAAGAATTTAAATGGTATAGTTTTTTGATATCCCTAAACAGAAGTCTAAACTACTAGACTTACTTGTTTTTTTCTTTTCAGTTCGTTTGTTAACACTTCACTTTTAACGCAGTCGGGTTTTTTGATTTTTTTATTTAATGTTTTATTTTACACTTTTTAGTTAAGTAAAGGACGGAAAATTCCGTAATCTTCTCATTTAATTTAGAGAGTTGATGTCATGTGGATTATTGAGTGGTTTCCGGGGATCTAAACTACTTATTACTAGTCCATCTAAAGATCTAACCCGGCTCAATGCTACATAGGCTTGACCTTTCGCAAAAATGCGTGAAGGTAGTACCTTGTAATTTATGGACAGTTACACCCCAACATAATATCAACGGTAACATTTTTCGGTCTATTTTACCCTGTCCACGAAGTGCGTCGAATTCTGTACATGATGGTTCGATTCGGACTCCTACTCCAGAGACGTTGTTTTTGATACCTTTGTCGTCAAATTCAACATAAACAGCCTGTGGCAGTTCTCCGGGTTCTAACTGGTCCCTCCGAAGAGCTGGCCACTCAATTGTTCTCAAGTAACGTGTATTTTTCGGCGTTTTGTGCTTGAACTTGTAAACTAATAATAGATAGAGACTTGAAATCTTCACAAAATATGTATAACTATGACCGTTATTACAATTATGGAAAAAAGAACAAAAAACCGCAATGCGTGAAATAGATAGGGTATTGCTTTTTAAGCTTACTTACTTTACAGTTGTACTATTAAACGACTATACCAAAAGAAAGAGGTTGTTTGTTACCTCAGAACTCCATCAATTCTTAACCGATTTGGAAAATTATTTTTTTGTTTGAGTTAATATGATTTTCGTTTGGTCTTATTGTAATTTTATTGAGATCTGATAAATAACTTCAGAGATAAGCACCGCAAACTTGTTACTGAAAGTGAATAACGCGGCATGTAAAATCGTTTTTTTTTCGATTTGTACGATCATAAATTATTTGTTATAAACATATTTTGAATCTCCATTTTAAGACCTTTAATTCGATAACCCACTCGATAGGTTTTGAAAAAAAAAATTTTTTTTGAACCCCAAATTTTGGCGTCTGAAATCCGCCATTTTTAATTTTTCAATTTTTTAAGTTTTCGTTGACACTCGCGCTAGCATGGCGAATCTATTGACGTGCCAATTATCAAAATCGGCCCACGCGTTTGGTCTCTAGTGTGCCACAAAGGAACAAACATACATACATATATAGACTGATAAACATATTATCTCTCCTTTGCGTCGCGCAGTCGGGTAAAAATTACTATCGCGGCATATTAAGTCAGTTTTTTCGTTTTGTACTATCATAAATGATATACTTACCTAATAAATAATATTTGCATAGTATATTTGCATACCTCCTCCGTATGTAACGGAGGAGGGGACAAAATTCTGCGAAACGCGAGGTGCCGGAAAGAAGTCTAAGCTTTCAGAAGAATCTGTGCAGCTAATGCAGAAGCGACAAGAAAACCCCGCAGTCACTTCGTCGGATCAACGGCCTTTGAACAAAAAAATCTCTAAGCTGATAAGACGTTACCTCCGGAACTCCAACACACTCTCTATTAAAGAAGCGATCGAGCGAAACCGGGGGTCAAAAGTTTTTTCAACAGCTGGGTCGAAGCCATCTGACGAAGTTGACCACATCTAACGGGAGTGTCGTCGCTTCTAAGCCGGAGATTTTTAAGGGAGGTTTCAAGACTTCTACGGCTAACTATATACCTCGCAAGTGTCCCGTCCCCAACCCCAGTCTGAAGATCCTAGAGCCACTCTTACCCGCCATTATACCATGGATATGCCAGAGGTCAGCCTGGACAAAATTTTGATGGCTCTCAAACAACTTAAAAATGGAAAAGCTCCCGGAGAGGATGGAATTACAACGGAGCTCTTGAAAGCTGGTGGAACTCCAACGCTTGTACAGCTGCAGCGTATATTTAATTCCGTCCTCTTTTCGGGGAGAACTCCAAAGGCGTAGAGCAAGAGTGTGGTCATTATGTTCTTTAAAAAGTGAGACAAGAACTATAGACCCATTTCACTCTTGAGTCACGTCTAAAATTTGTTTTCGAGAGCCATCACAAATCGTCTCGCGCGTAGACTCGACGAGTTTCAGCCCCCTGAACAGGCTGGGTTTCGAGGAGGATATGGCACCATAGACCACATACATACAGTGCGACAGGTTATACAGAAAACCGAAGAGTATAACGAGCCCCTGTGCCTTGCGTTTGTGGACTATGAGAAAAAATTAAAATCAAAATGACTATGAGAAAGCTTTTAACTCTATAGAAATCTGGTCTGTTCTAGAGTATCTGCAACGGTACCAAGTTGATTGGCGATACGTTCCAAGTACTGAGAGGCTTGTATGACGCCGCGACTATGACCGTCCAAGTACAAAATCAGCAGACGAACATATCCCTTTACATAGAGGAGTGAGACAAGGGGACGTTATTTGCCCCAAATTGTTCACTAACGCTCTGGAGGATTTGTTCAAGACGCTGAATTGGAAAGGACGGGGCATACATATAAACGGCGAGCACCTCTCACACTTGAGGTTTGCGGACGATATCGTCATCATGGCTGAAACCGTGCAGGACTTGAAATACATGCTGACCACCCTTGCTGATTCTTCTGCACGCATCGGCCTCCGGATGAACTTGGATAAGACCCAGATCATGTTCAACGAACATGCTGTCCCGGAACCGATTGCCCTAGACGGAGTTCCTCTCAAAGTTGTTCACGAATACGTATACCTTGGGCAAATCTTGCAATTAGGTAAAAACAACTTCGAGAAGGAAGCTCGCAGAAGGATATAACTGGGATGGCATTTGGAATGGGGCAGCATTTGGAAAACTTCGTCGAGTCTTTGCAACGCCCATACCACAAAGCCTAAAGACGAAAGTCTTTAACGAGTGCGTCCTACCTGTTATTACTTACGGAGCCGAGATGTGGACACTGACAGTGCGACTGGTTCACCAATTCAAAGTTGCTCAGCAAGCTATGGAAAGGGTTATGCTCGGAGTATCTCTGAGGGATCGAGAGAACATCTTGAGAACATCCGTCAGAGAACCAAAGTTATCGACGTGGCTCAAAGGATTAGCTAGCTGAAGTGGCAGTGGGCTGGTCACATCTGTCGTAGAACCGATAACCGTTGGGATAGACGTGTTCTAGAGTGGAGACCACGGCTCGGTAAAGGGAGGGTAGGGCGCCCTCCGGCTAGGTGGAGCGATATACGCAAGCTGGCTGGCAGCGGTTGGAAACAAAGAGCTGAAGACCGAGCTCAGTGGCGTGCCATACGTGAGGCCTATGTCCAGCAGTGGACAGAAATAGGCTGATGATGATATGTACACTGTAATATTATTGTTATTTACTGTCGTCGTCATCGATTTCATTGATGTGGATTGTAAGTGAAGGTTTAGTACAGCTGTCACCATTGCATTCCAAGCAACCACCTGCACCCACATTATACTCCGCATCTTGTTTTGCATGTGCAAAATAGTAGATTGTGTATCAAGGTCGCAAAATAGTACGTTTCTCCGAGCCACTATTTTGAATCCAGAGCGGAGCGAAGGATTCTAGAGTAGAATCCCGAGCGTAGTGAGGGATTCTAAGGTAGAATTCTGAGCGTAGCGAGGTATTCAAAGGACGTCGGCCGAGATAAAATAATATTGCGGCCGAGTTATACACTCTGCTTTCTCTTACCTTACCTTTTCTCATCCCCCTCTATGAGAAAAGGTAATAGATAAAAAATTCGTTAAAATAGATTAAAAAAAATTAAGAGCATATTATTGTAAAAGACGCTGACTAACATAAAGAAACATAATAAACAAATAAATACCTACATAGGTACAGTTTTCGATAAAAACTTTGCACCTTTTGCAGTTTTCACACGATAAAAAAATTACCTTTAACTTGCACTATTCATTATTCTGTGCTTTAACTCATTGAAATATTATACATAAGGACATGAAATACCTACAAAAAAAAGGTGCATACCTAAACCTAAAACGTATGCCATTAATTGTCCGTTGGTCCGTTGCTAGGATTGTGTCAATCAAGGTCATCAATGGACCAATGAACAATGACTGGCAGTCATTTTAGGTTCCATTATGACTTCTAGGCACTTTTTTTGAAGTTATATCCATACAGGCAAATGTATCGCGGCACCTTCATGTTTATATGTATTTCCTACTCCATGGTTAAATGTGTTGTTATAACAGTCCTGACCACAGACTAAAAATGGCAATAATTCTAACGCTATTTTTTTCTTCTTGGCCTCCACAAGATATGTGTATTGTGCCACTTTGCGCGTTCATTTTTTTTTAAATTTGCTTCCTTGTATATAATATATGACGTTGTGGTATTTTTTTAAACTTAATTAGCGCCGCGCGCACTCTATTTAATAGGACAGTAACATTTCCCGTACAATATTATTATTGAACCTCCTTAGACAGGACACTATAAAAGAACAGTCATAAACCAAAAATTTTAAAAATTACTTTCCCGACCTAGGGCGGAAAAGACCTAGTTTGCGCGCACTTATCGAGGAACAAACCATTACTTTTGGAATAGATGGGATGAAAAATCATTTTAATAAGGATTCTGGAGCTGGTCGCTGCGTCATTGTTTGCGGTATTAGTATTCCACATTTTCAAACCCATTATGTTGATATTTCTCTTCCGAGACATGTTTGAATTCGCAGATATACTCTTTTGAAGTGTCCAAAAGCGGAATCAACAGTAGGCGGCAAGGACGGCAGGCAGTTTAACGCGGGTATTTTTAGCAGTTGCTTTCAAAAAAGAGTTATAACTTGATATATTTGGATCATTTATTTTTTTGAGGGGCAGCGTATAAAGCAAGCGTGCATGTAACACCAGCGTTAAAAATATCATTACTATCTTTGCATTCATTTTTGTGTAAAAAAGTGTAAAATAAAAAAAAAATGAAGATCGGGTAAAAAAATGTTTCAACTTTTTTTTTATATATTGTTAGAAACACAATTCAAAACATTCTATAAAGATTCATTGACTGACCCTGGATTCCGAGTTATAATAAACCTTACGGCACTCCACTAAGTGTCACTCTCACGACTAAGACGAATCTATTGAAACCACTCACATAAAAATACGACAAGCCGTTTAGGGTCTAGGGCGTGCCAAAGAAATATACATACATACATTCGAATTTTAATTTTAATTTAATACTAGCTAAAAGCTGAGCTTTGTGAGGGCTCGCATAGTTTTTCTGCATGGTAATAATTTTTAAGGCAGTTTTTAGGGTTCCGTTCCCAAAGAGTAAAACGGGACCCTATTACTAAGACTCCGCTGTCCGTCTGTCTGTCTGTATGTCTGTCTGTCTGTCTGTCTGTCTGTCTGTCTGTCCGTCTGTCACCAGGCTATAGCTCATTAACCGTGATAGTTAGACAGTTGAAATTTTCACAGATTGTGTATTTCAGTTGCTGCTAGAACAACAAATACTAAAATCTAAATAAATTTAAAAATTAAAGGGGGGACCCCTTTACAAAAAACGTGTTTTTAAACGCCATCTATCTAATTAGTTTCGGCAAAATGACATAGATGGCGCTAGTAAACGAGCCCCGTCTTTCTAGATCGCGACCAAACCAAATATTCTTGGTAATATCAATTAGTCAAATATATAAGGTTGAAACTCTGTTATATTTCGTATTGTACGGAACCCTCCCTAAGTATGCGATAAGAGACGCGATGCTGACTCGCACTTGGCCAGTTTTATTTTTTATTTAAATGGCGTATCTGCCTGACACTGGTAAAAAATCTGCCAAACTACCAACCACTCCAACAAATGCATAAAATTTGCCACCATATTATTGAATTATCGCATAAAATAAGACATAAAAATATAAAAATTACCTTCTCATTCAAACTTTCACAAATGTTCAATCAAATAAACGCATAATAAAAATGTTATACTTTAAATAGAAACAGAAAATTGACAAAATTCTATTTATATTTCAAAAGTCATAAAGATCCTTGAATTCTGTCACTTTTTGGAATCGTTAGCTTAATCTGCCAGTTAAAATTTAGGTCCCAAATCTGCCTAAATGGCAGAAATCTGCGACAAATGGTCACACTGATACCAGAGGTCATTTGGATGACAGATGTAAAATCTTTAGATTTCCAACAGATGGCGTTATTAACCAAACATTATGTTCGCAGCAAATTTAATTCCTCGATCTTCTAACAGATGGCGGTAGTAGTACAATAATATTCTATCATAGAAACAAAATTTTTAATCTTCATTTTTTTTAATGGTAGTATATTGATATTTTTTGACTGATAACACATCTACATGTGAATGTAAATTACTATGTTAAAGCACAAATCAATAGACGTGATAGTTTTACAGTAAAGTGTACACAACAACAAAAGTGCTCAGGTTGTGGGATAGTGATAACCCTCCTTTCGCAGTCGGTATAATACTCTATGTTATAAGCTCGGAAGGAAAACGACAGACGGAAGCTCGTTTCACATTTTACTCGCGCAAGGGAGAAATCACATGAACAATTAAATCTTTTTTAAACAAAGTAAACGATTTCTTTTCTATTTTAGCGATCATAAGTAATTACTAGGTTTAGGTAGCTATCTGACTCTTTAAACATAGAAAAATGCATAGGAAATTAATTAATTCATTCATTTATATGTCGCCAAGTACACTGTTATTGTAAAAGAGTCCATCATCAACAATTAATTACCCAATATTCCATTTTATCTTCCCGATCTTGTTGCATCTTTTCCTCCAATTCTTTCGTAGCCTTCGCTTCCTTGAGGTGTTGAGTATCGCGCTCCTGCTTTTCTCTCTTCTCTGCGGCCTCGATCAGTTCTACAATAAATATAAAATGAAATAAGTAAACTGAACGATATAGAAGGTAGATACTAGGTTTTTTTTAATGATTGGATATTGCAGGCATTTGATGGTAGGTTTAAAACGAATAGCTGAAGATCGAGCTCAGTGGCGTGCCATACGAGAGTCCATGTTCAGTAGTGGACGGAAAATGGCTGAAAATGATGATGATGATGGCAAGTGACAACATAGTTCAGGAATAAGACGGCAATGAAACGAGACAGAGACTGCTGATTTCAGTCAAAACCATTTAAATTTAAGTTTTATTTTAGGACAAATTACCGTTTTGTTTAATGTTGTAAAACTAAACATTACTAAATATGACAGCACTAAAATTGTGCTATTCTTGTCTCACCTATGAAGTAAAAATAGAGACGATAACAGTTATGCTATCAAATAAATTTAGTTAGATCAGTGCATAATTACAATCGCTACCATAATCACAGAATAATGAATAATACAACCATAATGTAGGTAAGTATACATTTTGAAAAAACGCATTGAGGTATTTCCCTTCCTAATAATTAATTCAAAATATCTACCAATTTACTTGGATGATCGATAACTTACCAATAAGCTTAGAATAACGACACGGGCGTCCCATTCTCAAAGCGACCTTCCCATACGGGCACATCATGGCATAGTCTGTATGTTCCGTGACTTGAATCACAAGTGGATGAATATCCAGCTCATCGAAGAAGTTTAGAGGAGTCACGTCACGGGCGTCGTTCGTTCTAAACTCATTGAGACGTTTCAGAACAACTTCTTCATCCAAACGACTGTCGCCTTCGGGCTGGCGCATCGCTTTCTCACAGATGTAGTTGTCTGTTGCTTCAAGGGATACGACTATGTCTGGAAAGGGTTATGAGAGCGTTGACTTTGCGCATTGAGAATGATTGATTATATTAATAATTACTAGTAGCAATGTTTACGTAGATAATTCACTGACCAGTTGGTCTAATAGTTTGTGAGGCAGTCAACGAATCCGAAGGTCGTGGGTTCGATTCCCACACATTCGCCGCAAAGTCGCTTGTTTATCGGTTTTCTATCGGATACATTTCGGAGAGTGTGCAATGGAACTGCATGATTTGATTCCACCATCCCCATTTTATAATCGGACATCCAGAGACACTAAAAGGCGCCACCGATTTATGGTGGATATACCATCTACCCGAACGAAGCGATTTGCTTCTTCGTTCATCATACGAACCGCTAAGGAATGGAATACCCTGCCTGAGTCCGTGTTTCCGATTAAGTACAATATGGGGGTCTTCAAATCGCGAGTGAATAGGTATCTTCTGGGTAAGCACGCTACATCATCGATCGCATCATCACTTAACATCAGGTGAGATAGTGATCAAGTGCTACCCAGTTCGGTATAAAAAAAAAAAAAACAGTTTCCGAGTCTGGGTGCAATCATGTCCGTGATTTGTATGTGTATAAGTAATAATAAATTACTTATACACATACAAATCACGTTGTAAAGTCCTCCGCGACACAGGAATTCATAGTGCGGGGAGTTTAACGTCTCGCTACGTTGCGCGGGGTCGGGATGCACCGCTCGCTGCGGGGCGGGCTCGTCGGGCTTTTCGCTGCGCGGCGTGAAACCACAAGCATCATCACGTCGCGTCGCGTCTCGGTGTGAACTGACCCTTACGCGATGTCGAATAATGACTGATGATTGTTTCAGCTTTTTCCGGAAGCCTTCATTAGAATCTTGGGTGCAGTATAAGATACCCTTTGTTATGTATGCAAAGAGCTCATGATTGTAAACATTTGTCGCAAATTTCAAGTTTGTAGTTCCAGGGTAGGTTTATCAAAGATTTATGGGTAACTATTATAATTATCAGAGTATTCTACGTCCAGCATGTTCACCAGCTTCGACCACATTATCGCTTACCCCCAGGCGAGATATAGAGAATAACGTATACCTACAGTTTTACAAAAAACTGTATACGTTATTGTAATAAACTACCAAGTAGCATTGATCTATTGCCGACGCAAAGATTTAAATCTTTTATAAAAACAAACGTCATCAAAAATCGTACTATGGGTACTTTATATTACAATATGAATGAAAACAAAAACGCATGCCCCAAACTTCATTGAGTAAAAAATGTTGATGTCTCAAAACTCTTTGAAATTATCTAACCTGGCAGCAACTTCTTGAGAACATTACTATACAAGTCCATATCTTCATCGAACTGTTCTTCATGGTTTTCTTCGCCTACTTCTGAATCCGCTTCATCACCTTTCTCGAACACTAGAGAATAAAACAGTTATATTATTATACTTGATCGATCAGCTTTGTAACTACTAATGGTGCTAGACGTTCTTGTTTGACAAGACAGTAGAATCTTGATGCAGAGCTAAATATCATCACGTCATCTAAACTAATTATAAAGAGGAAAGATTTGATTTTTTGGTTGTTACAATTTAACTCAAATACTACTGATCCGATTACAAAAATTCTTTTACTAATGGAAAGCTACATTATCAGCGAGTAAAATAGGCTATATTTTATCTCTATATTCTTACGGGTACGGGAACTACGCGGGTGAAACCACGAGGCGCTGCTAATCAGAGATAAAGAACAACATGTTTGGATAATATAAAATGTATGCTGGGCTTTAAAGTTTATCGTTATCAGTCTCATTCTCACTGCTCGATAGGCCCCACATGTGGCCAATGGCATTCCTGTGGTTTCCAGATTTTACTCGTAAAATGAATATTATTATGTCATCAACCAATTTATCCTTCCGCCATACAACCAACATTTTTCTTAGGTACCGATTTCTGGTCACCAATCTATCAAAACTACTCCGCCTGCCATTACGCCGCCTAGTAAAGTAACTGTCCGTTTTGAAGTAATTGAAAAAAATTATGTGCTGATATTCTATGGTCAAATGGGTACTGTTAGGACCTAACTAATACTAACTTATGGAGGTCTGGGCTAACATGGCCGGTAATCCGTCAAGAACCCATCCTCTGTTAGAACCTTCACGGCATATCATTCGCTGGCGTAAGAATCTGTAAACAGTGGGACGATAAAAGGACTTATAATTGATGAAATTAATTCCCTTTCTGCACAATCTGCCGCACCGTGTGGTTGTGGTCCATGGTGCCGTAACCGCTTCGAAACCCGGCCTGTTCCGGAGGTTGCAACTCGTCGAATCTTCGCGCAAGACGATTTGTGATGACCCTTGAAAACAGCTTATAGACATGGCTCAAAAACGAAATCGGGCGGTAGTTTTTCAAGAGCGTTTTGTCTCCTTTTTTGAAAAACAAAACCACCGTGCTTCTATTCCATGCCGGTGGAGTTCTCCCAGTGAAGAAAACAGAATTGAAGAGCTGTTGCAGCTGGCTTACAGCTGGGGCTCCTCCAGCTTTTAGAAGCTCCGTTGTGATTCCGTCCTCACCTGGGGCCTTTCCATTTTTGAGCTGTTTAAGGGCCATCACGATCTCATCTCGGCTGACTTCGGGCAGGTCTTCTGTGAAGTGGCGGGTTAAGGTGGCTCTACAATCCTCAGTTTCGGGTACGGGCCGTGAAGCATGCGATGTGTAAAGCTTGCCGTAGAAGTCTTCAACTTCTGACAGAATCTCCGACTTGGATGCGACGACGTTTCCCGTTGACGTTGTCAGCTTTGTGAGGTAGCTTCTACCCAGAGGCTGGGCGAAAACTTTCGACCCCCGATTCTGCTCAATTGATTCTTTAATCAAGAGCGTGTTAGAGGATCGGAGGTCGAGTCGCACCAGCTTCTTAATGGTTTTGTTGCGCACCTGGTTAATTGACAAAGCTGACAATGGGTCTGTTCGTCTCTCTTCCATTAGCCAAAGTGTTTCTGTCGAAAGTTTGGACTTTTTGCCCATACGCTTGCTCTAGCAAAACTTCGTCCCTTCATCCCTGAGGATTTCCACCACTTCTTCGAGTTTCTGGTCTGCGTCATCTGTGGTTTCCAAGGCAGCGAATCGGTTTTCCAATTTTAATTGGAAGGTTTCGGACCCAACAACGGTTTGGAGTAGGTTCGGTCGGAGCGTAGACTTCATCAATCGGGATCTTTCGGCTTTGAAATCGATATCCAGAGTGCCTCGTACAAGTCGATGATCATTTCCAGTATTGAACCTAGTGATCACTGAGACGTCTCTGAATATGCGCCGTTTGTCCGTAATTATGAAGTCAATCTCGTTTTTAGTCACAGTGTCGGGGCTTTGCCACGTCCACTTCCTTTGGGGCTGTTTCTTGAAGAACGAGTTCATCAAGAAAAGCCCCTCTTTCATATGCCCTAATCGCCACGCTGGGCAGGCGTGTTGGCGATCGCAGGGCTTAGCTCCTCGCACCAGTGACGCTGCTGCCCGTCACCGGCCTGTAGCTTTTATAGCTACGCCATAATTTGAAATGGTTATACCGCCATTTGTTGATCGCCAGAGCCCCGTTCGTCGGTCAGCAGGATGCACCACGGGCTGGTGAGGTTGGCTGGGAGCACTTAGATGGTATGTTTGCTCCCTTACATCGCTTACGTACGTACGCAAGTACGCTCGAGTTCAAGCAATTTATAAATGTTGTTTTGTAGGTTCCGTACCTCAAAAGGAAAACTAAAAACCCTTATACCTATATATTTGCTGTCCGTCTATCTGTCAAGACCCTTTTTCTCAGGAACGCGTAGAGGTGTCAAGTTTAAATTTATTTATATCAATCACTCGGGTTTACGGTCACGATCAGCTGTGATGGCGTAGACTTAAAAACATTTATTTCTTCAATCTTTTAAGTCAACGCGATAAAAAGATGACCGCATATTTTGCGATTTCACAAGGGATCCTATAGGGAATGAAAACCTAAAGGGAACTTCCCGTTGACCTGATTCATGAAATTTGGTAAGAAGCAATGTCTTACTAAAAACCGCAAAATGTTCGTTAACTAACAAAAAAGCGAATTTACTATCGCGAACCGTATAATATATATTACTAGCTGACCCGGCAAACGTTGTTTTGCCATATAAATAAATGGCTATTAAAAAATAAGGGTTGATCGTAGAAGGGTGAAAATTGAGGATTGTATGTATTTTTGTATGTTGTATCATAAAAAAATAGAAATTAAAAATTTTGTCCAAAAAATAAAAAAATAAATTTAGGGGTGGACTACCCCTAACATTTAGGGGTATGAAAAATAGATGTTGGCCGATTCTCATAGATACCGGATAAGCACAAAAAATTTCATCAAAATCGGTCAAGCCGTTTCGGAGGAGTATGGCAACGAAAACTGTGACACGAGAATTTTATATATTAGATTTGCGGTAGGTGCAATAACCGTGTCTATGGACCGAACGGCAAAGTGAAGTTTGTCCTTTAACCTAGTTTGTCTTTTACTTAAAGCAATAGTCTACCTACGAGTTTGAACGGAACCCTCGGTGCACGAGTCCAACTCGCACTTTTTGATCGGTTTGGTCGGTTTTTGAATACTACGAAACTGAAGCGAACATAAAATGAACAGCGCCGGCGGAACTTAGTAGAAACACAGATTTTAGTTAATCTATGGTAGAACTTAACCTTAACACCAAAATTTCAAATCACTTACTTACCCCGTTATTTCGTCATCTGATAACATTCGTCCAGATTGCAACATAGCAAGTGTTATCTTGGCATGTTCTTGCACTGCTTCATCATCACCCAGATCCTCGTCTCCTACATCGATCACCGCTTCTTCTTCCAAGTCCATGGGCATAGGCAGATCTGCCAACTCACCCCTTTCCCAGTGTGCGACTCGCCATTCCTTAATGTAAAATATTGAAATTATAAAAATAATTATTTGTAATTATATATAGCCAAGCATTTGACCACTATCTCACCTGATGGAAGGTGACGATGTGATCGAGGATGTAGCATGCTTGCCTAGAGGATACCTGTTCACTCTCAACTTGAAGAGACCCAAGTTATAGCTACTTGGAAACAAGTCAGCCGGCAATGTATTCCATTCTTTTGCGGTTCGGATTATTAAAGTCAAAGCCAAACGTTTAGTGTACTTAGCGCGAATGTGAATACGAGTCAGCAACATGGCCCGAACCACCCACCAATAAAAAAATGTTACCAATCGGTCTACCGAGTTCCGACACGATGTTCAGTACTAGCCAGTTTGGAAGTTGCCTGAAGTAAATGAAATGAAATCATTTATTTGCACGAAATACGGTCAAATAAGTAAATAACAAATTACATATAAGTAAAGTCATCTGCCCTGCTCCTCGTCTTACTGCCGTTCTCTATTTCCAGACAAACCATTTCACCTAAGATACCACCTAAGACCGCATCGCAACAGGTGAGATAGTGCTCGAGTGCATTCAAATAACTGTTTTGTAAAATTGTAAAAAAACTACACGTTATTAATAATCTATATATATATAAAAGAAAGTCGTGTTAGTTACTACACTTATAACTCGAGAACGGCTGGACCAATTTTTATGATTTTTGTATATTTGGAATTGCCCTTGGCAGGAATAGGATACTTAGTATTAAAAACAATGAATAATTAACCAAAAAAATTATATACTTAAGAAAATATATTTTGCAAAAATGTTCCTGGGTCTCAAAACTGACAATCATTTGATGTTCAATTGTTTATTCCGTCGATACGGTAAACCACAAATTGATAAGGGCCATCGCCCCTGAATACATTGCTATTTGCTATTCATTATTGGTTATTGACATATTTCTAAATATTGTTTGTCTTCTTTTATGTGCCTTGAAAACCGACAGACATGCGGTAATGCATGTTCGTTATTTGCTGTATATGCCAAATACGCAAATAGGCGAAAAATTTCGCAAATATACCCTCCACACATGTAATTTTCTGTCACACATAACAAATTCGCAAATACAAATAGCCATGTGTGGATAGCATTACAATATTCGGATTACCGCACATTTTTTTTGTATAGTTATGGCTCCACACGATTAGTGTATTTAGCCAGTGTAGAGTATACAAATTCTTCCCATGTCCCATAGCATTACAATAGTAATTAAAAGCATAAATTAATAAATAAATATAATAAATTAAAGCATTACTATTGTAATGCTATCCACACATGGGATTCGGATTATCGCGTATTTTTTTTTTGGTATAATTATGGCTCCACACGATTAGTGTATTTAGCCAGTGTCAAGTAGTAAGTCAAGTAAAAATTCTTCAAGTTTTTGTGAATTCAAGTCAATAGTCATGGACATTTAAAAATGTCAAATACTGTTAGTAATGACAATTGTTGGACATATTTAATGATTGTCAAATAAACAATACAAATATATAGTAATCAAATAAGCGTTCTCAAATCAATGCCTAATCAATTTTATCTGTCAGAATGTAGGTGAGATGCAGAGATATGCAAGAATGTCATAGCCAATTTATGAGTGCCTTAGTTATAGGGTCAGTTCGCTGGTTCGCGGCCCTTCGTTAGTTTGCGGCCTTTGGAGGCGGCCTGTTTAGATAATGGTTGAGATTAGGAACGCCATCTCATTTTTTTCAATATAACTTAACTTTATTATGAAGTTGGATAACACTAGGTACCCAATCTTTTGAAATTGCTAAAATAATAATAAAGCGGGAGCAACAAATGCTCGTTCAATTCTGCGGTCTCGATGCACGTGCCCGCACGTTGCCGAAACTACGGAAAAAATAGCGGACACGTACTTGTTCAAAGGTATGTAATATCGTAATACAATCATTTGTTGTGGTGATAGTGGATTTAACTACGAGCTGATGAATTCTACATTGAATTTTTTCATGTATATTGTGTATGAATTAAACAACTGTGCAAAATATTGGGTGGTCGCATAGTGAATTAGGCAAAATATAATTGTGTTAGTTTACGGCCGGCCGGCCGGGTTACTGACGCCTCACAAGTAATTTGATTTCCTAAGTTCTTTTTCTACGTACATATAATTATATCATTAACTTTTGTTTCATGTTAGTGGCAATCTGATGTTATTATTTTTTAGTTTACGGCCGCCATTATCTCCCAAATTCGTCAAAAAACTATATAGGGGGCCGCATTCTAAACCCTCCGTGTCAGATTACGGCCGTGTAAAAATGTATGGAAATATAGTGGCCGCCAACTAAACACAGCCAACCAATATGTCATTTTGCGTCCACCCAACAGGAAACGGGTTATTTGAAATGTATTTTTTAAAAAATTTATTTGAATGGTGAGATATTCACTTATAATAGAATCGTTAGGTTAGGTTTATCTTATGTAATTAGTACATTATTCTATCCTACTAATATTATACATGCGAAGGTTTGAGAGTGAATAAGTGACAGTAAAGGAGACAGTGCGATATCCACGGATGACCCCCACAGCCATCACCCTCTGAGATCTCCTCAGCAGGGCAATGGTTTTCAAATTGGGGCCCATTGAGGGCCATGGACAATACCACTCCCACATAGAGGCGGCGAGCACTCGTCTTAGGCCCCTGAAGTTGGGCAACAACCGCTTTAAGGCGGCTGCCGCACCAATCAGTCGGAGGAAGAGGCGCTTGAAGTGCTCGTGGAAGTTCCACCGGCAGTCGAGGACGAGTCCGAAATATTTTATCGAGGACCCGACCCCGATTCAGACGTCGCTGATGGTGAGATGAGTATCACACGGCAGGGCTCCTCTCGGACCATGAAATCGCATATATATTTGGCTGAACCATCCCACAGGTAAGAAAAGTACTCCATGTACGATCGGACCTGTGCTTGATACAAATTGAGGAGCTGTCCCGGTGTGAAGTACTGTGTCATCTTAGCCAGAATACCTAGCTTTTTTGAAGCCAACTGGGCCTTGGACTCAATGTAGGATCCAAAGTTGAATGTGGGTGTTAAAGTGATGCCAAGAAGCTCAAAGTAGTTAGTTATCGGCATTGTGGAGGTCTCCCCACAACACCAAGTCGTACCTAACCAATGTTCCACAGGAGTGGCCCTAAGACCGAGCCTGCGGAACACTGTATGACATCTCCCTATGAAGAATTCGTCCATCCCGCCCTGAGTACGAGATTTACCTCTGGCACAGGTAAGCCCCGACTACGAGTATGCGGTTCAAGTAGGGAGGCACGTCATTAAACTTCAGTGCCTCCCCCATGAACGATCACGGCAGGGAATTGAATGCATTAGCGTTGTCTTAAAACACCGCCAACAGCACTCCAGCCCCCGCTACGGCTTCGTCCGAGCTGGCCTTGACGCGTTTAATCACGTCAATACACGACCTGTCAAACCGAAAACCGTACTGGTCATCCGACAGGTAGGGAACCACATCTCGGAGTTCCTTGACCTTGTCGGCCTCATCAAGCATCACTATGGGTCGGTAGGCGGAAGAAGATTCTGCGGGGCGACCGTCCTTCCTCAGAAGGACTGCCCGTTTTGCAAATTGTTGGGAACGTTCCCGTCTCCAAACAGGCACTTAGAAGCCTCCGGAAACGTTCACCCAGCGCCTAAAGCAACCACCACTCGGGCGGTTAACATTTAAGCGTATATTCCACCCTGTTTGGAAACCGTATGGACACAACGTCCTCCACAAGCTGAGGAAGATAACTCTGTGTAAGGGGAGGGGGGATCGTCCATGGGCGCAACTTCCCCCTGACGACTTTGCAAGGTCATACCCACGAGTCGTAGCTGAGAGTCTCCAGCTGCTCTTCCCTCGCTTGGGTTTTGACGTAGGAGATTGCCAGCTCTAGGGCCTTTTCGTACCCCTTATAGGACTCGTACAGCTGACTCTCCACCTCTTCGTCCCGGTGTCTAAGTTTCCGGTGCCTGGAGTACCGGCATAGACGGAACTAAGTCAGCGATCGCCTTGTTCCACCAGTAGACCTGCTTAGGAGGACGTGCCTTGGCCTGGGATTTGCCAGCGTCCCGTCACTCCGCCTCCTCCTCGACCTCCACGGGACCGTGGGGAGGGTAAGACCACGCCTAGACAATTTAAGCCTCCACCAGCGCTTCACTATCAAGGTCCTGCATACCCCTAGCCTAGCTGCCTAGCTCATGCAGACCAAACGTAGATAATAGCTGAAAATGATGTTACGGATTGTTTTAAAAACATAAGATTACCTTATTATAATGAAAATATTTTCCTTTAGTTATATTATAGCTGATTGTAATGAAAACTAGTGCATTTTCATTTATTTTCTTGAAATAGTGATTCAGTTATCTACGGCCGCGATCTAGCATATTGATGGTCGTATACTGAAAAAAGTGGCCGCAAACTGACGTTTTGCCCATTTTTCAATGTTTAATTAATTATAAATTATTTCTTATAATAAACTCATGATTCTTTTATATCTAATTCAAACTAGATTATAATATACTACAACCAAGCAAAAATTCAGAGCGCTGAGAGTTTTATATCTATATGAAAACCTATGACGAAGTAGGGAACTCCACTAAAAGGCCGCCAACTAGCGAACTGACCCTACATTCTTATCCATAAGGCATATAAATATTTAAAATATATTAAGACAGTAATCCATGAAGGAGGTATGCCTACTTATGCGGAATGAAAACTAAATACTGGTAATTATATTTTTACAATTAAAATTAAATGCAATTGAACTAATGTCATGTATGTCAACTTATCCATGACAAAAATGACATATACAATCGTCTTGCTAACACGGGGTTGAAGTACTTGATTATTGTATTTTTATTGAATTTTATTCTATATCTGTATTGCAGTAATACATTAATAAACGTAATATCACTTTTGTATTAATTTATGGCGTTCATAAAAGGCTAAATTAAGTTTATCTAAAAGGTAACACGACGTTCATTGTCTGTTAGGTGGTACGAAGTTCGCCGGGCCAGCTAGTTTGTTAATAAAGTCGCTAGCCTTTATACTGGACGTGTGAACGCCCGTTGCCCGTATCTTGATGATCTGGTCACGTTAATGTTATCTATAACATTACCCTTGGTCTAGTGCTCCCACGTTTAGGCACAAGGTATTATAGTACATACTTACATACAATACAAATTTTATTATGTAAATATGTTACCTAAATTTTTGTCAAAATAAGTATAAGTAAAACAATGTATTATTCAATACATCAAATAAATTGAATTGACTAATTATAATGTTATAAACATGAAAAAATAAATCATTATGTTGAATCCTAATTAAAATGTTATGTATGGAAGTCATGGTGATCTTTCAATCAACTAACGAATTAAATTAAGATAAAAATAATGTGTGTGCATGCGTGCGAATGTGTTATTTATCTATAGACTGTCCGGAATATGGTCTCGTTTAAAAAACTAAAATAACCGATTTCAAATGCCGCGTTATTAATTTTCAGTACCAAGTTTGACTAATCTCCATATCTCTGGAGATAGTTATCATACCTCGATCAAATTACTATGGTTAACCACCCTTGGGATATCCTCCTTGAGATATCCTCCTTTCCAACAAAAAATAAGAATCATCAAAATCGGTTCATAAGCGACGAAGTTATCCGCGAACAAACATAATATATATATAGATACGGTCGAATTGACAAAAATCCTTTTTTGAAGTCGGTTAAAAATATAATAATATACTTAGCATACATTGGATAAGCTGTATTCCAGCATTAACCAACCAAATCTTCCATGGTGTCTTGAACTACAGTCTCAGCTGATATGTAGATCAATCCGTAGTTTTCACAGATGAGATTCGCTAACGTTGTCTTTCCAACAATGGGTGGGCCGTACACTACAACCTGTGGTAGAGCCAATTGTTTTTATTCAAATATAAATTACAATGTAGTAGTTTACCTAGTTATAATTTACCCTCAAAGTGTATTATAATAAGCGGCATTGTTCCCAAAGAAACGATAAGAAACTACCAACCAACAAAACAAAACCATCTTTTCCGCGGTACATTCACCTTTCGTATATAACCATCACCATATCGAACCACTGGGAGAGTTGCAAATGAACCATAACATTCAAGTCTACATAATCAATCATGCTTAAGCTTTTAGTTTTGTACAAGTGCAAACGAGAGGGAAACCCATATGCTAACGGCCTTCACCTCGATGACATAATGTTATTTTGTAACAATTGTGACCTATGGGAATTAGTGCCGTTGTAGCGCCGTACCTACCCATAGATATAGATGTCATTGACGCACAGTTATGCCAAGTGAGCGTTTAGTCCTCGTATTTACGGTTTCTTTCTTGTTGGCATTATTATGTAGCTACCTATATAATAATATCAATATGACATAGGTACATATTGTATCTAAAAAGTTGAAGAATCGTCGTTATGAATGCCAGAATGTATACAATTTGGATATTATACTTCTATCTGTGAAATTGGCTTTTTTTAAGTTCCTACTAAAGAATTAGGTCGGCGAAAATAGGTTTCTTTCAGCCGTGTCTTGTATTTCAACTGATCAAAAGTTTACCCGAGTTCAAAAAGGTAAGCACGACCAAACCCATCTTAGACATCACTTTGTTCAATCGTAACCATGTTCTAGAGTATGTTCAACATACAAGCAAATAAGAATATCTATCAATTTATTACATCAAACATAATCGTTCTAAAACAAAGAAAAGTAGGTACATCGTATCTTAGTATTTCTTTTTATGCTAACCTTAAACGGTTTTAATGACCTCTCAGTTTTGAACTGCTTCATTAGCGCGGGCACATTATCTACAAAAGGCAATTCTGAGACCCATTGCAGGCCCATAGTCTCCACAATGAAAGTTGGCTCCATTGATAGATTAAGGGTCATAAGATCGAAAGTTCTTTGCTGCAAACAAAATATGATAGATAAAATGCCTTTTATAATGTCACAGACTGAACGAAAACAGCATAGCAGATATAATTGTAACATGATACGAGAAATGTTACTGATATTATGTTCTGTTTTAGTGGAATTTTGTTTACTTTAGAGCATTTGTGCATAAAGACGAGTTATGGCATGTTATATATAAATATAACTGATTGTATATCAATTTAGCAGGTAAGTATAGTTTTTTTCGACTATGGCGAAGCAAAGGATACCTAGGTAGGTATTACATATTGTAACTTCCCATGTAGGTATCCAATTTGAAAGTTCCACTCTAGCATCGCTCCTGGTACACCGATTTTAAGAAAGAGCTGTCTATCGATTCACTATCGTCATTGCAGAAAACATAAAATATGCTTCGTAATCATTTCAGGATTTAGTTATTAGGTATCACGTACCTAATAACGGACCTAATCGGAATCTTTTTCTTTCATATGTAGGTAAGGGTACGGATACAAGCAAAATATAGCAAGCCAATAAAACTTTACGTCTACCAATATTTTGCACCGTGATATGCCCTGCTCCAATCTACTGACCACATTGGTTTTTTTACGCCGTGTAAACACCAAAACACATTTTAGCTTCAAGCTCTATACAACTCCTGCCATTCTAAATCAAACAACAATTTGTAAATGCAGTAGGTTACCAATACGTCATCTTACATCGATATCGGGGATCAAAAATGCATCTTCTGGTGGTATACATTTAAACATGCCACTGCCTGCCGCGCGGCCCAAAGGTTTCACAATCTAAAATGAGAACAGCAGTGAAGTAACTCCTATATGAAGGCATAATTATTTTCCTACGTACCTAGTTATATCGGTTTGAATATCTAGGTGTAGGTACCTACTCCTAATAAATGGGCTTGTAACTAAAGTTCTTACCTCTTTCTGTTTTGTAACGTTTTGTTCCACTGCCAGCATATATAGCTTCTTGGGGAAATCATTAACCAGAATATAAATTATCCTGCAGAGAAAATTATTGTAGCATGTTATATTATATTTTGATGTTTTTGTGGTCGATGTTATTAATAGTAAATACACAAAGTTTTATAATCCGGCTGAGCAAACGATAATTAGAAGAGATGCACCTATAACTTCCGTATATTTTCTTCCTATAGCGAACATCTATACGGCCGGAAGGAAGATGCATCTCTTCTTTACGTTGGTCCGAGACGTAGCTACATAGTTAGATAAATATTATGTATACAAATAAATTATAGTGGATTGCGTTCGGGTTTTGAAATAAACAACCAAAGCCAAAATATGCTTGTAATACAAGTGACTTTTACATATCTGAATTTTCTTCCGCCTGACAATGCCTATCTATTCTAACGCTTCTTATTTTAAATCACGCCAAACGTATGAAGGCTGAATACAGCTCCAAAAAGATTGTCGCCTCATCACCCCCCCCACGGAGAAAAGAAAATTAAGGGAAAAGAACTTGTATAAACAAAAAAATTACAACAATTCTATAAATCTAAAACATTTCTAATCCTAACCCTTCTCCCGGACCGAGTTGTAACTGGAGGCTAGCTCCGGGGTGGTTCTGGTGGTGATGTGAATGGGCATGACAGCATGCGACTGGTTGGAGGATCTGGATCGAGCGGTGGCGATGATGCATCGACGATATATGCCGGATCCAAATAAACAGGCATGACACGAATGACACGATCCACACTAACTGTACGCTCTCCTCCGTTTACAACCAAGGTAAGAGTCTTCTCACCTCTCGCAGTTACGCGATGTGGTCCAGTGTAAGGAGGCTGCAGAGGACGCCGAACGGAATCGTCACGTAATAAAACATGTGACGACGTTGCCAAGTCTTTAAATACAAAAGACGATGGCTGAGCGTGGCGTGAAGCAGGAACAGGACGCAAAGCTTCCATACGACTGCGCAAATCTGCGACAAAATCTGCAACGTCTGATGGGCTTCTAGGCGTTTCCGAAGAAAGGATAAGCTCGCCAGGCAAGCGTAGAGTTTCTCCGTACACCAGCTCTGCACAAGAAACACCAATGTCTTCCTTTAATGCCGTTCTCATGCCTAATAAAACAAGCGGCAATGCCTTAACCCATGTGTCAGCATGGCACATTAAGGCTGCCTTCAACTGCCTATGCATTCGTTCGACTATGCCGTTCGCGCATGGATGGTAACTGGTAGTGCGAACTCGTTTTGTGAGCAGCGGAAATACGGTGATATAAATAAAGATATGTTATTCATCTAACATAATTATATTATGACATCTTGTCCACTACTTAAATATTTCCTTCTCTTACCATAAGCCATAGATCACATTTTGCATTTGTATCCAGCATTCGTATGTATGTATCTATTTATTTCTCCTTATATCTATATAGAATAGAATAACTCTTTATTGAACACCATTCAGAAAACATTAAAAAACTTAAGTAAACATTCACAAATAAGTGTTACAAAAGGCGGTCTTATCGCTGAGAGCGATCTCTTCCAGACAACCTTTGGGTAATGAGGATTTGTTTAATGAACATGGCGGGGTAAATATGGTGTTAAATACCTTAACTAAAATAAATAAGCAAATACATAAACACTACACTGCAGATACATATAATACATAAATAATATATTTATCAATAAACAATACATATACTATATAAATAAATATAACAAGGAGAGAGAACAAAAAATCAGTAGGTAGCAATTTAATCTTACGAGAGATAGTGAGCTTTGACACGTTCTTTGAATGAAGTAATGGTCTGGCAACGTCTTACTTCAACTGGTAGCGCATTCCAGAGCCTTACAGCTTGTACTGCGAACGATTTATCGTAGAACGAGCTATGATGACTAGGCATCAACAATGTATGAGTCTCTAAAGACCTTAAAGAGAGAGAATTCGAAGTGTGTAGGAATTGGAAGAGGTCTTTAAGGTAGGGAGGAGAAGTAGGATTAAACAAAATATTAAACAGGAGGGTAAGGATATGAGCATTGCGGCGAAGGCGGATGGGTAGCCATTTTAGCTTTGAACGGAATTCGGAGACGTGGTCATATTTGCGTAGGCCGAATATGAACCTAATCGCAAAATTTTGGAGTCGTTCGAGCTTGTTTAGCTGTTCCTCAGTGATGTCCAGATAGGCGGCGTCGGCGTAATTAAGAATAGGAAGAAGAAGAGACTGTGCAAGCGCAGCTTTAGTGGCAGTAGGCAAGAAATTTCGTAATCTTCGCAGTGCACCCGTGGCTGCAAACATTTTATTACTGACAGCAGTCAACTGAGGACCCCAAGACATGTGCTGATCGAATAATACTCCCAGGTTCTTGACAGTTTCACTGTAAGGGATGGTCACACCATTAAAAACGACATGCGGTAGAATGCTTCGATTGGTTTTTGACACAGTTCTAGAACTGCCCACTATAAGGACTTGCGTTTTATCCGGGTTAATTTTCAGACCATGGGATTCGCTCCACTCAGATATACAGCGTAAGTCGGCATTTACACGTTCTACAGCAGTTGCTATTTGATTCAGGGGCGCGTGACAGTTAATTTGGAGATCGTCTGCATAGAGGTGGTAGGAAGAAGAGATATGTTGAGATATGGAGTTAATAAAAATGGCAAATAGGAGAGGAGATAAAACACCGCCCTGCGGTACGCCGACAGTCGCGTCGCACCATGAAGAGAGAATCTCTTCAACGCGGACGCGCTGACGACGACCAGACAGGTAACTATGAAACCAGTCAATCACCGATGGAGATATGTTAATAGAGCGAAGAATTGCAAGAAGAATGTCGAAGTCAACGGTATTGAAGGCGTTGCTAAAATCGAGTAGCGTCAGCACAGTTAACTGCCCATTTTCCATAGCTAAACGGATATCATCAGTAATTTTGACGAGTGCAGTGACTGTGCTGTGACCTGGACGGAAGCCGGATTGAAAAGGATTGAGGAGTTGATTAGAGACAAGAAAGGAATGTAGTTGATGATGGATGAGGGGTTCAAGTACTTTAGAGAGGAAGGGGAGAATGGATATCGGACGGTATTCAGAAAAGGTCTTTGGGTTAGGTTTTTTAGGTTGGGGTATAATTTGAGCTTCCTTCCATATTGAAGGAAAGGTGCTACTGGATATGGAAAAATTAAGGATATGGCAAAGGGTAGGGAGGATGACATCGATCAAAGGGATTAGCATGTTCCTACTAATACCGTCAAATCCGACTGCGTTAGAAGATATGGCAAGAATACTCTTCTTAACATCACAAGCGGTAAATTCACTAAAGAAAAATTGCGGGTGGTCAGGAGTCAGAAGAGTAGAAAGATGATGCAAAGTAGCAGTTTTATTGCTGTCCATAATAGTCGGCGGCGAAGTGAAATGCTGATTGAGAGAATTAATGTCTAGGCTATGAGGTAAAGTACTATTTTGACGAGATTTACCGACTCCAAGAGACCTTAGAAATTTCCACACTTTAGCAGAATCATTATTATCAACAGATTTGTGAATATGGCGGCGTTGTGCATCCCTGCACACTCTATTGCAGCGATTCCGAGACCTGGCATACCTATCTTTGTTGGCTTTACTAGGATTGTTCTTATAGCTAGATTTAGCAACAGACTTTTTATGCATTAGGATTTTAATATCATCGCAGAACCATGGTGCAGGTAGTTGTTTGATTTTGATTCGCCGTAATGGTGCATGCTTGTCGTAAAGTTGAGTGATGATAGAATTAAAAATTGCAACTTGATTATCAACGGACTCAGCCTCTACGACGTCAGACCAGTCAATTTTTTCAGCGTCTGCGATGAAATCTTCCTGGTTCATGCCACTAAACTTACGCTGAAGAATAATAGTTGGTTTGGGCTTAGGAGGTCGTACTTTGTAGGAGAGATAGATTAGGTCATGATACGAAAAAGCATCAGCTGACAGCTGACCGTGCTTCTCAACATGTGATAAAGAAGATACAATAATTAGATCTAGCAGTGAAGGGACAGAATTAGGAAAGTGATGCGTAGCGCTAAAAGGAAGAGAGAACAAATTACAAGAATGAATGATAGACATGAGACGAGATGAACGAAAATCATTTTTTAACAAGCAGGTATTAAAATCACCCATAATTATTGAGTGAGCATAGGAGGGTAATAGATTTTCTAATATATTTTCAAAGGAAGAGAATTAGTTAACGTGTAAAGAAGGGCTATAGTAGACTCCGAGAAGAATTTTAGTGTGTGATAGAAGAACTTCAATGAATAGATGCTCACCGGCGTTAGCGGGGGATGGTTGTGCCGATATACTAATTACAGAAAAGGAGATATGTGCACGCAAATAGATGGCTACGCCACCGCCACCACGCCCGGTTCGATCATTCCGTATGAGACGAAAGCCAGGTAAAGGATAGAGAATGGAAGGAAGACAAGGTTTAAACCAAGATTCGGAGACTAATATAGCATGAAGTTTTTTACTGTCGAACGACGCCAGCATATCTGGAAAGTGTGCCGGAATGCTCTGGGCATTTATATGGATTACATTGAAATTTTTTGTTACATTAGAAAATAGATGATCTAGGTTTTCAGAGAGACTGGGAAGGCTTACAAAACTATCATTGTTACTACTTTTAGAAGAAGAAATTGATAAAAAAGTATCAGAATCATTGCTATCACTGGATACAGACATATAAGAATAATATATTACTTAAAACTATATAAATATATAGGTACCTATTGCTATAATGCTTACTCTATTAGCTAATAGAACAAAAAAGTCCTGCTTCACCTGCCGGTTGGCAGTGTAAAAAAAAACTGTAAACAAACAAAAAAAAGAAAATTAAATAAATAACACACATTGTATTTTTGATCAGCCCGAATAATACTATAATAAGCTGTATAACATTCAATTTGCAATAACTACGCACATTATTTATATATATATACACTATATATATATATATATATATATTCTATGTATATATTTAACTTACTAATATGTATTGTATATATATTATATTACATTGTATATAATATTTAAATTTAATAAAAATATTTTCGCGCTAGTTCATCACCCGCAGGCTTAGCTAAAAACCAGCGTCTAGGTGTGTAATATGTGTGTGTAATAGACATATGTGCTGAGTTAAGCCTTTTTGGCACCTCATTTCTCATAAACTTATTTTAAAACCTGTGTTCTTTCTTCTTTTTATGTTTTATATTATTATTATAATTAATTAAATTTGTTACTATGTGAGTTTTTGCCAAATAAACGATTTTCTTTCTTTCTTTCTTTCTTTCTTTTGAGCCACACATATCCATGAGACGTCTAAACAGAGAAGACTCAAATTGGCGGCCTTGGTCAGTCGTAACTATACTGGGGACTCCAAAACGAGACACCTAACCAAACACAAAAGAGTTCGCCACATCTTCAGCCGTAATGGAAACTAAAGGCCATACCTCCGGCCATCGCGAGAACTTGTCTATCCCGGTTAGACAGTATTTAAAACCCATGGAAAAAGGCATTTGACCAATTATGTCCAAGTGTACGTGCCTGAAACGATTTGACGGTAATTTGAAATTACCAAGGGATGCGGTAACATGTCTGGTTACCTTACTACGCTGACAATGAAGGCAGGATCGAGCCCACTCGCGGCAATTAGCGTTTACCCGAGGCCATATATATCGCTCAGTCACCAAGCGAGCGGTAGCCCGCGCGCCAGGGTGACTGAGGTTATGACACCTATCGAACGCAGCTCGACGAAACGGCGGCGTCAAGCAAGGACGCGGTCGTCCAGTGGAAGTGTCACAAAGCACAGTAACATTTGTGCCTGTAATGAGGATAGGCTCCAGCTTTAAAGATGAGTTGCCGCAAATACCGGCTAATTCCTCATCTGAGTCTTGTGAGTTGTGACTCTGCAAGCGCAGCGTAATCATCCTCTAAAGATATTGCCTCAATACGAGACATGGCATCTGCAACGATGTTATCGATACCGTTGATATGGACAATGTCAGTTGTAAATTGGCTTATAAAAGACAGCTGATTCAACTGAACAGGTGGTAATTTTTCACGGCACTGCATGAAAGCGTTTACTTTGGCTTGTGGTCAGTATAAACCGTAACATGTTGAACCTCGCAAATGTGTTTAAAATGCTGTATGCTCTCATACACAGCGAGAAGTTTTCGATAATAGGCCGGCCACTCTGCCTGTTTCGGATTGAGCTTCTTGCTAAAATAAGCCAGTGGTTGCCAATCATCCGTGTCCCTAGCGCCTTGTTGAAGACATGAACCCACGTGAGTGCTCGAGGCGTCGGTGAACAAGTCGAGTGAAGCATGACAGTCTGGGTGAGCTAATATTGTAGCTGATGATAACTTCTTCTTACATTCCTCAAAGCACTCTTCCGTTCAATCCTCCTCTTCTCTCCCTCTCTTTCTCTCTCTCTCCTTCAATCATCCTTCTCAATTCGGGAGTCCAAACAAAAGGTTTCGCGCCTTTGCCGTGAATGGCAGAAACTGCGTCGATCAATGGCGCTTGAAATTTAGCGGTACTGGGCAAGAAACGGCGGTAGTAATTCATCATGCCAATGAACCTACGCATGCCTTGTACCATCTTAGGCGGCGGATATTCTTCAGGAGGACGAGTGCCTGCCGCGTTAATACGATAGCCCAGGAAAGATACCTCCTCGACACCGAAAACTGACTTACTCGTATTAATCACGACTCTAGTAACCTTTTGAATAAGATTTCTTGGTGCTGCGCATGCGTTGTAGTGTCTTTCGAGTGCACCAAAATGTCATCGACGTACGCAAAACAGAAATCCAAGCCACGAGCTACCTCATCAATGAATCTTTGGAACGTCTGTCCCGCATTACGTAAACCAAACGTCATGTATACACAAAACTCGTGCAACCCAAAAGGTGTAATGATCGCAGTTTTTATAATGTCAGCTGGATTTACAGGAATTTGCTGGTAAGCTTTGACCAGATCTATCGTCGAGAACACAGTAGAGGTAGCCAAGTTATGAGCAAAATCTCCAATGTGACGGACTGGGTACTGATCAGGTATAGTACGGGCGTTCAAAGCACGGTAATCACCGCAAGGTACCGTTTTATGTATAGAGTAGATTACAAAAATGTTTTTTTATATAAAAGTATGTTATCTTTATAAGTCCCTTTTCAAGTTCCCTAAGCTTTCTACCTACACGCCCGACGACCACCTTAGTTCGGGAAATGGGATAAACTGAAAATCAGCCCTGCATAAACCCAGTTTGCGCAGTATAGTGCTGAGTTTATTCCTATTGCCTAATATTATAAATTATATTTGTTCAAATTTTATATTTGAGGACGCCACAACGAGTCTTTTTTAGGAGCAAGGTGAAGCGGGGCTGACCAAGAGCTGCTATATGGTCGGCAAGTACCAGCAAGGACCATATCCTCAAACTCTTTCTTCGCAATACGAAGTTTCAACGGTGCTAGCCGTCTCGGTCGACATGTTACCGGAGGACCATCTGTCGTATTTATATAATGCACGGTAGTATGCTTGATATCCCTAGGTGCTCCAGGTGGTCGCGTGATGCAAGGATATTTTGCCAGGATCGCGGCAAATGAAGAATCCGGAAGAGAGACAATCTTCACGCTTGCTTGCTCTGCCGTAAAAAATCTTGCGGAAGAAGAGACCACTCTTCGAGTCACGCAGTACGCCTTGTGTGCAATCAGGCAATAGCTCGTAATGTGATAGGAAGTCTACGCCGATAATACCACTTTCAACATCAGCAACTACGAAGTTCCATGTGAAGTCACGCCTAAGTCCTAAATTTAAATTCAATTGCACCAAACCATACGTCTTAATTTTACTGCCATTTGCAGCAACCAAATCGTAAGACAGCGGTTGATGCGTGCTTCCCTTCAGAAAATTACGAGGAATGCAACAAATATCAGAGCCGGTGTCCACCAGAAATTTCCTGTTGGAACGCCGGTCAGCTACAAAAAGGCGGCGACTTATGGAAGAGCAACCGGCTGTCGCCTCTAAAGATTGCTGTTCTGGTTTCCCTGGTTGTTAGGTGGAGAACCAGACCATTTGCATGGTGGCACACATTTGTGTGCCTTCGACGCGAAACGGTCGTGGTAAAAACATAGTTCCGTATTTCGCGAACGTGAACGGCTTCGTTTACGATTCCTACTCGTACTACGACTACGCGTGCTTTCTCGTTTACCATCAGATCTGTTACCACCAGAAACCGAAAGTGATGCTACAATGTGGCTAAGCTCGTCCACTTTCTTCACCAACACCTGAAAATCAGTGCTTGATTCAGGCACGCATGCGTATGACTGAGATGAGCAATAAAACGATGGTAGCGCATTAATTTCCATCAAATTGTCTGCCAGCTCGCTGAAATCTATCAAAGAATCCAACCGTTGGGCAGCCAGGACCGTTTGCAAATATTTCGGTAGTTCCGCCTGACAATGCCTATCTATTCTAACGCTTCTTATTTTAAATCACGCCAAACGTATGAAGGCTGAATGTACAGCTCCAAAAAGTTTGTCGCCACAAAATAATGCGAAACTAACTCAGTCTCTGTCTTTACAATAATACAATTATTACACTAATACGACTAACCCCCTGCATAGATCTCAGTTAAAGATACTTTCTTTAGTAGATAGTTTGAAGCAATGGTTACCTAGGTACACCGTTTAGCTACCCTCATTTTCATTAAGTATCTGAATCAAAAAAATGGCTAAAGCTGCCATAGAGTATGAAAGCTGTAGGCTACAGTTAGTACAACAATTAAGATAATAAATAAAAGATACTTACTGCGCCAAATCTAGTACATTGATGAGCGGTATAATATTATTCCCTCGACCAAATATCGGTAGAAACTTCTCACATTCCCATGTCTTTTGGAACCAATAGTAGAGTACGTCCTCTTTCGCTCCATAGGTGACTCCAGGAACAACAACTATTGCACTGCAATGAAGATTCATCTTAGAAGAGAAAATTGGCCTTAAGAGTTCAGGGCTTGTGTAATGCCCTACTACTTACTTACATTCAACAGATAGCTACTCGTAAGACCTTTAATTATGGAAGGAATTATGACTGTTACATTGGTTCATTTAAGTAGGTAGTACCAGGTACTGTAGAGCAAAGGCTTGGCACAAGTTTTTATTTCTCTTGTTTATTACATTTGCTTTAGACATTGTGCCAATTGTATCCATCATTATCATCAGCCACTTATTGTCTACTACTGGACGTAGGTCTCTTCTAAGTGACACCACTGAGCTTGGTCTTCACCTCTTTGTATTCAATTTCTGCCAGCTGCTTGCCGCGCAAGTCGCCACTAGGTAGGTACACCTGATCACACGGCGGCATAAGTAGGTACACCGTCAAACTACTAAGAAACGAAAACTGGGGAGTACCTATTTATCCGAAGTCCTGACTAGATATAATCTAGGTATACCTATATCAGTCTGGACATATACCTCTTCTAATATTCGTTCTTAAGTCCGACTTTCGGCTATATCTTTCCAGCTACTTCGGTTTGCTTAACTTTTGAGCTATTTTAATTATTTGGTTTACTCATAGATTAAGGATGTACGCGTAATTTGAGGTCATTGGGTTTACTGGAGAAATTATGAATTCAATCTTCTCAGAAATTAAATAGAAAGTAGGTAGGTACATGTTACAACCAATAAACTAATTTAATTGACGAACCCTATTTGCGTTTTGTATTTTCTGGCTATCCCCACAACTTCGTTCTCGATATCATAATGCATCTTGTAGTTTATATGCGGCTTCCGTTTACGGAAATCAGCTTCGACGAATGGCATATCTGGGGTCTCCTGATATGGGGCAAAGTAATGTAAGGATAATGGATATGATGATGATAATGGAGGTAAAAATTATACCTTCTTAGTCTATATTTTTTTTATCAAATCATCATCAGCCCTAGTGGCGTAGCGTGGGGGGCCGGGGAGGGGCATGGCCCCGGGCGGCACATGTAAAGGGGCGCGGTTTATGTTGATATGTTATAAAATTTAAAAAAATCTCGAACTCTAAATCGCACTTCGCGCTGACACAAGCCGGAACGCGCAGGCGTTTTGGGCGGCGGCAAGGTTTTCAGTGTTCAGATTCAGTTGTTTTCTTACCCTTAATCAAACGCAAAATAACTTTTTCGCGTGACTTTCGTTACAGCTTAATTATGAAACATTTTGCGCTCGCTTCGCTCGCATACTGCTATTTTCGGTCATATACGTTATGCAGTAATGCATAGCGTAAAAATGCTTTTTGGTGCTTTACGTGAAAATTTCGTGCTTGCTACGCTCGCAAACTGAATTCACCTAACCTTAGCATCGGTTGCTGACTTAAGTTGATTTACGGGAAATCGTTGCCATATATTATACATATGTTTACATAGCATGATTTTTTTATGTATTATACTTGTAACTGTAACAAATTGAATTTAGTTGAAAAGTGTATGTAAGCTTTTACATTTTTATACCTAAACAAGAAGTGTACCGTGGCTTCGCTCGCGTTAATAACTTCTTTCATTTACTAAAACTTTTCTTTCGTAAAAACCTTGCTATCATAAAATCACATTTAAAAAAATCCAAATCGGTCTACTCGTTTTCAAGTTATTGCGTATAAGAGAAAAAGAGATTTATTTTTATAACACTCTAAAACCCATGTTGATTTTCAGAATTTGTTACCCCATTTCACCCTCTTAGGGATGGAATTTCGAAAAATCCTGCAACACGGTTTTACTCATTTATTTACAGAACTACTACTATTAACTATGACTATTTAATTTTGTTTCTCTATACAAACTTTGAACCCCTGTTTCATCCCCCAAAGAAATAAATTTCAGAAAATCCTTTCTTAGCAGATACTAACGTCGATATAACTATCTGCATGCCAGCGCAATCCGAAACAATATTGATTTTCAGACTGTGTTACACACACCACTTAGCCCTCTAAGGGTCCCCGCACACGGGCCACGGGCCACAACCACAAAACGCCGCCACCGGCATATTTCCTATAGTTTTCATACATTTTATATGGACTCGCCGCACACGGTTGACGCCGGTGGCCGCCACACGCTTCATGATTCATACATTTTGTATGAAAACTATAGGAAATATGCCGGTGGCGGCGTTTTGTGGTTGTGGCCCGTGGCCTGTGTGCGCGGACACTAACGGGTAAAATTTAGAAAAAGCCTGAAACGCGTATTTACCTGTTTATTTACTTGTGTGAACTCTTGTTTAGAAGTGAAGTTTAGAATAAAATAGACAATCTTATATCGTTTCTCTATACAAACATTTAACCCCCGTTTCAAACACTTAAGGGGTGATTTTGGAAAATCCTTTCTTAGCGGATACCTGCGTCATAATAACTATCTGCATGCCCAAGTTCAGCGCAATCCCTAACAATATTGATTTTTAGACTTTGTTACCCCATTTTAAACTTTTTAGGGGTAGAATTTCAAAAAAGCTTGAAACACGTATTTACTTTTTTATATACAGTACTACTAATATAAAGTTTCAAATAAGACAGACTATATAATCTTGTTACTCCATACTAACTTTGAACCCCCGTTTCAAGCCCCTAAGGGGTTAATTTTGAAAAATCCTTTCTTAGTACACCCTTACATACTAAGACAAAATACTCTCGAAATTGCAAGTCTCTACGACCAGTGGTTTAGGCTGTGCGTTGTCTCTAAGTCAGTCAGTATGTCAGGACAAAGATTCTTATAGTATTAGGTTGCCTCAGCCCCGGGCGACACAATCCCACGCTACGCGACTGATCAGGGCCCCTAGACAAAATCCATTTTCCTGTTTGCCTTCACGCTAACGCAAGTTCAAAATGTATGGAATGACATTTATGTTTCCGCAACAAAAATGTCATTCCCATACATTTTGAACTTGCGTTAGCGTGAAGGCAAACAAGAAATTGGATTTTGTCTAGGGTCCCTGCCCTTTCGTAATGCACGCCACAGAGCCCGGTCTTTGTATTGATTTTAATATAGTAGATATCTAATATTATGTCTATAAATCTTCGGTTCTTTGCATCAAAAAATTGTGTGTATCAATAATTATTTTATAGTTTACTGAACGGATTTCTAAACACCTACTCGTACTATTCGGTCTATGCTCAGAACCATGATACAGTTCTGCAAGCCTATAGTCGCCTTGTCTTAAACTTACTGACTTGTTCTTCACACATCGCAGTATTCCAAAACAATGTGTTCGTCTGAACTTCATGCGACTTGGTTCAATAAAAATGCAAACTGATAACGACAGAAAAAAAGTAACTTTTAAAGTACAAAGTAAGTTAACTTACCGGATCCAAAGGTTTAGATGCGGCCCAAGTCATTACAGTCGATATGAGTATCAGATGCCGTTTTTTTAATTCGCCTTCAGCGGGTTCTACGTCGCAAACCGACTCGGATTCGGTTAATGCCTGTTTTTTCAACAATTCCTCTAACACTAAGGCAAAATAAAATGAAAAATCGTACACCGATCTTTTTTGCAGTTCTAGTGAGTTGAATATAGCTGAGACGCTTAAACAACAGAATACTTAATAGTACTACGTACTTAAACCAAGAAATGTTCGTACATCAGTCTTGAAACTGAGTAAATCGTCTTCAGACCTATTAGTCCAGTTAACGGGGTTTATGTAACCCGAAAAATTCTCCCGCCAATGAAATTTGGCATGTGATAAAAAGGAAAATCTGATAGACAATTAAACAAAAGTATGAATTTAGGATATAAAAACATGTTAAAAATAAAAATTTGCAAAGTAGGGTATCTCTGAAATCGAAAATAGTTGGCAGGATTACATACATATTCTAACTAGTACATACGTACGTACGTATACAGAGAGTATTTCAGTCTGTGAGAATATTTACAGAGTTAAAAGTGATTTTCATGTTTAGGTAAAAATACCTAACTACTCGTAAATAAAATAAACGGGAAAGTGCGTGTCGGGCCACGCGCAGTGTAGGGTTCCGTAGTAGCCTGTTATTCAATGCAAGTTTTTACCCGTTATAAACAAGCAACTAGGTACTCCGTCTTTGTCACTTTAAAGAATTTATTGTAAGGATTTTGTATTTGGTACAAAATTATCCAACACCCTAGTTCAACGACTATTACTGCTAAACTAATAAAGTTATCTTAACCGCTATAATTTTCCTTTAAAGTTCATGAAATGCGCTATTATCACGAATGTTTCCAGATTATTCAAGCCAGCAGTTTAGCTTTTAGGGGGGGAGGACGCCCTACTGGAACAAAAATGTGCACTTTAAAGTGTAATATTTCGTAAATGGACCATTTAATCGAAAAATGGTATTAGCAACCCTTAAGTCATTTTAAAAGACCTATTCAACGATACCCTTTCAAAATTTTATTTCAGCACTTTGTCGGCGTCATTTATTTACATACCCCCATCAAATTACAGCTTTCTAGTATTAACGGTCTCTTAGCAAAACCTCGGACAGACAGACAGACAGACGGACATGACGAAACTATAAGGGTTCCTTGTCAGGACTACGGAACCCTAAAAATTGGATTATTTTACATCTGTAGTCTGTATTACCTAATTTCATCACATGCCAAATTTCGTTGGCGGGAGAATTTTTCGGAAGTCTCCATACAACAAATATCCTCATTGACTGGACTATATCTAGATGAGATCGTACTCACGTTTTGTGTAATCTATTGCCATCTTCAATTCATTTCTGTCGCAACCTATGTCTATGATGACCGTCCCGCAAGTCAGCATTTGTGGTAAACATGCATCCTTAGGTATTATCCTGGCCACATTCGGGATGCCCTTTTTCTCTAACGTCGGATCAGTTACAGTTCCTGATAGAAGAAGAATAAAGAAGAGAAAAAAATAATAATAGAAGAAAGAATAAGTACGAGGTTTTTGTGTGTCCATTCTGATTTAAATAGCCTGAGAAACTACTGGTCTAGTTTTGGGACATTGTATCAAACATTGTATTTGTATTGTACATTGTAACAAACGTGGGCGTAAAACGGGGTAATCCGAGTTCTTGAATGGAGATCACATGTTGGTAAGCCTAGTGTAGGATACCCTTAGGCCAGGTGGAGCGACGACGACATGGGATAAACACTTGGAAGAAACTGGATGCGAAAAGCTGAAGTTCGAGCTAAGTTTCGTTTCTTATGACGATGAAAAACATAAATAACAAATTCCACGTCATCTATATATAGGCATAGGATGAAAACAAGTCGCTTTACGGCTGTATTTCTCAAAAGATTAATTATTCAAAATCTTAATTTATTCTAATATACGTATTTTTTAATATCTTTTTTTGTGATAATTCGTTGAAATATAACGATTTAACCAGGTGAGAGCTTTCTTCATTAAAAAATCTGTCTTGTTATTTTGAATTATAACAGAAAAATGTATGATGGATTTGTTACTCCACACGATGTAGGTGCAATGTAGATATACATTGCACCCGTGCCAGTATATCTTTTCTATGGCCGTGCGAAGCCGAAGCGGGACGCTAGTAGAATGGTAAAGTAGGTAAACTTCTTGGTATTTTTAAAGTTAGCTTTTAAATATTTGTTTGTTTCATCAAGTCACGTTTTTGTAGGCTAAGTATGGTATATATTTTTTTATATCTCATAGGCTAGCGTTTGACCACTATCACACTTGTTGGTAAGTGATGATGCGGTCGAAGATAGTAAGCACGCTAGGCCTAGAATGGGAACTGGCTCTCAGGGATAGCTGCCGGAACACATTAGATGTTTGGCGGCAGATTTTCTAACTTAAGGGTGGTAGCTGGCCAGGCGGAAACTAGATCGTGTCTTACCACCATCGACTTCATAACAATTGCTATGAAGTCGATGCATATTGCAATAGGGCATAAAATAGTCATGATCTGAAAAATAGAATTGTTTCGAAGACCTGCATAGAAGCCTATGCTGTTACATAAATCAAGCTTGTTGATGACAGTTAGGTATTCATTAGTTAATTAGCGCTAGATAGTTTAGCAGTCAGTTGCGAAATTGCAACAATGTAACTGTATATATAATGTATTAACCATACATTATATATACAGTTACATTATTCATTATATATACAGTTACATTGTTTACAGGCTCAGACATAAAACTATATTAGCAAATTACCAACGATTTCATAAGGTACTTCAGGCGGTGGAGGCGGCAGAACAGCCGCGTCTTCTCCGCCAACACTTTGCATAGATTGCTTGCTCATAGATGCTTGGTTCCTCTCCAAAATCTTAGACAACTCCTTCAGAATATATGTCCCGTGATAGGAGTCCAAGTTATTCACAAAATAACGCTTGTGAGAGAAATGGTGGAGGACTTCTGAAGATTGCGAAGATATTTTCTCCCGAGATGTTTTCATTTTGCTATAGGTATAACGAGTAGGTACTACTAGTACGTATAGTTATATAATATTCAATCAACGAAAAACAATGTGTTTGTTTTCAATTCAATACAGTTCCTAATGTATTTCCAAAAGATTTCCAAGCACGATGTGGCTTTCGTTTTCGTCAGATTCGCGAACTTTGTCGTTGTCAATCACATTTTGGCAAATGACAAATATATTTTTAACAAAGTTTTTAAATTAAGGAGTTGCAATCAAGAAGTTTATAAATAAACACCTATCTACTAATAAAACTTCCATTAATTACCTTAAGAATGCAAAATGCAAAAAGGAACAAATGAAGATGTAAGCAAGGCGAAGGAAGAGTATAAAAGGTTAAAGAATGCAGCAAAAAAGGTTGTGGATAGAAAAAGAAAGAGGATGATAGAAATGAATTTGATAGGAGGTTATCTGACGACTTCCAGACGAACATTAAGTTTTTCTGGAAGTCCATAAGGTCAGTCAGAGGAAATCTCAATACTTCGCAACTTGACAAAGTCAGAAATCAGGATGGAAGTATTTTGAGCGGAGAGGAATGCGTTCTAAAGAGATGGAAGGAATATTTTGAAAGTTTATCTGAAAAGGAAGATATGCAAGTACCAGTGACAACTGGTGTCGCGAATGAAGATAGCGATGGAAGTGATATCAGCATGGAAGAGATTGTGACAGCGTTGAAAAGTATGAAATCGGGTAAGGCTGCAGGGTATGACAGGATTTCGGTCGATATGCTGAAGGCTGGACAAGGTGTGGTAGCGAGTCAACTGTATCGCCTTTTTAACCTTTGCTGGGGGAACGGGATTGTACCAGGAGACTGGTGCAAAGCCGTCATTGTACCGCTATACAAAGGAAAGGGATCACAGCAAGACTGCAAAAACTACCGCGGCATTAGCTTACTCAGCATCGTCGGGAAATTGTATGCAAAGGTATTGATTACAAGAGTGACGGATGAAACTGATAAAAAAATGTGGGATGTACAAGCAGGTTGAATTGAGGAATGGGATGCATGAATCAGGTCTTTTCCTTACGAAGCATAGCCGAAAAATGTTTGGCCAAAAGCCAAAAGGTCTACTGCGCATTCGTAGACTTGGAAAAGGCCTATGACAGAGTGGTGAGGAGTGAATTGTGGTCAACATTGTCTATATGGGGTGGGCGGCAGTTTTATACGAGCATTGAAATCACTCTATGAGGGTTCCAGTGCTTGTGTCAGAATAAACGGAGCGTACACGGACTGGTTTAACATCGAAAAAGGTGTTAGACAGGGATGTGTTGCATCGCCAGTGTTGTTCAACCTATTCATAGACAATTGCTTGACAGATCTGAAAGAAAGCGTGTACGGATTAAGAATGAATGATTTAACCATCCTAGGATGATGGAAATCCATCATCCTAGTAACCATCAAATGCCTCCTATACGCTGATGATCAGGTGATATTAGCATCATCGGAGGAGGAGTTGCAAAGGATGGTTAATATTATGCATGATGCCTTAAAAAGGAAAGGGATGAAAGTGAATGTAAGTAAGACCAAAGTAATGGTTTTTGAAAGAGAAGAAAGAATGACAAATTGTAAGTTTACGATTGAAGGAGAGAGTGTAGAACAAGTGAAAGAGTTTGTGTACCTGGGTTCTAAGTTTACGAGAGATGGTAAGTATGAAAGTGATATTGAGCGAAGAGTTTTGGCAGGAAACCAAGTGAGTGGGGCACTACATAACTTTATGAGAAGTCAGAACGTGTCTAAAAAAGCACGACTGGCTGTACATAAGGGAGTGTTGGTTCCCACACTCATGTATGGTAGTGAATGCTGGGTATGGCAGAAGAAGCATGAAAGTAAAATTAATGCTGTAGAAATGAGAAGTTTGAGAAGTATGATTGGAGTGACTCTGATGGATAAGGTGGAGAACAGCATGATAAGGGAATGTTGTGGTGTGGTAGAAGATGTGGTGACAAAGATTGAGAAAGGGATGCTTAGATAGTTTAGACATCTAGAGAGGATGGATGAAGAAAGACTGACGAAACAGATTTATGAGACGAGTGTGAATGGGGCAGCCGGTAGAGGCCGACCTAGGCGAACGTATCACGACCAGATCGGAGACGTTTTAAAGAAAGGCCAAGTCAAAAGTACTTATAACCGGCGAGCATGTATGAAGGCGCTCATGAAAGTGGAAGAAGCGAAAGAGATATGTCAGGATCGTAGCATGTGGAAAGAAGTAGTCTCTGCCTACCCCAACGGGAAAAAGGCGTGATTGTATGTATGTATGTTAATTACCTACTAACCTTCTCACTGTGTGCGATCATGGTGACATGAAAAGAATTAAATAATTTCAACCCAACTTTATACCTATTTCTACTTTTACGATATTTCAATAACTAGAGAGAAGAAGGTACAAGTACTTTACAAACAGCGGTCTTATTGCCGATCTTATAATTAATACCATTAGAACGAGGAATGAGAGATGCATATATTATATTACAGTACCAACTGTAGGTAGTTGGTACTGTAATATAATGTAGTAATGTAATATAATATAGGGTGTATAGCTGCATCTCCCACAATCAATTAATTACGATAAGGCTAAGTGCACACTACGATTTTATTTTTTGCAAATTAAAATCGTACTATTGCGTACAAAGTATACGAATTATTTTTTTTACCTTTGTTAACAGATTGACGAATAAAAACCATAGTGCACGCTTAGCCTAAGAAATTGTATCCAACAAACCGCAGGGGCCTACGAATAAATAATAAGTATATTTATTCATAGGCAGGTGCAGTGAAATGTTTGCATGCCACTGCAATGGTGTAGGTTGACGGCAGTTCCAAGTACCTATAGACGCAAAAACGTATTTATTTATACCTATGAAAATTATTTATTTTGATATGTTCGAGGTTGGGGATTAAAACCATATTTAACGGAATAAGAATAATTTTATTTGTCATAAAATATAATACTTCATAGAGATTAAGTATTTAAAATAAGTATACTTACTTAGATCGTAAGGTACTTAAGATATGATATCTTTATAACTATTTGGCCGTAATACATAATATTCGGAAAATTTGTACCATATTCAATCTCAAAATATAATTTCAAATAATAGACGAATTGATCGAAGAGATTCAACCTATGTAAGATATGGTCCCAAGCACCTTGATGTCAAATTATTTATTTATTTCGAACTAACAAGTTCAATAAAATTATAATCTTAAAACTTTCTTACAATTAATGAAATAGTTACACAAAAATAGATATAGTCCTACGTACTACTTTACATTCTAGGTTAAGTACAAACTTATAAATTATTCATTATAATTGTTCATGTTCACTGATTTTGGCTTACATAGAATACAGATGCGGTATGCGGATGTTATCTCAACTAGTACCATTTTATCAATTTAATTTTATCCAGTTGTAAGTTTGCTCACCTATAATCTTATCAATCATATCGGATTCTGAATAATCTCACGGAATGTTCTAGGTCAGTCGATTGTTCAATACCCACAAATCAAGTAATATAAACATTGAGTTAAAACTATGGCACCAATGTTGTTAGTTTTTATCATACTGTAATACTGACAACTTGTTGTACTTATTACTACACAAAATGACTGTATTATTATAAAATGGAATTAATTCTCTAAGCGGTAAGAGGACGGCTTCATTATATGCAAATATCACAATACGAAAAATAAAATGCATTTTGCTTCAAAACAGCTACCTAAAAACGGCTTAGCAGTTAGCAGTTCTTTTTTATATTCACTGAGGCACGCTGCTTAATAATATTTCCATTTCGTTTACGAAATGGGTTCTTGTGATCTTGTGATATACATATCTAACTCCATTCTATTATAAACCTAAGGAATGCTTCAATGAATTAAAATTGTCTGTAAAATGTTACTGATCATTTCTGCAGCCTTATTCTTAAATTCTAAGATAAGTAAATATATTTTTTAATAAAAAAATTGACATAAAATATAAAAACATACCTATCTGCTAAGATTAAGTACATTCGAAAAATCAAAGAACACTTTCTCACTTTAGGTTTCCTCCGAAACTTAGAGCGAAATAAGTACTTTAGGCAACAAATTTCGTTTAGCTTTTTTAATTTTCTAAAGCCTAAATCCTATCATTTTGATAATTTTTTTTATACCGATCTAACATTTGTCACCATCTTTAAGTACAAGTTACGGGCAGAGTAAATAAGGCACTAGCTAGACAGTGTTTGCCTACTACAGTAAACTTACAGTACAATAGGGTACTGATACATCATAGAATTAAATAATCATACATTTTCTACTAAGGCATATTAGTTAAAATTACTCATAAAATATTACAATTCCTGGCATATTATTATACTAACGAAAACCTCAGAGAGGCTCTCTTTGTCATTAGAATTTTAAAACATAATAAAATTGTCATATTATTATTGCAATACCTCATTGGTATGTTAACTACAATTGAGTAGTGATCACAGATTTGCGATGGATTATGGTTATTTCCTTTTCGCCGATCCCAGATGGAGAGCTGGGTTCGGAAGTGACGAGCCACGGCGAGAGAGATGAAATTGGTTGAGATTTAGGCGTAATCACTTCCTTCTTTTCCACAGGTTTTGGCGAAGCCAATTTAGCCTGCATGAGTGGAGGCTCAACCACCACTATCGACACATACTGAGAATTATTTTGATTTAAAGGATTACTCACATGAGGCTCGTTTAAAATTTTCGGCGATGGCGTAGAAGGCATCGATAAGTTTATATTAGTGGACTCATTTATAATCTTAACCTCATTCTCTCGAGCTTTCAAAATATTGTTACATTTCAGTTGACCAAGAGGCAGAGCTTTGTTAGAAGACAAGTAACATTTAGCTTGGTTGTTTGGCACTTCTTTTTCGGCAGAGTCCAGTTGATCTTTCTTAGTTTCATTTTTAGAGTCATCATTATTGAGTTTTTCCTTAACTAGGCTCATGAGGAGATCGTTCAATGGATTGGAGTCGGTGACAGGGGAGCAAGTGCATGGAGGTTTGTTGATTACTAGTTGAGTCAAATTGTTTTTCTTGTCTTCATTTAATGTTTTGTCAACCTTGAAAAGTACTTTGTTGCTGATGGCGTCATCTTTAGAAAGCATAACTTCTTCAGGTGGTTCTTCATTCAAAAGGTTTTTAGTGGAACATTCACCTTCCATCATTTTGTTGTCAGTGTCCAAAAGGGATGACTTCTGAGATTTGGCGCTACTCTTCCTGGAGAGAGTGCCAGTATCGGAGACGGTTGGGACAAGCGCAGCAGTGTCAGATGTGGAAGGAATCTCATCATTGACTTCAGGCTGTGGAGTAGACTCGATTTTGGGATTGCTCTGTTTTTCGCGTTCTCGTAATACGTGACTCTGTCGTCGCGCAAACCGTTGACTCGGTCGCCTTTCGAATTGAACTGTACGACGAGCTCGGTTTTGCTGAGTAGTTTGATATTCGGTTTTTCCAGAGTATTGAAATCTGGAACCCATTCTGAAGAAGTTTTGACGGGCAGATGGACCCTTCACTGGTGCCCGCAAGCGGAAGAATGTGTGATGTTCCACAGCACACTTCCAGAGATGCTTGCAAGCTTTCTCATTATGCAATCGGAATACGAATGTATGTTCTTGTTCTCTTCCTTGATCATCATCTTCAACCACCACTAGAGTCAACTTCTTCTTTTTGAAGTCTAGTTTGCTGATTTTCGGCCAAAAGAATAATCCAATTTTTTGAGGCCCCTCAAACACTAAAATACCAGTAGGTGTCAACCCTAAATGGTACTCGCAACCATCTTTACCGAGAACAATGTGCATATCAACACCATACATTTCTAGCCACTTAGCTTTATTCAAATAGCTCACCTCAGCTTGCGCGGGTGTCAATCCTTTTAACTTTTTATACTCATCTAGAATTTCAATTTCCATCTCCTCAGTTTGGTTGGGCACAAACCTAAACTCGGAGACAGTGGCCGGTGTGTGTATCCCTTCATCAAAATCACCTAGTTCTGACTGCAGAGCTAAGGCTGCCAGCTCCACAGCTGTGGAATGTGGACATTCCAACTTGCTTTCCAATATATCTTTTTTCAATTGAAGGAAAAATTGATACCTTGTAAGCTCTTCTCTGAGATTATTTGGTTCAGATGAATAAAACTTTACTTTTAGTCTCAAGGTATACGGTGGCCCGATTTTGACTTGCTTTTTTATCGTTTTTGTTGGATCCAGCCAATGTTTGACATTGTTTGTGTCAGTGAATTGCAGACCAAAATAGTCTTTCTCAATAAGATCTAATGAGTAGAAAACTTGCTCATAAAGGTCATTTGCGCTGGCTTTTTTAGAGAGATTAATTGATATATCAGTGTCATCAAGTAACATTACCTTACATTGTATCAAATGTTTGTTGACGGATGTTTTTTGCCCTTGTTTGTTGCGATTTTGACTGGAAGACCGGCCTCTCCTACTGAGGAACCGGAGCATTTTTGAAGCAACACAGCACCGCCTGAAAAGTAAAAAATATGCTTAAAGCTGTCTAATGAATATGCTAACAGAGTAACTCATAGGTTGACAATTAGTCATTCCTATGAAGTTAATTGATTTTAGGTAATGACCAATGTTTGCAGCTGTAGTACACAATGTTGTAATTTCATCAAAATATATACACCTTCCAATTATTAACTTAATAGTTTAGATGGGATGAGATTGTTACAGATTGGTAATAATTAGAGTCAAAATAAATCATTTCTCAATTAGGGTTTTCATTGAGGGCCAAACTTAACACAATAATGACAAATAGCAAATCCTTTAGACTAAATCAGCGCCCAAGGAAACCTGTCTTGCTCTCTACCTACGTACAAAATGTACCGTAAGTAATCTGCTCAGCTCTCAGCTCACGGCCTCACGGTTGTGCATTCTATTGCAATACTTTTGCCTTTATGATTTCGTGATATTTGCAGTAAATAGGACTTAAACTTACCGATACCAATGGCAGACACTTCACAATATGAAGTAAAGAAATAAGTTTGCCTTAATCCAACAAATTATCTCTTTGAAAATAATAAATTTTAATTGATTTAAAAACACAACACGTCCTCCTCCACCCCCCGTCAAACCACAGATTATTATATTATATGGCTATTCCACAGATCACTCACACGGCACAGACTACTAGCTGAAGTCTACTAAAGAGATATTACACCACACTGAGTCAGGTTATGTCTATCAGGGCCCCGAACTCCTCAGTGGTGTGTAATAAGAGTAAGGCGATAGGGATCCCTAATTAGGGAGCAAGAGAGGACCCGGGGGGCTATCAAGAATATTGATAGGGATTGAAATGAACGAACATGACAGAGATGGAGCTATACAGCCTACATAGCTGCGTCCCTGTCATTTAGATAATTTCATTCATTCAATGAGCTTCTTGATAGGCCAGCCGGTCCGCCTATACATCTGCAGTGTAATAACACTTAGGGAGTTAGGGCGACAAATTAGCAGGACTAATAAGCAAAAAAAACAGTATATATGTTATGAAATGATGAAAAAAGTGCCAAAATAAACTTCACAAGACGCTATAAAAGTCAAAGTTTGTTTAGCTCACAACGGCTAACAACGTTGCTGACCCTGACAAAACCAGCACACCATAGAGAAAGTATATAATATTTTATCCATGCAGCACGCACTGAGAGATGGAAATAGTATAGCTTTATCCTTTTCCGTTACATGAAATAACTTCATACTATATCCCTTTTCATGTAGGAAGGAGACGGAGCTACCCGCGGTGTTTTCTTTACTCTGTCTACGTTTGCTTGTATGTAAATAACTTCAAAATTATTATGTGTATGTAGAGATCTATGATAACATGACCCGCCCCTCCACAATTCAAAAACGTTTGAAAGTATTTGTGAAAGTATTTACAACGCACCACCACGCATGTGTGCGTACTGGTGATGAAATGAAAGCAAAGGCAATTATAACAATGTAACTATTTATTTTAATTAAGTTAAAATAACAACGTATTTGACAGAGCACAGTTTAAAGGACGAGAGAGCGCGCCTATGTTTGTGAGATGACAGTTGTGCGTGCCTGCACACTTATCGTTGCTAGTATGTTGAGCGTAGACGTCCATACTTTCATCATCCTCTCCTGGACGCAGACGCTTTAAAATTAAACCCATTGATGAGGTAAATTCTTCGTGCTTCGGCCGATGGAGTCCTTTTGTTAATATATCAGCGACCATGTCTCCAGTGCATCTATATCGAACCATGATTTGTTTGGCAGCAATCTTCTCTCGTATGAAGTGGTAGCGGACGTCTATATGTTTACTACGTGCATGGTAGACAGCATTTTCTGAAAGACTAATAGCACTTTGATTATCGCAGTAAAGGGTTATTGGTGTACCTTTAAGTTCGGGTTGAAACTCGTTTGCCAACTGTTTTAACCAGAGAGCTTCCTGTATGGCCGACGCTAGAGCCATATATTCAGCTTCGCTTGTAGAAAGAGCTATGGTCTGCTGTTTCTTAGAGTTTCAGCTTATTGCGGCACCCTGAAATAAAAATATGTAGCCAGTGCAAGATCTTCTGTCTTCATTATCATTCGCCCAGTCTGAATCGCAATAGCCTGAAATGTTTCCATCAACACTCCTTTTATAAACCAGTTTCATATTCATTGTAGCTTTCAGGTACCTCATGACTCGTTTCAGAGCTACCCAATGTTCATTGGTCGGTTGACTATTATAGCTACTCAGAGAATTTACTATGTAGGTAATGTCTGGTCGAGTCCCTTGTGATAAGTATAATAAGCAGTCAATTATTTCTTGATATGGGATGTCATTTAGGATTTTTTGTTGACTTTCACCCTTTTTAGTTTAACATTAGCATCAGCAGGTGTCCACATCGGCTTACAATTGTTCATTCCAAATCGTGTAAGTATCATTTTTATGTAAATGGATTGATCGATAGAAATTTCATTTTCATCTTGTGAAATTCTAAAACCAATGCAATGTTTGGCAGTTCCTAAATCCTTCATGCAGAATTTTTCTTTTAATTTCCTCTGTATCATTTGTGAGGTATCTTCATTATTAAAGAAAAAAAGTATGTCATCCACGTATACTGTTATAAAAAGTATATCATATTCATTTAAAATACGGTAGTAAACACATGGATCTATGTTTGATCGAGTCATTCAAATTTCTAACAAAGCAGTATTTAATTTTTGTTCCATAGTCTACTAGCTTGTTTAAGTCCATATATTGACTTGTTCAGTTTACATACTTTATTTTCATTGTCATAGCCAGGTGGTACAGACATGTAAATCTCTTCATCAATTTCACCCTGTAAGAAAGCTGTGACTGCGTCCATTTGATGTATTTTAAGTCTATATTTAGCAGCAAGAGCAATAAGGTATCTTATAGATGTGTAACGAACCACAGGTGCGTATACCTCATTGTAATCAATGCCCTTGACCTGTTTATATCCTTTTATTACCAATCTAGCTTTATAGCGTGTAAAAGATCCATTGCCATCCATCTTAGTTTTATAAACCCATCTGCTGGGAATTACTGATTTTCCTTCTGGTAAGTTAACCAGTGTCCATGTATTATTTTTTAACAATGACTAATATTCATCATCCATAGCCCTTTTCCATTTGTCAGCGTTTTCACTGTTTAGAGCTTCTTGAAGACTTTGTGGATCACTGTTTAGTAAATTCATTGTTGACTCAACATTCTGACACATTAGTGATGACGGACTTTGATAAACATCATCATTGTGGCTTCTCATTCTCTGCCCCAGTGGTCTCAGAGTTATATTAGATTCCGGTGGAGTGTCAAGTGTCCTATCAGGTGAATATGTCTCATCATGAATATCTACAAATTGATCAGTATCAGCTGAATCATCTGAAATACAAATACTTTGAGATACATCCTGTGTTTCTCTACTTTCATCATTGTTTCTTTCCACAGATTCCTCAGGTTCATCACACAGAGGTAAGTAAACAGTTTTTCTTTTACTACATGACAACTTTCCTTAGTATTTTTATTTTCCTCTATCTCTATATAATTTTTATTAATTTTCTTTTCTTTTTTAGGTACATCATCTACTTTGTTTCTTTTGATTGAAGCTTCTAGAAATACAACATCCCTACTTAAGACTCCTTTTTTTGTTTCAGGATCTATGAATCAGTAGCCTTTAGTACTGTCGCTGTAGCCAACAAATATTAACTTTCGTGACTTCACATCAAGCTTAGTTCTGTTTTCTTTAGGAATATGTACCATTGCAAAACATCCAAAAATTCTCATGTGACTCAGATTTGGCCTCTTTCCATTCCATACTTCATAAGGCGTCGCATCGGATAAGGTGTGGGTGGGAGATCGGTTCACAATGTATGCAGCTGTAGCAACCGCTTCTGCCCAGAATGTGACCTGTAATTCAGCATTTAAAATCATGCAGTTAGCGCGCTCTATTAAAGTTCTGTTCATTCTTTCGCTTAAACCATTCTGCTCCGGAGTGTATGGAATAGACGTCTGGTGCAGTATTCCATATTTCTTCAAGTAGGCCTCAAAATTGTTATTTTTGTATTCGGTTACATTATCGCTTCTTAAAATGTTTATCTTTGTATTTAACTCAGTCTCTACTCTATTCTTAAATTCCACAAATTTCTCAAATACTTCGCTTTTGTGCTTAATAAAATATACATGTACTTGTCGAGAAAAATCATCAATAAAGGTTACAAAATACCTTGCGCGTGCCTGCACACTTATCGTTGCTAGTATGTTGAGCGTAGGCGTCCATACTTTCATCAACTGGTACTGCCGGTTCCGCGACATTGCATACATTATTAAATAACTCATGCTTATAAACGTACTTTGTACCAACCAACACTGCAAAAAAAGTTTCTATGAAATTTATAAGCAGTACTTTCCGTTAAGTTAGGTTGGCTATAAAGTATGTTTATAATTCGGGTATCAACAATGTAGGGAAGTGCCTACTCTTATAACGTAGTAGAGTGATTCAGTACTCTGTGGGTACTGCCAGCCTGCTACTGAAGACGAATAATTACAACTACATACAAACTTGTGGTGACCTCGCCTTATTGTATGATGTTCGAACTCTTTGATGACGGCTTAATTTTCTCATCCGACAGATTTGAATGTTTTCATATGTCGATGGTAGAATTGGTTGTCAAGGATTTTGACATTATTTTTCACTAGTTAATATTTTTCTCTTACCCAGATCGGCAAGATATTAATGTAAAAATACTTAGAGAAATAACTAGCTATTAAAGCATGAGCCAAGATTGAGAAGCATCGAGGCCATGCAGTAACAATTATCACCTCAATTTGTGATGGTCGATTAAAAGACCCTAGTTACAATAATTTATTTTCTTCGAATACATAAGTTCCGTGATACTGCGTTTGCTTACATAGGAGAGCCCAGAGCATAATGACGGTCATTTCGGACTAATATCTACCCGGGACCGTCGATAACAAAGCTAAGTACACCTTCTTATTAAACCTATAAGAGAGACATCGCTCTGTTCTCCACCGGTTTTTGTGCATCAGTCGCAAAACGCTGGAACTGCAAGTACTCTCAGTATCTAAGCAGCAGTAGATAGGGTTGGCACACATAACAAGTAACAGGGATATCCCGGGAAATTTCCCGGAGGTCCCAAAAACTCTTTCGTAAGGATGTGACTATACATATTAAAACAGTAATTTGGAGGGGCGGGCCATGTTATCGTAGTCTTCTACGATTAGCAATATTAATTATATGTAGACAGAGATCTTTCTCTATAAACATATAATTGATATTGCTAATGCTACGCACGTTTAATGCTACGATGTTGGACCATCTTATTGTTTCCTTATGTATTCTCTATCTACGTTTTCCATACATCACACTGACCGCAGGCTGACCGCCACCGCTAGTGTAATTGACTCTGTAGTTGTGTTGTGTGATGTTTAATGTCAATGTCAATTTGAATAAAAATATCAATGTCATTCTGCCAGCATCCCAGCAACGCACGCACCCGTAAATCAAAAAATCTTTTTGTTCCGAGAGGAAGAAAGGAACTATTGGGGGCATTTAGTTTTTCAACCAACAAAGTAGCTACAGAAATAAAAGGGATTCGAAACCTTAAAAGTAAGCTTGATAAGTGAAAATATAACAAAACTATATCATTACTTGTCTAAACTGTCACATTTCACAGCATTTCTAACCAATAAATCTTCATTCGTCATTTCCATTTGTATACATTTTTATTAATAATTATAAGCAAGCTTTTAGACCAACGTCCAAGAATGATATAAGTGACGAGAAGTGAGTAGTTGATTATCATACTGTATTTCAGATGCCTGTAGCTGACGAAATTCAGTCTTCGTGGGCCGACGAAGTGGAGATAGATCAGGGAGCATTGCCTCCACCCTCTGAAGTTGTTGAAAATGGTCTCAAGGTTGTCACTGAGTATAAATATGATAATGATAACAAAAAAGTGAAAATTGTGCGCACATACAAGATTGAAAAGCGTGTGGTATCTAAGGTGAGCATTATTCTAATGATATGGAATGCTTTAAGTATGCTGTCCAGTTGATAAACCAATGTTTAACAAACATTTAGGTTGAAATTTAGAATCGTTTGGCACGAAAAAGGGGGAATGGAGGGGTGGAGGGGGTAGGTGAGGGTCCCCCTTTCACTACCCCACCACTCTCATTACAAGGTAATGCAGTTTTTGAGTTATGATTTTTTTTTGCAAAATCATAACGTCACTTGGTAAAAATTTAGAATCGTTTGGCACGAAAAAGGGAGGATGAGGTGATGGGGGGGGGGGGGGGGGGTAAGGGAGGGTCCCCCTTTCCTTTTCCCACCACTTTCATTACAAGGTAATACATAGTTTAAGAGTTTTGCGTATTTTTGTAAAATCATAACCTCAGTTTTTTGTAACACTTTGCTGATCTGCTGACTTTGCAGTTACTAACTGATAGAGTGATTTTATCAACCTTAATAGTAGCTGTGAATCTAAGCTTAAGACACTGTAGTAGAGAATTCTAGGTGTCAGGGTGCGCATAGAGGTGAGAGCCCTATCTCCATTGTACACCCGCATAATTCCTGATCTTGTGCTTGTGTGAGTGATGCCTCTGTTCACAATTTTGATTGGATGAGTTTTTGAGTTTCGATTACCTGTGTGAAACAGATCCTGCAGTATACCTGTATACTTCACAGCTGCTATAATCCAAAATACAGAACTAGTAAATGTATAATATATTGTAATTAAAATATTTATTACTAGCTGCTGATATCCATGACTTTGTTCACTTATACCAATAATTTTATCACTGTAAAGCTCTGTTAATCAACATTTTGGGTTGTTGACAATTTTGGCTGTGATGTTATATATGGCCCCAAAGACTAGGCACAGAATAATGAATAGTACAAGTACAGAAATTGCACTCCCTGAGAGCAAAAATGCGAGATTAAACCTAGTTACAACGCCGGTAACGTTCAAAATGCGCTTCACGCCTCGAGTGCGACTTTGAATTTGGGTCACAGTATCAACTAATAGTAACTATGAACCGCGTGTTGCGCACAGTAAAATGCACCGTAAGTCTGCACAGCGAGAGTCTGAATAACTCGGTCAACTCGCGGCCTCTCCTTGAATGTTATTAGATAACTTATTGAAGCCTATAATTGGTAGAAGAATACTTTAAGGTAGAACAATGTAATGAGTATATTTAAAGTGCTACATTCATGTTTAATGTTGAGGTAGGATAAAACTACTACAGTTATACTATAATTAAGATGGTGAGAAGTTTATGTGATAGTTTAATTAAGATAGTTAAAACTAAAACAACCGACTTCCATGCCGCGCGAGTCAGTTTCAGTAGCAAGTTTGAGATGTTTATCGTCATATCTCTGGAGATACTCATCAGATCTCGATGAAATTACAATGGGACCACCTCGGTACCTACCTATAGGATCTACGTAACCTACCTACAGTAAATAATAAAATAACCTACCAATTTCAAGTAGGTTACAATTAATATTTTGCAAGATGTAATGTCGATAGAAATTCCCTAAAGATCTTAAAGTGAACTCCCTTGAAACATGAAACTCAGCTGACTTATACCTACCTACCATTTTATGTGTGACATTCTTTGCTTTTTACATATGTACCTACATGAACAGCGCGACGACAAAATTATCAAATACAATGAAAAAAAGGCAAAAAGAAATGACATTTTCTATCCCCTTCTTTTATTGTTCAATTGATATAAGTATTAAACTAAAACTAGTATACACTGACTCTGCATTAGAAGGCGGCCACTAGTAACCGGGAGGTTTACTTACAGTGAACGATCTTTAAGGTCATTGACTTTTACGCAAAAAATGTCGAAAACTACTTCTAAACGACCGGATCGTTGAACAAAAAGTACCTAGATAGCCTTACTACCTAGATTTACGTTACTTATAAATAATATTAAGTTTATTAATGTCGTCATTCCCGTTGTTGTTTAAGCATCCGTATGCTACGCAATGCTTTGTAGCCCTTCGTTTAGACATGCTGAATAATATTTTTGTATGTTAATATCGTAAGCAAGGAATATAATAATGAGGTAGGTACAAGTAAGGTGCGCGGCCGATCGAGAGCGCACGTGACACTTAACTGACTGAACATGCACCCGAGAGGGTTGCGCGGAGGTACTTGTAGTTTCTAGCTACAGCGCGGAGTGCGACAGGCCTGGATTAGGTTAGGTTATGTTTAAACAGTGACCACACATTGCTAGAAGAGCATGCCACAGCAGCGGCTGGTGAGGCACTAGAAAGCAGAAGATGTTATGTATGGTTCCAAAGATTAGTTTATTTTATATACTAAAGCTAATCCAGTACCAAATTGGAGCACCCCTATTCCAATTGTTTTTTTCTGGAGGAGCTCCCATTATTTGAAATGATGCCTGCAAATGTTCTAATTTGAGGCTACTTTTTAATAAACTTAATACTGTAATATTTCACAAGCCAAGCATCTCCGCAGCAGAAGCGAGGTACCAGGGGGTAGCCCTATTCCCCTTCACTTCCCGCACCCTCCCTACCCCTGAAATTATGCCTACAAATGTTCTAAATTGAGGATAATTTTTGATAAACTTAAAACTGAATACCTATCTTACTAACTAAACGTTTCCGCGGTGGGGAGGGGTACCAGGGGTAGCCCTCCTCCCCCTTCACCCCCCCGCATCCTTCCTACCCCTTAACTCTTGCTCCTCAATTCTATATATTTCCCAACATTTGTGTGATCTAAATTATTTAACTTATGTGTAAAAGGCATGATTTTATTTTCACAAAAAGTAGCCTATGGTTATCCTCATGCTAAAAAGTATCTTGTTGAATTTCAGTAAGATTGTTCGTCCGTTTAGGTATGATTAGGTAGGAACAGACAGTGACAGAGTTACAAGCGTTATTATAATATTAGTCTGGATATACCAATGATATTATTTGTTCGAGCATGCTCGACACTAAATTTTTTATTATATAGGTCAAGAATGATGCTCAGTAAAAGGGGATCTAAAACTATTTCAGAAACTTAGTATCTAAAATTCAGTATTATCAGAATTCTGGGTGATCTGCTGCACCCATACCATTCTTCTTTTTCATTTCCTCAATGCTGTGAATCGTGACCATGTGAAGCTCATCTTTATTTTATACCTACTACTTGGCTGTTACCATGAAAATTAAAATTCTAGTGAAAATGTTTTCAGAGCATAGCCAAGCGTAAGACATGGAGCAAGTTTGGGGATTCTGCAAATGACAAGCCCGGTCCTAACCCAGCTACAACCAATGTCTCTGAGGATGTCTCTATGCAGTTCATTACCAGCAAGGAAGAAAGCCAGCGTCCTGATGATGGAGATTTGGATGGCCTCAAGGTATGTTATAGAAACAACATTTTAACCCAGTAGATTCACGAAACAGAATAATGGGATGAGTGTGAATGGGCCAGCCGGTAGAGGCTATCTATGCAAACATATCAATATCACAACCCGGATGGAGACATTTTAAAGAAAGACCAAGTCAAAGGTGGTAAACATGTATGAAGGCACACATGAAAGTGGAAGAAGAGAAAGAAGTATGTCAGGATCGTAGAATGTAGAAAGAAGTAGTCTCTGCCTAACTGACAGGGAAAAGTGTGATTTTATGTATGTAAAAGTTATACTACCTATATGTCAAATTTCTTTTTTTAAGCCGACTTCCAAAAAAGAGGAAGTACTATGTTCATCTGTACTCTGTATGTATATGTTTTTTTATGAATGCTTAAAAATTATGAAGAAACTGACGAAACAGATTAATAAGACAAGTGTGAATGGGCCAGCCGGTAGAGGCCGCCCCAGGCGTACGTATCACGACCTGATCCGAGACTTTTTAAAGAAAGACCAAGTCAAAAGTACCTATAACCGGCGAGCATATACTCGTATAAAGGCGCTCATGAAAGTGGAAGAAGCGAAAGACGTGTGTCAGGATCGTAGCACGTGGAAAGAAGTAGTCTCTGCCTACTCCAACGGGAAAAAGGCGTGATTTTATGTAAGTATGTTTAAAAAGCTGATATAAAAAATTCTTTTTTAGTTCGAAAGGTTATACTCTCGAGGTGGTCCCATTGCAATTTCATCTAGATCTAATAAGTATCTCCAGAGATATGACGATACACATCTCAAACTTGCTACTGAAACTGACTCGCGCGGCATGAAAGTCGGTTGTTTTTGATAACGCGATATGTATAGTTTTTAAACTCTTAAACAAATCTTAATTATTGTTCAATAATAAGCCAGGGTATTTACCTTGAATTAGGGTAAAAAAAAGATTTTTTACTATTATGTGTGCATTGCACACATATAAGGCGTGAGATATGGATTTTGACAATGTTTAGATAGATAGATAGATAGATAATCTCTTTATTGTATACCAGAAAGAACCTTAATATCTAGACATAACAACCTAATTCGGTGATACAATCGGCGGTCTTATCGCATAGAGCGATCTCTTCCAGACAACCAAGTGTGGAGTAGTAACAAAAAACAAAGGGAGTTTGGCGATGGCGATTATTTATGTTAACTGGAAACTGCAATAAAATATTTATTTATTATTATAAGTAAAATACTAAATATACATATATGGACATACATATAAATTATATAAAAATATATATACATATATTACATAAACATACTCATATAATTTTAAAATTTATTGAATACATAAATACTTTATAAATACAAATAAATACATACACATAGCTGAATACATTCACGTCTATAACAATGTGTGATCAGTAGAATTAGCATGTTTGGGACAAATAGTGCTTTTTAACTAAAGATTTAAATTGCAAGAGAGATTTAGCACGTCTAATATCTACAGGTAGCTCATTCCATAACCGAGCAGCATGCACTGTAAAGGATTTGTCGTAGAACCGTGAGGAGTGTAGAGGAATAAGTAACTGAAGGTTTTCTGAGGAACGAAGAGGTAAGGGATTAGAGAGATGTAGGAACTGAAAGGTAGCTAGGTAGGACGCTCTTTAAGGTAGAGAGGAGTAGATGGGATAAAAAGGACAGAATATAAAAGGGAAAAAAACCATACTTTTTTCCACCGTTGCCGGTCCCGACCACTATTTGGCCGAGACCGAGGCGCGGTGGCCCGAGACGGCGACAAAAGTAGGCTCAAATCGATCTCAACCGACCGTGGCAGAGGCGGAGGCGCCTACTGCTCCACCGCCCACCGCGCAGCACACCGCCGCACGGCCTGACACTCAGGCGCCGCTTCAGCACCAACCAGAGGTCCGGGTGACGCACACACCCGTAGACGTAACAACCGCAACATCAACGACTGCACCGACAATGACGCGGCCGCGCTACACAAGCGCAGCGATCGCGACGCCGCTAGCACCCGGGCGAAGCGCTCGCCCCAGGGTGCGGCCGCCGCTGCCGCCGCCACCGCCACCACACTACCCGCCTAGAACATACATGGCGCCACAGTTGCCGCCATACAGAGGAGCATACACGGATCCCATTGCCGCCGTCGTGGGAGCCGTAATGAGCCTGCTCAGCGCCATCGCCGCCGGACAGGACCTCCGAGTAGCGGCGATGCACGGGCTAGCTTCGCTTGCCCAATTTACTTAAGACGGGGTCCGAGCGAGATAGCGCTATCGGACCTCGCGCACGGAGGCGTGGCTAGACAGCCCCCCCGAGCGCGACGGTATAAATACAAAATGTACCACAAAGACGGCAGTATTAACCGCCGCGAGTTCCCCGGAGACAGTCGCCTCCGGCGCCCTACCCCACAAAGGAGGTTACACCTCGAGTGTGATGTTCACACTCCCCCACGGGGAGAGTGTAGGCCTAGATTCGATAAAAGGGAAAGGATATGACCATTTCTACGAAGACGAATGGGTACCCATTGTAACTTTTTGCGGTATTCAGAAATGTGGTCAAACTTGCGTAATCCGAACACAAACCGAATACACAAGTTTTGGAGACGCTCAAGCTTATCGAGCTGTTCCTCAGTCACATCCAGATAGCAGGTGTCGGCATAATCAAGAATAGGGAGTAGGATAGAGTTTGCAAGTGCAGTTTTGGTTGAAATTGGGAGGAGGTTACGTAACCTACGAAGAGAGCCTGCAGAAGCGAAAAGTTTTCGACTGACTTCCGCTAATTGAGGCACCCAGGAAAGTTTCCTATCCAAAAGTACCCCAAGATTTTTGACAGATTCACTTATTGGAATGTGAGTACCATCGAATATAAACTGCGGAAGGCGGAACCAGTCGATTTTTGAGACCATTCGAGAACTGCCAATTACAATAATTTGCGTCTTTAATGGGTTGACGTTGATTCCGTAACATTTGCTCCACTCAAGAATGTGCTGCAAGTCTGTGTTGGTGTGCACAATAGATTCATTTAGTTCGGTGAGTGGTGATTGTCTATAAATTTGTAAATCATCGGCATAGAGGTGGTAGGAAGAAGAAAGATGACATGAAATAGAATTTATGAAAATAGCAAAAAGAAGAGGAGCTAGAACGCCGCCCTGAGGTACGCCTGCAGACGTAGTACACCATGTAGAAAAGGAATCATCAACACGGATACGCTGCCGACGACCGAACAGGTAACTACGAAACCAGGAAATTACTACAGGAGATATGTTAAGAGAGCGAAGGATTCCTAGGAGAAGGTCAAAATCGACGTTGTTAAATGCGTTACTGAAATCTAGCAGTGATAACACAGTCACAAGACCATTATCCATTCCATGTCTGATATCATCGGTAATTTTGACCAGAGCAGACACTGTACTGTGACCGGGACGAAAACCTGATTGAAAGGGATTAAGGAGGTTGTTAGTGTTAAGGAAAAGAGAGAGCTGCTGATGGACCATTACTATATCCCAATCACTACCCTCTCTCACCAATGAAAGTGTGTAGACAAATCTTTGCTCTACGGCATATAGGACCTTAGGATGGCACTGTAGGATGAAAAATAAGTATATCTTATAGGCTAGCGTTTGACCACTATCTCACTTGTTGGTGATGATGCTAGTAATATCATCTGTAATTCCATCCATTTTGATCCACTTTGTTCAAATTCAAGCAAATGGAAGAAATCAGAAACAGTCAAGCATTCAACAACAATGTCACCTGATGAAAAGTAACAATGTCAACTTTCTATGTTGTTTGTAATATTTGTGACCTTCCGTACTTGACTTAATGTGTTTCCGATTCAATTTTTTGTTACTTTACTTTTCAACCGACTTCCAAAAAGGAGTCCTTAATTCGTCTGTATGTTTTTTTTTTGTGTGTATGTTACGCGCTTCATCATCATCACAATCAGCCGGTATCAGTCCACTGCTGGACATAGGCCTCTCCCAAGTCATGCCACTGAGCCCGATCTTCGGCTCTTTGTTTCCAGTCACTGCCCACCGCTTTGCGAATGTCGTCGCTCCACCTGGTCACAGGGCGTCCGGCAGGGACCTTTACCGATTCGCGGTCTCCACTCTAGAACCAGTCTACCCCAACGGTTATCGGTCCTACGGCAGATATGACCAGCCCACTGCCACTTCAGTTTGCTAATCTGATGAGCTATGTCACTTTAGTTCTCTGGCGAATTACTTCGTTCCGGTTTCGATCCCGTAGAGAAACACCGAGCATAGCTCTTTCCATAGCTCGCTGAGCGACTTTAAATTGGTGGACGAGTCGAACCGTGAGTGTCCACGTCTCGGCTCCGTATGTCATGACGGGTAGGACGCACTGATTAAAGACTTGTCTTTAGGCACTGTGGTATATGCGACGAGAAGACTCGACGGAGTTTTCTAAATGCTGCCCAGCGCAGCTCAATTCTTCTCTGGATTTCCTTTTCGAAGGTATGTTTGCCTAGTTGGAGCGTCTGCCCTAGGTAAACATACTTAATGACAACTTCGAGTGGGAGTCCATCTACGGCAATCGGTTCCGGAACAACGTGCTCGTTGTACATGACTTTGGTTTTATCCAAATTCATCCGGAGACCGATGCGACGAGAATAATCAGCTAGGCCATTCAACATCCTTTGTAAGTCCTGCAGCGTCTCTGCCATAATGACGATGTCATCTGCGAATCGTAAGTGAAAGATGTACTTGCCGTTGATGTTGATGCCACAATTTTTCCAGTCCAGCATCTTAAACATATCCTCCAAGGCGTTAGTTAACAGTTTCGGGGATGTGACGTCCCCCTGTCTCACTCCTCGACGCAGGTGGATATGTTTAGTACACTGGTTCTGTACTTGTACACTTATCGTTGCGGCATTATACAGACATCTCATCACTTCGATATATCACCAGTCGACTTGGCAACGCTGCAAGGACTCCAAAACAGATCAGGTTTCGATTGAGTCAAAGGCCTTCTCATAGTCCACAAACGCTAAGCACAGGGGCCGATTGTACTCTTCGGTCTTCTGTACAATCTGCCGCACCGTGTGGATGTGGTCCATGGTGCCGTAACCGCTTCGAAATCCGGCCTGTTCCGGAGTTTGGAACTCGTCGAGTCTTCGCGCAAGGCGGTTCGTGATGACCCTTGAAAAAAGCTTGTATGTTGTGTTGTTGTGATGTTACGCGATAACTCCGTCAATTGTGAACCGAATTGATTGATACTTTTTTTAATCGGTAGGGTACGTTTCCGAGGTGGTCCCATTGTAATTGTATCGAGATCTGATAAGTATCTCCAGAGATATGACGATAAACGTCTCAAACTTGCTACTGAAATTGACTCGCGGGACATGTAGTTGTCGGTTGTTTTAGTTTTTAAGCCATCTTAATTATTATTTCAATAAATTAAACATATTGGATATTTTGCTCTACATTTTTTACTGTTTAGGCATCTAGGCCATCACTATTTGATTAGCACTACTTCGTGTTATAAGATTTTAGTAATTTTTCAACATAATTTGAAGTAAAATAAATGTAATATAAATCTGCAACCAGTGATGTATCCATGTTGTCGAAATACTGTCCTTAATAAGTTAATTAATCGATATTATTATAGCACCTAAATCTGACCCTATGCTGTCAAAAGTTAAATAATAGTGTTAAACAGGTTGTAAAAGTTTGCATGAATTTCTAGGCTTTCATATAATCTTTATTAACCGACTTCAAAAAAAGGAGGCGGTTTCTCAATTCGACTGTATATATAATTTTTTTATGGGTGTTCGCGGCTAACTTCGTCATTTATGAACCGATTTTTATATTTAATTTTTTGATGGAAAGGGGATATCCCGAGGGTGGTACCATAGTAATATCATCAAGATCTGATAAGTATCTTCAGAGATATGGAGATAAACACCTTAAACTGCCGTGCACCAATGGATTTTTCTATCGAAAAATTTATGTGCGCTTCTCACAGTGGCCCTCCGGTGAAGGAAAACATCGTTAAGAAACCAACAACCCCCCCGCATGGTGGTAGGACACTATCTAGTGTCCGCCTGGCCAGCTACCACCCTCTAGTTAGAAAATCTGTCACCAAACATCTAATGTGTTCCGGCAGCTATCCTTGAGAGCCAGTTCCCATTCTAGGCCTAGCGTGCTTTCCATCTTCGACCGCATCATCACTTACCAGCAGGTGAGATAGTGGTCAAACGCTAGCCTATAACGTATTAAAAAAAAACTGTACTGAAAATTAATAGCGCGGCATTTGAAGTCTGTTCTTTGAGTTTTTTAAATGATCTTATTTGTATTTCAGCCTCAAACCAGTAGCGTCATCTACAAGTGTCGTACCTGCCAAGGAGACCACTGGACTCTGAACTGTCCGTTCAAGCATACACAGCTTGCCCAAACTAAGGCTAGCGAAGCAGCCAAAGTTGCTGGTAAGAAAGATTTTGTTGGGCATAGTGTAGGCTAGCGATTGACGGCTATCTCAACTGTTCGTAAGTGGCAATGTTGTAAAGGGTGATAGCTAGGCTTAGAATAGGAAGTCAAGGTTGATATTGCATCTTAATCACAATCTAGTACAGTTTGACCTGTGTACAGCTTCAGTATCTCGAATCTCAAAAATCCAGCTGTATCTAAAAGTATTGACTAATTTTTAATGGAACTGAAATATGATGTAATATTTACTTTTATTTTATACAATGAAATCTTCCTTATAATCAGTTCAGTAGGTTTTGTGTACCACAGAATAAATAATAGTACAAGGGTAATACTAAGGGGCTAGTTCATACAAAGACGCGACGTGACGATGCTTGTAGCGCCGCGTGGCGCGGTGCAACCCGACGCATCAAGACGCGCGGCGCCGCCGAATTATCTCAATTAAATCTTTTTGTGTAAAATTAGCTTACTACCAAAGAGAAAATCAGCCGCATTAACATTTCTGTGTTCCGGCAGCACAGCTCTCGAGAGTCGGACCATTCTAGGCCTAGCGTGTTTACCATCCTCGACCACATCATATTAAACAAAGTTTTATTTTGTATCGCTCTCTATAAAGCGCACGCCGCGTCGCGTCGCGGTCTGAGCTGACCCTAAAACATGGAAAAATATGTTCTTACTTGGATTTAAATTATTTACAATTTTACATTCAATGTTTTCCTGGTTCACAGGCCATTGTGTAAACATTGATACTTGAAATGTGATGTGATGCAACTATTACAGACCGCATTATACCTTTTACTTACTCTTATAATTTATTGTTGTTATATAATGCATATTCCTACTTTTTAACCGACGAAAAAAAAACGGAGGAGGTTATCAAGTCGCCGACGAAAAAAAAACGGAGGAGGTTATCAAGTCGACGCGTATTTATGTATGACCACGCATAACTTTTTACAGACTAGTCTGATTTCGGTAATTCTTTTTTTTATTGGAAAGGGTATACCCCCAAGGGGGTCCCATTTAAATTTTAACGAAATCCGTCGAGCCGTTTTGAATAAATCAACAATAATGGATAAAGGTATCATTATTTTGATGATTTTATCATATCATCGATGTCTGTCAACAAACACTGGAAAAAACAAAGAGCCGAAAATCGGGCTCAGTTGCGTGTCTTGAGAAAGGCATATGTCCAGCAGTGGACTGATACCGGTTGATTATGATGATGATGATGATATTGTACAGGTGGCACCATTTAAATTGCATCGAGATATGTTCAGTATCTCCAGAGATATGAAGATAAACACCTCAAACCTAGTATTGAAATTGACTAGCGTAACGTTGGAAGTCGGTTTTGTTAGATTTTTATGTGATATTAAATTATTTTTCTTATTTTTACAGAGCATAAATGTTCTATATAATGTTTGTCTAGGCCAGAAGTAAGCAATGACGCCTGCTTTTAACATGTAGATTATGTCCACAAAAAAATATAACATAAAACTTTTAACAAAAAAATTAAACCGCCGAAAAAACTGAAAAGCAAAAAATAATTAAACTTTTTTATTTATCCTTAATAACTAGGTTCTTAAACTACTGTTAGGTATACATAAGTATATATTTTTGTAATTGTTTTGAGTATTTAACTAAACATAATAACTAACACAATAACTAAGTTCTTAAACTAATGTAAGTATGTATACCTAAATTGTTAAACACAATCCAAAATTTCATCGTACCGACGGGACTCGAACCCGCACCCCCCGGATTGCATAATTGGTTTAACAAATGCAATCCACTAATTTCGTCGTATCGATGTATCGAACCGTGGCTTAATTGGCAGAGCACCTGGACGTGTAATCCGGGGGGTGCGGGTTCGAGTCCCGTCGGTACGATGAAATTTTGGATTGTGTTTAACAATTTACAAAAATATAAAGTGTGAGACACTTCAGAGAAACATAATATTTGATTTACGCAGTGCAACATCTCTCGTCGGATTTGAAAACTGTAATGATTTCTTCCGAATGATTAACTTACGTAATAAGTAGTCGTAGATGGCGCCACCAATGCATAATTGGTTTAACAAATGCAATCCACTAATTTCGTCGTATCGATGTATCGAACCGTGGCTTAATTGGCAGAGCACCTGGACGTGTAATCCGGGGGGTGCTGGTTCGAGTCCCGTCGGTACGATGAAATTTTGGATTGTGTTTAACAATTTACAAAAATATAAAGTGTGAGACACTTTAGAGAAACATAATATTTGATTTACGCAGTGCAACATCTCTCGTCGGATTTGAAAACTGTAATGATTTCTTCCGAATGATTAACTTACGTAATAAGTAGTCGTAGATGGCGCCACCAATGCATAAGACATCATACCTGGTAAATAGACAACAATATGTAGAATTGGAACATTTTGACCACAAAAAGGGAATAATAAACGCAATACGATCGGCACCTATTGCGATTAATCATTCCATTCCACAAGGAAGCGTCCTAGGATGTATTCTTTTCCTTGTTTACATAAATGACCTCCCGAAAACAATTGACGAACCCTGTGTTTTATTCGCGGATGATATTTCCATCTTGACATCGTGCAAAAATAATCTTAACTTATATGAAAATCTAACTGACATTTTTAATAAAGTAACAAATTGGATGAATGAACATAATCTAGACGTGAATTTTTCAAAAAAAAAATTATGCAATATAGACCACATCAAAGAAATCCTATTGACATATCTTTCAGTTATAAAAATAAACATATCGAAATAGTCGACCAATTTACACTGCTAGGCATTGATATTGACACAAGTATCACTTGGAAATATCACATAAAAAAAATAAAATCAAGATTATGTAGCTTTACATATGCATTACGTGAACTAAAGCAAGCAACAGACTTAAAAACAGCCCTAACAGCATATTACGCATATATGTATTCTTGGCTGACGTACGGCATAATATTATGGGGAAATAGTGTTGACGCGCAGGAACTCTTTATATATCAAAAAAAATGCATACGAATACTCGTTAACATACAAATTCCCGAAAGTTGCAAGCCTCACTTTAAAGAAAATAAAATATTAACACTCACATCTATATATATACTGGAAATATGCAAATTCGTTCGTAACTACACACATTTATTCAAAAGAAAAATAGACGGTCCTAGAGGAGACAAAACTCGATACAAATATAACCTGATTCATCCCGGGTCAAAAATGAAAATACATAGTTCAGGCACTTACGTAATGGCCGTGAAGATATATAATAAGCTACCGGAATGTCTTAAAAGTGAAGAAAATGATAATATTTTTGTTACTCATCTAAAACAATTACTAATCGAAAAGGCATACTACAACCTAGACGAGTTCTTAAAAGACAAATTAACAGTTAACCAAATAGCAAAGTAAAATAAAGATTAAACAAAAAACAAATAGGCGATAAAAATAAATAAATTAAACAACAAATAAATAACAGTATCACTCATAATATATTATTATTAAAATGGAAGTATGTAAATTTCTTTTATAAATATTAAGAAATCGGTCCGCTGGCTAAGTCCTGTTTTGCGATACCCTATCAGGGTCATATGTTGCCTTTTATACCTGACACCTGTATAATGCGATGTACATATGAAGCAATAAATGATTGAGTATTGAGTATAATTGGTTTAACAAATGCAATCCACTAATTTCGTCGTATCGATGTATCGAACCGTGGCTTAATTGGCAGAGCACCTGGACGTGTAATCCGGGGGGTGCGGGTTCGAGTCCCGTCGGTACGATGAAATTTTGGATTGTGTTTAACAATTTACAAAAATATAAAGTGTGAGACACTTCAGACAAACATAATATGTATACCTAAGTAATTTTGAGTCGGCGCCGAATAATCAATAAGCAAAGACCACTAAATAACCTCTTAAATTTAAAGAAATAATCATATCAAATTAACAATGCAACGTGAAATCTCCAGCGATGAACATAAATATTCCAAAAAATGCGCTTTCACACGACCCACAGACTAAATAGAGATGCACGACCACTCGCAACGACGTGTGCCCGTCACGGGCCGTCACAGATTACTATATGTGGTGCCTGTTCGGGTTGCAGTCTCGCTGACAATAACTTCGTCAACACTTGGCATTTTCCGGCGAACTGGCGTGTCGCGCCATGCCTCCGCCGCGTATCACGCTTTACGTAATTAATTAATTTGCTTGTTTGGCGCCGACTCAAAATTACTTAGGTATACATACTTACATTAGTTTAAGAACTTAGTTATTATGTTTAGTTAAATACTCAAAACAATGAAAAAAATATATACTTATGTATACTAACAGTAGTTTAAGAACTTAGTTATTAAGGTTAAATAAAAAAGTTTAATTAGTTTTTGCTTTTCAGTTTTTTCGGCGGTTTAATTTTTTTGTTAAAAAGTTTTATTTAATGTCTATATGGCTTATGCTTGCTTGACCACTATCTCACTTGATGTTTAGTGATGAGCGATCAATGGCTTATTTATTTTATTTAAAATTACAAGTAAATCCAAAGTTTTGGACCTTAATCCAATGTCAACGTGCTGTTTCCATTAGCTTATAGACTATTAATGCAGTCAAAACCGATGGTGGAATGACTTCATCCATTATTAACTGACGATAGATATGATTTAAAAAGTTATGTAGACTTTTTGATTTCTGTACAATACTTGTTTTGGATCTAATTTAACTTAAAGATTGCTAAATTCAAGGTATAATGATCGACATAATATATCCTAACTGCCCTATAAGATAAAGTCTTTGGCCTAAATAGGTTTTGGAGACTACCTTCTAACCTCAGAAGCTGAAGAAGTACCTACCTACTTCACTAAGGGCCAATTTCACCGGTTCCTGATAGCGCTAATATGAAGAAATCTGACAGATTTTTGACAACTTTTATATATGGCGTCATGTGTCTGATAACTATCTAACTCATTGTCAGGAACCGGTGAAACTGGCCCTCATTCTGATAGTTGTTTTTTTTTACGATGGCTTACTAGCTATGTGGGATGCACATTACTAGTAGTCTTGTTAACCCCTCCCTCTAAGCTTAATATGCTTCTGTCTGGAGAGGATTCACGTCAATGGATGGGGATCGAACTCACGATCGCCAGGCCGACGCCTTAGCCATTGAACTATTGCCGCTTAGCTACTAAGTTGTATATATATATAACTAGAAGTCCCCCGCGGCTACGCCCGCGTTAAAAACTCCTTTTATTTACTTAAAACTTTTCTTTTGTAAAAACGATTCTATCATTAAAGACATCAAATAAAAATTAGCCAAATTGGTTCACCTGTTTTCATGTTATCGCGTGACTAAGACAAATCAGGATTCATATTTTTAAAACCCGAAAACCCAATAAAGCGCAATCCGAAACTATATTGATTTTCAGACTTTTTTACCCCAGTTCACTCTTTTAGGGTGGCATTTTGAAAAAGTCTGAAACTCGTATTTACTTATTTATTTACAGAAGTACTTGTGTGAAATGTCGAATAAAATGACTATCCAAAATTTGAGCCCCCGCTTCATCCCTTGAAGAGTGAATTTTGAAAAATCCTTTCTCAGCGGATACCTACGTCAAAATTTCTATCTGGATGCAAAATATCAGCGCAATCCGAAACAATATTGATTTCAGACATTGTTACTCCACTTCACCCTTTTAGGAATAGAATTTCAAAAAGCCTGAAACACGTATTTACTCATTTATTTACTAAACTACTTGTGTGAAGTTTCGAATATAAGAGACAATCAATTCTTGTTTCTCCATACAAACTTTGAACCCTCGCTTCATCCTCTTCAGGGATGAATTTTGGAAAACCTTTCTCAGAGGGAACTAACGTCGTAATTAATAACTATCTGCATGCCAAATTTCAGCGCAATCCGAAACAATATTGATTTTTACGCTTTATTACCCCATTTCACCCTCTTAGGGGTGGAATTACAAAAAAACCTGAAACACGTCTTTACTTATTTTTTTACTGAAGCACTTATGTGAAGTTTCGGATAGAAAAGATGATCTAATTTTGTTTCTCCATACAAACTTTCAACCCCCGTTTCATCCCCTTCGAGGGTTAATTTTGGGAAATCCTTTCAAAGAGGGATCTAACGTCGTAATAACTATCTGCATGCCAAATTTCAGCGCAATCTGAAACAATATTGATTTTACACTTTATTACCCCATTTCACCCTCTTAGGGGTGGAATTACAAAAAAACCTGATACACGTGTTTACTTATTTTTTTACTGAAGCACTTGTGTGAAGTTTCGGATAGAAAAGACTATCTAATCTTGTTTCTCCATATAAACTTTGAACCCCCGTTTCATCCCCTTAGAGGGTTAATTTTGGAAAATCCTTTCTTAGAGGGAATTAACGTCGTAATAACTATCTGCATGCCAAATTTCAGCGTAATCCGAAACAATATTGATTTTACACTTTATTACCCCATTTCACCCTCTTAAGGGTGGAATTTAAAAAAAACCTGATACACGTGTTTACTTATTTTTTTACTGAAGCACTTGTGTGGAGTTTCGGATAGAAAAGACTATCTAATCTTGTTTCTCCATACAAACTTTGAACCCCCGTTTCATCCCCTTCGAGGGTCAATTTTGGAAAATCCTTTCTCAGAGGGAACTAACGTCGTAATAACTATCTGCATGCCAAATTTCAGCGCAATCCGAAACAATATTGATTTTCACACTTTATTACCCAATTTCACCCTCTTAGGGGTGGCATTAAAAAAAACCTGAAACACGTGTTTGCTTATTTTTTTACTGAAGCACTTGTGTGGAGTTTCAGATAGATAAGTTATTTTTCAAAAAAAATAAAACCGACTTCATAATCACAAACAGACACTCAAAAGCGAAAAATAAATTACTTAAAATTATTATAAGCGCTACCCACTTATCTATTTGAAGTCGGTGCCAGCCAAGTCCAATAGGTAGTAGATAGATAATACCTACATGTATCTACCTACTTACTAACCTACATGTACCTACTTACTACTACTACATACATAGTATCTATCTACTATCCAATAGACTTGGCTGGCACCGACTTCAAATAGATAAGTGGGTAGCGCTTATAATAATTTTAAGTAATTTATTTTTCGCTTTTGAGTGTCTGTTTGTGATTATGAAGTCGGTTTTATTTTTTTTGAAAAATAACTTATTTTACCCTTTTTAGTGCATAACAAGTTTTAATTAAATTACATGCATCTATTACATTTGGTGTCTGGGCCGTTATACACTGACGGATATATACTTTTTGAAAATTTCAAGTATGTACCTATAACGGTTAAGAAGATACAGATCTGTAAAGTGCGCACATATGTATAGACACACGGACGGACGGACGGACGGACGAACGGACAACAAAGTCTCAGAAAGTGTTCATTTGGTACCCTTTGGGTTCGGAACCCTAAAAAAATTGACTTTAAATGCCTTGCTAAAGTGATAATATTCACTAGTAATAATTATGTCATCAAGGTATCAAAGGACAATGTCCAAAATGGCCCTGTGCAATTAAAGCATCTGACACACACGATAATTAATTGTCTATTTTATTACAATAATTCCAAATACTTTTATAACACGGACTAGTTGTATTCCAAAATGAATATAAAAAAGTATTATTTGCGATTATTAACATTACTTGCCGCCATATGGCCAACAGAGTACTGAATGACTCTACTACGTTATAAGAGGCACTTCCCTATATTGTGGATACCCGAATTATGAAAGCACTGTGTAGCCAACCTAACAACGGAAAGTATTATTTACGTAGCAACTATTATATAATATGTGGTTTTATGCTTATAATTTTTTTTTGCTGTGTTGATTGGTACAAAGTACGTTCATAATTCTGAGTTATTTAATTATGTATGCAGCGTCGCGGGACTGAAATAGCCACCAACTTCGCCAAATGTCATGTCATGTCAAAAAATATTAGGTATGTTTAAAAAAGTTTGCACCCTAACAAGACTTTGCCCGGTAGAACATTCCTGTGAAGACAAATTATTTATATTTATATATAATTATTTATTATAATTATTAAAATATAATTATTTATTGAGGGCCCGGTGGCGTAATTGGGAGAACAGTCGGCTTTGATGCCGTGGTACCGAGTTCAAACCGCCGTGCACTAATGAATTTTTCGATCGAAAAATATATGTGCGCTTCTCACAGTGGCCCTCCGGTGAAGGAAAACATCGTTAAGAGACCAACAACCCCCGCATGGTGGTAGGACATATCTAGTGTCCGCCTGGCCAGCTACCACCCTCAAGTAAGAAAATCTGTCGCCAAACATCTTATGAGTTCAGGCAGCTATCCTTGAGAGCCAGTTCCCATTCTAGTCCACTTCTCTATCTTCGACCGCATCATCACTTAGCAACAGGTGAGATAGAGGTCAAACGCTAGCCAATAAGATATTTAAAAAAATATATATTTATTATCCCCACCTTTATTTCTATCTCGCTCACAGTTACCGTAAGAATATCTGTCAAAAACTAAAATCAACGAGAAGAAAGATGTAAAAACATTATTCAAGGTCATATTTTTTAGTCTTCAAAAGTATATCCAATAGCAACCTCCATTGTGTATAATCTTCTTGGGACTCTTCTACTAAAACCAGTACATTCTCCTATGTTTGAGGTATTTATCTCCATATCTCTGGAGATACTTATCAGATCTCGATAAAATTAAAATGGGACCACCTCGGAAACGTATCCTACCTGTTAAAAAAATAATCATTTGGATCCGTTCACTATTGACGGAGAAATCGCGTAACATACACAAAAAAAAAAAAAAAAAACATACAGACGAATTGAGAACCTCCTCCTTTTTTGTGAAGTCGGTTAAAAAGACTATCTAATCTAGTTTCTCCATACAAACTTTGAACCCCCGTTTCATCCCCTTCGAGGGTTAATTTTGGAAAATCCTTTCTCAGTGGGAACTAACGTCGTAATAACTATTTGCATGCCAAATTTCAGCGCAATCCGAAACAATATTGATTTTACACTTTATTACCCCATTTCACCCTCTTAGGGGTAGAATTCCAAAAAAACCTGAAACACGTCTTTACTTATTTTTTTACTGAAGCACTTATGTGAAGTTTCGGATAGAAAAGACGATCTAATCTTGTTTCTCCATACAAACTTTGAACCCCCATTTCATCCCCTTAAGGGGTGAATTTTGGAAAATCCTTTCTTAGTACACCCTTACGTACTAAGACAAATATACCCTCCAAATTTCAAGTCTCTACGACCAGCGGTTTAGGCTGTGCGTTGTCTGTCAGTGAGTCAGTGAGTCAGTGAGTCAGTCAGTATGTCAGGACAAAGATTCTTATAGTATTAGACTAGAAGTCCCCCGCGGCTACGCCCGCGTTAAAAACTCCTTTTATTTACTTAAAACTTTTCTTTTGTAAAAACGATTCTATCATTAAAGACATCAAATAAAAATTAGCCAAATTGGTTCACCTGTTTTCATGTTATCGCGTGACTAAGACAAATCAGGATTCATATTTTTAAAACCCGAAAAACCCAATAAAGCGCAATCCGAAACTATATTGATTTTCAGACTTTTTTACCCCAGTTCACTCTTTTAGGGTGGCATTTTGAAAAAGTCTGAAACTCGTATTTACTTATTTATTTACAGAAGTACTTGTGTGAAATGTCGAATAAAATGACTATCCAAAATTTGAAACCCCGCTTCATCCCTTGAAGAGTGAATTTTGAAAAATCCTTTCTCAGCGGATACCTACGTCAAAATTTCTATCTGGATGCAAAATATCAGCGCAATCCGAAACAATATTGATTTCAGACATTGTTACTCCACTTCACCCTTTTAGGAATAGAATTTCAAAAAGCCTGAAACACGTATTTACTCATTTATTTACTAAACTACTTGTGTAAAGTTTCGAATATAAGAGACAATCAATTCTTGTTTCTCCATACAAACTTTGAACCCTCGTTTCATCCTCTTCAGGGATGAATTTTGGAAAACCTTTCTCAGAGGGAACTAACGTCGTAATTAATAACTACCTGCATGCCAAATTTCAGCGCAATCCGAAACAATATTGATTTTTACACTTTATTACCCCATTTCACCCTCTTAGGGGTGGAATTACAAAAAAACCTGAAACACGTGTTTACTTATTTTTGTACTGAAGCATTTGTGTGAAGTTTCGGATAGAAAAGACTATCTAATCTTGTTTCTCCATACAAACTTTCAACCCCCGTTTCATCCCCTTCGAGGGTTAATTTTGGGAAATCCTTTCAAAGAGGGATCTAACGTCGTAATAACTATCTGCATGCCAAATTTCAGCGTAATCCGAAACAATATTGATTTTACACTTTATTACCCCATTTCACCCTCTTAAGGGTGGAATTTCAAAAAAACCTGAAACACGTGTTTACTTATTTTTTGACTGAAGCACTTGTGTGAAGTTTCGGATAGAAAAGACTATCTAATCTTGTTTCTCCATATAAACTTTGAACCCCCGTTTCATCCCCTTAGAGGGTTAATTTTGGAAAATCCTTTCTTAGAGGGAATTAACGTCGTAAAAACTATCTGCATGCCAATTTTCAGCGTAATCCGAAACAATATTGATTTTACACTTTATTACCCCATTTCACCCTCTTAAGGGTGGAATTTCAAAAAAACCTGAAACACGTATTTACTTATTTTTTTACTGAAGCACTTGTGTGGAGTTTCGGATAGAAAAGACTATCTAATCTTGTTTCTCCATACAAACTTTGAACCCCCGTTTCATCCCCTGCGAGGGTTAATTTGGAAAATCCTTTCTCAGAGGGAACTAACGTCTTAATAACTATCTGCGTGCCAAATTTCAGCGCAATCCGAAATAATATAGATTTTCACACTTTATTACCCCATTTCACCCTCTCAGGTGTGGAATTTAAAAAAAACTTGAAACACGTGTTTACTTAATTTTTTACTGAAGCACTTGTGTGAAGTTTCAGATAGAGAAGACTATCTAATCTTGTTTCTCCATACAAACTTTGAACCCCCGTTTCATCCCCTTCGAGGGTTAATTTTGGAAAATCCTTTCTCAGAGGGAACTAACGTCGTAATAACTATCTGCATGCCAAATTTCAGCGCAATCCGAAACAATATTGATTTTCACACTTTATTACCCAATTTCACCCTCTTAGGGGTGGAATTAAAAAAAAACCTGAAACACGTCTTTACTTATTTTTTTACGGAAGCACTTGTGTGGAGTTTCAGATAGAAAAGACTATCTAATCTAGTTTCTCCATACAAACTTTGAACCCCCATTTCATCCCCTTCGAGGGTTAATTTTGGAAAATCCTTTCTCAGTGGGAACTAACGTCGTAATAACTATTTGCATGCCAAATTTCAGCGCAATCCGAAACAATATTGATTTTACACTTTATTACCCCATTTCACCCTCTTAGGGGTAGAATTCCAAAAAAACCTGAAACACGTCTTTACTTATTTTTTTACTGAAGCACTTATGTGAAGTTTCGGATAGAAAAGACGATCTAATCTTGTTTCTCCATACAAACTTTGAACCCCCATTTCATCCCCTTAAGGGGTGAATTTTGGAAAATCCTTTCTTAGTACACCCTTACGTACTAAGACAAATATACCCTCCAAATTTCAAGTCTCTACGACCAGCGGTTTAGGCTGTGCGTTGTCTGTCAGTGAGTCAGTGAGTCAGTGAGTCAGTCAGTATGTCAGGACAAAGATTCTTATAGTATTAGACTAGAAGTCCCCCGCGGCTACGCCCGCGTTAAAAACTCCTTTTATTTACTTAAAACTTTTCTTTTGTAAAAACGATTCTATCATTAAAGACATCAAATAAAAATTAGCCAAATTGGTTCACCTGTTTTCATGTTATCGCGTGACTAAGACAAATCAGGATTCATATTTTTAAAACCCGAAAAACCCAATAAAGCGCAATCCGAAACTATATTGATTTTCAGACTTTTTTACCCCAGTTCACTCTTTTAGGGTGGCATTTTGAAAAAGTCTGAAACTCGTATTTACTTATTTATTTACAGAAGTACTTGTGTGAAATGTCGAATAAAATGACTATCCAAAATTTGAAACCCCGCTTCATCCCTTGAAGAGTGAATTTTGAAAAATCCTTTCTCAGCGGATACCTACGTCAAAATTTCTATCTGGATGCAAAATATCAGCGCAATCCGAAACAATATTGATTTCAGACATTGTTACTCCACTTCACCCTTTTAGGAATAGAATTTCAAAAAGCCTGAAACACGTATTTACTCATTTATTTACTAAACTACTTGTGTAAAGTTTCGAATATAAGAGACAATCAATTCTTGTTTCTCCATACAAACTTTGAACCCTCGTTTCATCCTCTTCAGGGATGAATTTTGGAAAACCTTTCTCAGAGGGAACTAACGTCGTAATTAATAACTACCTGCATGCCAAATTTCAGCGCAATCCGAAACAATATTGATTTTTACACTTTATTACCCCATTTCACCCTCTTAGGGGTGGAATTACAAAAAAACCTGAAACACGTGTTTACCTAATTTTTTACTGAAGCACTTGTGTGAAGTTTCAGATAGAGAAGACTATCTAATCTTGTTTCTCCATACAAACTTTGAACCCCCGTTTCATCCCCTTCGAGGGTTAATTTTGGAAAATCCTTTCTCAGAGGGAACTAACGTCGTAATAACTATCTGCATGCCAAATTTCAGCGCAATCCGAAACAATATTGATTTTCACACTTTATTACCCAATTTCACCCTCTTAGGGGTGGAATTAAAAAAAAAACCTGAAACACGTGTTTACTTATTTTTTTACTGAAGCACTTATGTGAAGTTTCGGATAGAAAAGACGATCTAATCTTGTTTCTCCATACAAACTTTGAACCCCCATTTCATCCCCTTAAGGGGTGAATTTTGGAAAATCCTTTCTTAGTACACCCTTATGTACTAAGACAAATATACCCTCCAAATTTCAAGTCTCTACGACCAGCGGTTTAGGCTGTGCGTTGTCTGTCAGTGAGTCAGTGAGTCAGTCAGTATGTCAGGACAAAGATTCTTATAGTATTAGACTAGAAGTCCCCCGCGGCTACGCCCGCGTTAAAAACTCCTTTTATTTACTTAAAACTTTTCTTTTGTAAAAACGATTCTATCATTAAAGACATCAAATAAAAATTAGCCAAATTGGTTCACCTGTTTTCATGTTATCGCGTGACTAAGACAAATCAGGATTCATATTTTTAAAACCCGAAAAACCCAATAAAGCGCAATCCGAAACTATATTGATTTTCAGACTTTTTTACCCCAGTTCACTCTTTTAGGGTGGCATTTTGAAAAAGTCTGAAACTCGTATTTACTTATTTATTTACAGAAGTACTTGTGTGAAATGTCGAATAAAATGACTATCCAAAATTTGAACCCCCGCTTCATCCCTTGAAGAGTGAATTTTGAAAAATCCTTTCTCAGCGGATACCTACGTCAACATTTCTATCTGGATGCAAAATATCAGCGCAATCCGAAACAATATTGATTTCAGACATTGTTACTCCACTTCACCCTTTTAGGAATAGAATTTCAAAAAGCCTGAAACACGTATTTACTCATTTATTTACTAAACTACTTGTGTAAAGTTTCGAATATAAGAGACAATCAATTCTTGTTTCTCCATACAAACTTTGAACCCTCGTTTCATCCTCTTCAGGGATAAATTTTGGAAAACCTTTCTCAGAGGGAACTAACATCGTAATTAATAACTATCTGCATGCCAAATTTCAGCGCAATCTGAAACAATATTGATTTTTACACTTTATTACCCCATTTCACCCTCTTAGGGGTGGAATTACAAAAAAACCTGAAACACGTGTTTACTTATTTTTGTACTGAAGCACTTGTGTGAAGTTTCGGATAGAAAAGACTATCTAATCTTGTTTCTCCATACAAACTTTCAACCCCCGTTTCATCCCCTTCGAGGGTTAATTTTGGGAAATCCTTTCAAAGAGGGATCTAACGTCGTAATAACTATCTGCATGCCAAATTTCAGCGTAATCCGAAACAATATTGATTTTACACTTTATTACCCCATTTCACCCTCTTAAGGGTGGAATTTCAAAAAAACCTGAAACACGTGTTTTCTTATTTTTTTACTGAAGCACTTGTGTGAAGTTTCGGATAGAAAAGACTATCTAATCTTGTTTCTCCATATAAACTTTGAACCCCCGTTTCATCCCCTTAGAGGGTTAATTTTGGAAAATCCTTTCTTAGAGGGAATTAACGTCGTAATAACTATCTGCATGCCAAATTTCAGCGTAATCCGAAACAATATTGATTTTACACTTTATTACCCCATTTCACCCTCTTAAGGGTGGAATTTCAAAAAAACCTGAAACACGTATTTACTTATTTTTTTACTGAAGCACTTGTGTGGAGTTTCGGATAGAAAAGACTATCTAATCTTGTTTCTCCATACAAACTTTGAACCCCCGTTTCATCCCCTGCGAGGGTTAATTTGGAAAATCCTTTCTCAGAGGGAACTAACGTCTTAATAAATATCTGCGTGCCAAATTTCAGCGCAATCCGAAATAATATAGATTTTCACACTTTATTACCCCATTTCACCCTCTCAGGTGTGGAATTTCAAAAAAACCTGAAACACGTGTTTACCTAATTTTTTACTGAAGCACTTGTGTGAAGTTTCAGATAGAGAAGACTATCTAATCTTGTTTCTCCATACAAACTTTGAACCCCCGTTTCATCCCCTTCGAGGGTTAATTTTGGAAAATCCTTTCTCAGAGGGAACTAACGTCGTAATAACTATCTGCATGCCAAATTTCAGCGCAATCCGAAACAATATTGATTTTCACACTTTATTACCCAATTTCACCCTCTTAGGGGTGGAATTAAAAAAAAAACCTGAAACACGTGTTTACTTATGTGATTATGAAGTCGGTTTTATTTTTTTTGAAAAATAACTTATTTTACCCTTTTTAGTGCATAACAAGTTTTAATTAAATTACATGCATCTATTACATTTGGTGTCTGGGCCGTTATACACTGACGGATATATACTTTTTGAAAATTTCAAGTATGTACCTATAACGGTTAAGAAGATACAGATCTGTAAAGTGCGCACATATGTATAGACACACGGACGGACGGACGGACGGACGAACGGACAACAAAGTCTCAGAAAGTGTTCATTTGGTACCCTTTGGGTTCGGAACCCTAAAAAAATTGACTTTAAATGCCTTGCTAAAGTGATAATATTCACTAGTAATAATTATGTCATCAAGGTATCAAAGGACAATGTCCAAAATGGCCCTGTGCAATTAAAGCATCTGACACACACGATAATTAATTGTCTATTTTATTACAATAATTCCAAATACTTTTATAACACGGACTAGTTGTATTCCAAAATGAATATAAAAAAGTATTATTTGCGATTATTAACATTACTTGCCGCCATATGGCCAACAGAGTACTGAATGACTCTACTACGTTATAAGAGGCACTTCCCTATATTGTGGATACCCGAATTATGAAAGCACTGTGTAGCCAACCTAACAACGGAAAGTATTATTTACGTAGCAACTATTATATAATATGTGGTTTTATGCTTATAATTTTTTTTTGCTGTGTTGATTGGTACAAAGTACGTTCATAATTCTGAGTTATTTAATTATGTATGCAGCGTCGCGGGACTGAAATAGCCACCAACTTCGCCAAATGTCATGTCATGTCAAAAAATATTAGGTATGTTTAAAAAAGTTTGCACCCTAACAAGACTTTGCCCGGTAGAACATTCCTGTGAAGACAAATTATTTATATTTATATATAATTATTTATTATAATTATTAAAATATAATTATTTATTGAGGGCCCGGTGGCGTAATTGGGAGAACAGTCGGCTTTGATGCCGTGGTACCGAGTTCAAACCGCCGTGCACTAATGAATTTTTCGATCGAAAAATATATGTGCGCTTCTCACAGTGGCCCTCCGGTGAAGGAAAACATCGTTAAGAGACCAACAACCCCCGCATGGTGGTAGGACATATCTAGTGTCCGCCTGGCCAGCTACCACCCTCAAGTAAGAAAATCTGTCGCCAAACATCTTATGAGTTCAGGCAGCTATCCTTGAGAGCCAGTTCCCATTCTAGTCCACTTCTCTATCTTCGACCGCATCATCACTTAGCAACAGGTGAGATAGAGGTCAAACGCTAGCCAATAAGATATTTAAAAAAATATATATTTATTATCCCCACCTTTATTTCTATCTCGCTCACAGTTACCGTAAGAATATCTGTCAAAAACTAAAATCAACGAGAAGAAAGATGTAAAAACATTATTCAAGGTCATATTTTTTAGTCTTCAAAAGTATATCCAATAGCAACCTCCATTGTGTATAATCTTCTTGGGACTCTTCTACTAAAACCAGTACATTCTCCTATGTTTGAGGTATTTATCTCCATATCTCTGGAGATACTTATCAGATCTCGATAAAATTAAAATGGGACCACCTCGGAAACGTATCCTACCTGTTAAAAAAATAATCATTTGGATCCGTTCACTATTGACGGAGAAATCGCGTAACATACACACAAAAAAAAAAAAAAAAACATACAGACGAATTGAGAACCTCCTCCTTTTTTGTGAAGTCGGTTAAAAAGACTATCTAATCTTGTTTCTCCATACAAACTTCGAACCCCCGTTTCATCCCCTTCGAGGGTTAATTTTGGAAAATCCTTTCTCAGTGGGAACTAACGTCGTAATAACTATTTGCATGCCAAATTTCAGCGCAATCCGAAACAATATTGATTTTACACTTTATTACCCCATTTCACCCTCTTAGGGGTGGAATTCCAAAAAAACCTGAAACACGTCTTTACTTATTTTTTTATTGAAGCACTTATGTGAAGTTTCGGATAGAAAAGACGATCTAATCTTGCTTCTCCATACAAACTTTGAACCCCCATTTCATCCCCTTAAGGGGTAAATTTTGGAAAATCCTTTCTTAGTACACCCTTACGTACTAAGACAAATATACCCTCCAAATTTCAAGTCTCTACGACCAGCGGTTTAGGCTGTGCGTTGTCTGTCAGTGAGTCAGTGAGTCAGTGAGTCAGTCAGTATGTCAGGACAAAGATTCTTATAGTATTAGATATATATGTGTGTAATATATATATATACACACATCAACACTGTCTAGGGATATTCTGATTTTCTCAATTTTTATCCAAACGTGTTACAACTAACATACAACATGTATATATTTTTATAGAGCCCATTTATCAGACTATGCTTTGGAATAAAACAAAGTTATTTGTTTTTCGTAAATATTTTTTTTATGAAATAATGACAAAAAGTGAAATAATGGTAAACCTAAAGATGAATTTCTTTTTAAGAAAAAAGTGAAAGTAAAGCGAAATTATTAGGTTTTTTGCAGTTACCCGAAAAATTAGTAGTCACTAAAACCACCCATGACGTTAATCACGGTCCTGCAACGGTTTTTCATGCTTCGAATCAAGTTATCAAAGTCTGCTGCGGGATATTGTCCCAGGTCCTGCTAAGATGCAAAAAAAGTTGCTTTTCAGTCGCAACGTTTGGAGGAAAATTCCTCTAAGCCCTTCTTTGGAGCATGTCCCACGCGTGCTCTATGGGGTTTAGGTCTGGTGATTGCGCGGGCCAGTCTAAGACCGACACGTCGTGCTCCTGTAGCCAGCTGGTGACCACTCGCGCAGTGTGCGGACGAGTGTTGTCGTGCATGAGCGTGAAAGTTTGGCCCATTTGCATTCGATGAGGATAGATTATTGGTGCTAGCTCCTGATTTCGGTATTTTTCTGCAGTCATGGTGTTTCTGATCCAAACGAGGTCTTTTCTTCTACCAACACGAATACCCGCCCAAACCATAATTGTTCCGCCGTGGTATGGATGGACTTCCTGAGGGTGTTGCAGACGCTTCTCACGTCCAGGAGCTCGCGATACACGTACTCTTCGTAAATCAGGATAAAAATCGAATCTGGACTCATCGGTAAACAGCACTACAGACCATTGGTTATCTTCCTAGAGCAAATGTTCTGGAGCCCTCTCTAATCTTCGTCCGCGATTTCCTCTGGGTAGTGCTAGAGTACGAAGCGGCCTGCGAGCATGAAGGTTAGCCTCATGCAGTCTTCTCCTCACAATTTGGTCACTGACAAGCAACTGGTACTCTGACTAGAGCCTTTGAACCAACTGCATGCACTTGCAAAAATCGATCCTGTCTTTGGGTGGTTATGCCCTTCCCGCCTAGGTGCCTTTCAGCCACTTCACCAGTGGTACGATAATGTGACCAAAACCTTGATATCACGTTTTGTCATGTTCCAATCTCCTCGGCTATACTCCTTTGAGTAGCCCTAGCTTGAAGCATGCTTACTGCCCCTAACATCTCGTCTCTCGTTAAATGGCGCCGCTGCATGATGCATACAGGTACATAAATTCGAAATTAAACGATGATTTTTATTAAAACTTTAATTTGAAACAAAAAAAATACCAAAAACTAGGTTAGGTAAATAAAAACATTCGAACTTCGCTACAGTTATGCCTCGCAAATCTTTTGTTATTCATTTATTTTTCAAATTCAAATTTTGAATCATTCAATAAGACCTACACAATAAGCTTACATTAAAATATGTTTAAACCAACCAGTATTTTATGAGTTGAAGAAATTTTTACAAATTATCCCTAGACAGTGTTGATGTGTGTATATATGTGTATGAACGTGTAACATATTAAACGCAAGACCTGAATAATTTGTTTAGAATCGGCTACTTAATCCGATTTGGTGGTTTTTATTAATATATAATTTTCACCGAATCAGTAATTGTATAACTGAAATTATACTTATTTTTAGGCCTTAAAGCTGAACCTTATTTCAAACACGTAAGACTCATTTCTACTTGCACTAAATTGTAGTATTCGTTTCGAAGTAACTATTAAGTAAGTGTGGTGTTAGTTTATATAAAAAAGAGTGTGTGTACTTATGTACACGCGTTAGAAGTTATACTTCTGTGGCGTATGGAAAATAAAAATAACTAAAATGCAGTATAAAAAAATACTGCATTTTAGTTATTTTTTTTATAGTGATTAACGATAAATATTAAAATTAATCAAAAAGATTTTATTTAAATAAAAAAGGTTTAATTAATGTAAAAATATGACGTTAAATATGACTATATGTCATCTTTATCAACTTGAACATAGTCATGCCACCTAGAACTAACTTCACGGTGTAGAATTTAGGTGTCGGTGTGCGCGCCCATCGTACCACCTAGAACTAACTTCACGATGTTAAATTTAGGTGTCGGTGTGCGCGCGCATCGTAAAAATTCACTCTCATCATTTTTCTCTGTCGCGCCAAAAGAAGTATAACTTCAAAAAGTTTCATTAGGTTTTTCACGAAATGACAACAATCAAATCTTCTAGGTGACGTGAGCGATATGACAAAATGACGAAGTATAAGCTGATAAATAAGTTGTCTGCTGTAATCGCAAAACCCCAATATCAGTACTAGTCAGAATCAAATATTTTTATATTTATTATGTGCGCGCGAAGTGTGATACGATAGTGACAGAAAAGTTTTGTTTATTAAAGTAACGTTGTTAGTGCAACCACAAATTTTGTGGTATGTTGGTATATCTAATATCTATAAAAACAAAATTGATTACATGTCTCGAAATGAGTTTACGCTATTCGATATTCTATTTGGGGTATCCGAGGTCTTGCGCTTATTATGTTACACGTTGTATATATATACAATATATATATATGTAGTTACTGTTAAAATTATAAGTATAATAATTGTATGTAGGAGTAATCGGATCATACTTACACTTGTCATTAACTTTTACAAATTATCACAGTTAATGCTCAACTATAAAAAGTGTTTTGTGTCATAGATAAAGGAATAATGTTGTGTTTAAAATGCTTTTCCGGTGCATGTATACCATAAATCGTATATTCTCCAGACTCGAAATCGACACCGACCAACAAGTACGTGGCGCCATACTTGCGTGAAGGCGGCGCAGGTCGCGGCACGGGCCGTGAGCCGCCGGGCGCTCGTCGTGACGATGTCGCTGCTATTCGTATCTCCAACCTCAGCAACTTCGCTGTGGAGGCCGATCTTGAAGACCTTGTGAAGGGATTCGGTCCATTGCAGAAGTTGTACTTGGCCAAGGAAAAGGTAATAAGTTTTTTTTTATCAACAAAAAAAGGCCTCTCTCACCATTGTATGTTACCTAGTGACTTATGCCTAAAACTTATCAAGTTACATTATTATCTATTTATTAGTTTGTACAACATTCTGGCTAAGTCCAAAAGTGGCTCAGCCAGACTACTTGGTAACTTATTTGATTCATATTAGATAAACATGCCGCTGTATCTGTAATAGGTAGACGTCACCGCTTACCATCAGGCGAGCGTCGTGCTTGTCCTGTTACCTATTACAAAAAAATAACATTGTTTACCATCAGGCTAGCGTTCAACTTATCCCGTTACTTTCTATATCAAATATTTTCTTTCTATGTCACCTGATGATAAGTGAAGATGCAGTCTTAGATGGAATAGAGAAGATGCAAAAATAATATAATAATGTCTGGAATTGAAAGATGGCACTGAGATGAAGTGACAACGGATTTCATTTGAATTCACAAAGCATAACTATCTCAATATTCAACTGGCAGGCACCAAACATCATGCTGGAACTTGGCGAACCGACTGGTGACATGTATTTGTCGGATGGATCGTCCCATCCCCCATGTACGGTGACAATGATGTTAACAGAAATTTCTTCCATTTTTTCAGAGTACTGGTCACTGCAAAGGATTTGCCTATGTTCACTTCAAGTTCCGTGCTGATGCTGCAAAAGCCATCCAGACTTTGAATGGTCACGGTTACGACCATCTCATCCTGAATGTGGAATGGTCCAAGCCTCCCGCAAACAACTAAATGAAATCAAATAACATTTTAACATTTCCAGATTGTATTATGTACTTTTTTCAATAAAAGTTATTAAAGTAGCAATGCTTTTTTTCTTTCCTTATTTATTGTTGGAAATTTTTTTTTATTTGTTTTAATAGCCAAATGAAATTCATTAAAATAAAAAAATTATTTAAAACAAGGCTTCGTAATTTAGCCTAATTTTAAATTACAAACAAAATAAAGGATTATAACTATAACTAACTACCTATACCGGTCAGCCAAATCAAAGCCTGGATCAAAGAAAACATCAGGAAACAACACCAAGACTACTGGGCAGGTATTAAGGAATGTCGGCAGTCGAAGGAGGCATTCCCGGACCTAAATCCGAGATACTCCCGTAAACTGGTTAACCTTAAACGTGACAAACTCCGACAGATCGTCGGGGTAGTCACCGGACACTGCTCATTTAATAAACATCTATTTACCATAGGTGTCACCGATAGTCCTCTATGCAGAGGCTGCTTGGAGGCCGATGAAACGGCCGCGCATGTGCTCCTGGAGTGCAGTAGCGTGGCGTCACAGCGGAGGACATTCCTCGGGTCACCGACGACGATGCGAGGGGCCTGCACCGGCATCAGCGAGCTGCTGGCATTCCTCGCTGACATCGGGTGGCTTGAATAAGCGCGACCAACCTCACATAAACGGCCTAGTTGCGGAAACCAGCCCGCGCACCAAGTAAGGATTATAACTTTAAGTTATAATCCATTATTTTGAGGCGGTGCAACCCAGCTCTGAACAAAGAAATGTTTCCGATCGGTTCGCCATACTCAATGCCAGTCAACTCGGAAGACCGTGGTTGTGATAAGGGTAATTAACGCATTGGACCATCAACTTTATTTTGCTTTACTTAAATGTTTCACTTAAACAGTAACAGTTATATATATCAGGTTAGAGCGCCAGGGCATAGTACCCACGAGGTGCAATCTTGAATCCCGTCATTTAAAATTAAACGAAACAAAAATTAAGGGATGTGATTTATTTAATATTAAAGACCTATTTTGCGTGCTCTTATCATAGAGGAACCCACCAATGTTTTTTGAATAGTTGGGATAAAAAAATATTTTTCCTACTTGTCGCTAATATGGTAGTGACAATTGGAAACATTCTTATTTGTGCTATCCTCACCATTACCAGGCCTCCCTCACTCGCCTATAGCTACTGCGATTTATACCTAAACTTTCGTCAACTCCGGCGGTACTATCTGCCAGTCGCAAAGAGAATATAACCACTAACGTAGTATTATATTCTCTTTGATAACCACTGGCCAGTCGGTTGTCGCTGCTCACGCGCGCACAACGTATATTATTATTCAAATGACGGGATAACTGCGCATTCGTATTCTATATTAGAAACGATTTGGCGCAAGTATCTTCCCCGGCTTAGAAAGTTGCACCCGGTATAATACAGCAAGCAAAGGGCCAAGGGCCAGTATGATCATCTTGGTTCCCCGGCGTGGAAGTTTTTCATAGTCATTTTGCGGGTTTGACAAAAAACAAGCATACGTTTAATTTTTTTATGCTACCGATACTAAAATGACAAAACGTTTTTGCTTGTATTGTCTGAAATAAACGTTGGTATTGTTTTTTGTAGGGGAGTGAAGTATCTGTTACATAGTAACTTTTATATAATCTCTGCCATTACACCAGATAGCGGATAAGATTACGCTCTAAAATAAATAAAAAATGCACACATACAAGTTTTGAGTAAGTAAGCTTAAAAATAAATAATAAAATAAATTAGCCTATATAGATATGTCTATAGTATGCTGGTGCAATTCACCTTTAACAATTAAAATGTTTAACCTTTTGAGCGCCTAAGTCACATATATGTGACAAGCACTTGCGGGCCCTGTACACCAAGCGTCGTCTATAGATGACAAAAACCATACAAAACCGTACCACTCTTGGCATACAGAGCATGGGAGAGGGTTTGTAGCGTGGAGCTTAAAAGGTTAAACCATAGAGCTCACTATTGTAACCTATGAATTCAGAGATTTTTCTCATAACTGCTTAAATATTTTCTTCTGGTATTTGAATCAATATGAGCAAGGTTAGTAAAACTAGTTTTTCAATTATATCAACATTTAATTCAAAGCATTCAGTGAGGACTAGATATAAATTACACCGAGGGTGACAATAAGAAACAATAACTAAACATAGGATTAGCCTTATCTGCTACTGATGAACATGCATCCACAAATATATAGAAAGAACTCTATTCCCTAATCGACCTATATAATAGAAGCAATAAGCTAGTGTAAATACATTAACAACTAAAGTGTAAGTAGATATAAATAACTAGATGTCAATATCATATTTTTCATCATCACTGTTCGGACTGTATGGATCTTCAGGGAGATGAACTTCACCGCAAAACATGAGCTCAACATAATGGAAATAATCAAGAGCAATGTTAGTGAGCATTGCTCCTGTTGCCATGCCTAGGACAGTGCCAATAACCGGTCGCTGACCAACGGAACTCCTTAGTATAGCCCATAAGAATATAGATCCCAAAGGCCACATGCAGCCTCCTAAAAAGGCCCATGAGAAGCGTCTGGCTGGTGCTGCTGCAGCCATGTGAGGTCTTGCCCACAGCCACAATCCAGCACCTCCACCCGCACTCAGAAACAGAACATCTGTTATATCCCTCTTTGGGAACATTCTGCAAAAAAAAACAATTATCTTAGCTGTTGCTTACAATAAATACAGATATTTATTAAAATACCTTCAACATATTACACAGCTTAGTAGTTTCATGAGTAAAATGATACATGTAAACCCTTACCTGACCATTAAATGAGGATTCATAACACTAACCGATAAGGTTGTGTAACTGACCAGTCCTTGCATAGGTAAATAATAGTACAGCATATTATCTCTTGTAAATGGTGGTAGTCTTACATTGTTCACAGATTTGTTTATAAAATCCACTGCATGTGGAACACACGCCGGCATATTCGTAACATGCCGCCTCAAGTTGCGGTAAATCTTTTCTAAAATTTCCATATCTATACAACGATTCTGTTTTGCTAAGCGCTTGAACAACCGAATGAAAGTCACTGCACTCTAGACTACGGCTAACTCTAATACGGTTACGTCGCTGCACATTATTTGGCAAGTGTTAAGGTGAATCTAGTTAAACTATATAATTATATCATTGCGAGCAGCAAATGATTGCAAAATACAATTATACAAACAGAGAATCAAATCAAAATAAAATAATGACCATAGAATAACTATACATAATGACGGTCCGTCCGAGTCAGTTGTTTTCATTTATTTTTTTTAAGTTTCATTATGGCTTCACACGGTTAGTGTATTAAGCCAGTGTCCAATATTAAAATTTTTGAAGTATTTGTGAAATAAAGTGATACCAAGAGTAGAGTCTATTCTCCGTGTTGATAATGATGGATCACAGTTTCACATATCAGTACCCTTAGTACGAGTTTTCATACCAAATTCGATATCGTATATCGAGTAAATTTTGTATGAAAAACAGTACAGCGCCTCTAGTGGTTACTACACTTCACTAAATTTAGACCAATCAGGGAGCTAGAATAAGTCGAAAACTATGTGAGATCTGTCAAAAGCGTTTACCATGAAAACTCGTAATGGGGTACAGTCACAGCCTAGTCCATTTCAGTCACAGATTACAATATGAGTGATTTCAGTCACAGTCTAGTCCACGTAGACCATCTCATTGTTTTCCATACATGATTTATCCGTCTATCCACGGATAAAGACAGAAGGATAGGAAACTGACGTCTTAAAAACTTCTGAAAATTTGTCGCAGAGTAGTGCTCAGGCCCGCCGTTTCAACTTTCAATGCCTGTGTCCAAAGAGTAACATAATATATACTGACTCCTGTGTCGCTAGTGTAATATATCGACGGCAGAAAGCGTATTTTAATTCGTATTAATTCGTATTTTAATAAAAAATGTCGTATCCCAAAATTTGCCTGAATCAATTTTCAGTATATTGTTGTAGAGAAAAAAAGCTGCTTCGAATAGTGTATGTCTAGTCTTTCTATGATGAAAAAATTTAATGATACACCATTGATTCTAGATTGTCTACTATTCACTCAAAAATGTTTTTTTCAAATTTCAAATTTTTAGATAAGACATTTACGCTTTCTGCAATCTATATACTTCACTAGCGACACAGGCATAGAACCGGCGGGTCTGAGTACTACTCTGCGACAGATTTTCAGAACTTTTTTAGACAAACTTTGTTAGAGAAATCGCTCTCCTTCTACCTAGAGTCCATTCTCCATGCCTCTATCGTACGAGAACTGGGGACTGGGGAGTGGGGCCGTGGGTACGGGTACAGAATAATGAATAGTACAAGTACGGGTAGCACACCACCTGTCACAACCACAGAGTACCTTGTATAATACTCGAGTCACCACCACGGGACGGGGGTACTGGGTAGTCGTCACACACAACTATGATATCACGAGGCAGTGGCACGAGGCACAAGGTTATGTTGGACTCTAACCGACTAAAACCTCACTGTGTTCCACGAGGACGTCGAGGACTACCTATTGCCGGGGCTACGGGTAGGCTTTCGCACTAGTCCGCAGCCCCAATGGCGTTGGTTTGTGAGGACCTCTCTTTAGGGCCGTAGCTATTTCCGCCTAGCCCTACAAGGCACTGGCTTATTATGGGGCCCAGCGGGCTTTAGGCTTATCACGAAATTTGATAGGGATTGAAATGAACGAACATGACAGAGATGGAGCTATACATTCTACATAGCTGCGTCCCCGTCATTTAATTCATTTCGTTATAAATTCGTATTCGTTCTAATATTATTAAGAGAAAACATTTGGATTTTTGTATGGATGTTTGTATTGGTTTGGCTCAAAAACTACTGGACCGATTTTGAAAATTCTTTCATATATATATAGAATGGACTTTCTGAATTAAAATAGGCTATATATTATCCGGTTTAAGTTATAGGTACATTCGTGGAGACCTATTTTGCAACCTAAGTCGACAATAAAACGGTCGAGAAAACACGTTTTTACGCGACGCTGCTTAAACGGAAATAGGTATAACCAAAGAGCAATAATTACTAAAGTATATAATTACTTTAGTAATTATTGCTCTTTGGGTATAACAAAAGTTTCTATAGAATATTTATAGAATTTAAAAAAACATAAAATAAAGTCCGCAATAGCATATTTATATCTCTTAAGGTTAACTCACAGTAACCACTTTAATCTTTAATTAAAAAACACAACATAACTTCTAAGGCTATTTTATACAATACAGTATTATTCCTTATTCAAATAATTACGTTAATTACCTTGGTCATAATATATTATAAATTAAAATAAAAGAGAATATAGTATTAAAATTGTCCTTTACAGTATATAATTTAAATGAAAACTTAAAAAGATATTACAGATTGAAAATTATGCGCATCGAAAAATAATAAAATATTTGCAGCGAAACCACAGATTAGACAATAGTTACAACGCAAACATTATTAGCTTAGCTATTTATGTGACCAAAGAGCTGGCGCTTACCTCGGCCAACGGATTAGCCTAGCAATTCAACGAGGTAACGTCGCCAGCTTGTTGGGAACGTTGCCGGCAGACAGATGCGACCTAGGTTCTGTTTTTTATTTCTAACATTTAAGTTATTTATATCAGTTTAAATAGGTTTAATCTTAATTTAGTTTTAAGTTGTATATATGTACTATTTGTAAATATTGTTTTACATTAAATTTTATGTAGATCCCAAATCCCAACCGATATATATCAATTTGATGTCAATATAGCTCGATCTATCGTATAAAACTAGCTGAGTCCCGCAGCTTCGCCCGCGGTAAAAAGGTCGGCTCAACTTTAGTTCTACTCCAATCGATTTTAGGGGTGGGAGGGGGCGAGGGGGTGGGGGAAGGGGTAGAGCCCCCCCCCGCTTGAAGGAAAGGTTGCGGAGACCGCCCTTTCGGAGATATGATGTTTTTTGTTTTGAACATTTAACAATGAAATCATTTACCGTAGTGGCACCAGTTGTGGACACCTTAAGGATTTAGGCGACTAATTTTGGGAATTGCTTGTGCATTTGTAGATTTAGGATAACAGGCTAAATTACTAATAGTTGGTAAATATTTGTGCTTTCTGATAAATAAATAACAACTTAATAAGTACTTTACGTTTTTGAGTAAATAAGGTTTTTTTTAAATACCTACGAAATCACCAGTGATGGACAGCAAAACTCCAGTAATGACAACCCAATGTTGGACACCCAAATTTCGACACTTCTCTAGTAATGGATGGACAACCAAAGTTCGACACAAATTAAGATAGTACCCACTCAATTAACGAATAGACTCAAGATAATTACGACATTTATTACCATCAATCATAACTTATGCAGTATGTACAAAAAGGTATGTAGGAACGACGGGTAAGCCCACTAGCCACCTCGTCAGAAAGGATTGCTCTAAACAAAAAGATTGGCAAAATGGTAAGGTACGACCTACTATGCTCGAACACTATAGAACAAGCGATGGAGCTAAATCGGGAGTCTTGGGAGAAACCATCTGACGAGTTTGACCAATACGGATGGAGTATTCGTTGCTTCTAAGGCCAGAGGTTCTTTCGGAAATAGATAACTTCTACAGTCAGCTATACACTTCGCATGCATCCTCAACCTGATCCCGAAAATGAGGGTTCCAAAGCCACATTGACGCGCCACTTCATTGAAGACTTGCCAGAGTTCAGCCTTGATGAAATCGTGATGGCTCTGAAACAGATTTAGAATGGAAAAGCTCCTGGAGAGGACGGAATTACCACTGAGCTCCTGAAATCTGGTGGTACACCTGTCGTGATAGAAAATCTTTGATACTATCTTCTTTGATGGGAGGACTCCAGAAGGTCAAATCCGGAACGAGGTGATTAGAGAGAGAACCAAAGTCATCAACATAGCTCACTGGATTAGCAAACTGAAGTAGCAGTGGGCCATATCAGCTGAAAAGCCGACAATTACCGTTGGGGTAAATGAGTTCTTGTGTGGAGACCGCGTATCAGTAAACGTAGCGTAGGTCACCCTCAGCAGAATAGGTGCAGCGATAATCTTTGCTAGGTTGCTGGCAAGAGCTGGATGAGAGTTGCCGAGGATAGTGCTTAGTGGCGTGCAGTTGGAGAGGCTTATGGCCAGCAGTGGATAACATAGGCTGATGATGATGACGAAAAACTATTCAACTTTCTGGAACCAGCTTATTATTAGATTTTCTGTCACTTCATCACGCGCTGTGGACAGGTTTTTCGCGGATCGTTGAGCAATAATGGGAATGAGAATAATGAGCATTTCTAACCAGGCTGCTTTTCTGTAACAGGTGTCAACTAGTTTTGTTCGGTGACTATATGCTGCACAGTGCTACCTAAAAGCTGCTCCTTACCTACTGGAAAACGTCTTTCAGTTTCATCAGACGCCATAACCCATTTTACTATTAACTCTTCGTATTTATTTGTAAGGACGGCTGATCGGCCCATGTGACATTCTAAAGGACATTTCACGCATATTTTGTTATAAAAAGTGATGCATGGTATCCCGAAGCGCTACGCAATAGCAGGAACCGGTTCACTGCGTTGCACAACTACAATGGCATCACCGATTTTGCTTCAGCGTATATTCTTTTCTTGGCGATATCTACACAACATCAAAATCCAGTAATGGACTTGGTGACCATAACTGGAAGTCTTCATGTTAATCTACATTTATATAGATGTCCTCATGATATTCTAAAGACAATAAAAAATAAAACTGGATTTGAAAACAAAAACATAAGTTTCGACACGTGTTCATCATAGGATTTTTATTAAAATTGGGTACCAGCCATGGACATCCCTCCTTAAACTTCTCAAAAGAAATTTAGCGCATAGAATCCTTCATTGGAAGGATTCTATTGCGCACGTACATTGGTACGTGTAAAATTTTGTACTACATCCATAAAATTAAAGAAAAACCATATAACATTCAGAAAACAAAATAATTAATGCAAATTGACACCAACCTCCTTAACGATTTCCTTAGTAAAACTCTTCGAGCATTTACCAAAATTCGTTTTATCTCGCCATCTTGAATTGAAATGGTTGACATGAAGTGTGACTTGAAAAAATGATGGACAGATCAATAGCCTTTCTAGCCTAGAGATTGCCATTTTTATAAAACTATTTGTACCCTTATTTTAAGCCAAAGAGGTTTTAAGTGTCCATTATTGGGCCCTTGTCCATTACTGGTGCCACCACGGTAAATAAGTGAAAAAATGGTAGGAATATTACAATAACTGACATCAATTTTCGTGGGAGAAGGAGGCGGTGGGATGGGTAGAGCCACCCCCTGAAGGGGAAGTTGCAGAAACCCCCTCTTTCGGAGATATGTTTTTTTTGTTTTTTTAACCAAACTTTTTAAAACTCCTCCCCCTTCCCCTCACTTCCACATCCCCTCCACCTCCCATCACCCTCCCACTCCAATCCCCCTATCCTCCCACTCCACTACCCCTACCCTTCCCCTTCCCCCTCACAAGCTTTGAATGACATATTATCCCCCCCTCCATTAGTTCAGTAGAACATTCACATAAACCTAATATATTTTTATACAAACTTTCATCCCCTCTTGTTATTTTACACCCTTAAGGGTAAAACTATTATAAACTTTGAATGTCATATTTATTTATATCGAATCAACAGCCTTAGAAATAAGTTTCAAGCTTCTAGCTCTAAAAATGACGATATTTCCATACAACATTTCATCCCCCCTTTCTACCCTTTACAAACCTTGTTTCGCATTAAAAAGTAGCCAATGTCCTTTCTCATGCTCTAGAATATCTGTGTACAAAATTTCATTTAAATCGGTTCAGTAGTTTTGGCGTGAAAGCGGGACAGACAGACAGACAGTTGTTTTGCATTATATAGTAAGGGCAAATAAAACCCAGAGATGGCGCTAGCGTAGATTTTAATAGCTCTCATCACGCTGCGCACACTGCGAACAAAACTTTTTTGTCTGCGAGGATGCGACACAGAACAAAATATAGAATGGACACTTTGAATACTCCACCAATACATGTATTATGTACCTACCTACAATTTGTCTTCTTCAGTTATACAGTAACTAGATATCTACATTATCATTTTTAGGGTTCCGTTTCTCAAAGGGTAAAAAAAGGAACTGAGCGCTCATACAATTTAGAGGTCTAACTTAATTGGAACCAACCTTAAAAGATGTTAATAAATAAAATAGTGCTATTGAGTGATTTATTTACGTCGCGTCGTTCGCGTATGGCACGTCCTTGCTCAAGTTAGTTCCTCGACAGCTCAAAATCGGTAGGGAGGTGAGTAAGACTCGATTGTTGGGGCGAACAGAGTGTCCATTCTATACGTAGTATCTGTTCTGTGTTGCATCGGTTTTCTTTGTCGGCACCGAGAACAAATAATAATACTACGTATAGAATAGACACTCTGTCCCACCCACCAATCGAGGCTTCCTCACCTCGCCACTGATTCTGGAGCTGCTGAGGAGCTAGTTTAAGCAAGGCACCACACGCGGACGAACTTCAAATTTACGTAGGTTCTATATTATATATAAAAACCAGCAAAATCGAGTTGAACTTGCCCATCGAGGCTTCCGTACCAACTTCTCAGACTAGTTTAAGGGACAAACTTAACTTTGTAGTTCGATCCATATAGGAAATGTATTGCAACAACTACAATTAATCATAAGTTAAATATTATGTTTCTTTGAAGTGTTTCACACTTTATATTTTTGTAAATTGTTAAACAATTATTTGTTTAACAATTAATCATAAGTTTGTATAAGTAAATTAATCGTTTTTAGGGTTCCGTATCTCAAAAGGTAGAAAAGGAATCCTTATAAGACTCACTTTCTTATCCGTCTGTCCGTCTGTATGTCCGTGTGTCACCACCAATTTTCTCAGGAACGGGTGGACCTAGCAAGTTAAAATTTATACCAGATACTGATGTTTATGGTCCTAATTAGATATATAAAAATCAAGATCCAGAGTCAACACGATAATAAGATATAGACATATTTAGATTTTCGCCGAAATTTGTAAGTACCTAAATTTACTTTAATTTTCAACATTTTTATTTTTCGGAATTTTTCCTTTACTTGTGCTGTAATACCTTGATTTTGACCATAGTTGACAATTCTAGGTCAACCGGAAGTACCATATAGGTTTTGGGTCGAAAACCTGTAGGGTACTTCCCGTTGACCTAGAACCATGAAATTCGACAAAGAGCAAGGTCTTACAGCACAAAAAAAGGGGAAATTTCAAAAACGAAAAAAATATTAAAGTAAATCGTGTCCCATACATACATAATTAACGCCAGTTAAGATATGCCTCTGAGTTATATGAGCGCTCATACAATTTAGGGGTCTAGCTCAATTGGCACCAAACTTAAGTTTGGTGCCAATTGATTGAGCCAAATACATAAGATAAATATGTAACTAAAATTGTGCCTCTGTGTAATTTATTTTAGAATGCAGAAGGTTCTGGACATCCTGCCAGTCTGGCTGGACAAGTGGCGCATGGCCGTCAACGTGAGGAAGACGGCCACGCTGCTGACCAGAGCCCAAACCCATCCTGCCACCTCCACTGCAGCTCCGAGAACAAGACGTCAAGTGGGAAACGAATACAAAGTACCTGGGCTTCTACATCGACCGGACGTTGAGGATGCGCCCGCACGTGGATCACGCAGTCCACCAAGCGAAAGCCGCTAAGGCCCTGCTCCATCCGGGCCTCCGATCGAAGCTGCCACTCTACACTTAAGTCGGCATATACAAGACGTATATACGCACGAAGATGACGTATGCTGCTCCTGCGTGGTATACCCTATGCTCGGAAACCCAGCGCAAGCGTCTTCAGATCATTCAGAACGTCACCCTGCGGATATGCACGGGAGCCGGTCGATACGTACGCAATGACGCCAACGCTCGGGACGTGACAATCGAGACGGTGAGCGCGCCAACCGGACCACGGACTCGTGGTCCGGTTGGCGCGCTGTCAATATGACCGTGCAGACAACGGACCACACCCTCACCTCCAGAACATTGCATCGCACCACGCCCGGCCGCCTGATGGCGCTGTATCGACCTGGCGTGCACTCCCACGCGACTTAGTCCCGGTGGATGAAGCCAGCAAAGAGGAGGAGTAGCGGTTACCACAGCAGCACAAGACCACCATGCCAAGATGGCCAACATGACCACCACGCCCAGATCTGGCCAACGACCATATCGGACCACTATAGGGCTGATTAAAGCCCGCGCGTACCCCGAGGGTAGTTGCCCCAGAGCCCAACCAGGGTAAGGAGGCTCGCCTCGAAACCCTCACACGAACCTAGAATGGGACCGAACGTCCACACTGACATCCGTCCGCGCCACGTTTCTTCTGTATAAACCGCGCCTTACCGTGTACACGTGATTCGCCGATGGAAGCGGCCCGCTTTGAATTCTGCCGAAAAGCGAAGCGGCGCTTTGGAGACTGGCGATGTTATTTGAACATGTTTTATGAGTGTCCACATCATCTGAAACATGTTATCTCACCATGTTATACAATACGTTATGTTACATAGTCTGTACGCACCTTAACAAATTAAATAAACGCATCCTCTTTGACGGGTACGAACAACTTGTATGGAAAAAGAAAAACTATTTATTTTATTTTAATCGACTTCAGATAAGATCGTTTAAAAACTAAATAATTTAAGATCGTTTAAAAAAACTAAAAGAAACGACTTCAAACGTAGCGCTAGTCAAAGTAGCCAGTAGACGTAGGAACTATTATATAATCTGTGCCAGTAGGTAAAGTAAGACATTTTTACAAAATATCCCTAGACAGTGTTGATGTGTGTATTATATATACGGTCGAATTGAGAAACCTCCTCCTTTTTAGGGTTCCGTAGCCGAATGGCAAAAAACGGAACCCTTATAGATTCGTCATGTCTGTCTGTCTGTCCGTCCGTATGTCACAGCCATTTTATTCCGAAACTGTTAGGACTACAGAATTGAAACTTGGTAGGTAGATGTATTCTGTGAACCGCTTTCCGATTTTTATACAAAAATAAAAAATATAAAAGTTTAAGGGGGGCATCCCATACATAGAACTGAAACAAAAAAAAATTTTTTTCTTCAAACCTATACGTGTGGGGTGTCTATGGATAGGTCTTCAAAATGAAATTGAGGTTCCTAAAATCATTTTTTCTCAAAGTCAATCATTTGAAAGATAGGCGCGCCTAAAGTGGTAAAATGTGTGTCCCCCCCCTCTAACTTTTAAAGTATAGGAGTGAAAAATCTAAAAAAATATATGCTGTAGATCTCAATAAAAACTAACAACGAAAATTGGTTGGAACGAGATACAGTCAGCAGTTTTAGAGATATGGCGACCGCAAAGATAACTTTGTTTTTCATACAAACACTATGAAAAACAAAGTTAATTTTGTAGTTGCGAAAAATCAAAGTTATAGAATCTCTACTGTGTTACGGAACCCTACGAGTGCGAGTCCGACTTGCACATGGCCAGTTTATTTTGAAGTCGGTTAAAAAGACATTAGCGTATGCGAATGAAATAGCTAGACTAAAATGATGAACACTTGATACATATGCCAGCTATAAGATAAAATGAACAACGTAATTTGGTAGGGTCATACATGACAGCGGGTGAAAGCCAATGGGTGCACTAGAACTGGGAGCCACAGCTGGCTCCAAACCTGAATTATCGAATATGTACGACAATTAACGGGGTAGGGGAGGTGGAAGTGATAGGAAGGGGAGGGTGGAAGGGGGGATTGGCGTGGCGTGGTACGGTGCGGTGTAGTTGGGATATGTATGTGTCTTATTAGTTAATGCTACCCAAAGACACTATTCCACGCGGACGAAATCGCGGGCACAGCTAGTAATAAATAAAATAAAATAAACTTAAGATTATGTACTTAATGGCTATTTATATACTACAAGTTTGTTGGTGTCCGTAAAACTGTGTTAGGGTGCGTAAAGACTATGTAATATAACATGTTATAACATTGTTACTTAACATGTTTCAGATAATGTGGACAAGAAATGTAGTGATGATAGTGGATAAATCCATGCTAGTAAACATGCTATAATAACATATATTTGTTGCGCAAACATAAATGTCATTCCATACATTTTGAACTTGCGTTAGCGTGTATGGAAAAAGGCAATTGGATTTTGTATAGGGGTCCAGACGCGTTCAAGGTTCAAGTGCGTGGACGGAGTATTTCAAGTGTAACACAAGCCTATTATTTTGTGTCAGTGTTGACATTGACAAGTTGACATATTGACTCATAATTCATATAGTAATCTGTGGTTGACATTAATAATTTGAGTTGTATTTCCACTTTATCAAGTTTCTTTTATTTTTCAGAAACGAAACAGTGCCATTTAGATAAAACTCGATTAATGTATGATAATATAGAATTGCAACACAGTACTTGTATCGTTATATCTCTCGGCATGCTCATACCTCAAAAGATAGAAAGCAAGTGCCTAAAACAGTTTGAAATCGATTGTATTGAAGACCACCAATTTATTAACTTCTGTATTGTCGTAGTAATAATTTTTTTTGTAATTTTGAACCCTTATTTACAAAGTAGAGCGACATGATAAAGCTAACAAAAAATTACCGAGCTCTCTTACGAAAAAGCAACCCATTCCAAGCATTTTGTTCAAGCAGTCAAAGATATTCACACAAGAATGTTATACTCGGAATAGAAACTTCATGTGATGACACCGGATGCGCTATTATTAATAGTGATGGTAATGTCCTATCAGAAAGCATTCATTCACAGCATCTACTACATTTAAGAAATGGAGGAATCATACCTGATATTGCTCAAGATCTTCATCGCACTCATATTAAACCTGTTGTAACCGAAACCCTTGAAAAGGCTGAGGTCACTATGGATGATATATCTGCTATCGCTGTTACACTTAGACCAGGACTACCACTGAGTCTAGCTGTGGGAATGAAGTATGCCAAACACCTGGCATATAGATATAACAAACCTATCATACCCATACACCACATGCAAGCACATGCTTTAGTAGCTAGGATGAACCAAAACATCTCATTTCCTTTCTTAGTTTTACTTATATCAGGTGGACACTGTTTGTTAGCTGTTGCTCGAGGGGTTAATCATTTTCAACTGCTTGGAGAAAGCATGGACTGTGCACCTGGTGAAGTATTTGACAAAATAGCACGAAAAATGAAATTAAGAAATGTACCTGAGTATTCAAAGTTATCTGGAGGAGAAGCAGTAGAATTAGCAGCATCTAAAGCAACTGATCCGGAAATGTTCAAAATGCCCCTAGTGCTGGCTGACTACAGAGACTGTAACTTCAGTTTCAATGGATTAAAAACTGCTGTTCTTCTTCACCTTCACAGGAGAGAAAAGATGCATGAAATCGTTGCAGATAAACTCATTCCAGAAGTAAATAATTTATGTGCTGCAGCATTGATGGCCACCACAAGACACTTAATCCATCGAACTCAAAGAGCTATGGAATTCTGTGCAATTAAAAATCTAATTCAGTCTAAAAAGCAGCTAGTAGTTTCTGGTGGGGTAGCATGTAACAACTATATTTACAGCGCCTTGAAGATATTATGTGAAGAGTCTGGCTATGACATAATCCGACCTCCTTCTAGGTTGTGTACTGATAATGGAGTGATGGTAGCATGGAATGGCTTAGAAAAATGGAAGGAAGGACTTGATATTGTAACTGATCTCAAATCCCTTGACATAGAAGCTACTAGTCCTTTGGGGGAAAATTTAATACCCATTGTGAAACAAGCCAAATTACCTACCAAACTTATGAAAATAAAAGTTACAGCTTGATTAATAATTTGTTTTATTAGTGACTTACTTAGTACATTAAGTGATAAGACAACCTATTCCTATTGTACTATGGTCCGTGCCATATGAATTGGCAACAAAGTGAGTTGATCTCTCAGTCAGGGGTGCCAGATTAGGCGAATTATCGCCATTTAGGCTACCTTGAGGGGTCAAATGGCGACCAAAAAATCCAATCGGCTACCAGTAGCCATTTAGGCTACCTAGAAAAATAAGAACGGGCGATTTAGCTACTTCAGGATTACCCCAAATGTATTATATTATTTCTTGATAGTTGTATTAAAAATATGCAAAAACTGGCCGGTTTAAAAGTATTTTAATGATAGCTTATTTTGTAGGTTTTAATGAATGATTAACTTAATTTCGAATTTATGTAACTATGCATCATACAGCGGCGCCATTTAACGAGAGACGAGATGTTAAGGGCAGTATGCATGCTTCAAGCTGGGGCAGCTACTCAACGGAGTATAGCCGAGGAGATTGGAACAAGACAAAACGTGATATCAAGGTTGTGGTCACGTTATCGTGCCACTGGTGAAGTGGCTGAAAGGCACCCAGGCGGGCAGCGCATAACTACACATAGACAGGACCGATTTTTGCAAGTGGCCGCGAGAAGACAACCTAACGTTACGGCCATGCAGTTGGTTCAAAGGCTCCAGTCAGAGCACCAGTTACTTGTCAGTGACCAAACTGTGAGGAGAAGACTGCATGAGGCTAACCTATGAAGGAAGCATGAGCTCGCAGGCCGCTTCGTACTCTAGCACTACGGAAAGGAAATCGCGGGCGAAGATTAGAGTGGCGAGCTCCTGGACGTGAGAAGCGTCTGCAACACCCTCAGGAAGTCCATCCATACCACGGCGGAACAATTATGGTTTGGGCGGGTATTCGTATTGGTAGAAGAACAGACCTCGTTTGGATCAGAAACACCATGACTGCAGAAAAATACCGAAATCAGGTGCTAACACCAATAATCTATTCCCATCGAATGCAAATGGGCCAAGCTTTCACGCTCATGCACGACAACGCCCGTCCGCACACTGCGCGAGTGGTCACCAGCTGGCTACAGGAGCACGACGTGTCGGTACTAGACTGGCCCGCGCAACCACCAGACCTAAACTCCATAGAGCACGCGTGGGACATGCTCCAAAGAAGGGCTTTGAGGAATTTTCCTCTTAACGTTGCGACTGAAGAGCAACTTTTTTTGTATCTTAGCAGGACCTGGGACAATATCCCGTAGCAAGACTTTGATAGCTTGATTCGAAGCATGAAAAACCGTTGCAGGACCGTGGTTAACGTCATGGGTGGTTTTAGTGACTACTAATTTTTCGGGTAACTGCAAAAAACCTGATAATTTCGCTTTACTTTTATTTTTTCTTAAAAAGACATTCATCTTTAGGTTTACCATTATTTCACTTTTTGTCTTTATTTCAATAAAAAAATATTTACGCAAATTAAATAACTTTGTTTTATTCTAAAGTATAGTCTGATAAATGGGCTCTTCAAAAATATATGCATGTTGTGTCAGTTGTAAACATTTGAAATAAATTGAGAAAATCAGAATATACCTAGACAGTGTTGATGTGTGTATATGTGTGTATTTTTTATGTTTGTTCGCGGATAACTTCGTCGTTTATGAACCGATTTTTTTTTTCTTTTTTTTTGGAAAGGATATATCCCAAGTGTGATACCATGGTAATTTTATGGAGGTCTGATAAGTATCTCCAGAGATATGGAGATAAACACCTCAAAATTGCTACTGAAAATTAAATAAAACTGGCCAAGTGCGAGTCAGACTTTTGTCCCACACACGGAGGGTTCCGAACGCCATCTATCGAATTTCTAACGAACTTCTAACACAAACTAAGTAAACGTTAACACAAAGGTAGAATAGTATTAAATAGTAGTAATAGTAATTGTAGTAATAAATATTATTAAATATCTGGTTGACCGAGCTTTGCTCGGTAGTTTTTGCCACTTAAACAGACAAATATGACTCTTCCCGACATCTATTGACGAATAATAATACAATTTTTTTAAATTGAGAGCAACTAACTGCTTTACCGACACAGTACTTCTACTTGCCAATAGATGTCGGGAAGAGTCATATTAATTTAAGTTGATTATCAATAAAGTTGATTATTGAAAACACGAATAAAACAACATTTTCTGAAAATGACTCATAGCTAGATCGATTTATCGCCCCTGAAATCCCCTGTATACTAAATTTGTTGGAGCAGTTGGAGCCGCTTTCGAGATTCAGATTAAGGTAAAGACGATAGCGCCATCTTTGATGCTACTAGCTAGATGGCGCGCTGCTATCGTAAAAAACTTTTTTAAAACTTTTCTTTCATTTTTAACTTTGTTCTGTTCTTAGTATTTGTTGTTATAGCGGCAACAGAAATACATCATTTGTGAAAATTTCAACCGTCTATCTATCACGGTTCATGAGATACAGCCTGGTGACAGACAGACAGACAGACAGACAGACAGGCAGACAGACGGACAGCGGAGTCTCAGTAATAGGGTTCCGTTGGTACCCTTTGGGTTCGGAACCCTAAAAAGGAGGCGCGGCATTGAAGTCGGTTCTTTTTAGGGTTCCGAACTTCAAAGGGTAAAAAAGGAACACTTATAAGATCACTTTCTTGTCCGTCTGTCTTTCTGGCCGTCTGTCTGTCTGTCTGTCTTTCCGTGTGTCACGACCGATTTTCTCAGGAACGGGTGGACCTAGCAAATTGAAATTTATACCTGATACTGAGGTCTATAGCCCCTATTCATCATCATCATCATGAGCCTATGTTAGTCCACTGCTGGACATAGGCCTCTCCAACTGCACGCCACTGAGCACGATCCTCGGCAACTCTCATCCAGCTCTTGCCATCCACCTTGCGAAGATCATCGCTTCACGATGGTGAAGGCTAGGTGGCTGGCTAGTCTGAGGACGTCCTACGCTACGCTTGCCGATACGCGGTCTCCACTCAAGAACTCGTTTACCCTAACGGTTGTCGGTTCTGCGGCTGATATGTCCGGTCCACTGCCACTTCAGTTTGCTAATCCAGTGAGCTATGTCGATGATTTTGGTTCTCTGTCGGATTACCTCGTTTCGGATTCGATCCTTCAGAGAAACTCCGAGCATAGCCCTTTCCATAGCTCGCTGAGCAACTTTGAATTTGTGGATCAGCTCCACCGTGAGTGTCCACGTCTCAGCACCGTATGTCATAGGACGCACTGATTGAAGACTTTCGTCTTTAGAGTTTGTGGAATTGGCGATGTGAAGACCTGACGTAGTTTTCCATATGCTGCCCAACCCAGCTGTATTGGCCTCTTTCTCGAAGTTGTTTTTTACCCAACTGCAGACTTTTCCCGAGGTAAACATACTCTTTAACAACTTCGAGAGTAGTGCTCTGTACTGCAATTGGTTCCGGACTTTCAAGCTCGTTGAACATTATCTTGGTCTTATCCAAGCTCATCCGGAGACCAATGCGTTTAGAAGAATCAGCTAGGCTATTCAGCATATGTTGCAAATATTGCAGCGTTTCTGCCACGATGACAATGTCGTCCGCAAATCGCAAGTGTGAGTAGGTAACGGCGAGTACGCCGTTTATGTTAATGCCACGTCCTTTCCAGTCCAACGTCTTAAACATATCCTCCGATGCATTTGTGAACAATTTGGGGGATATAACATCCCCTTGTCTCACACGATGCATGGGGATAGGTTCAGACTGCCGGTTCTGGACTTGGACGGCCATAGTAGCGGCGTTGTACAGACCCCTTAACACTGAACCCCCTTAATACTGGATTTATCGCCAATCATCTGGCATCGCTGCAAAGATTCCAGAACAGACCAGGTTTCGATGGAGTCAAAAGCCTTTTCATAGTCCACAAACGCCAGACACATTATACTCTTCGGTCTTCTGTATATATATATAAATAAATATTCATTTATTTCAGATAACAATGATGCATAATTGTTAGTAAAAAAACTTAAAAGTTAGAATTAGTAGTAATTAAAATTAAAATTGTTTAATTTATTTCAATAAAAGTTAATATGTTAAAATTAAGTTAAATCAAATTACATTACATTACATTGCATTACATTGAATTACATTGAATTACATTGCATTACATTGCATTACATTGCATTACATTGCATTACATTGCATTACATTGCATTACATTGCATTACATTGCATTACATTGCATTACATTGCATTACATTGCATTACATTGCATTACATTGCATTACATTGCATTACATTGCATTACATTGCATTACATTGCATTACATTGCATTACATTGCATTACATTGCATTACATTGCATTACATTGCATTACATTGCATTACATTGCATTACATTGCATTACATTGCTTTACATTGCATTACATTGCATTACATTACATTACATTACATTACATCACATCACATTACATTACATAACATTACATCACATCACATTACATTACATAACATTACATTACATTACATTACATTACGTATAATCTGCCGCACTGTGTGGATGTGGTCTATGGTGCCATATTTACAGGTGTACCACCAGATTTCAGGAGATCAGTGGTAATTCCGTCCTCTCCAGGAGCTTTTCCATTCTTAAGCTGTTTAAGAGCCATCACGATTTCGTCCAGGCTGACCTCTGGCAAGATTTCGGTGAAGTGGCGCGTCAATATGGCTCTGGAATTCTCATTTTCGGGATCAGGTTGAGATGCATGCGAAGCGTATAGCTGGCTGTAGAAGTTTTCAATTTCCGAAAGAACGTCTGGCCTTGAAGCAACGACATCCGAGTTGGTCAACTTCGTCAGATGGCTTTTCCCAAGAGATTGGACAAACACTTTCGACCCCTGATTTAGCTCTATCGCTCGTTCTATAGAGCGAGTGTTCAAGCATCGTAGGTCGTGTTTTACCAGTTTTCCAATCTTCTTGTTTAGAGCATGCTTTTCTAAGCTGCTTACGCTTACGAGCTGACTGGTGGGCTTTCACATCGTTCCTTCATATGCTTGAGTGTTTACTCTGAAAATTTAGACTTCTTGGCTTTACGTTGCACTTCGATAAATCTCACACCATCCTCCCTGAGGATTCCGACCACATTTTCGAGGGCCTGGTCAATGTCAACGCTGGTTGTGGTATCCACGGCAGCAAATCGGTTCTCCAGGTTTGACTGGACTGGACGAAGACTCGACGAGTTTCAACCTCCGGAACAGGCCGGGTTTCGAAGCGGTTACGGCACCATAGACCACATCCACACGGTGCGGCAGATTGTACAGAAGACCGAAGAGTATAATCGGCCCCTGTGCTTAGCATTTGTGGACTATGCGAAGGCCTTTGACTCAATCGAAACCTGGTCTGTTCTCGAGTCCTTGCAGCGTTGCCAAGTCGACTGGCGATATATCGAAGTGATGAGATGTCTATATAATGCCGCAACGATGACTGTACAAGTACAGAACCAGCGAACTAAACATGTCCACCTGCGTCGAGGAGTGAGACAGGGGGACGTCATATCCCCGAAACTGTTCACTAACGCCTTGGAGGATATGTTTAAGACGCTGGACTGGAAAGATCGTGGCATTAACATCAACGGCAGGTACATCTCTCACTTACGATTCGCAGATGACATCGTCATTATGGCAGAGACGCTGCAGGACCTACAAAGGATGTTGAATGGCCTAGCTGATTCTTCTCGTAGCATCGGTCTCCGGATGAATTTGGACAAAACCAAAGTCATGTACAACGAGCACGTTGTTCCGGAACCGATTGCCGTAGATGGAATCCCACTCGAAGTTGTCACTAAGTATGTTTACCTAGGGCAAACGCTCCAACTAGGAAAACATAACTTCGAGAAGGAAATCCAGAGAAGAATTCAGCTGGGCTGGGCAGCATTCGGAAAACTCCGTCGAGTCTTCTCGTCGCCTATACCACAGTGTCTAAAGACAAAAGTCTTTAACCAGTGCGTCCTACCTGTGATGACATACGGAGCCGAGACGTGGACACTCACAGTCCGACTGGTCCACCAGTTTAAAGTCGCTCAGCGAGCTATGGAGAGAGCTATGCTCGGTATTTCTCTGCGGGATCGAATCCGGAACGAAGTAATTCGCCAGAGAACTAAAGTTATCGACATAGCTCAACGGATTAGCAAGCTGAAGTGGCAGTGGGCTGGTCATATCTGCCGCAGGACTGATAACCGTTGGGGCAGACTTGTCCTAGAGTGGAGACCGCGAATCGGCAAACGTAGCGTAGGACGTCCTGTGACCAGGTGGAGCGACGACATACGCAAAGCGGTGGGCAGTGACTGGAAGAGAAGAGCCGAAGATCGGGCTCAGTGGCGCATCTTGGGAGAGGCCTATGTCCAGCAGTGGACTGATACAGGCTGACGATGATGATGATGAGGTTTGACTGGAACGTTTCAGATCCCACTACAGTTTGGAGCAGGGTAGGTCGGAGTCTGGACTTCATCAAACGGACACGTTCAAGCTTAAAATTGATATTCAGAGAGCCTCGTACAAGTCGGTGATCACTTCCGGTATTAAACCTATTGATCACTGAGACGTCTCTGAATATGCGCTTCTTGTCCGTTAAGATGAAGTCGATCTCATTTTTAGTCATAGTGTCGGGGCTCTGCCATGTCCACTTCCTATGGGGCATTTTCTTGAAGAATGAATTCATCAAGAAAAGCCCCTCCTTTTCGAGGAAGTTCACAAGCATTTGTCCCCTATGATTCCTACTTCCATAACCATGGGACCTTACTACCGTTTCGCTGCAGTTCTGTACTCCCACTTTGGCGTTGAAGTCTCCCATGACAACGTTGTAGTGAGCCTTTGTGGTGGAGTGTAAGGCTTTCGATATATCATCAAACATATCTTTCACTTCATCGTCCGAGTGTGTCGAGGTCGGTGCGTAAACCTGCACGACCTTGAGGCTATACCTCCCCGTCATCTTAACTACGACGTACGTGACCCTGCTCGACACACTGGAAACTTCTACAACATTGTCACAGAGGGTTCTATTTACCAGGAACCGTACGCCACCCTGGAATTGCTGGTCTCCCTCTCGAAGGTGACCTGATTCAAGAGTTAAGGTGTCCTCCCCCTCTCTTCGGACTTAACGCTTAACCCAAGAATATGCCACCTTATTCTTCCAAGTTCTGCTTCGAGCTGTGCCAGGTGCTCGTCTAGCCGTAACGTGCGACCATTATACGTCGCCAAGGTCAGTTGTTTTTGGCGGCCTTCCGTAACCCGGAGATTCTTCGCACCCCCTGCCCTGCCGTCACCGTGACCGACGCCGTGATCAGGAATAGCAGGGCGACCGGGAACTGGGGGCCGTAGTTTGTTCTGGCTTGCCATGGAGGGTTAGCTGGTAATTGCCACGCTGAGCAGGCGGGTTGGCAATCGCAGTGCGTAGCTACTCGCACCAGTGTCGCTGCTGCCCGACACCGGCCAGTTGCATTTCGTTAGCTACGCGTGTTTTGAGATGGATATCCCGCCATCTTTCGGTCGCCGTCGCCTCGTCCGTTAAACAGCAGGTGAGGTCGGCTTGGAGCATTAGGTGCCGTTGTGCTCCCAAACATCCCTGTGCTCCCAAACATCCCAAATAAACTTTTTATAATAATGAATAAATCCAAATAAATTCTAGGTCAACCAGAAGTACCCTATAGGTTTTGGGTGGAAAACCTAAAGGGTACTTCCCGTTGATCTAGAATCATGAAATTTGGCAAGAAGCAAGGTCTTACAGCACATATAAAGAAAAAAATCCAAAAAATAAAATAGTTGAAAATTAAAGGGTGTCCCCATACATACATAGTTTCGCCAATTGAGATAGGCCTCTGTTTGTTATATGAGCGCTCATACATTTTAGAGTTCTAGCTTAATTGGTACCAACCAACGTTGTACGGAAGCCTCGGTGGGCGAGTCCAACTCGACTTAGCCGGTTTTATTTAGTTTTTTAAACGATCTTATTCTATTTAATTTTCCCTCTACGCCTCCGTACTATGGACTATAGGAACATTATTATCGTACTACGCAGATATACGATAATTTCTATCATGCCGCAAAATTTGAGAAATTACGCTGATAGTCTTTAGTGCAATAACAAATACGATTGCTTTTTTCTCACAGCGCCATCTGTTGGTCTAATTCGTGCTTAGGAACACCTGCCACCACTTATGTCTCAGACCCGCCCCGCTCGAGACTCAACTAGAGAGTGCACACAGGTCGTACCTAGGTTCGTACACTTACCTAAGTACTTGTACTATTATTTATTCTATGCCTAAGTCCAGTAGCGTTTTGTAATAAAAACTGTATGTACCCGCGTGATTGGCGCCTCTATTCTAGCCGTCAATGAAAATAATGCAGAGGTAGTACTATTATTGTATGTAGTCAATGTCGAGGTCAAGGGGCAAAGAGTAACATAATATATACTGACTTCAAGGGGCTTAAGAAGTAATCTCCAGTATCCAGTATACTTTGTATATACACACACACATAATCTCGAAGTGAAAGGTGCGCAATATACTTTACGCAAAGGAACGTTACGCCTCACTTTTAGTTAACTCTCGATTTTACTCCATAAAATTTTCATACCGCGTGCTAAATATGAAAATCGTTTCATAAGGACTATTAAACTCTAGAAAAAGAGCGGAAGTAGGTAGATTATTATATATAAGAGCGAGAACAAATGCTTGAATAGAAATTTTACAACAGATTTTTATTGTAATGTTATGAATCTCTAGGTTATTAGTACTTAGTTGTGTTTCACTATTTCACTGTTTTTAAATATAAAAATTGTCTTATGTACTGAAACACACAGTTACGTGTAGGTTGGCAACCCTACTTTAATAATTTTTTAATAGTCTGACGTCTACGATTGCATGACAGCTGAATGGTTCATTACTTTTGTTTTTTTAATTCAAAGCGTTACGTTAAATTCTGCTTTTGCTATGTTTACTTGATAATTGATTATGATTTATTTTATGATTTTGACGTGTATAACGTATATGTACGTATATTAATACTGCATACATACTGAATAAATGCTTTGATTTAATTTGATTTGGTAAGATTTTGTTAGAAATGTTTTACTATCAGCGACAACTTAAGTTATTAGGGTGTGCCCACAGCGGGTTGGAACTTTATATCGAGTCGTCCAAATTTGAGTAAACTGTTAATGTGGGGGAGTTAATGGGGGTTTGTACTAAGCACTCTGAAGCAAAATTTGCTGCCGGAGATGCGCTGAAATATTACGGTAATATTATTTTTTTAAAGTACATGAAATCCTACAACCCCAAGCATTTTGAAAGCCCGGCATTCATAAAAAAACTGGCCAAGTGCGAGTCAGACTTTTTCCCGCACATGAAGGGTTCCGAACGCCATCTATCGAATTTCTAACGAACTTCTAACACCAACTAAGTAAACGTTAACACAAAGGTAGAATTGTATTATATAGTAGTAATAGTAATAGTAGTAATAGTAATTGTAGTAATTAATATTATTAAATATCTGGTTGACCGAGCTGTGCTCGGTATTTTTTGCCACTTAAACAAACAAATATGACTCTTCCCGACATCTATTGACGAATAATAATATTATTTTTTTTTAATTGAGAGCAACTAACTGCTTTACTGATACAGTACTTCTACTCGCCAATTAAATAGATGTCGGGAAGAGTCATATTTTAAGTTGATTATCAATAAAGTTTATGATTGAAAACACGAATAAAACAACATTTTCTGAAAATGACTCCTAGCTAGATCGATTTATCGCCCCCGAAATCCCCTGTAGGTATACTAAATTTTATTTAATCGTTGGAGCCGCTTCCGAGATTCAGATTAAGGTAAAGATGATAGCGCCATCTTAGCAACTACATAGGTGGCGCTGCGCTATCGTAAAAATCTTTTTTTTAACTTTTCTTTAATTTTTAACTTTGTTCTGTTTTTAGTATTTGTTGTTATAGCGGCAACGGAAATACATCATCTGTGAAAATTTCAACCGTCTAACTATCACGGTTCATGAGATACAGCCTGGTGACAGACCGACAGACAGACAGACAGACAGCGGAGTCTCAGTAATAGGGTTCCGTTGGTACCCTTTGGGTTCGGAACCCTAAAAAACGAATGTGTTTTGTTATTTTTATGCAATCCCAAAGTATGTAGGAGGGGTCCGGGAGAGTTGAACCACTTTTTGTAAAAATCGACGTAAAATTACGTCTCTTAGTGACAACGATTCATATCTAATATCAGTAGCTACTTACTACATTTTAACTTGACTAGAGAAAACGCGGGTGCGAGGAAGTTTAAAAATAGGTATTTTTAAGAATCTATTGGCGACGCGCAGTGCCCGAACAACACACAAGAGTGCGATAGGGACAACGGTTACTCAGACCCATTTTACCTCCAACATGTTGACTAAAATAAGGTATAGTATTCCACTATTTTCTCTTCGAAACCTGATCCAATCAAATTATTTTTTGCACAACATTTTTGCAGAAGAGTATAATTTTTAACTTAATTTTTAACTAGTCTTAAAACCCTTTTAAATTTGTCTGGTAGCCGTTTAGATCAGGGCAGTAAAATAGACCATTTTCATGTTTTTGAAGTGTCATATTTCTGTTTGCAGTTGGTAAAAAAAAGCAAATAACAAGGGCGTAGCTACAGCGGACCATGATTTTTTGTAGAAAAAAAATGCTCTAGAAGCATTTTCCAGGGAGGAAACAGGGGAATTCATTTGTATAGAAAAAATTACCCCGCGTTCCCTCTTAACTTAACAGACTAACGTACGAACGGAAGGACGTACAGTCGGACGGCAGCGAAGTCTCAGTAATAGGGTTCGGAACCCTAAAACAAGCGAAATTCTGTGTAACTTGTTTAGTGCAATGAATAACAATCGCGAAAATCTAAGATATTTATCTATTATGTTCTCTTCTTTAGTAAATATCTAAGAAATTGTATACTGACTCCCCTTGTCACCAATAGACTATAGTTTTGCTTCATCCACTTTGATACGCCTAGGATAGTCGTGTCAATCCCATATTTGATTGCTGTTTTAGGTACTGAATTACTTACCCTCTTTAATTTCCTATAAGGCATTTTCAATAACCCGAAAAAAAATTACAAAGTAAGATGCTTGATTCTCGTTATATTTTTTCGGGTAGAGCATTCTTTTCTTATATGTAAACGTCATTTTAGTATACCTTAAAGTAAATAAAGAAATATAAATTTAAAAATATATCATATAACTAACACCAAAATTGCGCAATGGATAAGATGTCGGACTGGCGATTGAGGGGTTGTGAGTTTGATCCCCACCCATTCCACTATTGACGTGAACTCACTCCAGATTCAAGCATATTAAGCTTAGTTGCAGGGGTTAACAAGAATACTAGTAATGTTCAAACCACAATGCTATTAAGCTTAAAAAAGTAAGTAAGTAAAAGTAAGCTTAATAAAGCTACATATACACTATAAAATATGATAAACATTTTGTTCATACAGTTTTATTAACCAAAATGTCAAACAAATATCAAAATAAGTTTTTTTTCACTTTTTTACACCAAAAACAATTTTCTTTGTTTAAATTTGAACCAGACTAATTGCTGCCAATATGGTTGCGCTCACGTCTATTTCTTCTAGATAGTGTTCAGTGGAAGCACAGCAAAACAGATACTCGAATTTTTGAAAGATATATTCGACAGGGATCGTGTCTCCTACCTGGGCAACTCTCCCGGACTCCCCCTAAGCTTGTACTATTCATTATTCTGTGCCCTAAGTATAATATTTCTAGCCATCTCGCTCGTTCTTATACGCTCGTTTTTTTGTATTTCGAATAAATAATGCGCATCTAATTTCATAGCGTCTGTTCGTAATACGATGATCTCGCTTCAGTAGCACGTTAAGCGTTATCATTGATGCGCTAAGCTCACTCAGTTTTAAAATGTTGAAGCGCATTTGTGTTCGGAAAAACTGGACTAGAAATTACGCAAAAACTTGCTGTTCAATCAATAAAAATAATGTAAGTTCAGGCAAGAGTTTGTCGTTTGAAGATATTCCTGGCCCCCGAAGTTATCCCGTCATCGGCACTTTGCATAAATATTTGCCTGTCATAGGTGAGTGTACACCGGATGTTTATACGTTTTGCCATTTAATATTTTGCTTACAATTAACAAGAATATTTTAAAATTATGTACTTACCTACCTGATATTATATGCATTTGTGAGCTAAATGTGTTTTTAGTGTAATATCATTATAATTGGGACATCAAAAATTAAATTAAGAGCAAGACAAAAAAATTATATAATTTAAATCAAATTTCAGGTAAATCTTTACTACTATGTAGACTTTTACTACTATGTAGGTATAAGTTTTAGCGATTATTCGCGTTCTCTTGATCCTAATAGGTCAAATCTAGTGTCTACGGGTTCGTGTCGTGAAGCCAAAGAGGACTGTTTAATCTGATTGGTATAGATAGATAAAAAAATCAAAATCTGCAAACTTGCTCTCAATGCATGACTCTACAGCAATTACTCCCTTCTCCCTTCTCCACTCCCCAATTTTAGAGATCTTTTCGCTACACCTTGTGTAGGATGAAGTCCTTAGTGTGTCTCTCAAATTTAATTGAAATCCATCGATAAATAACGCTACACCAAACTTCCCTTCTTTCCCTCCATTATTTCCCCTTAATCAAAAAACACGATCAACTTTTTTTAAATAAATTAAGAAACTTGTGTGCCAATTTTCGTCGAAATCGGTTTAAAAATGTGGTTTATAAACAATTAACGCTTCAAGAACTTTGCATGGCGAGCCTAGATTATGGTCGGATTGACGATGAACCGAAAAAAAAACTCAAATCCCTCGACCCTAGGTTTTGAGCTATTGGTCATGATGGACAGAATTTACATAACGTTTTTCTTCAAAAACCAACAAGATAGGTAAAGAAATACCTAATAGTACTAGTAATAGCGCAATGTCAAAAATGTTTGGAGGAGCTATTGGTCCATGAAGGAACTCTTAAAGGGTGAACTTCAGGTATCACTCAAAACACTCTTTGAAAGTTGTATTCTGCCCATATTTTGGGACTCAATTAGTGACCACGTTTGGGTATCCAAACGTGGTCACTAATTGAGTCCCAAAAGTCCAAACTCAATTTATGGTGTGCTAAAGCAATAGAGCGCGGCATACTGAAAGTGAAAAGAATAGACCGAGTAAGCGTACTCGGTTTATCGGTGTAGCGACACCGATCTACGATCAAGAGCTGCTAGGCTATTCTGTAAGCTATCTCGACAGCGGATAAGAATAAGAATAAGAATAAGAATGTTCTTTATTGCATTAACTGTGAAGAAAGTACATGGGTACAAGGTCTTATGTGTTGTAACGTGAATCAACAGTTATCCCATTTCGGGCGTGCAATGTAAAATTATAATAATATAAAATAGTTTCTAAAAATAATATTCTAAATAACGAATTACTTATGAACTTAATTAATATTACTTGCTCTAGTAACTAATTATTTTAAACATATATGTTAACGGAATCCGCGGTGAGATTTGAATTTCGCATTACGAAATTAAACCGTATTACGAACGTGATAAGATTGAATTTTGTAGTACGAAATTCGAATCTCACCGCGGATTCCGCTGTCGAGATAGCTTACAGAATAGCCTAGCTGGTATAGATGACGTGGGTGAAAAGACTGCCAGGTTGAAGTGAGACTAGGTGGGTGATACTTGTTGCATGCATTCTGACACGAAAGCTAAAATTGTCACGCAATGGATGCTAAAAGACGGCCTTCGTCGCGGAAGGCCCAAAACCGCGGGACGACAAGAGACTGGCCACAGATGGCATTAGATAGGGACAGGTGGAAGAAAATGGGGGAGACCTTTGCCCAGCAGGGGTATAAAATAAGAAAAAAAAAATTATAATTCTGTCGAATGTCATCATCATCATAATCAGCCGGTATCAGTCCACTGCTGGACATAGGCCTCTCCCAAGTCACGCCACTCAGCCCGATCTTCGGCTCTTTGTTTCCAGTCACTGCCCACCGCTTTGCGAATGTCGTCGCTCCACCTGGTCACAGGGCGTCTTACGCTACGTTTACCGATTCGCGGTCTCCACTCTAGAACCAGTCTACCCCAACGGTTATCGGTCCTACGGCAGATATGACCAGCCCACTGCCACTTCAATTTGCTAATCCGTTGAGCTATGTCGATCACTTTAGTTCTCTGGCGAATTACTTCGTTCCGGATTCGGTCCCGCAGAGAAACACCGTGCATAGGTCTCTCCATAGCTCGCTGAGCGACTTTAAACTGGTGGACCAGTCTAACTGTGAGTGTCCACGTCTCGGCTACGTATGTCATCACAGGTAGGACGCACTGGTTAAAGACTTTTGTCTTTAGACACTGCGGTATAGGCGACGAGAAGACTCGACGGAGTTTTCCGAATGCTGCCTAGCCGAATTCTTCTCTGAATTTCCTTCTCGAAGTTGTGTTTGCCTAGTTGGAGCGTCTGCCCTAGGTAAACATACTTAGTGACAACTTTGAGTGGGATTCCAAATACGGCAATCGGTTCTGGAACAACGTGCTCGTTGTACATGACTTTGGTTTTATCCAAATTCATCCGGAGACCGATGCGACGAGAAGAATCAGCTAGGCCATTCAACATTCTTTGTAGGTCCTGCAGCGTCTCTGCCATAATGACGATGTCATCTGCGAATCGTAAGTGAGAGATGTACTTGCCGTTGATGTTACTGCCACAATCCACAATCTTTCCAGTCCAGCATCTTAAACATATCCTCCAAGGCGTTAGTGAATAGTTTCAGGGATATGACGTCCCCCAGGTCGATATGTTTAGTACGCTGGTTTTGTACTTGTACAGTCATCGTTGCGGCATTATACAGACATCTCATCACTTCGATATATCGCCAGTCGACTTGGCAACGCTGCAAAGACTCCAGAACAGACCAGGTTTCGATTGAGTCGAAGGCCTTCTCATAGTCCACAAATGCTAAGCACAGGGGCCGATTGTACTCTTCGGTCTTCTGCACAATCTGCCGCACCGTGTGGATGTGGTCTATGGTGTCGTAACCGCTTAGAAACCCGGCCTGTTCCGGAGGTTGAATGAGTTCAACCTCCGGAACAGGCCGGGTTTCGAATCTTTGCGCATGACGGTTCGTGATGACCATTGAAAACAGCTTATAGACATGGCTCAGAAGCGAAATCGGGCGGTAGTTTTTCAAAAGCGTTTTGTCTCCTTTTTTGAAAAACAAAACACCGTGCTCCTATTCCATGCCTGTGGAGTTCTCCCAGTCAAGAGAACAGAATTGAAGAGCTGTTGCAGCTGGCTTACAGCTGGGGCTCCTCCAGCTTTTAGAAGCTCCGTTGTGATTCCGTCCTCACCTGAGGCCTTTCCATTTTTGAGCTGTTTAAGAGCCATCACGATCTCATCTCGGCTGACTTCGGGCAGGTCTTCTGTGAAGTGGCGGATTAAGGTGGCTCTACAATCCTCAGTATCGGGTACGGGCCTTGAAGCATGCGATGCGTAGAGCTTGCCGTAGAAGTCTTCAACTTCTGACAGAATCTCCGACTTGGATGCGACGACGTTCCCCGTTGACGTTGTCAGCTTTGTGAGGTGGCTTCGACCCAGAGGCTGGACGAAAACTTTAGACCCCCAATTCTGCTCAATTGATTCTTTAATCAAGAGCGTGTTAGAGGATCGGAGGACGCGTCGCACCAGCTTCTTAATGGTTTTGTTACGCACCTGGTTAATTGACAAAGCTGACAATGGGTCTGTTCGTCTCTCTTCCATTAGCCGAAGTGTTTCTGTCGAAAGTTTGGACTTTTTGCCCGTACGCTTGCTCTCGCAAAACTTCGGCCCTTCATCTCTGAGAATTTCCACCACTTCTTCGAGTTTCTGGTCTACGTCATCTGTGGTTTCCAAGGCAGCGAATGAGTTTTCCAATTTTTATTCGAAGTTTTCGGACCCAACAACGGTTAGGAGTAGGTTTGGTCGGAGCGTAGACTTCATCAATCGGGATCTTTCGCCTTTGAAATCGATATCCAGAGTGCCTCGTAGAATTCGGTGATCACTTCCAGTATTGAACCTAGTGATCACTGAGACGTCTCTGAATATGCGCCGTTTGTCTGTAATGATGTAGTCAATCTCGTTTTTAGTCACAGTGTCGGGGCTTTGCCATGTCCACTTCCTTTGGGGCTGTTTCTTAAAGAACAAGTTCATCAAGAAAAGCCTCTCTTTCTCGAGGAAATTGACGAGCATTTGCCCCATGTGATTCCTACTCCCAAATCCGTGTGGTCCTATAGACGATTCGCCGCAAGTCTGTACTCCCACTTTGGCGTTGAAGTCGCTCATGACAACGTTGTAGTGAGCCTTAGAGGTGGTATATAAGGCTCTAGAGATGTCTTCATACCGGTGCGTAAACCTGGATAACCTTGAGGTTGTTCCTCTCGGTTAACTTAATTATGAGGTACTACCCTGGTCGACACACTGGAGATTTCTACAACGTTGTCACAAAGAACCTTGTTGACCAAAAACCCGACGCCGTCTTGGGATGGCTAGTCTCCATCTCTGTAATACATAAGATGGCCCGATTCTAGAGTTATGGTGTCCTCCCCCTGTCTTCGGACTTTACATAATCCCACAATGTACCATCTTATGTGTCCCAGCTCCTTCTCCAGTTGCACCAGATGTTCATCTAGCCGAATCGTGCGTCCATTATAGGTTGCGAGGGTCAGTTTGTTTTGGCGGCCTACCGTAGACCGGGGATTCTTAGCACCCCCTGCCCTGCCGTTACCGTGACCGCCGCCGTGGTCAGGAATAGCAGGGCGGCCGGGAACTGGGGCGGCGGGAACGCGGCATATTGGGACCTTCCATTTTTGTTGCATCCCTTGGGAGGGATATGCCCTAATCGCCACGCTGGGCAGGCGTGTTGGCGATCGCAGGGCGTAGCTCCTCGCACCGGTGACGCTGTGCTCGTCACCGGCCTGTAGTATTTATAGCTACGCCATAAATTGAAATGGTTATACCGCCGTTTGTCGGTCGCCAGAGCCCCGTTCGTCGGTCAGCAGGATGCACCACGGGCAGGTGAGGTTGGCTGGGAGCACTTAGATGGTATGTGTGCTCCCTTACGTCCCAATCCCTGTCGAATGTCTCGACCTATAAATTCGTGTATGTCTGATCCAGTTTTTCGGAACGCTTTTCCAGCAAGACCGCGACGTATAATGGTCGGTAAGTAGATAGGTACTGTATAATCATGTTTTAACCCACTTTAATATATATTTTTTAATAGTCTGACATAAACGATTGGATGACAGCTGAATGGTTCATTACTTTTGTTTTTTTTTAAATTCAAAGCGCTAAAATTCTGCTTTTGCCATGTTTACGTGATAATTGGTTATGTTTTATTTTATGATTTATGATTTTGACGTGTATATGTGCGTATATTAATACTGCATATATACTGAATAAATGCTTTGATTCTTTGATTCTTCTTTGATTCATGTTACAAATTCACGAAAACTACGCAGAGTAGCTAATATTTTAGAAAAAAACCTGATAAAATATGATATTATACACAAAGAACATTTCTAGGTGACTACAAGGCGGAAACTCTAGATAAGAATGCCTGGCTGAATTACCGTCGCTACGGAAGCTTAGTTCGAGAAGTACCATTAGTAAAACTGCTGCATGTCTTCGACCCTGATGATATCGAGGCGGTATTCAGGCAGGATGATCGGTACCCAGCTAGGAGGAGCCATGTTGCGATGTACCATTATAGGGTTAATAAGCCGCACGTGTACAATACTGGAGGTCTACTTTCAACGTAAGCTTAACAGCAGCTTTTCAGGATTTGTTTAGTGTTAATTGAGTTCAATATTTCTAAGGTGACTAGCTACGAATAAGACTATTTATTCGTAGGTGACTAGTTCTTAATAGAATTTTTCACGTGGTCTGATTTCAAGCAGGTGGCGGCTGTGGTTAAAAATATTTGTAAATTTTCAGTCATTTTGTCGTCGTCTGTGAGACAAGGTACAGAACAACAGCTGACTTTAGTCCAATGCACCTATCATCCTAACGCGTCTTTCAAGCGGGCTGACATCATACATCATGCCGTAACTCTACGAACCGATTAGACCACAAAATAACTATAGAAAGGAAGATAGGAATTAACGATGCAGTCTAACATATTTACTATACTAAGGTTTATATGTCTTCACAGCTTACACCAGTTTAGGTAATCTTCGTTACTGTTCGTTCATCTCCGTAGATATATTTACCATTGTAAAATCGGCAACAATAAATTGCATAAGATTTTGTGCTAGATTTTACTTCTGTAAAGTGTAAGTAGTAGAATAAGTTATATAAATCTTTAATACGCTTTCATTATTTTCCAAAAGTAACGGTACAGAATGGTGGAGGTTGCGGAGTACATTCCAGAAGAATTTCACCAGCCCTCAAAGTGTGAAAGGTCACATTGAAAGTACAGATGCAATTACTCAGGAATTTGTTCAGTGGGTTAAGAAAACCAAAGTCACATATCATGACGACTTCTTACCATTTCTCAGCAGGCTCAATTTGGAAGGTAAGGGAACACAATTAAAGATACTAAAGCGCAGGCTGCAATGTGTGTAAAGCGAAACAAAGATAAGATTCGATTTGTTTCATTGTGAGAAACATAGTTTAGCTCTTTGGTTTAGTTCGCGGTGTGAACGCAATGAAAAGACGCTTTAGTGACATTGGCGTAGGAGAAACGAACTTATCTTCGTTTCGCTTTGCTCCCAATATAGTTTGCGCTTTAGTTTTATACCTACAATATGTTTTAGTGTCGAATTCATTAAAATAAACTATATAGACTTTAGCTTCATGTCCATCAATTCGTTCTTATCGATTACAGTCGTTGTTTAAAAATTAGGCCACGCTCCACAGGTGGAGCAAGTATAAATGCAGAGTGGTGGGCAGTGACTGAAAAAAGCCGAAGATGTTGCTCGATTCAGCCGAATATTGTGTTTTGCGAGAAGCTGAAGTTCAACATAAAACCGATATAGATTAGACTTTTATCGATAACGGAATCCTTTAATGATCTAAAACTTTATTTAATTATAGTAAGATGCTCACCTGGTAATGACGTCGACACACAGACAGATACTGTGCATGCAACACTGGAGTAGATACCACAATAGCAAATAATAATAGCAATAGCACAGGCGTAGCGCTGTGACGCGCAATATATTCTTTTAAGATATCCAGATATCCTAATAAGGTATCTCTTTAAGGGAGTCTTTAAGAAAAACTGTGAAAATTGCACTAAATTTTACACGTCCTATACTTACACCACATACTTTACCCGTAAATAAAAAAAGAATTACGCATTCACAGTAGAATTACTAACAAAGTGGTGGTGCTACTTCACGCATTCTAGCAGAAATTCTGCCACTAATAAAAAAACCCTGTTTTTTCAGTAATCGGAACAGTGGCTTTTAATGAACGCTTCAACAGTTTTTCTGCTGAGGAACAAGATATACAGTCTAGGAGTAGCAGAGTGATAGCATCAGCGTTTGGTTCCAACAGCGGGATAATGAAGCTCGACAAGGGATTCCTTTGGAAACTATTCAGAACACCGCTTTACAAAAAATTGGAAGAGTCTCAAGAGTATTTAGAAAAGTGAGTAATATTATAATATTAGTATTGTCTCGCGGCTTCGCCCACGATAAAATTACTTTCGTTTAATTTTTCATTGATTCGGCAATTGATTTTTACTTACTTATTTATATAGATTTGATCACACCTAGTAGTTACTGAATTACATAATAAATTTGAGTTCGATCTTCAGCTATTTTTTTCCAACCGCTGCCAGCCAACTTGCGTATATAATCGCTCCACCTAGCTGAAGGGCGTCCTACGCTCCGTTTACCGAACCGTGGTCTCCACTCTAGAACACAGCTACCTAACGATTATCGGTTCTACGACAGATGTGACCAGTCCACTGCCATTTCAGCTTGCTAATCCTTTGAGCAATGTCGATAACCTTGGGTCCATAAATAACACTGTCAATTTAAGGGTCCCAAGCAGTCTGCCCTTGTTCAAACAAGGGCAGATGCCATGGAGTCCCATAACAAAGTGGACAGTAGTATCATTTAAATATTTGTTAACAATTTCTAAAAGTTGTCATAGATTCTAAACATACTTTACATATGTAATGTATTGGGATTCCATATTATTCTTTGCTAATTATTAACGATTGCTGGCTTTTTGATTATATTAAAGAATTTCTTTCAAATTTCAATAATTACAGAGTATCTTCAGACATTCTATTGAATCAAGTCAACTTTTTTGAGAGTGAAAAGGATGAAACAGACAAATCCCTTTTGGGGTCATTTCTAGAGCAGCCTAATTTAGATCTAAAGGACATTACTGGGATGATGGTCGACATCTTGATGGCTGCAATAGACACTGTAAGTGTACACTGTAATAATATTCATAACGATAGTTAGATACTTGTAAACGAAATGACCGTAGTTAAACTAATTAAATCTTACGAAGGTGAAAGCACCTAAATTAAAAATTTAAACAAAAAACTAAAATTATAACACATCACGGGTCAAGGTTACCATGTTTTTGTAGTATCACTAAAGTACAGGATACCAAATTTCGAATCCATCAAACCCGTGGAAGTTCTCATCCCCTACATGACACACCAACATACAACAGCTGAACAATCAAGTCACCTATCAAACAAGAAAATCGGTGCTTGTGCGAGTTGGCCTCGGAAAAATTTAAACTAGGTTAAAGTACAAACTTGACTTTGCAGTTCGATCCCTAGACTGATGCCTAAACACTGTTTATGCAGGAAAATATTAAGTTTGTAATAGTAAATATCTTTTTTTTATTATTTAACTACATATTTTACTAGGTTTTCACATTTATTCCTAAATAAGTGCTTTATACATTTCTTATAAAAACTCACGTTCATTTTAAACTTATAGATCTAAGACGGGAATTTAACGTGACTTACGCGATGTCGATATAGCTATATTTAAGTGGTGCGGTGAATTTTATATTCAGACGGAAGGTGTGGCCATGGGTTCTCCTATAGCTCCAGTAGTTGCTAATATTTTTATGGAGTGGTTCGAGACATCGGCACTACACGACATATCCTTCAGACCGAGATACTGGTTACGATATGTGGATGACGTGTTTGCTATTTTACATAAGGACCATGTAACACCCTTATTAGAACATCTAAATAGCAAACATCCGACGATTACTTTCACTGTCGAACGAGAGATAGAGGGCGCGTTGCTGTTTCTTGACGTGTTACTGAAGCAACAACGGAATGGACATCTCTCACACACGGTGTACCGCAAGAGTATGCATACAGACCGGTACTTGAGAGCTGACTCCCATCACCTTCCCGCCCATCTAGCGTCGTTGCCTCGGACACTTATCAACAGAGCGCTGAGATTATGTGACCCACAACATGTAGACACAGAACTCGCGCATGTAAAGGCGGTGTTAGAGGCAAACGGATACAGCTGGAAGCAGAGTAATCGGATTACAAACAACTCCACAAAGTGCCGAATAACATCGGATGAGAGAGCAGTAACGTACCTACCATACGTCAAGGGGGTCACGGACAAAATCGGACACTTGTTACGCCGAAGATATAGCATCAAGACGATATTCCGCCCCCCCTCACGGGACAGGCAACCGTTGCGCTCTCCAAAGGATAAGGATCCCTTAGGAGCTCCTGGGGTCTACGTCGTTCCTTGCGACTGTGGTGCAAGCTATGTAGGCGAGAACAGAAGAAACGTGTCCACAAGACTCAATGAACACATTGCTTCCATGAAGAACGTGGACAGCGGCAGCTCGGCGGTGACAGAGCACGCTCTCACATCTGGGACGACGCACTACATCAGATTTGACAAGGCACGGATTTTGGCGCGTGAAAAGCACTTTGTGCCCCGCAAAATCCGAGAAGCCATTGAGATTAGTCGTCGTCGGTAACTTCAACAGAGACAGAGGGTGGTACCTGTCACTTACGTGGAAAACCGTTCTTCATGGAAAGCACGTCACCAGTGGCAACAGTGAGGAGGACACCTTGAGTTCCGTCTGCCGGTTAGATGTGGTTTCGTCTGGAGAAAACAGCAGTGATGAAGACGAAGCCCTCTAACCTAATCCGGCGCCTCCACTATGTACACCGCATCATCACCCCCCACCAACACCACCGCCGCCGCCGCCGCCGCCCGCTCCGTCCGCTCGCGCTGCACGAGCAGCGGCCCGCAGTGCGAGGCCGAACGCGTCGGCGAGCGCCCCGCACTCAAGATCCTTAAGGAGGCCTCCGGATGAGGCCGAAACATATGTCGATCGCTATATCGACATCGCGTAAACACGTTAAATTCCCGTCTTAAATCTATAACTTCATTTCTTGCCAAATTTTATGATTCTAGGTCAGCGGGAAATACGCTATAGGTGATATATGATTCCCTTATGAAATGGCAAAATATGTGAAAATAAGCGACATTAACGGTTATATTTTTTAATCGCGTTGACATACAAGTTGCATTTTTTTACAGCTGAATGATACTGTTGACCTGAGTATTTGATATAAATTTCAACTTGATATCTCTACTCGATCTCGAAAAAAGGGTCTTGACAGACGGACAGACAGCCAGACAGACAAACGAATAACAAAGTGATCCTATAAGGGTTCTTTTTTTCCTTTTGGGATACGGAACCCTAAAATCAACATAAAAATCGGGTTGGGGCTACGATGCTATTAATACATATACATAGAGTACAACAAGCTTATAACATTACACCCATACTTATGCGTCAGGGTTAGAAATTGTTAAACATGAAATAAAACCGGCAAAGTTCAGTTGGACTCGCCCACCGTGGCTTCCGTACCAACTTTGGTAGGTACCAATTAAACTAGACCTCTAAATTGTATGACCGCTCATATAACTCAGAGGCCTATCTTAATTGGCTGAAACTATGTATGTATGGGGACACCCTTTAATTTTCAACTTTTTTTATTCTTTGGAATTTTTCCTGTATTTGTGCTATAAGACTTTGCTTCTTGCCAAATTTTATGATTCTAGGTCAACGGGAAGTACCCTATAGGTTTTCGACCCAAAACCTTAATGGGTACTTCCGGTCGACCTAGGATTGTCAATTTTGGTCACAAGCAAGGTCTTACATCACAAACAAAGGGAAAATTCCGAAAAATAAAAAAAGTTGAAAATTAAGGTACATTTTGGTACTTACAAGTTTTCGCGAAAATCTAAATTTACCCATATCTTTTTATAGTGCTGGACCTTGATTTTTAAACACCTAATAGGGACTGTAGACCTCAGTATCTGGTATAAATTTTAACTTGCTAGGTCCACCCATTCCTGGGAAAATTGGTGGTGACACACGGACATACAGACAGACGGACAGACAGACAGACAGACCCTAAAATAATATATAGATAGATAAATCTTAATTTTATATATTTATTAAACAAGCAATTCTAGTACTCATTTCAAGACGGTATGTAATATTTGTGTGGAACAAGGTTTTCTTTATTATGCAAGCAAATGCTAAAGACGTTAGTGGGGAATTTATTATGGACGAAGACTATGGAAAATAATTTAACGATTTCAGATGACTATAGGTACCTTATTTATTTTTAGACTGCATTTTCAACAAGTTTTGCACTTTACCACTTGGCGCGTAATTCAAAAGCTCAAGATAAACTATTCGAAGAAGTTTCTACACTATTGCCTTTAAAAGATTCGGCAGTGACCGCTGAAACTATATCAAAGGCAGCATATGTTCGAAGTTGCATAAAGGAAAGTTTGCGATTGAACCCCGTTGCGATTGGAGTCGGACGTCTTTTGCAGAAAGATATGATGCTAAATGGATATTTAATACCCAAGGATGTAAGTTAATTGCACCTAGCCACTTTATCATCATCATCAGCAGCCTATGTTAGTCCCCTGCTGGACATAGCCTGATATAGCTGGAGAGTGATATGTCACATAGGCCTGTTTTCACTATCATCTCTAAGAATCCAATGACTGCTGGCCCTCCGGCGATCTGGAGTGACGATCTATAAAGGTATTTGTCAATCATTTGAACAGGTTAGGTATTAAATAATATGTTTCTTTTAAGTGTTTCACACTTTATATTTTTGTAAATTGTTAAACACAATCCAAAATTTCATCGTACCGACGGGACTTGAACCCGCAACCTCCGGAATAACATGTTCCGGTGCATTAACTTACGTAATAAGTAGTCATAGATGGCGCCACCAATGCATAATTGGGTTAACAAAATGCAATCCACTAATTTCGTCGTAACGATACTTCGCACCGTGGCTTAATTGGCAAAGCACTGGAACATGTTATTCCGGAGGTTGCGGGTTCAAGTCCCGTCGGTACGATGAAATTTTGGATTGTGTTTAAGAATTTACAGGTTAGGTATTTACTTTTATATATTTAGTAGAAATATAAACGCACTCAACTCATTTGTATGGTGGTAGGACATTGCCTAGCCTAGTGTCCACCTGGCAAGCTACCATCTCACCCTCAAGTTGGAAAATCTGTCGCCAAACATCTAATGTGTTTCGACAGTTGTCCTTGAGAGCCAGTTCCCATTCTAGGTCTAACGTGCTGCTATCCTTGCGGTCGAGGATGTTGCGGTCATCATTTTTTACCGTCAGGTGAGATAGTGGTCAAACGTTAGCCTACATGGAATTGAAAAAATACCGATTAAATTTTCTTCTGCTTTAATTTATTTTTGCTATTTCAGAACTCCGTCATTGAGAAATCGATTTGGAAATATATTTTGTTATATAATATTATGTTTCTTAAAGTGCACGCTTAACACGCTTTATATTTTTGTACATTGTTACAACTCAATCCAAAATTTCATCGTAACGACGGGATTCGAACTCGCACTTTCAAAATTTTGGATTCTGTTGAAACAATATATAAGGTAATATTGTTTATTTTTTTTGTGTTTTATTTTTATACCATTGTTTTTTTTTCTTTTTCTTCTTCTTGATAAATAATTATGTTTCCTTTCAGACTGTGATTGTCACTCAGAACATGGTAACATCACGTCTGTACCAATATGTGAATGACCCTTTAAAATTTAAACCAGAGCGTTGGCTGAGGAATTCTCTTGATTATGAAAGTATTCACCCATTTCTCAGTCTTCCTTTTGGCTTCGGTCCTCGGTCGTGTATAGCTAGAAGATTGGCTGAGCAGAATATGAGCATTACTTTGATACGGGTAAGGAAACGTGAATATATTTGTAGTAATACTAGCTGCGTCTTGCGGCTTTTTCTGTTTTAATAAACTGGCCAAGTGCGAGTCGGACACGCACACACAGTGTTCCGTACCACAGTATAATATATAAGATTGAACTAAAGTTGTCGAAAAAATAAGTTTTATATATGGGGGAACCCCTTCAATTTTTAACTTTACTTTGTTTGTAGTATTTGTTGTTATAGTGGCCATAGTAATACAAATTATGTGAAAATTAAAGTATATAAGTCAAATTTCTAAAATAACAAGTTATATATGATAGTTATATATGTAGTAAAATTAATAATTCACAAAAATTTTTAAATAGTAAAATTTTTGTTTTGTTTAGTTATTAATATGAATAAATGTGTTTATTTATTTCTTCATTCTACCTATTACGGTTTAACCTCTGCAACACGGATGGACGAACAGACATCGAAGTCTCAGTAATAGGTTTCTGTTGGTATCTTTTGGGTACGGAATCATAAAAATCATTCAAGTCCTAAACCGCTACATTGGCTAACCCAGTGCACATTTTCAGAAAAATACTTAAATAAACACTCTATCGTATATTCATATTTTAGTTTGTATATTATTTTTACTTTATATATTTTATCTTATCATCAAATGAATACACCTAAAACTAAATTTTGATTTCAATATTAGTAAGTAATGCTTCTTTTTGTGGAGCGCACCTAAAAGTAAAATAGCTTTCAGAAACTAAAACGTTCGTATTTCTCTAATGTTTCTACTTACCTATAGCTTTCAGAAACTGAAATGCTCGTATTTTTCTAATGTTCCTATCATACCGACTCAATAAATAGTATGTAAGTAGGTAAAATACCTAATTTCTGTATTTGCTGAGTTTAAAAATACATTACTTTTCAGCTTATCCGGGAATTCCAAATCAAATGGACTGGTGAAGAGCTGGGAGTCCGTACGCATCTAATAAATAAACCTGACAAGCCCATAACGCTTGAATTTACTGCTAGGGTTAACTAAAATCATAATTAATTATACATAAAATTTATCATACATACATTATACATATATAAATTACAATTTAGTAATACATTACAAGGAATAAAATCAAAATAATCATGTGAGTTCTTTTATTACATACTATTTATCATTAATTTGTTCACTTCTTTAGATATGGGAGTATTGGCGAAATCACGACTGGAACTCTCTTTGCAGCAGGTAAGGATATCAACTCTACACTTTTGGATTGCTCACAAATTATGTTAGGTAGAACTCGCTCGAAAACTATGTTCTGTGCACATAGTGTAGGCAGGCATGACCTGCCGCCTGTAACTGTCAAAGCAGGCCGTATGGCTTCAATTTCTGGCCTTGATGGTACAAAGATTACCTTCTTTTCTTTCACAATTACTGGCTTGATGACTTCTTCTAGGATAAGCGGCGGTAGTTCCGGAGGAGGAGGTATTCTCCTAATCGGGACTTCAACTTCAGCAAAGCTAAAACCATCTGATGTCATTGCTGGTTCGTTCACCACGATTGGTTCTCTAATCATTATTGGTTCTCTAGGATCATTGGTTTTTAGTGGTAGGCCAGGAACGTTCAAAGATTGAAGGGGTGAAAGTATTTGTTGAGTACTTACAATTGGCAGCGATGGTAGATACGGTAACGGCTGTAAATTCACGGAGAGGTTGGGCAGATAAGGCAGTGACAGTTTTGGTTTCCCAATTTCTAATTCATCCATTCTAAAAATTGGATCCACAAATAGTGGGTTTTCTTTCTCAACTATAATCTCCGGTATTTCTGGCTTGTGTACAATTGCGTCTTTGCAGTCTTTATCTTTTACTTCCTTTACGTTTTCTGCAGGAGGTTCAAGTCCTGATGCCATTGGAAAGGGCATGCCAAAAAAGTAGTTGGATCCTTGATGTATAAAATTAGGTAAGTACGGAGGTGGTCCCAATTCTGGGATCAAAAGTGGGCTCTGGTCTATTTGTTCTTTGATTGCAATCCTTGACGGCTCATATTTTACATCAGATTTGATGGCCAGACTTTGTCCGATAAGGAGCAAAAATAAACCGGGGACAATCTGTAGGTAACATTTAAAAATATTAATAAATCATTGCGTATGAGTGTAAAGCAGAATCCTTTTTAATTTGTTTTATCCTGTCTACACGTTTATTGATGATTGACAAAATAGAAATAAAAATTATGGCCTCACCATTTTGCTCGGAACATGCAGCTCCTTAATGAATTCTATTCTGCATCACCATTCAATATATAGGGCCTAAATGATAAACACTTACGAGTAGATGAATAATCAAATATTTACTAGCCGATTTTTTTTGTAAACCTGTTATGTAATTACACTTTAATCGAATAAGTGTTAGGTTTGATTAAAGTTGTCATTAGGGCTGGTTTTAGATTAGTTATACTTTATTAAAATTTAATGCATTTATTACGACATGATTAACTTATATAATTGTCATATTGGCAGTAAAACGTATTAGATTAGAGTTGGGTGTCTTACAATCATCTTCAATCACCATGAATACTGTAAGTTAATGTTTTTGTTAAAAAAATATTTATCACTTTATACTTTACAAAATTAACAAATAAAGCTTTGAATTAGAAGACAAGTTGGAATTTTATTATTGATATTCTTACTTTCATGACATAACATTTCGTATGTATTTTGAGTACAAATTTCGATAGCAGTGGTATGATAGATTAGATTTTAGCAATTATTTTATGTGTATTTTACTTATTGATTATAATCTTGTATAATTAATACATGACATTGATAGGCATCCGCATATGTAATTCTAGCTTATATTTAGCAACTGTTCTTTTCCAGATTACCATTTTCCTCTTGGCCGGCGCTGCGTTGACACTCGCATCTCCTGGACAAGAAGAGATTCGGAAGCTTCCAGCTCTAACCCACGAAGAAATCCACGATGAAATGGGCCAATACTCTCTACGCTATGTCACAGCTGAAGGCACCATTGTCATGGAGAAAGGTCGGCTTGTCCCTAACCCCGATGGTGTCGGCAATGTGATGGTCGTCGATGGAGAAGTTATTTATATTGGAGACGATGACAGGACCTACAAAACTGTATACTCGGCTGGATTTGACGGATACAAGGTAATCGGTGAACATATACCTGTTGCACCGCCTGTGCCTGTCATTGTTTAAATTTTGACGTCTATAACATTGTTTTGTGAATAAAAATTATAATTTACTTTGTATTATTTGATATTGTATTAATTGAATAGTTTCATATGTGCACCCAAAGATGATGAGATGAGGTATATTTTGATAGAAGCGTCGCGGGCAGTGTAGGTTAAAATATAGGTTTTTTAAAATATTTATAAAGGTACAAATAAAACCGGCTAAGTCCAGTTGAACTCGCCCACCGAGGCTTCCGTACCAACCAATTAAGCTAGACCTCTAAATTGTATCAGCGCTCATTTAACTCAGAGGTCTACATTAATTGGCGCAAAGTATGTATGTATATACACCCTATAATTTTAAACTTTTTTTATTTTTTAGAATTTTTCCTTAATTTGTGCTGTAACTTGTGCTTCTTGCCAAATTTCATGATTCTAGGTCAACGGAAAGTATAGGTTTTCGACCCAAAACCTATAGGGTACTTCCGGTTTACCTAGAATTGTAAATTTTTGTTATAAGCAAGGTCTTAGAGCACAAGTAAAGGAAAAATTCCGAAAAATAAAAAAAGTTGAAAATTAAGGTACATTTTGGTACTAACAAAGTAACTAAACAAGTTTTCGAGAAAATCTAAATTTGCCCATAACTTTTTATCGTGTTAACTCAGGACCTTGATTTTTATACACCTAATAGGGACTATAGACTTTAGTATCTGGAATAAATTTCAAATAGCTCCACCCGTTTCTGAGAAAATCAGTGGTGACACACAGACAGACAGACAGACAGACGGACTGACAGACAGACAGACGGACAAGAAAGTGATCTTATAAGGGTTCCTTTTTTACCTTTTGAGGTACGGAACCCTAAAAAGATGCTTGTTTCAATAATTTGAGTTGAATTTGACGTTGCATGGCTAGTTCAAATCAATTTATATTTTTTATAAAAATCGATACTAAAAACGTAAAAGTAAGTTTGTACCTTTACTGATTTGTTAGTTTTTTACCTCTTCGTGGTAATACGGTTTGACCGATTTTGCTGAAATTTGTACAAAAATAGTTAATAGGGTAGACCGTGGAATACAACATAGAGTATTTTCATCGAGGGGGAAAACGTAGTCAGTAACGTAGCGTAGTGTAGCCCGTAATTTATAATTTTGAATAAATTACCTACAAGAGTATATTACGATACGTGTGACTTAAGTATCCTATTATTGCACGGCGTGAAGTTACTCCGTGCAATATTAGTCAACTTAAGTCACGAGTATCGTATATTATTTTATAGCTGTCAGTGTGACATAAACCCGCACTTTACGCTTGCTACGCTTTTCTGTGAAATAGAAGATTATTGCACGGCGTGAAGTTGGCACCCGAGCGTAGCGAGGCTGCTAAACGTCGTGCAATAATCGACTATTTAAGTCACGAAAAAGCGTGCGTGAAGTGCGGGTTTAGTTCACACTGTGCTATAAAAGTTAATTTAATACATTCATGGGTGCCGGGAGGACGATGCAATAGAGTGCAAATGGCATTAATGAAACTATAGATTTTTAAAATTCAATGTCTGATTAAAACTTGAATTCAGCGTCTTACTCTACTCTGTGCCTGTGAACACAGAGCACGCACGGACCGATTAATCTCGCGTTTCTCATCGTCATCAATAAAGTGTAAGTTAGTATTATGTGTATATATAATATGTATATGTTTCTAATGTACTCCAGGTGCATCTTCCTGAAAATAATCTTGGCGGCGCCCATGCATACTCATACATTCGTTCCGGACTACCTTTTTAAAGCCTTAAAATATGTAGGCAGGGTTGTCGACATATCTTTGTTAGGTGGGTGGTTCGAGCCACGGCCGAAGCGATCACCCATTTCGCATCGATCACGTGTAGAATTAAGGTCTACGGAGAAGAATTAAGCCTACGGACGTAAAGTTAAGGAGAAATCGATTGTGCTAGGTTTGTATAAACGTTTTTGTACTAGAGATTAAAATATAATACCTATTAGATGTGTGTTGCGAAAGTTTGTAGGTGAAAGAAATACTAATATACCTATATTATGCATGGCTGTAATGATAATTTAATATAAAGGTACGGGCTGTTTTTCGAGATGCATTTACTTCAGATATGCTCCGACTAGGATTCGGCCTAATATAGACATTTTTCTATATCTACTCTTGTTATGAATCATCCTGCATTCACACTATCGTCTTAAAAGGATTCTGAAAATGTAATAAAACGGGTTGCTTTATTAATTGGAATTATATTAACTAATTTAAGTCTTTATAATCAATTGATCATTCTTATTTATTATTACAAATTACTTTCCAAATCCATCGCTCCACGAAGTTAAAGTTGGCGCTGGAGGTGGTGGTCCACGGTTCTGGTTTACAGCAGATGGTGTTATGGAACTCGTTTGTTGAGCCACAGGTTCATATTGAGGCTGTACTGTTGTGGTGACATCATTCCATTTGAATTTTTGGTGTCCTCTGTTCACAGCTTGCTGTTGACTGTTGCCTCTAGGTGACGCGTTACGATTCGTAAACTCTTCGAATCTCCTGTCAATATCCTGTCTGATTGGCATTGCAGATGTAGACTGTAGAGGCATATTGTTAGGTACATATTGCTGCTCAGATGGCTGCATAAAATTTTTCCTTGTTTCAACATTATCCATCCCATGTTGTTGTTGATGTTGATAGAAGTCTCTAGACGCTTGCAAATTATGCTCCAGATTCGGCGGGCTCGGGTTGAAATATGAAAATTGATGATTTTTGAAAGAGTTTGTAAAATCACTTAGTTGAGGAGCGGGTGGCGGTGGGGGCATAGTGCTAGATTGCATTGAATCAGAGTTCCATTGGTTGTAGCGATTGGCTACTGGTGGAAGAATGTTAGAGAGTTGAAACAGATTGTCGGAGTGCTCGACATGCCTGTTGACATGCATTGGTCTAGTATCCAGCATAGCTGGCTGCACGGTAGTTGTCGGCCGATACATGTACTGACCCATATTTTCTTCTCTCATTTCAACTTGTGGTGGCTGGTTCCGTCGTAGCTGCTCGAAGTTGAAGACAAGGTTCGAATTAGGGCTGATCTGACCTTCATTTGGTATATGAGATGGTTGGTGATTTCCATGATCTTGATATTTAGCCGCGATGATGGCTGGTATAAGATACAAAATCCTTAATAGCAGCATATCTAGTACGTAGTGAGCAAAGATTTTGAAGACACGATACAATTTAAATGCAGGATAGATACTCTCTTTGCAATATTCTGACTTGGACTAACACACTTTAGCAATTAAACATCAATATATAAACTTGTGTTAATGTTATTAACAAATTACGCAAGTATTAAGTGGTACATAAGAATGTCGCTTGCCACAAGTTTTACTAATTGATTTATTATTTGATTATAATTAAACAAATCAGTTGGTACTAAGCAATTTTATCCATAGGTAAAGTTTAAAGGTACGGACATACCGCGGCGTCCTGCGTGCGCTATCTAGGCGGCGATCAGATAGCGCAGTAGTATTTGTATCGACTGGTTCACACCAAACGCGATCAGAAAACAATTAAAATGCACTGAGATCGCGCCCGCAGATCGCAGGACGCCGCGGTGTGTCCGTACCTTAAGGGCGACAATGAAAGTCACATCAGTTTTGTTAACAACATTTATTTATACAGATATAGTAATATGTATAAAACAGTATTAGACGATATTGATAAATATAAAGTAAATAATATAAACTTATATTATATAATCACTTATACACACAATTATATTAGGGATCAGAGATATATCAAGGTAATGTTTTTTTATATTTATACTTAGATGTATTTCAATTTTTTCTAATGAAAATTGCAAGCATCTCTCGAACTGATCCAAATAATAAAATTAAGTTAACGAAAGAGTTGAAATGAATAGAGTTATAAATTAATACCCAAGGATAGTCATTGCAACAAGTTGCCATTTTATTACCATTTCAAAAAACTGACAATATTGCAATGGCAAGTTATTCGCAACAACATTTTTACATGCCACCGAACTAAGATTATTTTAACGAAACTGAAATCTCTAGAACTTATATAGAATGTCAAAATAATTCCTACATAATTTTTTCATTACAGTGCTTATTTGGAATGCATGTAGGTGCATAAATTATCTAAAATGGTATATTACCCACATTATGTCTGCTACGGCAGTATAATCTTGATCTTGCTGTTACAATTGAGTTTCACGCCGCATTTGGAAATAGCTGGAGCAGTTTTTCCATATAAAGCTCCTACGCCTTACCATTTAAGAAGAAACATTGAAATGCCATGAGAGCTAGAGTTCAATGACTCAGGGCTACGTATACTATAACAAAATGACTAATTTTCCTTATTAGTTACTTTAATTATAGTTAAATATGAATTTTCAACGGTATAATATCCCACATTGGTATGGTTATGGTTGTAAAATTTGCAAGCGCATCTTCTTTTTATGTTTAGTTCCGTTATGTTATAAATTTATACACAATTAAGATGTTTTTGGACAATCACGGTAAGAATAAAACAAAACCATTTTAAGTGGAGATTTAACAACCAACTACTAAGGTCAATGGCACTGAAATTAGTAACTTAATCACACTATATTATGCGTGTATTATGATGTATAACTGCTACAAAAACTAATCGATGTTATATTATTGACTTGATCAATTTTATTACAGAACATTAGCTACTTATATTCCTTTACGATTTTTATGCTTAACACAAATTTTAGCTAATTATAATAATTATATGTACACACAAAATAATGGCTAAGTATTATTTGCTTCGTTCGATTAAATCAATCGCGTGTCTCGATCACATCTAGTTCTACTGAACTAACAATACTGATGAAATAAATAAATAATTAGGTAACTTCGATATCTCACATTTTGATTTTACACAGAGTTCGACGTACTTTATTCTGTTTGTCAATTTATCGGTCTGGGGTCGTAAGGGGTAGCGTCATGGCCCACATACCTATTGTTCTTGCGAATCTGGAAGCCTTCACCGGGTGCCGTGTTATAGTATATCACCCTACGTATGCCGAAGGGATCCACATAACCGAAGCTTCCCGTCCTCTCCTGACTATCTCCCGACTGCTCCTCGTGATACTGCTTAGGAAGATAATAACGAAAGCCGTTTCTTCTAAAAGCGACTCCATCATACGCGGGAAACTGTGGCGTATAGCCGTTACCCACTTTTGCACCCGGTGGTTGCCTTCGTTGCCATTCGTCGGCATGTCTGTAAGAGTTAGGGTTAAAGACATCATAGCGAGTGCTGTCGCTGGCGTAGTAGCCGTCGTCTAAGGTGTTAGTGTTAGAAGAGTCGTAGTCGTATGGGCTCGGGGTCGAAGAAGCCTCGCTAGCCGTGATCGGTGGGACTGTCGGGCGGAAGTTGTAGGTGGTAGTGGATGAGTCTATGGAATTCGGTGAGACGAACACTTGGGGCGTGGAGGTCGGCTGCACGTAGGGTGGAGGTGTGATGGTCACCTCGGCTGGGTAGGAATGTGAGGTCGGCGGGGGCGATTGCGTGGTGGAGGAGACTCGAGGCGGTGCCCGCGTTCTCTGCACCGCTGGCGCTGGTGTTACGCCGTAACCAGAATCAGTGGGCGCTGTTTTTGCAATGATCAGTGATTCCTGAAACAACATTACGTTAGTTACTTCCTCATGCAAATCGTAAACGTGTATAAATTAAAACAAAAATGAATCGCAATGTTATGATGATTCAAGAATAATTATATATTGCTCGATACGTACTCCGATTGGACGATTCTCTCCGACGTAAACTGTCTTCGATTTGTAGATTCTGTAACCTTGGCTGTCGGCTATGTAGTCTTGGAGGCGTAGGTATCCATCAGCACCCACCCAACCAGTTGTGCCTGAAAGTAAAACAATCATCAAGAATTATTTTTGATAATTGCACTAACTTTGAAACGTCCTTCGTTTGGTGTGTCAGATTATAAGAGCGTATTAAGTTGTTTAAACTTTTTCTATTTCAAGATATTCGATTCGCTAGCAGTGACTATTTCTTCGTCAGATATTAGTAGTTAGGTTTTTATTCTAAATAAATAAGATAGTTTAAAAACTAAAACGTAGAAGTCTTCAACTTCTGACCAAATCTCCGCCTTGGATGCGATGACGTTCCCCGTTGACGTGGTCAGTTTTGTGAGGTGGCTACTACCCAGAGGCTGGACGAAAACTTTCGACCCCCGATTCTGCTCAATTGATTCTTTAATCAAGAGCGTGTTAGAGGATCGGAGGTCGCGTCGCACCAGCTTTTTAATGGTTTTGTTGCGCTCCTGGTGAATTGACAAAGCTGACAATGGGTCTGTTCGTTTTTCTTCCATTAGCCGAAGTGTTTCTGTCGAAAGTTTGGACTTTTTGCCCGTACGTTTGCTCTCGCAATACTTCGTCCCTTCACCCCTGAGGATTTCCACCACTTCTTCGAGTTTCTGGTCTACGTTATCTGTGGTTTCCAAGGCAGCGAATCGGTTTTCCAATTTTAATTGGAATTTTTCGGACCCAACAACGGTTTGGAGTAGGTTCGGTCGGAGCGTAGACTTCATCAATCGGGATCTATCGGCTTTGAAATCGATATCCAGAGTGCCTCGTATAAGTCGGTGATCACTTCCAGTATTGAACCTAGTGATCACTGAGACGTCACTGAATATGCGCCGTTTGTCCGTAATGATGAAGTCAATCTCGTTTTTAGTCACAGTGTCGGGGCCACGGGGTGTGTTTGCCACGTCCACTTCCTTTGGGGCTGTTTCTTGAAGAACGAGCTCATCAAGAAAAGCTCCTCTTTCTCGAGGAAATTGAAGAGCATTTGCCTCCTGTGATTCCTATTCCCAAATCCGTTTGGTTCTATAGACGATTCGCCGCAAGTTTGTACTCCCACTTTGGCGTTGAAGTCTCCCATGACAACGTTGTAGTGAGCCTTAGAGGTGGTATGTAAGGCTCTAGAGATGTCTTCATACATGCTCTCCACCTCGTCATCCAAGTGTGTCGAGGTCGATGCGTAAACCTGGATAACCTTGAGGTTGTACCTCTCGGTTAACTTAATATGACGCTACCCTGGTCGACACACTGGAGATTTCTACAACGTTGTCACTAAGAACCTTGTTGACCAAAAACCCGACGCCGCCTTGGGATGGCTGGTCTCCTTCTCTGTAATACATAAGATGGCCTGATTCTAGAGTTATGGTGTCCTCCCCCTGTCTTCGGACTTCACATAACCCCAGAATGTGTCCATTCTTATGTGTCCCAGCTCCTCCTCCAGCTGCACCAGATGTTCATCTATATTATAAGTTGCGAGGGTCAGTTTGTTTTGGCGGCCAACCGTAGCCCGGGGATTCTTAGCACCCACTGCCCTGCCGTTACCGTGACCGCCGCCGTGGTCAGGAATAGCAGGGCGGCCGGGAACTGGGGGCCGCGGCATATTGGAACCTTCCATTTTTGTTGCATCCCTTGGGAGGGATATGCCCTAATCGCCACGCTGGGCAGGCGTGTTGGCGATCGCAGGGCGTAGCTCCTCGCACCGGTGACGCTGCTGCCCGTCACCGGCCTGTAGTATTTATAGCTACGCCATAATTTGAAATGGTTATACCGCCATTTGTCGGTTGCCAGAGCCCCGTTCGTCGGTCAGCAGGATGCACCACGGGCAGGTGAGGTTGGCTGGGAGCATTTACATGGTATGCATGGTATGGTAGCACTTAGATTACAAAAAGAATCATTCGAATCGGTTCTCAATTGACGGAGTAATCGCGTAACATACATACAACATTTTTTTTATGTATTTGCACCGATTACTCGAAGATGCCTGAACCGATTTGGAAATTATTTTTTTATTTCAAAGGGTAACCTTCACAGGTGGTCCCATTGAAATCTTAACGAAATCGGCCGAGCCGTTTTTAATATATCAACATTTGTATTACGACGCCTTTACTTATTTCGACGACATACTAGTTACCGTAGAACAAGAGTCCCAAGAGCATTCATTATACACAATGGATGTTGCTATTGCATATACTTTTGAAGACTAAAAAATATGACCTTGAATCGTAGATGGATAATTAAAAAGATCTGATATTAAAATAATAATAATAATATGAGAAGGATAAAACTATACAATCACTAGTATGAGTGAGCGAGACGGACAACATTTTTTTTATCCTTCTCGCGTATGAGATCCAGGCAAAGTCCGTTAGGGTGCAAGGTTTTTTTACATACCTAATATTTTTTGACATGACATGACGTTTGGCGAAGATGGAGGCCATATGGCGGCGATTAATGTTAATAAACGCAAATAATACTTTTTAATATTGATTTTGGAATACAACAAGTCCGTTTTATTTGGAATTATTGTAATAAAATAGACAATTAATTATCGTGTGTGTCAGATGCTTTTATTGCACAGGGCCATTTTGGACATTGTACTTTGATACCTTGATGACATCATTATGACTAGTGGATATTTTCACTAGCGCGGCATTTGAAGTCAATTTTTTAGGGTTCCGAACCCAAAGGGTACCAAATGAACACTTTCTGAGACTTTGCTGTCCGTTCGTCCGTCCGTCCGTCCGTCCAAGTATCTATATGTGCGCACTTTACAGATCTGTATCTTCTTAACCGTAATAGGTTCATACTTGAAATTTTCACAAAGTATATATCCGTCAGTGTATAACGGCCCAGACACGAAATTTTATAGATGCATGTAATTTAATTAAAACTTGTTTTGCACTAAAAAGGGTAAAATAAATTCTTTTTCAAAAAAAATAAAACCGACATCATAACCACAAACAGGTACTCAAAAGCGAAAAATTACTTAATATAATTATTATTTATACCACGTTTGTGGTTATGAAGACGGTTTTATTTTTTTTGAAAAATAATTTATTGGAAGTCAATTGATAAAAACAAAATAAGTGAGCGCCGATTATCTTGCCGTTATTTCATTGAAATGGGTCTACACAATGTCGCCACGCCATTTATTACAAGTCCAGTCCGGGACGATACCGAGTTGCATCGGTTATATTACTTACAGCCTTTGAGCCTTCGAGCTTTTGAGTGAAGCCATTATCTCATATTCCAATGATATAATAGAATTCCCGTTTCATTAAATCACAATTCCTTAAAAAAATTGCCTGTAGTACTGAATTTTAGAGGTACGTGTCATAGAATGGTTGGAAACACAACATGCGTAGGTAAGGAGGAACAAATGGATGGGAGCTGAACTATATAATTACATTACTTTTATTTTGTTGCTTTTTAGAATACAATTGGTCTGATCTATTTAGCGAAAGAGGTATGTTAGGATCGAAGCATGTGGAAAGAAGTGGTCTCTGCCTACCCCAACGGGAAAAAGGCGTGATTTTATGTATGTATGTATGTATTTAGTAAATTTTGTGATGTATATGAAAATGGGTTTGTGTATTATATATTTATTTGTTTGGTAGTGACGGTCAAATAGATGGGCCGATTTATCTGAAATTTTACACAGGATTAGCCAATATGGAAGAAAAGGACAAAGGATACTTTTTAATGCGGGCAAAGTCGCGGGGCACAACAAGTACAGAATAAATGCTTTGAATTTTAAGAGTTCTATAATAACAGTAGGTAGGTATACGCACCAACAACAGATCCATCTTTGAGGCGTCTCTCCTTCCTGTACTGTCCGTTATGCGTCTGGTAGATGAAGTACCGGTCCTCAGCGCCGTCCGTCTGGATGTGGAATTGGTCAGGGTCTTGTTGCTGACTGTAGACGTCCAGCGCTGCTAGAGCACTACAGGCGCAGACCTGGAAAATAAATAACAACTGGTAAGAAACTTTACTATCAGCAGTTCACTCAGCACACCCCGGACACTGGACTAAATCCCCATACAAAGCCGCGTTTTAACGACCTATTACCACTATTCATTATTCTGTGCTATTACACAGACACCTGTCGTTTTTAGGGTTCCGAACCCAAAGGGTACCAACGGAACCCTATTACTCCGCTGTCCGTCTGTCTGTCTGTCCCTCTGTCACGATAGTTAGACGGTTGAAATTTTCACAGATGATGTATTTCCGTTGCCGCTATAACAACAAATACTAAGAACAGAACAAAGTTAAAAAATAATGGGTTTAATACAAAAAACGTGTTTTATACGATAGCATCTATTAAAATTCATAGATGGCGTTACCTTAATCTCGGATCTGAATTTGAATCTCGGAAGCGGCTCCAACGATTAAATAAAATTTAGTATACAGGGGATTTCGGGGGCGATAAATCGATCTAGCTAGGATTCATTATCAGAAAATGTTGTTTTATTCGTGTTTTCAATAATCAATTTTATCGATACTCAATATAATATATGACTCTTCCCGACATCTATTGGCGAGTAGAAGTAGCTTTAGTGTTATTGTGTCGTTAAATCAGTTAGTTGCTCTCAATTAAAAAAAAAAGTATTATTATTCGCCAATAGATGTCGTGAAGAGTCATATTTTTCTGTTTAGGTGGCAAAAAATACAGGGCAAAGCTCGGTCTTCCAGATATTTGAATTATTAATTACTAGCAGCCCGCCCCGGCTTCGCACGGGTAGAACATATATGCCTACAAAATTTGCATCAGTTTGTTGCATCAAATATAAAATATGAACATATTTAACAATCATCGTCATATTTCATCCAATTTACACAAAACCTCCACGAATTATGCACCTAAACCTTCCTTATAAACACTCTGGCTATTGGTGAAAACCGCAGGATAATCCGTTCAGTAGTTATTGAGATTATTGCGAACAGACAGACAGACGCAGTGATGGACTTTGTTTTATAATACTTACGTAGTGATATTGGACGGCCCTTTGGCGTAAAGGATAGTTACCCTGATTCTGACCCGACGGTCGTTGGTTCTAATCCTAGCTATTTACCTACCAATGAAAGTTTTATGTGCATTCATGAATCATGAGTTTTCGTACAGTGGTAGTGGGATCATTAAATGTACCAAAAAGTAGCTTACCACCAAGGAGAACATCTGCCGCCGTAACCTTACGCGTTCCCCGACGCAAAATGTAGGGGTAATATACGTTTAACGTGTGTATCTGTGTGTCTGTCTGTAGCATCTTAGCACCTAACCGGATGCTCCGATTTTGTTTTTATTATTGATAGTTTTTTTTTATTTGATAGATGTCTTCATCGAGAGTTTTCTTAGCTTTGATTCATGAAAATTCGTTCAATCGTTATAAAACTATGAGCTTTTTTCTAGTTAATTGCGCTACGAAATCAACTTTCATAGGTCTGATCAATTTGAAAATCTTCTTCTTCAACGATATTGTAAGAACATGGAAGCATTGACCTGATGCTGGGACATCTCCTGGACTCTACAGAATACTCAAATCCTCACCAACTTATAGCTCAGATTTTAAATGTCGTGTTTAGAGTGATTGGAATGCTTTTAATGAAAAGATTATACATAGATCAGTCGGAGTGGTTTAAAATATTATATATGTATTATTATATATATAGATAATTACTATTTTATACAATAGATCATATTATTATACTATATTGACTTCAAATTGATTGTGATCGGTGGGGATCTACAGAATAGCTAAGCTTATAATGTTTTCGTAGTAACTATGACCTAATCTGTGGTTTCACTGCAAATATTTAATTAATTTTGCGATGCGTGTATGTGAAATTCGTGATATCTTCTAGAGTTTTCATTTGTATTATATACTGTAAAGGACAATTTTAATCTATAATATGTGGCCAAGCTAATTAACGTAATTATTTGGATAAGGATTAATACTATATACTTGAAAATAGCCTTTGAAGTTATGTAATATTTTTTAACAAAAATTTTAAGATTAAAATGGTTACTGTGAGTCAATCTTAAGAGATAGACATATGCTATCTCGGACTTTTTTGTAGGTCTTTTTAAGTTGTACAACTCTTGCATAGAAAATATTCTTCTATCTATTTTCAATTAAGCAGCGTTCGTAAGACGTGTTTTAAAACGTGTTTTTTCGACCGTTTTTTTGCCGACTTAGGTTGCAAATTAGGTCTCCATGAATGTACCTTTGATTTAAACGGGATTATATATAGCCTATTTTCATTCCGAAAGTACATTCTATGTATTAGTGAAAGAATTTTTTAAATCGGTTCAGTAGTTTTTGAGCCAAATCATTACAAACATACAAAAATACAAAAATACAAATGTTCTCTCATTATAATATTAGTATAGAAGTATAGATATAGACTAACACCTTTGTGTTAAAGTTTACTTAGTTAGTGTTAGAAGTTCGTTCGATATTCGTTAGATGGCGTTCGGAACCCTCCGTGTGCAGGACAAATGTCTGACTCGCACTTGGCCAGTTTTATTCTACACGCGCAATTGTGTGCGTGAAGTCTAAGGTTGTTACCGTCAGAACCTACTTCACCAACGTAGTATTAATATCTGTTCGGTGCTATCAGTCAATCTACTTACCAGTATCCCGGTCGCACTAATAAAATATAATGCATGGTGGTAGGGCACTGTCTAGTGTCCGCCTGGCCAGCTACTACCCTCAAGTTAGAAAATCTGTCGCCAGACATCTAATGTGTTCGGCAGCTATCCTTGAGAGCCAGTTCGCATTCTAGGCCTAGCGTGCTACCATCTTCGACCGCATCATAACTTACCAACAGGTGAGATAGTGGTCAAACGCTAGCCTGTATGATATGATATATATATGAAAGTTAAAATAGGTATCCTTCAATCACGCAAAAACGGATGAACGGATTTGAATGAAATTGAGCACACAAATATTTTATTTAATTAGTATAAGAATATTCATCTGAATGCAAAGTAGGCAAAACCGCGGATTTACTATTTGCCACAAACATTTAGTTTAAATAAAATTCAAATCATTATCATAATTATTTCCACACCTAGCGTGTTCACCATCCTCGCCCACATCATCGTTTACCATCAAGCGAGATAGTAGTCAAACGCTTGCCTATCAGATAAATAAACTGGCCACAGTAGAGTATTCTATAACTATGATTTTTCGCAACTACAAAAATAACTTTGTTTTTTATAGTGTTTGTATCAAAAACAAAGTTATACTTGCGGTCGCTATATCTCAACAACTGCTGACTGTATCTCGTTCAAACCAATTTTCGTTGAAAGTTTTTATTGATATTTACAGAATATCTTTTTTCTAGATTTTTCACTCCCTTACTTTAGAAGTTAGAGGGGGGGGACACACATTTTACCACTTTAGACGCGCCTATCTTTTAAATGATTGACTTTGAGAAAAAATGGTTTTAGAAACCTCAATGTCATTTTTAAAGACCTATCCATAAACACACCACACGTCCCACACGTATAGGTTTGGCCCCCCTTAAACTTTTATATTTTTTTATTTTTATCATATGGGAAGCCCCCCCTTAAAGTTTTATATTTTTTATTTTTGTATTAAAGTCGGAAAGTGGTTTACAGAATACATCTACCTAGATTTTAGGAATCTCAATGTCATTTTTAAAGACCTATCCATAGACACCCCACAGTTATAAGGTTTGAAGAAAAAATGATTTTTGTTCCAGTTCCATGTATGTAAACTTTTATATTTTTTATTTTTTTATAAAAATCGGAAAGTGGTTTACAGAATACATCTACCTAGATTTTAGGAATCTCAATGTCATTTTTAAAGACCTATCCATAGACACCCCACAGTTATAAGGTTACAGAATACATTTACCTACCAAGTTTCAATTCTGTAGTCCTAATAGTTTCGGAATAAAATGGCTGTGACATACGGACGGACAGACAGACAGACATGGCGAATCTATAAGGGTTCCGTTTTTTGCCATTCGGCTACGGAACCCTAAAAACCGGACTGCGTGAATTTTTTACATCGATTCCAGAGCAATGAGATATTTTATACCGTAAGTATTATATATATATACTAGAAGTGCCCCGCGGTTTCGCCCGCGTTAAAAACTCCTTTAATGTAATGAAAACTGTTCTTTTATAAAAACGATTCTATTATTAAATACAGCAAACAAGAATTAGCCACCTCAATTCACCCGTTTTCATGTTCAAATCGAGATTCATATTTATAGAACTCGAAAAACCCAAATTTTCAGACTTTGTTACCAACCCCATTTTGAAAAATCTTACAACACGTACTTACTTATTTATTTACAGAAGTACTTATGTGTAAAGTTTCAAATAAAACAGACTATCTCATCTTGTTTCGCCATACAAACTTTGAATCCCCGATCCGTATCCGGGTGGATTTTTTAGAAAATTCTTTCTTAACGGATACATACGTCATAATTACATACTATCTGCATTCTAAATTTCAGCGCAATCCGAAACAATATTGATTTTCAGACTTTGTTACCCCAGTTCACCCTCTTAGGGTGGCATTTTGAAAAAGTCTGAAACACGTATTTACTTATTTATTTACAGAAGTACTTGTGTGAAGTTTCGAATATAAAATACTATCTTATCCTGTTTCTCCATACAAACTTTGAACACCCGTTGCATCCCCTTCAGGAGTTAATTTTGGAAAATCCTTTCTGAGAAGAACTAACGCCGTAATAACTATCTGCATGCCAATTTTCAGCACATTTTAAAACAATATTGATTTCAGACTTTTTTACCCCGTTTTACCCTCTTAGGGGTAGAATTTCGAAAATGCCTGAAACACATATTTACTTATTTTTTTACTGAAGCACTTGTGCGAAGTTTTGGATAGAAAAAACTATCTAATCATGTTTCTCCATACAAACTTTGAACCCTCATTTCATCCCCTTAAGGGGTGAATTTTGGAAAATCCTAGTACACCCTTACGTAGTAAGACAAATATACCCTCCAAATTTCAAGTCTCTACGACCGAGTCGTTTGTCTCCTAGGTTAGCTCCCTTAGCTATAAATACGCGCGAAACAAATTACTTACCCTCTTTTTGGTAATCGACTACCGGGCTCCCAAGATATAGGCCTAGCCGAGTTTGGGGCCCACTGTTTTGTGCCTTCCTCTTTATGGTAATAAATAAATTGAATTGAATTGAATTGAATTGAAACAGTCGGGTAAAAATAATTGTTCGTTTGCGGGAAAGCTGCCTTGGTGAACTTATTGATATTTTATAGCAATTAACAAATTATGTCCTGATTGATTTTTATAATAGTTCTTTGCGCAATCTGTCAATTAAACTATTATAAATACAAAGCGTCATTACGTGAATGATATTTAGAGAACTGGATATTACAAGGTCGCAGACTTGCAGCGATTTCATACCATTTGATCATATTACAAGCAATAATAAAGTAATAAGATTAGTAATTAAAACACGTTTCAGCATAAATACTTTCTTCGTCTCTTGCAATTTAAAACCTTGGCACAGAATATCATTACGAATCTTCCAATTAGTTATCTAAAATTATGCGGATTACAGTAAATGTAAGCGGTTGTTACCTACTTTGTTGTACAATCATAAAAAAATATATATAATTAATGCATAAGAGATTACATTATAATAGCTAATATGTAACAATAATTTTGATACGCATATTATCACTTAATAACTATGTTGATGATATGTTGGTGTTATGTATTTGTATGTATGTATGGGATAGCGATGTTTAGATGCCACGATTGACTGAATGATTTGTTTTATAAGTAATTATTTTTATGATCATGGAAAAGGGATAATATATCTGGAGATAATTATAACCTATGAGTGGGTCATTATATACACATCTGCGTCTGTAAGCCTAATCCATAATGCTACACGTGATCCCTGGGTGGTTTCTAAATGAGTGACCACTGGTTGTTAAGGGAAGCCGAAGAAGAAGCCACTGGAAAGACGACTTTAGACAGTTACGTTGTGGTTATTGACAAAATTCAGTTATCTAGCACCTCGGCTCATTTGCTGTCTTCCATTTTCAGGCAAGGTAGACGATACCAACTATTATTTATTCTATTCTCCGATGTAGTATATGATGCTATACACACGGATAGCATCATATACCACAGGGTGAGATAGTAAGTAGTCTAGTGCTTGTCTATATGCAATAACAAGTAATATTTTCAAAAACCTTTTTAAATACCAGCTTTTACATAACCTAGGACCAGAGTAAGTCAAGATAAATCCAACGAGCCCAAACACGACGGGTATAACATATGTAGTTTAGAAGTTTCTATAGCCACCATCCATCTCCATTATCAGACCAGCTCAATGGTACCATAATATTGCATTGTCATCCCATCCACACATGTCAAATTTCAGCTCAATCGGTAACCGGGAAGTGGATCAATTTTAATTTGCAAGATTTGATGACAAACATGAGAAACTAAATAAAATCTTGTAAAAAATAATGTATGATTGAATCTTCATGTTCAGTGAAATAAATTAAATCAATGCTTCTAAGGGCCAGTTTCACCAGTTCCTGATAATGCGTTAGATAGTTATCTGACACATTACGCCATATATAAGCTGTCAAAAATCTGTGTTATTTTCTTATAGCACTATCAAGAACCGGTCAGTTTCACCGGCCCTGAGTCAATAAACTTTAAAAGGTCTGATAAGAGGAAGAACCAATTTACTTTAGGTAGAATAAATAAAGCAATGTTTTATTTATTCGTAGGCATCTAGAGTCTAAATCCGCCAATATTATCGCAATTTTTCAGTGTAGACCGACCCTGGGAAGGTGCACTGAAAAGTTGTGGCATGGTAGGCTATCGTCTGCATTAAGAACAATCTATGGTATTTAAATAACCTCACATTATTGCGTAAAACTAGAAAAGAAAATGAATTTATTCAGTCTAATAAACACAAAGAAAACAACAATAGGTATATAAACAAAACCAAAAAAAATACAAAATAAAATGAAATAACATACATTTCAATTTAACATAAACTAAATGTGTGGTTTGCTGAACCAGGGTTCATCTCAGCACAAATGCTAAGATTATTACCACTTCAACACTGATTTTCAGGTGTACCTGTTGCGGGTCTAGTTACCCGCAAGATTAATTGTTATTATCACACGCTGACGTCATACTCTCTTAGTTCTTGTCAAGTGGTAGGTAATCAATTTAAACAACATGGTGTTAGTGTAATGATATTGTAATGCAAGGTCTCTAGCACTTGATTAAGTATAGAATTAGTATCGTAAATCGGTAGGCGAGCGTGGGAGGATTGTTCCGAGTTAACTCTTTGTAGTGGTGCCAAGGACTATGTGAATTAATACATTCGTTACTTGTAATCGTATCCTAAATTATCCCAATGTCTAAGCGCAAAAGTTTCCACTTTGGCCAAATTATGTTGTTATACTACAGTACTCATATTCAATTCAACTTCAGCGAAATAAGACTACTAGTACAGAATAATGAATAGTACAAGCTAATAGTGATAAATTGATTAACATTTTTTGATACTAATGATTGTGATTTAGCAGATTTCCACTAAAACAATATCAATTGAATTGGAATAAAAAAATTTAATACTAACAAATACTTGCAATATTATTTTTTACATCAACTCGAAATATACAATATAAATATTACGATGAAAAGGCAGCGGGGAAACGATAATGGGGACAATATTTAGTAGACCAGCACATCCAAACCATGAAAACCATGTAATGTTTGGAAAGAAACCTACATGATTTTAATAGGTGCTGGTACTAATACATATACAGTGTGGAAATTAAATTCAGGCCCTGGAGGGAAACTACTTTAAATCCTTAAGCTAGCTCATTTTACTTAAAGGAGACATTCCTTTATTTTTGAAAAGAAACAAATCTGCATTAAAAGATTTTTTAAAACTCGCTTGCTTCGCTCGGGACTCGAACCAACTAAAATTAAAAAAAATAAACACTCTTTATTTTAATATACTAATCGGTAGTATTAATATTCAGGATAAAGTTTCTCTAACAAACATTAGATCTTAAAAATAAAAATAATCGTTAAATCTAACATCAACTTTATTTTACTATCAATTTTGTAACACTTAAATTATTTAACTGATAAATTGTTCGAAATGAGCCCCGTCGTTCCGGCTACACAACATTAGTCGCCGTTGAAATTCATTTCTTGTAGCCTTCAGCAAAGTGTTGTGGTGTATGCCCCTAATAACATTTTCTATCGCAATCCTTAGCTCTTGAACGGTTTCATAGCAAGTTTCATAAACAACATTTTTTACATGACCCCATAAAAAGAAGTCCATGGGCGTCAGGTCTGGACTTCTTGCAGGCCATCTAATCGTCCCGTTTGTACCTATCCAGGCATTGAAATTTTCATTAAGGTATGCCCTGGCAATTCTGCTGTTGTGGGCAGGTGCACCATCTTGTTGAAAAATGATATTATTTCGTTCCTCTTCTGGCAGAAGGTTTAATTGATTTTGTAAAAGCTCCAATATTTTAATGTATTTTGCTGCATTCAGATGCCCTTCGTAAATGTGCATCAAAACAAGGAAATGTGCATAGAGGTATTACCACCATTGAACAATTTTCTTATCGAAGATTTCAACAAGGTACTTAACGATAAATTAGCAAGCGTGTACTTCATACGAAGTCTTTGAGTGTTGGAGAGATAACAGAACTGTTACGTGTCTTTTACTTGTTAAAAGTGAACAGTAACCAAACATTTTTTAGAGAAACTTTATCCTGAATATTAATACTACCGATTAGTATAATAAAATAAAGAGTGTTTATTTTTTTTTATTTTAGTTGGTTCGAGTCCCGGGCGAAGCAAGCGAGTTTAAAAAAATCTTTTAATGCAGATTTGTTTCTTTTCAAATATAAAGGAATGTCTCCTTTAAGTAAAATGAGCTAGCTTAAGGATTTAAAGTAGTTTCCCTCCCGGGCCTGAGTTTAATTTCCACACTGTATATCTACTCATTATATTATTATCATCCTGAAACAGAGATTCAACAAGCGGCATCGGTCGCAGCAGATACCGCATATGTATATGTTTTACTCGTCCTTCACCCTTTGTTTATATTTTGTATCTTTCGCAACGAATGTTTGTACTTTTTTGTTGGCATGAGATGTTTCTCGGTATGTGCATTACCGTAAAATCGGGCAGTTGAGACAATGGCTTGCCTTTGCCACGGATTAGGGACGGAATCAGTAATTTACCGAACAATAGATGTTAACTGAGCCCCGAAGGCCGCGATGAGGCAACTAAACACATAGGCCTTCCATTAATATGAAAAAAATATAATGAAAGTAAATAGCTTATGTGTGATGTCATGTTTGCAACTGATACCATACAATTGTTTTACATAAAATTGTAAATAATGTGTCATCAACTCATCAGCAACTTAAGTACCGACTAATAATTGTAGTACTTACTTACTACTTATCTTTAAACTTCAGTAAAGAACTTTTAACTATGCCTGATCGCTCTACTTCTTAAGATTAAGCTCAACTTAATGTCCTGCCAGGTTTATCAAGGTATTTTTATGTAGGTAAATTTTATATAGGTATATTCCTAAAATATAAGTACATAATAACGTATCTATATAATATACGATCCATTACTACTTAAATACCAATATTTAGATCAAAGTAGTATGTACCTATGCTGTCTCACATACAATAAATCAGATTTGCTATTATCCTTTGATCCTACGCTCCACCTACGCATGGCTGAATCGCTTAATTTGGCCATAAACTGCCTATATCATATGTGTCAGCTGACTATCTGAATTCTATGAAAAAGTTTGAGTCAACAACCTCCTTCAACTTAATAAGGAAGTCTGTGGAAGGTTATAAAATCCTGACGATCTCTTAAGGAAACCGATGTTAGAAATGACAACCACAGTAACCTTATTCAGTGAGACTAATGGAATACCAATGTGAATTGAATACGATCTATGATGGAAGCGCCGTCGCAGCCTCGGGTCCTACGTGGGTTGATAGCTAAGGACCTACGCGGAAATGTCCATGCATGGTAGATTAGAGACCGCATTGAACAAAAAATGCTAGGCATGTTTTAATTGTTCCCGAATACTAAGCTTCCGCGAACGATACACCGAAATCTTAAAATTAGAAATTAGCAGTACATTCATTTGTGGCTATAATTTGTAGTTATAATTTAGCGTATTTCGTTTTTAATGACGTGACCAATACACGATACTCGGTTTACTGTCTACACTAGTAAACCGAGGAAATAATCGACAGGCTCAATCGATCAGTCAGGCACTGTATTATTCAGGCCATGAAAACATCTGAAACAAAAAATGAAAGAAAAATGTTGTAACTGATACTTTGTTGTTCATTGTATATTGGGATGTTCACATACTACTTTTAATAGATAGCGATTGTATTTTAGCTATTCTCTGACCGTTGTCGGAACTTGCGGCAACGAAACATTTGCATGTATATGGTCAAGGTTGGTCATTCAACAAGGAATTACAATAGGTATCATCTGTATTTTTGTTATTACAATAGAATTTGGCAATGCGTCATTTCTCCAAATAGTATTTATTATATCTACCTAGAAGTCGTTTCACGCACGTGTGTTGATCGTGACTCATGGAGTCAGTGTTTTGGGCTACAGAGCTAAAATGATGTAATAAACAAAATAATCCGGCTCAGTAAAAACATGTTAATTACCTATGATTGCAAAGAGATTACGCTGACGTTGTTCAAACTAGATTGAAATTACTCCAATTTGTATAGCAGATACCAGGCAAATTATTCAATGATTAATTAATGGAATCAAAGGTCGATCAACGCCTAAGTGACTCCAATCGTAGTTAAATTCACATTTTATAAAAATATTAGCTGCACTCAGCGACTTTGCCCGCATAAAAGTACTAGGTATAATGCCTATTCTACCCTATTGGCCATCTATTTGCATAACAATAATTTAGTCAAATTGGATTCCGTCAATTGGTTTAGTTGTGAATAGGCCACAAATAATTAAACTTGCTTTGGCATTTATAATATTGTTGATAACTTTCCGTACATTTGTTATTGTCTGTTATGATCAGATTAGGTGTAAAATAGGTAAGAGAAGATGAGACAGTATTTAGCGTGTGATGTTTATGTCCAATAAGGTCAATTAACATGAAAATTAGTGATTCCATTGGATTTAAAGTGAAAGTTGACCTGTGTATTATTACTAATGTAGGTACATGACTAAAAAGTACCCCTATGCATGACAAGTTACCTATAGTCAGGTAAACTTTGCTTTTCCAATTTCTATGAAAACAATCTATATACATTCTACTTACTGAAGTTAAATTAGCATTTGGTTAATTTACTCGAGCAGTGTCCAATCGGTTGCATCTTAAATAATGAAGCAAGATTGCTCAGGTAGGACAACTACTTATGCACATACTAATGAAGGCATTTGTGTCGACCTGGCATCTATACAAGAATGTTGATAAACTTATTCCTACCGAGAAATCACCATCAAGATGAAAGGAATGCTTCCGGGTCGACAAAATATTACCAAAAGTATAGGCCAAGGGAAAATGACTCCGCTTTCCATCTGTCCGTATTTTACAGGACTTTACCTTTGGCTTTACCTTTTGATCCGTGAAAAACTTGAGATTTTCACAGAGTTTGTATTACTATGGTTGCTATGAAAACAAACGATGACTCTAAAATGCTATTAATAATTAGGGTACCTAATGTAGATGAAACGTGTTTTTTTTATAAATAATTTTTTAAATTAAATCGTAATAGTTTATTTTATTATATTTATTTTATATTGTGAAATCGCTTTTCACACCTTGTATTATTTTTTTATATCATATCGATAGGCTAGCGTTTGACCACTATCTCACCAGGGGCGGAAGTCTCTACATAGATATCGATGCGTCCTGTCATCGCAAACGTCTAGTAGAGGGAGATGCAGCTAGACAGTTGTATATTTGCATCTCTGTTCATAACGACAATCATCGGTTGAAATTCATCGCATCGCTATTCATGTAGAGACTACCGGCCCAGTACTATTATAATTAATTAAGTATAATAATTAAAACTGACATTTGGTAATTGGACAAGGACAGCTTACATAATTGATAAATGATACAGCAGTTAAATAATGATAGTTATCATTATTACATCTTAATTGATTATTACATAAATCACATTAAGAACTTCTTATAAAATAGGTTGATTGCTTGGTCTTGCCACATCAATTTCAAGAGGCGACGCTATCATTCTAGCAAAATGAAATGTGTAAGTAAAAATTACACCATATTAAATACAAAAATCTCAAAAATATAATTTAATGTATATAATGTGTTGTGGTTATTTGTCTTGGTTCTATTATATACTCAAATGTAGGTATTTTCATAATTTATCACTAACATTTTTGCATGCTAGTTAAAATTTAATTTGTTTCGTAAAAATAAAAGAAATATATATTAGGGTAAACTTGTAGGCTGTGTTCCCATGTTATTTGCATGTCTTAGTATTAATATATAATTTAGTATTAATATATTATAAATATATATAATAAATTCTACGCATAATTCTGTTAATAGTTTTGATTGTAAATTCAGTTTTGATGGTAATAACAGGGCAGGAAAAATAGCAATATTCCTGTATGCCATGATGACTGTTCCAAATCTACCTATATTATTTGAACAGTATGAAAGGCGGATTACAATTATCCCGGCTGCACATAATGCTATCCAAGTAAAATTTATTTTTACAGGTTGTAGTTGCCGCATGCTTCTTCGTTGCTGTCTTGGCCGCCCCAAATGTTGACCCTGAACGGCGGGTGCTTCCGGCTTTAGAGCACGAAGAAATCCACGATGAGCTCGGCCAGTATACTCTCCACTACTTGACGGCGGAAGGCACAGAAGTGACTGAAAAAGGCCGTCTTGTTCCAACTCCTGATGGAAATGCCTATGTTCTAGTAGTGGAAGGCGAAACGAAGTTTGTAGGCACCGATGGAAAACTCTATATCACTCGGTATACTGCTGGTTTAGATGGAACCCACGTAGAAGGAGATCATCTGCCAGTACCAGTTGTAGCTGAGCCTGTGCCTGCAATCGTAGCACCAGCAATTCCTCAATAAATTCTCATCGAAACATAAAACCGTAGAGTTCCTAATTAAACGTGTTAAAAACTTTAATGTTGTTTATATTTTTGCTAAGATGTTATAAGGTCAACGTTGCGGTTTGATAATGTTAATTTTTTTGTGTACAACTGTCAATTTATAATTAATGCTCTCAGAAGAATGTTAGTCTTGTCGTTTCACTAAAGTTGCAGCATTCTGAATGACGTTATTAGTGACTCACCGTCTATTCGTGGACAAATTACCGTAAATGGAGATGAAATTTGTACGAGGCGGTTTAACAATAACTCGCATTTGAGGAAGAAATACTTTAAAAATAACTAAATATATAAATAAATAATGTGTAACGAAAAAGTGATATTCCATTTCAATAAAATTTGCAAAAACTGACTTCAGCACTTGAAAATTTATTCCCAGGAACAAATAATAGAATAATTTTAATTTGATGAACGTAAAAAAATGTGACGGATGAAATACAATCAAATCTTCCGCGTTCAAGGTTTTTTTGCTAAAGTTTTTGTATCGAATTTGACGCATGCGTGGTCATCAATCTACAATCAACATATCAGTAAGATGAATATATTAATAGGTAGGTCCACGATTTATTGTGACATGAGTGTCAAGATAGGATCAAGTTGATATACATATCTCAGGAAGGCATGATTATTGTCTATGTATTATTCTTAATAAGTACGTTATTAGCTGTACGTATGTGTGTGGGTGGCGAGTTATTTATCAACTTGTAATTGCGATTTGGAATTGATGGGGGCGGACTACAAGGTGCACATGTACTTGTAATGTCTAGATCAGGGGTAGCCAACTTTTGTCAGTCATAAGTTGAAGTGTTTAGTATTTATTTTTTTACCAGGTGGATAAGCGTGTTTTCCCCCCATATCACCTGATGTGTCACCGACGATGTAGCACGCTTATCTCGAAGATATCTGTTTACTTGCAAATCGAAGACCCTAGATTGTACTTGTTGGGAATCACACACACGGGTACCTTAGCAGCACGTACGTAATGGATGCCTTAGTCATCATATTAGGGATTAATTTGTAAGTTTAATACCACGTAAAACATCACGCTTACTCTAAGAATCTATTAAACTTTTCGTTAGCAATAAAGACAGTTCTATTCACAAATCTTACAATTAAACTAGTAGTGGCAAGTTACCACAACAGATTAATCTTTCTCAACTTTAATATTTATGTTACTGTTACCATAAAGTGCACAGGCTATCAACATTTGTAAATACGGAAGACAAGAATCTCGATCATCAAACACTCTTAGACCGTAAATGAATAGCATAAGTAAAGGCGTGTAGGTTCTAGCTACTGGTGAACGACCTCTGGGCTTGAGCGACGTTAAGTCGTACGAACTTGTAGGTGACAGAAGCAGTGGGTGTCGCCCACACTACCGCAGATAATGCCACAGTCCTAGGGTTCTAGGCCCTAAGACCACAGATCCGCATTCAATCACTTAATCACGCGGTCATTTGCAATCCGTGCGCATTCCTTATTGGTGATTACAGCAAAAACTCCGATTAGCAATGAGCGAAAAAATTTTATGACTTAAGGAGTTGATAACATCGATGTTTTGTCAGTCTGGGGAATTTGGAGGCGTTAACGACGCGGTAACCTAATTTAAGATTTGGTATCCAGAATTATTTTTTGGGCAATGGAGATAGAATTTTGATGATTTTTAATCTAATAGATTTTTGTTTACTTTTGAACCCAGACTATTTTGTGCTAAAATAATTATGTTTCAGAGATTGAGTAATAATTAGACAACCACTGCAAAATAAATCAGAAAGATTTATTTCGGCTAATTTATTTAAATCACACGGTAGATTGAATTTATTAAGCTTTATACTCCTTCTCATTACGATTGTAAAGTTTCAACATAATGTAGGTTAGTGGGTTTGTGCTATGAAACTGATGCTCTTGGAGTTTTAGTATAACAAACGTAATATTGTCGCAATATACTGGTTTCTAAAATTGGGTAAGTACTATGATATTTGAATGTGACTTTTTTATTTGATCAGGGTTCATAAGTATAGGATTTTTCAAGCTTGTGAGAACAGCCGAAATTGTTTTGGAGACACGCAATCATACCATCGCGAATCGGTGTGTCGAGACATGGATATTGCAAGTGTTTTCGTAAAAGATGACTCGTTTGCAAGCTGTTCAACTTACAAAGAAAAACCTAATAGGTACTTTTTACAAACGATATAATTTTTACCGTTCTTCGAGATGTTGATTATAGTTATTAGAGTGTATTTATCTTTTTGAAGTAAAAACTTTTTTAGCGGCGTTGTGAACTCTTTGGAATGGGTAAAAAATGTTAAACTCGCGTCAAGACATCGCGTCAGAACGCGTGACCTAAAATTCGTAAGACGGCCCTCCATCTTACGAATTTTCGATCAGGTCACGCGCAAAAAGTTTCTACTCTCCCTAGAGAGTAGAAACTTTTTTTGGAATTGGTAAAAAATGTTACACTCACGTCAGGACATGTGACCTGATCGAAAATTCGTAAGACGGAGGAAGAGTAGACCAACTGCACATCGTTAATGTTCAAGTTTTCACCTCTGCCGGCACTCCCGGAGTGCAACCCGTTGTTTTAAGTAAATAAGCATGTTTAGTATTGACACGGGATTGACACGGTATTTATATATATCGATGTTAAAACTATGTAGATACTTAATTTTTCCGGCAAATTTTATTCAATTGGAACCCTACGTGTGCGAGTCCGACTCGCACTTGGCCAGTTTATTTTAAATACCTGACCTAGTGGTCAAACGCTAGAGTACGCTAGAGTATCTCTACTATACTATCTTACCTGTTGGTACGGTAAATGACGATGTAGTCGAGGATATAAAATACATATAAAAGTCATATAAAATGAGACTGACTCTCAAAGATACCTGCCGAAACAAGTGAGATGTTTGGCGACAGATTGTCCAACTTAAGGGTGGTAGCTCGCCAGGCGGACACTATACATTGTCCTACCACCATGCGGGAGCCGTTGCTACACATTTTTAAAGTTTATATAGGTAGCTGTTTTTTTTATACAGGTATATTAATACAAGAAAGCCCAACAGCTGTATCGTGCCAGCTTACTAAGACCGGGGTTTCTTAACGATGTTTTCCTTCACCGGAGCGCGGAGAGAATTGTGAATTGAAATTTGAACCCTCTGGCGTCAAAGCCGACAAATCCCAACTCCCAATGCGCTACCGGGCATCTCAAGTTGAGCAAAGTAATAAGTTATTTTTCAAAAAAAATAAAACCGACTTCATAACCACAAAAAGGCACTCAAAAGTGAAAAATAATTTACTTAAAATTATTATATGCGTTACCCACTTCTCTATTTGAAGTCGGTGCCAGCCAAGTCTAATAGGTAGTAGATAGATAATACCCACATGTATCTACCTACTTACTAACCTACATGTACCTACTTACTACTACTACATACATAGTATCTATCTAATATCCAATAGACTTGGCTTAACTATTATATAATATGTGGTTTTATGCTTATAATTTTTTTTTGATGTGTTGATTGGTACAAAGTACGTTCATAATTCTGAGTTATTTAATTATGTATGCAGTGTCGCGGGACTGAAATGGCCGCCATTTTCGCCAAATGTCATGTCATGTCAAAAAATATTAGGTATGTTTAAAAAAGTTTGCACCCTAACAAGACTTTGCCCGGTAGAACATTCCTGTGAAGACATTATTTATTATAATTATTAATATATAATTATTTATTGAGGGCCCGGTGGCGTAATTGGGAGAACGGTCGGCTTTGATGCCGTGGTACCGAGTTCAAACCGCCGTGCACCAATGAACTTTTCTATCGAATAATATATGTTTGCTTCTCACAGTGCCCCTCCGGTGAAGGAAAACATCGTTAAGAAACCAACAACCCCCGCATGGTGGTAGAACATATCTAGTGTCCGCCTGGCCAGCTACCACCCTCAAGTCAGAAAATCTGTCGCCAAACATCTAATGTGTTCCGGCAGCTATCCTTGAGAGCCAGTTCCCATTCTAGTCCACTTCTCTATCTTCGACCGCATCATCACTTAGCAACAGGTGAGATAGTGGTCAAACGCTTGCCTATAAGATATAAAAAAAAATTATCCCCACCTTTATTTCTATCTCGCTCACAGTTACCGTAAGAATATCTTATATGCAATAGCAACCTCCATTGTGTATAATCTTCTTGGGACTCTTCTACAAAAACTAGTACATTCTCCTATGTTTGAGGTATTTATCTCCATATCTCTGGTGATACTAATCAGATCTCGATAAAATTACCACCCCGGAAACGTACGTATCCTACCTATTAAAAAAAGAATCATTTAAATCCGTTCACAATTGATGGAGAAATCGCGTAACATACACACAAAAAAAAAAAAAACATACAGACGAATTGAGAACCTCCTCCTTTTTTGCGAAGTCGGTTAAAACACTACATGGTACAAATTTTGTGTAGAGCAGAAAATGCTAGGATGATGGATTATAATGGATGGAGCCATGTCAGCCATGTGACGTTGTCACATCGACTTTCATTCTATCAACACATTGTCCTACCCTTTCTATTACAGGGGTCGCGAGATAAGAGTAAACGAGAAAACTAATATCAAATTGACAACCTCGCGCATGGGTGATCATGTCCATTTTTGACCAGCTAGCAGGCCATAATAAAGCGACGCTTTATATTTATAAATTAAAAATTAAATAGAAACATACCTACAAAGACTGAAACCCTGTTACATATTTAAATTATGTCGTGTTGTGCTGTTTTTTGTCCATCTAGAACAACTAAAGGAGGCGTAAAAGATCCAGAATTATCATTTCACATGTAAGTCTTTGTGGGCATTTATTATCATAAATAACCAATTTTTAAATCAAAATATTTAATTTGCTTACACAATATACATCTTTTTCGTCATATAACTACCGTGGTGGTAAATGGTTATCATTTTAAAGCTTTAATTTATGTAAATAACAATCATTCTTTTACGCCGCCCGGCTTGTGATGTACGAGAACTGTGCAAAACTTTGTCGATAAATATAGTCGATACCCTTATAAAAAGGAATATATAACACTAGCTGTGCCCGCGACTTCGTCCGCGTGGTAGTGTCTCTGGGTAGCATTTTTAATTATTTAGACTACTTATTTTACAAATAAGACACATGCTTATCCCACCTACACCGCACCGGACCACGCTGGGCTAATCTCCTCCCCCTCTCCGTCAAGACTATCTGGGTACCAAATTTCATTTAAATCAGTTCAGTGGTTTTGGCGTGAAAGTGACACAGACAGATAGACAGACAGAGTTACTTTCGCATTTATAATATTAGTTAGGATTAGGATTAGGATTAAATTTAAAACATTAAATATATAAACGATAACTATAAATTTAACACTAAAAATATTCAGAGAAATAAAATTGAAGTGTCTGTTTGTAATTCCAAAATAACAGCTTTTCACTAAATGCATATGAAAGTATACACGGTACTTACTAAACGGTATATACCGTATACGGTACTACTCAAATGTTTGTCTGTCTGTCTGTTTGTTTCGGCTTATCTTTGAAATGGCTGGACTGATTATAACGGGACTTTCACTGGCAGATAGCTGATGTTAAAAGTGTAACTATCAAGCTACCTAGGCTACTTTTATTTTAGAAAAAACAAATAGAGTACCGGGAAAACGAAATTGAAGCCAATGAAATAGCCCACAGCCCACGCGCATGTTGCCGCTGTCATTAAACGCGGGATAAGCCGAGGGGCCCAGCTAGTTGATTTATAATATGATGATTTTATTAAGGATGGAACGGTTAGCGTAGGGCCTCGAATAGAACGAAGCTTAAACATTTTTAACCTACTTCACAAAAAAAAGATGAGGTTCTCAGTTCGCCTTTTTATGTTTGGTACCTCATAACTCCGTAAATTCTTAACTGATTCAGAAAATTATTTTTTGTTTGGGAGAGTATGCTGCCTGTTTGGTCCCATTGTACATTTTTCGAGAACTGATAAGTATCTCCAGAGATATCTAAATAAACACCTCCAACTTTATACTGAAAATAGTTAGCGTGGCATTTGAAGTCGGTTTTTTCGTTTTGTGAACGATCTTATCGTTCATCGTTTAAACGAAAAAACCGAAAAAGAAATTATTATAAAAGTGATCAATGTAATGTCGCACAAAATTAGTAGTAACTAGATACCTAATTATATTATCAGCACTGATACTTACTCGTATTCAATCTATAATTACCTATGATAATGCTATTATATATATATATTTATCAAGAATGTGTAACAGTTTTCCACATTAATAAAAATATATAATTATGTTTAAGGTTTCCAAAATGTCCGGAAATCCGAGATCAGTGGATAAAGGCAGTAAGGCGCGAAAATTGGGAACCGACTAAATACTCCAGACTTTCTTTTTTCAAAACATTTTGAAAAATCCAGTTTTGTGCCTGGGTTGTCAATCAGGAAACTTAAAACAGACGCAGTACCGGTGATTTTTGAAGGATACCCCAATTATTATCAGCCGTCAGTAGCTAAAAAAAGAAAACAGAAAAATGAAAACCTGGAACTGTCACCGAGGAAACGAAAAAGAATTGAAGCTAGTGGAGTCAAGATAGACGATCTTCCTACAACTCCTCGGCGAGCAATGAAGGTTTTAACATCTTTATCAAAAGCGCGGATAATGGCTTCGCGGCGTCTAAGGCTCCTTAAAACTTTAAGAGAAAGTAAACGCAGAATAATTTAAAAAAATGCAAAATTGGTATATATAATAAATGATTTAAAAAACAGAGAATTAGTGAATACTGAATCTTTAGATGTGTTGGCTAGCATTGGGGACAAAAATAAAGATTTACTTTTGAGGTTAAAGCAAAAACAAAATAAAGCATCCCTTCCAAAAAAATTTTCACCCGAACTTAGAAAATTTGCACTAACTCTACACTTTTTATCACCACGCGCATATACATACGTACGGACATATTTTGATACCTGCTTACCCCATCCAAAAACCATAAGCAAATGGTATCAGAGTGTCAACTATGACCCAGGCTTTACAAAAGAGTCTTTTGAGACACTAAAAGCAAAATCAAAGCATCAACCAATCATCGGTGCCTTAACTATGGATGAAATGGCCATCAGAAAATGTATCGAGTGGGATGGTCATAAATCTCACGGCTACGTAAATGTAGGAAATAATATTGAAAATGAATGTGTTCCGGTAGCCACTGAAGCACTCACGTTTATGGTGACCTGCGTAAATGGGTCGTTTAAAATACCAGTTGGCTATTTTCTACTAAATGGTATAACTGGTATGCAAAAAGCTGAACTTGTACGTCGCTGTCTTGACCTATTGATTGAGTTTGATGTCACCATAGTGTCTTTTACTTTCGATGGAGCTCCTAACAATATTGCGATGGCTAAACAACTTGGCTGCAATCTGGATCTAGAAAATTTTAATACACAGTTTGAGCATAATGGTTTTAAAATTTCTATTCTGCTTGATCCTTGTCATTGTTTAAAATTAGTACGAAATACTTTAGGGGATAAAAAAAATATCTATGATGATGTTGGCAATGAGATATCTTTTAAATACTTTGAGTTACTTCACCAACTCCAAACTGAAGAACAACTGCATTTGGCAAATAAAATAAGACAAGGTCACATTGATTACGTAAAACAAAAAATGAAAGTAAAATTAGCTGCACAACCCTTAGGCCAGTCAGTGGCCGATGCATTATTATTTTGTCGGAATAAAATGCGACTCACTGAATTTGATGGCTGTGAAGCAACTTGCGAGTTTATAAAAATTATAAATAATATATTTGATTTGTTAAATTCGCGAAATCTTAACTCGTATGGATACAAACAAGCAATTGTACCTCGAAATTTAGACAAAACATTACAACTAATAGAAGATGGAACTGAATACATAAAAAACTTGAAATTCGCTGATGGTACTCTAGTAGTAAACTCACAAAGAAGAACTGGCTTCATAGGCCTTATAATTTGCAATCATTAAAGGATCTCATTTCTTATTTGCTTGACCATGATCGCCCCAAACTAAACTTTATTTGTACCTATAAATTGTCCCAAGATCATCTTGAGCTCTTTTTTGGTGCAGTTAGATCAATGGGTGGCTTCAACAACAACCCTTCCGCAAAACAATTCAGGACAGCGTATAAAAAGTTGCTAGTTCATGCCGAGTTTAAAGTTGCGGAAGGAAATTGTATTCCTCTAGAGGATATACATATCCTAAATTTGACAAAAAAATCAGAACATGTTGATAAAATAAACAATTCTCTCGCAAAACATAGAATGTTAGAAGAATTAGAAGAGCTGACTCAACAAGAGTTCTTAAATAATGATGATCATTGTTACATTAATGATCCAGGCCAAGTAACTGAATATGTTCAAGAAGTAATTTATTACATATCAGGGTTTGTTGTCAAAAGCTTGCAAAAACAAATTATTTGTGAAGATTGCTTAACAGCATTAAAAGGCACCAAAAAAGATTCATTGACATCTTATAAGGATATGGGAGGCTTAGTATATCCAAGTAATGACGTATATTTCATTTGCAAATTATGTGAAAAAATTTTGCGTAAATCTTTGATATGTGAACATTACAGTAAACTTAATAACAAAGACGTATTTAAAATGATACGTGACGTAATACTGCAAGTAATGCATTCAACCAAATATGAAAATGTTTTTCAAACTTTAAATGGACACCAGATCGATTTTAGCTTTTTTGAAGACCATAAATATTTACTAATTATATCCGTTTGCGAAAAGTATTTAAAACTAAGAATTCATTACATAATGAAGAACGCAGTAGTACAAAACAGTGTCAGACATTTTTATAACAAATTAATACTATTTAAAGGTCATTAGAGCATCTTAATAATAAGATGTGATTTTTGATTACTGATAACAGCCCTATTTTAGAAAAATAATAATTAGATTTAAAATTAAAAACACATTTTTAACCGACGAAAGAAAAAACGGAGGAGGTTAGTCGACGCGTATATTTTTTTTTTATGTGTGACCACGCATATCTTTTTACAGAGTAGTCTCATTTCGATAGTTATTTTTTTATTGGAAAGGGACCAAGGGGCCATTTAAATTTTAACGAAATCGGTCGAGCCGTTTTGAATAAATCAACAAAAATAATGGATAAAAGTATCATTTTTTGGATTTTACCATATTTATCATATCATTTTTTTTTCATAGATTTTATCATATCATCAATGTATGCCAACAAACTCTGGAAAAAACAAACTAAACAAAGAGCCGAAAATCTGGCTCAGTTGCTTGTGTTGAGAGAGGCATATGTCTAGCAGTGGACTGATACCGGCTTATTATGATGATGATGATGTTATTTTACAGGTGGTACAATTTAAATTTCATCGAGATATGTTATGTATCTCCAGAGATATGAATATAAACACCTCAAACTTAGTATTGAAATTGACTAGCGTGACGTTGGAAGTTGGTTTTTTTAGTTTTTTATGTGATCTTAAATTATTTTTATTGTTATTATAGAGCATAAATGTTTTATTTAAAGTTTGTCCGGGCCAGGGGTAAGCAATGACGCCTGCTTTTAACAAGTAGATTATGGCCACAAAAAATGATAAAATAAACTTTAAAAAAAAATGAAACCGCCGAAAAAACTGAAAAGCAACAAAATAATTAAACTTAATTTATTTAACCTTAATAACGAAATTCTTAAACTACTCTTAATATACCTAAGTTATATATATATATTTTTTTATTATTTTTATATAGTTATATTTTTATATTTTATATATTTTTGTAATTGTTTTGAGTTTTTAACTAAACATAATAACTAAGTTCTTAAACTAATAAGGTTAAATAAAAAAGTTTAATTATTTTTTGCTTTTCAGTTTTTTCGGCGGTTTCATTTTTTTTTAAAGTTTATTTTATATAGTCATATTTCAACTAATTCACACAAAACCTTAATGAATTATACACCTAAACCTTCGTTATAAATCACAATAGCTATGTGTGAAAAACGCATGAAAATCTGTTCAGTAGCTTCTGAATTTATTGCAAACAGACAGACAGACAGACAGACAGACGCGGTGAGGAACTCTGTTTTAACCAACTTAACAAAAAAGGAGGAGGTTCTCAATTCACCTGTATTTTTAACTGACTTCACAAAAAAAGATGAGGTTCTCAATTGAAAAAAAGTATATACAGGCTAATTGAGAACCTCCTCCTTGTATTTTTTTTAACGTTTTTACCACAGAACTCCGTCAAATCTTAACCGATATGGAATATTATTTTTTTGTTTAAGTGGGTGTGTTCTTTGTGAAGTGTAGGTTTCCACCAAGAAAGGGTTTGAAATTTTTCCCCTGAGAGGGTAAAATAGAGGGTTGATCTTCCTATGAAACTTTTTGGTCACTGGGTCCATTGACTCGAAAGTTTGTACATATACTCATCAAATTCAATCATAAGACACGTGTATCACAGTCCTTCAAAAATAATCCCTCACGTGTTTGTCGTACTAATATATCAAACGCAGCCTAAAGTGACCACTGGTACTGCTACACCTACACACATGAAATTTGGAGGGTGTGTTTTTTTGTAATGGTTGTAAAAGTTTTATCCACCAGGAAAAGGGTTTACAAAATTTTATTCCTAAGAGGGTGAAATGGAGGGTTGAACTTTCTATGATTTTTTTTATTCTCTGGGTCAATTGTCTCGGAATTGGTACACCTACTCTTTAATTAAAATTATGAGACACGTGTATCACAGTTTTCTAAAACATTTAAGATTTGTATTTCAGACAAGGGTAATATAGATTAAAGTTGACTAATTACAGTTAAGTACTAAGTAAGGAAACTATTTAAGTACTTAGTAGCATTTTTATAACTATAACTAATGTCCAAAGTGCAATAAAGTACTAATTATTTTTATCACATAAATTGTTTTCTTTTTACATAAGTTTTAGTTTTATACATTTTTCACCTTTTAATCGATATGTTCTGCACTAGTGATCACTTCCCTACTCAGGCACAATCTAGCAGTTCTAGACACTCACACAAACAGAAAATGGACATGCTGCCAAAGTTTTGACGCCATCCATTATAATCCATCATCCTAGGATTGAAGTGACCCGTGCGTAGATTTAGTTAAAAATAAGAAAGAAAATTATCGTGAAGTATAAACCGAAAGAGTTTCTAAAGCTGTCTGTTTGACGAATTCCACTGCCAGTAAGACCGCTAATTTGCCTACCAACCTTTTGAAAGCATACAATAGCTATATTTTTCTAAGAACTTTTAAGAGGTCAAACCTCGTTAGATGTGTAGGCCCATTAAAGGCGAAGTGCATTTGTCGCGACTGGTCGGCGTCGGCGCATCCACATTCCTTGCTGTTTCTATGGTCCTAATGTCGTTATTGTAACTGTTAGTTAGGTATTCTGGTACTACAGTAGCCAAGTTAAAGACTGGTTGTAAGTTTAGAGAGCAAATTTTGTTTTAAAAATACATGATCAAGTAATGTAATTTAGGTCAAAATGCGATAATGCCTATATTTATGATATGTTTAATAAATAGAGGCAAGGAAATATTTTATCATCAAATATATATATAAATATATCAGATGTAGAAATATTTCTCTCTCTGTCTGCTCTAAGAATCTTCGTGCAATTTTCACAACAACAATACTGACAATTTCCATATTCAAAGTTTGAACCTTAAGATCCCTCTTTGATTTTTTTTAAACACAAACTTTAATCTAGGAGCATGTTCCAGGGAGGAAACGGGGAATACATTTGTATGGAAAAGTGCACCCCGCGCTCAAAAAATGCATATTATTTGCGCTTACATTTATTAACTAAATAACTTACACAAAGCAGCACTACTCTCGATTTTTTGTGGCAGCACCCACAAAAGTACAGTCATGATATCACACGTGATCTAGCTCCGATTAAAATACCGATGCATACATATATACAGTTCCTCTTGGCATGTTCCGCACAATGAAAGCAATGAGCGAATCAACTAACCAGCTGAGGTTCTCACGCGATGAAAGCAGTGATGTAAGCATGTGACGATAGTAGCCACAGCATTTAAAATCCGCACAACAGTATACAAACTTATCTCTTCAGGTGAACACAATTGGAACTAAAATTTAATCAAGTAAAATTGTAAGTCTCCTCAACAAAATGCCACACTAGCGACTGATGTAAGCATGTAACGAGAGTAGCCATAGCGTTTACAATCCTCACAACAATATACAAACTTACCACTGTGTAACTTAACTTATATGAGTACAATTTAAACTAAACTTTATTGAAGCAAAATTCTCAGTCTCATCTGCACTGGCGACACTACCAGCTGAATGGATAAGATGGTATTTCACTAGTGTCACCGGACCTAACTTAATACACGGTTTGATAAGTTTATGAGTGTTGTATGTAAAGTTTATTGGTGATAGGAATGAAAACACTTGGCCAGGTCACAGCAAACGATGGGTTGTGACGTGGTGTTTGATGGGACTAATTGTCTGGAGTTTTAGAAGGACTTGGCGCCATTGCGTCCTCCATACATATATAATATATATAACTATCTATGTATTATTGTATAACCCAAACATATGCCTACATTGGACAAAGCAAAGCATTAATTTTCTTCATACGCTAAGACTAGATCGATGCTTATGATGAGTAACGTTTTATAATACCGGTCCGACAGCTGATGTAATTTTTTATTATACTTATAAAAATTTAGAATGCACTGACAATTTGAAATTTTCAGGCGGACTTTGTTTAATGTTTGGATTTTTAATTAATTATGAGAAACTGTTTTTTCTCTCTTAGAATTTTAAAAACTGACTTTAAGCACTAAAAATACATTATTTGAAAGGGTTTTTTATTATTTTTTACTTCGGTTAAACTTGGTTGGAACGGGCAGAGATTCACACAACCTGACAATTGAGCAATTACGAAAAACAATTTTCGTGGGAACTACTAAAACTGCTATTTATACCATGTTTAATTAGTAGAAACTCGAGTAAATATTGTAAGAACAAAAATATTAATTATAAAAATAATTTATGCATAGCTTCTCTCAAATATTTATACCATGCACGTTGTGTAGTCAAAAACTAAATTATTTTTAACCGACTTCAAAAAAAGGAGGAGGTTTCTCAATTCGACCATATATATATATATATATATATATATATATATATATATATATATATTTTTTATGTTTGTTCGCGGATAACTTCGTCGTTTATGAACCGAATTCGATTATTCTTTTTTTGTTCGAAAGGAGATATCCCATGTGTGGTACCATGGTAATTTTATTGAGGTATGATAAGTATCTCCAGAGATATTGAGATAAACATCTCAAAATTGGTACTGAAAATGAATAGCGCGGCATTGAAGTCGGTTGTTTTTTAGTTTTTAAACGATATTATATTGCTTTAATAGCTCTTAGCGAGCATCTGGGCATAGAAGCTAACTTGGTTTTGCAAAACGTAAAACTAAAACGTTAAAGAATCGCTTTTGAATGTTATGTGAGTTATTTTTGTCTGATCTCAAAAATAGTTCAATATCAAACCTTTTTTTATGCCATAAGCCGCCTGTAAACTAAATTATTATTATTTTAATTATTCGATAGGATATATATAAGCGTGGTAGAGTCGTATCGTATCCTGTGAATTATTATAAAATATGTCTACTTTAAAGCAATCTCAAGAAAAATGGAGGGAAACACCTCGGAAGAGAAACACCACCTGCACTAACTGACAAGATCACTTACGCAGCTAGGGAATCCCAGAGTCCATATTATCTACTAGCTTTGCCCCGCGCCTTCGTTCGCGTTAAAAAGTTAATTCAGGTTATGAAATATTTGTATGCCAAATTTACCATTTTGCCGTTTTCTGCAGTCATCTATACTCAAAGTTAACTTAATATGCAAGTATCTAGATGGCGTTGAAGCATTATGCACTGTTCTTTTTGTTAGTATTGCCTCAATTTATGAGATCCTGTATCGCGGATATTTTTCTTGATGTTAGTGCAAGAAAAACTTGCAACGTCAGTCTAAAAAATTGAAGTCTTTAGAAAAATTTCAATATTAGTATGATTGCTCGACAGTTGGCGTATTCTAGGTTTAATTAAGGTACTAATAAGCACTAAACGAAGATGTTTGCATTTTATCTACACTAATATAATAAGACAGAGACAATTCGATACGAAAATTGGGTTACATACCATATATAAAACCATATACCAGTAATTAAAAAAGGCAATGAGTTCGGTAATAACTATTAATAAAAGTGGCTGACATACAGCCTTGTGTTCAAATTATGTTATGGTTTCCGGCCATGCGCACTCACATGCTTGCATGAGCCGGGTTTTTACGAGAACATTCAATATCGTTCCAATTTGCTAATATCTGGTTCCGCACCTTGTTTTATATAACACAAGTGTAATAAGCTGTCAATAATTGGATATTTACTTGTTTCTGAACACTAAAGTAGGATAATCTTTATTTACATCAAATATTTACAAATTGTAGAATTAATTAAATAGTATATGTCCTTTAAAATAAATTATGCTAAAACTATAAATATAATATGTAATTGATAAATGCTATAAAAAAAAAATAGTTACAAATAAAAAACAGAACCTAGGTTGCTGTCTACCGGTAACGTTCCCAAAAAGCTGGCGACGTTACCTCGTTGAATTACTAGGCTAATCAGTTGGCCGAGGTAAGCGAAGCGCCATCTCTTTGGTCATGACGTCTATTAAGCGTCTGGTCCGTTCCTTTACCCGGGCATCTCGACCCCACGGACCTATTGTTTCGACCCTAAACGGAAGAAAAATGTAGGTATTAGGCTTAGGTAACTCCGGACACATCTATATCTTCGGGTAATCCCTAAACGGATATATGTCCTCCATTCCTCTTGCCAAAACCTTAATATATCCCATATATCTTGATGAAACATTAAAATCTTGATTTACTATATCGCGACAATTCTGCGTGCGACGAAATTATATTGTGTGGCGCGGCAAGTGTTGCCGCACCAGGCCGCAAACGAATGAGACAAATACTTATAAGCTAGCTATTGCCAAAGGCAGCATAAAAAAAATCTATATAAAAACTATATAATAACTTTCACAATATAGGTAGGTAATCGATTTAGCGACTTTTACAGATAGCTAGTAAGTAACTCATAAGATTTATTACCACTACGGGCGGTTATTGATTACTAAATTTAGTTGTGACACAGATTTTAATGTGGGAACGGAAGACTTAAAATTACATAGACAGGAAACTTAAATGAAATACTTATGATTTAATTTAAGTTAAACATAAGACATGCTAGAGCAGTGACAACGTTGATAAGTGTGCAGTCATTTTATTTGATCAAAACAACGTTGTGATCGTTACGATGTTGTTCAACCTAAAATAAATCGGAAGGGATACCTTTATCACTTATACTTATATTGAGGTTAGAGTTAATTATTTCACTTCAAAATATCGTCGCATAAATTCTCTCAGGTAAAAAATTGGTTTATTTTTCATAATAAAAAAAATACTCAATATAATCCACGATGAGTACCTATTTTGAGCGGTGACCCAATATTTTATACCATAACAAGAATTCAAGACCACATTCAGTAAATAATCAAGCAAGGAATCCAAGGGACTTGGCAAGACTTCAAGGCGAAAACAATACAAATAACAACGTAATGTTCAGTGATGACCGTAATTCAATCGGCTCCACAAATCGAGCATTGTTTGCATGTAGGTCACCTAACGATGAGCAATATGACCACCACATGCCAACCATAGGTTTATTTTAAAAGAACTAATAAAACAAGCTTGAACTAAAAAGAAGATTCCTGGCTCTATCATGAGATCCTCGTTATCTAGCCCAATCTAATCAATTTGGATTACAATATACAATAGAGTTACCAAATTATAGTATTATCGTATAGGGTACGTACAAAGTACGTATATAGGATACGTACAAAGTATTATTTTGACCCGACCATTACAAGTAGGTTAAAATTGACTCCTACAATTTATTACATTGTTAGTTACAAGTGAAGCTGATAAAACAGGCGATGCAAAATAAAATTACTTAGTCCTAAAATTTTTTGGTATCTTTACAAAATTGATGCTCTAAAATGCAGGAAAATATCGTGACACTTGGTAGTGCTGGTTCTGGCTTCATGGAATTTATTTAGAATTTATTGTATTTCTGTGGGACTCTTGCTTAGGAAATGTGGCTTAAAAATAATTCTCAAAAATAATTATAGATTCGCTGAAATGAGGTTAGATATTTTTAATTATTTTATGTTCAAACTTTGAATGACCTCATAGTACGAAAATACCACTAAATACATCTGTATACTGTATACCACTATATACATCTCTATCTCTATCTCTATACGCAAGTAATTTAGAGCTTTCAGTTACATGGGCCCCATCATCCTGACTTAGATTGCTTTGCCCTACTGGTGATATCACTTTTTCGATTTATCCCCACTAATCATGCTACGTGTCTAAGGCTACTACAAATGAAGCTCATACTTGAAAATATTTCCTGTTATGATTGTAAAATAATGTTAAAAAGCTGTAAAAATAAAATGTAAGTCTGGAATCGACTTGTGAACGTTCCATCAACCAAGGGTCGTCAAATCACGAGTGAATAGATCAAGAGTCAACCTTTTAGGCAAGCATGCGACATAGCAGATCACGTCGTCACAACATCAGGTAATATTGTGGTCAAACGCATATCTATAATTATTGAGGTACAATACCTAGGTATTTCTCAGTATACATAATACATACATAGAAAAGCGAGTTAGAAATGCCTCCTTTAGAACAGGCGAGTATTGTACGTCAGTAGGTCACCATACGGCGAGTGACCAACAATGCCTGCGCTTGTCTCTTACTAAATTGACATGTCCGTTCGGAAGTCAAGCGCATTAGCATGTATTGCATTGCATTATACCTACATCAAGTTATACAACCAGCCTGTTGCACAATCGAGACACTTCGGCATGTGTCTGAAGATAAAACGCTTTCTATTATTATAATAAATACATCATTGGTTACCTATTCATTGTCGCAGCGGTCATTTACATTTTGTTTTATTGACATATTGAATCTATCAATCAATTTCTTTTGCACGTGTGCGACTTTCAATTTACGGCGTGATTATTTAGCACTGTAAATCAATGACGGGTGTAAAATCAATTTTGAAAAAAACTCAAACTGATAAATGAATAGGCGTCTCAATTATATCACGAGTTGGTGGTGTCAGAGATGAATATACTAGTTACTACCTAAGTATTGTTGCTGTTACGGTTTAAAAATTATAATGCTCCCATTTGTCTAACTTCATACAAAGGGAGGTGCTCAATTTGTTTAATATTCTTATGTGTACCTAGCCGTTCCCGCGACTTCGTCCGCGTGGAATAGTGTCTTTTAATGCTACCCACCTGTAACAAATATGACACATACGTATCCCAACTACTCCGCGCCGTACCACGCCACGCTAATCCCCCCTTCCCTCCTCCCCTCACATACCCTCCCCTCCCCCTTCCCCTCATTTCCACCTCCCCTCCCCCTTCCCCTCATTTCCACCTCCCCTCCCCTCCCCTTCCCTTCCTCTTCTCCTTCCCCTCACTTCCACACCCCCTCCCCTCCAGCTTTCCTCCCGTCCCCTACCCACCCCCTTAACTCCCCCTCAACTCCCCTTAACCTACCCACCCCTCCCCCTCCCTCCTCACAATCTTTGAATGTCATATTTATTTATATTGAAACCACAGCCAAAAAATAAGTTTCAAGCTTCTAGCTTTAAAAATGACGATACTTCCATACAACTTTCCATCCCGCCATTCAACCCCTTGTAACCCACTTTTCGCATTAAAAAGCCTATGTCCTTTCTCAGGCTCTATACTATCTGTGTACCAAATTTAATTTAAATCGGTTGAGTAGTTTTGGCGTGAAAGCGATTCAAACAGACAGACAGAGTTACTTTCGCATTTATAATATTAGTAAGGATAAATAAAACCTAGAGATGGCGCTAGCGTAGATTTTAATAGTTCTCCTTTAAATATTGCCTAAATGTATGAAATCCTGCATCGCGCAAACGATATTTTCCGCGACATTGAAACCAATGCACTTGCTTCGTAATTGAACATCTCAAAAGTTGAACACGTTAAAAACGTTTTCTCCTTATAAAATTAGTCTGGAAGTCTTCATGTTCTTATAATATGAGTTTTTTATTGTGAATAGCAGATTGTCATTTGACTACTATTTTAACTGATTAGGTATCTGTGACATAGTGGTTGTGTGACAAAGTTTGACAAAGTGACAAGATGGTATCATACTTGTTTGAACGTATAAGACATTGAGAAGAGGCACTGAACAAACAACATTAGCCTGATCGTTTTCAAAAAAATCGTATAGAATCTCCGGTTCGTACGCTAAGAGAAAGTAAAATCCCTGCATCCTGGATACTTTTAGATGCGGAAGTTCCTCTAGGCTTTAGACATGTAGGATATAAGTAATTGATCTTCCTCATTCACCTAAACAGATTAACTAAGCAGGTTTAACAAGTTACGAAGATGTAAGGGCAGGCAAGGAAGACTTGGCGACTTTCACCCACGCCTGAGGAACCGTGTTGCTTTACGTAAACAGTCGTGACCTGACTTTCTTATCTTTGATTTCGATCAAGGAACAACAACAAGTGTTTTGTAGGTCAATTATAAGTCCTGTTTGGTTTTGAATTGAATACTGGAACACGGAGCTCTCTGTGATTCCATTGTTTCGGATATGTACTGGTTAATTGTCTAATAGGGTCAACTAGTTTACACTACTACATACTTGAATTGTCCCCTAGCAATTAGCAATGTTTGTAATCTGACTTGAAGTATCCTAAGTAATGTTTGCAAACTTAATCGTAAATCAGTTTCTTAACTGCGGCAATATACTTTATACAGAAAAGTACAAAGTACAGTACACAAGTAAATATAAATACAAAATGCTTTATTTTATTATTTATTGTGAAAAGTTTTTAGGTATTTTTGATTCAAAGCCCTGCTTTTTCGCTTTAGAATGAAAAACGTATTGCAAAAAAGCAGTCTCTTCCCAAGTAATATGTATAATTATATTATATTACTTTTATAATTATTAAACAAATAAACTAAATCTAATTAACTAGATATTAATTGCTATAGTATTTTGTGTGTGTGTATGAGCGCGCGCATATGTGTGGGTTTATGTGTGTGTGTTGTGTGTGCGTTTAAGTGCGTGCGCGATTGTTGGCGTGTAAGTGTGTTTGTGTTTTTTAACCGACTAAAGGAGGAGGTTCTCAATTAGTCTGCATGTTTTCTTATTTTTATTTTTTTATGGGTATGTTTGGATGTTACACAGAAAAACTAACTATATGTGGGGTGACGCCATGGACTTATGAAATATTCTTTAATTATTTATTGCATAAGAATAAATCTTTCTATGGAGAGATTATTTAACAGACTTAGGTACCTACATATTCTATAAACATGGTCACAGTTAATTACATAGGCGTGATGTCATGCACCAAAAGTTTCATAGACCGATATGTAAATAATTCATGAGACATACGAGTATAATTGTTCGAATAATCGCCGACTTGTTTTAATCATACCAGTCAATTTGCACCCACGCTGCATTTACAAAAACAATAAATTTATGGTGGGTTTACTTTTTTGCAATATCTTTGCTATTTCCTGGTTACTCCATCAATTAGCAATTACAATAGGTTGTAAGCATGTGGTTCCTATAGATATAGCTAGGCAACGGAATGAGATTGCAATCGAATGAACGTTTACGTTTTATAAAGTAGTAAGAGCTCTTGTGTGAGTTAACTATCTTTTGTATATTATATATTTTAAAAGGCTAACGTTACTGACTGACTGATTGACTGATCTATCAACACACAGCTCAGACCACTTAACGGATTGCGCTGAAATTTGGCATGCAGATAGTTATTATGACGTAGGTATTCGCTATAAGAGGAGATAAAACGGGGGTACACATTTTGTATGGAGGAAGATATTCGAAACTTGACACAAGTACAAGTAAATAAATAAGTAATTACGTAATCCAGGCTTTTTCAAAATTCTATCCCTAAGAGGTTGAAATGGAGTTACAATCCCTATTTCCATTGGTCACGCCATATTTTAAAAACGAGTGGAAAGATTTGCACAATTCTTTTTTTATGTACTTTATAAAAGAAAAGTTATAACGAAAGAAAAAAAATTATAAATAAATTAAAGAAGTCTTTAACGCGGGTGAATCGGGGCACTTCTAGTTACGTATAAGTACAGCGAGCCGTTTCCGAATTCCGTTATGATGTTTGGTATCAGCCAGAATGGAATACGGTTTGGGATAGTAGATTTGATAAAAGTCAGTTGACTAGCGCCTCGTTTCATCAGGAACTTTTAATTCCAGACAAGCACTATTCCAATTTAGACCCCATCATCACCTAAAATTAGGTGAGCTATCGGTTACGCGATGTGTATAAGACATAAGGAAAAAAACATGAATACATTTGTATAGGTAAAAGGAGTATATTATATCGACATTCCACCTGACTTGCTACCAAAAAGTAGCTTACCACCACAAAGGAGAAAATCTGCCGCCATAACCTTACGGTGTTCCGGCAGCACACAGCCCTTGAGAGTAAGAGTATTTTAAGCCTAGCGTGTTCACCATCTTCGACGACATCATCGCTTACCACCAGGCGAGATAGTAGTCAAACGCTAGCCTATAAGTAAGTATAATATAAGATATAAAAAAACATGACAACTCTCGTATCAAGTTGAGTTACTCAAATTATCTATAAACGACGTCAGTGTGGTAAATAAATCACCGATGCGATGGTGCAACTGATATGGTTCAACCGTTAAAGTTACAAATGACAAATGATTCTACTGTTAAGCAAATGGTGCAAGAGTCAATGTTATGGTATTGAGAGTTAAATGTACCAGTCGGACGAAGTAACACGGAAGTTTATATTTGTGAAGCCTTTTCGTCAATCTAAACAGCTCTTCTAGTATGTCTGACGTCGACGAATGGTGGTTTATTATTTTCTCATTTAATGTATATTTCTATATATTTAGAATAATTATTGATATGATCTATTTCGGTGTTTTTATATATTTTAGCTATTCGCAGGTTGACACACACCCTTTTTGGACTATTCAGCACGTCTAGTTTCAGGGCTAGTTAACTCAAGATCCAAGTCATATTAGTGGGATAAGTTTCGAGGCTCTCTTTTCCTAGACTCTCAAAGAGCAGATAAGTCTTTACTACCACGAAACGTGAGTATTGAGACGTTTCTCCTAGCCTTCGATGTATTATCTTAAAATCTAAATAATTCGTGTTGTAAAATGTAAAACTTTACTAAACCTATTTCAAAATTCAGAAGATATCGTTAGTTCTAAACATATTTTCATTACTACAGAATAAAATCATGATACATTCAATATTTTCCACAGTTTGTAGGAGCATTATATCGATGTTTTGGAGAAAATCTGCCACCATAACCTTACGGTGGTGATCCGGCAGCACTCAATCTTTGAGAGTCAGACCATTCTAGGCCTAGCGTGATTGCCATTTTCGACCACATCGTCGCTTACATCCAGGCAACATAGTGGTCTATCTGGTTCAGTTCTGGGCTCCCAAGATACAGGCTTAGCCTAGTTTGGGGCCCATTGCGAATCTTGTACTGTACCTATTTATGGCAATAAACAATTTATTTATTATTTATTTATTATTAATCGCTAGCTTATCAGATCAGACATTTAAAAAAAGCCTTTAGTAGAGTTATACATATATATACATATATAATTATAGAGTTCGACAATATTATTTTATTTACCGATATTTTATTTGTCATAAACTAACCTTTCATTTAGGTACACAGTTTTTGATGACATTTTCTTATTTTATACACACGCACGCGCGATAACTTGAAAACGGGTGTGCCGATTTAGCCTATTCTTTTTTGATGTCTTTTATGATATAAAGGTTTTTACAAAAGAATAGTTCTGAGTAAATAATAAGAGTTTTTAAAGAAGGTGAAGCCGCGGGGCACTTCTAGTAATTTAATAATTAATCAACCGATGTAGGAAGTTGTAATCACCAACCTTCAAAATCGTATGCACATGACATTTATTACATAGAATTTCACACTAGCAGATGTGTGATTCAATCATTAGATACTACGGCATTGAGTTAGACGTTTTAGTAAAACAGCCTTGAGTACATGAATTTTCTTTAAATGGACACATTCATATAATAAATATGACCTACAGTAAATTGAAGTGTTTGATAACGTCGTATTGTTTTGTTTAAATACGTATAATCAGATTTTAGTTTACGGTGTTGTTAAAGCTCTAAGTTAAAGGTTACTTGGGTGATTGTTGGATAATTAGTGGTAGGTTGGATTCAGAAGGCTTTCTGTATTAATCTGTCTTAATTAACCGTAGAACATAAAATCCTTTACAATTTTATTGTTCGCGATTTCTGCAAGTAAAGCAGCATCGGAGCAGATTTTCTTAATTGCTTTTTATTTTCTGTTTTGAACACAGGTATAATATTAAATATTTGCAGCGAGTCTTACGTAGAAACATTAACCATCGACTCGCTATGTGGAGGAATGATGTTCTGTGCTGGCCAATGGGGGCTACAGTTTTCTCGTTCACCGGGTAGAGCCACTGAGTAAAATGGTCTTGAAGACAGCTGTCAAGCCATATAATTTTTATTGAAACATCAAATTAAATGATATGCCGTGGATACGAGGGTCATTCAATAAATACTTAGCCTACAAAAAGTAAACGAAAATTTTTGAAAAGTGGCAATTTATTTTTCAACATAGTCTCCTTTCAGTTCGATACACTTAGCCCAGCGATGCTACAATTTTTTTAACCCGTCCGAAAAATAGTTTTTACCAAACTCTGCAAAATAGGCCTCCGTGGCGGCGATGACCTCCTCATTTGATCCATATCTATTCCCGGCGAGAGATTTTTTCAGATTAGGAAACAGAAAGAAGTCACAAGGGGCCAAACCTGGAGAATACGGTGGATGGGGCAGCAATTCGTAGCGTAATTCAACCAATTTGGCCATGGCAACGGTAGACGTGTGAACCGGTGCGTTGTCGTGGTGAAACAGCACTTTTTTCCTAGCCAGATGGGGTCGTTTTTTCTTTAATTCGGCGTCGAATCGGCCCAATAAATCGGCATAGTAAAGCCCTGTAATTGTTTTACCCTTCTCGAGGTAATCGATGTAGATCACACCTTGTGAATCCCAGAAAACGGTGACCATAACTTTTCCGGCCGATTTTACAGTTTTCGCCTTCTTTGGAGCACGTTCCCCGATCTGGATCCATTGTTTTGATTGCTCCTTGGTCTCTGGTGTGTACCAGTGGATCCAGGTTTCATCGACGGTCACAAAACGACGCAAAAACTCCGCTGGATTCCGCTTAAACAGCGCCAAACACGTCTCCGATGTGGTCTCACGGTTGCACTTGTTTTCAGGTGTGAGTAAACGCGGCACCCATCGCGCCGACAGCTTTCTCATGCCGAGTTCCTCGTGAAGAATATGATGCACTATTCCTTCTGAAATGTCTACAGTCTCAGCTAGCTCCCGAACCTTCAATCGGCGATCTGCCAATACGAGATCATGGATTTTTTTAAATTTTTCCTCCGTAGCAGCTGTTTTCGGTGCACCTGGACGTGGTTCATCAAAAACCGACGTACGGCCACGTGCAAACTCGTTGAACCAATTCTTGACGGTGGCCATCGATGGAGAAGAGTCACCGTACACAGCATCCAAGCGCTCTTTGATTTCGATGCGCGTTTTCCCTTCCAAAAATAGGAATCGAATCACCGAACGATATTGCTCTTTTTCCATTTTTGTAAAACCGATCGATACGTTCGCTACCATAAGTTATCAAAATAAAACAAATGAAGGGATTGGAATGAAAATTTGAAAAAAGAATTAAAAAAGAATGTGCTACACTGTGGTAAAACTCTTTTGAAACTACAGCGCCCTCTGGCGATGAGGCTAGATACTTATTGAATGCACCTCGTATGTACATTGAAATAATGACATTGGCATAAATCCTATACCATAGACGTATTTATAAAAGGATGGTGCACTGCAGATGTTTTGACAAATTCAATTTAATCCGTATGATTTAACTATAAGGTTGTAATTGCTTTGTAGAACAAAACGGCTCAATTGAAAGACACCCGGGTGGGAGTATGTCCTTGTCTAACAATCTGCTTGTCCTAATCCTAACTAATATTATAAATGCGAGACGAACTCTGTCTGTCTGTCTGTCTGTCTGTGTCACTTTCACGCCAAAACCACTAAACCGATTTAAATGAAATTTGGTACACAGATAGTCTAGAGCCTGAGAACGGACATAGACTTATTAATGCAAAAAGAGGCTTGTAAGGGGTTGAAAGGGAGGATGAGAAGTTGTATGGAAGTATCGTCATTTTAGGAGCTAGAAGCTAGAAAACTTATTTTTTAGGCTGTTAATTTGTTATAAATAAATATAACATTCAAAGTTTCTAAAAGTTTTACCCTCAAGGGTGTAAAATAACAATAGGGGATGAAAGTTTCTATGGAAATATGTAAGGTTTATGTTAATGTTTTACTGAACCGATTTAAATGGAATTTGGTACACAGATAGTCTAGAGCCTGAGTAAGGGACATAGGCTACTTTTTAATGCGAAAAGAGGGTTGTAAGGGGTTGAAAAGGGGGATGAAAAGTTGTATGGAAGTATCGTCATTTTTAGAGCTAGAAGCTTTAAACTTATTTCTTAGGCTGTTGATTTGATATAAATAAATATTACATTCAAAGTTTGTAAAAGTTTAACCCTCAAGGGTATAAAAATAACAATAGGGAATAAGGGATGAAAGTTTGTATGGAAATAGGTAAGGTTTATGTGAATGTTCTACTAAACGGATTTAAATGAAATTTGGTATACAGATAGTCTAGAGCCTGAGAAAGGACATAGGCTACTTTTTAATGCAAAAAGAGGGTTGTAAGGGGTTAAAAAGAGGGATGAAAAGTTATGTGGAAGTATTGTCATTTTTAAAGCTAGAAGCTTGAAACTTATTGTTTTGGCTGTTGATTCGATATAATTAATATGTCATTCAAAGTTTGTGAGGGGGAAGGGGGAGGGCAAAGGGGAAGGGGAAATGAGGGGAGGGGAGCAAGGGTGGAAGTGAGGGGAAGGGAAAGGGGGAGAGGGATGGGAGGTGAAAGAAGGGGAGTGGGAGAAGGGAGAGGGAGAGGGGAGGGGGAAGTGGGGGGAAGATAGAGGGGACGGGTGGGGAAGTGGGGGAAAGGGGAGAGGGAAGTAAGAGGAAAGGGGGTGGAGTGTAGAGAGAGGGAGAGGGGAGGGGAGGGGTGAGGGGGAGGGAGAGGGGAGGAGGATTTGCGCGGCGTGGTAGGGTGCGGTGTAGTTGGGATACGCATGTGTCTTATTTTTAAAATAATTAGCCTAAATATTTAAAAATGCCACCCAAAAGCACTATTCCACGCGGACGAAGTCGCGGGCACAGCTAGTCCTATATATGTATAGTATATATATCAGTTGTCCATACAAAAGAAAGAAACAAACTCCGTTTAAGGTTGGTCTCATTGGGGCCGGTGTACGCAGTCTAGTTTAATATTAAGTAGCCGGTCTGAGTCCTATACTAAAATTGACATTGTCTTTTCGCGGACCTTAATGTAGCGCCCCCAACGACAAATTCACACTAGATAGCCCCCTGTTCGAAGGATATGTTTAAAAAATGCGAAATATTGAAATATGCATGTACTTGCTATGAAAAAAATGCACATATATTTTATATATTATATAGGGAAGGAACAGGTCAAGTAGGTACTTTCTCGTTCGATCAAGACTTAGTTAGATAATAGACATTATTTATTGATACAAACAGCTTGCTACACGATACGTATCAGCGCATTTAAATGCTCTAATGAAGCAATAAGAACGTTTTTATATTCCGACGCAAAAGTCATTTCCATCAATTTATGAGTTTTATGACTACAAGTGAATTGAAAGAAAAAAAATTTGGAAAGAGATCAGTAAAAAGATGTATTTATCCATATTATTACAATTTCTGGATGTAATAAAAAAAAGACAAAAATAGCAATAACTTTCTAGCGTTTTGCGTTTTTATATTTTATAAATTTATAAAAAATAATAAAATAAAAGTTTGAGAAAAAGAGTCGAAGATTAGTATCAGAGGCGTGTCATAGGAGAGGCCTATGTTCAGCATAGATAATAATGATGGCGATGATAGCGTTTTATTACTAGCTTTATCTCTACTTCACGGCGAATTTATTTGTCCGTCACAAATCTTGCGATTGATTTTAGAGCGACTTCCCGAGGTTCGATTGAGCTGAAATTTTGCATACATGTGTAAATCACGTGACAATGTAATATTATGATGTTAGCCTATAGATTAGACACATGGTGCTGATCTGATGATGGAGCTGGAAGGTGGCCCAAAGGAACTCCTAAACTTCCTTCCTACTTCCTAAACACATGTTATACCCGTCGTGTTTGGGCTCGTTGGATTTGTCTTGACTTAGTCTGGTCCTAGGTTATGTAAAAGGTTGTGTTTAAAAAGGTTTTTTGAAATATTACTTGTCTAGGTTATAAGCACTATTATGCCAAATTTAATCCAAACCGTTTAGTTGTTTCAGCGTGATTGAGAAACAAATACACGACCATCCAAATATATACCATAGACATTTATAATATTGGTAGGATCGTGGCAAATATCCTCTTACCATCAATCGAAAATCATGGATATTTACATTAAAAAATACATAATTTTATCAGAACCAATGTAAACAAGAGTTTAATATGTATATGGGTTGTTGTGGAAGTGATCACAACAATCATGAATTGAATAATAAGTATCGATTACTATACAGCATCTGTTATGCTATCGGTGTGTCATCGGCAATGTTTTGATAAATACTATAGCATATACATACATATATGCCATATACATAAATATGTAAAATACTAGATACCATTAGGTCGCAAAAGTACATTTTGTAGCTCAAATTTAAAGTCAACGGATTAATGTAATTAAATTTTTTTCTGGTAGGTACTCTAGAAGTATATTTGGGCATCTGAGGAAATTGTAATAATTCCAAAGTACATACATATATTTAATAAACCTTCAATAAACGTTGAACATGTGTCATTTTGTGGGCGGATGCAAAGTAATTATTATTATTTGACCGTAAAGGTCTTTGGGATTATTATCATTTATTTATAGAATAACAAACCTTGAAACAGCCTTGCTCTTGTTGCAATATTATATGCAAGAAATATGTTAAGTAAATTTTTACATACGGACAGCACTACGAGTAAGTACTGGATAAGGTGCGACGGTGAGACTAAAATGCATAAATTTGCTTGATTCCTTACATTTATTGCACGATCTCGTCACTTTATTCTAATTTTATTACTGCTTTTATTAATAACATCACTTATGCTGCTTTTATTGCAATAATAAATGACCACGTGTGCGTATCAATGTAGATCATAGACTAGCAGGATAAAATTCGAATTGTTAATATTATAAACAGTGTCTCATGGTAGTTACCATGCTTTTTAGCTACGAACTTAGTTACTCATACTTATTAAAATCAGCATAAGTGTCAAGAAATATAATAATACTACCTATATAATTCATATCTCATCATTTTGCACAATCCTGTGCCAAATTGCTGCTAAATAAGTCGAGCTGTTAGCCATAAAGACAAACTGGCAAAATTGATTTCTGCTTGTGCAATGTGTGATGTCGATGGTGACTTCTACAGCTACCAATACAGCTCTATTCCGTCACTTCGCTCTGCTATTAAAATAAGTAACATGATGTCAGAGACCATTCTCGCTGTGAATGTGGTCTCGACTCGATGAAGGAACTCTAGATCATATATTTTTGTCCAAAATTATCTTATGATGCCATAAGCCCCAAAATTCCTCGTCCCGTTCATATAAAGTATCTCCTTACATATGTATATACTCCGTTTGTATATATTTTGTGTAATTTTATTAAATCTAATAATATTCATTTAAAATCTCTATTCTAAATGCAAAACAAACGTAATGTTTCTTAGCAATTATTTGAGTTCATATTAATTTATGATTTTTTCTTTTGTCGGGTTTTTTTTCTTGTAAATATACTGTACACTGGCCATACTTTTGACACTGGCAGAAAAACGCCAAGCAGCGTTTAAAATCCATAAGAAGAAGAAGAAGAAGTAACATGATATCATAATGTAAGTATAAATATATAGTAGTTTCGTGTTCCAAATATAACGCCTAATAGAAATACCACCAAATTTGGACTAGTGTAGGGCTTTATGACACAAACTGTTATTTGAAATAGGAGTAAAAGTATTTTAAATAATGCATTAAAGACATTTCCTTTCATCTCCTTATCGGCTTATCATATCATATCATATAATTTACATATCGATCGAAATAGCAGTCATTCATATTCATCAATTCATATTTTTGGTCCTACTTTGTCATATTATTTAAATCTTCACAATGCCTTATTTGCCACATTTTGTGGGTGCAAGACAAATTGCAGTCATCATCTTGTACAAACGTGGGTACTTTTGGCTCAGACCTTGTGTAAAATAATCTATTGTGTGCGATCCTTGGTATTCGCTCAGCCGAGTGTTGTTATGACTTATGATATGAGCCAAGGCGAGACGCGTGCTGTCATCGTGTCTCAGTGTTACGTAGTCATTTGTTATTGTTTCATTAATAAAACTGGCCAAGTGCGAGTCAGCATCGCCTCTCTTATCGCACACTTAGGGAGGGTTCCGTACAATACGAAACATAACAGAGTTTCAACCTCATATATTTTATTAATTGATATTACCCAGAATATTTGGTTTGGTCGCGATCTAGAAAGACGAGGCTCGTTTACTAGCGCCATCTTTGTCATTTTGCAGAAACTAATTAGATAGATGGCGTTTAAAAACACGTTTTTTGTATGGGGACCCCCTTTAATTTTTAATTTTATTTCGTTTTTAGTATTTGTTGTTCTAGCGGCAACAGAATACACCATCTGTAAAAATTTCAACTGTCTAACTATCACGGTTAATGAGCTATAGCCTGGTGCCAGATGGACAGACAGACAGACAGACAGACAGACAGACATACAGACAGACAGACGGACAGCGGAGTCTTAGTAATAGGGTCCCGTTTTACCCTTTGGGTACGGAACTCTAAAAATGAGATATATATGTCGCAGCCATCTAGATTATATTAGCCGTTCAATCAACAGCCTAGGCTCTTTACTAAACAGCGCCGTTCAACTAGAGGCCTAAATAATATTCAGCCATTTGAAGGTCTTCTGTACCTTCATTTAAACGCCATGGCGTCGGTTCTGGTGATGCGCGGCCACTGCCCCCACCTCGCTACGCTCGTCGGCGGTGGTCACTGTTCTCTAGTGTGTTGCCTTAGTATCAGACTAAGCCAGTTAATTAAATGTTGTAACAAACGCTACGGCTGAATATCATTCAGCCCGCTAGTTGAAAGTAAAGATGCTAGGCTGTTGAATGAATGGTTATTTAAGCTAGCTGGCTGCGACATACATATGAAACATCTTTTGAGAAAACATAGGGTAAAACCCTTTCTGTACATAAACTATTCATTAGCTTATAGGTGTTTGTGACGAATTGTCGATGCGGTCGAGGGTGGTGGCACGTCTAGAATTGGAACTGGTTCTCAAGGACAGCTGCCAGAACAAATTAGACTTTTAGCGACAGATTATCCAACTTAAGGTTTAGCTCGCTAGGCAGACACGAAATGCACTTCAACCATGCAAATGTAATAATATGCGATATAATAGTAATTTAAGATTGTTTGAGGTGTCTATCTCTGACGATGCTCATCAGATCTTAATGAAATTACAATGGAACAAAATAAAAAGCATACACTCTCAAACGAAAAAAAATCAAAATCTAAGGTAACAAACATGAAACAAAATAAATAATAAGTAAAAAATATTTTTAAAAACAAGCTTTTATCTGGGAAAATGAACTAAAATGTTAAAAACAAAATTCTAATATATATAACATTTTAGTTCATTGTCCCAGATAAAAGCTTGTTTTAAAAAATATTTTTTTCTTATAATTTATTTTGTTTCATGTTTGTTACCTTAGATTTTGATTTTTTTTCGTTTGAGAGTGTATGCTTTTTATTTTGTTCCATCCAAAAATGCCGTGGCCAACTTCCAGCTTCATCATCATACCCTGGATATTATCTAAGTGTAAAGTTCTCTTCAAGACGAATCAATCGAGCCCAAAATCGGTAGAGTTACGTTGATTTATCACAGAGATGCCATGGCCACGTTTCAGCGTCATCATCAGAACCTGAATATCATCTAGGTGAGAAGTTCTCTTCAAGACGAATCAATCGAGCCCAAACTCGGTAGGGTTATATTGATTTATCACAGAGATTCCGTGGCCACTTTCCTGCTTCATCATCAGACCCTGGATATCATCTAGGCGTAAAGTTCTCTTTAAGACAAATCAATCGAGCCCAAACTCGGTGGGGTTATGTTGTTTTATCACAGAGATGCCGTGGCCACCTTCTGTCTCCATCATCAGACCAGTTCTATGGTACCATATCATTGTATTGTCACCGAAGATACATAAGTACACCAAATTTGAGTCCCATCGGACATCGGAAAGTGGGTCTAATTTAGCTTCCAAGATTCCACCCGAACATACATAGTGACATACATACATATATACATACATACATACATACATACATTGCAAGTTAAATAAAAGCTTGTAATAAAATACAGTCGAATTGAAAACCTCTCTCTTGTCTTAACACAATGATAATTACTGACAATTTCAGTGATAAAGAGAATTTCTCGAGATGAATGCTTATTTTTGCTAGGCTGCGTGTGTTAAAAGTCATAAAAATCGTGTAAACCATAGTTCCTACGGAACCAAACGTCCGATTGCAGTCAGAACACACAGAACTTCAATCCATATTACTAAACACTTTATTGACTTTAATTACAAGCCCATCTGAGATTACTAATACCTAAATCAAAGATGTGCTGAAATAAACCTACCATCGTAAAGTTCATAGTGGGCGTTTATCGCGTGATGGTCAATCACTAGCAATAGTGTCGCATGCAATATGCCATGTGACTATCGATCGAACCTTGACTCTTTTACAAAAAAAAACTTCTGCCCTATCGAGCGTATAGTCCTCGTCTTCTTAATTACAAGGTACTGATGTCCATCCAAGGTCATAATAATATGCTTTTTTGTTGTTTGTATGTTCCGTTTGTGTCCCCTGACATAAGTTAGAGACTTTTTAAACTTAACATTATTGCGTACCACACAGGTGGTAGAAGCATTATAATGATGTTCCGTCTGAGTTGCTACCAAAAAAATAGCTTACCACCATCAATAAGGAAATCTGCCGCCATAACCTTACAGTGTTCCGGCAAGACATAGCCATAGAGAGTCAGACCGTTCTAGGCCTACCGCCGCGTGTTCACCATCTTCGACCACATCATCGATTACCACTAGGCGAGATAGTTGTCAAACGCTTATTCCATTTATTTGTCGTAAAATTACATTACTCTTTGATTTATTTGTGTTCATATTATTGTTTATTTTTCTTTTTATTTTATTAAAATAAATAATAGAATTTGGTTTCTCTCACGAATTTTCTATTATTTTAAATTGCTTATTTTACTTATAACATTATTATTTTGACAAGGTAAAATACAGTTTTTCAAGAAGATATATATTTTGAACTGTATCTTGCAGTCACAACGTAGCACCATAATATTCATAAAGCCGTTGAAACGTATCGATATCTACTAAGTACCTAAATCATTAAAACACATTCTCTAAGAATCAAACACGATTTGATTGATCTCACCATCAAGAAGGTCAAGATCATTTTCGACCGCATCATCACTTAACAACAGGTGAGATAGTGGTCAAACGCTATAAGATATAAAAACAATATCAGAATCTCTTCGTAGCCGATTTTGATATGGATTTCACATAATAAAATAAAATAATAAAATACAATAAAATGGATAGGTATAATATAGCACTAGATATATTATTTTTTATATGTGATACTGCGGGGCTTAACTAGTGGTGGTTTGTGTAAAGATATAAGTACTAGGTTGATTTGTGCTTCAATAAATCATCGAAGTGCGATCATAAAATGCCGCATGTGTATTTATTGCGCTGCTATTTCGACTTTATGATGTTGTCAAGATTAGCTTCGGATATATTAATTTCATATTTATGGTTTTTCGGTGAAAATAAAACATATTTTGTAATAGGTTCCTCAATGATTTGGTCAACGGTTCCAGATTTAGGAAGATTATAGCTTTTTTAAATGGTTAAATCTGGTATTCTTATTTTATTATCACTCTTGATTCTTTGTCGTTTTTTTTTTATTTCAAGACATGCGCGATTCTTAGACTACATCATCATTTAATATCAGGTGAGAAAGTATTCAAGTGCTTCATCATCATCATCAGCTGCCTGTGTTGGTTGGTGTAATACATTTTCTATGGATCGAACTACAAAGATAAGTTTGGTGCGCGATTCCAACTCGCACTTGACCGTTTTTTTATTCATTTTTGATCTAGCGTTTGACCCCTATCTCACATGATGGTAAGTGATGACTGATGATGTGGGCTTGGCTAGAAGATACCTATTTACTAAGTATTTCATATTATTAAGTATTTCAATCAAGTCTCCATTAGCACTGTAGTAACTGTGTTACCGCAGTTTCTAGATACAATTTATAGTCCTATTAGGTGACAAAATCAAAAATATTATCATATTCTTATCAACTTGTAATCTCATCTTAAAAAGGTTAACTTGAGTCTTGTGCCGCAGTAAGAGGCAGCACTGTGACTTGAATGCAAACATGCCATGGCATTCCAAAGCTCTCCCAAATCACAGGGTAGCGTGCTATAAATTTACATTGAATACTATTTTACTCTACCATGTGGGTGGCCTTGCCACTTGCCAGCATTCTTTCTGAGTCCCCAACTTGTCCAAACACTTGCACTTAGATGCTGTATCACTTGTTAGTGTTTTTGGCGTAAGTAAAAGGAGATTAATCTAAAATTGTCAACGCTACTGTTGAACTACTGTTACACGCAATATATGTATTTATATAATGCTACTACGGACATATTTGTATAAGGTAACTTCTGCGATCAACATGAACACAATTAATTCCTTATTCATGTTTATTGTTACAACTACTTAATAAAAATAAAAACATTCAATTTTGGCGATCCAAATACGATAAATACGACAGAGATGCAGCTACACGGGTTCTTTTGCTACATTTCCTTTTTTAACAGCCTACAAGAAAGAGGTTCTATATTTTTTGTGTGTGTTTTTTATGTCTGTTCATATATGTTTTCATAATTTGTAAACCGTTATGATATTTTGACTTTCTAACGCTTCAAAACATTTGTTTAGCCGTCTTGTCCTATAAAAGGCGTGTTTCATACTTCACGCTACATCTTTTGACCCGTACCATGCAGTGACCTAGACCGATATGCGACGGTCATCGCTTTCAATTTGTGTAGAGACGACAACTCAGTTTCAAGTCCAAGATTAGCATGATTATTACTTCATTTACGAAACGAATATTAATGTAAAAAGCATATTGCAAGCTAGCAATGCACGCTGAAGAGAAAAAAACTTAGAGCAGCGAAAGCGTTTATCAAATATAGTTTGTAAAATTCGACAATATATATAATAATCTTCCCAAAGCTATTTTGTAAAAAGTCAGTCAAAATCGTTAAACGTAAAGAATTGTTGTTGTTACAATTCGAGCATATTAAGGATGTATAAATCTCTACAAGTGATATAAATCTTCTCTTACATAACCTCTACGTGCATTTTGTGACATTAAGTACATTAATATAGAAATGGGTTCTTTTAAGCATTCTATTGGTTGCTTTGTTAGTCAGCAAAGTCCGCATAATGTTAGAGCAAGTAGAAAATTCACAGTACAAAATAGAAATGTAAAAGTAATAGATGAATAAAAGTAGAGCGGAGGAATACAAGGAAAAGCTTACAAGATGTTTCTCTCGTATTGCGTTGATAATGAGAACTTAATACATGTATTAATTAATGTTAATTAATGTTTAGTGCTGACTGAATATCATATCCCTAGCCCTTTATCTTCTCGTAGGTTTCGTCAAGGTGACCTAAGAAAAAGACCAGCAAGCACAGTTTGGTTATCCGAAGATTACAGATAATATTAAATTATATGAAGTTAACAAACAGCACCTACGTAACACACGCGTATGACATTTCTACTAAAGGAAGCATGTGACAACCGGCACAAAAATGCGTTAAACTTAAAATTTCGAAATTGCGATCCTCAAAGTTCACGAATCTTGCATTTATATAATGGTCCTCAGAACTGATCTTGATGATAATATTAACAATGAAGAAAGAAAAAACTGGCCCTGAGAAAATTTGCTTGTCTCAGTGTAACAGTCGTTTCACCAGTTTTTATAGGTGAGTTTCGTACCGTAGATAATATTAACGTTGACAGCTGTAATCAAATGAACGTTGTAAAATACTTCTAAACGGAAATGAAAGTGAGTATATGTAAGAAGTTTAATAGAAGTTAAGCATGGGAACCTTTTGTCTAGACGTATCAATCTTAGACATCAAGTTGTGCATGACTTTAAGCTTTTTAAGTAGCTATTTAAGTCACGTTTCTAAATTACTAATCAGTAAAATTTTTCGCATAAATTCACCATATTTATTAATAATGTTTACGGCATTTAAAGCAAAATAGCTCATTTTTGTCTATTATTTACAAGTTTTTAAAAGTGAAGAAACTTACGAAATCAAAGTATTTTAACCTACTAATTATTGTATGTCCAAATATTAATCGATTCCCAATTAACAGATATTATGTATAATAGTTACATAAGAAAAGTTACTGCAATGGTACGGATAAAATTATACTTTAGTAAACATTAATATATATAGTAAAAGGCTGACGTAATGCTATAGAGCAAGTCCTGCCTACGTAAATACTTTATAGTTGGTCAAGATGAAAACTGGGTTACGCTATGGGTTCCAAAACGTGGGTAAATTTCGTCGAACTGTTTTTAGGGTTCCATATCCAAAGGGTACCAATAGAACTCTATAAATGAGACTTTGGTGTCCATTCGTCTGTCTGTCACAGCACAGAGCTGTATCTTTAAAACCGTAACCAGTAGACACTTGAAATTTTCACAAAGTATACTATGGCCTATATAGCAACAAATACTAATAATATATAAAAATAATATCAGAATAAAATTACAAATTGAGAGACACATAAAAGAAACCTGTTTTTTCGGCAAATCTTCTGCAATATTATTAAACTACCTGTGCCCCGCGGCTTCATTCGCGTCAAAAAGTATCCTATAGCCTAATTAATCCATGATACTGACTATTTCTGTGCAAATTTTAGCTAAATCGGTCCATCCGTTTGACCGTGAAGAAGTACCAAACAAACAAACAAATATACAAACAGACTTTCGCATTTATAATATTGGTGTTGATATTGTGCAGTGGTACGGAATCCTTCGTGTGCAAGTCCGACTCCTACTTGGCCAGTTTATTTATAAATATACCTACTTATACTATCTAAGGTTTCCTGTCAGGATACTCCCACGGTGATGCAAAATCTGGTTATTGAACGATCAAACGTAATAAGATCATTGACTCATAGATCCTCCTATATATTTAACTAGTAATTACATGCGTTCTTACAATTTAATGGATATTAAGTCAATCGACTGAGGATAATTGTTATAAATAAAATATAGGTTATCTGCGTTTATTTTTATCCTTAAAGTTGTTTTTATCCTTAAAGTTTGCAGGAAACTAGCTTTTGTTTATCGATGACTAAGATTTTCAGTGGAAATAAATAGCGTAATGAAAAAATTCCATAGTAAAAATTCCAGTTTGCCGCATTGCAAGTCATCACTGCAACAGTTTTCTCTGACTACATGACTGTAATAAAGTTATCGTTTAATCTGAATGTGTTTTCCAAAAAGCTTCGTCAGACTGCGATGATGTCTGCATATTATAATAACAGTAAATGTGTGACGCGCTAGTCTCGTGATCGCCATCATTTTTCGCGTCATTACACTGTACTTGATACTCTGAAATCCTATTAAGTAGGTACTTTTTAATTTTTTTTTATGTATTTTATTTATTACTATGTAGTTTTATAAAGTCAGTTTACTGGCGGGCATGTATGAAGGCGCTCATGAAAGGGGAAGAAGCAAAAGAGGTATGTCAGGATCGTAGCATGTGGAAACAAGTAGTCTCTGCCTACCACAACGAAAAACACTCAATTTAATGTATTTATGTGTGTATATATAAAGTTAGTTTCAGTAGGGATACTAAAATGCAGCTTTAGCAAATTACTTGATTATTTTAATGACACTTTTATCACCACCAAACAAAAAATGCCAGTTGCGTACAAGTATAAGTTAAGGCGATCTAAACGGTCGAGATCTATGATTAGGAACAGAGGCCTTGAAACTTCTCTCAGTGAGGTTTCGATCTAATAAATCGTGATTTTGCAACTGGGTCAGTAACAGATACCATATCCATGGTTTGTGTTGATTAGTGGGTGTACCCTAATGGTCAGTGAGAGTTACAACAGAATTGGGTATAACTCTATGGTACAGTAACAAGGTGGTATTTACGAGTAAGTATAACAAGTGGCTTCGAAGTACCGGTAGCTTTGTTATAGGGTTGCTACTAAGTATAATATCATTTTACTAAAAAACCGACTTCGCGTTCTACACAAGTCGTTTTTAGTAGCAAGTTTGAAGTGTTTCTCTCTAAATGTCTCTGATGATACTCATTAGATATCTCTTTACAAAATGTATTTAAATATTACTCCTGAGATTATATCTCACACACGTGACGAAAAAAAATACATGATTGATTTATATAGGTGTATTATATTATATATTATATATTGAGCACCTCCGCCTTATTGGAAGTCAGTTAAAAATGTTTTTGTTCTGTTTTGACAACAAATCATATGCCAGATTAATTTAGGTACATCATCATAAGCCATATTATTAGTGTTAGATTTGAATGAGGTTGATGGTTAACATAATACTTCAATTTAAACTTTAAGACTACCTTGACTGATCTGACTGATGATATGTATAATCTGTTCATTGTGAATCTTCGAATGAGCCTAAACATGACAATTCTGTTTTATAAGTTGGTAAGGTACTCCATACTACCCTATTGGGTATGCATTCTAGGAGGAAGCCCCAGCAAGTGTTACAATATGTTCCTGTAACATGCTCTTACAATATCATTGAAGTAACAGGGTACAAAATTTCGAATTGTTCAGACCTATGAAAGTAGCATTCATATTGTCATTAACTACAGAAAAGTTCATAGTTTTAAGATGACTGAACGGATTTTCATGACTGAAAGCTAAGAAAGATCTCGATTAAGGCACCTATAATAAATTAATAATAATAATTCAAAATTGGTTTATCCGTTGGGCTCTAAGATGCCACAAACAGACATACACATGTCAAACTTATAACACCCCTCTTTTGTGTATGGGTCAAAATACTTTTGAAGTCTTTAGACACATTGTCACAAAAGAACGAATTTGAATTGTACATTTTAGACAAATATTTGTCTAAAATGTACAATTCAAATTCGTTTCGTTACGAATGGTTAAAACATATTATATCGTTTCTTTATCTTATTGGTAATATTCGACTCGTATTTGTCATGTTGAAGATTTTCATTGCGTTTCACAATGAACCGAATCTACAATGTACGTAATATAAAATATGTTTACTTGAAAAAATCTTTGGATGCCTTTTTAAGAATATTGCGCTTATGGAGGAGTTTGAGATTTTGTATAGTTAAAGTTTGTATGGTAAGGAAGAACAGTAATAATAGAAATATATACTTGTACTAGCGGAAGCCCGGGGTTTTATGCGCGTTGAAAGGTCCTATGCTACATATTGGCAAAATTTTAGCCAAAACGATCCAACCGTTTGACCGTGAAGATGTCAAAAACAAAAAAAATACATATTAAAAATTACCTTTGCATTTATTATACTGATATTGATGTTACAAATACACTTAAATAATTCGGTTATTAATTTCGGATCACTGACGACTGGGCAACCACCAAATAATATTAAATAATAAAAATTAACAATAATGAAGGTCGTAGACAGCCCTATGTGAGACAGCGTGAGTTACGCAAGCATCGGTAAGTTGCTCGATAACTTGCTCCACATTCGCTTTGTCTCGCTGCAGACCACTCGCAACTACGGATACACTGACCACTGACCTATTTCTTACAATTATACTAGTTATATACTTTATGTAATTACGAACGGGTTATTGGTGGCTCGATGTAACCCGGACAGGACGAGGCAAGGTGCACAAATGCAACAAATGTACACCCCCCATATTGATATATATTAAGATATCATGAAATAAATATTTTTTTTAAATACTAACAACCCTATAACATAGGGTAGTTGATATTTAACTTTAAAAAAAAAATCCATATTATAATTGCAATCCCTTCAGATTCGCCCACGTCAAAAAGTATTCCAACGTGTGTCAAATTACATTAATGGTTAACCGTTCAGCATTTTTTGCGTAAAGGGTAACTTAAGTTTTTTAATGTTTTCTGAATGGTGTTCAATAAAGAGTTATTCTTCTATACCTATAAATCCATCCATCAATCCTCATATATTACGATAATGTAATACATGAAGCGCCACAAAGTTGTTTCTTTTTCTTCATTGTTAGGTCAGTTCATGAATTCTTAAATATGTAAGTTATAGAATAGCTGTGCCTCACGGTTATGTTTTCCGTAAGAAGTACACATAGGTGGGTACTGTAAAAAGTATCTTAAGTCCAAAACTAATGTACTTATTATACAAATTGTTTAACGAGTACCGGAGATTAAAGTACCACACAAAAATGGCAACATTCAGACTAAGTGAGAGCCTTCTCTTGTTAGTTCTTGAAAAAGTAATAAATTTCGTCGCATCTAATTCACAACCAATAAGTACACAAATTACAACATTTTTGAATTGCATATTTTAACTGACTTACAAAAAGAAGGGATCTCATTTCGTCTGTATTTTTTTACTGACATGCGTATCATGTGTTATACCTGAATGTATAATAACTCGGAACACTCGGTATATAATCGCAGTACCGGTGTTATTAGCGTATCTAGCGACAATATCACAAGAAACAGCGATTGTACGAGAATACGTGTTGCATTGTGAAGTACATATGCTTAGATTTTTACCAAGAACCAAGAATATGGCGCGTAAAATAGTTACTTGTACATGAACTGTTCAATGTTCAGTGAATTGACAAACATAGTGCACATTAATAATGTGTACTATGTTTGTCAATTCACTAATAATAAAATTATTTTAGTTGAAAGAACTAATGGTAAGTTTTATTTTTTTTGCATTTATCGGGTTTTAACACTGCACCCTCGTTATGGTCGGTGGTAATTTATTACTACACATAATCTTGCCTTATATTTCACGGCTAGATGATCTCCCTATCAACAAGAATTAAAACACAGCGATATGCTTACCCAGTATTCAAACGCACTTATGGAGAAAGAGGTTTCAAAAACAGATCCTTATACAGATATGCAAAGGCGTTGGCTATAGGAGTTTCGTCCTCTACTTCCGAAGTTAGCTCGCTATGTGCAAATTGTTGTTGCCTTGCTATTGTTTGCTGTACCTTTGCACTTCGCCGTTTGTACACTATATTATTTATTTATGCTTATCTATACTATACTAATATTATAAAGAGAGAACATTTGTATTTTTGTATTTTTGTATGTTTGTAATGAGTAAGCTCAAAAACTACTGAACCGATTTAAAAATTCTTTCACTAATACATAGAATGGACTTTCGGAATGAAAATAGGCTATATATTATCCCGTTTAAATCAAAGGTACATTCGTGGAGACCTAATTTGCAACCTAAGTCGGCAAAAAAACGGTCGAAAAAACACGTTTCTTACGAACGCTGCTTAATTGAAAATAGATAGAAGAATATTTTCTATGCAAGAGTTGTACAACTTAATAAGACCTACAAAAAAGTCCGCGACAGCATATGTCTATCTCTTAAGGTTGACTCACAGTAACCATTTTAATCTTAAAATGTATGCTAAAAAATATTACATAACTTCCAAGGCTATTTTCAAGTATATAGTATTAATCCTTATCCAAATAATTACGTTAATTAGCTTGGTCACATATTATAGATTAAAATTGTCCTTTACAGTATATAATTCAAATGAAAACTCTAGAAGATATCACGAATTTCACAAACACGCATCGCAAAATTAATAAAATATTTGCAGTGAAATCACAGATTAGGTCATAGTTACTATGAAAATATTATTATAAGCTTAGCTATGCTGTAGATCCCCACCGATCACAATCAATTTGAAGTCAATATAGTATAATAATATGATCTATTGTATAAAATAATATTCATCTATATATATAATAATATAATATTTTAAACCACCCCGACTGATCTATGTATAATCTTTTCATTAAAAGCATTCCAATCACTCTAAACACGACATTTAAAATCTGAGTTGGAAGTTGGTGAGGATTTGAGTATTCTGTAGAGTCCAGGAGGCTTCCATGTTCTTACAATATCGTTGAAGAAGAAGATTTTCGAATTGATCAGACCTATGAAAGTTGATTTCATAGCGCAATTAACTAGAAAAAAGCTCATAATTTTATAACGATTGAACGAATTTTCATGAATCAAAGCTAAGAAAACTCTCGATGAAGACATCTATCAAACAAAAAAAAATACTATCAATAATAAAAACAAAATCGGTTCATCCGGTTAGGTGCTAAGATGCTACAGACAGACACACAGATACACACGTTAAACGTATATTACCCCTACATTTTGCGTCGGGGAACGCCGTAAGGTTACGGCGGCAGATGTACTCCTTGGTGGTAAGCTACTTTTTGGTAGATTGAATGATTCCACTACCACTGTACGAAAACTCATGATTCATGAATGCACATAAAACTTTTAGGTATATATACCTACCAATGAAAGTTTTATGTGCATTCATCATTCATCCTAGCTATAGCTAGGATTAGAACCAACGACCGTCGGGTCAGAATCAGGGTAACTATCCTTTACGCCAAAGGGCCGTCCAATATCAATACGTAAGTATTATAAAACAAAGTTCATCACTGCGTCTGTCTGTCTGTTCGCAATAATCTCAATAGCTACTGAACGGATTATCATGCGGTTTTCACCAATAGCCAGAGTGTTTATGAGGAAGGTTTAGGTGTATATTTCGTTAAGGTTTTGTGTAAATTGGATGAAATATGACGATGATTGTCAAATAGGTTCATATTTTATAGTCGATGCAACAAACTGATGCAAATTTTGTAGGCATATATGTTCTACCCGTGCGAAGCCGGGGCGGGCTGCTAGTTATGACAGAAAAACAGAGCCTTATCTGATTTAATATTCAAATTCCAAAATCAGAAACCATCACAGTGAAAAACTAAATCTAACTCTTGCGTTTTTTTAGGTTTCGTTATGGCTCCGCACGATTATTGTATATATTCAGCGTCAAAGTATTTATTTTCTAGTATAGCAAAGATTATATAATAGGATTTAGTGCATACATTTAGTACATGGATTTGACACAAGTACCTAATGTCAATAATAATATAATGTCATATACCTATAATGGCACAGACCTGCTACATATTATACTTGATTGCGTACACCGGCCCCCATGAGACCGACCTTGAACGGAGTTTGTCCCTTTTTTTTTTATGGAAAACTTATATTTAACCCATACATATAATATAGAACATATATGGGACTAGCAGGTTGTTAGACAAGGACACACTCCCACCTTCTTAATTGGGCCGTTTTGTTCTACAAAGCAATTACAACCTTATTGTTAAAGCATAGGGATTAAATTGAATTTGTCAAAACATCTGCAGTGCACCATCCTTTACCTCTATGTATAATGGTTTGAATGACACTACGCGTTTGCGCGGACTGTGAGACCCCTTACTGTTGTTACTTGTACTATTCATTATTCTGTGGTGTGTGGTTGTGTGGGGTAAGACGATACGTGGATAGAACAAAATTTCAGTTATCTAGCACCTCGTCTCACTTCCGTTTTTAACTAACAGATAATCACCATGCCATCTAATCTAATACTAAGAATCTTTATCCTGACATACTGACTGACTGACTGACTGACTGGCGAAATGGGGGTTCAAAGTTTGTATGGAGAAAAAAGATTAGATAGTATTTTCTATTCGAAACTTCACATAAGTGCTTCAGTAAACAAATAAGTAAATACATGTTTCAGACTTTTTCGAAATGCCCCTAAAAGGGTGAAGTGGGGTAATAAAGTCTGAAATCAATATTGTTTCATATTACGCTGAAATTTGGCATGCAGATAGTTATTTTGGCGTAAGTATCCGATAAGTTTTTTTTTTAAATTCACTCCTTAAGGGGATGAAACAGGGGTTCAAAATTTGAACCGATTTGGCTTTTACTTCTTTATGTCTTTTATGATAAAAAGAAGTAAAAGTTTTAAGTAAATAAAAGAAGTCTTTAACGCGGGTGAAGCCGCGGGGAACTTCTAGTCTAATATACAAGAGTGCGTGGGTGGTGGTATGTAAGAGATCTTATTTATAGTAATCTTGAAGACACCCTCAGCATCATATGTGCTTGAATGACATTATTTAATTACCGGGCATTGTATGGGTTCGCTAAGCTAGTTCCTAAAATCGAAACGTTTATGCTGATAAGTAATTATGTTAACAAGTTTGACAACGTCTTGTTTAATGATATTTTTTAAAATATATTATATCTTTTCGGCTAGCGTTTGACCACTATCTCGCCTGATGGTAAGCGATGATGTGGTGAACACGCTAGGTACAGAACAGATAATAATTGCGCTAGGCCTAAAATACTCTGACTCTCCAGGGCAGCGTGCTGCCGGAACACCAGACATAAGGATATGTGGTAGAATTTCGCTAATTTCGATATTATACCTACTTTCTAGATAATTATTGAAGTCATACTTCTTTTGGCGCGATAGAGAAAAATGATGAGAGTGAATTTTTACGATGCGCGCGCACATCGACACCTAAATTTAATATCGTCAAGTTAGTTCTAGGTGGTACGATGCGTGCACACACCGACACCTAAATTCTACACTGTGAAGTTAGTTCTAGGTGGCATGACTATGTTCAAGTTGTATATGTCATATTTAACGTCATATTTTTACGTTAATAAAACCTTTTTTAATTAAATAAAATCTTTTTGATTAATTTTAATATTTATCGATAATCACTACTGCATTTTACAGTCACAAGTATAACTTGGCGGTGGTGGTTTTTGGAACTAATTATTTTAATTGAAACTGTGAGTTTGACATTTGAGAGATTACCGTGACATTATTGTTGATAAATCTGCTACATTAAAATACTTCAATAATGCCAAAAGTAATTAAAAGTGGTTTAAGAGAAACTGTTATCAAAGTACAAAGTAAAAGCACAGTGGCGCACAGGCACGCCAAGTTATACTTGCCGGACTGTAGTTATTTTTTTCCATACGCCATAGAAGTATAACTTCTAACGCGTGTACACAAGTACACACACTCTTTTTTATCGATATAATATTGTCATAATGTCTTTTAAAAATAAACCTACGTTAGTATGCTAAGATAAGCAAGCAATATTATATCAAAACCACGCCTTATTGGACTATGAGATCCCATTAGGTGATTAAAATATGCAACTATGCCCATTTATATCTGCCTACTTATATTGTTACAAAAGAGTATACTGTTTACAAACAGTTATGTAATGACTATGTAATATCCAATCCATAAATTTATATTTCTCTATGAGTAATATAAATCACAGACATCAGACATATTTGACGCTATAGATTGTCTTATACCTAAATAATTTCACCGTTACAATATACATAATTTATGAAACAACTTGCTAGAGAAACATTAATGATTTTCCTGTACTGTCAAACTATAATAGCCCAGTGCTTTTTTTTAAAAGGTAACATATTTTTGCGGTGGATTGTTTTGACGCTTATTTGCACTTGCATTGTATTAGCCATACAATTGGTGTGACAATTTTTTTATTTAAATACTATAAAGTGGATTACGTATATCTGCTTAAATTAATTTGGCACCTGCGTTTTAATCTTATTTCTTACCTGTAAAAATCAACAACGACAACACCAAAAGCGCAAACGTTTTGTGGTCGACCCGTTATTTGAATGTTTCGCGTCTAAATGTAACATCAGGACAGGACGAAGTAAGGACTTTGATTATGGAATTAACAAGGTATGTGCACGTATTTTTTACCTATTTTTACCTATTACATCTCTATAAATATAATAGTAAAAAAATTAAACACTTCCAAATATTTTCAAATTATGCTAGAAAAAAAGTAGTTTGGCATCGAATAAATATTAATAGCTCTTATATAAATAATAATTAGCTCTTTAAAACGCCTCCATAATTTTAATATCGTCACAACATACTCGGCTGCTGTTTTATGTCATAGAAATAGTATGTGCTATATTACAACAAACATACTTTTTATATGAAAAAAAACCTGTGGTAACAGCAGCGTGTGTTGTGACGTTACCTTTTACGTTTTGCAAATAAATTTTCCCTCGCTTATTTTACATTTCCCATATAGGTAATTCATATTTAAAGAAAATTATACAAGAAATATTGTTTTGCATAGAATAGCAGAACAATGATTTAAAAAAATAAATCCAATAAATTCAAACTTCATGCATAATCCTTAATGGATTGAAGTCAGTAGTGAAACGCTTATTAGCAAACTAACAACACCTAAACTCCAAGGTGCTTCTTATTTCTAACCTAATACACTGGAGAATTGAATAAATAATGCATGTTTTTCCTCTTCTGTGATTGAAAAATTACTGGAAATCCATCTTTATTTTTCTTAAAGTAAAATCGCTTCTGACTCTCTTTGATAGTGTAGTAATTATTAAATTTCTCCACAAATCTCTATGATTCTCGAATTGCTTCATAAACTACAAAAATATCTAAAATTTTAGTGTAGGTTTAAATTCTTTAGAATAAAGATCGCATCGCAGTTTACGATATCAATAGACATTATCAACAAGTTTATTTCTTCGGAATGTAAAATAGGAAATTACGACCAATCAAAATAAATGTAATCGAACATGAAAAAGTAATTTACACGAATGGTGAAAATGAAAATCATAATCATAATTAGTACGTACATATTTTTTTGTATAAAATCTTACCTACTACCAACGTTGGCTGCACATTACTAGTATTCTTGTGTAACCCCTCCAACTAAGCTAAATATGCTTGTCTCTGGAATGGGTTCACGTCAATAGTGCAATGAGTGGGGATCGAACTCACGACCTCTCGATCGCTAAATCGCCTTAGCCATTGGGCTATTGCCGCGTATTTGAATTGTATCTGTTATATAGCTACTATGTACATGCATTTTCTATTCCTACCATATTAATTATGGGAACATTTTAAAATGCTAGTATTCTTCCTTTTAACTAGTCAGTTTTCTTGGCCAAAGATGTGATTTGTGCATTGTGAGATGCCCTAATAACTGCTATAGTAAACCCTTTCCCTTTAAAAGTTTTGAACCAATATTATGTAAGGGTTACGTGAGCACAATCAAGTTTCAATGCTTCGATTTGGGTCCTGTATGTAATTGCGTAGATTGTGACCATTCGAACCGTAACTTTCACTCTCGAGGAGTGTGACATGAAGAACAAACCTTAGAGTGACAGCTGTTAGTATTGATGTATTACAATGGTAGTTAGCATTAAAACATTTTTTATGTTACTAGGCTACGATAAACTAATGTCCAATTGTTTGTTATGTCTTGGTGGGATAATAAGTAATCACAAGAGTGGTACGTTAAACTTTATTTTAGTGTTAGTATCTGCGTCATATCACATACCGCAAGCATTATGTTGTTCCATTAACTGTCCCAACTATGAGAATCACCAGCTTTAATTAGAATCGAATACAATAAAATTGATTAATTCAATTGTTTCCTACATACAAACCGTATGATGATTCGCGTTGTGTTGTGAATCAACTTATAACTTATTGCGTTATGTTAGCACCCAGTCTCGTTCTTGGTACATTTGTTGGTATGTACTGTACAAGGGCTTGCATATTTGCTGTTTTTTAGCGTAATAGCATCTATAGACCCAGCCTCCGGGCGGGTCATATGGGTATCTAGTATCAGTTCTGCGTGTCGGAGCTACGCTTCCGCTAAAACCGCACCATGAACCGATGCAATTCCTTTTAAGGATTACGATGTAATCACCACTCCTCAAAAGGATATCGCCTTCGAATTTTATCCTCTCCTTGAGCTTAAGACCGGCATCAAATGGCGTAAACGGATCAAGGTCGCAATTGACTTCTTTGTTCTTGCTCTCTTCACATATGAATTCGTCCTGTGCGAGAATATTGGCCTCCTTAGGCCTCGCCATTGTCCCAGTATCGACCAATTTGGGGTATGAATCAGCGCCGTCCTTCTTATGGCACACACGGCCACCGTCTGAGTAAACTAAACAATCGACCAAGTAAAATGTTTTGTTTGGTATGGTGGTGGAAAGAAACAATAGTTTATCGATGTTCTTAAAATAATTGTACCTCATTGCATCGCACGCGTATGTGTTTGGCGTTTGTTCGAAACAAGATTTTAGGATTAGACTTGGAGATGTTACATCGGTTATGGATCGTATTTTGATGATTTCACATTCATGAGATGAACAGTTGTAAAATATTGGATTTGACCTGGGTATGTACGGGTCATGTGAGGGAACAGTTTCATGGTCCTGGCTTCTCCGATTTATCCTTCGTTCAGTTTTGCATACAGGACTTTCTCCCTAAAATATGTACTTTATATAGAAGTTGTATAGCACACAGAGAAACATACGCTAGAGGTCAAATAACTCTAATGATCTTTTCGGTAAACGGTGTTAATTATAGGTACTAACTATTCGATGTTATTAAATAGTGACCTCACAGAACATAAAATACTTTCAAAATTTCATGTTTTGTGAGCGACCTAGGCAAGATTAATTAATACAGTGAACCTTGCGTCAAGATCGAAGTTGACCAATAAAATTAAGCTAATTTCATAAATACTTATTGATATAATAATGTAGAAATGATTAAAATATTTACCGGATCAATGACACAAGTAACATCTTTATTGTAAGCCTGTAAAATATAACAGTTTTTAAATCAAGTTAACAATTCACCTTACTGGAATATCTTAATGATTATGAATAGCCAAACTCTATCACTCGGTCAGTATTATGTTATTAGAAACTTGCAGCCCTGTGGCAAGTGGAGAACAATATCAGATTCACACATAATTTTGCATTTATAATATTAGTAGAATTTTAAGGTTTATTTGTACCGAGTTTTGAGTGAATCGGAATAAAATTTCCCCATAGAAACTATATCACCCTATTTAACCCCTTGATTGTCAAAAATAAGATTAGCCTATGTCTTATTCCAGAGCATAAACAATTTACATTTCAAATTTCATAAAAATCAGTTAACTAGTTATGGAGATACATGGTAACAAACATAAATACACATATTTCGCATATATATAGGCAAAGTCTGTCAGTAAGTCAGTGGGACGTGACACTGCCAACTTATCGGTATAATTGAATGTAACTTACTGCATAAACCCGACACGATAGCCAGCAGTGAATGATGACTAAACATAAAAAAGTGAAATTCATGTCTAGCATTACATCACGCAATAGATTCTGCTAAAAGGAAACAGGTCTAGGCTGATTCTTGTTAGCTTGTCTTGGTTGTAATAAAATGTTAACTGTTCTTCGCATCGGTGCACACAAATAGGAAAATAAATTGGAAAATTGATATGAAATAACTTATCAGCTTACTTATGCAAATTAGGACCGAGTGTACGTATGTACTATAATTTATGAGAGGAATAGGAAATAATTAAATAAGATGATAAAAAATATCACCAGGCTCAGAGACGCAATGGGAGAATGGTCGGTTTTACGTCAGCAGGGCTAGCATGACAAGGGGACTATTTTGTCTTTCCACCTATCCGTGTTTTGTTTGGTGGAGAAGGCAAATAATAAGTAAAGTTTTTCGACAATTATAAACGCCCGCTGACATTTAATCAATTCTTTTTTTAAACTTTTTAATACAAAACAAAATCAAAACTCGGGGTTAAACTTCACCAAGCGTTTAAATTGTTGTGTTGATCTCCTGTCAGTGGCGAAAAACAGGGAAATAATTTTGTCTTTCCCCCAGGGATAAAGCCATGCTAGCCCTGCTGGGGTTTAAATCCCCGCCGTGCACAAAAAAGGTTTTAAATAAAGAAATATGTGCGCATTTCACAGTGGCCCTTCAATGAAGGAAACCCCATGGCTCGCATGGTAGAAGGTCACGATCTATTGTCCGCCTGGCCAAAAAAATCTGTCTGAAAAATCTGTTACTAAACATACTATTACAAACAACTAAAGTGTTCCTAAGAGCTAGTTATTCTAGGCCTAGCGTGCTACTAACAACTTTTTTTTTGTGAGCAGGGTACATCTACAGGGTGGTCCTATTAATACGATGTGATGAGTAATCTCTAGAGATATAGAGATAAACGTCTCAAACTTACTACTGAAACTGACTCACACGATATGTGATTTTTTTTTAGGGTTTAAACTATCTTTCTTATTGTAAAACTGTCTGGACCTGCTAGCATCGGTGAATTGACTACGATTCGGGGACGTCTTTGGGGAAACCGAAAGATTTGTTTGCGGACAAAGTTATCAAGACGAACAACTACCGGAAATATATTATGAAGGACGGTACAGTCGACATATACAGGCATGCCGCCGTCCCGGAGAGTCACTCAGACATATTATTTGCGGTTGTTCTCATCTTGCTAACGGTACGGTACTTCTTGACACGGCACACATAGTCAGAAAGTTCCTCTCTCTGCAGCCTGCGGCACTTTTTCGCATATTTATTAATTTTTTAAATTATTTTTTGTAATTATTTTTTCGTAACTATGGCATCAAATCAAAACTAAAATCCAACAGCAGAAGGTCACACAAACCCTTGTGAAAAAATTAATTAAAAAAAATGTATAATATATATTTTTTATAATTTTACTTCCGGTAACAAACATCAAAAAACGCACGGTGTGTGTTTTCAGCAGCGAACGAGTTAACCACCAATAGCTTAGGCCTCTGCCCCGCTGCTGGCGGTACCCTAGGTTAAGATTTTTTAATAATATTGTTTATATTGATAATGCTTTTTGTATTGTATTTTTTTATATCTATATTGTAAAAAAAAACCTAGAACTAAGCAAAGAAAATAATTGTGTGCATATTAAGTAATAAGTACTCACCACTACTATTATCCCCTGTTTCAGCATTTTTCATCACACGGTATAATAAAGGGACTCTGAAACAAATGACGTAAGAAATGTAATTACTCTGTTAACCCTAGTGATTTTATTTTTAAAAGCTTACTAGCAGTGTAGATTGCACATTACTAGTAGTCTTGTTAACCTCCGCCCTCCCCCCAAACTGAGCTAAATATGCTCGTGCTTAAAGTACGGACACACCGCAGCGTCCTGCGTGTGCGATCTAGGTGGCGATCAGATAGCGCAGTAGTATTTGTACCGACTGGTTCACACCAAACGCGATCACAAAACAATTGAAAAGTACTGAGATCGCACCCGCAGATCGCAGGACGCAGCGGTGTGGCCGTACCTTAAGCACGAGCATATTTAGCTCAGTTTGGGGGAGGGCGGAGGTTAACAAAAATACTTTAGAGAAGGTTCACGTCAATAGTGCAATGGGTGGAGATCGAACTCACGACCTCTCGATCGCCAGGCCGACCGCTTTATCCATTGGGCTATTGCCACGATGTGATTTATTACTTAATTGATCATTTTAATCGTGTTTTAAACTAGCATTTGGTAATGTGTAACAGAAATAATAAGCTGCATACACATTATATGTATATATGAATATTGTAATACATTTTTAGGGTTCGGTACCTCAAAAAGAAAAAAGGAACCCTTAGAGGATCAGTTTGTTGTCCGTCTGTCAAGACCTATTTTCTCAGAAATGTGTAAAGGTATTTGTATAATAAGTATTTGATATAAATATAAGCTAACCTAAATACCGAGTAATGTGGATGTAATAGGTTGTCGATTCAAACTTCTTAATTTAATACGTGCTTCAAATTTCAATTCGAGAGTGGAAAAGAGTCTACCCTACCGTAACGAAGGGACAAACGTCAAATGTTTGACAGGAAAGTAGGTAGAACAGTTTATGTAGGAAAATGAAATTTTTGTTATTGCAATTTTTCCTAATTTTCTCACCATTTAAACTTTCTTTTCAATTGATTTTTATATACAGTGTGGAAATTAAACTCAGGCCCTGGAGGGAAACTACTTTAAATCCTTAAGCTAGCTCATTTTACTTAAAGGAGACATTCCTTTATTTTTGAAAAGAAACAAATCTGCATTAAAAGATTTTTTAAAACTCGCTTGCTTCGCCCGGGACTCGAACCAACTAAAATAAAAAAAAATAAACACTCTTTATTTTAATATACTAATCGGTAGTATTAATATTCAGGATAAAGTTTCTCTAACAAACATTAGGTCTTAAAAATAAAAATAATCGTTAAATCTAACATCAAATTTATTTTACTATCAATTTTGTAACACTTAAATTATTTAACTGATAAATTGTCGAAATGAGCCCCGCCGTTCCGGCTAGACAACATTAGTCGCCGTTGAAATTCATTTCTTGTAGCCTTGTAACTTCTCCAGTGAACGCCTCGGATCATGTAAGAAGGAAATGTGCATAGAGGTATTACCACCATTGAACAATTTTCTTATCGAAGATTTCAACAAGGTACTTAACGATAAATTAGCAACTTCATACGAAGTCTTTGAGTGTTGGAGAGATAACAGAACTGTTACGTGTCTTTTACTTGTTAAAAGTGAACAGTAACCAAACATTTTTTAGAGAAACTTTATCCTGAATATTAATACTACCGATTAGTATAATAAAATAAAGAGTGCTTATTTTTTTTAATTTTAGTTGGTTCGAGTCCCGGGCGAAGCAAGCGAGTTTTAAAAAATCTTTTAATACAGATTTGTTTCTTTTCAAAAATAAAGGAATGTCTCCTTTAAGTAAAATGAGCTAGCTTAAGGATTTAAAGTAGTTTCCCTCCAGGGCCTGAGTTTAATTTCCACACTGTATATAGATTTCAACGATATAACCCGTAAAGTGTAATTACAATGAAATGTTTGTCCTGGGGCACTAATGTTTAATATAATCCATAATCCAATAATCCATGACATACCGGAATCTTTTAAACTTCCGACGCAAAAAAGAGGTGTTATAATATACGCCTCAGGGTGTATCTGTGGCCGATATAACAACAAATACTAAACACAGAATAAAAATAAAAAATAAAAAGGGGTCCCCAATACAAGAAACGTGTTTTTCAAGCGTTTTATGCTTGATCTTACAAACCATAAAGAGACTTGTAACGTGTATTAAAAGGTTGCAATAACATCAAATAATAAAAAGTAAATTAAATTAAAAATCAAAGGGGGTCGGTCCCCATACAATATACCTTATTTTTCCGGCAAATTTTGTTCAATCGAAACCCTACGTGTGCGAGTCTGACTCGCACTTGGCCAGTTTGTTTATGATAAGTGTAGAAAAAGAGTTCTGTTATAGATAGCCCTTTAAAATCCATTATTCCATACATGAAATAGATACCATGTCTTGTGAGTGCAACACATTTAATATTCTTTAAATATAGTAAATATTTATAGTTTGTGTAATGTTTTTAAAATAAGTATAGTAACGGAAAGGACAAACCCACACGCGGATTATTCATCTGATATTATTCTACGAAATGAGACACAGAAAATATCTGCACAAACTCCCAGGAAGCCTTTAAACCCAAGACTCATCCAATTAAAAGCCATGTCCAAATAAGTGGGCAGATAAGCAAAATAAAAAATATTTAAGTCAGTGCGTGCTCAAATGCTCTAGTTGTTGACAAGGCCAGCAAGTGGGCGTCTATGTTCAATGTTCATGTGCATATGACATTGACACGTTGCCATGGTGCCGCAATTTGACGCTCTAATCGCGCCGATTAAATGATGCAGCTGTTTGTTTTAGCTTTTAATAGTTTTATTGACAAATGAATTATCAATGACACGTAATAAAGACGTAAAATATTTCCATTGCCTATTCTTATCGGAAATTACATTGCGTTTTGGTAGATTTAAACAACTTCCGTAGGATGCCCTGTAACCATGTGGAACGACGAAATATGCAAAGTAGTAAAGCAGTGACTGGAAAAGAAGAGCCGAAGATGGGACTCAGTGGCGTATTTTGGGAGAGACCTATTTTCAGCAATGGACTGATACCGGCTGATTATGATGATGATGATGAAATATTTTCAATTAAAAAAAAAATATTAGTCGCCATCTGCAAGGTCAACATTACGATGATATCGCCATGTGGTGATTGATCCATAATTAGTTATATAACAATAACATTACTATTAAACGACACGGCGAGAATATCGCAGCGATACACTCGCTTGCTCTGAAGATGGCTTAGGTATTATCATCACATCACCTGTCTATCTACTTAATGAAATACTAGCATTGACTAACTGAAACACCACAAATCAGTAGGTCTAGCTAGATGCATACAATGTAAAACGTCTTCTTTTAAATTTGTATATTAGCAAAAAAATAAATATTACAATCACCCCTGATAAGATGAAATCCTTTGACCACACGGCTAGTACTAACAAAGACTACCTAAGGCACTTGTCTTACAAAGTAGCTAACTAATTATTGCTCTTTTCCTGTTTAAAGACTAGAGAATAAAACGATTACAGAACACTGAATAACATGCATAGCAATCAGCTGTTATGATATAGTTTAGGTAATCGTGACATCATATTTTTAGTACTCTGTACTGACACGTTATTCATTTTACAGAAATAAATATGGTGATGTTTACTATAGAAAGTGATAGACAATGGGACATTGAACGATAGTGAAAATGTATACGACTTTGGAATATTAATGAGTATTTTGCATTGACGATCTAAAATGACATCATGACAGTCTTCAAGGTAGAAAAAAGGGATTGAATATAGAGAGGAAATTCACAGGTAGCATCATCAATATCTCAAAATTACGAAACACCCTGGCAAATAGTACATATTTTTTCCTGAACACGTACCATCTGGAAAAATATTTGAAAGCAGTTATTCCTATTTTCAAAAAATTATATTATGTTTCCTTTCAGTGAATATTATCAATATCTAATGTACGTGGCCGCTGTCTTCCACCCATTTTAACCAACTTAAAAAGCAGAACCTGCTTTTTTTTGCTGTATTCGACCCGTTTGTGCAGGATTTTTTCAAAAACTACTAATCCGATTTAGATAGGGTTTTCATTATTGTATGTTTATTTTTCAGGGAAGGATTTATTTAGTATATAATACATAAGGATCTGGTAAGTATCTCTGGGGGTATGAATATAAACACCTCAAACTTGTCCGTGAAAATGTTTCGCGCGGCATGTAAAATAGTTTTTTTAAAACGATCTTAATTGTTGCATCGTAGTCATTAATTAGTGTGTAATATGATCTAAGGCATGCCTTAAGAAAATGCAATGCAGGTTAAAATAGTCTAGAAACTGCAGTGTCTATAGTTGTGTAAATTGCATAAGTTTGCGATAGTTATGAAACAGCTGGCTGTCAATCATATTACGGGCAGTCGGTATTTACAGTTTTCTTAATAATGACCGTTGATGTAACGTTTAGTTCTTAGATTGACTCATATGTTACCCTTATATTTGAGTTATGTTTGTTTGTCAAAAACATCATCACTATCACCATCATCCTCATCAGCCGGTGTCAGTCCACTGCGGGACGTAGGCCTCTTCCAAGATTCGCCACTGAGCCGAAGATCGGGCTCTTATTTTCCAGTCATTGCCCACCGCATTGCGAATGCGTTGCTCCAACTGGTTACTGGGCGTCCTACGGTACGCTACGGTTGCCGATTCGAGGTCTCCACTCTAGAACCAGTCTACTCCGACGGTTATCTGTCCTGCGGCAGATATGACCAGCCCACTGCCATTTCAGTTTGCTAATCCGCTGAGCTATGTCTATCACTTTAGTTTTTGGTGAATTACTTCGTTCCAGATTCGATCGCGCTGAGCGAAAACTTTGAGCTATTTTTATAAGCAAAGAATACACTGTATCCTCGCAATACTCGTCATGGCGAACGATTTATTATGGATATTGCACCAAGAATAGACAGCTTTGTTTCAAAACAATTGTTATGCAATATGTAGGTATAACACTATTTAATAAATTGTTAACGGAATTAAAGAAACTGACGTATTTATACATACAGTAAAGGAAATTTGTACCAATACATTTTAAAAGATATATAAATTCTTCAAATATTATGTTTCTTAAAGTGTTACACACTTTATATTTATGTGCATTGTTACACACAATCCAATTTCAAACAAAAATTTCATCGTACCGACGGGATTTGAACCCGCCCCCTTCTGGGTGCCAAACATGCCCAGGAGGGTGCGGTCCATAAATTCTTCCATGCCATAAATTCTTCGTCACGTTTCATCTCATTTCATAAGTTTCATTTTATCGTCGTGGGAATGTTACAGTGTTTTTATTACTACGAGCATTAATTTAATTTCAATTTGAAAAGTAAGAATTTTTAATGTTATTGGGTTAATGATATACAATGAAAGTGTTTGAAGTGATTATCGCTAAAGTACTAACAACATTATAATAATTGTTGTAGATGTAGGTAAGGTTTTTGTTAGGTTAGAAAATAATGCGAAGAATAATGAGAAGAAGGCGCTGATAAGGTATTTCGATATTTATAAGGATGTAAACCACCCATTTAGCTATCTGTACGATAATACATATTGTTTTGATTTATCCAGTTTTCTAATAATGCACATAAAGCAAGTAACATACAACTACGTAAGAAATACGGATAGTAATCTGACTCTGTAAAGGAAGCTAACTAATGCGGTTGTTACTCATACCGTGATATGATATAATATGCGTCCAAATTAAACTAGTGGCTTTATGAGCTGTAGACCTCGCGAGTTTGTCTTTGTTTAACTAAAAGTTCACCATTCTCAAAACAAAAAGCCAACCCCGAGCCCTTGAAGATTATATCGGACTTAAAAGATGTTCGGACAAAATAGTTGCGTCATAATGTGAGCAACAAAAGTTTTGTGAGATTTTTAATGTTTTCAAGCCCTATATAGCCATATATCTCCGCCAATTTGAAAAACAAACAGAAACTGAATTGACCAAAACATTCCATGTAATTATCGAACTTTCTCACAAAATTTCACGAGAAACGGTTGAAAAATTATAACTGAAGAGGAGGCATCTGGACATGCGAAAGCATTTTTCCCCCAAGCTGATACAGAGACCTTCGCATCGCTGGATCAATAATAATCCATCCATAATAATGTGTGTAATTTTAACCTAATCGGCTATATAAAGACGATTGAATACAGAAGTAAAAATCGAGACAACTCTATGTTGATGATGTGATCAAAAAAGAATGTTGTCTTAATATTGATTTACAAAGTTTATTGGTGTGCCATAATGCTGTAAACGTGTATTCACACCCTAGTAGATCTCTGTTATTATTACAGCAACGTATCGTTTTTAGGAACAAAAATTGTTATATATTTTGTACAAGTGAAGAACTAAAACTTAACGAATTAAGTCATTAAAAGATCCAAGATGGACGTGACGGGATCTGAATTCCCTAAAAATCACATCAAAATAGACAGAAATATTAAGAATACGTTTATAAATTTAACTTTTCTATTTTCAAAAACATTTATTATTACATTTGTTTCAGAAAATTTTACATAAAATATTGCTGTAATTTTGGTACCCTACTTGTGAATTGTGACCATTCATTCTAAGACGTACCTACGAGTAACTGGTACCTGATCATACAATGATTATTTAAAAGTAAAGATACTACCTTTGTAGAATTCTTAAATTATCCGTAACAATTTACAGGTTAGTAACAACTCTAAGGTCCAGTATTAGAGGTTAGAACTTATTATATATATATATAACGTATTTGACAGATTATTGACATCTTTTAAGCGTCATACGTTTATATAGATAACTATCTGAAAGTTTATCAGGAACCGGTGAAATGATAGGCTCTCAGGTTAAATTACTGATAGATAGATAGATAGATTAACTCTTTATTGTAAACCAAAAGAACTTAAAGTTAAAGTAACAATAAAACAAAAATCGGTTTTACAATCGGCGGTCTTATCGCATAAAGCGATTTCTTCCAGACAACCTAATTACGGATTGGTTATAATACACAGAGTGTTGGCGAATAACGTAAAATTACTAGCAAAAGAAAAATCATAGCAAACAAATCAATTCCTAATATGATATAACTACATTTATAAACATCTAAAAGAGTTGTATACATCTTTATTACAATAATACAGCATATAATATTAAATAGTTACATATACTAAAATAGCATATAACTACACATATACGCAATTATATATAAAAATGTACCTACACATACTGACCCATTAGATGTTACCGATAATCCTTAAGTAATTTAAAGTGGACGTTTGTAGAACACATAACAAGAATATGCTAGTAAGTGGTGGTTTTTCACTAGAGTGAAGATTCACAGCAGGACTTTTATGGCTTAGCAAGATGACGACATAAGATGCAGAAAACGGCTAACTTCACAGGCAAATCATGAATGTAGAAAAGGCCTAATATTCATCATTAATACATTTTATATAGGATACATTGACTGAAGGACTAAAAAAATTGAATTTATATAATTTCTTCTCGGTCTAGTATTAATCTCGAACAAGTCGGATGACATTAGTAAAAAGTTCAAAGTTTAGAAGAAAGATGATGTCATTGAATGCGCTACGTAAATATTTTTACGTTTTGTAGTATACCTGTATTTTAATAACATAATTTAAGATCGTTAAAAAAATATCGACTATCATGTTGATAAGTTTCAGTAGCAAGTTTAAGAAGTTTATCGCCATATTTCTGCAGATAGGTACTTATCAGATCTTAATAAAATTCAACTTTAGAGATTAACCCTTCGCACAAAAAAAACAATCATTTACAATTTTATTGTTAGTACAATAACAAATTGTAAACATCATTCAAAATCTCACAAATGGCGGAGTAATTGCGTAACAAACACACAAAAAGGACAGAGCAGCCGAATTGAGAACCTCCTATTTTATGAGTGTGAGTTGAAAATATTGTGGCAGATTAGACAGACAATGACATGAAAGTTGTCATTAGCTTTGGAGATGTAAAATTAAACACTGTGTCAATCACATCGTGCGCCTATCATTAGGATCGCTGTTAGCGTAAGATTAGCGTCGTGATTAGCGTAATGTAAATACATTGACATAACCTCAGTCAGACTATAACTAAAGTAATACTACTTTAGCAATAGTTACTCTGAGGACATAACAATCATTGTGAAAGTTGTCGAAAATAAAATTGTTGGAGACAAAACCCTGGTAATCTCTACATGGGTAGTTGTACTTTAAGACCTATATTAATTGAACAAAGTTATATGTTCAAATAGCCAAGCTTTGTGTGAAACTCGTTTCATCATGTGTAATGGAAAGTACTCGTGAAAACAAAACATACTAACCTACACGGACTGTCCTACTATTTGCCACCAGGGAGTTCTAGTCCCTCCATCATCAGCTCAGCTTGATGATGCCATATTATTGCATTGACGATTGATTGCATCATGTAAGTAATTTTAGCTCAATCGGATACCAGCAATTGATTAAAGGTACGGGTACACCGCGGCGTCCTGCGTGCGCGATCTCGGCGGCGATCAGATAGCGCAGTAGTATTTGTACCGACTGGTTCACACCAAACTCGATCTTCGGAAATCAGAAAATTATTTAAAATCAGATCGCGAACGCGCACGCGGTCGCAGGACGCCGCGGTGTGGTCGTACCTTAAATATTATCCGCTTGTCAAAAGGAAGATTTGGCACGAAAAATTCATAAAAAACTGGTATTAAAGTAAGCTTAAAAACTAAATCCGTAATCGGGTAAAAATAGACTTACTGATAAGGGCGATCGAGACCACGTCTATACAATGTACCAGCACTAATGAAAGAAGTACCTAGTAATTCATTCGATTGAAAACAAGCTTCAACAAGTACTAATCAAAATTGAAAATATTTATAGCAAAATACATATTTGTTCTAATTTTCTAATAATGGCTGTGCTTTTATGGCTTTTATCAATTTTCAAAAGCTTTTCAAGTAATGGAAATCTAAAGAAAAGTTTTAAATTTTATAGTTATCGACAAAAAATCGACACATTTATAAAAACCGGATCAGACTACTTCATCAAATGCAATCAAAGCTATTGAAAATAACTTAAATAACACCTTTTTTGATATATTTGACCTATTGACCTATGATACACGCCCTCAAGTAAAAATTAGATACCTACAGCAAAATGTGTCATATCAATAATAACGGTCTTGCCGATTTAATATTGAAATTAGAGAATCTGATATCTCATTTAAATGTTTTCTAATTCGTATTCCGTTAAGGTTGGTTGGTTAAAGAAAATTAAATGTCTTTATAAGACTTTATTAAGTGTTAACTCCGAACACAACTTTTAGTTTTAGAAGTAAACTGTCGCGTTGGTATTTTAATATTTACACTAGGCCTCCTACGTTTTAGATACATTTTGCTTTTCTTCCTAAAGAAGGTAATTATGCAATAATTTTACACTGTGTGCGCGCAATAATATCAAAGAGATCTAACTGATCGAAGAGCTACGGATAAAGACGTTTTGAATGTTAGTTCATGTCTTATCAAAAGTCCAAAATTAATCTGACACTAACGATCCAACTCGGCAAGCTTCCCTAATATTGACAGGCGGGCCTGTAACGGTAGAACTTCTGCTAGTCTGCCTGGGGCAGTACCATCACTTTGCCAATTAATTTTCGGCCATGAAATAGGAATGTCTTTCGGTTGAAATGATAAGGTGTCCAGTGAAATTACAGGGTATGTGAGACTTAATATCTTTGTGTCTCAAGGTCATAGGCGCAGTGCAGTGACATGTAGAATTCTGGCAGTCCAGAATTATGCATGCCGCTGTATCTGTAATAGGTAGACGTCATCGCTTTCCTTCAGACGAGCGTCGTGCTTATCCTGTTACCTTATATTATTAAAAAAAAAGTATTATTTATTCTGTGTCGGAAGTAAACTTCTTATTAACCCCTCGGATGATTTACGAGCCACGTGTGCTCGTAAGAATCTCCGCCACTGTAGCGACTTACGAGCACACGTAGCTCGTAAGACATTGCGCCCATTGGTGATTTTTTTCCTACATTGGTTTATAATGTCACAAATAAAATTTTGACACAGTGTGGTAGATTAGTTCACTCACAACAATTTTAGAACGGATTGCATCATGTAGAAGGGTCATTATCGGAGAAATAAAAACTTTGCGGACTGTACTCACAGCAATCAGTTTTACGCGGGAACAAAATGGCGTCGCAAGCAAGAACACCCCCACGGATAAATATTGTCATTGCAAGCTACAAAAGGGCTTTTAGTGTAAACTAATGGTTAATATCTGTAAAGTGATGGTGCTAGTTTATTACAAACGTGAAATCACGGTGTGTGCGTAAATTTTTTCATGTAAAAAGTTAGTTGAAATGTGAAACAAGGAGTAAGAAAAATCTAAAAATTGCATTCTCCGCAGATTTATTGGTATGTAATAATGTAATTCTGTATTACTAATTATTTCATCAGCTAGTCCGTTTCAAGACCGTAATTATGGTATATAAATCTTAACATAAGATTGCATATAATACCAAAACAATCGATTTTCAAAACGTCGTTTGACAATATTTTTTCGTGTCAATAATTTGTGGCACGTCGCGACCATTCGGTGCACGTAGGGGTAAAACATCCGACGGGTTAAGAGCATCTTTTTTCTAACGAATTAAGAGCCAACAAAGCCTATAATAATATGCCTAGTTAGATGTGGTCGAATAATTTGATCGTAAAGAGGATACCAAACAAAAAATATACAAACTGACTTTCGCTTTTATATGTATATGGTCCGATTTGACAACCGAGTTGAAACAACCTTTTGACAAACAGTTTCCTGGCAGCAATTTTTGCTAAAGCAAACTGTGCACAATGTCATGAATGTAAAAAAAACAAAGCCTAATTTCGAAATCAAGCAAATCACCTCATGCAGAATTCAGATAACTGTAAAATGTCTATTGTTTTCATCGTCTACTTAAATAATTTTGTGTAAATATTATGCAAATATATATTACATATTTTGTATTGTCAAAAATGTTAACACTGTGTTCTGGGAAACCCAGATTGTCTTTTGAAAATGGTTTTGGTCGTTGTTATTTCATAAATAATGTAATATTTATTATATGTATGACGTATCTGAGTGTGTGTAAAACGCATATAGACATATAAATACAATACAATACAATGTAGAAGCAATTAACGTAGTTATAGTTAATTCTGTAACCAATGTTATACTAAATTATACGTAGGATGCATAATAATAGTTAATAGCAATATTACGGCAATTATTATTATATACTATTAAGTAAACAAAGCTATTGAAATATTCGCAATATCTTAATTGCGATGTACTAACACAACTAACACACCATCTTGCCAATCATCTCTGGGTTCGACCACAAAATCCAAATGATTCATATTTTATGTTTATTACGAGCTCGCAAAATATTATTACTCTTATATACCGGCTGTCATTCACGTTTTTTCTCGACCTGGGTTTCGAGCGAGATCGTGGCTTTTCCTCGGGAGTGAGGTCACGGGATGAGATCGTGAATTTGTTGCATCGCGAATATCGCGATGATCAGTGAACGTCGCGATCTTACAAATTCCCGATCATTTAAAAACTAAAATAGCGAGATATTATTTCTAGAGCAGACGAAAAAACGGACAATGACCTTTACCCTGCGCCAGGGGTAATCAACCTATTTTCTTATGATTATATAACATCCAAAGTTAGTCAATATTTCCGGAGCAGGTCGTTTGCCCAAACGACAGCGTCGTATAGCTTAGCAACGTAAGCGATATAGAATAAAAATTGACATGGAGAGTGACACATATATCTTCAATCTATGTAAACAGATAGTTTGTTTTTGTTGTCTGATAGTCTTTTTTTTAATAAATTGCAGCTTCTCACATTCTTTGAAATTATAGGACGATTGTAAGAATGTTTTATACTTTATGGTAGCCCCTCTTTAGAGTTAGAAGTAAAATTACTCACTTTGCTGTTCCTACTAAACCACAATGAAATTAGCACGCTCAAACGTTTAACGTAATGCGTTCAGTTATGTATGTTTCAGAATATTTGCATTTATTACCTAACAACTATTTGCTCATTTAGGAACAATTTCTTGTTGAATGGTACGGTTTGCTAAGGCCTTTTAGGTTCGCTTTCCTGCGACGGGTGCGACAATAATACCTACTGAAACTTCACTTACATTATTTGGAAATTTTTGACGCTTTTTAGTTTAGGTGCTTGAAATGGAGAATGAATAGGTAATAAATAAAACTTTAAAGTTATATAACCCTATGGTTTAGCGTACTTACGTAAGTAGGTACAATGATTTTATTTCTATGAAAATTAAATTAACGGGGTATTAACGTGAACTTTTCACGTGGTCACTGTTATTTGTGTTAAAATGCCTTAATTAAGGACAGCAAAATCAAATTTACAAAATTAGTAAAACTAAGTAGAAAAAATTATATTATTGATTCGACACCTGCAACCAATTAAATCAAAATTCATTTTCATTCCATCTATTCGAAAAGTGATAGTTTGTTCCTCGATAAGTGCGCGCAAAATAGGTCTTTTCCGCCCGAGGGCGGGGAAGTAATTTTTTAATTTTTGGCTTATGACTGTTTTTGTATAGTGCCATGTCTAAGGAGGTTTTATAATAATATTGTACGGGAAATGTTACTGTCTTACTAAGTAGAGAGCGTTGATTAAGTTAAAAAATAATGCCACAACGTTAAATAGACGGGGAAACAAATAAAAAAAAAATAAACGCGCAAAGTGGCACAATACACATATATTGTGGTGGCCAAGAAGAAGAAAAAAAAAGCGTTAGAATTATTTGCATTTTTAGTCTGTGGTTACAGACTGTCATAATAACACATTTAACCATGGAGTAGGAAATACATACCGGAGGTGCCGCGATACATTTGCTTGTATGGATATATCTATTCTACTCTAGAATCCTTCGCTTTGCTCTGGATTCAAAAAAGCGGCCTCGCAGAAACGTACTATATTGCACCCTTGTTATACAATCTACTATTCCTGATGCTGTCCCCCGCGCGCTCAACCTATACCAAAAGACCCATTACACTAGCGGCACTGCTACGCTGGATGGCTGGGGAAATTCGCTGGAGAAGGTACCAACCTGATCGGGGATCGCAACCCTTCACCCGCAAACGTTTTCCTAAGTCCCGTACAAATTTCTAAGCGTCAGAGCACCAAAGTGCCGCTATTTCGTACGTACGTATGACGTATTTCAGGTGTTTGCCATAAGCGGCCACCTCTGCGCCAGCCTCTTATGCGGCGGGAAAGTGACAGGATGCAAATGTGCTCACATACATAGTATCCCATACTAGGCACTTCCCCTTTTGCCTGGGGTTCTGCGCAAGACCGTCCGACCATTTTGCCATGCCATCTGAACAGGATAAACCAAGGAGCTCCAAAGACGCATGGCACCTCTGCCGAAATTATTAGAGCTCGCCGGATGATTTAAATGATTGCGTGGTAACGAGGTCTCCGTCCGGCGCATCGTACGCGCGTTTTTTTTATATGTATAATTTAATTTATATCTTTGTTTACATATTGTACGAGAACAGACTACATAATAGAATATATATTTTTATTTTTGACAACTGCAATCAATATATGTGTAAATTCTTTGCGATCTATATATTTTTATTGGAACGAGATAAAGCTATAAAACAGTTTAGTTGCATTTCTCTTTTAAGCTCAGACGCAAAAAGAAGGGGAATATTATAAGTTTGACGTGTGTATACAGATACCTATCGTAGCACCGAAACGGATGAACCGATATTGATCTAGTTTTTTTTTGTTTGAGGTGTCTTAATCGAGAATGTTCTTAGCTTTGATTCATGAAAAGTTCAGCCATTTTAAGACTATGAGTTTTTTCTAGTTGATGACGCTATAAAATCAACTGTCTGATCTCTGATCAATTCAAAATTCTTACTCTTCTTCTATCTTCTTACTTCAACGATATTGTAAGAACATGCTGACTGTGACTTGACACTGACGCTGCTTGACGCTGATTTGACAGCGATTGACCTGATGCTAGGACATCCCCTGGAGTCTGCAGAATACTCAACTCCTCACCAACTTACAGCAGAAAGGTTGAGTTTGAGCTCATTAGAATGGTGTCAAAGAACAGATTATACATATATCAGTTGGGGGTGGGTTTAAATTTTTAATTTAAGTTATACTTTTACGACGGCGGAAAGTGTCTGTTATTTTGTAGATAACTCCTTGGTTTTAAGAATAATGATTTTTTAACAAGTTTTAAAATCGTATGCCAGAATCGTCAGAACTTTCTGTACATAATCTTTAGAGAGGCTTTGTCAATAAAACCGCATTCGAAACACTCTCTCTACTGTAACAACCGTGATTTATGGAACTATATACGAGGCTGATTGACTAGTAGTGATCCTAGTATGTTATTTTAGCTCTGGCTTTAGCTTTGGCCTATTTCAATAGGGATAATCCAGTTGCATGGCTTTGACGTGAATTTTCACGACTTATGAACTGGCACTGGAATGAATCGTGTGTTTAAAACTGCAAAAATTCTTTATTGTACAATTTATACAACCATCATATCAAATAAATAACACAAAACTTGGATTGATGATTATTCGAATGTCTTTGGCCAAGGTTTGTCATCGTAATGAGTAATTAAAGCCGGTGCGCCTATGTAATATTTTAAGATATGTTAAAATGACATATAATTATTACATACTTCGTCCTGTATAAATGGCATAAATGGGTTATAATTAAGGTAAAACTTTAAATACCGCAGAAGTTAAAATGCTTAAAATAATAGATATTGACAGATAAACAGGGAACATATGTGTGTTACATTATAAAGCTTTTACGTTTTACGTGATTTACAGCAGTATCCAAAAATTATTACAACGATAAACGAAAAAAAGAATCGCTATCAAACACTAAATATTAACATTATGCTATCATGGCATTAGGTGATACAGCGTGATCTTTTATGACAGGTTAGTATGTGGAACTCTGTGACTCAAATGAGATATATTTCCGTGAGATTAATTTAAATTATAAAATTATAATCATGGAAATTTTAACGAGATCAATGCTTAATTTTTTATAAATCTATGAATGCTTCTTTTGGTATCCCCAAAATTGATGACATGCTTCCATTAAACATAATTCTCTATTTCTTATATTGTTATTTATATCGTTCAAAAAGATCATCCTGCTGGTACATCTACAACTATATTATTTTTGTTAATACATTCTTGAATAATAATCGTGTCGTTGTTATTATTTTTAAGCCTAATTTTTAACAGCTTGTCCCGACCCCATTATCGCATCATTTTGGGGTTAATCGTCTCCACAGTTTCCTCTCAGTTAGTAAATTATATAAAAAAGAGTAAAATAGCAACTTACATTAGTTACTTTGGCTTTTAATGGTTTATAGTCTCCAAACGTTAAATTGACAGTCACATGTGCTTTTGTTTGGAGTTTAGGAAAGTAGAACTAACACTTCTTTTATGAATCAACAATGCATATTCACACCATGTTACAGAGAATTGGTACAATAGGAAATGAGGAGTGCCCTCAATTTTTCCATTCAGAAGACTAGGAGACAAGTTGTCGAGATCGCGATCGCATTTGTTTTAAAAAGTAACGGACGCGTGTTGCGTTCGCGCTTGCTTTGCAACGACTGGATGGTCGGCGTTTCCCGCCAAAAGCACTCGCAGATGTTGGTGGTCGAAGGTGGCTGTGACTGCCAGGTTCATTCATGAAGGCGAAAGTTATGCAATTCCCTCTTTATCAGGCTTATTATATTTATTGAATCATTGCTGTCACGACCTCGCAAGACTCTTGAACCGAGCTTCCTGAGTTCACCGCTTTGTGTTCAAAAACGATGTGATTATGTTTAGTCTAAGCTGTTAGTGAATGGGTTTGCCGATTAGAATCACTCAGGATTGTTGTAACAATTTTTTTAGGTGAACAGTTTTGTTTTGTTTTACTATTATGACGTGGGCAGGGACCTACTAATCACTAACTGTCCCTATACTACGTAGTATTATTATTTGTTCTGTGGCTATACGTAAGTACCTACATGTAATTTTATTCGGTTGTTGTTACTTATGTATCAATTATAAACTTATGTACTTAATTTTGGTGCATAAGCTGTAAACTTTTTTAAACTTTATTTGCTATAAATCATGTTTAAAACCTCAGGGTTCGGAATAATAAATTATACTAGTACTAGCGTCTCGCCCCGGCTTCGCACGGGTAGAGCATATTATATGCGTACATTTTTGCATCAGTTTGTTGCGTGGAGTTGAATAAACGTCTTTAACCATCATCGTGATTTTGCAACCAATGTACACAAAAGCTTAACGAATTATACCTGCACATAATCCTTCGCATATACGCAGAATAAAACAAAGTCCCCGCCCCGTATGTCTATCTGTCTGTCTGTTCGCAATAAATCATACTAACTAATGCTAACTAAAACTAAATTAACTAATACAAACTACTGAACGGATTTCATGAAGAAGGTTTTTAGTGTATCTATAATTCGTTAAGGTTTTGAGTAAATTGGCTAAAATATGACGATGATTGTTGAAGACGTTAATTCATACTAGACACAACAAACTGATGCAAAATTAAGGCATATATTCTCTACCTGTGCGAAGCTTGGGCGGCTGTACGCTTCTTGGCAAGCCATGTATATTTATCCTAAGATTGTTTCTATGATTCAAAGCATTTGTGAAAGGTTTCTTTTTTATACAATACATGCTAGAGTTTTGACAACTGTCTCACCTGTTGATAAGAGATGATGTGGTTGAGCATGGTAGCATGCTAAGCATAGAATGGGACAGCTGTCAGAACGCACTAGTGTTTGGCAACAGGTTTTCCATCTTGAGTGTAGTAGTTAGTCAGGTGGATACTAAACAGTGCCCACGTCCACCATGCCATGCATTTTGCATTTGCATGCTTGCGAAATGTGTCGCAAATAAACAAATACATGCACAAACAATTTAAATTGAATGTAATATTAACATTTACAATTCAGTTATTTAAAATATCTAACTTGATCATGTTAATAATTTACATTAAAATCGCCATCTATTGGTGATCAATGGAACTAATAAGGCGTATCGGTATGATATCGATGTATCGCGTAGTACGTAGCAGCAACCGCAACGTAAGCTCATAAGCATTAAAGTGCGTAGCTTTTACACTTTGAGGTATATAACGTGATATTATAAAGGTGACTACGTGTCGTTAAGATTTCACACTAGATGGCGCCATAACAAATCATATAAAGTAGATAATAGTGTTGTATGAATATAATAAATAATGTCTATTGCACAGTGTGCAAGTATTTCTTACATTTTATTATAGGCATTACAGATGATCATAATGCAGTCTAGCTAAACTTAGGTCTTTTGATATAATTTTAATGGTAGATGGTATATAAGCACGTAGTGGCATTACTAGCTTTCTACATAACATACTTGATCTGTTAGTATCTAAAAGGCAGGTGTCCATCGACTTATCCGTATGGAAGTATTAGCATAATAATATAAATTCCAACTTATACCATGTTACGCTGATTTTCGGACTTAGCCTAAGTACATAAAATAATAGTGAACTACATTCATAAATGATTTGCGGCGAAATGACACAATTGCTTTTTAAAAAAAGACTTAAAATACCGGCTTCAAATGCTGCTTTTATCATTTTAAGTACCAAGTTTGAGATGTTTATCTTCTGTATGTCTCTGGAGATACTCATCAAGTCTTTAGGATATTTAAATGGGACCATTTCGAACAAAACAAATAATGTTGCAAATCCGTCTTTAGGTATATAACGGATATATGCCTGAACATACACAAAAAATAAACATCCAAATTGAGATCCTCCTGTTTTGAAGTCTCTTAAAAATGTACAGAAATTGTAATATTTCATATTTAGAAACACAGATTCTACTATTTAGTTCTAGAATATATAAAATAATATCAGTAATATATTCCGAATAAAGGTCCGCCACCTAGATCGCGCACGCAGGACGCCGCGGTGTGGCCGTACCTTTAATACCTATTTAATTATTCCGTTTTCATTAATAATTATTGTGTTATAGTTTCATACTTTCGCCTCAAATTGCAGTTGTAGTTGATGTTGTAGGTTCATTTAGTAATACTGCAAATCCTCAACATGAAGTGATGATACGTCTTTTTTACCCGACTGCGCGACGCAAAGGAGAGGTAATGTGTTTATCAGACTATATATGTATGTATGTATGTTTGTTCCTTTGTGGCACACTAGAGACCAAACGCGTGGGCCGATTTTGATAATTGGCACGTCAATAGATTCGCCATGCCTCAAAACCTATCGAGTGGGGTATCGAATTAAAGGTCTTAAAATGGAGATTCAAAATATATTTATAGCAAATAATTTATGATCGTACAAATCGAAAAGAAAAACGATTTTACATGCCGCGTTAGTCACTTTCAGTAACAAGTTTGCGGTGCTTATCTCTGAAGTTACTTATCAGATCTCAATAAAATTACAATGAGACCAAACGAAAATCATATTAACTCAAACACATTAATGGCGTTATTTGGGGATTAATGTGTCCCGACTGTTAAAGTCTCTATATTCCATATAACAATGTTTAATTTATTTTATGAGTGTATCGACTGAGAAAGAATTTAAATGGTATAGTTTTTTGATATCCCTAAACAGAAGTCTAAACTACTAGACTTACTTGTTTTTTTCTTTTCAGTTCGTTTTTTAACACTTCACTTTTTGCGCAGTCGGGTTTTTTGATTTTTTAATTTAATGGTTTATTTAAATATCTGTAGTGGTAGGACTTCTGCTAGTCCGCCTGGGGCGGTACCAGCACTTTTCCAAATAATTTTCGGCCGGGAAATAGGAATGTTTTTCGGTTGAAATGGCAGGGTTTCCGCCCTAGGGCGGGAAAGAATTTTTTAAATTTTTGGTTTATGACTGTTATTTTATAGTGCCATGTCTAAGGAAGTTCAATAATAATATTGTACGGGAAATGTTACTGTCCTATCAACTAGATAGCGCGCCACGCTTGGTTAATAAAAAAAGCTTTTTTTTAAATATTTTATAGGCTAACGTTTGACCACTATCTCACCTGTTGGTAAGTGATGATGCGGTCGAAGATGGTAAGCACGCTAGGCCTAGAATGGGAACTGGCTCTCAAGGATAGCTGCCGGAACACATTAGATGTTTGGTGACAGATTTTCTAACTTGAGGGTGGTAGCTGGCCAGGCGGATACTAGATAGTGTCCTACCACCATGCGGGGGTTTTTGGTTTCTTAACGATGTTTTCCTTCACCGGAGGGCCACTGTGAGAAGCGCACATAAATTTTTCGATAGAAAAATCCATTGGTGCACGGCGGTTTGAACTCGGTACCACGGCATCAAAGCCGACCGTTCTCCCGATTACGCCACCGGGCCCTCAAAAGCTAAACATTAATTAATGTTATAAAACAATACCATATATATATAATATAATATATATAATACACTAAAAAAAGTTTAATACGCGTGGCCCAATACACTGATAGTGTGGTAGCCAGGATGAAAAAAAAACTGGCCAAGTGTAAGTCGAACTCGCACTCGTAGGGTTCCGTAACACAGTTAAGTATTCCATAACTATGATTTTTCGCAACTACAAAATTAACTTTGTTTTTCATAGTGTTTGTATGAAAAACAAAGTTATCTCGCCATCTCGCTATATATAGTCGCCATATCTCTAAAACTGCTGACTGTATTTCGTTCAAACCAATTTTCGTTGTATGTTTTTATTGAGATCTACAGCATATATTTTTTTTAGATTTTTCACTCCCATACTTTTAAAGTTAGAGGGGGGGGGGGGGGGGGCACACATTTTACCACTTTAGACGCGCCTATCTTTCAAATGATTGACTTTGAGAAAAAATGATTTTAGAAACCTCAATGTCATTTTTGAAACCTATCCATAAACACCCCACACGTATAGGTTTGAAGAAAATTTTTTTTTTGTTTCAGTTCCATGTATGGGATACCCCCCCTTAAAGTTTTATATTTTTTATTTTTGTATAAAAATCGGAAAGCGGTTTACAGAATACATCTACCTACCAAGTTTCAATTCTGCAGTCTTAACAGTTTCGGAATAAAATGGCTGTGACATACGGACGGAGAGACAGACAGACAGACATGACGAATCTATAAGGGTTCCGTTTTTTGCCATTCGGCTACGGAACCCTAAAAAAGAAGCGCGCGAACAGTTGTTTATAGTCTATTGAATTTAAAAAAAGAATCTCGTATGAAGAAGAAAACAATAAGCGCGCGAATCAATACAAAGTCCTTCTCACATTATTTTTTTGGTTGCAGTGCTAAATAAACAATTAAATCATAAAGAAAATTAGTTCTGATAACGCAAGTATTAATTTAACTCCCGAAAGCATACAAAACGACGCAACAAATGTTATAAACAATCTGTTATCAACAAAATCCCGCGAAAAAATATTTAAAAGCCTATACAAAATGTATCGAGCGGATAAGTACAAAAAAAGCGATATCATTTTCAGAAACTGTATTTCTAGCTGAATATTAAGAATTGGCCAAATTCAGGCAATCTTCTTGGAGTATTTACTCGATGCTGAAATCGACGGTCAATAACAAATAAAAATAATAATATTCAAATCAGGACCTATACAAAATTGGTAGCATTTCTGAAGGACATAAACCAAAGAAATCAAAAGTGCTTGTGTATGTGCTGTGTGTATATGTGTCATATGTGTTTTGTTTAGTTGTGTTAGTCTCTTTTTTAGTTAATATAGTGTTGAACTTAACTTGAGCCTTTTATTTCCTTTTCTCATAGAGGGGGATGAAAAGCAGAGTGTAAAACTCGGCTGCAATAATATTTTCTCTCGGTCGACGTACTTTAAATCCCTCGCTACGCTCAGGATTCTACTTTAGAATCTCTCGCTACGCTCGGGATTCTACCCTAGAATCCTTCGCTTCGCTCTGGATTCAAAATAGCGGCCTCGTAGAAATGTACTATATTGCACCCTTGTTATACAATCTACTATTTTTGTTTCAAAGGGTACTCTTCCCAGGTGGCCCCATTTAAATTTTAACGAAATAAGTTGAGCCGTTTTTAATATATCAACATTTGTATTGCGATGAATTTGTATACCTCGATGACATGCTACTAACTACTGGCTACTTTGACTACCGCGACGTTTGAAGTCGGTTCTTTTACTTTTTTAACCGACTTCACAAAAGAGGAGGAGGTTCTCAATTCGTCTGTATGGTTTTTTTTTGTGTGTATAGTACGCGATTTCTCCGTCAATTGTGAACGGATTCAAATGATTCTTTTTTTAATAGGTACGATACGTTTCCGAGGTGGTCCCATTTTAATTTTATCGAGATCTGATTAGTATCTCCAGAGATATGGAGATAACTACCTCAAACATAGGAGAATGTACTGGTTTTAGTAGAAGAGTCCCAAGAAGATTATACACAATAGAGGTTGCTATTGCATATACTTTTGAAGACTAAAAACTATGACCCTGAATAATGTTTTTACATCTTTCTTCACGTTGATTTTGGTTTTTGACAGATATACTTACGGTAACTGTGAGCGAGATAGAAATAAAGGTGGGGATGATTAATTTTTTTCATTTTTTTTTATATCTTATAGGCTAGCGTTTGACCACTATCTCATATGTTGCTAAGTAATGATACGGTTGAAGATGGTAAGTAAGCACGCTAGGCCTAGAATGGGAACTGGCTCTCAAGGATAGCTGCCGGAGCACATTAGATGTTTGGCGACAGATTTTCTAACTTGAGGGTGGTAGCTGGCCAGGCGGACACTACCTATTAGACTTGGCTGGCACCGACTTCAAATAGATAAGTGGGTAGCGCTTATAATAATTATATTAAGTAATTTATTTTTCGCTTTTGAGTGCCTGTTTGTGGTTATGAAGTCGGTTTAATGTTTTTTTGAAAAATAACTTATTTAAATGTAAAATGGTTAATCTAAAGTTCTACAATACTAAATACACTTATTAGACATACATTAATTGTTTAGGTATATAATTTGCAGGTCATCGTACTTCTCTATTTATAACACCTTCACTAATATTCGAAACTGATGCTAAGTATATATATCATGTTAATTTGAAAGATCAGCATTATAATATTATGAATACATTAGTAGCACTGACAAAAGATAAATAAAATGTAGATTTCAAATAAAGATTTTATTATTTTGATAATATACATTTATTTTAAGTAATTATCGGCAGTGAGTTTTATTGTTACTCCTACGCTAAGTTCATAGGTCAAATTATAATATTTATTTAATACTTTTATAGCTCAGGCCATTAAACTAACATTATTAATATTACTAATGAGATAAATTCTATAAAATTAACTTATCTTAATATATACCGAAACATATTTATCGTCCTTTAGCTTCAACCGGATAATAGAGCCATTTAAATTCATAACCTTTAAGACCGTATTTTTCCTCTTTTTCTGTTTCTGGTTTGGGTACATCATCCGACAATAAGTCCAGTACTTCTTGTGATATTTTCGGGCGGAAACCATTTGCATCGGCCACATAATCGACTCTCGTTCTGACTCCGTTTCTTCCAGTGACGTAATAATAGCCTTGTTTAGCGCCATTGGTATAACCCTCTTCAAAGTGACCGTGGAATCCTACTGTATAGTTGAATGTATACAGAAGAGTGGTCATGTCGTCTTTCGTTAATCCTTTAGGTAATCCTTCATTTTCTCCAGGTTTTCGGCTGTAGATGTCAGTATTCTTGTCTACAATTTGCATTTGAGCTGAGATAAGAGTGGGTTTTGTAGGACCAGCTTCATTACGCCTATCCGGTGAGCTCCTCTGAAGGCCATTAGGTTGAGGTGGCGGCCCAAATGATTGTGCGTTGTCTAGTCGTTTAGGTGTTCTGCCACTTGGTATGTTTTCATTATATTCACTTTGTGGAATGACTCCCGGTGCTTGAGGTTGTTGTTGAGGGATACTAGGAACACCAGATGACTGTATAGGATTACTAGATCCGGGTCCTTGTAATGGCTGTAGAGGATTGTTAGAACCAGGACCTTGTTCTTCCTGCTGATAACTACCAGGAACAGAATTTTGGGCAGGTTTCTGTTGTTGGAAGTCTTGTGGATATAGCGGAGGTACTAAATCTTGTGATAACGGATTTTGACCTACGTTGAAGTTATTTTGTGGCTGCTCTGGATAATTAGATCCTTGTTGAACTGACGGGCTATTTCCAAAGGTAGGTTGGTTGGAAAACGTTTGTGGTTTTATTCCTTGAGGCAACTTGGGAGATTCTACTGTTCCAATTAGATTGGGGTTGTTACTAAAAAGGTTTGCTGCGATTGGTGGAGATGTTGAAGTTGTAGGAATGCTGCAATGTGAGCATGATCTAGCAGGAGGTTCTATTGATATCGGTTTGAATGTGGATGTGGTAAACACTGGTGGAGATGATGTTGCCGAAGCAGCAGGGAGCTCGAGGGAGTGTCCTTGTCTTGCGGACGTAGGTGCATCCTTAGCTGTGTACGTCGGATCTGCAAATAGGTGAAGTGCGATTTTAATTTAGTGTTTTTTAGAATAAAATATTTCTTGCATGTGAGAAATTATTGCCGTAGCAAGAACTATTTAGTTATTTTTATAAGTAGAACTAAATTAAGTTTGATGGCTGACCAATTAAAGTTTTGTCTTGAGTTTATACTTTCGTTTGCAATTTCTAGTTAGTATTTATACTTAGGTATAGTAAAACTAATAGTAGTTATAGATCATGTAAAACCTCAGTGTAAAACTCAAATTCATGGAGTAACAAACGCAGTACGTTGACACGTAGAGTTTAAGCCACAGATTAAGGATGTGATCGTAATTCGAGGTCTGTGGTTTTAGCCATAGATAAACAGTGCACTGTAAATTGAAGTCTATGGCTTAAACTAACCAGAGTTTTTTATATCACAGTATCATTTGAAGCAAGCATCATCGTTTAACAACAGGGAGTGTTGTAATTATCCTAATACTTTAAACCATAATAATAAAAAATAAATTAAATATCTTCTCACATGGTTTTACTCTTATATTCTTCATAGATAATATCTTGAATCGCCCTTGCTCATCAGTAGCGTAAACAGTGACGTGGTATACTCCATCAGCTGTGATGAATCCGAATTCACCCTCTATGAGTCCTTTCTCGTCTGCAATGAAACAGTTTACATTAATGAGGCTATCTATTTTTTTTTGTACTGTTCGCCTCCATAAGGGTGGTTTGAAAACAGGAAAACCCAAAAGAGCAGCCGAATATCTAAAAATTTGACATTGGTAATTTTGTATGAGATTTATATCGATTTTAGGCGGTATAAAGTTCACCGGATTATAGAGCGTTCAATAAAATTCTTGCATAACAATTAGCATTTAATACCAGTAATTATTAAATATGATTTAACATTTTTGTCCATTGTTATACGCTGGATTTATGATTGTTAAGAAGCATTTAGTTTTTGATTTGTATAGTCTTTTGAATTCTAAATATTCTGTACTCAAAAGAATTCAAGAATAACATTGAGTATGACATAATGTTTATCAAACACTTCACAATAGGACAGCAGTAATAACCTTGTAAAATATTAGTAACGTTTGGTTACATGACATTACGTAAACTTATGATTTTCTGATATAGTGATGTAAATCCGATTAACTATTTATTTTTGCAAGGAAGCATTAAAACATGGCATGGTCTGATGTGCCACCTGTTTTCAATGATATACCGGTTAATTGATAGATATTTGACTAATGATTAGTGATTTATTTCTATATCTAATGACATCATCTTTATTGAGATGAGTTAATTTAGTGTAGCCAATAATTTCAATGTTTACATGTATTGAAGGATTATATATAATTATTAATATATATATAATTAAAATGCATGTACCAGTGCTTTTTGCACAAGTAAAATAATATTAATCTTTACCAAAATGTTTAGTTTAGGTATGTAATTTTGTATGCAAATACTATGTAAATATATATTTATATGCAGAAATGTTTCATCGATTCCGACAAAGCCGCGCATTAATTGTATAATTCTTTATATTATAAAAGTTTAATATGGATAGTTTTATTAGATTTTATAGCAGGTTTTAGTTAATAGTCAGCCATTAGTATTTTTTTAAACCACAAATGATGTTCACATTTAGAATACTGTATAAAAGTCAGATTTAGGAATACTGTATTAAATCTGGTTTTTATTAGCTCATGGTAATTACAAGTTTTGATAGCGTAAAACTTGCTGAGAATTATCACAAAGATAATGTTATGATAATTAACATGTTTTTTAATTGAATTAAATGATTTCTAGCTATTATTTCCTCTAGAGTCTAGTCACTTACTTAATCGACCTCATCATCACTTACCAACAGGTGAGATAGTGATCCAAAGCTAGCCTATAAAATATAAAAATAAAAGCGGCTAAGTCAAGTTGGACTCGCCCACCGAGGCTTCCGTACCAACGTCAGAACATACCAATTAAGCTAGACCTCTAAATTGTATGAGCGCTCATATAACTCAGAAGCCTATCTTAATTGGCAAAACTATTTATGTATTAGGACACCCTTTTATTTTCAACTTTTTTTTATTTTTTGGATTTTTTCCTTTATTTGTACTATAAGACCTTGCTTCTTGTCAAATGTCATGATTCTAGGTCAACGGGAAATACCCTATAGGTTTTCGACCTAAAACCGATTCCGGTTGAACTATAATTGTCAACTTTGGTCAAAAGCAAGGTCTAAAAGCACAAGTAAAGGAAACATTCCGAAAAATAAAATAAGTTAAAAATCAAGGGTAATTTTGGTACTTATAAGTTTTCGCGAAAACCTAAATTTGCCCATAACTTTTCATCGTGTTCACTCATTACCTTGATTTTTAGTTTATACACCTAATAGGGACTATAGACCTCAGTATCTGGTATAAACTTCAACTTGCTAGGTCTACCCGTTCCTGAGAAAATCGGTGGTGACACACGCACAGACAGACGGACAAGAAAGTGATCTTATAAGGGTTCCTTGTTTACCTTTTGAAGTACGGAACCCTAAAAATACTTAAAATGCAGCTAGACCTCTTATAAACTGAATGTAAAGTTTCGATTGCAATGGTTCATTTTTAATGGTTAATGACTAAATTTTTGCTGTAAATTGGTAAAGAGCTAAGTATTCTGCAGATCACAGAAGATGCTTAAGCATCAAGTGAATTCTAACATGTTCGTACAGAATCATTGAAGTAAGAGGATACCGAATTTCGAATTGTTCAGACTTATTAATAAATTGATTTCATAACGTCATCAGCTAGAAAAAACTCATAATCTATAAACGGCTGAACGGATTTTCATGAATCAAAGCTAAGAACACTCTCGTTTAAGAAACTCCTAAAAAAACTAAATTGAAATCGGTTCAACCGTTTGGGTGCTAAGATGACACACACACACAGACAGACACACACATAGACAGATACACATGTCAAACTTATAACACCCCTTCTGTTTGCGTCGGGGATAGAAAAGCAACATTCATTCTAATGGAGCACTCTCGTTTTAGTTGAATCGATCTCAATAAATAATACTCGTACCTACCTTTCTTTTCATGTCTGTGTTGTTCACCGTCAATTGAGAACCCAAATTCATAGGGTCGGTTACCATCGGTGTATTTGTCAGCTCCTTGCGCCTGCAGGAACAAGCAAGTTACTATACTTGCTAATATACATATTCTTCGTCTTATAAGCATCTGAAAATAAAAGAGACTTTGCACTGATAATAGCTGCAAGTTGTATGTGTGTGCCAAAACATTTACTACCGTTTGAATACGTCAGTCACGTTTCCTTGTCACGCAGGCGTGAGATTATAATTGCATAGACTCATAATAATAACTTTCTTAATATTTTGCAGTATAAAAATATAAGCCGTATATCTTTCTGTATAATATAAGTTAAGGAGTCAATGTAATTAAAATAATTTTCAGTCAGTAGCAAGTTTAAGGTCTCCTATAGAGATTTTAGTCAGATCTCGATAAATTGTACAATAGGACCAAACGGGAAGTACATAATATACCCTCTCAAACAAAAAGGAAGGGAAATAAATGAGGGAGTTCAGGGGCCTTATTCAGTATGACCAATGAGATAACGCGTTCCTTAACGCGCCACGTTACGTTATTGAAAAATTGTATTTTTTATGCCACACGATAGGTAAATTATTCAAAACGCGCGCGTTACACGTCCTCGTATGTCACGATAATTTGACAGCTCAAAACGCGCTCATAACCTTACCCTACCGCGTTTTAATTGGCATAGAGAATACCATAACGCGGAGATAACGTAACACGGCACGGTAAGACTTTAAAATGGTCATACTGAATAAGGCCCCTGAGGTAACAAATATACGATGTGACAACCTCCTCTTTTTTCAACCTAATTCCAAAAATAAGTTCTCAATTCGTCTGTATGTTTTTTTCGGTGTATGTGACGCGATTACTCCGTCAATTGTGAACTGATTCGAATGATTTTTTTTTAATCGGTAGTGTACATTTTTGGGGTGGTTCCATTGTGATCTGCTTAGCATCTCTAGAGGTATAACGATAAACGTCTCAAACTTGCTACTGAAATTGACTCGCGGGGCATGGAAGTCGGTTGTATTAGTTTTCAAACTATCTTAATTATTAAAAAAATGTTAAACAATTTTAATCAAATGTAGTTAAATATAGATACAGTTTCTAAAATAACTGTTGCTAAGATCATTGTATAAAAGATGCGGTTATAGTTAAGCAATAAATTATAAGCTACCTACTGTGCTTTATTACCTAAATATATATACGTTATTTATTTTCTTCATAAATAAAATTTATGATTATCCAAAATACGTAAAGGGTAACCAAAAAGTCAAAGACACAGTATGATATAAATTTATAACGTAAAATGTGATATATTTGCTTTATGTTCTAAAATTTATGATTATGAAACTCATAAAAACTCTAAAACTCGTAATATTATGATCGAAGAATTATTTTCAGCCTATGACAAATTGAGGTAAACAGTCGTAAAAACTTTATCAGCAAGATGTTTATTACTTTATACGAATGAGCGTTTAGTACCTCGAGAGTATGTTTGTTTACGTACCTTATTAAGTAACTAGCTGCGACCCGCAGCTTCGCCCGCATTATACAGTGTCCTATGTCCTATTCTATCATATCAGCTATCTCTGAGCAAAATTTCGTTCAATCGAAAAAAAAAAAATATAAGAAAAGTTGAAAATTAAAGGGTGTCCTCATACATTATCTAGTTTGTGCCAATTAATGTAGACCTCTGAGTTATATGAGCGCAGATACAATTTAGAGGTCTAGCTTAATTAGTTGGTACGGAAGACTCGGTGGGCGAGTTCAACTCGACTTAGCCGGTTTTATTTTTGGATTAAACGTCTTAAATTGTCGGCAACGTAATGATTTCTTTCAAATGTTAATTTATTTGAAAACAAATCAAAACATGATTATTTATGTTTAAGTTAATGTATGATAATTTAATAATTATGAATTTATAATTAATCATATAAACATTTCAAATAACAGTACGCCACTACGAAGTCAATTGGATTAGCATGCTAATAAAGGCATTATTTTTATGATGACAAGCATTATTATAATAAGATCGTTTAAAAAACTAAAAAAAAACCGACTTCAATGCAACGCTATTAATTTTTAGTACCAATTTTGAGGTGTATATCTCCATATCTCCGGAGATACTTATCAGACCTCGATAAAATTACTATGGTACCACACTTGGGATATCTCCTTTTCAACAAAAAAAAGAATAATCAAAATCGGTTCATAAACGACGAAGTTATCCGCGAACAAACATTCCGGTTCCAAAAAAAGGTTCCGACGAATTGAAAACCTCCTCCTTTTTTTGAACTCGGTTAAAAAAACTAACATTAAAGTTAATCATATCATGAAAAAATCTTTATTAGATGTAAACTTCAAAACCTTTCATCTCATGTTTACTCTACTGAATTTTAGTTATTTATTCATGCACATATTATTGACTAACTCGAATAATACATAAAATAACTGTATAATTATAGTCATGCAATTTGTTATTGGTCCTGGCGCAATGGTGCCTTTTAAACACTGGCAGCAGTCATCATAATTTACTCTTTTAATTTTTCTCAAAGTTCTCAATTCGTCGGAACCTTTTTTTATGTATGTTCACTTCACAGATTACTCGATGATGCCTGAACCGATTTGAAAAATTCTTTTTTGTTTCAAAGGGTACCCTTCCTAGGTGGTCCCATTTTAACGAAATCGGCCGAGCCGTTTTTAATATATCAACATTTGTATTACGACGCATTTACTTATCTCGACGACTTACTCGTACTACTAACTACTGGCACAGATTATGTAATAGTTACTCCGTCTACTGGCTACTTTGACTAGGGCGACGTTTAAAGTCGGTTCTTTTAGTTTTTTAAACGATCTTAAATTATTGTGTATTTAATAGTTTAGCGATCTTGCTTGTCTTGCGGTAATAAGCGGTGATGTCAGTCAGGTTAGTGAACACGCTAGGCCAACAATGGGCTGTATGCTGCTGAAACACCGTAAGAATTTGGCGGCGGATTTTCTCCTTGATGCTGGTAAGCTTCTTTTTGGTAGCAAGTCAGGCGGAACATAGATATAATGCCCCTTTAACCAATGAATATTAATAATCACATCGATGGCAATTCAATAATTTGTCGATAGCTACCTAACAATTTTAATTTATTACATTGAAAAAACGTTAATACCTGTTTCCAACACTCGTTCGCCCATAAATTATATGTGCTGATCTACTTAAATATTAATATATTAATAAGCAGTAGACGGTTATTATGAAATTTATTTTATCGCTGACTTTATTACGTGTTAAAACAAATTTAGAGCAATTATTTAAATGAAGACATGCCTTTAATGCGGTATTTTATCTTAATTGAGTGTGACGCTATTTGAATAAACTGTCATTTATGTCTAAATACATAATGTTGATTCATAAATTGGTCTAATTTGTTCTTGCTTTTATTGTTTTACGTTGATTTACGTATTATATATGTTAACAATCGGACGAGCCTGCTTCCCAGATCCATCCAATATAAAAATATCCCTTTTAATTATCATCCTCAACAAATTAGCCGCTTACAGTCCACAACTGGACATATGCCTCTCCCAAGATACGTTTCGAGCCCGATCTTCGGTTCTTATTTTCCAGAATCTGCCCACTGCATTGCGTATATCGTCGCTGCACCTATACTAGTACCAAGTCACGGGGTGTCCTAGGCTACGTTTACCTTTTTGTGGCTATTCTAGAACCTAAGTAAAAAGTAGACTGGTTTCTAACAAATTTTGTAAGTATCAATCTTTAACAGTGAATAAATGTTGTTACTATTGTATCTAACGCTTGTGGCAGATATGACCGCAAAAAAGGCTATGTCATTCCCATACCATACATTATGTAAGTTGCGTTTGCGTGAACGCAAACAGAAATTGGATTTTGTCTGGAGGCGTCCAATTCAGTTTGCTATTCCGTTTAGCTTTGTCGAAGTCACGCTAGCGTGTCACTTTAGTTCTCTGGTAAATTACTTCGTTCTGCATACGATCCCGCACACCGAGCATAGCTCTCTCCACAGCATTCTGTTTGTTTGGAATTACTGGGCTCGTCAAACTTTGTTTTAACCCATGTTATAGATTATCTGGATGTAAAATATTATCCAAATTCGTTCAGCTGTTTTTATATGATCAAACATAAACGTTTTAATGTTTATAATGTTGCAAGGAAATTGTAGATAAATGACATCGAAAATGTTTTATATAACAGTGACCATATAATATAGATAGTAGACTTTTGAAGGGAATCTTAATATTTTATAGTAAGATTTTCGTAAATGATTTTTAAGCGAAAAATTATAAAATTATGAAGTAAAGTCTACATAGACTAATAGATGTGTAAACCGACCATCACATTAGGTATTTTTTAAATTGTTAAATCCCCTACATTGTTCCCCTAAAACAGGGGCACATACTTGTAAGTAATAAGTGAGATGGCTGTTAAACGTCAATACTAACTGCAAATAGATATAATGATACATTAGGCACCTCATAATATACAAATATCAGCGTATATCTCTTAATTAAATTCTTAATAAATAATTTTACTTATAATGAACTTTTAATAAGTTTCTTTCACCTATGAAAAGACATCAACGCGCGCGGTGTTATTTACAGTTTTATGCATGTTTTTCGGAAATATTTGTTAGTCATTATCAGACTAGACTACAACTTCACCTTTAATATTCCACCACATGCCATGCCAATAGTTATCAAAATAGCAACTAATGATGGTCAATATTACGTTTATGGAAATACATTGTATATACCGGTGAACAGGTATCTTCTAGGTAAGTATTTTATATTATTATTATATTTGTAGGTACATCGTCAATCACATCACCACTTAACATTAGGTGAGATGGTGGTCAAACGCTTGCTTAACTCTGATAAAAAAATAAAAATAACCGGTCAAGTGCGTGTCGTGCCACGCGCAGTGTAGGGTTCCGTAGTAGCCCGTTATTCAATGCAAGTCTTTACCCGTTATAAACAAGCAACTAGGTACTTCGTCAGGATTTATTCTAAGGATTTTACCTACCCCACTTCTCATGTAGGGGAGCAACCCTAAAAAAAATAATTTTCAAAATTTTTTTCACCACTTTGTCGACGTTATTTATATACATACTCCTACTAAATAACAGCTTTCTAGTATTTACGGTCACTCAGCAAAACCTCGGACAGACAGACAGACAGACAGACAGACAGACGGACAGACAGACAGACGGACATGACGAAACTATAAGGGTTCCTTTTCAGGACAACGGAACCCTAAAAACGTGGCAACATTCAGATGTTACATTAAACAATTCTAGAAAGTCGATATAAATATATTAAACTACTATTATTTATTTATGAATGGTTTTGACTTTTAAATGTCATATGATAAAATGCAATAATTATGGCGCTATTACACTGTTTTTACGAAAATTTCCTAGACCACTCGTACACCATGTAAAATACAAGAAGTTTTTTTTTATAATGTAAAGTAACAGGACAAGCACAACGCTTGCCTGATGGTAAGCGATGACGTCTACCTATTACAGATACAGCGGCATGTAAAATTCTGGACTGCCAGAATTTTGTATGTCACTGCACTGCGCCTGTTACCTTGAGACATAAAGATGTTAAGTCTCACATGCCCTGTAATTTCACTGGAAACCTTGCCATTTCAACCGAAAAACATTCCTATTTCACTGCCGAAAATTAGTTAGCAAAGTGGTGGTACCGCCCCAGGTGGACTAGCAAAAGTCCTACCACTACAGAACTGAATTCTAGCTGTTCTTAGTTAGGTTTGTTCCAATTATCTTGACATGTACTATTGTAACATTAAACGCGTGTTAGGGTCAGCTCAGAACGCGACGCGGCGCGCACTTATTTCATTTAGTTAATTCGGCGGCTTCGAGTTGCGCTGAATTAACTCAATGAAATGTATATCTTTTTGTGTAGTTAATAAAGTTCATTTTTATGTCACTTTCTTAACAAGTGCGCGCCGCGTCGCGTCACGTCACGTCGCGTCGCGGTCTGAACTGACCCGAACACCTTATTGATTTTTAGGGTTCCGTACCCAAAGGTTACCACCGGAACCTTATTACTCAGATTTCGCTGTCGGTCCGTCCGTCTGTCCATCCGTTTGCCTGTCCGTCCGTCCGCCTGTCTATCAGAGGGCTTTATCTTCTAAACCGTAGGTAATAAATAGGTAGGTAGATACTTAAAATTTTCACATAGTATGTATTACTATTATAGCCTACATAGTATAACAATATGTACATAAACACTAAAAACAAAAAATTAAAGGGAATCTCCATACAAAAAACGTGTTTTTTTGGTACCTTTTGTTCAATCTTATCTTATATTATATTGTGGAACAGAACTCCGTGTGCGAGTCCGACTCGCTATTGGTCAGTTTAATTTAAACATGTATTCATATGCCAGACTTACTTACGCCTTTAACTCAAGGAGCGCTCTAGCCAGCCAGCAACAAAACTTTACAAAAATTTACAAAAATAAAATTTACATTCTTAGATAAAATTCGGATGATTTATTTCGGCATCATTAGCGGCTGATGTTGTACCATCATTAACGTGTTATATTTCTGGTGACTAGTTCAACCGGTTACTATATGAATAATTTTGCTTTATGTGGTATGAACACGTGAAAGTGTTGACACGACACTTCGTTACTGACACGTGTGGGGCCGAAAACAAGTTCTCTATATATTAAGGGAGCATTAAATCAAGTTATACAAAACAAACTGTTTTAATCGCCATACTTACAGCTAAAGGTAAAATATATATTGTGAATCTTCGGTTTTGTATGAGTTGTAGTTAAAGTAGTAAAAGCTATACGTTTGATGTGTATATCAAAAAAAAGGAGCTAAGTTATTTCATTAGAGTAGGCAAAACCGTAGCACGCAACATTTTACCATTATTGTTTAACACAATCCAAAATTTCATCGTACCGACGGGATTTGAACCCGCAACCTCTGGAATAACATGTTCCGGTGCTTTGCCAATTAAGCTAATTTGCCAATTAATTAATTATTTTGGATTGTATTGATTGTATAGATTGTATAAAAATATAAAGTGTGAAACATTTCAAAGAAATATAATATTTGATTTACGCAGTGCAACATCTCTCGTCGGATTTGAAAACTGTAATGATTTCTTCCAAATGATTAACTTACGTAATAAGTAGTCATAGATGGCGCCACCAATGCATAATTGGGTTAACAAATGCAATCCACTAATTTCGTCGTAACGATACTTCGCACCGTCGCTTAATTGGCAAAGCACCGGAACATGTTATTCCGGAGGTTGCGGGTTCAAGTCCCGTCGGTACGATGAAATTTTGGATTGTGTTAAACAATAATTTACAGAAATATAAAGTGTGAAACATTTCAAAGAAACATAATATAATATTTACCATCAAATTAATTAGATTTGTTTATGGGCTAAAAACAGGTTCCAGCTAAATTAAAAAAAATATTTAATTGCATAAAATTTACAATCAATTTGGGTGCGGCCCTGACTATCAAACTAGGTATTAAGACACCTGTTTTTCGGTAGCTACTGCCTTCCTTATCAATTATTAATTTTAGCGTACTTATTTTAAGTACTTACATAATAATTATAGATATACTTTAATAGGCTACATAAAATTATATTCAAATTAAACTACATTTTATACTCTAGATACAAATTGTTTAAACTAAACTACCCTAATTCATATACTCAAGATTTATATAATATAAAAACTCAGCTTACTTGTAATAAATTGAAGTTAAAAGCATTATAAGTTTGATGTGTATTACAAAAACTGTAAGAGCAAAGTGACTAGTAAAATACCAAGATCTGATATTTAGAAAATTTCATTAGAAAAGCCAAATCAGTAGCGCGCAAACTATTTACGGCATTTACCATTTTCAACCGACATCCCAAAAAGAAAGAGGTTCTCAATTCGTCTGTATGTTTTTTTTGTGTGTATGTTACGCGATTACTCCGTCCATTGTAAACCGATTTGAATGATTCTTTTTTTAATCGGTAGGGTTTGTTTCCGAAGTAGTCCCACTGTAATTTCATCAAGATTTGATGAGTATCTCCAGAGATATGAAGATAAACGTCTCAAACTTGCTACTGAAACTGACTCGCGCGGCATGTAAGTCGGTTGTTTTAGTTTTTAAACTATCTTAATTATTGTTGGTTGTAACGCAAAGACACAGGTAATATTATTTATAAGCTATAATCGATAATGGTGATGATCACATATGATGACTTACCCCTCTATATTACATAAAAAATCGGCCAAGTGTGAGTTGGACTCGCGTACCGAGGGTTCCGTACAAACTTGTCAAACTAGGTTAAAGGACAAACTTAACTTTGCCTTGCATATTTTGGTGAGGAATAAAAACAAATGCTAAACGTTATTCAATTTACTTATACAGTTGTTAAATCATATTACTCAGGGCAAAAACAGATTTAGGCACATTATATAATTTTCTTGAAAATTACATTACATTTATTAGGTATTCATAAAATACTGCTTAATACTAATATTGGCAACCGTTTATTGTTTAACTAAAAGTAAACGTCTCATTGACCTTTTTCTATACATCTTAATGTTCTTTAATGAAACATCATAAATATTTTTCTAATTTAGATGATGTTTGATGGACGTTAAGGATCAATTTATGTTCGATTATGCAAAAGAAATGCGACTGATGCTTTTATATTAGTGCTATTAGAATAAAATATCACGTTTCAAACCTGGAAGATATAAATTCTATAATAATACATACATCTAGGTAGACCTAGATTTAATTGCAAGTTTATTTGCCAAAATTAAAACAATAATAAACTAACTGTTTAAAAAGTTCTAAAAGTTATTACACATTCGTTTAAATTGTTTTAAACAATTGTTACGGAAAATGTATTGTGTGTTTTGTAAGGAAAATGATAAAAAAAAATTACTCGGTTCATATACTGCGCGACTTATTTTCAGTAGCAAAGTTTAAGGTGTATAAGCTCCATGTCTCTGCATTTACCCATTAAATCTTGATGAAATATAAAATGCCATGCTAAATATATCATAATCATAAAAGGTGGATGAAGACGAATGAGGAATCGTCGTCTTATTTTATACGTGTTATTTTCACTAGAAGTGCCCGCGGTTTCGCCCGCGTAAATACTTCTTTCATTTATTTAAAACACTTCTTTCATAAAAATATACAAAAAAAAAAATTGCCATATCGGTCCACCCCAATTTAAGTTATGGCGTGACCAAGGGAAATAGGGATTTGATTTTTTAAAACCCAAAAAACCATATTGATTTTCAGACTTTGTTACCACATTTCACCCTATTAGGGGTCGAATTTCGAAAAAGCTTAAGATATGTAATTACTTATTTATTTACAGAAATACTTGTGTAAAGTTTCGAATAAAAAAGAATATCTAATCTTGTTTCTCCACACAAACTTTGAACCCATGTTTTACGGGGTGAATTTCGGAAATCCTTTCTTAGTGGATACCTACGTCATAATAACTATCTGCACGCCAAATTTCACGTTAAGGTTTGCCTTTTATAAATACAGAAGATAAAAAGACCGATTTTCTTGCTGCATGAGTGAATTAATATTGCTCGTTTCACTTCATATCTCTAAATATTGATGAAGAAAATCGTTCAATTATTTTCGGCAAACAGATCATCAAAAAAAGTTAAAATAAGGCAGCCTCGAGTTGGCTTCATACATTTAAGGTTCGAAAACACCTTACAATATTTAATAAGATCAAGCAAAAATGCCGGAACAATGTTTCTTGTATAGAGGCGTAATATATAACTATGTGAAACTTGAAATTGTCTATTTTATTACGGTTCATAAATGCAAAAATATTATCAATATGCTCTATCTGAGTTGACAGTAGTCACCGAGTATTTACTTTTACATATTTTGCAGGTCAACTTGAGTTCATTTAAAACTTTTCTTTATTGGCTTTTTTTATATGTTATAGGCTAACGTTTGACCACTATCTCAACTGTTGGTAAGTGATGATGCGGTTGAAGATGGTTAGCACGCTAGGCCTGGAATGGGAACTGGCTCTCAAGGATAGCTGCCGGAACACATTAGATGTTTGGCGACAGATTTTCTAACTTGAGGGTGGTAGCTGGCCAAGTGGGTTAGAGTTTTAAAAGAAAACTTTGTGATTAAGTTGAAAAAAAAAGCGGAACATTGTTTTTGATGATTGAATATCACCTTCATCGCGTCAAACGTGGGTATATTTTTGTGCAAAAAAAAAAATTCGTATCGAACCATGTTATTTTTATTATTCTTTGTTTTCAGTTTGAACCTGGATCTTTATATATGGTGTAAGCGTTCGAAATCGGTTCTTTTTTAAAAGTTTTGTAAAATTGCAAAATTGCGCTTTAATAGAATTTTATTTTATTTTAATATATGACTTCATCATTTCGTCTAAAACGTAATAATTAACTTCCAGTCAAGTTTAATTCCACTTTAGACTACACTGAAACATTAAAATAAAAGACAAGTGCATACCTGAATGTAACTAGACAAAAATCTATACTGGAAATCCTTCGTGATTAAGTATTTAACACAATACAACAAATTAGTAATTTATGGATAGTACATAACTTTAAACTATATATTATTTGTTCATAGTCAATCGTTCATATTACAAAAGTAACTTTGAACTCTAACCTCAAGTATTTATACAGCTAATTAGTGATGTTTTGTATACGTGTATGATTTTAAATAGTCACTTAAAAGTCTTATACAAAAGTAATATTTACATGTGGATATTACTGTAAGCAACCGCAAAAGTATACACACATCAGGATTTGAGTTTAGAGTGGGAAAGACAATCTTTATTAGACTTTTTCACTCGGATTTAATAATAAGAGAGGAGTTTTAATTTGATAAGTAACTACAGAGATATGAATAATAATACATTATTATTCATGAGTAACTAAATTCTGATACTTTTTTTTTCATTTTGATTATGAAGCGGTTTTTATGTCATAAAAGATCAATAGAAATCAAATATCCTTACATTTAGTCTATTAATTTAATGTAGAGCATAATGCCATGTTCCAGATATTTAATGTATAATATTAAATCCTGTCCATGCAAAGGTCCAGCTAGGTGGAGCGATGCTATACGCAAGCTGGCTGGCAGCGGTTGGAAACGAATAGCTGAAGATTGAGCTCAGTGGCGTGCCATGAGAGAGGCCTATGTCCAGCAATGGATGGAAATTGGCTGGTAAATGATGATGATGCAAAGGTTGTCAGGTAGAGACCGCTTCAGGCGACAATACCACCCATTGTATGTTGTATATGTAATTTTTTACTCTATGTTCTATATGAATTTTTAAAATGTTATATTTAGTGTGTAATAATAAAATATAATACTATTACATTAATTCAATTTAATTCAATAAGTAAACTTAGATTCTCGTCTGGCGTGTCGTTTCAAAAACAAACTACTTGAACTATACATATGATTAAGAAAAAAAACAGCTTACGCTTTAATTAGCTTTCGGTTTGTTTAATGAAAATGTTAGACTATTTGCGAAGTAAATAAAATTACTAAAATAATTGAGCGCTTTACACACAACACTGACGAATACAGGTGCAGATGTTTAACAACTATTACGTGCCGAAACTATTAATAATATACGTATGAAGTCATCGGGATTACACCGTAATTTAAATAAATATTTCTTTAAATTAAAAGTTATCACTAATACAAATACAAAATAATAAAATTAAATACCTACAGTATAGAAAGATATTACACGAATACAAATACAGTACAATAATAAAACACAGTTGTATTTTTTAATTATATAGGTGGCAAGCACGTAAACGGCTCATCTGTTAGGAAGTAGTAACCGTATGGACATACAATGTACTTTTATCTAGTTTATAACTTTATACGTTGCTGTATATGAATCTATCTGTATTTCTATTAAGATTAATATAGTCGATATTTTTCTTTATAACTATCTAATTGATTTATTTAAATACCTAATATTAGTAAACATTATGTTTATCAGACGATTAAGTATTTGATTATTTCGATGTGCACTAATTTCCTTACAGACTTTTTATGAAAAATGAAACAAATTACAATAAATTGATCTTACCTTGCGATACTGTTATTAAAGATCAAAAATATTTATATAGTTTTTCAGTATTGGCAGTTCAGCGGCCTGTTGCACAAGAGTTCAGCACGAGACTGCGCTTATTCTTCGTTCACGTAATTTATTAAATCGCCGCCATAGAACAAATTTAATATGCAGAAGCGTCAAGCGGCGAGGCATTTTTACGTGATTTGCGTGACATCCTGGTAAGATTAACTTCCTGCCTGTAGGACCACGATGATGCATATCTTAATTCTAATTGGTATTTATTATTATTTATGCCGTTATTTATGTTTTTGAAATGTAAGGATATGTTAAGGGCTGTATGTTAGAAGTGTAATACTCAATTTTCATAACCCAAACAAACCCGGATTTGTGTATTTTCAAAATGTAATTATAATATTGCCTGAATAAAGGTAGCTTATAAAAAATCTATCGTACTAGTTAAAATATTGATTCAAAAGTCAAAATATTTATTCAGTATATGGGCAAATAAAAAATTTGCACTTACACACGTCAAATAAAATTAAATAGGTAGATCATATTCAATAAAAATATTATAGATATAACAGAAACATAACTTTTTGCTTTGAATTTACAAAAAAAGAAAGCTTCTGTCTTTTTCACAGGTTTATGATAAAGTTTCAAACACAAAGTTTAGTCACACAAAATTAGTATTCAAAGATAAAGCGAATAACGCAAAAATCCTTGTAAATTTGATACGTGTCATTTAATATATACTAAATGAAACGTCAAACAAAAATTAAAAAAAATCTAAAACTATGATACACAATACATTCACAAATATTATAAGCGTTCTTAGCGAAGCGTTTAGCGTTTGTGGTTGCTTCTCAGAGGCAAGCGGTTCATTACAATTCGTAATAAATCAGTGCAAATTTAATGTGTCCAATCTGAACCTATGTACTCATTTGTCATCTTTGAGGAGTATTATGCGAATGTTTGTTTTGTCCAAAATCCTTGAATGAAATTTTGCATTAAGTACTTACCAATGAATTAATTCAAGTTTTGACACTCATTTTTGGCATAATTATTTCCTGTTTTGTAAATGTCACTCGGAAAATGTGTCTTGATTTCATGGAAATTAAAAAATATTTATGATTCACTTAAACTTCTCTTAAACTATCGTTTTAGAATTAAATGTAGCGACTATTTAGGGCCAGAATAATTATAATAATATAATACTTTGTTCCATCAAAACTACACAACACAAATTCAGCAATTTATAGTTAACAGTTAATACAGGGTGCGGTGCGAGAACTTTCTTATTTAAAACTATGATAAAACAAAAAGCTATATCAAATATCTATATAGAGGTACATTTTTAATATATTTTTGAAAATTGTATCATGAAAGGTGTCACCGTTCTGCTCAATACTTTGGGAGATTTGAAATCTGAAGTGCTTTTTTGACCAACCAATTGCAAAAAGAAATATTTAAGCATTCTAATCTTCTCTTAATCTTTTTAAAATAAATAATAATAAAATATTTACTGAATAAATATTTTATTATTATTTATTTAAAAAATATATATATATTTTTGAAAATTATATCATGAAAGGTGTCACCGTTCTGCTCAATACTTTGGGAGATTCGAAATCTGAAGTGCTTTTTTGACCAACCAATTGCAAAAAAAAAAATTTAAGCATTCTAATCTTCTCTTTAAGATTTTTGAAGGGTCATATTTCTATTTGCAATTGGTTGGTTAAAAAAAAAGAAAATGACGTGGGGTGTAGCTACACTAGAGTTTACTGATATGACACTACCGTCATACGCCATATTCATTGACATTGTAAAATTACGGCCATAAATCGTGGCTACACCTAGGTGTTGTTTCAATTTTAAATTATTATTTTTAAATTATTGCCATATCACGGTAGTGTAGCCACAACATTACCACACCACACCACAGCCACAACTTTTAAACTCTGTACCCAAATTTCTTAGTTTTTACTTTACATACCAAAGGTAGGACCTGGCCAAGAGTAGCTCAGAACAGGGATGAGTGGCGTAAGAGGGAGGAGGCTTATGCCCTGCAGTGGGCGGAAATGAGTTGTCAATGATGATGATTATGATACCAAAGGTGATAAAAGTATTTATATTTTCATCTCTGGATAAGGATTAATTTAAAATACCATAAATATGCATTGTAAACACAGTATTCAATTTAAATGTTTTGCTATATCACAATTTAGAATTTACTGGCTTTCACATGTAAGATAGGTATATTATATGCTACCGCCTACATTTTTAAACATATAAAAAACATTAAGAGCAAAACATTGTCACATTTCATCAAAATTCGTTGTATACAACGTTTTTGCGAGATATTACGTATATAGTAGAGAGTAGGATGCCAGTAGAATGAAAAAATTACACGAAAACCTTTTAATCTTTTATTGCAGTGACTATTTTATTTCATATGGGCTAGCGTTTGACCACTATCTCATCTTTTGGTAAGTGATGCCGTCAAAGATGGAAGAAAACTGATTATTGACTGGATGACTACTACTAAAACAGTAGTTTGAGCAAAACTTTATTAATGTTATCAGATTCAAAATGTTATAAATAATGTTATTTCGAGATGATATATTACTTAAAAATATATTCTGTTGATAGATTGATGCATGATGTAAAAGCCTTGTGTTTACCATTTAATTATAATTAAATCAAAAGATTTACGATGGACAGCATACATAAATAAATAAATAAGTAATCATGTTAAATAAATACATTTTAATTTAAAGATATAAATTATATTGTATATTTATCCTATATCCTATGGTATATAAAGTTTACTGAATACTTACGCATATTTAGGGCGGGCCGTGCTGATACGCATCGCATATAGTCTGGCCATAACTGCTGTACACTCCCTGAGGTATGCGCGGCGAGGTGGGAGCCGGGGAAACAGAGGCAGACTGACGGAGCGCGTCCCCCCCGTCTCGCCGCGCGCATATCCGCGTCCCCCCCCCGTCTCGCCGCGCGCATACCCACGTCCCCCCCGTCTCGCCGCGCGCATATCTCAGGGAGTGTACAGCAGTTATGGCCAGACTATAGCAAAAATGTGCTTTTATTAGTTATATCAATACATTTTTGTATCAAATATTTTGTTTCTTTGAAGTGTCTCACACTTTATATTTTTGTAAATTGTTAAACACAATCCAAAATTAAATCTAATTAAATCTCTGCCAATTAAGCCACGGTTCGATACATCGATACGACGAAATTAGTGGATTGCATTTGTTAACCCAATTATGCATTGGTGGCGCCATCTATGACTACTTATTACGTAAGTTAATAATTCGGAAGAAATCATTACAGTTTTCAAATCCGACGAGAGATGTTGCACTGCGTAAATCAAACGAGTTCGAGTCCCGTCGGTACGATGAAATTTTGGATTGTGTTTAACAATTTACATTTTTTTATCATTCGAATCAGTGCACTGTAACGCCAGAAGCGTAATTTTACGGCTGCTGATATGCGTATATGCGATAGGTGAATGTTATCAATATATTGTTGTCGATCTTCTGAGTGATGATCACTGTATCTTGTAATTACGACAAACCTTTGAAATGATGAACTCTACCTACTAGGAATCTAAAGACATATATAACTATACTGTAATAATTTTAATAGTTTTGTAAATAGATGTAAAAAATCATTCAATAGCTTGTTCAGAGTGGAATGTATCAATGCATAAAATATATCATCATCTCTTATCTTCGATAGAAAGAAACCCTATCAATTACTGAATGATGTAGGTACTTCAAAGATGACTAGACTAGAGGTGTAATTGCGGCATTTGTTCGTCACACATACCTAGGATTCACTGAGTTAAAATCCTAGGTCTGTGGTTCGTCATCACCTAAACTGAGTTACTACAGTTAAGTAATTAAATTGCGGTCGTATATTTTACAACTCTATTAAATTTGTTTCGGTTTAATAGTCGTTAATTTATTCGTATTACTATGTTGATATTTTTATGATCGTCGAAATTAATGGAAAACAATAAACCTTTGTTCACATTAGTTGTTGGAATACTTAATTTAACTTCTAAACAATCTCGATTAGACCGTATCGTTACTTAACATTATGTGAGATAGTGATCAAGTGCTTGTCTCATCTGGAATAAAATAATATTAAGTAACTTATGTTCAATATTATGGAGGTATAACTTTACGAAAAAATTAAACAATTATTTTATCTTTCTAAGAGCAACAAATTAATCGTTAAACATTTAAAGATTTAAAAGGTTTATAATATTATTTACTTATTTTTATAATTTTTGTTGATGAACTATACAATACATGGTCAAAAGATATGTGAAAGATCTACAATTGGTCATTTGGTCATAAAATAACGCATTTCCATAATAAACGAGTAGGTAATGCGTTCTGATAAGATTTTTATTGGACGCTATTAGTAGGTAAATATTTTGTTTAAAAACACATATGTATAAGGCGTTTTAACATAATTTTATCTATACGTAGCTCATTGGTTAACTATGTCGTGGAATAATTTATTTTATGGCGGCTCCAAACTCCCGCAACAAATTCCGATGCAAGCGATTAATTTTTATTAAAAGCTTTATAGCTATGGTACAGGGTTTTATTTGTGCGTTTGGATACACCAATTTGTTATTTAGGCGATCTGAAATGTCGTCTCCCCACCACCTTCGACCTCAAACACGGTTTAAATGCAATTTAATCCTGTCTATGTAAGTTGATTGTCAAAGACGTATGGAAAGGAGCTACATAAACTTTAAAGACCACTAAAAAAATAAAGATATCAGAGATACAACAAAAGCCAAGGATGTAGTACAACAAATTCTAAAGCTAAAGTGAAAGTGGGCAGGACATATTCAGAGACTTGAGCCGAACTATTGGGCTCAAATCACGACGAACTGGATACCTAGAGATTGCATGCGCAGAAGAGGCAGACAACAATGTTGTCCCTATATGAGCTGGAGGGACGACATGTTAACAGTGCAGGTGTGTAAGCTATGGACCAGACTATCAAACAAATATGGAAAGATTTGGAGGAGTAAAGCCTCCTCCAAATCTTTCCATATTTGTTTGATAGTCTGGTCCATAGCTTAACAGCCACTGGCGGTCTCTATTCTGAAGAAGAATAAATAGTTGTATTAAACTATTATTAGCCTCGCTATACAACGAGGTAACGTCGCTAGGTTTTTGCGAACATTACCGGCAGGTAGTGACCTAGGTTCTGTCTATTAATTATAGTTTAAGTATTATATATTGTAGTTTATATAATTTTAATATTAGGTAATTATATTTAAGTCATTTAAATAATTAAATGTTTTATAGTTGTTATATAGTAGTTGTAATAATATTTATAAAATAAGTAATAGTCTGTTAAATAGTTTCTTTAAATACACGTAAAATGTAAATATTATTATTACTTTAGATATTAGAACCAGTGTAGAGATAAAATATAAGCTTTTTAAATTTTATATTTATTTTATTTTTATTTATTTAAGTATAGAATTAGTTTCTCAGTAATATATTTTTGGTATTGACATTGATATTAATTAAGTTGCTAATATTTGTGTTTAAATTATAAATATCGCTGCCTGCTTTTTAGGGTTCCGAACCCAAAGGGTAACAACGGAACCCTATTACTGAGACTCCGCTGTCCGTCTGTCTGTCTGTCTGTCTGTCTGACTGTCCGTCTGTCACCAGGCTGTATCTCAAGAACCGTGATAGTTAGACGGTTGAAATTTTCACAGATGATGTATTTCTGTTGCCGCTATAACAACAAATACTAAGAACAGAACAAAGTTAAAAATTAAAGAAAGGTTTAAAAAAAGTTTTTTACGATAGAGCAGCGCCACCTATCTAGTTGCTAAGATGGCGCTATCGTCTTTACCTTAATCTTAATCTGAATTTCGGAAGCGGCTCCAACGATTAAATATATATAACGATAGTATACCTACAGGGGATTTCGGGGGCGATAAATCGATCTAGCTAGGAGTAATTTTCAGAAAATGTTGTTTTATTCGTGTTTTCAATAATCAACTTTATTGATAATCAACTTAAAATATGACTCTTCCCGACATCTATTGGTGAGTAGAAGTACTGTATCAGTAAAGCAGTTAGTTGCTCTCAATTAAAAAAAATAGTATTATTATTCGTCAATAGATGTCGGGAAGAGTCATATTTGTCTGTTTAAGTGGCAAAAAATACCGAGCAAAGCTCGGTCAACCAGATATTTAATAATATTAATTACTACAAATACTATTACCACTATTACTATTACTACTATATAATACTATTCTACCTTTGTGTTAACGTTTACTTAGTTGGTGTTAGAAGTTCGTTAGAAATTCGACAGATGGCGTTCGGAACCCTCCGTGTGCGGGACAAAGTCTGACTCGCACTTGGCCAGTTTTATTTTATTATTATAAAAACTTAATAAACTCCGCTAGACACTCCACATAGACTTTCTTATTTTTTGGTTCAAAACCAATAATCCCGACCTTTTTAACCGACTTCACAAAAAAGTAGGAGGTTCTCAATTCGGCGGAACCTTTTATTTTTATGTATGTTCACCGATTACTCAAAGATGCTTGAACCGATTTGGAAAATTTTTTTTTTTCAAAGGGAACTCTTCTAACGTGGTCCCATTCAAATTTTAACGAAATCGGCCGAGCCGTTTTTAATATATCAACATTTGTATTACGATATATTTACATACCAGGACAGTATGTCATCGTCTCGACGACATACTACTAACCACTGGCACAGATTATATAATAGTTACTACGTCTACTGGCTACTTTGAATAGCGCGACGTTTGAAGTCGGTTCCTTTAGTTTTTTAAACGATCTTAAATTATTATTGTGCTGGTTATATAGAATACTAGTTTCAATCGAGAATATAGATTATATTGACAGCCTCGTTGGTGTAGAAGATGGGTTTACTTCTAAGCGAGAGGTCACCGGTTCAAATCCTAGCTCAAGTTTTCATCCACAGGTGATAAGAGCATAATTAATAATATCGATGTTCCCCGCCTGACTTCCTATCAGAAAGAAGGAAATCTACCGCCATAACCTTACGGTATTCTGGCAGCACACAGCCCATGAGAGTCAGAGCACTCGGAGCATTCTAGGCCTATATAGCGTGTTTCACCACCTTCGATTACATCATCGCTTACCACCAGGCGAGATAGTGGTCAAACGCTAACCTATATGACATTAAAAAAAAGCGTTTCTCCGGCAGGCAAACATGCGTTTAGCTTATCTTATTACGCAATATCGTAACAAAACGTATATAATAAACAACATTTTAATATATTTACATGCTTTTATCAATTTCATTCAGATCCAAATGTAAGGCTGCTCTTGAAGTTTCAATAGAACACTCTAAGTAATTGACAAAGGTCAAAGCTTAATGTTGAATGTTTGTTTAACAATTACCACTATAATCAAGGTTATGTTTTAAATGAATTATAAGGAGTGAATGAAGGGAGTACCTACGTCAATTGATTACATAATGTTTAGCATTTCACATCATTTTATATCTATAGAAATCTGCCCAACACGTGCAAATCGAATGAACTTACTTTTGCTGTTTTTGGTGTGTTACAACCGAGGGATCGTTCTTTTACGCTATGATTTAAGATAAGTAGTTTCAAAACTAAAAAAAACGAATAAAAATGATGCGCTAGTCATTTTTAGTTCCAAGTTTGAGGTGTTTGTCTCAATATCTCTGGAGATACCCATAAATCTTTACGAATTTCAAATGGGACCATATCAAAATAGAGGCTTATTTTGTTATGGTCCCATTTGAAATTCGTTTCAAACAATAAAATAATTTTAGAAATTATCGCCATTATTGGGTGCATGCGAGCAAAAGCTCACAATTATATACCTATATATTTTTTTAAATTTGCTAAAATGATTCCGTTTATTTGATTCGTATCACGGTTAATCACCCTAAATTATTTGTTTTTTCTTTTAGTTCGCCAATTTGATGTCAAATCACATAGCCTATAACCAGCGGACAATAAAGCTTCCGACGATACCTCATTTGTCAAATTATGACCAGAATGTTTCTTTTTAGGGTTCCGTAGCCGAATGGAAAAAAACGGAACCCTTATAGATTCGTCATGTCTGTCTGTCTGTCTGTCTGTCTGTCTGTCCGTCCGTATGTCACTTGGTAGGTAGATGTATTCTGTAAACCGCTTTCCGATTTTTATACAAAAATAAAAAATATAAATCTTTAAGGGCCGGGCCATCCATCCCATACATGGAACTGAAACAAAAAAAAAATTTTTTCTTCAAACCTATACGTGTGGGGTGTTTATGGATAGATCTTTAAAAATGACATTGAGGTTTCTAAAATCATTTTTTCTCAAAGTCAATCATTTGAAAGATAGGCGCGTCTAAAGTGGTAAAATGTGTGTCCCCCCCTCTAACTTTTAAAGTATGGGAGTGAAAAATCTAAAAAAAATATATGCTGTAGATCTCAATAAAAACTAACAACGAAAATTAGTTTGAACGAGATACAGTCAGCAGTTTTTGAGATATGGCGACCGCAAAGATAACTTTGTTTTTCATACAAACACTATGAAAAACAAAGTTAATTTTGTAGTTGCGAAAAATCATAGTTATGGAATACTTAACTGTGTTACGGAACCCTACGAGTGCGAGTCTGACTTGCACTTGGCCAGTTATTTTTCTGCAGCATCGGTTGGCTATAAGCTGTAATGTTGTTGTATTTGAAGTGTTTATAATAAATAATAAAATAAATAAATGATAGCTCAGATTTCTAGAAGTGTAGATGAACATACATACATGCATATATACTGGTAAAAATCATAACCTTCCTGTAGTCGGGAAAAAAAGCATTCAAATGGAGAACCTCCATATTTTTTAAATCGTTTATAGAAAAGAAACAAGCTGCAAGTTTCTGTGACATTAATGCTGATGTTCACTGAAGAACACACTTTGAGAATACCTCAAGAGTCCAACCCTTTTCCAACGGCTATGTTCACGTCAGCGATTCTCAACATCATGTTTAAATTTTAAAAAATTGTGTTTTTATTTTTGATTCGCTAGTTTTAGCAAAATTGTTAATTTTATTTGTAAGTTTGGTCGTTGGAATAAACTATAAATCAATCAATCAAGAGTGGTCTGGAGAGTTCTATAAGTTTTATAAAGATAAATCAAGGCAATTTGCAGATAATTATACTCGTAAAGTGAATAACCTCAGAAAACCAACTTTCTTCTTTCAAAATCTTTCGTGCGACATGAAAAGAAAGTCATTACAAAAATATATCAAGAATTTGTTTTTCAATAAACTTTAGACCCGATCTAACGTGACAAAGAATAACCATTACTTTAATAACTTATACATACTTAGATTATAGTACAGGTTATATTTGTCAATTTGAATATTTGTCAAAAATCACTTGTTGACACATAAATTGTGATTTATGTGTCAACAAGTGGTTTTTAGGGCTCTAAATATCTGACGTAAAATCGGGATCCGAATAAAACCACTAGGGTATGATGAATCAGTCTGAGTTTACTTGCAGTTTTTATTCTATTAATGTGATAACTTCTTCTTATGAATATGTTAAATTTGTGTTTTGTCGGTTATGGGTTTGGGTAATTAGGACAGTTGAAGTCATTACAAAGTGATTATTTTTATATATTACTATAGGTTTTAACCCGGGGTGGGTTAAAACTTCTTTCATTTACTTACAACTTTTCCTTCGTTAAAACCTTTCTATCATAAAACTATGTCAAAAAATAATTAGCCAAATCCTCCCACCCGTTTTCAAGTTATCGTATGCCTAAGGGAAACAGGGATTAATTTTTAAAACCATTTCACCCTCTTAGACGTGGAATTTCGAAAAAACTTATTTCTTTACGAAAGTACGATGTAAAGTTTCGAATTGAAAATCTATCTCATCTTGTTTCTCCATATAAACTTTGAACTCCCGTTTCATCCTCTTAGGGGGTGAATTTTGAAAAATCCTTTCTTAGCGAATACTAACGTCATAATAACTATCTGCATGCGTAATTTCAGGCATCATTTCAATTTCAATCTGAAATAATATTGATTTTCAGACTTTGTTACCCCACTTCATCCTCTTAGGGATGGAATTTTGAGAAAGCCTGAAACACGTATTCATTTATTTATTTACAGAAGTACTTGTGCAAAATTTCGAAAAAAAGACTATCTAATTTTGTTTCTCCATACAAAATCCTTTCTTAGTACCCTTACGTACTAAGACAAATTTACTCTCCAAATTTCAAGTCTCTGTGACCAGCGGTTTAGGCTGTGCGTTGTCTCTAAGTCAATCAGTGAGTCAGTCAGTATGTCAGGACAAAGATTCTTGTAGTATTCGATGTATTTTGAAGTGTGACACACTTTGATTTTGGATTGTAGGTAACAATTATTTTTATGTTTTATCTTAAATATTTGTTTGGTTTATTGTAATCTATAGGTAGTTTATAATTACAAGTCCTATAAATCAAGAAATCATTTAAGTCATACAGAGTTTTGATTTGAGTTTTTTAATTTTAGTTTTATTTAAACTTTGATATTTAAAAAGAATAATAAAATCTACATAAGTTATAAACCAAAATAAAAATAATATTACTATTACAAGATACAGAATAAAAATATTCAAAAAGTTATGTTGAAAACCGCAGTACACGCCTACAATATACTTCATCGCAAGATACATGTACTGCTAGATACTAGATCTTAGGCAGGTGTTAGCATAAATCTTATATTTTACTATTATTGCTGTTTTTTGTCCGAGTTCAATTCAGAGAGAATTCCTGCAGTGTAAATATAAGATGTGATACAGATCGGTAAATGCGATGGCAAATTAGAAAATATTTTTACATGTGCTAGTCGTAATCTACGCATACGATTTTCGTGATTTGTCATGCATATGATATTGCGTAAACTGAAATTTTGTTTTTTTTTTACCCCCGACGCAAGAAGAAGGGATGTTATAAGTTTGACGTGTGAATCTGTGTATAGCTATGTGTTTGTAACATCGTAGCGTCCAAACGAATGAACCAATTTTGATTTAGATTTTTTACGGGTTCTGTTCTTTTGTGGTACGCCTAAAAATTAAAAAAAGGAACCCTTATAAGATCACTTTTTTGTCCGTTCGTCCGTTTGTCTCTCTGTCAAGACTTTATTTTTTAGTAACGCGTAAAGGTATCAAGTTGAAACTTATATCAAATACTTGAGTCTACTGTATCTTTGAGCTGTGAAAATATTAAATTTGTAAGTGGATTCGATCAAAACATATGACCGTTTATGTAGCATATTTTGCGATTTCAAGAGGGTATCAAAACCTAAGTACTTCCCGTTGACCTAAAATATTAAAATATGCCAAAAAGAAAGGTCTTGCAGTACTTATAAATGAAAAAAATCGCACTTATTGATTCTGTATTTTTATTGATTCCTGAAGATTCGTTTAGCCATCTAAAGAATACGAGCTTTTTTCTATGTAATGACGCTATGATACCAATTTTCATAGAACTGTTATCAATTTGAAATTCGGTATCCTCTTACTTCATTGATATTGTGAGAGCATTGACTTGACGCTGGGGCATGTCTAGAATACTCTACTCTTTACCAACTTACAGCGTAGATATCGTGTTTGGGCTGATTGGAATATTCTCAATGAACATATTACTCATAGATCTATTGGAGGTGGTTTTAAATTTAGTATTTCAGTATTATACCCAAAGAAAACTAATCTACAAGTATTCTATAAGTCCAGCCCAATCACTGCCTGATTAGCTTTACAGTGCACAGCATGAGCCTAAACAGAATTTTATTACAATTTGAGGAGTTGTTTAGTGCAAAGTGTAGATTTCTACATTAGTCAACATTTTAAGAGAGAACTTTCGTTTGATGATGAATTGTTTGAATGAAATAGTGTTGAGATTTGTATGAAACTTAGCGTAGGCTATTGCAAGCTGATAGTAAAATGTAAGTGCATAGTAGGTTTACATGCATTATGGATACGCGACACATAAAACCTATCAGGCTGCTTTTATAGCTTAACGAAGTTTGCTGCGAACCGTCCGCATAGCTATGTAGGAGGAACGCTTTACACTTTACACAGTGACCTGTGTCACTGTTTCGTGTCAAACTTTCGCGCAGAGTCACATCTTTTATCTATAGAGAGTATTACGGCATTTGCAGTGTGGTAATTTTGCGATTGCAAACTCTACAGATATGGTTTAGATGGGCAACCTGTACAGTATAACCTGTACGGAAATTTAATAACTGCTTTGAACTAGGATATAGTACATTGCAGATTTACTGTACCTTATTCTCTGCATGAATATGCATATGAAATGGGCCAATCCCAATGACGACACAGCTCAACACATGGAGATAGAGAGAGATTGTAAGAAATAGAGAGAGAGAGAGAGAGAGAGAGAGAGAGAAAGAGAGAGCGAGAGAGATAGAGAGATAGAGAGATAGAGAGAGTATCGAAAAAGTCAAAAGACATGTCAAAAGTCAAAGCATTGATTCAGTATATGGGCAAATTCAAAATCTGCACTTACACACGTCAAATAACATTAAATAGTTCAAATCAATAAACATTATTCTAAATATAACTAAAACATAACTTTGAAATTGCTTTGAATTAAAAAAAAACAAAAGTAATGAGCCATTGAGCTTTCATCTGGATGTAGAACGTCACACTTAAAACAAATGTGTAATTCCCCTGATTAATGTAGGGGTTGACAACCGTACTATTAAGAGCATCCTCAATGCATGTTTCAGTAAAAAAATAGTGAAATAATGAAACATAATAAATAAATAAATGAAATGCGTAGTGAAAATAAGGTTCAGGGCTAAGAATACCCTTATAATCTAGACATTTGTGATGATATATTATTTAGCACCTCCTACAAAATGTTTAAACGTAATAAAAGTTAGTTATAAAAAGTTATTAATAATCTTCCTTTTTTCTTACTGATGTTATTGCGGAGTTTTTTTGATGATGCAGCTATATTATCACTAAAATCGATATTGTCTTTGAGAGAACCTCCGGCATTTCTACATACTACTAGCAACCCATTCTAACGTGACATCATCAATTTTAAAAGGTCTTTATAACATTATGCAGCAAACTTCACCTACTTACGGTGACCCTTATCGATAGATAATTCAAAGGTTGTCTATTTCGTGATTTGTCTTAAATCTAAGCGAGAATAAAGAGAAAATATTTTATGAACATAATACGATAAGAAAACACTTAATGATATTAAAAAAAAACTTTTAAAAGACAGCTTTTTTTAAGACTTTATAAATGTAATAAAAATACCTACTAATGATAACAATACGTACTAGCCCAAATTCGAGTTCCAGTCCCTAGTCTAGGCTCCATCATCAATTCATCTCAATGGTACCATACCAAATTATTGAATTGCCACCTAAGATACGCAACCATACCAAATTTTATTCCAAAGTAACGTCAACGGGAGAATGGTCGGCTTTGACCCCGGCCTCGCCTTGCACCAATGGATCTCTCTATCGAAAAATTTAAGTGCGCATTTGACAGTGGCCTCTGGTGAAGGAAAAAACTCCTTTGAGAAACTCCCAACTCAAGGCATGGTAGGACCACTGTCTGATGTCCGCCTAGCCAGCTATCACCCTCAAGTTGGAAAATCTGTCGCCAAACATCTAATGTGTTTCAGTAGCCAACTAAGAGGTAACTAGAATAGGAACTCCTATTCTAGGCCTAACGTAGTACCTTGACCAAATCATCACCTAGCAACAGGTGAGATAGTTTTCAAACACTAGCCTATACGAAATAATAAAACAGCAAGCAGCAAACGGAGCAACAACTGATCCGCTACGATGCCGTACCGTTTCAGTGCGCAATACCGCTTATAGTAACACTTTTCCGTTACTTATAAATCGTACCGCACATTTCCAATACGTCAAAATTACAGTTTTAAAAATTCATTAAGTCCGTAAAAACTTTTTTTGACAATGTATTATCATATCGTTTCGCGTATTATTTTCACCATTTTTGAGGATTATGATTATAATAATCTTGTCGGCTTAATGTTACACACGTGATTAAGTTAATTACCAAAATAGTGTAATAAAATTTTATGATACAGCTTCCAATAGTAACATATGAGGTGATTATAACGATACCATTTAGTTAATGGTGATTTTTAAAAACGTGGTACAATAGGTACTAATCTAATGCTAAGTAGGATAATTTACTATTATTATGACAATACTTAATGGCTTTATTAAAATTTAACAATTCTGATTGGTATCATTATAGATTTTATCTCTTTTATATTAATAAATGTAGGCAGCTAAATAAAATATTAGACGATAACCTTCCGTTGCTGAAACGCATATTTCTTGTAATGTATCAGGAAGTTAACCATATCTTATCTATAAAAAACCCCGGATGTAGCACAAATACCACATCAGTGCTCCCAGCCAGTCTCACATTAGGGCATATCCCTCCCAATGAGCCGAAGATCGGGCTCAGTGGTATATTTTGGAAGAGGCCCGCGTCCAGCAGTGGACTGACACTTGCTGATGATGATGATGACAAACCCCTTGTTTTTATTTTTGAGTATATTCTCAAACCTGTATATAACATCGAATGTCAACCAAATCGAAAATCTTGAACAAGGTTTCAAGCTTCTATTTCTATCAATTTTATGTATTGTAATATTTTATATCCTCAGGGAATTCGGGCGTATAATAATAATTCTTATTACAGTTGTTTAACTTGATGTATCATTGTAGAAAAATGCGAATCAAACACACAAAAACTTTAAATCTCAATCCTTTAAAACCTTTACACATACATAGATACTTTTTCGGCGGTAGGTTGCCAAATAAGCAACAGGTACTTTTATACAGTTGTTTTGCTTTTGCATTTTAAAATAGTAAATCAGATTAATTTATTATAATATATGTATAATTAGATAAATTATTTCTACGCACCTACCATACTGTGTTATCCCTGCATAATTACACTGCATATATCAAGAAAATACACTGCACTTTTAATCACGCACTCAACATGGACGCCAATGCATTCCAGCAATCACTTGAAGATCTGATGGGGATTTTCTACAAGCGGATGGATAGTTTCGAGGGAAAGCTGCAGAAAACTCCATCCACTTCTGACACAGAAGCACTGGCGCTCGAATTTTATGCTTTTAAGACGTTCGTAATTACATCATTGCGCGCACTACAAGGTCAGATTGAGATGCTAGCTAAGGAGACTGACCAGCTGGAGATGCGCAGCAGGCGGAAAATGTTTTTACTACATGGCGTCCCGGAGAACAAGAATGAGGTGACGGCTGATGTTATTGTGACGACGGTCGTTTAAAAATTGAAGCTAGCGGCATTTTCGGCAAGTGATATCAGTCGATGCCACCGTTTGGGACGTCCTGTAAGTGCAGATATGCCGAGACCGATCCTGTGCAAAGTGAGGGATGTCGCCGTCCGTGACAAGATCTGGTCTACCAAGGCTAGTCTCAAGGGCACGGGAGTTACTGTCTCGGAATTCCTTACAAAGACTCGACACAGCCTATTCATGGCAGTTGGCGAGAAGTACGGTGTAGCCAAGTATTGGACGAGAGAAGGATTCGTCTTTATTCTCAGCCCCGAAGGAGTTCGTCACCGCATCAGCTGTCAGGCTGATCTTGATAAGGCTTCACAAAAAGATTTTCCGAAGTCATCAGCGGCGAACAATATCTCTGCGCCGACCAAAACAAAATGCATAGCGGCACGGAAATGAATGAATATACTGAACAGTAAACTATCGCTAAATGTTAGTTAATAAGTAATTTGTAATTGCCGACCAATTCGAGGTGAGGTAACACGAAACAAAATGTATATCTACTACATAGATACAGTGCAATGGCAATGTTATTGTGGGATTCTCTTCTCTTAATTATTATTATTCTCTTAATTTTCTTTTTTCTTTTCTTGTGCTACTTTATCTCTGTTCTATGAAGTTATGGTAGTGTTGTGATGAAAAGTAAAAAAATACTTGAAAGATATTCTTAATTTTATAAAACGTACTTACATATTATTCAATAGCTTTATATAATATATTATTTCGTTTTGTCTCACATGAACTTGTAAATAATATATACATAGCTTTGGAAGTCGGTAACGTAATTGTGTCTATGCTTAGATTTTAAATGTTTTTTTATTTTTTTCATTTTCGATTTTTAAATTTTTAAATTATTTTATGTCTCGTTGTTACTTAGATAAGATATTTAGACACGTTTTATTCTGTATAGTGATTTGCTATCATCTAGTACTAAATATATTGTGCAATATACTTCTTTTATAACACAACTGGCAGGTGGACAGTATGCGTAATTGCGCCTAAGTATTAGTGTTATATATTATTACTATCTATTTTGTTTATAATTATTTTTGTAAGTTATATAAAATATATTTATATTTATAGTAAATAAGTAAATATTTAATTATGTATTGCGATAGAAGTGATAGTGATGAAAGTGATGAATTCACATAAACGCTCAGAGCATTCCAGCTCACTACTCTGATATGCTGGCATCGTTTGAGCATACTAGTATTCACGCTATCCTTATCTCAGAATCCTGGTTAAAGCCATGTCTTTCTTCTATCTCTTATTTGCCAGGTTTTCAACTCATTCGTAACGACCGTACTGGTAGTGGTGGTGGCGATGTTGCCATATTACCTACGTTCGCATATTCCTTTCTTCCTTGTGAATATGTCAGCACAGCCACCTCCTGCTAGTGCGGGCAAACATCTTTTTATAGAAGTCACAATTAGTAATATGAAAATTCTACTTGCTGTTTATTACTGTCCCTTACTACGTATAATTTTTTTCTCCTCGTTCGAAAAACTTTTAGAAGATTTCTGTCTTTCGTGCCATCACACCATTATCATGGGCGATTTCAACACGTGCTTGCTCAAACATGACCTAGGTCTTCTACCTTTGAATCCATAGTTAGAGCTAGTAACCTTAATATCCTCCCTTTTAGTGCAACCCAGTTTCCGAATGCCACACTTTCCCTTTTAGACTTAATGCTTGTTTCATCGCCGACGTATGTTAAAAAACATGACTAGGTTGCGGCTGACTCCTTGTCTTATCATGATATGATTGATATATCTTTCTTATAAACTACGTCCCCCTAAAGCTAAGCCCAAAATTCTTCTGCAACGTAATTTTAGTGGTATTCATTTAGATGATTTTCGTAATGACGCCCGTGAACTAGACTGGTCGGACGTTTTTAGTTCCGAGTCCATAGACGAGAAATTTCAGTGTTTCAACACTATACTGACAAAACTATATGACAGTAATGCACCGTTACGACCAGCTAAACTTAAACATTTATCAACGCCATGGTTGACGCCGGATATAAGGATACTAAATAAGAAGCTTTCAGCTAAGTCGAGATTCTAATGCAAGCCAACTGACATAAATAAATCGGAATATATAGAACGTCGAAATCAATGCAATAAGGTGTGTAGAGACTCACAACGCCGACACATCCATAGTTCTCTAGAAAATGAAGACCCTAAGAAGGTCTGGGGTTTCTTAAGGTTTTTAGGTGTTAGAAAATCACGACAAGCTTGTATGCCTAAAGATTTGGATATAAATGCACTAAATAGCCATTTTTCCTCTTCTGCCAAATTTGATGGGCCCACTAAATCTGCAACATTACAACGTCTCTCTGCTATTTCAACTCCTAACTATTCCTCATTTTCCTTTCAACAATTCACTGATTGTGATGTTAGGAAAAGCGTAGAAGCCATTTCATCAAATGCAGTCATTAGTGACTGTATCAGTCGAAAAATGATTAGTCTCATACTAGACAAAGTACTTCCTGTTATAAAACACCTCCTTAACGCTTCAATTTCCAGTAGCACGTTTCCCTCCATATGGAAAGAAGCCCAAATCACTCCCCTCCCCAAAAAAACTAATCCTTCATCACTTTCTGACTACCGTCCTATATCTATCCTTCCCTTCCTTTCCAAAGTTTTTGAGCGTCTAGTACATCAACAACTTATCTCTTTTCTTATCCGCAACAACCTTCTAAACTCCTTTCAGTCCGGTTTCCGCCCAGAGCATAGTACAGTAACAGCACTAGTAAAAATTACTGACGACATTCGGCGTGGTATGGAGGACGGACAGGTTACAGTGCTTTCGCTACTAGATTTTAGTAGCGCTTTTAATAACGTAGATTTTGATATTCTTCTTGGTCTTCTACGCTCTCTTAACATAATTATCTCCCACAGTAATTGAGTGGTTTCGTTCTTACCTGTTTGGTCGACGGCAGCGCGTGCGCATCGATGAGACTTTCTCATCATGGTGTAACACGACTGCGGGCGTACCACATGGCGGCGTTCTCTCTCCTCTTCTCTTTTCAACTTATATCAACTCAATTTCTCAACAATTATCTTCGTCTTACCACCTATATGCAGATTATTTACAAATCTACACACGTTCAACTATACAAAATTTACCTGCAGCTATAGAAAATACCAATAGAGATCTAAAGCGAATATCTGACTGGAGCTGTTCGTATGGTCTCCAAATCAATCAAACAAAAACGCAAATCATAGTCATTGGCACCTCAAGGATGATCTCAAAAATAGATTGGTTTTGCCTACCCCAGGTAATATATGACGGTAACACTATTGAAATCAGTAACACAGTAAAAAACTTAGGACTACTTATCGACAAACACTTATAATGGGTACCTCAAATAGCTGAGGTATGTCGCAAGATATTTGCCTCTGACTCTTCGCTGCGAAGATTGCGGAACTTTCTACTCACTATCACTAAAGTTGCGCTTGCACAAACTCTTCTCCTTCCCATATAGACTATGCTGATGCCTCATATCTAGACTTAACCAAAGAACAGCTTAATAAGCTTGAACGCTTACAAAATGTATGCATACGGTTCATATTTGGTTTGAGGAAATATGACCATGTTTCTGAATTCAGACAAAAGCTAAAATGGTTACCCATCCGACTCCGCCGGTATGCTCATATACTTACTCTCTTATACACTATCCTTTTTATTCGTTCCTCGCCTTTATACCTCAAAGAGCGATTTACCTTCCAGTATCTTACACATTTCCTCTCTTTGCGCTCATCTAAAACTATTGAACTTCAAATACCTATTCACTCCACCCAGTATTTTGACAATTCTTTCACTGTTCAAGCTATCCGTTTATAGAACGCTCTGCCACTAGAAATCAAACGTGCTAAATCTTTGCCAATATTTAAAAATATATTAAAGAATCATTATCTGTCCACTATAAATTAAACGCTTTCAAGAATTTTATTTAACTTTATTTTATTGTTTGAATATTAATTACTTATATATATTAGTATATTTTACATATATTTTTATATATATATTAGAATTGGTATATATTTGGTACCCTGATATTATTTATTTTTATTGAGCACTACCGTCCATTCTTTGTAATACTCCTGTCTATCCTAAGGTTGTCTTGTAGAGATCGCTTTAAGCGATGAGACCGCCGATTGTATTACCTAAATATTTTTATATTAAGAATTTAATTAAAAATTATGTATAAATACATAAAATCACGCCTTTTCCTCCTTACACACTTGCACAGATTAGGATCGTAACATGTGGCTTCTTTCCACATGCTACGATCCTGACATTTCTCTTTCGCTTCTTCTACTTACCTTTATTATATTAAGTAATAACACTATTATTTATTCTGTGGTAATGATAGTCAATTTGTTTGTTTGCTATGCCAAATTCAGTGAGCTTTTCCGAATAGGACATACGAGTGGAATATGTTTTAACATGAGCAAAGCCACGGGCTGTACAAGTGATAATTAATTATTTTTTTATAGCTACAGTATATTATATTATATTTTATTAGTATATTATATTAATATATTATTTATGTAATAAATCTAATTATCATCAAATAAATAGATGGCCTATTACTTAAATACGCCTAGCGACATCTAGCATTGATGTTGGGTAGCGTTATCCCATGCGTCCATAATAATAATGTGTCATTCATGAATCGAAAGAAGCAAATTGGATCTATTTAATGTCAGTTTTCATTCAGAAATAGAGGATTGGTCGTGTGATCAAATGTATGTATGATTATTGGACCAAACGTTAATGTTCTGTGTAACGTTCCTTTCACTTCCGGCGTTCCAGAAGAGAGCAAATACTCAAGGTTAGGATCTCGTTCAGCTGTTCAAATATCAAACTTGTAAGTCAACGAAATCAAAAAAAATTAACGTTTATGTTGCATCAACACTTAACACCAGGTGAGATAGTGGTCAAGTGCTACCCAGATCAGCGAAAAAAAATTCGCATTATATACGATTACACTCGGAAATCAAAACCTATAGAGTATATAGAGTAGTTACCGTTGACCTAGAATATTGAAATTTGGCGAGAAGCAATGTCGTGCAGCACGTGTTAAGGAAAAATATCTGAAACCGTACATTTTATAGCTTAAACACAAGGAGAAAGCGAAGTCAATATGACAAACTTATTATTTGCGGTTGGTGCATTAACCGTGTCTAGGGATTGAATGGCGAAGTTTAGTTTGTCCGTTAATCTAGTTTGTCAATCAGTTAGAACAATAATGCCTATAAATTTGTACGGAACTCTCAGTGTGCTGGACAACTCGCACTTGGCTTGTTTTGATTTTTAGTATGAAGGCTAGCATTTGACCACTATTTAATTTTTTGACGATGTGGTCGAGAATTCATTTATTTATTAAGTTGCACAAAAAAAGGTACACGGAGAACATTTCTACTAGTCATCCTGGAGGTGCAGATAAATGGTACCCGCGCAGTAAATTAAACGCAAAAACTGTATTCTTTAACTTTAAGCATTTTTTATTTGAATATCTTGAATAAATGATTTTTCTATCTTTCTTTCTTACAAAACAGGCAATTATTCCAACAGAATTAAATATAATATTTTAAAAGTAACCTATTTAATACTTTATAAATAACTAGCAGCAGCTCGCGGTTTCGCCCGCTTAGTTTCCGTACCCGTAAGAATACGGGGTCAAATATACAAACCAATATAATTAATAAACAAAAAAAAGTTTGCCAATGTTACAGTGCTGATTAAGTAGCTTTCCATTAGTGAAAGAATTTTTGAAATCGGTCCAAGTCCGGACCGTTTGGTTCGAGTCGGTTTGAGTTAAATGTTAAATCGTAACAAATAAACAAAAAATCAAATCTTTCCTGTTTATAATATTATTATAGTTTAGATAAATACATACAAACAAATAAGAATAAATGATAATTATATTTTTAAATAAACATGTATACATAGGAAAATAGTAACATGCTAGGCCTAGAATAAGAACTTTTTTTGGAAAATAAAAATAATGTAGGTGCTTAGCAAAAAGATTCGCGACAAAGAAACAGCATCTATGAAGGCCATATCTTTGGTGTCTGAGCCCACGCATTCTGTTTCTCAGTAAGTAAGTACCTTCAAGCGATGTGTGCATTGGCATTTAGCAGGCTTTACGAAATCTGCATTGAATGTTTGTACTGCGAAGTTCTAAATCTCAGTTACGTTAAGTGCAAATTGTTTCTAATGGTTTTCAGTTACATAACAAGTAGTGATAGCCGCAAAAATATTAACTGTTTTATTTAAAAGTAGGTTCCTATACCTACCTACAAAAGATTATACAAAAAGAATATACTTGCATTAATTGATGTATTTTTCATCGGTTTTTTTGTATCTGATAGGCTAATGTTTGACCACTATCTCGCTAGACGGTATGCTATTATTTAATCAAGGATGGTGATCACGCTAAGCTCAGAAAAATCTGACTCTTAAGGGCTGAGTGCTGCCGGAACACCGAACCGTTTATTTTTGTATTTCAAACTTACAAATACTCCGCCACTATTTAACCTGATGATGGCGATGCGGTTTCAAATGGCGTTATACAAGTTTATTGGTAATTCGACGTATTCCCAGGAGGAGCAGATAGGGGATATTTAGCTAAAATGCGACTAAAATGCAACATATTTAGCCCCCCTATCTGCTCCTGCCGGGAATACGTCGAATTACCAATAACCCTGTATATAAAATACCCCTTCTTGTGTGACAATGACCTTTAAAAGTAATTTAAAATGATTAGTAAGGAGTATATGGAGTTATTAATGCTCGACTGTTCATACAACAAAGTACAGGAGCTTTATACATATCAATTAATCGAATAATTTATTGAGAATACAGGTAGGATGACATGTAATTAAACAATACTTCGCCTAGAGATTTTTAACAACATTTCATTCGTAAGACAAACTTTATCTATCTAAGAACTTAATATTATTATACTGAAAATTGCATATTAGCATTCATGATGTAATGTTTAGGCCTCATACAACTTGAACCTATTTACCATCTGTCATCAATAATTGTATAATCATTGATATTCTTTTTTCAATCCCCGACGCAATAAGAAGGGGTCCTATAAGGCTGACGTGTGCATCTTTGTATCTGTGTGTCTGTCTGTGGCATCATTGCGCCCAAACGGCTAAATCGATATTGTTTTTTTTTTTTCGTTTGATAGGTAGGTATTATACAAAAATCAGTCGGGAGTCGTTTTAAATATTGAATTTAAGTGTCATATGCCATACAAGAACTAGGCTGATATGACCTTATGTTAAGTGACGACGCAGTCAAAGATAAAATCTAGCTTGTCTGGAAATGAAAAATAACAGCAATGGACAACTGACTATAGTCATTAGGCGCAACTAACTCATTTTATATTGTTTTATCCAGCGATATTATTAGATTACGGCTTGTTTTATTTTGAAAAAACTACCTCTACCATCAAACGTACAAGGAAACAATTAAACTAAAACGATCCTCATTTAAATGCAATCAAATACATATTATTTAAAAAACCCACAAAAAACTATAATAACATAACATGTTAATTGTTATCACGTGGGATCTTTATATTTTTTTTCTAAATTTAGTTATGTTTATCTGCATGCCATAGTTTTTATTAATAGCTATAAAATTGATGTCCTTTTGATAAGAAAATAGTTTTAAATAATTAATTAATTGACACAACTATCTATGTGGCTCTGTGAGCTGTAGACCTTGCGACTCTGTGTTTGCAAAGATTATAATTAAGATCGTTAAAAAGACTTATAAAACCGAATTCAAATACTGCGCTAGTTATTTTAGTGTCAAGATTGAGGTGTTTATCTCCATATCTCTGAAGATACTCATCAAATCTCTATAAATCTGGCAATGGGACCAAACGGGAAGTATATACCCTCTCAAACAAAACATAATTTTTGAAGTCAGTATATCTATGACGGTGTTCTGATTTTTAACGTGTTCAACACCCATACCTCCGACATCCACCTACGCAACTTTGAAAAATTTCCAAATCGGAATCGAAAAAAAAATGAATAGAATTATTAAACCTGCTCACAAAATTTCACGAGAATTGTTTGAGAAATGCGATTTGTAGAAAAAAGCCGGACAGACACACGAAAAAATTTTAGGCCAAGCTGAAGCAAAAACCTTACGTGGTTCACTTGGTCAATAATTAATCGGTAATAATGGTGGAATTCGGTAAATGAATAGTAACAATATTTTGATTTTAAGATATACTTATAATGTAAATCAAAGAAGTATGAGTATAAAATTACAAGATATATCCTTATGGCACAGGAATTTAAATGTAGTTACACACCTGAGGCTGGTATATGGTGCACATCAATGAGATCTATAGATCCTGATATGAATTGAACATAAGAATATAAAACGTGAAGCTAAAACTGAGGTGTTGTATTTACATAGTTCGATGGTTCTACTACAGGTTTATAAAAACACTATACAATACAAAACTGACTAAAAAACTTAAATTGATCAGGCATATGGATGGTAAATGCAAAAATGCGTCTCATACGCAACGCAATAGCGTTCGTTCAGTTTTGTTTTTGTTTCGAAACCTGGAGTACCTTTAGTCAACCAGTGTTATTATTAATTTATTTTTGTCCTAGAGAGGTTTTGGGTTGATAGCCATTGGGTCCAGCGGTGAAGGTAACGGTGTAGTGTTTGCCGTCAGGGGCGACGTAGGCGTATTGTCCGGTCACCGTCAGAGCAGCGTTTTCCGACTGAGGGTTGTCAACCTTGCCTTCTTCTTGTCTGGATGTGCCGTCACTGGTTTCGTAGCTGTTGGTAAAATAAATCAAGTTTAGTACACATTAGCAGACAAAGACTTCAGATGTTAAGCCAGGATACAATAAGTGAATACATAATTTTAAGACCAGAACAAGTGGTGTGAATCACACGAGAACAGATTTATTAAATTCGGACAGGCACACAATTGACCACTAACTCACGTGATGTTAAGTGACTATGCTTTCAAGATGGAATGTGAATGAAAGAATAACGACAACAGAAAACGGGACAGTAGGCTTAAGTCCAATCCATATAGCACAACTACTCCAAGCCACGGCGTCTTCTAAGCATATTCCTTGTAAAAGGGGTGCTGAAAATGGGATGAAGATAAACAAGTATAGTTCTGGCACTATTAAGTTACGACATGTAGGTCTACAAACGAGAAAAATTATACTTTGTCATTATTTTTAACCCCAGACGCAAAAAAAGGGGTGTTATAATTACTAAAAGTAGCTAAGCACCTGTATCTAAAATGCACCAAAATAAAGTAGATCTCTCGACAAAAATATCAAAAGTATGTATTATAAAATATCGTATATATTACTACTTAATATCACAATACTCATAAACTGTTAATAGGTACTTAAAAAGCAAACAGAATGATATTTGCTTGACCCCTTGTGATTGCATAATGTTAACATATGCATCTACGACGGTTCAAGCTTACTTGTTACTTATTAATGGCATCTACTTAAAAGCCATATTAGACACGAAACATGATGATAACTATCATCCTGCAGTAAGATAGCTAGTAACATTGCTTATTAGGCACATATGCTTTTGATCATGATCAAACCCAATGGTTTGATCATGATCAAAAGCAATGCCGAAAATCGAAAATCATCATCACCATCATTATAATCAGCTGGTGTCTGTCCACTGCTGGACGTAGGCCTCTCCCAAGACGCGCCACTGAGTTATTAGTATATACAAAATAGAAAAATACTTCAGTCTTATGTTAACAGAGCAATGGTCCTGAACTGTTATCGAACTTTGATGCACTGAACATCCAGTACTTTGAGTACATATTATATTTGTCCTAAACCTAACACCAATTTTAAAGTTATCAGGACATGAACGACGAGATCTACGAGATTATTATTTTTGTCAATTACTGAGAAGATTTTTTTATGTTTTTATGAAATAGTGGGCAAATAATCAGATGACCAGCCTGATAGTTAGCGATCACCGTCACCTATGAACATCTGCAACATCATGGGCGCTGATGATGAGTTGAAGCTGCTACGGTCCTATGGCTGCATCTCGCTTCCTGCCTTTTAACAAATGGTTAAGACTCCGTAGAAGGTTATAAAATCCAGATTGTCTATGATGTAAAACCAATGTGATCATTTTCCTGTACCGCAAAAGTATTGTTTACGATGTTGTCGTGCAGTTATTTTTTAGGGTTTGCCTACTTAACTTCGATTCAAAATGCTCTATTAATATCTTCACTAGGTAAATATATCTAAAGTTATTCATGAATGTTACTTATTGTAACAATAAAATGAAAAAACTTCGCCTTGTCCGTAATAAACATTATTATGTGAAGATGAACTCTGACCTAGCTTTATTGTATTGGCAATCTAACTATGTATATGTATTATATTTCCGCTTATGATGTAAATTTTATTATTAAAATGTTCATTCAAGGCCCTTTTATGACTTATCTATTGTTGTATATCTCTTCGTAAGCACTTGTAATGACATATAAACATATAAATATAGAGACGTTAATGTACGTAAAAAAAACAAAAATATACGGTAATATAATATACCAATATACGGTAACATATATGTATGGGGAACAGAACCTGGAGCAAACTATAAGATGAGATTTATATTTTTTTGCGAACGAACATGTCCTTGAATTCGGGATATTGTTTTAAGATATAAGGTAACAGGACAAGTACGACGCTCGCCTGGTGGTAAACGGTGACATTTACCTATGACAGATACAGAATCATGTTATTTTTTATTCTAAATTTATTAGTCAAACTAAAAAAAATTTAAAAGCAAAAAACCGATCCGTTTATGTTACAAGTAAATGCCATTTATTACCCAAAAAGCCTTACGAAAACTAACAAGCTATAAGTTAATAATAAAGTAAATAAAAAATATAACATGTAGGGTAAATATAAATATTAATTATCTCGTGTGAATATCTATAACAGTTAACAGTCTTTAAAAAAATAATGAGTACCTATGTGAAAATTGCGACAAAAATATAACAATGTAATACTTACTCATTTTAACATTATAATATTGCTAGAAAATAAGGCCATTGCCATGCATTAATGATTTGCGCACTTAACGCGTTTACGCATCATTAGCTAAAATTAACCATATTAATATAGCTTATAAGGTACTTTAAGCAAATGTTTATTGTTACCTTTATATATTTTAGCATGACCTTATATTTAGAAGTTCAATGAAGTGCACTTTTAATCATTCATTTGTATCCCCAATCTTATTTATATTGTACATTTTATATTTCCAAAAAATGATTTTAAGTAAATTATTATTACTCAGTAGAACTGATTGAACATGACGTTTTACGGACGTATGTATGGCAACTCACCTACTCTATCTAATGTAAGAAAAATATAGTTGTATCTATCTGAAACTGAAGACATATTTTCAACGAATCTCATCTAAGTATAGTGATTTCTACGCTTTCAGAAAGTCTTAGTGATAATAATGATAGTTATAAGTACGGACGCACCGCAGCGTCCTGCGTGCGCGATCTAGGCGGCGATCAGATAGCGCAGTAGTATTTATACCGACTGTTTCACACCAAACGCGACCAGAAAAAATCGAAAAGTACTAAGATCGCGCCTACAGATCACAGGACGCCGCGGTGTCGCCGTACCTTTATAAAAACTAAAAAACCAACTTCACATGCCGTGCGAATCAGTTTCGGTAGCAAGTACGAGATGTTTATTTCTCTATCTCTGGAAATACTTATTAGATCTCAATTACTTGTATAACGGAAACACTGTGGCAATGTACCTAATTCACAAACAAGAAATATTTGAATCGGTTCACAATTGGCGGATTAATTGTGTAAAAAACATACAAATATAAAAACATACAGGCAAATTGATATTTTTTTTAAAGTCGAGTGAAATACTTGTTGTTTAAAATAAAGCTGACAAAAATGTGAGGCTTCTTTCGGCATACAATTAGTGAAGGCATTTTAATGTTTACTGGGCCTAATAACAGCTTCAGTCGCAAACATTTATTTCACCATACCAGTGTACACATCTTCAACCTCATCACGGGAACAAAAAACTAACTTTCCCATTCATAATAATGATATTAATTGTTTGGCCATTCTAACGCCTGAAATTAAATTGAATTTCATTCAATTCAAATATTATGTGCCTTGAAGTGTTACACACTTAATATTTTTAAAAGATCTTACGCAAAACTGTAGCCATCGGGTTCCACATTGCTGTCGTAACGGATAATCTGGACGTCCTGAGCGTTTTGTGCCATGCAGAGGGCAGCAAGCATTGAAAGGGCAACGACCTGTCAAAAATTGTATAATTAGAACAAAATTATAACCATAGATAATATCGCCGCTGGGGTCTACCCTGCCGACAATGGCACCCTAAGTTTAGATTTTTTTTATTTTTGTTTTTTAATAGTTTTGATTTAAAAAATCTTTGGATATTTTTTATATCTTATAGGCTAGCATCTGAGCACTATTGCACCTGGTTGTAAGCGATGATGTGGCCGAAGATGGTGAACACGCTAGGCCTAGAATATTTTGAGTCTCAAGGGCTGAGTGCTGCCGGAACACCGTAAGGTTATGCAGCAGATTTACTACTTGTCAGCTACTTTTAGGTAGCAAGGCAGGCGGAAAATCGATATCATTTATGCTCCTACCACCTTTTGATACTTAGAAATTGTGTTATTATGTATTCTATTTTTAAGAAGACCTTTTGATATTTAGTAAATGCAACCGTCTAGGGACCTTAAATCCTTCAGAATATAAAGCATGTCGAACTATATTTGAGTAGTAATCAATAATCATCTATAGACATTACTAAATAAAATACTGAGATATTCCTATAAACCATATTCTAGATACAGCAATATTCTACGAGAGAAAATAAATTAACACCATAACAAACTACGACGTGATTGTCATTTGACCTCAAAGGTCAATAAATGCAACTACTTCATACCCATTGTTGTAAACCTCACATAACAAGTATTACAACATAACTCCAACAAACACATATCGCAATAGTTTAAATCATTGAACTGAAGTACAAAGACTGTTAATTTAGATTTTTTTAAATGTATTATTAGGAATTAAAAATAAGAAATAATCGACTCACGTATTTAAGCATGGTGCTGTTTCGCGTTGAGTTCGAGCTAACGAATGAGTAAGTAGTGTAGGTCGCTCATTTTATATATCCCCTGGAGATGCACTTTAACACTGACATCATGTAAGGATGGGCCTCGGCCGTCGTGCCTTGCTACTTTAGACCTCACACACTTTTTGTCAACTATTGGCGCGGTTGCAAATCAAAACATTGAATAGCCCAATCAATTGATGAATTAACACACATTTTTGCTCGAATATTGGGAAATGACTGACAGTGGAAAAAAAATTATAATGATAAGTGAAAGTATGAATGAGTCGGGAATGCACTGACAGCAGAATTTTTTATTGTGTTTGTTAGAACAAATATCATTCTGAATCTCAATTAATTATCTACTACCTTTACATGCTAATGAAGTACGTAATTTAACAAATGTCCATCATACCTATAAAACATATGTTTATAATGTTCTAAGTTTTTTTGGTTATTTAGTTTTGTTTTTTTGGTCTCATGGATAGGGTAATTTGTAATAAGATCGTTTAAAAAACTAAAAAACAACCGATTCCAATGCCGCGCTATTAATTTTCAGTACCAATTTTGAGATATTTATCTCCATATCTCTGGAGATACTTATCAGACCTAGATAAAATTACTATGGTACCACACTGGGGATATCTCCTTTCCAACAAAAAAATAATAATTAAAATCGGTTCATAAACGACGAAGTTATCCGCGAACAAACATAAATATATATATATATATATATATATATATATATATATATATATATATATATATATATATATATACGTTCGAATTGAGAAACCTCCTCCTTTTTTTGAAGTCGGTTAAAAACAATTTTTAACCAGTTTCAAAATGGAGGACCTTTTCAATTCGTTTGTATTTTTTATTGTTATGTGTGTTACTTCAGAACTTCGTCATTTATTAAACGATTATAAGCATTTACTTTTTGTTTGTTTGAAATTGATACTATCCGATTTGTAACATTTGATTATATTTCATTGAAATCTGATAAGTATCTCCAGAATATGGAGACTAATACCTCAAAATTGCGACTGGTAATATGACTAGTGCAACATGGGAAGTCGGGGTTTAAATTTCTAATCAATATTATTGACTAAATGTTTAAATCTATATACTTATTATTTGAACTTATTAAGAAAATGTTATGGTATTATTTGAAATACTTTATTGAAAATGTGCAATACCAAGTATTAAATACATCTAAAGGATCAAATAGCATTATCGCAAAGATGTCTTTAAGACATAGTAGGGAATTATATTTATATCAAACTAGCAGTGCCCCGCGGCTTCGCCCGCGTTAATAACTTCATTCATTTCTTTAATTTTTTTCCGTAAAAACACATGAAAAACTGAATTAGCCATATTGGTCTACCCGTTTTGAAGTTATTGCGTGACTAAGGGACAAAGGGACTCATTTATATAAAACCTAAAAAATCATATTGATTTTCAAACTTTGTTTTGTTTGTTGTACCCAAATGGGGTACAACAAACAAAACAAAGTTCTCTCTCTTAAAGGTGGAATTTCGAAAAAGCCTGTAACACATGTTTACTTACTTATTTACAGAAGTACTTGTCAGAAGTTTCCAATGAAATAGACTATCTTATGTTGTTTCTATATAGAAACTTTGAACTCCTGTTTCATCCCATAAGGGGCTGAATTTTGGAAAATCCTTTCTTAGCGGATACCTACGTCATAACTCATAACAACTATCTGCATGCCAAATTTCGCTGAATCCTTTAAGTGGTTTGAGCTGTGCGTTGATAGATCAGACAGTTGGTCAATCAGTCGGTATCGTTTGCCGTTTATATGTACAGATTTCGTTAAACTGTATTATATGTAACTATTACTGTATATACTGTATTATATGTAATTATTAACTATTAACTGTATTATATTTATAGGTAATGGATCCAGGGAATACATGTTTTCTATGCTTAAAAATTTCGTGAATCAAACCAAGTATGTAATAAAATTTATCATAGAAACTTTAACCATTGTAACTGATTTAACCATTTTTGGCGATGATTTTGGAAAATTAAGGTACCTTATTATGTTTTATTTCAGAACCTATACTATCTACATTTCCAATATCATCAAAATCGATTGAGTAGTTATGCAGATACGTGGAAACAAACATTAATGTATTTTCTATGATATATCCAGATAAAATTAAATATTCACTCCCCCTAGGGGTAGTACAAAAGTACATATTTCATTATTTGTTTTAAGTTTTACTTGTACCGAGGTTTGAGTGAACCGGACCAACTAATAATATTTTTCATAGAAACTTTGTCACCCTATGTAACCCCTTCAGGGGTTGAATTTTGGAAATCAAATTAACCTATGCGTTATTTCAAAACTTACACTATCTACGTTTCAAATTTCATTGAAATCGGTTAATTAGTTATGTAGGTACGTCGAAACAAACATGACTGGACTTTCAATGATTTTTCCAAACAAAATTAATTTTACACACCCCTTAGGGATAAATTTGGAAAATAAAAAAATACGTGTTTCATTATTTGTTTTATAGATTATATGTACCGAGTTTTAAGTGAATCGGACCAAGGAATACGTGGAAACAAACATAACTGAATTTTTTATGACTTTTCCAAACATAATCATTTTATAAATTGTTAAACACAATCCAAAATTTCATCGTACCGACGGGACTTGAACCCGCAACCTCCGGAATAACATGTTCCGGTGCTTTGCCAATTAAGCCACGGTGCGAAGTATCGTTACGACGAAATTAGTGGATTGCATTTTGTTAACCCAATTATGCATTGGTGGCGCCATCTATGACTACTTATTACGTAAGTTAATCATTCGAAAATATATATAATATAATATATATATTCAGAATCATTTTACACCCCCCTTAGTAGATTTGAAAAAATAAAAAACACGTGTCTCATTATTTGTTTTAAGGTTTGTTGGTACAGAGTTTTGAGTGAATCGGACAAAGGTCGAGACAGTCGACAACAAACAGTAGTGAGTATGATAGTCGGTGTTTTATAATCAACAGTAAATTTGTTTATTTGTTTAGATTTAACGTAATATTACATGTTCACATAGCATTTGATTTTAAAATAAGAAAAGTATGAGTATGACGCACTCATATATTTTATAGAAAAAGTAAATAAGTACATATATATTTATATATATAGTATAGACTTGACATTGATTAACATTTCGTTCTTAGTGATTTATTAAAAAAAAAGTAATTAAGAAATGAGAAACGTTCGAATAAACGAAATATCATGGTTTTTTTTTCAAATTTAATACAGTAAAAGCTGCTCAGACATGCTTGTGAAATATTACGTGAGTGAAAAGATAATGACTTTAGTTTGGAAGCTTATCGGTCTTGTGATGACACACGTTTTGCAAAAGATCCGTCATCTGTCTCGGGACTTCGCAAAAAATTATGTCATTTGTGTCATCGCCTGTCATCGTGACAAAAAGCTTAGCAAAATTAAAAGGTGGCTTTAATTAAATTTGTAGCTTTACAACATACTATTTGGTAGGTACTACGATACGATCACTAGCTTTACATTTAAATGTAGCATAGCTATTTTGTAGGTAACTAGATTTTGCCTGCGAATTTTTGGTTTGATATCGATTTTACCGTGAAAATATTATATTTTGCCGCGGCTTGTGTCTTTTCAACCATCCATTAATTTGAGGGTTAAAAAGTTTCATACAAAAATTATCTCGCTCTTTTACACCCTGGGATGAATTTCCGAAAATCATTTTTAGGGTTCCGTAGCCGAATGGCAAAAAACGCAACCCTTATAGATTCGTCATGTCTGTCTGTGTGTCTGTCTGTCTGTCTGTCTGTCTGTCCGTCTGTCTGTCTGTCTGTCCGTCCGTATGTGACAGCCATTTTATTCCGAAACTATAAAGACTACAGAATTGAAACTTGAAAGGTATTCTGTGAACCGCTTTCCGTTTTTTATATAAAAATAAAAAATATAAAAGTTTAAGGGGGGAGCGGGCATTCCATACATGGAACTGAAACAAAAAAAAAATTCTTCAAACCTGTACGTGTGGAGTGGGGTGTTTATGGATAGGTCTTTAAATATGACATTGAGGTTCCTAAAATATTTTTTTCTTAAAGTCAATCATTTTAAAGATAGGCGAGTCTAAAGTGGTAAAATGTGTGCCCCCCCTCCCATCTAACTTTTAAAGTGAGGGAGTGAAAAATCTAAAAAAAATATATTCTGTAGATCTCAATAAAAACTTTCAACGAAAATTGGTTTGAACGAGATACAGTCACCAGTTTTAGAGATATAGCGACCGCAAATATAACTTTGTTTTTCATACAAACACTATGAAAAACAAAGTTAATTTTTTTGTTGCGAAATATCATAGTTATGGAATACTTTACTGTGTTATGGAACCTTACGAGTTTGACTTGCACTTGGCCAGTTTATTTATTATTCACTTATGTATGTCATATAAAACTTCAAGCTTCTATTCCCAGTGGTTAAAGCTGTGCGTTGTTACATCAGTCTATTAGTTTGTCTAATTTTTCCTTCTATTTGCCAATATATAGATTAATTTCCAAAATATACTCTGCGCTACTTATAATAATTAATTAATTTTAATTTTAACTCAATTTATTTTTGCAGGTTATAAACATAAAGTGAGATTGTTTGTCTTTTTTTTTATATATCTTATAGGCTAGCGTTTGACCACTATCTCACCTGTTGGTAAGTGATGATGCAGTCGAAGATATTAAGCACGCTAGGCCTAGAAAGGGAACTGGCTCTCAAGGATAGCTGCCGGAACACATTAGATGTTTGGTGACAGATTTTCTAACTTGAGGGTGGTAGCTGTCTAGGCGGATACTAGATAGTGTCCTACCACCATGTGGGGGTTTTTGGTTTCTTAACGATGTTTTTCCTTCACCGGAGGGCCACTGTGAGAAGCGCACATACATTTTTCGATAGAAAAATCCATTGGTGAACGGTGGGGTTTGAACTCGGTACCACGGCATCAAAGCCGACCGTTCTTCCGATTACGCCACCGGGCCTTTAAAAGTCTAGTGTAGAATTTAACTTTATTTGAAATGGAAGGCGGCAGTAAGAAGTGAACAACCTCTTAGACAAATTGATATAGTATAAAATTATCCCATCTCATTTTTCGAATCCCGAACCTTTACCAATTGAACATAAATTCAATAGTTACTTAACTGGCACAAAAAATATATTATAATTGAATTGTTACTAATTTTAATATAATTAACATCGACTCTTATAAGCGCAAAAACATGTATCATAAAATAATAATACTATATTTTTGGTGATTGCGAGCGCGTTGAAGTCTTTTCTAAGCGCGTTAAAATGTATTGTCCAAAAATAATGTAATAATCGTTTGCTGGACTGAATTCAGTATGCATTAGAAAGGAGTTTTTTTTAAATAGGGGTCTATGATGCACTGTATAGATTGGATCATTGATACACATATTTTTTTTAGTGCCTCGTCACTTTGCCATCTTCCACCTTCAGACAAGCACGTTTCATATCTTAGGCTGAATCTTGACTTAACATCAGATAAAAGTAAAAAGTAAATTATTATTTATTTGTCTCAAATATAAACTTACTAACTGCGACCCGCAGTTTTACCCGCGTTAAAAGATTATCCCACCAAAAATATTTTCATGTATAGTAACGTTCATATTGCTTTTTTTATTATATATGGTAGATAACAGGGCAAGCATGACGCTCGCCTGATGGTAAGCAATGACGTCTACCTATTACAGATACAGCGGCGTGCATACTTCTGGATAGCCAGAATTTTGCATGTCACTGCACTGCGCCTGTAAAAAGTTAAGTTGTGTTGTAGTTTTGAGGGCCCGGTGGCGTAATCGGGAGAACAGTCGGCTTTGATGCCAGAGGTACCGAGTTCAAACCCCGCCGTGCACCAATGGATTTTTCTATAAAAATAGTTATAAGCGCTTTTCACAGTAGCTCTCCGGTAAAGGAAAAACATCGTTAAGAAACCAACAACAACAGCATGGTGGTAGGATACTATCTAGTGTCTGTCTGGCCAGCTACCACCTTTCTTACTTCTCACCTATCTTTGAGAGCCAGTTACCATTCGAGGCCCAACATGCTTACCATCTTCAACCGCATCATAACTTACCAACAGGTATGTGTATTATGTTTTTTGAAGTGTTAAATACTAAATATTTTTGTAGATTGTTATACACAATCCGGCTAAGCAGACCGATTAGGCTGTGTAACATCTCTCGTCAGATTTGAAAACTTTAATGATTTCTTCAGAATAATTAACTTCGAAGAACTTATCATAGGTGGTGCCACCAATGCATAATTGGGTTAAAAATGCAATCCACAAATTTCATCACATCGATAGCATCGGACTGTGTCTTAATGGGTCAGAGCATCTGGACATGGTGCGGGTTCGAGTCCCGTCAGTACGATGAAATGGATTGTATAAAAAAATAAATAAATAAATCGTTTATTTTGAAAAAATTGTTACAATAATTAACTAGAAGTTGTGAGGCTCTTCACGCCACTCTCTAATTCTCATCTTAGCGTAAAGTATTCTGCATGAATCCTACGTCTTAAATTCTCTGTAAACCCTACAATTTAGTCAAAATGTCCGGCTTGGCCTATAAATAACCAAAAACACTGTGACTTTTTGCTATTAAAGAAAAAACAATAATTTAAATATATCTTAATTATTATAAATACAATAACAATAATTTAAAAATAATGTACATACTACGATGCGTAATTGAAAATATATTGTGATATTAATATTCATACTTAGTGTCGGTATGCACTAATTAAATAACGGATTATGATATAACATCACATTTAATACATACGTGATGATAATCAAAGATCGTATCAAATGTAATTAAGATATATAATTTATAAAAAAATTTAGAATAATCCTAAATTATAAACAAACATTTTGACCAAGACGTTTTAGCCTTGACAATGTTGGATAACTTTTTATGAGACTAGTTAAATGTAGGTAATCTTTTTTTAATTGACTATTATTTTGTTTGTTCCGCATTTAAGGTTAATAGAGAAGACTTTTATCTTCTAATACTGTAAGAATCTTTGTCCTGACATACTGACTGACTGACAGACAATGCACAGCCTAAGCCGCTGGTCGTAGAGACTTGTAATTTGGAGGGTATATTTGTCTTAGTACGTAAGGGTGTACTAAGAAAGGATTTTCCAAAATTCACCCCTTAAGGGGATGAAACGGGGGTTCAAAGTTTGTATGGAGAAACAAGATTAGATAGTATTTTCTATTCGAAACTTCATACAAGTGCTCCAGTAAAAAAATGAGTAATTACGTGTTTCAGGTTTTTTTTAAATTCCATCTCTAAGAGGGTGAAATGGGGTAACGACACTTCGTTACCCCATCCGAAACAATATTGATTTTCCCACTGGAAAATCAATATTGTTTCGGATCGCGCTGAAATTTGGCATGCAATTCAGTCATTACAACGTTAGTTTCTTTTGAGAAAGGATTTTCCAAAATTCACCCCTTAAGGGCATGAAACGGGGTTTCAAAGTTTGTATGGAGAAACAAGATTAGAAAGTCTTCTATTCGATACTTCACACAAGTACGTAAGTAAATAAATAATAAAATACATGTTTCAGGTATTTTCGAAATTCCAACCCAAAGAGGGTGAAATGGGGTAACAAAGTCTGAAATCAATATTGTTTCGGATCGCACTGAAATTTGGCATGCAGATAGTTATTTTGAAGTAGGTATCCGCTAAGAAAGGGTTTTTCAAAATTCATTTTATAAAGGGATGAAGCGGGGTTTCAAAGTTTGAATAGTCATTTTATTCGACATTTCACATAAAAACTTCTGTATATAAATAAGTAAATACGAGTTTCAGACTTTTTCAAAATGCCACCCTAAGAGGGTGAACTGGGGTAACAAGGTAACAAAGTCTTAAAATCAATATTGTTTCGGATTGCGCTAAAATTTAGAATGCAGACGGTTGTTATGACGTAGTTATCCGCACAGAAAGGATTTAAACAAAATACGGAACGGGGATTCAAAGTTTGTAATAAATTGCAAAATTTGCGAAACAAGATAAGGATAGTCTGTTTAATTCGAAACATTACACATAAGTACTACTGTAAATTTCAAAAAAGATATTTACTTCAAAAAGATATTGAAAAAAACCAATTAGGAGGTACGTGTTGTAGGATTTTTCGAAATAGGGTAGGTAACAAAGTATGACTATTTGGATTTTTTGGTTTTTATAAATATGAATCCCAATTTGCCTTAGTCACGCAATAACATTAAAACGGGTGAACGGATTTGGCTAATTCATATTTTATGCCTTTAATGATAGAATCGTTTTTACAAAAGAAAAGTTTTAAGTAAATAAAAGGAGTTTTTAACGCGGGCGAAGCCGCGGGGCACTTCTAGTTATAAATACATAAAAACAACTGCCTTTAAATATCAATGTAGGCTATTTAGAATATTTGTTTGACTCTCCAATACTATGCCAAATAAATGTTTTTGAGATTTATTTGGAACACATTCTTATTAAAATACCCACTCTTTCAAATAAAGTCTCTTATGTTCAGTAAACTAAAAGTACCTGCGAATGCAGATCAGAAGAGACCTGAGACCTTATTATTAGGGCAAAATGCGCCTGCCTGGATTGTTAGAGATTCTATTCCAAATGTTTCGGGCCATAGTAACACTTTTACTTTTAACTGATAGGCTAGCGTTTGACCACTATCTCGCCTAGTGGTAAACGTTGTGCTGTGCTGCCGGAACACCGTAAAGTTTTGGCGGCGGAATTTCTCCTTGACGGTGGTAAACTAACCTTTTGGTTTCGAATGAGCGTTTTGTTTAATCGATTATAAAAATGCTACTGAAGTGGGTAAAGAGCTAAGTATTTTTATTGATGTATTTACATCGTAATGAATAGCCGGATCCACACCGGACGATCCAAAATGGATCGGCGATCCCGCGATCCGCGATCCAAGATCGTGATGCGTGGAGCATGGATCGTTCTAGGTCGATCCAACAGCAATCTTTTGCGATTCTGACTGGCTGCTCCAACGCGCTCCTGCCGATCCATACTGAATCAGTTGAATTTTTTTCTTTAGTTCTGTTTTTATAATATTTTTCATTTGCCGACTAATTTTCCGCCAGGCATCTTCTCTTACACCTCTATTTGTGTAATTGGTATCATTAGGATCCCATAAACATTTATTATCAATACATAGGGAAATATAAACGGATACATTGCGAATTATCCATAACGGCGGATCACGCGATTCTAAATCACAACCAACCGTCCAGGACTCGCGCGCCAAGCGACTGAGGCCCCTTTGTGCGTGACCAAAACACCGACAACAAATGGATTGCATGCGGCGAGGAGCGCGCGCTCTCAGCCGCGCACATGGATCGCGCGCGGCACGTCTACACTTCACGTATTATTATCTTTTCTATGACTTCACGCTCCGTGGAGCGCGCTCCATGCCGCGCGCGATCGGAGCGCTTTGGATCGTCCGGTGTGGATCCGGCTAATGTACAGCCGCGCGCCATAATGCCAAGGCAAGTGAACTTGAGTTGATTGTTTGTTTGATGGTATATACTATTTGCGGCTAGTTCATACTAGCTGTAAAAAGTCTCATAGTGCACGACTGTCAGAAGCTGTCTACTGGATTTTTGGATTCCGAGCAGCAATCCTACGATTACTCATATTTTATTCTTACATGAACTTGCATCCCGGTTATTAAATTATAGGGTAAGTTAGTTTCTTCATCCTATGATGAAAGGGCTTGAGCTTTGGCCCTCCATTTCTATAATAGCTAGGCGCCAAAGTCAACAGTCCCCAGAGAGCTAACAAGGAATGCCTATCTATACCCATCCTTATTTACAAATAAAATTATGAAGTCTCTCAGTGCTCACAAACACTTAAGATCATCCATACCAATACATGATTGACAATATATGAGTAAAGTCCACCACCATTCGTTTGTAAAAATCTTCTTGTATACGGATGTTAGCTGACAAACTGCATATTTAAAGTTAAGAGTGAACATTCATGTAAAATACAATATGTTGCTTAAGACCACAGAACAGATACGAGTACATTCTGTGCCTTAGACCTACTACTGGTCATCGGCTTAATGCCAACTTAATTAGCACTAAAACATTTGAAATAAATAAAACATTAAATTAAAAAATCTAAAAACCTGACTGCGCAAAAAGTGAAGTGTTAAAAAACGAACTGAAAAGAAAAAAACAAGTAAGTCTAGTAGTTTAGACTTCTGTTTAGGGATATCAAAAAATTATACCATTTAAATTCTTTCTCGGTCGATACACTCATAAAATAAATTATACATTGTTATATGGAATGTAGAGACTTTAACAGTCGGGACACAGTAATGGCTTAACGAATGGGGATTAATGTGTTCCGACTGTTAAAGTCTCTATATTCCATATAACATATATGTATAATTTATTTTATGAGTGTATCAACCGAGAAAGAATTTAAATGGTATAATTTTTTGATATCCCTAAACAGAAGTCTAAACTACTAGACTTACTTGTTTTTTTCTTTTCAGTTCGTTTTTTAACACTTCACTTTTTGCGCAGTCGGGTTTTTTGATTTTTTAATTAAATTTTTTTATTTTACACTTTTTAGTTAAGTAAAGGACGGCAAATTCCGTACTATTAAACGACTATACCAAAAGGAAGAGGTTGTTTGTTACCTCAGAACTCCATCAATTCATAACCGATTTGGAAAATTCTTTTTTTGTTTGAGTTAATATGATTATCGTTTGGTCTCATTGTAATTTTATTGAGATCTGATAAGTAACTTCAGAGATAAGCGCCGCAAACTTGTTACTGAAAGTGACTAACGCGGCATGTAAAATCGTTTTTTTTTTCGATTTGTACGATCATAAATTATTTGTTATAAATATATTTTGAATCTCCATTTTAAGACCTTTAATTCGAAAACCCACGGTTTTGAAAAAAAAAATTTTTAGAACCGCAAATTTTGGCGTCTGAAATCCGCCATTTTGAATTTTTCAATTTTTTATGTTTTCGTTGACACTCGCGCTAGCATGGCGAATCTATTGACGTGCCAATTATCAAAATCGGCCCACGCGTTTGGTCTCTAGTGTGCCACAAAGGAACAAACATACATACATATATAGACTGATAAACACATTACCTCTCCTTTGCGTCGCGCAGTCGGGTAACTAGGTATAACTTAGTCTATATATATGCATACACAGAAGCATAAATTTTATTATACAATGCTTTGACAAACTTGGATATTTCTATTCCTTGTAAATCAGATATGTATTTATACGTTTTCCAACAAAATACTATTAGATGCCAAAACATATAATTTTATTAATACAAGAATGGACATTAATTAATTGCCAATTTGCTGTTCTTGATCGTATAATCATTTTATTTCAGATGCTTATACATATTAAATATTTTCCCTTACAATTACAAAAAAACAACAAAACAGAATTAGTAGGTCCAACCGTTCAGTAATGATACGATTACATACATTCGGCAATTGATTTTTATTAATATAGATAGATTAACATAGTGACTGTCTGTCTGTCCGTATATCGATAGAAATTAGCTTATAACAGGGTAAGCGACCACTTTGAATCATAAGGCTAATTTGTTGCCCGAGGTAAGCGCCGGCTTAGGTCGTGATATTGTACATAATATATTTTTTATAGTAATAAAAAAGGATTGTTAATCATATGGCAAATAATTATAAATACCTACCAATATGCAGCTAAAATAGAAGAAGGTACTAAAATGAATAGATAACTTTAATATTTTTTGTGCATAGCAAAAATGCATTTAGTAAATAACATGTCAGTGAATACTGACTAAAACTTAAAACAATATTAAAAAGAACCCAAAATAGGAAGTAACATCACATAATAACTGTAATTTAAATACAATAATATCGAACTATGATTATGACAGATGACTTTGTATATCCTTGATGTTGGTAAAAAGGACCTCGTGGAATATTCTAGTGCTGTTTTTATTTTGTAAAATATAGTATGCATTTGAAGGTGATTCTTCGAAATTTCATTCTTGGGCTGATTCATATGGACAAAATGTATTTACACTTTCAGCTCTGTAACACATGTCCATATAAAATAGGTATACCAAATAACAAATATTTGAATGAGGGATACTTTTTTATAAAGTAGTTTTCAAGATATCGGCGTTCAAATATTTTGTGCCCATATGAATCAGAATTTGTAACAGATGAATCAGAAACGAAATAAAAATTAAAAACTTTATGTAGATCGGCTCTATATTAAGAAAATATTTATATTTTAACATCAACAATAATCTGTTTTTAACTGAATTCACAAAGAAGGAGGACATTTTCAATTCGCCCGTATTTTTTGTTTGTTACCTCAGAGCTATATCTTACCGCTATTTCTTAACCGATTTGGAAAGTTCTTTTTTTTTGACAGAGTATGTTTCCCGTTTATTCATTTTGTAATTTTTTTAAGATCTGACTAGAGTATCTCTATAGATATGGAGATAAACACTTCAAACTTAGTACTGAAAATGACTAACGCGTCATTTGAAGTCGGTTTTTTTCGTTTTGTGAACGATATGAAATTATTATAATTATTATATCAGAAATCATACATTTTATGGAAAAATGTGGCGAATTAAAAAATAATTATTGTAAAACGTTTTTTAAAATACGGTATATTTGGCCGTGGGATGGTTGTACTCCCTTTCTGAAAAACATAAAATGGCCTGATTTTGAGGTAACGGTGTCCTCCCCCGCCCTTCGGACTTCACATAACCCCAGAATATGCCATATTATGTATTTCAGCTAGCGTGCGTCCATTAAACGTAGCCAGTGTCAGTCGGCATTGGCGGCCAACCAGGGATTCTTAGCTCCCCCCGCCCCACCCTTACCGTAACCGCCTTGCTTAGGAATAGCGGGGCGACTGGGAACTGGGGGCCGTTGTATAGTTAAACGTGCCATATAGGTTTTGCCCAAATAATCACCGCGCTGGGCAATCGGGATGGGTGATCGCAGGACGTAGCCGTCATCGGCCTGTGGTATTTAGCTACGCCATTATATGAAATGGTTATACTGCCATTTGTCGTTCGCCAGTCTCGTTCTTTGGTCAGCAGGAAGCACCATGGGCAGGTGAGGTTGGCTGGGAGCACTTAGACGGTATGTGAACGCCCTTACATCCCAATGATGATCCCATCCCATGATTCATATAGGGTTTGGACAATATGAATCAGGCACAGATGAATCAGGATTTAGCCAATAATCATGCATAACTCATTATACATACAGACTTCAGTGATTACATTTTTCTACACGAATCTATAATGCAAAAGTACGAAACTCAAATTAAAGTTTTAAAACAATAAAAATAATTTTATAAAGTAGGCATTGTAATCAGTATATCACCTGAACCAAGTACATATTAATCAGACATTTACCTTCGTAAAACCGGGTTCTAAGCCAACCAGGGGTACATTCGTCTTCTAGCTCGTTCGCTGCACGACTGGTTTCCCCCCGCATGTGAAGCCAGACTCTCATTATTAATACCTGACCAAGTATGGTCAAGCGCAGTTTACGCCACATTAATCAGTATCATACGCAGGACACTTCTTATTTATTTATTTATTAACACACTAACGTAGTTATAACTAAAACACATTTTTTTTTCTAGGAGGACAATTACTTTTCGATTAAATTTTAATTAATATTGAAGTATCAAAGGCTAAATGCGACATCGACCATTTTGTTCCGGAAAATGGTAAACGGACACGCTATATGAATCAGAAGAACGAATTTTAAATATTTTTATTTTGTACCTAAACAGCAAATATTTAAAAATATAATTTGCCCTAGTTAAGGATACAGCCAAACTGTTTAAAAAAAATACACACCGTTTTGTTAGTTGGTTTCAGAGATATACCCTCAGACATCGCACATTTTGTTTCTGAAGAATCACCCTTAAATTTTATGTTTCAGTTTTTAAAAGTGGTTGCTCTATTAGAGCCGCTCTATTATCATCTTCTTCTTTAAGTGCCTCTTCATTCCATGCTTCTAAATTCATCTTTGATCAGGGCTAGCCTGAACAGATCTTCTACCCTCTTTATCCAGATCTATTGTCGGATGTTGCAGTGCCCGGACATCTTCCTTCTTCCAACACTTCTCTTGCCCACAACTGTGTCATCGTAAGAGTCTGCAGCAGTTGGTAGCGTTCATGCCTTAGCACGTGTCCTAGACACGCAAATTTTCTCTGCTAGATTGTTTGGACCAGCATGGTTTTATTACGTTTCATCCGTCTAAGAAGCTCGATGTTAGAGACTTTATTCGTGTAATTTATTCGGAGATACGGTGATATGCCCACATTTCAAATGCCTCGAGTTTTTCACGGAGATCTTTTATGGTCCAAGATTCGCATCCGTAGAGACTGGCGGGCCAAATATAACATTGCAGAAGTCTTGAACGTAGTTCAATAGATAATATTCTTATGGTAAGGACTTATCCACATTAATGAGACTTTTGAAATTACTATTAGAGCTCGTATTTTGGTATTGCTCTCGCTATAATCAGTCACCTAAGATCCAAGACTAACCTATCCCACACGTAGATAACACTGCTTTGGCGCTCTTAAAACTACTAAAAAACTCAACTTAAACTTGGTCTTAAACTCAAGAAACTTAAACAAGGTGGCTGGATCAAGGGGCAGATACAGAAATCAAAACATTTTGATATGGCATGGCGGATGTTAGAAATATTTTCTAATGCTATGAGCTGTCTCAGGGGGGTGCATATTTAGGTATGTGATGTTGGGTAACAGTACAAACTCGACGGTTGTCTTATTATGGTACATTATATTTTGGTGTTTGTTGATAAGGGATAACGTCTGCTTATAACCATAGTTTAGTTCAGCCTATTTTTGTTTATCGAAACTAATATTATAAAACCGTTTGTAACTCTGCCACTCTATCTATTTGTTTCCTAATCAGACCTAAACGGACGATCCGATCTTATTGAAATTTAAAGAGATACTTTGTAGCATGAGGATGAACATAGGCTACTTTTAAAAAAATATGTCTGTTACAAAAAACTTAACTCACACTCATGTTGATTGAAAGAACTTTACAGTGATAAAACACTTAGTGTACATGAATGTAGTATAGCGTATAAGTAAATATATCAGCTAGTTCAGTTATATATAGGATACGTCAAAGCCAAACATTCAAATTTTTATTTCAAAGCAGAATAACTGAGAAAGAAGATGGCACAGGCATAGCATCAGACGTGACCTACAAATGAATTATATTATTAATTATCGTAAAATGACACACGTCTAGGTCAAATACGTACAGTACATACATACTAATTGCCTACAGGCTTCAAGTACATACATATAAAGCTTTCTGAAGCGCGTTACGCACAATATAATTACTTAATAAAATATACTATTTATTTGACGGTTTTATAGGACATACATAGAATACGTACTCAAGGTTATGACATAATGCTTTACTGCAACCTTCTGTTACATAATGATGTTTGTTTAACATATTTGTTTGACCTCAAGGACTACACAGTAACCTATACCTTGTATGCGTTTGTTTTAAGTTACATTTATACATCTGAGTTTATTTTACTCAATCTTAAATATTTTGTCGTATATTTTTAGGTTTGTTGCCTTAGAGCTCTGTGATTTATGAACTGATTATAGAATTGTTTTTTGTTTGAGAGAGCAGGTATTTTTTCCGAATGCTCCCATTGTAATTTTATCGAGATCTGTTGAGTATCTCTAGAGATGTGGAGATAAACACCTAAAACTTGGTACTAATATTTAAGATAGTTTAAGCAACCGACTTCCATGCGGTGCGAGTCAGTTTCAATAGTAAGTTTTAGACGTTTATCGTCATGTCTCTGGAGATACTTATTAAATATCGATGAAATTACAAAGAAGCTACCTTGGAAATGTGCCCTACCAGTTTAACAAATAATTATTCGAATCAGTTCACAATTGACAGAGTAATCGCCTAACGTACATAAACCAACCGGCCAAGTCGAGTTGGACTCGCCCACCGAGGCTTCCGTACCAACGTTGGACGTTACCAATTAAGCTAGACCTATATTGTATGAGCGCTCATATAACTTAGAGACCTATCTTAATTGGCGTATGTATGTATGGGAACACCCTTTAATTTTCAACTTTTTTGATTTTTTCCTTTATTTGTGCTGTAAGACCTTCCTTCTTGAAAAATTTGATGATTCTAGGTCAACGGAAAGTAGGGAAAGTAAGTAACGGTTTTGGGTCAAAACCCTATAGGGTTTCGACCCAAAACCTATAGGGTATTTCCGGTTGACCTAGATTTATTAATTTTGGTTAAAAGCAAGGTCTTAGACAAGGCACGTAAGCAGCAGCAGCACAAGTAAAGGGGAAATATTAATTTTTGAAAATAAGGTAAATTTTGGTACTTACAAGATTTCGCGAAAATCTAAATTTGCCCATATTTTTTTATCGTGTTGACTCAGGACCTTTATTTTTATACACCTAATAGGGACTATACTTCAGTATCTGGTATTAATTTCAACTTGCTAGGTCCACCCGTTCCTGAGAAAATCGGTGGTGTAATACGGAACCCTAAAAACATACAGATAAATTGAGAACCTCCTCCTTTTTTTAAAGTCGGTTGAAAATGACTAACGCGGCATTAGAAGTCGAATTGTTCATTTGGTTTTTTCAATACAAAAAATAGTATCATATCATTATTACAAAAACATCATTCAGGATTACTCTTTAAGTAATTTAATATTTGTTATAATCATGCAATGGTATTGAATAATTATATCAATAGTAAATCAATACAAATAATAAAACGTGTATTTTTCATGTGATTACACTTTTGCTAGTCTGGCTTGGGTTTGGTTATCTCTTCGTTAGCTATGAAATAATAAGTGTTACAGTTTAAAACAAAGTGACCAAACAAAGTGAAGTCAAATCACATGGTGTATGAAATTTTTAATTGCCATCAGACATGCACTTGAACACTGTCTCACCTGATGTGAAGTAAAGATGCACTCTATGATAGAATTGTGTCTGAAAGTACATAGAACACGTCAGTAAAACGAGGTGCTGAATGATCGACGACTATCGAATCTTCATAATCCAACTCTTCAACTTGTTTTCGAAACTGATTAATACTGAACTTTACGCGACTTAACATAAATTGTCTAAGGTAAAGGGCGTGGTCGCAATGCAAAGTTAAATACAAAGGTTAGCGTACACTTTGGGTAATAGGAAAACATCATCAAGTCATCACAGTTAACTATCCTATAAGTGTCTTAAGTGTCTTGTTGATATCTTAAAAAAAACGAAAAATAGTAATCAAAATTACGGGTTGCAAAGGGAAGAAGACATACAACTTCTCTAGTAATATAAGTTATGTCATTATTTTTCTTTCTCGCCTATGTGCAATTATTTTTATCACTGATAATATTATGTAGTTAAATTAAGGCTGGGTCATGTGTGCAATAATAACACTTCCAGCAAATAAGCTAAGGGTAGGATCATTGGAAAAATTCGTCAAAAATCCGCACCAAATTATTAAAACCTTAAGATTCACTTGTCTGAATATCAACTGACTTACCTAAAGACACGTTTTCCACCAAGGACCTCTTAAATGATAATGTCACAGAAAAGTAAGTAGGTTAAGTGATGCACACCGATGCGACCGAAGCGACGACGCAAACCAAACAATTTACACAATTGACAAATCCCCGTAACATTTTCGGATCACCTTAAATAAACTGTTTACATGATTGTGATTAACACCTCGCCCCCAATGAAACTTCGAAACACATTGTCAATACCGCGACTTTGAAAATATATTTATAGCTCAGATGCGAGCTTCAGAGCATAGACGTTCAGGACTCGCCTACCCTACAACACATCCTTTCAAGATTTTCAAGATGATGAAAATTGTGAGTTGGTTTTTCTTATTTCTGTGGCGTTAAATTAAATTCATATTAAAATTAATTTAATCTTAGAAATCGCTGATCAAGCTTCATCTTGAATGATTAACACATCTCTTCTTGTGTATTCCCATAAGCAAATATGTACCTACATCATGCCTCAATGTAAACCCTTGACACCTATGTTACTGATGATTCCACTAGCGGGAGAAACATTATCTACAGGTGGTAGGACCATTATTTCAATGTACTGCCTGGCTTGCTACCAAAAGGTACCTTACCACCATCAAGAAGAGAAAATCTGTCTTCAAAACCTAACGGTGTTCCGGCCACACAGCCTCGACCACACTCGATTATGGTCAATCGCTATTCGACCAGATGCAAAAAAATTTAATGATAACCTAATCTTTGCTATCATCATAATCCTCAGCTAGTTTCCATTAACCAAAAGATATATAAATTTTCTCATCAGTTTCTCCCATGGCGCGCTACCAAGCCTAAACTGCATCTCTTATTTTCCACTTGCTGCCAGCCACAGCGAATTTATCCCTTCACCTAGCTGAAGGATGTCCATCACTCCAAATCACGTATAACCCAAAGTTTCTGTCTGTAGTTTCTGATATGTTTTGTTATTTTCAGACAATTTTTGCTCTTGCTGCCCTGGCTTTGGTACTCGCCCAGGATGCCCCTCAACCTACCCAACCCGCTGTTCAGATCGTGAAGCAAGACTCAGAGGTCGACGTTGACGGATACCACTTTGAGTAAGTTCTACAAACAGTTGTGAAATTGTAGCAAGGCTAATCTGGAGGGTTGTTTACATAGAACCTACACCTTTAAAATTTAAAAAGCAGCGATGGAGGGTAAAAGATGTGCAGGAAAAAGAACTCATCATCACTTACCAACAGGTGAGATAGTGGTCAAACGCTAGCCTATAAGATATAAAAAATAAACATTTTAATCCGTTCACAATTGACAGAGTAATCACGTACACACACAAAAAAAAAACATACAGACGAATTGAGAACCTCCTCCTTTTTTGTGAAGTCAGTTAAAAAAGGACTAATTAGATATTTGTGGCGTTATCGGCATTGAAATCCTGTTAAATTAGTGTGTTTTAAAATTGCTGGTACTAAAATTTCCTCTATATTCTTTTTAGCCTTTTTCCCTTTTTAGTTTATTGACAAGTATGATTTGAATTAAATTTTAAAAAGATTGATTTGGTGCCAGTTTCACCAGTTAGTTACTGATGGCCTTTTAGGTATTTATTAAACATATAAAAGTTGGTAAGGATCTGGCACATAAGTTCCTAGTAACTAGGCTATCTGGAAATGTATATAGTTCTTTTAAGAACCGATGCAACTGGCCCTTAATCTGCTTTTATCTGAATATAAGACTGCCTAATGGCATATAAAACATTAATAAAGCATTTAGCTCAATTAGATTTATAATAATTTATTATACTTATCAGCACTTTGAATTCAGTTTTTATTGACAATGCAATAATAATATTATACAATATCTAAAGGTTAATTAATACACAAAGGTTCTATTACAAAACGTTGATATAGCTCTAACTGCCTTTAAGAAAATTATTCCATTGTAGTTACTATCGAAATATGAATTTCTACTTGCATAATGCTATTCAAGAGACCATATGTTGTGGTTGCGACATTTGACGTACACTTGTGCTATAAAATCTTTAATTCACAATACTTCGATAAATATGTATGCATCTATTCGTATTATGTTATTTTATATCTAACATTGGTACTCAATAAACATAAATATGTTGTCACTGAATATAAATATAAGAGTACTCATACTTAAGGAACATTTTTATATACTTATCTAAGGGATGTGAGTTTATATATGGGTTACACAATTAGTCATACATTCTTATCATGTATACAATATGTATTAGCTTATTCGCCCGCATTATAGAATCATAAAATCATATATATAGCGCGTAAATACGTGTTTCAGGTTTTTTTACATATTCCACCCCCAAGAGGGTGAAATGGGGAAGGGGGGGGTGAAAATCAATATTGATTCGAATTGCGCTGAAATTTGGCATGCAGATAGTTATTACGACGTTAGTTACCCCTGAGAAAGGATTTTCCAAAATTCACTCCTGAAGGGGACGAAACAGGTGTTCAAAGTTTGTATGGAGAAACAAGATAAAATAGTCTTTTATATTCGAAACTTCACAAAAGTACTAAAGGAAATAAATAAGTAAATAAGTGTTTTGAAATTCCACCCCTAAAATGGTAAAGTGGGTCTGAAAAAAGTCTGAAAATCAATATTATTTCGGATTGCACTGAAATTTAGAATGCAGATAGTTATAACGTATACGTAGGTATCCGCTAAGAAAGGATTTTCTAAAAATTCATCCCGGATACGGAACGGGAATTTAAAGTTTGTACGGCGAAACAAGATGAGATAGCCTGTTTTATTCGAAACTTTACACATAAGTACTTCTGTAAGTAAATAAGTAAGTACGTGTTATAGGATTTTTCGAAAAAGGGTAGGTAACAAAGTTTGGAAATTTGGGGATTTCGGGTTTTATAAATATAAATCACGATTTGCCTTAGTCACGCGATAACATGACAACGGGTGAACCGATTTGGCTAATTCTTATTTGATGTCTTTAATGATAGAATCGTTTTTACAAAACAAAAGGTAAGGAGTTTTTAACGCGGGTGATGCCGCGGGGCCCTTCTAGTATATAGATATATATACTAGCGAATCCGGCAGATGTTGTCTTGCTCGACCGTAGCGCCACCTTTCGGGTCCAATTGTGAATCTAAATTATCTATTGACTAACTCAAATATACACACCAAAATTCATTAAAAGCAGTCCAGCCGTTTAGGAGGAGTTCAGTGACATACAGTAGAATTATATATATAAAAAACTTTAGGTCAATAGGCATACAGGCAACATACATTTTGTCATAACTATGTGTCCTACTAATAACTCTACTTAATGCATATTAACATCCTGTTCAATCATAAACCTTATGTGATCTATGTATCTGAGAAATCTTCATTTATGCATTGTTTGGAAAAGGGCATCTTTGTTACAGATGGCTTGTTAACAATCATTTATTGCCATTTGTTTTATTAGAAACCATATCTTTTTATTTAATTTCAGTCTTAAACCGTGTTAGTAAAGTTCAAAATTTAACGCTAATCGTCTGACTTCTGACAGTATCCGCATGTGGACTATTCGTTTCTGAGCTTAACTAGCCTGATTTATGACTGAACAAGTAGTGTGTGATTATAGGATTACATGGCCACAAAACAAAGATAAAAGTATTATTACTGTGTTATATTATAGTGGTATATATATTGTTTAGGCCTCCAATTTAGGTAGCAATTTATAGTCAATGATTATGTACGATTCATACGACAACAGACTAAACAAACAATTTATGTCTTAGTTGTAGCAAATGTCAAGGATGAGTTTATTGTAAAGTAAAGTTTCCATTGGTGCTAGGAGCATATTATATCGATACTCCACCTGACTTGCTAGCAAACAGTACCTTACCACCATCAAGGAGAAAATCTGCTGCCATAACCGGTGTCGCGGTAGCACACATCCTTTAAGAGTCAGAGTATTCTAGGCCTAACGTGTCAGCCATCTTCGATCACATAGTGCTTACCACCAGACGCAGTAGTGATCAAATGCTAGCCTGCAAGATATAAAAAAGTCATGAAGGTGGATTGCTTGATTTTCTGTTTCAATAGATAAAACATTTAATCATAATTTGCCCTACTAAAAGCAAGTTGTTAGGGGGTGAGGAACACATACGAATATACCGTTTTAACAATCTTAGTGAAATTCACAACTGCTGTATATCATCACCGCATCGCCGCGTCGTTCCATAGTGATCATGAAACTATAATAAAATTTGCTAACATTAATTTCTGCTTTTCCAGATTTGAGACAAGCGATGGCACATCAAGACAGGAGCAGGGTGACTACAAGAACGACACAGACCAACAAGGACTCTTGGTTAAAGGAAGCTACAAATACGTCGCACCTGATGGCCAGAAAATCTCAGTCACCTACATCGCAGACAAGAACGGATACCAACCCACAGAAGAAAAGGACGGACAAAGCCAGAGTGCCCAGAGCCAGCCTACCCCAGCTGCAACAACCCAATCCTAATCCGTATCATCTAGAACAAAAGGGCGTACATAGATGAACTTATTGCTACTACCAAATTACATAAATAAGATGTTTATATTGCTAGTCTGTAAATTGTACAGTTGAACTGCCAAATAAAGGCTTGTACACAAATCTGGTTTTGTTTTCTCCTTACTTTTAATTACAAGCTTTTATTTCACATGTCGTATTAGTATGTATATGTGGCTCATAATATCTTGGAAGTTAAATTAGAACTTTCTCACTTTTTAACGTTCGTTTGGACTCAAATTTGCTATGCATATGTATCTGCGGTGACAATGCAATAATATGGTACCATAGAGCTGACCTGATAATGGAGCCGGGGTTTAGTATGGACTAGAACATTCTAATGGCAAATAAACTATATGTGATCTTCATTCAAGTCCGTTTACAAGCATTCAGACTTTGACTTCTACAGTTAGTAGAAGCATAATGTTCCGCCTGACTTACTACAAAAAAGTAGCTTACCACTATTAAGGAGAAAATCTGCCGCCATAACTTTATGGTGTTTCGGCAGCACATAGCCCTTGACAGTCAGAAGATTCTAGGACTAGCGTGTACACGATCATCGGCAACATCAGCGTTTACCACCAGGCAGGATAGTGTTGAACCTTTCACATAATTTAGTACAATTATTTAAAAAAGTCAAAGTTGTTTTTGCGTAATTGATGACCGAAAAAAAAAACTTTGGTACTTATAATATTATTGGATTATATCTACTCTAAGAACAAACAGTTAGCGCCTAGCATTTAAAGATGTATCGATAATAGAACATTTGTATCAGGCGTTTTCTCTGTCTATGCTGCACTGTGTAGTTAGATGTAGATGCTATTTACACAATACAACAAAACAAAAATAATACAATATAAACTGTAGTAAAATGTTTAATGTGAAAAATTAGATACATATATAAAAATAAATATAATTTAGGAGAAGACAGTACTTTTTTGGAAACAATTTTGCAAATACATAATAGCAAAGAAACAGAGCTTCGAACTATAAATGTGTAAAAGCAACTTTGTTTATTTAGTTTGTTATTATTATTTAATTTACATCACGGGTCGTAAATCGCCAGGTCCTTTGGAAGGCATTGGTGGAGCCGAAGCCAACGTCAAGAGGCCCATTATTATTATTATTGATTATTTTTATGTAAAAAATCTCTCGTTACCGAGGAAAATATAACTATCGCGGCTTTTGGCCAAACGATAATTATTTTATATAATTATTATTATAACTGTTGACTTTTAAGCAATACCTACAGTGCAATGGAGGGGCCTATTTATAGCTGAATGCTACATTTTCTAATTCATTTTATAATAAGATTTTAGAATAATTGATGCCTAATCAAAGAATAATAAATGGTGAACTTTACAGCTCTCACGCATCCCGTGCCGTACCCGACATGGAGGATCCTCGAGCCACATTAACCCGCCACTATACCGAAGACCTGCCTGAGATTAGCCTGGACGAAATTGTAATGGCTCTTAGACGGCTTAAAAATGGAAAGGCCCCAGGCGAGGACGGAATTACGACGGAGCTCCTAAAAGCTGGAGGAACGCCAGCGCTTACACAACTTCAGCGCATCTTTAATTCCGTCCTTTTCTCTGGGAAAACTGCAAAGGCGTGGACCAAGAGTGTGGTGGTAATGTTCTTCAAAAAAGGAGATAAAACCCTTTTGAAGAACTACCGACCAATCTCACTCTTGAGCCACATCTATAAGCTGTTCTCAAGGGTCATTACAAATCGTCTCGCGCGCAGACTTGACGAATTCCAACCCCCCGAACAGGCCAGATTTCGTGGAGGATATGGAACCATAGACCACATCCACACAGTGCGGCAGATTATACAGAAAACTGAAGAGTATAATCAGCCCCTGTGTCTAGCATTCGTGGACCATGAGAAAGCCTTTGACTCTATCGAAATTTGGTCTGTTTTGGAGTATTTACAGCGGTGCCAGGTTGATTGGCAATATATCCAGGTGTTGAGAACTCTTTATGAGGCCGCGACTATGACCGTCCATGTACAGAACCGGAAGACTGAACCCATCCCACTGCATCGAGGAGTGAGACAAGGGGACGTCATATCCCCGAAGCTGTTCACGAATGCATTAGAGGATGTGTTCAAGACTCTGGACTGGAAAGGATGAGGCATAAACATAAATGGCGAGTACATCTCACATTTGAGATTTACGGACGATATCGTAATCATGGCTGAAACCACTCAAGACTTACAACAGATGCTGCAAAGCCTAGCTGATTCCTCCGAAAGAATTGGACTCCGAATGAACATGAGCAAAACGAAGGTCATGTTCAATGAACATACTAAACCGGAGCCAATTTCTCTAAATGGAGACCTTCTCGAAGCTGTTCGCGAGTATGTCTACCTTGGGCAAACTATCCAATTAGGCAGAAATAACTTCGAGAAAGAAGCTCGGCGGAGAATACAGCTGGGCTGGGCAGCATTTGGGAAACTACGTCGGGTCTTTTCGTCACCTATACCGCAAAGCTTGAAGACGAAGGTCTTCAATGAGTGCGTTCTCCCTGTTATAACATACGGAGCCGAGTCGTGGACGCTCACGGTTAGACTGGCCCACCAATTGAAAGTGGCGCAGCGAGCTATGGAGAGAGCTATGCTCGGAGTTTCTCTAAAGGATAGAATTCGAAATGAAGTCATCCGACAGAGAACTAGGGTAACCGACATAGCTCAGAGGATTAGCAAGCTTAAGTGGCAGTGGGCGGGACACATATGCCGCAGAACCGATAACCGTTGGAGTAAGCGTGTTCTAGAGTGGAGACCACGACTCGGCAAACGTAGTGTAGGACGCCCTCCAGCTAGGTGGAGTGACGATATTCGCAGGGTAGCTGGTAGCGGTTGGAAAAGGACAACTGAAGATCGAGCTCAGTGGCGTGCCATAGGAGAGGCCTATGTCCAGCAGTGGACTAATACGGGCTGATAATAATGATGATGATGAATCAAAGAATCGAAAGGTATTGAATCTCCTTATTAAACTGAATAAGATCATCTTTATTACATAGTATAAAACAAAGTCGGAGTGACTTTGTTTTATACTATGTAATATCGCTGTCTGTACGTATAGACGGAATTGTATGCAGTTTTCAGCAATATATAGAATGATTCAAGAGAAAGATTTATAGCTGGAATTAAACGTGAGCAAAGTCGCAGCTGGATAACGATAACCACACATGATAGATCACATTGACTTCCAAAACCAGTATTTTAGGTAAGTAGTGTAATTTGTTGTTGCCTCAAATTTTAGTAAACATGCAATATACTTGTTATATCAGTCAAGATAGTGTTCAATCGCTTGAGTACACAAGCGCACAAGAAACAGAAACAACAAAAAAAAGTGTGATGTGGTTTTATGAAAACATCAATGCGAGTGAAACTTTTTGTTTATGTGTAGCTGTATATTTATGGTTGGTTTAATTATCTGAGGTAGCTATGGTAGCTAGCCACTATGACAGCAGTTTACATAACACATTAGCAGTAAATAAAATTGGCTACGGAAGCGTCCGCCAATAACAGCTAGACCTAAATATAATTATCATATCCACTAATCAAGCTAAAGCACCTGCTGTAATGTGACATGCACAGAAATATTCATAATATGGTTATTCATATTTTTGTGGTAACATGCTACATGCGATAGAGAGCTGAAAAAATTTAAGGCGATGTAATAAAAGTAACATATCAGCACTTTTTTGCACAAAAAAATCCTTCTGCTGCGCGCACTTATTTGATATCCAGTAAATAGAATATTATTTAGCAACACTAAAGGCAGTGTTGTTTAAATAGTTATTTGAGACCTCAGGTTAGATTGGCTGGACATATTGAGAAATAAGTACTAACTCTGTGCTCCACAAGGTTTTGACCCCAATAGCGTTACACACGTAAATATCAGACTGTTTTGTTTTGGAATATAACGATACTTTATAGGTGTTGTGTATTGTTCTTCAATATAGAAGAACATTAAGGTACCAAAATACGGCATGCGTTTTGAAATACTGCTGTTTTACTTTTAAATATAAATGGGAAGAGAGAGGTTGTTTATTTTCGTAAAATAGTTTTTTTTTTTTTAAATAACTAAATAAGCGGATGTCTTAATGAGTGCTCCAAAGTTATTTCATAATATACATACATAACTAGTATGTATATATATAACTACTAGCGGATTCGCAGACGTCATGCCCGATCGCACCTGTTTTAAAAATAGCGGTCGATCCATTTTATCAAGCTCATTAGCTCTTATAAAACCTATGATAAACCTAAAATATCACTTATCACGAAATCTTGAATATAGCTTGACGTGAAAAGATGAAATTTTGCAGGGAGGTAGTTTATAGTTAGTAGACGATTTTGCGACAGGACCGGATGAGGGAGGTCTAAGGGCTCTCGCTAGTTTGTATCAGCGTTGTTGCAATAGTCGATAGTTACGCTATCGATAGTTGACCTTGAAAAATAGTCGATAGTTCGATAGCGCTATCGAAAATATCGAAATGCTGCAATACTATCGATAGAGAAAATTAGGCGATATTATTGAACTTTGTCAATACTATCGATACTATTGATAGTATCGATACTATCGATAATTTCGCGAAAAAATAGTCGATACTATCGATACTATCTATGACCTACCGACGCCTTTCAATAGTATCGATAGTATTGGTTTAGTAACTATCGACGTGATTTCGATACTATTGACTGGAAATAAAACGACACCTGGTCGGTAACACAGGTACAGAAATATACGGCATGTTTAATGTTTACGAAAGTATATAACACCCGAATATTACACGGTAGCGCGTGACGTGCATCAAGCAATACTATCGTAAAATGTTCGCCTATCGATAAAGCACGACTATCGATACTATCGATAGCATCGATACTATAGAAATTAATCCTATCGATGGTATCGATACTATTGATAGTTTTTGTAGTGAAACTATCGATAGTATCGATACTATTGATCTTGAGCAATAGTATTCCTTATTTTTAACAATCGATACTATCGATAGTATCGTCAAGGTTCGATAGGGCTATCGATATTATTACTGATTTTCAAGGTCACCATAGTATCACGATACTATCGATAGACTATCGCTATCGCAACATCACTAGTTTGTATAAAAGTCCTTCATGTTTTTGCAACAAACTTGAAATTCGGCAGTGATGTACTTATTAGTAAACGTTCGCTATGTACGAATTTTGCGACAGGGCCTAATTAAAGAGGTCTAAACTATCTCGCAAATTAGAGTTTATATGTAGGAGACATTAGCTAAGAAATAATTTTGTGCCAGGGCTAAAGTAAGGGGTCTCAGAAGTTTATATGAAGTCTTAGGCTTTTTGCATCTTTTTGCAAAGTCCATCGTACTTTATATCTACATTACTGCGCGGACGAAGTCGCAGGTAACAGCTAGTAATGAAATAAAATTGCAATAATAAGAACGGTTTCCTGACTTGTTTAGAAGTGTTGGGTTTCTATATTTTTCAAAGGTATTTTTCAATGTGTATTTTAAGATAACAAGAAAATATTTTTCTTGTCTGTCTTATAAACATATTACAATGAAAAGAACGCAAGGAGTGTTTTTTTTTTTTTTTGTATTTTTTTTTCAGGAATTGCAAAGTGCGAGGCGCACCGATTGCCTATCGTATCTTGGAGTCAATACTGAGATTACAATTTAGTGGAAGGCAAATATTTCTGCAATGGATTCCATCACATGTCCAGATAGAAGGTAACGAGTCTGCAGATTTGTTGGCCAAACAAGCCACAGTTGACGGAGTTCCATTTGAGATAGTTCCTTTGTACTCAGATTACATAAAATTAGTTAAAGAGCAGTGTAGAATTATATGGCAAGAATACTTTGACGAGCGTTCTATAGAGAAAGGCATATGGTTTCGCACCATTCAACCGCAGATCGCCAAATACCCTTGGATTGACAACAGTACATTGAATCGCAAAGTGTTGGTAACAGCTCTCAGGCTTCGTTCTGCTCACATCCCATCAAACAAATTTGCATTTTTAATTAAAAAAAATTCATCTCCGAATTGTGATGAGTGTGGTGTTGTAGAAGATGTACTACATGTTGTGATGGAATGTGTGCGGAATGAAAACTACAGAAGTTCGTGTTTTGGCCAAAACAGGCCATTTGATGTTGGAATATGTAATTATATTTTAGGATGTTCAATGTCAGATCAAGCTAAATGTTTGTATAGATTATGTGATTTATGTTTGCTTAAGTAGAATGTTTAATAGTATTAAGTCTTCACAGGGCGATGTGGTCGCTCAGCGAGAAAGTCCTTTCAATAAATAAAAAAAAAAGGAATTGCAAAGCGCATTTCTTAGTCTACTTCCATCAAGTGAGGCAACTGCTTGTTTGTTTACTATTGCATAAAAAATATTACAGCAACCAAAATTATGCAGCGATGTCTCAGCGTAGCAGTTCAGGATTTACTACTTTCAAGATAAAACGGCTAAAACAGTATAAACTCTATAAAAATAAATATTCGATTACAATTTTTACTGACAGTTAGTTTTATTTACAAAAAAATAGAAATAAAAAAAAATCAAAACAATTTTTATTTTTTGGGGCTCTTTGGTTCTTTAGCTGCTAAAAGAACGATAGAAATTATCATTACTATTTCCAAAGGCGTTTTAACAATCTATTGTTGAGCGTTCAGTATTCTGATGGTAGGGTTGTATCCTTTGTCATCGGCGGTGAAGGTGACTTCGTATTCTTGCCCGTCAGGGGCTGTGTAGGAGTAGGAACCTTTCACTCCGATTCCTTGGTGTTCACCAACTGTGATCAGATTAGCTTCCTCTTTACGGGACACGCCGTCGCTTGTCTTGAATCTGGAAGGAATTTATAATATTTGTTATTATTAAATACCAGCTGGGGTCTACAGTTTTGCCCGCATGCAATAGATTATACGTCTTATTACACTATATTGCAGTGCAAAATGTATGCCTAATCATATACTTCCTCCTATCCTACTAATATTAAACATGCGAAATGTAATGTAATGAGTTCGTTAGTTGTTAGAATGTAATCTATTTTGTGAACGCAGCCATATCGGTGTCTGTCATATGTCAATGTTAGTCTATGTCTAAGTAAAATTTTATTTCACCACTTTGTCGGCGTAATGTATATACATACTCCTACAAAATTACAGCTTTCTAGTATTAACGGTCTCTTAGCAAAACCTCGGACAGACAGACAGACAGACAGACGGACATGACGAAACTATAAGGGTTTCTTGTAAGGACTACGGAACCCTAAAAAAAAATGTTCATCAGCCCATACGTGGGGGGTGTCTATATATAGGTCTTTACAAATGACATTGAGGTTCCTAAAACTATTATTTCTCAAAGTCAATCGTTTGGAAGGGTGACACTTCTAAGGTGGTAAAATGTGTGTCCTCCTCTCTCTTACATTTAAAATAAGTGAATGAAAAATCTAAACAAAATATTGGCTGGAGATCTCAATAAACACTTTTAACGAAAATTGGTTTGAACGAGATATAGTAAGCAGTTGTATAATAGCACATTTTCAAAACCGCATGTATAACTTTGTCATACAAACACTATCAAAAACAAAGTTAAATTTTTGTTGGCGTAATATGTAGTAGTATTTTTTGCTCGATCTTAAAATATTTTGTAGTATGTTACGGAACCCTACAAGTGCGATTCCGACTTGAATTTGGCCAGTTTATTTACTGAAAATTGGTAAAAAATAAGTGAGAGAGTGAGAGAAATAAGTGAGGTAGATTGGAACTAAACGTAAGTGGGTGTAAATCTAATTATCAACCAGAAGCTGAACTAGCGGTTGTGAATAAATATATCGCCCATTTTTCACTGTTGTCAGTGTGTAATACCTGCTGGGCCGGTTTCAACGGATAAATATTTCTTGAATATTTTGTCAACGTTTAGTTATTTGGTTCAAAACTAACCAAAATATTTAGAGTATTAATCATTTAAATAGCTGCTACCCAGCCTTTTATATCCGATAAAAATACCGTTAAATATTTAGGCTGTCTGTGACCTCGTATTTTAATTATTTATTGCTGATGCAAACAATAAATAAAATATAATAAATTTCAAAATACCATAGAGTTATATTACTGTTATTTAATACAGCACCATTAATTTTAATATTACACCATAATACATTTAGGATCGGGCTCAGTAGCGTATCTTGGGAAAGGTCTACGTCCAGCAGTGTACTGACACTGGTTTATTATGTTGCTGATAATGAATACAGCACCCTGCGTGTGAATTGCCTATTACAACATTCCAACAAAAAGTTTAGAAGTTTTCTAGATTTTATTGTTATTTGGCGAGTAAAAGGCTAAATCAGTGTTACTTAGGCAGTGAAGATGTCCACAGATGTAGACACTATTTAGTGGTTAGCTAATCTGATATTATCAAATTAAAGATTGTTATCAACTTTCACAAGATATAACTCAATTGTAGATTAACTACTCGTATGGGCAAAATTGTACACTATTTCGGGTAAAAAAAAAATAATGCACTCACTCGAAATCGTATCCATCTTCTCTGACGAATGTTTTCTCCGTCAAAATTTCAGCTGTTTCTTTATCTTCAGCGAGTACTGATGCTACTGCCAAACTGATTAATACAAGTTTCTGGAAATAAAATCATCGTTTTGTATAAAATAACATTGCAGGTCATTATCAAAAATTCCAGGCGTAGCGTATTCACCATCTTCGACTACATCAGACAATTTTTTTTTGTTAATTTTGTCATAATTTTTATTGAATGAAATGTAATTTTTTTTCTAATGTGTTTGGGAATTTCCAATGCAATAAGCAACGTTGTTTTCGGAATAATAATAAAATGTTCTTACCAGAGCAAACATCTTAAAGTCTTGTAATATTCGGAGCAAAGAGTTTGACAAAAACTGATAACAAAAAATTGTTACCATCATCTTAAATACGGTACGTTGTTTGTTCAGTTACATCAAATGACAATGAAAGTACAAGTCTGTGAAGTGATAACACGAATCAATGACGAAATGTACCGAGTGGTTACCAATTGACCTATTGGTTACTTATACTCTACATGGTACTTATTGCTTTAAAGCCTCTCCCGATTTAAATTTATTTTACTTTAAATATTTTATACGGGTTCTAGAGTAAACCCGCAAATTGGTGAGCGTGCAAATAGCTAGAGCGATGTTGTTCGCGGGTTTTCTTCTGAATAGGATTAAAGCGGCAGATTTTATTCTTGATGGTGGTAAGCTACTTTTTGGTAGCAAGTCAGACGGTTTTTTTTAAATATCTTATATGCTAGCGTTTGACTACTATCTCGCCTGGTGGTAAGCAATGATGTGGTCGAAAATGGTGAAAACGCTAGGCCTATACTCTGACTCTCAAGAGCTGTGTGCTGCTGGAACATCGTAAGGCATTATGGCAGCTGATTTTCTCCTTGATAGTGGTAAACAACTTTTTGGTAGCAAGTCAGGCGGAACATCGATTTGATATAAGCTCTTAGTACCTGTGAACGAACACCCATGTTAGGATTTGAACCAGTGACTTCTCGCTTAGAAGTCAAGCTGTCTATCCTTTACGCGAATGGACCGTCAAGGTGGCTGGTAATAGCTGGATGAAATTGCTCAGTGGCATGCAATTGGAGAGGCCTAGATGTCTAGCAGTGGACTAGTATGGGCAGATGATGATAAAGGCAAAAGAATATTATGTTTCTTTGAAGTGTTACACACTAGATCTATATTTTTGTAAAATTGTTAAACACAATCTAAAATTTCATCGTACCGACGGGACTTGAACCCGCAACCTCCTGGATAACATGTCCAGGTGCTCTGCCAATTTAGCCACAGTTCGATTTATCAATACGACAAAAGCAATTATGCATTGGTGGCGCCATCTATGACTACTTATTTCGAAGAGCACCTTAACATGTTATCCAGGGGGTTGCGGGATCAAGTCCCGTCGGTACGATGAAATTTTGGATTGCGTTTAACAATTTAAGGCAAAAGAAGTTATATTTTAATTTAATCGCCTATAGGTCTATATGTCTCTAGGGTGTAGGTAATAAACAGTAAGATATTTACTATATATATGATATTATATAGTGTATATTATTATCATTATTTATTTTAAACTAGATGACCGGATTAACATCGTACCACCTTAATGACAATTTTTATTTCTTGGCTGTTCATGAGATTTTTTTTATTGTTTTCTTTTTTTCTTAGCTACCCTAAGTATTAAGGCAAACAAAAAAAATTAAATAAGTAATTCAAATTGGTCCAGTTATTTTAGAGTTTTTGCTATTTACTTACGCAGGGCCACAGATTATAAAATAGTTACTACGTAAGCAGGGCATTTTGCATGGTGGTAGGACACTGTCTAGTATCCGCCTGGATAGTTACCACCCTCAGGTTGAAAAATCTGTGGCCAAAACATGTACATAATTTTTATCCAGATTATTAAAAAACGTTTGTAACTTTGTCACTCTGTCTGTTTGTTACCTAATCACGCCTAAACGGATAATCCTATCTTACTGAAATTTAACAAGGAAATACTTTATAGCGTGAGGAAGAACATAGGCTGCTTTTTTTTAAATATAGTCATGATATTCGTTGACTTTTCACAAATTATTGCACACGTCAAGCACACTGCACAAACATTCATGGAGCCACGTTGCGGGGACGCTACGCGATGCCAACTCGCCTCTATGTCCGTCCTTCTTTCTCTTTACATAGTGGTAAGGTAATGAAGCTATTTCTTAGATTTAGGGCCAGTTTCACGGGTTCCTCCTGAAGAAAATTATAGTATTATGGGTGTAGTAGCCTGATATTAAAACTTGTTTTATCTGTTTAACTATAAAAATTCAGTAATCAGATGGTTGACTAGTTGCAAATTAAAACACAAAAATAATTGAGATTATTTAATAAATAAATTCTTAAATAATTTAATCGTTTATCACACTAGAACTTACAACATTTTAACTCCATAGTTTCTTTCCATAAGGAAACTGCCTCTTATGTACTTTTTTGTACAATTTCAATCATTTACGATGATTAACTTAATGCAATATTTTTATGATTTTAAGAGATCTATATGTGTTTAGAAAATAGTTTGCAGCACACTATTGTATTTTAATCACAGAAATATATGTATTGATACTTCTGTGATTTTAATAGTTAATCTTGAATAATTTAAAAATCTTTCATATTTACCGAAAATGAAAATTTCACAATTTAAATTTACGTGATTTAGGACTAGCTGCTATCGAATGAGTGCGTTATTCGTGCACTAGTTATTCAAATACAACAGCGGGAAACAACAATACCATGTTCAGTACAATAAATATTCCAGTCTTACAATAGCACACCAACTATGTTGTATTTCTTTTTTCGTTTATCATGTCTATTTAGTTTCTAACTTTTCGGATGATTGTTCTATAGCCTCGTTTGCCAGCTTTGTATATCATTTCGTAGAGTTGGCCATTGCTATTGTACCAACGGACAGCTCCGTTGACATCAAGGGCCTCTTCTTTAGTGCCAGGGTTCAGGATCGCTCCCTGTTCCGAACGGGAAGATCCGTCGCTTGTGTCGTAACTGGAAAGGAGAAACGGATATATCATTAATCACTTATTAATTTACAATTTATATTTTTGTGTATTTTTTTTATCTGATATGTCTCTCAGGTCATCACAAGACTTTGCATTTAAAGGCATTGATGGGTAGCCGTAGCAAAACCTAACGTTTTAAAAGTATAAATACGTGATCTAAGTACAGGACAACCTGATTTTTTCAAGTCAGTTAAAAATTAAATGTGCATATTTATCATCTACGTATCTAATAATATTACATCAGATGTCAAAAAAGTCTTGTTTGGCTGAGCTCATAATATAAATGATGTATTATAATTGGTATAGAATAATATGTAATAAGCATAAAAAGCCCGTGTTCAATACTGTTTGACATCATCTATGATTCATTATATTGCGAATAAGTACTAGACATTCTTTGCTGCGGTCATAAATTAGTGATTGAGTAAGCACTAGCTAGCATAAAAGGAGACATCTCCGTTTTTTTATGATATAAGGTAACAGGACAAGCACGACGCTCGCCTGATGGTAAGGTAATGACGTCTATTTATTACAGAACAGCGGCGTGCAAAATTCTGGGCATGTCACTGCACTGCGCCTGTTACCTTGAGACGTTTAGATGTTGAGTCTCACATGCCCTGTACTAACCCAGGCGGACTAGCAGAAGTCCAACCACTACTAACGGTTGAAGAAGAAGAATAGAATAGAAGAAGAGTAGGTAGGTACTTAATCTGTTCTATGGATGACCGAAAATATATTTTTATAGATTCTTTTGGTCATAGTCGATTTCAACAACGCGCCATGTATATCGGCAAATTATATCTAGTTTTCGAGATACACTTCTAATATTTCTTAAATATTTTTCATAAAATTGTTGACAGAATTTAAAAAAAACACGTATTTTTCAAAGTTGGCTTGAGTTTTCATGTCGAAAATATAAATTCAAAACTACTAGCCCCTTAGTGATTTCAATCCCTTTAAAAGTTATTTAACTTTCATATAATAAAAAAGTGGCACTTAGTATACATATATATATACTGTATGTAATATTTCTGAAACTGGTCTTCAAAAGCTTCAAATTTTTTGGCAGTTTTGTGAAAATTTTCTAAGAAACTTAAAAATGACGACAAGAGAAGACAAGAGTCAAAAATATTTGTTATTTTTGACTCTTGTCTTTGCTAATGGAAATTGAGATACAAAGTACCCTATTATTACAAAAATAAGGTCATATCGTGTGTTATAACACACAATATTATGTAGGTCTATGTAGGTTTACCAAGAATAAATAATATAGAAAAAGTCTTAAAAAGGTAAGTATCTCAGTACAAATATCAAAAAGGTCAAAGAAGTCGATTTCACACCGGTCTATAAAAGATAGGAACAATAAGGAGTATTTTAATTTTCTTTTTTAATTTAATTTTATGGCAAAATGAATCGTTATCCTTAAAACCCGTCAAAGCAATATATTATTTACTGTCTTTCCAAAGCATTTGAATACACTTTTATTGTTCATTTGGTATTTATGTTTTACTACTAGGTATGTAGTTATATTTTATGGTGTAGTAATGTTGTTTGTTCGACTATCTTGAAAGCGGATGCGGTGCATTTTTAAATAGACTTAAAATATGGACCTGATTATGCATTATTATTACGGAGATGCAGTTTGGATAAGTAAATATTATTAATGTCGAGATGTTCACTTTAATTTAATGATAATTATGTACTAAGTTTTCCCTTGTGATAGTATGGGGCAATATGTAAAATAGAGAACGGAGAAAGAAAAGGGATTTTAAAGTTAAAAGAAAGAAAACGTTTGCGTTTGGATCTTTAGGTCTATATTGAGAATTACCGTTATGTGTGTGACAAAAAAACTTGTAAGCCAATATGGCACTGCAATGCCAGCCAGTTCTTGCTACTATACTGTCCATCCAAAGGTTGTCTGGAAGAAATCACTTTTAGCGATAAGACCACCAATTGTTATACCATAGACTTAAAGTTGTTTGCATTCTATGTTACTGTGCTGGCATGTAATACAGGGTATTTCTATTCTTTTCTATTGTAGTATTTCATAAAAATATGAGGAAACTCATGGGTAGCAATATAACCTGGAACTGATAGTAGTCAGGAAATGTAAACTGTGAATACGTATCCACTGTAATCTGTCTCCAAAGTAATATGACTATCACGAGCTTATTATTTGCTGAGTGGTTAAGTAAATATATTTACTAATACAATCTTAAACAGATATTGCAATAAACTCTGTACTTCTGATACTTCAATGTTTCTGTAAAATTCTGTGTATATATATGCATATTATTTATAGTAATTTACTTCGACATTATTAACGCCATCTTCTTCTCTAGGTGCATTATGCCAGCGAACCTATTATAGGCTAACGTTCACTTCATATCTAAATTAAAACATTAGGTAAAATGCTCAATTCAATTCAGCCAATCGGGACGTCAGTGCAGGATTTACCGCCACCTCAAACTGGAAAAGTATTTCTTGACGAGAAGTCCTGAAGTAATCTTTTCACAACATTTTCAAAAAAAGTACTTTCTATCCGAATAGAGGTACATACACGAGGCTGCACTAAATTAAAAAAAAGATTCATAAGTTAACGGACTCAAAACATTGCTAAAGGACACTCAACTTTTACAAGTACCTACACGAGTACTGAGTACTGTATACAGTTTTTGCGCGAAATCATGTTACATTGTCATGTTAACCTTTTTGTACTGCTGTCACATATAAAAAGTAACAATGCGATTATCGTACGTATAATCTAAATGGATTACAAGTTGCTTTGACAGTTCGACAACGATTATAAAACGTTTTACTTTGGACGTTTACATATTACTATGGTTGTCAAGAATGGGTCTAAGAGATCAAGAACGCCCAATAGATAGATGAATAGAAGACATCTTAGACATTAGAAAAACAACAAGTCGTTGACGATTCCTTGGCGTAAAGACAGAAAACTTGCCTTTAAACCAGGAGGTCGCTGGTTCAAATCCTAGCCGTGCACCCATAGATTTTTCTATGTACCTACATTCGTGGGTTCTCTCGTCCATAGGTAGTCGTAGGAGCAATATATTGATGTTACCATGGCTACCAAAGAGTAATATACAATCATCAACAGAATATCTGTCGCCATAACCTTACGGTGTTCCGGCAGCCCCTGAGAACCAGACCATTCTAGGCCTGCGTCATCACCATCTTTGATCACATGTCATCATCGCTTACTACTGGGCAAGATAGTGGTCAAGCGCTAGCCTATCAGATATAAAAAAAACAGGCACATAGATGATAGTATAGAAAGATCGTGGAGATCAAATCTGAGCATAGAGTCAGTGGTGGGCAAATTGGATTTTTTTTTAAATCGTACTAGCAATGTGGGTTGAACATAGTTTTATTAACCCCTATAATTAAGCTAAATATGCTTGTGTCTGGAGTGGGTTCAAGGCAATAGTGCAATGCACGGATGGCGAACGAACTCACGACCTCTCGATCGTCAGGCCGACGCCTTAGCCATTGGGCTATTGCCGCATAATTATGACGATAATCATACTCGCTCGTTAAATTACTTTTATATTAGATAAACTTCTACACGTGATTATGATCTCATCAGAAAGTAATGATAAAAACAATGTAGTTTGTAATAACGTTGTAAAAAAACGAAAGAACCGACTTAAAATGCCGCGTCAATTTCAGTTGCAAGTTTGAGGTGTATTACTCCATATCTATGATACATACATACGTATACAAATGACCACATCTCAGATATACGAATATAAATACTACTTTAGTCCGAATTGATAACCTCCTCCTTTTTGGAAGCTTGTTAAAAATACGAACACATTTCTTTTAATAATTTATAAGAATCGTATTTTTGTCATAATATAAAAGTCCGTTAGCTCTAGAATAAAAAGTAATAGCTAAAAAATAAAACTAAAATTAATTTTATAAGCATAGCTGGTTTTTTTTACTTTGTTATGTCATTGCATGGTTAATAATGTTATCGATCTCATCACGTGCAATCTCTACCTACATTTTCTCATCGTTTTGCACGTGTTATTATTATAACTACTAAATACTACTACTTAAACAAAACGCGAACAAAAGTATGAGCTTTGCAAAAATATAATCAGTGAACTTTTAATATGAAAACTTAATCGCAGGTAACTTCTTTTATTGTGGCTAAAATTAAAAAAAAATTACAAGACCATTTTTCCATACGTTTAGACCACAATCATATTGAGTTTCATTCTCAAATTTTGTAAAGCAAATTACATATCAAGAAAAATACATTTGGAATTGTTTGGCCAAATTGACTTTTAACTCTTTATTATACAACGGTACAAAAATTATATGGTAAAGATCAATCAATTTAATTGAAGGATCGGTAGGTACATTGATTACCGGTTGCAAAAAATAACACGTTAACGTTTTCATATTTCCGTTAGTCAATTAATCGATGGAAGATAATATAAATATTTTCTTATACCCAATCTTTTTAATACGTTAGTAACGTAATTAACGTAATAATATTTTTTATTGTAAGTGGTATTTTATCAAACATATAAATATTTTATAAATTTTCGTCTAAAATGTTAGAAGAACTGACTTAACATTATTCTGAGTGAGTAGTTTTCAGTTGTTGATTGAGGTGTTCATCACCATACCTCTGAATGTACCACTCAGAATGATATCGATTAAATGTACCAAAAAACAATTCTTTTGGTATTATTGAACGGTCGGCTTTGATGCCGTGGTACCGAGTTCAAAACGCCGTGCACCAATGGATTTTTCTGTTGAAAAATGTATGTGCGCTTTTCACAGTGGCCCTCCGGTGAAGGAAAAACATCGTTAAGAAACCAAAAACCCCCGCATGGTGTTAGGACATTATCTAGTGTCCGCCTGGCCAGCTACTACCCTCAAGTTAGAAAAATCTGTCGCCAAAACATCTAATGTGTTCCGGCAGCTATCCTTGAGAGCCAGTTCCCATTCTAGGCCTAGCGTGCTTACCATCTTCGACCGCATCATCACTTACCAACAGGTGAGATAGTGGTCAAACGCTAGCCTATAAGATATAAGAAAAAAATTATTGGTATTATATTTCAATAAATATTACACAGATACATTAAAGATATTATTAGCCTAGTCATTAAAAAAACGTTTACAAAATGGCGGAGATATCGAGTAACACACAAAAAATTGCCCACAAAAATTATCTTCCTTTTTTAACGTTGTTTAAACAATGGCTTTCACTTATTTAATGATTGGGTAATTATTAAAGCGTAACGATAGAAATAAATTTTGCCTTAAAATATTCTGTGAAATCCATCACTCGCTAATATTAAAGCATATTTATTATGTTGTCAAAACCTACAATAGGTATCGACATTATATGTATGGTAAAATAACGATTACACATTATATTTTTTTTAGCTAAATAATGCTATGAAAGTATAGTGTAATATAGTGTAATTTACCTTTATTACAATAGGTATCTAAAATATCACAAAAATAGCGTCATCATTCACATCCTTAAGGCAAAGAGCCAGCAGCCATCCCGGAACAGGTAATTTCACAATGTTTACATTTCAAAATGAGTGCGGTAAGCGTTAACCCGGAGGGTCACGTATTCGGATTATCGGGTTACGACTGCACACGTAAGGACAATATAGAGACCAATTAACATTAACATGACGTCTCTCTTTGTTTGTTCACAAATATTTTTATCAAACTAGTTTAGGAGCTCACCTCTAAATTATGAGTCATTTGCTAGCAATGCTTGAACTTTCTGACTACCAGTTTTTATGTTAGATAGCTAAGGATCTTGTGAGCTGTCATAAAGTGCTATAAATCAAGAAAAATATTTCGCATATTATATCAAATTTATTGACACACATTTACGTACAGTTGTAACAGACAATTTGCGATTAGTTTCTTTTACTCGGAAAGTTCATGACTAAATGTGTACGTTGATCCTCTAAATAAACCTATCTGCGAGTAAAAGTTTGAACTTTGTGTTGAAGTTATTGGTAGACATTATCGCTTAACACCAGACCAGAGTATCTGGCATTTCCTGCTATTTATTATCATAAAACAAAACTATTCAGGCAATTACAGAATTTTATAGAAATTGCAAAAAGCTTTTGTAAGTAACACACCTTAATTAAAGTGTGTTTCCAGCTCTTTGCACATCGTAAAGTGATGTGACTAACAAAATTTGCTTTCCATTTCATTTTGTATTCCTAATGTGAAGTGGCGTTAAAGTGGAGTTTGGAATTGTTTTGCTATTATACCCATTGCGATCTGGTGTGCTATTTATTTTGACAACATTATAAAGCGACGGTTTTTCTCGCATACGTATGGTCTATTAATGATGTTCTCGCATATTTTGTGAAATTTGTAATAAGTAGGTATATCTTGACTGAAATAGATCTTTATTTTGTATATGATAAATATTTTGGAAAATGTTAGTGGTAAAATAGATAATAGTAATTCCTAACTCCAAAGCGCTTTGTCAAAAGCTTTGTCAAAAGCACAGACTTCGGATTACACTTTACATTCTAAATCTATGGATAAACTATGAATTAACAATATATTATAAAAACGGCAAATTATGAATATTTTGGATTGACACCTCGTGCAAGCGCCCTGCGCTCCGTCTTACGAATTTTCGATCTGGACACGTGACCTGACGCGACTTTAACATTTTTTACCCATCACAAGAAAAGTGCACAACGTCGCTTAATAAGTTTTCACTTCAAAAATGTTTTCCAAAACTGATAACTGCTCCGGTAGACATGTGCTCGAGTAATAACCGCGCTGTCTACATAACCTTACGGTGTTCCAACAGCACAGCCCTTCAGAGTCAGAGTATTCTAGAATCCAGAGTTAAAAACTGAGCAGGGCAGCTGGACAGTAAGTGTATAAACATGATGATGAGGATATTCTCCTTTACTTCTATTCATTTAAAATTCTAGACCAGATTTTATGACGCTAGGTGATGCCAAATGCAGTTTATAAATTATTATAATGTGGTCATTAAAATTATAACATTTATTCAAAGGTCATTATTTCACCTTTTTATATAATACATTACTGAATGATATTTGATATAAATTTCATTGACACCAAAATTAGGTGCGGCAGAATAAAACGATTTCAAGGTAAGAATTATAAACACAACACAAAATCTATCTTAAAATATTCAATATGCCAACCAATACGAAACAATAAAATTGCTATAATTTGAATTAAAAAATCAAACAATAGAATTACAAATCTATATTTTGGACAACATTTTCATGAGCTTAATTGAAGCGTTCACAAAGCTAGCTGTATCATTCAGATCGATTGCAAAATTACTTATGAAATAATGAAAAACATAGTAATTGTGACCTGCCTTCTTGATGTGAACACAACACACGGAAATCATCCACTAGTACTAGTACTTTAAGTACTAAATATAGAAAGTGAAAATGCACGAAGATATAATAATATTATTTAAACGTGCTTAGTTACTACTTAATTAAACGGATCAGATGAACTGACAATATGGTTTCTTTTTAACTGGCATTGTATATATATAATATAGATATCCACGTTGCCGTCGTTTTCAACGTTCGATAGGAAACAATTTTACTAAAGTACAGGTGCCACTGACTTACTTAATTCGAAATTGTATCTACTCTTTATCAGAATGATATAACAAGTGAATATAAAAGGGCAATAAGAAGTTCTTTGAAACAAAATTATTATCTACGTTAGTTTTCATAAATCCCGATGACATTAAATTGACAATGTTGCTGTGTTAGCAACATTAGTAAAATAATTTACGGCCTTCCTTAGTTTTGAAGTTAGTTAAGAAATTTTGTAAAACGAAGTAAAGCATTTTTCAAAATATTACTGTGTAATTGATTCTAGACGGCAAATTGGTTCCACGTCAAAAAATAAATATAATATCAGAAACAAAATCTTTACATGAAATGCGATTTAATTTAATCCATTTTTATTACATCAAGATCGAAGTGGGCGGACATAATAAATTGTCAGTATTGGAAGAATCCGTAATATGTGTTTAATTTTTATCACATAATTTTCTAAATTATGTTAATCAATGACCTTGGAATATATTTATATTATGTGCAAATATTTTGTGCAAATACCCGGATTCTTATATTTGTGGAAAGCTTCTATTTAACTTTTAATGTGTGTATGTATGCTTGTTAACACCAAACTTTTCGACATGAATTAGAAACACTTCAGTTACGACGACATTTATAATGAACATGAACATATTAACAGATTGGTCTCAGAGCTCCGTCATGATTGTGTAAGACGTGAAGATTGTATGAAAAATAAACATTTACAAAGATTTGAATACTCACTTAAAACTGTAGTAATTTGGTAAGCGTGATGTATCATAGTCGTATCTTATCACCTGTGGCTGTGGTTGGCTGGAGAATGCTGGAGCCGTCATCACATGCACCAAGCACGACGCACTCAGAATCTGGAATGTCATAAATTAGCGCAATAGATCAGTATATTTTATTTATATTGGACAACAAATAAAGTCACCAAACGTCTATAGCGCGTGCCGAAAGCTCTTGAGAGCCCAAACTATAAAGCGATCTAATATTGGCCACATCGTCGATTACCATAAGTATGTAACCATAAGAAATATACCCAAATATGTGAAGAAGACATTGCTGTTAATCGGTAATATTATTAATCCAATACATACTATATTTTTGGTAATATATAAAGCTAGAACTATATTGATTAAGAAAATAAATTGCATATTATATACCTGCTGAAAATAACTATGAAAGGTAGAAAACCATAACCACTTTATGTTGGTAATGTTTGGTAACATATACCATTTAACCTCTAAGTAGAGGTCAATGAACTGGAATAAACAAATTTAGTAAACCAAAATTGTAAACGAAAATTCAGTGCAAATTATTACAATTATGTTTGTAAGTATGTTTTTTTTATGCGTTTATGTTTATGTATTATGTATGTTTATATTAGTTATATCATCGTAGGTCTAATGTATTAGAACATTAATTTTACTATTGATCAAAATTTATATAATTTGTGATAATGTCAAATATTCGGCATATTCCTAAATTAATAGCATTAGATTGTTCTTGCTATGTTTAATAGAGGAATTTTTATTTTTGTCTAAAGAACTTGGTGCGAATAATTGACATTTATATTCAACATTTATATTAAAAATGTCACCAAATTTCATGTCGGGGCATGTTAAAATCCTATAAAGTTTACATTATGGATTCTATCATGATCACATTTCTTTGTAGACGCTGATGACGTAACCAAGAATGTAAATAAATGAAATGGTTACAAACAATACAAACGAGCAATATATAAGAGAGTAGCCTTGGACAAATTGAAAAGAAGATATTTCTAAAATGTTATGAAAACTATTATTCTGCAATATATATATTATACTATATCAAATTGATACAGATTCAGAGGTTTCATCGTATAAATTAGGCAAATTAAACAATTGTCAATTTAATTATTTCAAGGACCCTTTGAAGGCTTTAAATAGGGAAATAATATTATATCAATGCAATGCATAGATTCTGATATCCAAAACAAGGTTGCTTTTGAAATAATGTATTAATATTAATGATATGATAAAACATGCCTGCTTGGCCTTTTTGGCGGTAAAACTGAAATAAGCGATAATGTACGAGGCAAAAAATTGGCTATAAACAACAGTCAAATACATATTTATCCACAAAAAGGTTTTTTAATAGTATACTTATAACTATTTCAAGGACCTTTTGAAGGCTTTAAATAGGGAAATAAAAAATAGGGAAAATTAATATTAATACATTATTTCAAAAGCAACCTTGTTTTGGATATCAGAATCTATGCATTGCATTTATATAATATTCATATGATACTTTATAATATCATGGATGAATAATGTTTACAACACTAATACATTACTGTAAAAGACATTTTATATACAAATAGCTAAGTAAATTGTTATAGAAGATGAATAGATAAGTAAACACATGCAAGCATATACTAGTCGCATCCCGCATGCAATACTCAAAGGTCAAATATTTAACTGCTAACGACATTTGCGGTATAATCATCAATGCACTTGACGAGAGTTTTTGCAACAACGCTGCAATCACAGAGGTCAATGGAATCTTCGTAATTATAAACACGTCAAACTAATCAATCATTTATGATTTTTTTGTCACTGCTTCGACGGCACAACATTTAAAACACAGTTATAATTTTTTTATTACCAAAACAAGTAGCATCTTGATTTTTTTGCTGAATAAAGGAACAGGTGACTTCCTGGACAGGTTGTAGTCCGAATGTGCTAACGGTTTCGTAAGATCTCCTTATATATAAAATTTGGCCGGCAAATACGGCGAGCGTGCAAGCGCGTCGTACGCTCGGGCTGAAACTGAGCTAATTCTAGATGACCATTGCTAGATAAGATCGACAGATGAATGTACTGGTCTACTTGATCCACTGCATTACCTCATAGACGCGTCAGTCTTCTGCTCGAGTAAAACAATAGATTTCGAGCACAAACTGAGTGACAGTGACGGTCTCAGTAAGAAGTTACCGTGCAAAAGGTTTTGTTAAAGTTACAACAGAGTCAGATGTTATCTAGGAAAAAGGAAATGCCGAGTACTTTGTCTGTGGCACACATACAGTGCAATGAGGTTGACATTAAATTGTGATACCTACACTGATGCCCTTTCTTGGTAGATTTACAACAAGAACTGGAATGTTTGGCACCGGAGAAAGTAGGTAGCATCCGCGGGACGATGACCCTATGAAAAATATATTTACGATGGTATGGAAAATGACACAGGATTCAAGTTATAGGGAATCCCAAATTATAGTGATCAATCTAATTTTCTGCGCTAACAATGATTTGTATTCTACGTATCAATAATTGTGTTAATTATAGAGCCATCTTTAGTTCCTCTTCGTTTTAGGTATGTAACATTTTTCAGGTTATGTCATCAGGTGCGTTGTTAAAAGTGGACAGTACAATGAATAATCAATTGGAACTTACTAGTACCATTGCTTGTTGCTGCTTACTCAATAGCGCGTGTCAAGATACATTGTGCACTCAAAGAGCATACAAAGCTAATCAGTATTATTTTAAAGAAATGCGATAGTTCGATTTTGCAAATGTTGCTTTAAATCGGGTGCCAGTCAATCACAGTCACATATGATCTACAGGATGAATAGTCGCTTTATCAGTTTAAGGCTCTTTTTACCATAGAATTGGAATTTGTTGGTGGTAGGACACTGCCAAGTGTCAACCTGGCCAGCTACCAACTTGAGGGTGGTCTCTTTAGATGGAAAACCTGTCGTCAAACATCTTATGTGTTCCTGTACCTGTCCTTGGGAGCCAGCTCCCATTCTAGGCAGAGCGTCTTACCACCCGCATCATCACTACCGAAAAAAGTTCTTACAAAAAAATATTCTAAAATGTCTCAAAGCTCTAAATTAGATAAAAATATTGATAGATAAATATATATACCCTACATTATAGAACAATGTTTTGGCGGCCACATAGATGAAAAATATAGCTTAATACTACGCTTTGGTATAATAGTCTGTCTTAATAAGAGTTTGGCTCCTAGTGGTTCGGTAATAATATTGCGCGAGCTCAATAAATGATGTGCCTTATAAGATGAAACTATAATCACTCCACTCTACATTTTAACCTACTACATAAAAGTATTATATTTTGAGACAACTCGGTAGATGTCGAATTGACTTTTCTGTTACAAAAGCGTTGTATCCGGTCTATTTTACAAGCTTTTATTTAACTTGCAATGTATGTATGTATGTATGTCACTATGTATGTTCGGGTGGAATCTTGGAAGCTAAATTAGACCCACTTCCCGATGTCCGATTCGACTCAAATTTGGTGTACTTATGTATCTTCGGTGTCAAAACAATGATATGGTACCATGGAGCTGATCTGATGATGAAGCTGGACTACGTGGCTACGACATCTCTGTGATAAATCAACGTAACTGTAATGAGTTTGGGCTCGATTGATTAGTCTTGCAGAGAACTTTACACCTAGATGATATCCAGGGCCTGATGATGAAGCTAGAAGGTACCCACGGAATCTCTATGATAAAACACCAAAACCCTACCGATTTGGCGTGTAGGTATTTACCTATATTTATTATAATATATATATTATATAATAATTATTTATTATTATATATATATATATATATATATATATATATATATATATATATATATATATATTTTACTTATAATTTATTTCATCTTCTTAGAATGGTTATACCGCCATTGGTCGGTCGCCCGAACCTCGTCAGCTAGTCGGCAGGATGTACCGCGGGCAGGTGAGGTTGGCTGGGAGCACTAAGGTGGAATTGTGCTCCCTTACATCCCTTTTGTATTGTATTTGCATTTTTGTATACTTAACCATAATGGTTAATGATTTAACAATAGAAGATATCGAGTTCGACCTAAGAGTCATCTAAAGTGACTTGATTATTAGGTCATTAAACTGTCAGGGCCATAAAAAATGTCACGCTCGCTTTGCTCGCGCAACTTTTCGCCTTATCTACTATTTTATAAGAAAGGTTTAATTCACTTTTGTGTTTTACAACCTCTTGCGTCAGACTGGGTTATACATTTAAACAGCACTGTCATCTTTGCTAACCTAACCATAATTATTAATGACTTTAACAATAGAGAATATCGAGTTCGACCTTGGAGTTATCTATAGTGACTTATTTAAAGGTTATGACGTCATAAAACTGTCGGCGTCATAAAAAGTCGTACAAAATTTTCGCCCTTGCTTTGCTCGCGCAATAATAGCGCTCGCTGCGCTTGCGCAACCATTCGCCTTATCTACTTTGCAGGAAATATTTCATATTTTTTTGTGTTTTAGCAGCCTCATGCATCAGACTAAGTCAAACATTTTAATAGTATAGCTTGGTCTATCTTACCATACTGATTATTGACTTTAACCACAGAATACTTAATAGACTTTAACAACTGAGGATATTGAGTCCGACCTTAGGGTCTTCTATAGTAACTAATTAGGTCATAAAACTGTCATAGTCATAAAAAGTCTTAAAAAATTAGGTCACGCTAGCGAAGCCGTGGGCAGATGCTAGTCTGTAATAACTGTTTAGAATTAAATTACTCGAACTACTTAATTCATTACATATTTAATATTACTGCTTAAATTAAATATTACAAGAAGTTTCTTTTGAGTATTACCATAGATAAACCTACTCTGTAAAATTTAGTATACAATCCAAAATTTCATTGTATCGGCAGGATTCGAACCCGCATCTCCTAGAAAACATGCCCGGCGCTGTACAAACTAAAAATCTAAACCAAAAAGCAATAATTATTTGAATCCCGTATAGGTATATACGGGATTCAAATTATTTATAATTTAAGAATCCCTTATTCCCCTATAGAATAGAATAGTCCTTTATTATTTCACTGTGTTCAGATACATAGATGGCCTAAATGTATGTCGTAACAACAGCTATCCCTTTCGGGAGTACAATATTCTGTACCGGCAAAAAAAACAACATTTCTAAGAAATCCGCCGCATAATAAAGGTGTTGGGCAAACTTATTTCGATATTGTAACATAAAAATTGCCCTTGAATGGTGGTAGGACACTGCCTGGTGTCCGCCTGGCCAACTGCCATCTTCAATTTGGAAAATTAGTCGTCAAGAATCTAATGTGTTCCGGAAGCTGTCTTTAAGAGCCGGGGCGTGTTACTATCTTTCTAAAAGGTCTAGGACTATCTTTCACCGCATCGCCTACACGAAATAAAAAATAAAAATAACCATTGAAGAACTGATAAAGCAGTTTCTCTTGTCCAGATAGATTAGCAGAAGTCATACTACTAGACATTTTTCATATAATTGCTATAAAACTGAATTTGAAGACTTTGCCGTATCAAAAGATTGCTGGTACATATCCAATAAATAATACTTAAATTCAAGATTGTAAACCACCACCGACCGATCTATTTATAATCTATTTATTGAGACCATTTCAATGACTCAGCCCAAACTCCACATAATATCTGCTGTTGGTGAAGAGTAGAGTCTTCTGCAGATTCCAGGAGATGCCCTAGCATCAGGTCAATGCTACCATGTTCTGACAATATTATAAATTTATAAAATTGATCAGACCTATAAAATTTGATGTCATAGCATCATCTAGAAAAAACACAGTCTTAAAACGGCTGAACGGATCGACATGATCAACACTCTCGATCAATATACTATCAAACAAAATAAACTTTTTTTTAATATCTTTTAGCGTTTGACCGCTATCTCACCTGTTGATGGTAAGCTAGGCCGCTAGGCAGGCTAGGCCTAGAATGGGAACTGGCTCTCAAGGATAGCTGCCGGAACACAATAAAATATTTAATTTAATTAAAAAAAAAATTAGTTAAAACTAAATCAAAATTAGTTCATCCGTTTAGATGCCACAGCCAGACACACACATACACAGATACAAAGATACACACTTCAAACTTATAACACCCCTTTATTTTGCGACGGGGGTTAAACATTCATAAATTATACGCTACATCTGCAATAAATACGCTTTCTCGATAAAATTTCTCCTGCTTGCTATTTTTAGCTACAAGATTTTTTGGTGAAACCTTATCAGAAACAACTCTGCGTTTTCAATCGGGCTTAACTCTGATTTACTGTATTCATTCGACGTTAATATCGTTAATGGTACATTGCAAGAAATATCGAGTGAGATAGCTTAACAGTAAACAACAGTTTAAAATGTACTGTACACTGCAATAAGGACGTGGCAAGTATTTTAATATAATAATAATATGTATTTAGCACCTGCCCTGCGTCTGTAGACTTTAATCCTATAAGTGTTTCTTGGGTTGAGCTAAATGCTTCACCACTTTTGCACTTTTGCAAAGTTCCGTTGAACGTCATAGTATTGCACATGGTATCGGGCGCAGTGCAATGACGCGCAAAGTTCCGTTAATCCAGAGTTTTGCGTGCTACAGTTCTGCTATGGGCAAACTTCATCGCTTAATATCGGCCAACGCTCTGACTGACTGACTGACTGACTGACTGACTGACTGACTGACTGACTGACTGACTGACTGACAGACAACGCACAGCCTAAACCGCTGGTTGTAGAGACTTGAAATTTGGAGGGTATATTACTTAGTGCGTAAGGGTGTACTAAGAAAGGATTTTCCAAAATTCACTCCTTAAGGGGATGAAACGGGGTTCAAAGTTTGTATGGAGAAACAAGATTATATAGAATTTTCTTCTATTCGAATCTTCATACAAGTGCTCCAGTAAAAAAATAATAAAATACATGTCTCAGGTTTTTTCGAAATTCCACCCCAAAAACTGGGGTAACAAAGTCTTAAAATCAATATTGTTTCGGATTGCGCTGAAATTTGGCATGCAGATAGTCATTACGACGTTAGTTCCCTGTGAGAAAGGATTTTCCAAAATTCACCCCTGAAGGGGATGAAACGGGGGTTCAAAGTTTGTATGGAGAAACAAGATTAGATGGTCTTTTCTTTTCGAAACTTCACACAAGTACTTAAGTAAATAAATAATAAAATACATGTCTCAGGTTTTTTCGAAATTCTACCCCAAACTGGGATAACAAAGTCTTAAAATCAATATTGTTTCGGATTGCGCTGAAATTTAGAATGCAGATAATTATTATGACGTAGGTACCCGCTCTGAAAGGATTTTCAAAAAATTCCTCCCAGATACGGAACGGGGATTCAAAGTTTGTATGGGGAAATAAAATGAAATAGTCTGTTTTATTCGAAACTTTACACATAAATACTTCTGTAAATAAATAAGTTACGTGTTGTAGGATTTTTCGAAATGGGGTAGGTAACAATGTATGAAAATTTGGGTTTTTGAGGTTTTATGAATAAGTATGAATCCCGATTTGCCTTAAGTCACGCGATAACATGAAAACGGGTGAACCCATTTGCCTAATTCATATTTGATGTCTTTAAAGATAGAATCGTTTTTACAAATGAAAAGTTTTAAGCAAATAAAAGGAGTTTTTAAAGCGGGCAAAGCCGCGGGCCCTTCTAGTATTATATAAGAACTTATGCTTCAGCCGTAGTTCAAACCACCAACTGAACAAAGATATGTTGCGAATCGGTTCACCGAATCCCGCCATTATTTTTGATGATTAAATTTAGTTCTTCAGCATTTCGTCTCAATACCCCAGGGTGTATCCCACTATTTCCATTAGGTATTTCTATTTATAGAAATACTAGGACTGATTCTTCCACTATTTCCATTGCTGGCGGCGGCGGCAAAAAAACACTGCTTAATTACATATAATATTTCTGGGGACGCACGGCCGCTGCCGCGTCTCTTTGCCGCTACAGAAATAATGTAATGGGATATATTTTATATATTATATATTTCTATTTTGTATTTCCATGGAAATAGTGGGATGTACCCTGGTATGGTGGCCTGAAATAAAGATTTTTTTAAATTTTACTACTGACTTCCACTAACAAATGGACTGTTCCACATTGAAACGCATCTTCACTTAACATTCGGTAAGATAATGCCTCTTGTACTTGCCTGCACATATTTAATTAAAAAACTTTTTTGTCGTTGCATCATTTTTTTCTTTTCTATTTAGCAGATGTTTCAGTTTTTAGTGTCTATCAGTAGGTGGTTATTGGGTGTTCTACTCCAGCCACATCTGTTGATTAAACGATATACCCAACTGCGTTCGCTCCGCTTGCTGCGCTCACTTGTTGCAGTTGGGTATATCGTTTAATCAACAGATGTGGCTGGAGTAGAACACCCAATAACTAAAAATTGATTATCTCTCGCCACTTGTGTTTTAGAACTCTCAAAGCTTCCGGTGTAATAATTTTGATCAACATGTTTTAGAACTCTCAAAGCCTCCGGTGAAAATTATAATGTTTATTAATGTGGTTACTAAACATTACTTATCATTCTGCGAAAAGCGCTCTTGCAATGAAGTTCGTTAAGCAGCCAATATCATTAAAATTCGAAAATATAAATATTAATTCTGAAAAACGCAGTTTTCGTCATGGAAAGCTTTTACCAAATACAATACGATGTATAATATGTGGCCCGTCGAACTGTGGAAAAACTAATTTGGCTATCGGACTCATCTTACATGAAAATGGTTTGCAATTTAAAAATGTTTATGTTTATTCAAAAACTCTTTATCAACCGAGATACATGTATTTGGAACAGGTATTACGAATGGTTCCTGGTGTTACTTTTTCTAAGTATCATGAAAATGAAGAAGTTCTTACTCCAGAGGCAGCAAAATGTAACTCAATAATTATATTCGATGACGTAGCGTGTGAGAATCAAAATAATATGCGCGACTATTTTGCAATGGGAAGACATAAATATATAGACTGTTTTTATCTAAATCAGACTTATAGCAAAATATCAAAACAGTTAGTGAGAGATAATGCAAATTTAATTGTTCTCTTTAAGCAAGATGATATAAATATGAGACATATTTATGATGAACACGTCAATACAGATATGACGTGGCAGGAATTTAGAGAAATGTGTGCAAATATATGGAAAGAACCCTACAGTTATGTAGTGATTAACAAGGATTGTGAAAAAAACAAAGGATGTTACCGAAAGAAATTCGATACGTTTGTTGTGTTTCATTAGTATGTATGTCGTAAATATGTCAATGCTTGTCGAGGTGTTGAAAAGTAAACAGCTAATAGCAGTAAACTTAATAATTAAATATAGAAATCATGTTTAATAATCCTGTGAACCGTATATACTCCACTGTATACAAACGTTTAAGAAGTTTCGATACCTGGCCTCGAGGATTAACACAAAAACCACAAGAAATGGCTGAAGCAGGATTTTTTTATGCAGGCTGTGACGACAGAGTTATTTGTTTTTACTGCGATGGAAGGCTTAAAGACTGGAACTCCGAAGATCAACCATGGGTAGAGCACGCGCGCTGGTTCCAGTCATGTCCGTATGTTTTAGTAATGAAAGGAAAAGACTACGTTAAGAGCATGAAAAATTATGTATACGAAGAAATTAAAAAAAATTGCCAACAGACTCCACTGGATGATCTACCTTTGATAGTAAATACATCATCTTCAATAATCTGTAAAATTTGTTTAGAAGAAGAGCTTAAAACTTGTTTTTTACCTAGTGGTCATGCTGCGGCTTGTGCAAAGTGTGCTTTTTCCATTGGTAATAAGTGTCCAATTTGTAGGCGAGTATTCGCCAATATAACACGATTGTATTTCTGATTATACTCTATTGCTAGCCTACTATAAATAGCTGAAGTAAAAACATATGTTATCACTTTCGTGAGAACACTGACAATAGTTCAATCAATTGAAATTCAATTTAAAGATATGGAAAAAAATCTAAAGAGACAAATTGTAAAGGCTGCGGCAGCTGTTAAAAATAAGGTTAAAAAGATGCGAGATATTGAAATGGAAAACAATAGTATTTTGGAATCTGTTTTTAAACCAATTACAAGTCCTCTTAATGAAATGGTGGAAAAATCTAAAACGTGTTCCCAAACTAAAGGAGTACAATTTGAAACTTCAAGTCCATTAGACAAGGACAAAACTCTTAAGAGAGATTCTAACATCGAGTTCGACGTATTTAGTCCAAGAGACTCTAATGATTCAGATGAAAGCTATGAGAATTCAGAAAAATCTGATAATGAAGAAAATGAGGAATCATTTAAATCAGTGCAATCAGGTTCAAGTGATCAAGAAATTTCTTCGTGGTCCATGTCTTCCAAAACTTTACAAGATGTTCCGTTTGGCGTGAGAAATGAACGAGGTAAACACATGATGGGATCTTCGCGTGTAACTCTTTTTGATGATTATATTCAAGTTGGTGCAAACAAGTACAAATATACTCCTGGTATAAAGGAACTTCTGTTTAAAAAAGTACCTAATATATCTGCAATAACTGATGAAGATTTGAGACATTATAAAATAATGTTACTAGAAACAAATGTGCACCGAAGAGAATTCGATCCAAATAAACCAATCAGAAGTAACAGAGGTCGAAAATACTTGAATATAATAAAACCGCTATTTAAGTTGCGTAAAGTTTCAGCGAGCACTGACAGTAGTCAACCTGATTTACTTCATCAAGGAAAAGGACTACCTCTGTTGAAACAGTGGAAGAAAAATGTTGACTACGTTTACTGGGACAATCCTAATGAACTGGTTGAAAGATTAAAACTATTGATTGCTTCAAAAGATGCTGGTAACACTGGGTTAGATAATGAAATAATATCTATTATAGAAGAACTGCGCGAAAGCAACATTATACCTTAATAAATAGCATACATTTCTAAAAATAGTATCATTTGATCTTTGTCAACAACACCCATCAGTTCACAATAATGGATAAGTTTGGACATCATATTCATAAACGATTGCGTTTACCAGACTTTTTAGAAAATTTTGATAAAGTCTTGATGCGAACTGAAACCGGAGAGTTCGATTTACAAAATACAAGGTTGACTGGGATTACAATTCCATTGAAAAATACCGATGCTGTGAACAAGGAATACGTAGACAGCCAATCTCAATTGTTTGTAAAAAAGCAAGAAGTCGATATAATATTCAACGATTTAAAAGCAGATGTTAAAAAAGGCATTGAGAATTTAAAAGCAGATTATTATACAAAGGCTGAATTAGACCAAATCATTAAATCAAAGAAATGAGTAAGCTACAAATAGTAAATGAAATTCATAAAACAGCTCGTAAAAACTTTGTTCGACGATCTGTAATATTAAGAGGAATTGATGATTTATGGCAAGCTCATCTTATGGATTTTCAAAATATAAAAAGTTGTAATAATGGATATAGGTATATTTTTGTTGTAATAGATTGTTTTTCTAAATTTTCCTGGGCTATCCCTGTTAAAACGAAGACTAAATCCGAAATAGCAAATGCATTTAGTTCGCTATTATTTAAAAATTATCGAAAGCCAGTTAACTTACAAACTGACATGGGCACAGAATTTTATAACGATGAATTTAAAAAAGTTATGCTAAAAAATAAAATTAATCATTACTCTACATATTCCATAAAAAAGGCTTCTATAGTAGAAAGACTAATCAAAACTCTCAAGAACAAGTTGTATAAAAATTTTAGTTTGAATGGTAGTTATAAATGGATTGGAAAGCTTTTAGAAAGTGTTATGGCAACATACAATAACACAATACATCGAACAATAAAATATAAACCAAACGATGTTAACCAATCAAACCAAAGTGAAGTATTGAGAAATATAATCAAATCACAGGAAATTAATTGTCTGTCAAAGACCAGAAAATTAGAAGTTGGTGACCATGTTCGTATAAGTAAATATAAAGGTAACTTTGAAAAAGGATACACCCCAAACTGGTCTACGGAATTGTTTTTGATTAAAAAAGTTCATGGTTCTAAACCTATCACTTATTCCATAGAAGATCTACACTATCAACCAATTTTAGGAAGTTTTTATGAACAAGAACTTCAAAAAACTAAGTGTCCTAATGTGTATCTAATTGAAAAGGTTATAAGAAAAAAAGGTAATAAATTATTCGTAAAGTGGTTAGGTCTACCTAGTACTGAAAACAGTTGGATTGAAAAACGAGCAATTGTATGATTATCTTTTCTATAGAGTTACATACCTAAGTATATAAAATTAAGTCTATTTAGATATTTTATCTCATTTATAACTCAGCTATGCATGGTGGTGGACTCGTTAACAGCATCATAAATAACTTACCATTTGAATTGCATTTACCTGGGTACAATTACTGTGGACCTGGTACCAGATTAAGAAAACGATTATTGAGAGGTGATCAAGGAGTTAATGAGCTTGATAATGCTTGCATGAGACACGATATAGCATACGATAATTCAAATAAATTGGAAGATCGACACAGAGCTGATTTAGAATTATTAAATATGGCAAAGCAACGGATGAAATCGAAAAATGCAGGAAGAGGAGAAAAACTGTCTTCGTGGCTTGTGAGCAAAGTGATGAAAACCAAAATGAAGCATGGTGCTGGCGTGAGAACATTTAAATCGATCGTCTCTACAATACATAAACGACTGAAAAAATTAAAACCAAAAAGCAATTCTAGAGCTATTAAAGCTGCATATTCAGCTGCGAAAAAACTGATAAAAAATAATAAAGGAGTGTGTCTGCCTCGTGTAATACCGTTACCAAAAACAGGTGGTATTTTACCACTTATACCAATATTCGCAGGACTGTCTGCTCTAGGTGCATTGGTTGGAGGTGCAGCAGGTATTACTAAAGCTGTAAATGATCATAAAGCAGCTAAAAAGAATTTGGAAGAAGCCCAACGTCATAATAAAACGATGGAAAGTATCGCCTTAGGAAAAGGCTTATATATAAAACCATATAAAAAAGGCAATGGTCTTTTTGTAAATAGTTCAAAAAACTAATAGAAAGGTTACCCAAGCGTGCTCTCACTGATATAGACATATTAGAGTATGCTACTAAACACATACCTTACTTTAGAGGTGTTTTCATGAGAAATGAATTGCCGCTAAAGCCTAAGGACATTGAGTGTGCGATTGTTAATTTAGATAGCTCAGAGAATGAAGGAACCCATTGGGTAGCCTATGTAAAACATTTTAACTATTGTGAGTATTTTGATAGCTTTGGTGATTTAAAGCCACCAATTGAGTTAATAAGATATTTAAAATTTAATATAACATACAATTATTGTAGATATCAACGTTTTAATACATCTAATTGTGGTCATTTATGTTTAAAGTTCCTAAGTGAATTTTGGAAAAAATGTTATGCTAATACTATTTGTATAAAATGTTCTAATAAAGTATTGTGACTATATATTTATAAACGTGTTTTTATTACCATCATTTCTAAAATGTCTTTCACGCTGTCAATAACAGGCAACACCTCTATTTTATCCACTACCTATTATCCAGCTTTACAATTTGATGATGAATACGAGTGTGCTCTGTTATATTTCTCAACATTCAATTCAATACCTAACATTGATAACAGAAACAATAAATATTATTATGACAATAACGAAGTCGTAGACATACCAGAAGGCACTTACGAACTGCAAGATATTTCTGATTATCTAAAGTCAAACGTAAAAAAAGGAGTCGCTTTTAATTTATTTTGCAATAATAACACGTTGAAATCGTGTATCTTCTGCTCTAAAGATATCCATTTTGAAAAAGCTAATTCTCCAGGAACTTTACTAGGATTTGGTAATAAAACTCTTAAAGCCAATATAATACACGAGTCGCAACTCCCAGTTAACATTTTATCGACAACAGTGGTAAGAGTCGAATGTGATATAGTGAGCGGATCATATATTAATGGAAAACCAAGCCATATTCTTTATGAATTTGCTCCTAACGTGCCTCCAGGATACCGAATAATAGAAGTGCCAAAGAATATAATTTATTTTCCTGTCAATCAAATTGGCGTCAGCACTATTAATATTAGATTATTAGATATTAATAATAATTTAATAAATCTACGCGGTGAAGAAGTTCAATTATATTTGCATATCAGGAAAAGATGATCGACTTCAATAAAAGTAGTAATTCAATAATGAAACACATCAGTACTCATCGAACAATCCGAAAAGGAACAACTAAGAAAAAAATTAAATTGACCAGGGAAAATAAAAAGTTCCTGAAATTAATTGGTCTATTAAAATGAACATTTTGGATATAACAAGTTCACCAGCATACGATAACACCATAGACGGTATCGAATATCATTCATATAAACCTTACGTAACAAGTTTTAACAGGAATGATGAAATCCGCATACCTATCAATCAGCAGGATTTATACATACTACCATCAGCAAGTACCCTTTATTTAGAAGGAACAGTAAACATCATAAAGAAGGATACAAAACTAAAAGTTACTGCTGTGGAATTCACAAACAATCCATTACTGTTTCTTTTTCAAGATATTCGTTATGAACTAAATGGAGTTGAAATAGATAGAATCAAAAATGCTGGAATGACTACAACAATGAAGAGTTTAGTATCATTTAATGAAAATGAAGCTAAGATAGCAAAAGCTTGGGGTTGGGATATAAATGGAACAAAAACAACCCATGGAAATAGTTTTTCTGCCTCAATACCTCTTAGTAATATTTTGGGCTTTGCTGAAGATTATAAGAAAATAATTATGAATTGTAAACATGAACTGATATTATTACGCAGTAATACAAATTTGAATTCTTTGAAAGTTCCATCTGGTGAGGTTCTTGAAGATATAATAATAAATAAGTTAGTTTGGCGCGTTCCACACGTCAAGGTATCAGATAAAGAAAAAGTTAATTTACTAAAGTTATTGGAAAAGGATCGTTCTCTATATTTGGCTTTTAGAAATTGGGATTTATATGAGTATCCCTTATTACCTAAAACAACTTGGTCAATTAAAACGTCCTCACAGATTGAAAAGCCAAGATATGTAATCATAGGCTTACAAACAAATAGAAAAAATTTAGCTGATCGCGATATATCAAAATTCGACCCTTGTAATTTAAGAGATGTCAAAGTATATCTTAACTCTAACTATTTTCCATATGAAAACTTGAATATTAGTCTTGATGATCATAAATATTCATTATTGTATGAGCAATATGTCAGGTTTCAGACATCTTATTATGGACGCAGAAGTGAACTACTGCTAAGTACTTCTGAATTCAAAGAAAAAGCACCGCTGTTTGTAATCGATTGCTCTAGACAAAGCGAAAACCTTAAGTCAGGTCCTGTAGTTAGCGTACGTGTGGAACTTGAATGTCATTCAGAAATACCTGATCAGACAGCTGCATATTGTCTTATTTTAAACGATTCCATCATCGAGTACAGACCGTTGAGTAATATAGTAAAAAAAATATCTTAAAATATGAATCCTTGCAGAATAAAATATATATTCGTGGATGTACAAGGATTCAAAGATACACAAAATAATTTTATTATAAAAGAATTGTCTATTTTAAACGAAGAAAATACCCAAACCTTTCTTGTCAAGCCCCCCTATCCATTTAAAAACTTATCGATCGAAGAAAAGAAACAAGTGCGGTGGATAGAAGCAAATCGAGGATATTTCTGGAGTGAAGGCCACATTGACTACAGGGAATTCAAAAGAATTATAATACCATATTTGAATAAGAAAAAAGTGTTAACAAAAGGAACTGAGAAAGTTATGTGGATCAAAGGCCTTTGTGAGAACTGTGAAATAATAGATGTGGGAGAAAAAGGATGTCCTAATTTTTTAAAATTATATCACGACTATGAAAAACCTAATATAAATTTAAATTGTGTACAACACACGAAAATGTGTGCATTAAAAAATGTATTGTGCTTAAAAAAGTGGTATGATAATAATAATATACATTTATTCAATGTAAGCTAAGGATTTAATTTAATGTTTTAAATAAAATAAAATAATTATTGCCTAAACTGGTTGTTGTTTTATTCTACCAAATTATATTTTAACGAATTAAAGTGGTGAGTATTTAGGAATTAAAATACAGCAGATATTTGAATAGGTTTTTAATATAATATCGAAAATTAAAACATATCTTAAATTTAATGAATTAAATAGTACAATGCATTCAGGGAGATACTACTTACTGATTTGATTAAACATCTTAAGAATCACTTCTAATTTAATTTAACTGATCTATTTAAAAATAATTTTATTCAATTATGCGTCTCATCAGTCAGAATCACTTATTATATTTTCAGATATATTTTTAATCACTCTTTCGGTTTGATCTAATATTCTGTCCGTAAAATCTTTTACTATATATTGAGCCGATATTACAACATCACTTTCAGTGTCACTGTTATCACCACTAATGTCTATTATTTTGATCTGAATCAAACGTCTCCCTTTGTATGCTTCACGGTTTAAAACAAATGATGATCGCCGCATACTATTGCGAAGATTCTTAGTTTCACCAGGTGTCTTCTTTGTTTTCCGTTTTGGACGTTTTGGAGACGATTTCTTCTGATTAGTGATTGGAAAAATTTCGTCAAAGCCTTCTAATGGATTCTGCGCACAGTGGAAAAGAAGGTCTTGGGTATTAATTCCAAAAAGTCCATCTTGAGTCTCACTGTTATTATTTATTACAATGTCTGTCATAATCTGAAACAAAATAGAAAACTATTAGGGTCATTTTTATGGATAATATCGAGTAAATAGAAATAAACGAATAAAAGTTCAAAACTTACGTCTTAAGTCGACTTGAAAGTATGTGAATATGTGTGTTAACTGCGACGCTCGAACAGGGTATAATGAGCAGGGCATGATGAATTTTATTCAATGTTTGTCGAATGTGCAAAATCATGTAGTGACATGTCAGTGCACCTGCGTCGGTGTTAAAAGTTTATGCTGCGTTAGTGAATTTGAAGTACCTACGTAGATTACGATTACGTAGAATAGTTAAAATTTTTCACAAACATTAAATTGGTTTTGCATTATTAACTTAAGCTAGATGTTAAGGCTCTTAAAATAAAATAAAAACAACAAGTATTCTAAATGAAATTCGTTTATTCACTATATCCTTACTTAAGGTTCACTTTACATTATTATAACATTATTATTATTATTATATTACATATTTATTTCATCTTACAGATAATCTTAAACTACTTACATTAGATTAGACCCCAAGAATTGAAATATGACCCCAAGCTCTGCTTGATTTTTTATCTTGCGAAATAAATCGTTTATCGTCGCTACTAGAAAGCGCAATTTTGTTTACAGAACGTGTAAATATTTCATGTTTTATACTTTTAAACAATATGTTTTTCTTGCGTAGTGTATTTGATGTAAGCAATGTGTTTGTATAATCTAAGATACTAAGATCTCGAACAACACATGATTTTACTCCCTTAGCCTTTTTAATTTCAGTGTCAGTATTTTTTATACAATATAATTTAGAGCGTAATCCTACATATTCAGTGATTATTTTTCCACCCATTTCATCTTTGAAAAGTCCTGGTACTTTTTTGTTAATTATTGGTAATTTGTGATAATTATCAACAGAAAAGTTACTCCAAAAACGTATTTTTCACATCTTGATAAAAATTTTTGGTTTGGATGTGATAAATAAAGCTGTCTGTATCAGTATAACACATCGTCAAGCGGTCCCTGTAAAATGGTTTAAATATAGAATAGTGAAAATCATACATATGTGATTTTGATAATTCCAAAACTGTAAATCCGATATACAGTGGCTTATCCAATACTATACGATTAGGCTTTAATTGAATCGCAACCAAACTTTCCGTAAAAACTGAAGCACTGTGAAAGTTTGGACTCGCGATTAATTTTTCTGCGTTATTTCTTTTTTTAGTTCTATTGTTTTGATCATTCCATTGATTTATCAACTCATATGGACCTTCTTGCGGTTGTTTTCTAACGTTTTACCAAAAACACTGTTATTGAGCAATTTGAAAAAGTCTTGCTCAAAAGTTGACGTTGCTTTTTGACGCAAATTTGTATTAAGATCGATGTATTGTTTTAAATATGCACTCTGTCGAAACGTTATAGCACGATGTACTTGTCTCAAGATCAAACCATGTCTTAAACAGGTTTTTAAATGTACATAATGTATAACATAATTAAATTTGTCATAAAGATTTGGAATTAACTTTTCATTTTTTCCACCCGGTGGAATATCTTTTTCGGGGCAAAACGGTAAATCATTATGTTCCCAATGTAATTTTTTTGGATAAATGAGATCGACTTCTAGAATGAAGCCGAACTCTGCATCATCAGATACATTATTCACATCCAGTTTATTAAGTTCTGATTGATCAAGAAACCTAAAGTTTGACAAGGGCAATGTTTGACACATGCTGTATCCATAAAGATTATTGCAGTCTATATAGACTATGAATGATTCTGGCATCAACGGATCATGGTCGAAAATAAATTCGTTGTTTGCTTTGGCATGCCTATGTGCTGCCATTACCACACCTCCTCGTATGCCTGTCTGTAACATATCTACTATAGCAAAGTCATCTATTAGTTCTAACTCAATGCCTGTTTTATAAAGCATAGCATCGAATGATAAACTCGGTGCTGTAACATAGAATGCAGGGTCCAAGTTGTAGTAATGTTTGCAAGTTTTTCTAAAGTTTTCAAATATATCTGTTAACAACAACACATCACTTTTTAAATACAAATCGGTATATTCGCCTAGGTTCCGAATTTCAAATTGGGTCCAAACTGACTGTGCGTGCTCATAATCTTTATTTGATATGTGCTCATTGTTGAGAGAGCTATAAAAACTTTCTTTGCTTGGCAGAAATGGCTCGTTGTAACGTTCCCATGCGTTCATGTACTCGTAAGGGTAAACGCCTTTACGAGTTAGAAGGGAAAACTCATTTTCATTTGGGTAAATATCCCTTAAATGAGTAAACTCATGAGTTTTCATGGTTTTAACCAATTTTTCTAGACTGGTTCCTAAAAATTTGAACGAATCTACAAATCTTAACTGAACGAACTCGTCTCTTGATATTGGAATGAATTTTGTGAAAGAGATATAATTTTCTTTCGTTTTAGGAATTATTTTTATTGGTCCAGGCGCTTCACCAACTGTTTTTATAAACAAGTGACAATCATACCCTGCTAAATTGTGGAAAAAAATTGGCACAAACTTTGGAACTTTGTACTGTAAATTACATAAGCTATGAGCTGCACCCCGATACTGTCCAGTAAGGTGACAATGGTCTCTGACCTTATCTCCGAATAGAAAACTCTCACAAATATGACATCGAACTGCATTCCTAAAATCAACTGCATCGTTTGCATTAAAAATTATGGGAACGTTTTGTGATAACACTGCATGGATATCCCGAACATCTTTGTAAAGAGAGCTAACAAATTTTTCTACACAATGAGGACCTCTAAAGATTACGAATTTATTGTAAGAAGGGTCAACAGAATTAATCACATTGTAAGCAAATGCGATAGGTGTATGCTTTTGTGTAGTGCGCGTATAAGAACTTTGAGGATCTGATTCACTTTTGCTTACATCTTCTAGCATAGTTTCAAAGTCAGCATAAATTACAAAAGGAATGTCTTGTTTGCGTTCGAAATTCTTGAATTTAATTACTGACCCCTTTTCCGGTAGGACAGTGACAATTCCGTTACAGGTATGACTTTCTACATCCTCAACCGTTTTAAAAAACAACAAACAAGTGTCACAAAAATAGATCTGTCCTTTATGCTTCGTTATTTGACTTCTCACCAGTCTCGATAAATTCTTTATGAGACAATAGTGAGATGTTGTGTTGTTTTCTATCCAAAGAAGGTGAATCGTTTTTTTATTTTCATGGCTTTCTGATTTATAAAGCGGGCCTACAACAGTCTTGTTATTTTTTAAGCCAAAAATGATAAAACTTAGGTTTGGATTGTTTTCTTCGAATATTTTAACATCAGATAATGTCATGGGAAACGAAATGTTTTCAGTGTTTAGTACATTGCGAAAATGTACATATGACGAAACCCTTTCAGGATGGTTTTTAGCTGGATAGAGGGCTGCAAGTACGCTCCACAGAAAACAGTGTTTATCGTTGTTTTGAATATTTAAACATGCTTTCTTTTTCTTGATGAATATTGGTAGTTCAATATACGTGGAGCCGCGAAGTGGTTGATATTTATTAACATTAACCTCAATATGCATACAATTAAGAAAAGTCCAACCCGAATCTTGCTCTTCGAATTGGTCAATTTTTGTGCGTATTGTATTGATTACATTTAAATATAAATGCTCAAAATTATAATTTCCATAAACAGGGATATTTTTTGTCATAAACGATTTAGTTTCTTGTTCATTATTTTTGAAAAGTAAAAACTTTGAGAATATTTCGAAGTTGACTTTGACACAAATATGTTTTTTTATGCATTCATCTAAAATGAGTTTGACTTTGTTTCGTATTGAATCTAAAAATACATCAATAGAATGTTCATTTGCGTATTGCGCAGCAATCCTGTAAGATATTATTCGGTTCTGAAATGCTGTCGCTACAATATCTACGCCTTCCACATCGATATGCGGTACAGTTAAAACGTTTTGTTTATGTGTATTACTTCGCAAATGACCTGTCCAGCGCCTACCACTTATAGATGTGTTACAAACTGAACAGAATGGCATTGTAGAAGCTACTTGCTTGTTTACCTACTAGATATAATTATTAATTTAAGTACCTACCTACATAGAAAGTTACCTATTTTTTAAAGTCAGTATTATAATATTATACGCTTTTAATTTTCTTTTTTATTTCAAATTAATTAAAAAATTTACTTTGAGAGTTTAATATAGTCTACCTACACTACATATATCAAAACATACTATAATAATTCTATCTACCTTTATGAACCTAACTTAATTTAATAAAATAAAAACCATAATAAACCTATGCACACGTTTTGTTTATTTAAAATTAATCTTATCACTAAATTTTGATGGTTTAGAATCTTTAAATAATTTAAACACCGTAATGAGAAACTCTTGTAAAATTTCCCACTCCTTAGTTTGTTCGTTGAGACGCAGCTTTACACTCGTCAACGCTTTTTTATAGCGTTCTTGAAGAGGCGTATTTTGAACGTCGACGACGTTGTAAAGCTTCACCTCAACGTAAAAGTCGCCTTCGGAGACTGTTGCGGTGCGTCGGCTCTGCCCTCCGGAAACCCTCGTCGTGAAGGAAGAAGTCGATACGTTGCCTCCGGCGCTTTGTGATGCGTTAGATGCAGCAACGCTTTCTTCCCCTTTCAGAATCGAAAAGATGTCTGACTTGCGTTTTTTAGACCTGTAAAACAAAGAAAATAAAATATGATGAAATACTGTTATGATAATATTTAGGAACTTTTATCATCATTATTAGATTCAGAGTTAAATAATCATTTAACGTTGCTCACTCCATACAATATTGTATGGAGTGAGCAATATTATATTTAACAATAATGTATATACATTATTGTTAAATAATTATTATCATCATCGGTACAGGGATCCCAACCTGAAGCGAGGAAAGTACCAGGGCCGTGAAATTATCGTATTTTGACGTTTTTGGAGCAAAATTATCGTACACTCAGTATAATGGCTTAAAATACATTAAAAAATCATATAAAACGATAATTTTTATTACACTTTGTTTGTGTATACAGAACAGAATCAATGTATATTTAACTCCATACAGGCAGACGGGCTGAGAAGACAGACCACAGTACACAGATTTTATAAGCGTAACAACGTTTTGAAATTAAGAAATAAGCTGGCGCTGTTACCAATAAACAATAGTATATGCTCAATTTTTTATTGAATATGAGCGTAATTCTCAAACTTTGTGGTGTATGGAATTTATCGTGTATTTGCGTACATAATACGAAGGCCTAAATTATCGTATATACGTTAATTATAGTACGGTTGGGGCCCTGCATCGGTACCTAGTAGTAGTTACCACCAAGCGATAAAAACGATAACCTATCAGATATAATATATATATATATATATATATATATATATATATATATATATATACGTACCACGAAAATTCCGGCTCTTGCAAATCGGGTGGTGTGAAGGATGGTGAATATGATGCATGACCGCGCTTAGCAAGGGCAGCAGCGTTAACGACGGGGGTGATCTTGCGCTTTGAGGCTTTTGGCTTCTTGGTAGGCTGCGACAACACCGACGGTGCTGTGGCCACGATTGCTTCAGATTCGTATTCAGAGTCCGACCTGAGAAAAAAAATAAAAAATGAGTATGGATGGAACAAAGATTTTAAAAAACACGTAATAAGACAATACTCACTCACATATTTCTGTAGATGTTTTCTCGAAGTGTCGTGGCTGCGCAATGTCAGGCGGCAGGCGGGCTGGCGGTGGCTGGCGGAGTCTGGCAGGCGGCGGCTGAGCAGGGTGGCAGGCGGCGGCTGAGCAGGGTGGCAGGCGGTGGCTGAGCAGGGTGGCGGGCGGTTGGCAGGGTCTGGCAGGCAGCAAGATTCTCGAGGATGATGAACCAGCGAAGAATATGTCAGTTTTCTAATTTTACGCGATTTTATAGCAAATACTTTTTATGTGTCAGCAAATAATATTCCAATTCAAAAGATATTAAGTACCCGTACTTGACAAAACAAGCAAATTTGAAGCTAATGGTCGCACCACCTTTGTCGCACCACCTTTGAAATCGGATCAAAGAAAGATTCCGCCTACTCGGATGACAATATAAAAACTCACACCATTGCCCGACTACGATAGATTAAAAGATAGAAAAATTAAAAGTCAGTGCATAAAATATTACAATCATATTTTATGTGTTTAGATAATAAGACGGTATCTAATTATTTGAACTGTACAATACACCACACGGGAAGTATTACTATTTACTTTCTTACATAATTTAAGTTCGTTCGCAAAACAAAAAAACCGACTTCACATGCAGCGCAAGTCATTTTCAGTACTAAGTTTGAGGTATCTATCTCCATATCTCTGGAGATTCTTATCGGATCTCGTTAAAATTAAAATGGAACTACACTGTAAACATATTCTATTAATAATAATATCGTTTAAAAACTAAAAACGAACCGACTTCAATGCCGCGCTATTAATTTTCAGTACCAATTTTGAGATGTTTATCTCAATATCTCTGGAGGTACTCATCAGACCTCGATAAAATTATCATGGTACTACTACACTTGGAATATCTCCTTTCGAACAAAAAAAGAATAATCAAAATCGGTTCATAAACGACGAAGTTATCCGCGAACAAACATAAAAAATATCGGTAGAAATGAGAAACCTCCTCCTTTTTTTGAAGTCGGTAAAAAAATAAAAAAAAAAACATTCTCCAAATCCACACACAGTTAATAAATGATGAGGTTCTGAAGTGACAAAAAAATTAAATTATACAGACGAATTGAGTACATCCTCCTTTTTGTGAAGTCAGTAAAAAGAAAAAAACAAATCAGTTCATAAATGATTGAGCTATGATATAATAAACAAAAAAGTAATTCGTACAAACGCTATCTGTTAAGTCCTCGTTTTGTTAAGTCGGTTAAAAAGTAATTTGTCCTAAGGCCGCTACACACCTTGAGTTTAAACTGCTCGTTTTCACTAAATAGTGTGACTATACATATGAATGATAGTTTAACTGAATGGTAATAATTATAATTTAAAATCGTTAATAAACTAAAAGAACCAACTTCAAATGTCGCGCTAGTCATGTGCCAAGTTTGATGTGTTTGTCTCCATATCTCTTGAGATAGTCATGAGATCTCGATGAAATTTAAATGAAATTACTTGGAAAGTATGTCCTTTCAAACAAATATAAAAAATATTCTAAATCGGTACAGCCATCTTTGAGTAATCGAGAAGCATACATAAAAAAAAGATTCCGACGAATTCAGAACCTACTCCTCGGTTAGGTGTCGGTTAAAATAGCATTTAATTAACTGTACAGTGCAAACTTAATGGTATAAAAATTTATCTGTACCTACAGAACAGTTCAATCGCAGAGTTAAAAACGAACGTGTATGCGAACCCTTAAAAGAAATGCTTACGATGTACATATTGTTATTCAATCCATTTTACCTTGATACGTTTGTACCTACTATCGAGCGTGTGAACAAAACCATTCATTATATAAGTGTACGGTGTCGGCTGTGGTGTCGGTGAGTGTATCGGTGAGTGTAGTTCTGTAACTATTTGGAAATAACAAGTAAGTACCTAGCTTTTATTGTATAATATTTTGCAACGTACTCTTTTTTGGTTGATTCGAAAATAAAATTAAAAACCAAGTTTCTGTCGTATTATATAATAAAGATTTTCTCAATAACTAGAAATCGAAAAAATAAATTAGGTCTTCATACGACAAAAAGCCCTATTAACCGACTTTAAAAAAAAGGAGGATGTTCTATGTTTCACTGTAAATTTTTTTTTATTTATTTTTCTCTGTCAATTGTGGTCCGATTTTTTTAATTATATATTTATTTCAAAGATTATACTTTTGTAGTGGTCTCATTGTAAATTTATCAAGTATCTCCAGAGATATGGCGATAATAACCGCAAACTTGCTACTCAAATTGAATACAGTAGCATTTGAAGTCGGTTTTTTAAACGATCCTAATTATTTTGAACATGTTATGTAAATGTTATGTAAAGAAAATAATATTAAAAAATTACATAAAAATGATTATTTTTCGATTGCTGTTTATATTAACTACACACTGATTTAATGTTTAGTTATTTCCAAGTTTAATTTGATTTATTCTGAGTAAAGATTTTTTTAAATTAAATTGTGTATTCTTAGTTTTAAACTAATGTGTACCAATTTCTATTTTACAGGAACGACAAGCAGCAGGGACAATGAGATCTTCATGAATTTAATAAATTAAAATCCTTTAGATGAAAATGGTGAGTGACTACGCTTGAATTTTTATTAACGTATATACACACATTTCTTTAAAGCACAGAAAATATAAAAGTTGGTGCTTTAGGGGTAGCAGATTTTAATTTTGTAATATTTTTTGGTTTATCTGACTATACGATATGCTCAAAACACAGGTAGATTAGGGCGCGATAATTTATCGTAAGTATTCCAACAAAAAGTCATTACGGCTTTAGTAGAAGTAGTAGAACAGGTTTATCTGACTATACGATATGCTCAAAACACAGGTAGGTTAGGAATCGCAATCGGTGGAGATAATCCGACCTTGGGCTCCCAGAGTGAAACTTACCATGGATCACTTAACCGATTGTGTTTAGACATTGCAAACGGCGAGAGATAATCCTGCCTTGGACTCTCAGGATGATACTTACCATGTTTTATCCAACCGTATGTGCTGAGACATCGTATGCGGTGAGAGATAATCCTACCTTGGGCTCTCAGGATGATACTTACCATGGATCATCCAACCGTATGTGTTACGAACACAGTTGATCAAAACTATTACTCCGGGGTCATTGAGAGTTCTAAAACACGTCGATCAAAATTATTACACCGGAGGCTTTGAGTTCTAAAACACAAGTGGTGAGAGATAATCAATTTTTAGTTATTGGGTGTTCTACTCCAGCTACATCTGTTGATTAAACGATATACCCAACTGCAACAAGTGAGCGCAGCAAGCGGAGCGAACGCAGTTGGGTATATCGTTTAATCAACAGATGTGGCTGGAGTAGAACACCCAATAACCACCTACTTCTATCTTACTAGATGCCACTTTCAAATCTGTCAGCACTTCCGATAGCCTATACTTGAAAGCCATCTCATATTTTAGATCCATGCTACCATCCCCAAACACATCTTCACTTATCAATACGTGAGATAATTGTCAAACGGTAAGCTAGAATAAATTTCTAAAGGTTCAATATGAACATTTCAATGACCGTTATGAATATATATTTTTTTTCAAATTATGCAGCTTGACTTGAACTATATCACAAAAAATAACGAACAATAGTGCTTGTTATTTCTTACTATTAGGTACCAGTGATCGAAAATTGTTTCAGCCTCATCCTTTTTAGTATTTCTTCTAGTGATAATTGGAGAAGACATGTGACTAAGTATCTGGGGGCACGGTAGTGCCCTCGCCAACAAGAGCCAAGCGAAGCGCAAGGGCAATACCTACGTTTTCTGCAAGTGCTTCGTCGTATTTTTGAATCCTCATTTTTGAAACTTGGGTTTGGATTATATCAGATAAACAAAATTCTCGGGATATTGTCAATAGTAGACTTATGTCACATATTAGGTTTGAATTGCATAAAAACGATATAAAATACGAAACGATATACGAATTTAAAACGGGGGTTTAAGGTTTGTATGGAGAAACCAGATTATATGGTGTTTTTACAAGCTTTTATTTAACTTGCAATGTATGTATGTATCACTATGTATGTTCGGGTGGAATCTTGGAAGCTAAATTATACCCACTTCCCGATGTCCGATTGGATTCAAATTTGGTGTATTTATGTATCTTCGGTGACAATACAATGATATGGTACCATAGAGCTGGTCTGATGATGGAGACGGAAGGTGGCCACGGCATCTCTGTGATAAAACAACATAACCCCATCGAATTTGGGCTCGATTAATTTGTCTTGAAGATAACTTAACGCCTAGATGATATCCAGGGTCTGATGATGAAGCTGGAAGGTGGCCACGGCATCTCTGTCATAAATCAACATAACCCTACCGAGTTTGGGCTCGATTGATTCGTCTTGAAGAGAACTTTTCACCTAGATGATATCCGGGCCTGATGATGAAGCTGGAAGGTGGCCCCAGGGCATCTCTGTGATAAATCAACGTAACTCTACCGAGTTTGGGCTCGATTGATACGTCTTGAAGAGAACTTTACACCTAGATAGTATCCAGGGTCTGATGATGAAGCTGGAAGGCAGCCGCGGAATATCTGTGATAAAAAAAAACAAAACACTACCGAGTTTGGGCTTGATTGATTCGTCTTGAAGAGAACTTTACACCTAGATGATATTTAGCGACTGGTGATGAAGTTGGAAGGTGGCCACGGCATCTCTGTGATAAAATAAGGTAACCCCAGTGAACTTGGGCTCAAATGATTCGTCTTGAGGAGCACTTTACATTTAAATGATAGCCAGGATCAGATGATGAAGCTGTAAGGTGGCCATGGCATTTCTGTTATAAAGCAACATAGCCCCACCGAGTCGAATGATTTTCCTTGAAGAGCACTTTACCCATAATCAAATCAAATATCCGTGGAATATTTTAAAACATCATGCCTTCTCCTAAATACTTAGGTAGTCGGTATCTATATTTTGAAAACAAGCTTTTATCTGGAACAATGAACTAAAATGTTAAAAATAAATTCTAGTAAGTATTTGGCGTGTAGGTACATACCTATATTTTTAAAAGCTTGAGGCACTGAAGTATAGTAATTACCTAGCCTGAAAAATGGGTAGTGCTTTAAGCTTTTAAGAATATAAGTACCTACACGCCAAATACTTACTAGAATTTATTTTTAACATTTAAGTTCAATTTCCCAGATAAAAGCTTGTTTTTAAAAATGTTTTACTTATAATTTATTATTCGAAGCGAAGATTTGGTTTTTTAGGTTTTATAAAAATGAAGCCCTATTTCCTTTAGTCACGCGATAACTTGAAAACGGGTGGACTGATGTGACTAATTTTTTTTCGATGTATTTATATGATAGAAAGGTTTTTACGAAAGAAAAGTTTTAAGTAAACGAAAGAAGGTTTTATCGAGGGCGAAGCCGCGGCGCACTTCTAGTTTTGTCACAAGCAATTTACAAAAAGAAGTGAAATCCCATCAAAAACATTTTCATTTAGAATGTTGCCAAGACGAGACCATGCGGCTCGCACTGTCAAAAAGTTATCAGATCTCATTTAGAGCTAAGCTTCTAACTCTACACGCCCTAACTGTACAAGCTCTAACTTCACAAGCTCTAAACCTTAGTTAAAATATGTGGCTTGGCCATTTCGCTACATTCACCTGAGGTGAAAAATGTATTCACTGTTCATTACTTTTCTGTTATAGAAATGTTCTTATTGTAAAGCTTAATATTTTATTTGTATGATAATCGTAAAGCGGTTCACAGAATACACCTACCTATCAAGTTGCAATTGTGTAGTATCAATAGTTTCGGAATAAAGTGGCTGTGACATACGGACGGACAGATATACAGACAGACAGACATGACGAAACTATAAGGGTTTCTTTTTTTCATTCGGCTACGGAACCCTATAAAGTAGCCTATGTTCATCCTCATACTATAAAATATCACCTTGTTTAATCTCAGTAAGATCGGTTCGTCCGTTTGGCGTGATTATACATAATCAAAACAAACGGACATAGTGACAGAGTTACAAACGATTTTATAATATTAGTCTGCATAAAAAATCTACTAAATAAGGTAATGTAAACAAGCAAACAAAACAAGCCGAATACCAAACCAGTAAATGTTAACGCCTGGGAAATTTGATTACCATGCTCTCTCGTGATACAAATAATGCTAAGTTAAAATAAGTAGGTAAATATACGTACGTCCGGGATAATAAAGACGAAGTAAGGCAGATACTTAATAGAACACTACTTAAACTATTATTTATATACCGACTGTAATTCACGTACCAGTCAGTATTCGTTGCTATCTTGGATTTTGACGGACTTCGACTAAGGGTACAATTAAAATTCGGGATAACTTTTAAGCAAAGGTAGTTGTAAGTAGTCTTGATAACATTTCTTTGACTGTTAAGCGTAAAAAAAACGAGATAAAGTTTAACTAAGCAACATTTACGAGTGGCACCCTTGGTGGTATAGCTTATATTTTAACCGACTTCACAAAAAAGGAGGAGGTTCTCAATTCGTCTGTATGTTTTTTTTTTTGTGTGTATGTTACGCGATTTCTCCGTCAATAGTGAACGGATCCAAATGATTCTTTTTTTAATAGGTAGGATACGTTTCCGAGGTGGTCCCATTTTAATTTTATCGAGATCTGATAAGTATCTCCAGAGATATGGAGATAAATACCTCAAACATAGGAGAATGTACTGGTTTTAGTAGAAGAGTCCCAAGAAGATTGTACACAATGGAGGTTGCTATTGCATACACTTTTGAAGACTAAAAAATATGACCTTAAATAATATTTTTACATCTTTCTTCTCGTTGATTTTGGTTTTTGACAGATATTCTTACGGTAACTGTGAGCGAGATAGAAATAAAGGTGAGGATAATTTTTTTTTTTTTTAATATCTTATAGGCTTGCGTTTGACCACTATCTCACCTGTTGCTAAGTGATGATGCGGTCGAAGATAGAGAAGAAGAAGACTATGATGGGAACTGGCTCTCAAGGATAGCTGCCTGAACACATAAGATGTTTGGCGACAGATTTTCTAACTTGAGGGTGGTAGCTGGCCAGGCGGACACTAGATATGTCCTACCACCATGCGGGGGTTGTTGGTTTCTTAACGATGTTTTCCTTCACCGGAGGGCAACTGTGAGAAGCGCACATATATTTTTTGATCGAAAAATTCATTGGTGCACGGTGGTTTGAATTCGGTACCACGGCATCAAAGCCGACTGTTCTCCCAATTACGCCACCGGGCTCTCAATAAATAATTATATATAAATATAAATAATTTGTCTTCACAGGAATGTTCTACCGGGCAAAGTCTTGTTAGGGTGCAAACTTTTTAAACATACCTAAGATTTTTTGACATTAATGACGTTTGCCGAAGTTGGCGGCCATTTCAGTCCCGCGACACTGCATACATTATTAAATAACTCAGAATTATGAACGTACTTTGTACCAACCAACACTGCAAAAAATATTTATAAGCATAATACCACAGATTATATAATAGTTACTACGTAAATAATACTTTCCGTTGTTAGGTTGGCTACACAGTGCTTTCATAATTCGGGTTTCAACAATATAGGGAAGTGCCTCTTATAACGTAGTAGAGTGATTCAGTACTCTGTTGGCCATATGGCGGCAAGTAATGTTAATAATCGAAAATAATACTTTTTTATATTCATTTTTGAATACAACTAGTCCGTGTTATAAAAGTATTTGGAATAATTGTAATAAAATAGACAATGAATTATCGTGTGTGTCAGATGCTTTAATTGCACAGGGCCATTTTGGACATTGTCCTTTGATACCTTGATGACATAATTATTACTAGTGAATATTATCACTTTAGCAAGGCATTTAAAGTCAATTTTTTAGGGTTCCGAACCCAAAGGGTACCAAATGAACACTTTCTGAGACTTTGTTGTCCGTTCGTCCGTCCGTCCGTCCGTGTGTCTAAACATATGTGCGCACTTTACAGATCTGTATCTTCTTAACCGTTATAGGTACATACTTGAAATTTTCAAAAACTATATATCCGTCAGTGTATAACGGCCCAGACACCAAATGTAATAGATGCATGTAATTTAATTAAAACTTGTTATGCACTAAAAAGGGTAAAATAAGTTATTTAAAAAAAAAAAAACCGACTTCATAATCACAAACAGGCACTCAAAAGCGAAAAATAATTTACTTAAAATTATTATAAGCGCTACCCACTTATCTATTTGAAGTCGGTGCCAGCCAAGTCTATTGGATAGTGGATAGATACCATGTATGTAGTAGTAGTAAGTAGGTACATTTAGGTTAGTAAGTAGGTAGATACATGTAGGTATTATCTATCTACTACCTATTAGACTTGGCTGGCACCGACTTCAAATAGATAAGTGGGTAGCGCTTATAATAATTTTAAGTAAATTATTTTTCGCTTTTGAGTGCCTGTTTGTGATTATGAAGTCGGTTTTATTTTTTTTGAAAAATAACTTATTTTAAAAGGCTAATTCATTTATGGCATCGATTATTGACACTAATATATATATACTGACAACAAATTATTAATTGACTCATCTTAACCTCAGTCACAGTGCCTGTGGTTCTTTTATAAATTAGGAAAAAAATCGTCACGTGCCAATTCGACTTGTGCGCCAAAGTTTTCGTATAGGTTATATATATGACTAGAAGTGTCCCGCGGCCGCTCTAAAACCTTCTTTTATTTACTTAAAACTTTTCTTTTGTAAAAACGATTCTATCAATAAACACATCAAATAAGAATTAGCCAAATCGGTTCACCCGTTTTCATGTTATTGCGTGACTATTCATATTTATAAAACCCTATAAACCTAAATTTACAGACTTTGTTACCTACCCCATTTCGAAAAATCCTATAACACGTACTTTACCCCATCTTGTTTCACCATACAAACTTTGAATCCCCGTTCCGTATACGGGAGGAATTTTCAGAAAATCATTTCTTAGCGGATACCAACGTCATAATAACTATCTGCATTCTGAAATACAGCGCAATCCGAAACAATATTGATTTTTAGACTTTGTTACCCCAGTTTATCCTCTTAGGGTGGCATTTTGAAAAAGTCTGAAACTCATATTTACTTATTTATTTACAGAAGTACTTGTGTGAAATGTCGAATAAAACGACAACGATTTTCACACTTTCTTACCCCATTGCACCCTCTTATGGAGGGAATTAAAAAAAAACCTGAAACACGTATTTACTTATTTTTTTACTGAAGAACTTATGTGAAGTTTCGAATAGAAAATGCTATCTAATCTTGTCTCTCCATACAATTATTGAACTCCTCTTTCATCCCCTTCAGGGGTGAATTTTGAAAAATCCTTTTTCAGAGGTAACAAACGTCGTAATAACTATCTGCATGCCAAATTTCAGCGCAATCCAAAAAAATATTGATTTTCACACTTTGTTACCCCATTGCACCCTCTTAGGGGTGGAATAAAAAAAACTTGAAACACGTATTTACTTATTTTTTTACTGAAGCACTTATGTGAAGTTTGGGATAGAAAAAACTATCTAATCTTGTTTTTCCATACAAACTTTGACCCCCGTTTCATCCCTTTCAGGGGTGAATTTTGGAAAATCCATTCTCAGAGGTAACTGACGTCGTAATAACTATCTGCATGCCAAATTTCAGCGCAATCCGAAATAATATTGATTTTCACACTTTGTTACCCCATTTTACCCTCTGAGGGGTGGAATTTCATAAAAACCTGAAACACGTATTTACTTATTTGTGTATTGAAGCACTTGTGTGAAGTTTCGGATAGAAAAGATTATCTAATATTGTTTTTCCATACAAACTTTGAACCCCCGTTTCATCCCCTTCAGGGGTGAATTTTGGAAAATCCTTTTTCAGAAGGAACTAACGTCGTAATAACTATCTGCATGCCAAATTTCGGCGCAATCCGAAACAATATTGATTTTCACACTTTCTTACCCCATTTCAGCCTCTTAGGGGTGGAATTTCATAAAAACCTGAAACACGTATTTACTTATTTTTGTACTGAAGCACTTGTGTGAAGTTTCGGATAGAAAAGACTATCTAATCTTGTTTCTCCGTACAAACTTTGAACCCCCATTTCATCCCCTTGAGGGGTGAATTTTGAAAAATCCTTTCTTTGTACACCCCTACGTACTAAGACAAATATACCCTCTAAATTTTAAGTCTCTACGACCAGCGGTTTAGGCTGTGCGTTGTCTGTCAGTCAGTCAGTTAGTCAGTCAGTCAGTCAGTCAGTATGTCAGGACATAGATTCTTATAGTATTAAATGAAATTATACAGTGGTTGATGAGATGATTTACCTAAGACATTTGTTAAAAGTGCAAGTGCAAGCAAGTTGCAATATAGATCCTTTAATATTTAAAAAGTGATAATACTACGAGTATCTGTTCAATCAATCTTTCAGATTTTTTTTAAATATTTTAATTTACTAATATTTTTAGCATATGTTGCCTATAACTGCGAGAAGGTACCTATTGGATGGTTTTACATAAATGTTATAATGGTGTTATAGGAATCTAATTCTTATTCTATATTATCAAAGTGTGTAAATAAATGTGATACCTTGTTCCAGTTCAGTACTTGAAATTTGGAGGGTATATTTGTCTTAGTACGTAAGGGTGTACTTAGAAAGGATTTTTCAAAATTCACCCTTTAAGGGAATGAAATGGGGGTTCAAAAACTGTATGGAGAAACATGATTAGATAGTCTTTTCTATCCGAAACTTCACACAAGTGCTTCAATAAAAAAAAAAGTAAATACGTGTTTCAGGTCTTTTTTGAAATACCCAATTTACTAAGAGGTTCAAATGGGGTAACAAAGTGTGAAAATCATATTGTTTCGGATTACACTGAAATTTGGCATGCAGGATAAACTGGGGTAACAAAGTCTAAAAAACAATATTGTTTCGGATTGCGCTGAAATTAAGAATGCAGATAGTTATTATGATGTAGGTATCCGCTCAGAAAGGATTTTCTTAAAATTCCTCCCGGATACGGAACGGGGATTCACAGTTTGTATGGCGAAACAAGATGAGATAAAGTACTTGTTGTAGGATTTTTCGAAATAGGGTAGGTAGCAAAGTGTGAAAATTTGGGTTTTTCGAGTTTTACAAATATGAATCCTGAATTGCCTTAGTCACGCAATAACATAAAAGCGGGTGAACTGATTTGGCTAATTCTGATTTAATGTCTTGAATGATAGAATCGTTATTACAAAAGAAAACTTTTAAGTAAATAAAAGAAGTTTTTAACGCGGGCGAAGCCGTGGGGCACTTCTAGTATAATATAACTTAATACTTGTCTACATTCCCGTAGATAAAATATTATAGACCTTTATAATTTCAAAATAACCTGAACATTTAATTCTGTGTAGGTAAGCGTAAGCGTAAGAATCACAGTTCGTATTTTTAAAATGTTATTAACTTATTTATTTCCAGTACACTTACATTAAAAGGAGATAATCTGTCGCCATAACCTTACGGTACTTCGGCAGCACACAGTCTTTGAGAGTCAGAGTATTCCTAGACCTAGCATGTATACCATCTTCGACCACATCATCGCTTACCACCGCGAGATAGTGGTCAATCGCTAGCCTATAAGATAAATAAAACCGGCCAAGTCGAGTTGGACTAGCCCACCGAGGCTTCCGTATCAACGTTGATTTTTACCAATTAAGCTAGACCTCTAAATTGTATGAGCGCACATATAACTCAGAGGCCTACCTTAATTGGTGATACTATGTATGTATGGGGACACCGTTTAATTTTCAACTTTTTTTATTTATATGGAATTTAGCCTTTATTTGTGCTGTAAGACCTTGCTTCTTGTCAAATTTCATGATTCTAGGTCAACGGGAAGTACCCTATAGGTTTTCGACCCAAAACCTATAGGGTACTTCCGGTTGACCTAGTATTGTAAATTTTTGTCAAAAGCAAGGTCTTACAGCACAAGTAAAGGAAAAATTCCGAAATATAAAAAACGTTTAAATTTAAGGTAAATTTTGGTACTTATAAGTTTTCGCGAAAATATAAATTTGCCCATATATCTTTTTATTGTGTTGACTCAGAACCTTGATTTTTATACACCTAATAGGAACTATAAACCTTAATATCAGGTATTAATTTCAACTTGCTAAGTCCACCCGTTCCTGAGAAAATCAATCAGACAGACGGACAGACAGACATACGGACAAGAAAGTGATCTTATAAGGGTTCCTTTTTTACCTTTTGAGGTACGGAACCCTAAAAAAAAAGGACAAATATGACTCTCGCCTGATTGTTAGCGATGTGGTCTGCCTATAACAGACACCGCCCCAGGTGATGCTACCTGTTTATGTCTGATGTTATGATATCTGTAGATCATCATGATTTATTACATGCAGTCTGTATAAATGCCAAAAGTTAATTAATATATGATTTGATTTATCGTGAAACAACATATTCATCAGGCATTTAAACAAATGATTAGCATTATCGTGAATATAATTTTAATATGTTGTACACACAAGCACTTGAGCACTATCTTACCTAATGTAAAGTGACTGTCTAAGATGGATTCGTGCTTGTCTAGAATTGGAAGACGGTAGTGAGGCGAGAGGTTAGACGACTAGCTTTGCATCTACAGCCATCTTCCATACCGTCTAAAATTCTTATAAAAAAGTGGTAGTTTCCCCGTAAATACTGTAATATTTTTTAAAGGTCCACTTCAGTGTAGTCCATTCCAGTCATGTCTGGTGTATTTAATGCGGGTTGTAGATAAAATTACCTCTAACTCGTGCACTTATCAGAAAATAGGCAACTTCAAATTGAATTGTACTTGACTGCAAGTAGGTGGCGGCGCAGTGAAACGCCTACGCGTTCTACTTTTCCAGGCGTTTGTCTTGAAAATTATAACGTAACGATTTTATATTAGGGCTGGCGTTCAAATTGTGAAGCATTTTCCAATGTCAAGCTTTTCAACGTTACTTACGTTAAAATAAAATCTATTATAACATCAAATAATCTTCTGAGTGCTAGAGTTTCAAAGCAATAATCATCATCATCATCAGCCGGTGTCAGTCCACTGCTGGACGTAGGCAAGCAAGTTCAAAGCAAGTACAGGATAAATTGATTTTCGATTTCATTTTGACACTGTGTCGAAGATATATCTCGTTTGACATTGGGATATAATCTGGCTGCGTTTCAGCATATATGTGCAGGGTCTTAGGACGAGAGAAACATAATACCTTACTTTGTAATTCACCTATTTATCTAAACTTACCATATTTTGCAAAAGTTATAACAAATCAATTACAATTCCGTTATTAGCTGACGATAGGTGAATACTCAAAGGCTGACGAGTATCAGTTTCATTACAATATACGTAGAGTGGAACTCGATAATTGGTACTTGATACATTATATACATACATTTATGCTGACTACAGAATCAGTATATATATACTTACATTATGTTCTTTTTAGATGTTTTTTTGGGAAAAATGTGCTTGAAAACTCAAGCATGCGAAAATCAGTTTTGTCTTATTTGTTTCTATTTATATTTTGTTTTTTTTTTAGATTCAACAATTATTTCATCATCATCATAATCATCAGCCGGTGTCAGTCCACTGCTAGACGTAGGCCTCTCCCAAGATGTGACATTGTTTATACATTTTTAATATTTATATTTTTTTATTTTTAGAATAAATAGTTAAATTTTGAATTTAAAGAGTTAAACATGCTTATGGGAACATTTACCTAATGTAATATTAATAATCTTGTACGATGTGCTTATATACAGAATGAATTTTTGTGATGGGACCGTAAGATCTGTTCAGAACATTTTACCATAGTTATATAATACTAAACATATAATACATAGAATACTTTACTGTGTTACGGAACCCTAAGAGTGCGAGTCCGACTTGCACTTGGCCAGTTTATTTGCCATTTAGCTACGGAACTATAATGAATATGATATGAACTATATATAATGAATATGAACTACAATGAAATAATATACGGAATCTATAAAGATTCATCATGTCTGTCTGTCTGTCTGTCTGTTTGTCCGTCCGTATTTCACAGCCACTTTATTCAAACTATTAAGGCTACACAGTTGTTAAAACTTGGCAGGTAGGTGTTTTCTGTGAACCGCTTTACGATTTTTATACAATAACTAGAATTTTGATTTTAATAAATTATCGTGAATTTGTAACATTATTATTGTTATATACCGGCTATAATTCACGTACCTTTAGTCGAATTTTCTCGACCTATGTTCAGTGAACATCGCGATCTCACCGCGTGACCTCACTCCCGAGGAAGAGCGACTGACTCGCTCGAAACCTAGGTCGAGAAACTTCGACTAAAGGTTAATATGAATTATATAAATAAATAAATTAATAAGAATTATAGCCGGTATATAACAATAATAATAACTAGAATTGCCCCGCGGCTTCGCCCGCGTTAAATTTTTTTTTTATTTACTTAAAACTTTTCTTTTGTAAAAGCGATTCTATCATTACAATGAATGACATCAAATAAATTTAAGAATTAGCCAAATCGGTTCACCCGTTTCCATGTCATCGCGTGACTAAGGCAATTCGGGATTCATATTTATAAAACCCGAAAAACCCAAATTTTCAGACTTTGTTACCCACCCCATTTCGAAAAATCCTACAACACGTACTTTATCTCATCTTGTTTCGCCATACAAACTTTGAATCCCCGTTCCGTATCCGGGAGGAATTTTTAGAAAATCCTTTCTGAGCATTAATTTTAGCGCAATCCGAAACATATTGATTTTTAGACTTTGTTACCCCAGTTTATCCTTTTAGGGTGGCATTTTGAATAAGACTGAAACTCGTATTTAATTATTTATTTACTGAAGTACTTGTGTAAAATTTCGAATAAAAAGACTATCCAAACTGTGCACCCCCGTTTCATCCCCTTAAAGTGTGAATTTTGAAAAATCCTTTCTTAACGGATACCTACGTCAAAACAACAATCTGCATGCCAAATTTCAGCGCAATCCGAAACAATATTGATTTTCTGATTTTGCTAACCCATTTCACCCTCTTAGGGGTGGAATTTAAAAAAAACCTGAAACACGTATTTACTTATTTTTTTACTGGAGCACTTGTGTTAAGTTTCGAATAGAAAATACTATCTAATCTTGTTTCTCGATACAAACTTTGAACCACCGTTTCATCCCCTTCAAGAGTGAGTTTTGGAAAATCCTTTCTTAGTACACCTTTACGTACTAAGACAAATTATACCCTCCTAATTTCAAGTCTCTAGGACCAGCGGTTTAGGCTGTGCGTTGTCTGTCAGTCAGTCAGTCAGTCAGTCAGTCAGTCAGTCAGTCAGTCAGTCAGTCAGTCAGTCAGTCGGTCAGTCAGTCAGTCAGTCAGTATATCAAGACAAAGATTCTTATAGAATAAGATAAAAAATAAATTATTAAGAGGTGGCTCCCCATACATGGGACTGAAACTAAATATTTTTTGTTCATAAAACCTATCCGTGCTATGTCTAAACATAGGTTAAATATGACATTGAGGTTCCTAAAATATATTTTTCTCAAACTCAATCATTTGAAAGATAGGCTTGTCTAATGAGGTAAAAGTGTCAGCCCCCCCCCCCCCCCTCTAACATTTAAACTAAGGGAGTGAAAAGTCTAAAAAACATACATACTCTAGATCTCGATAAAAACGTTTAAAGGAAATTGGTTTGAACGAGATACAGTGAGCAGTTTTGGAGATATAGCGACCGCAACTATAACTTTGTTTTTCATACAAACTAAGTTAATTTTTTGGTGGCGAGTGCAAGTCTGACTTGCACTTTGCCAGTTTATTTAAATGCCGGATAGTTAAGCACTTTGCTTGGCTACTACTCATGCTACGTCCATTTTACATAGACATCTTATTACAATGTAAAGTTTAAAATGTTGCCCTTCACAGATATAATAAGTTTTATATGTACGAGCCATCAGTCACCTCGAAGATAATTGTTTTATATCCTTAGATATATTTATATTTATGCATTCTATAGAAACACATCATCAAAACAGATCCTTTTGTTGTATGTGCAATACCATTGTTTAAATGTAATATAATCATCATCATCATAATTAGTAGCCAGTATTCGTCCACTGCTGGACATTAGGCCTCTCCTATGGTACGCCACTGAGCTCGATCTTCAGCTCCTTGTTTCCACCCGCTGCCAGTCAGCTTGCGTATATCATCGCTGCACCTAGCTGGAGGGCGTCCTACACTACGTTTACCGAGCCGTAATATCATACACATTTGAAATAAATATGAATTTCTAAATTTTTACATTAAACTACATTGTCATAATAGGTAAAATATTTGGGTAAAATTACCAAACTCTATACCAAGCTCACTCACACTTCGCCTTCAATGCTCTGCTGTCCACCAACACTGATGCAAACATAAATAGTTAAATACCAATTAAAACATGTAGTATAATGTGCACTGTAATTTTTATATCTATTTTAAATCAATTTTGGATAATTGTGGGACAGAATTAAAACATATTTGTAGATGATATATCAGTATCTATTTATTTTAAGGACCTACTCATATCAATAGGCAAATATTTTCGGTGAATAAAATACAAATAAGTTAAGATAGTTAACAAAACGAGAAAACTCGCTTCAAATGCCTTGCTAGTCCTTTTTAGGGTTCCGTAGCCGAATGGCAAAAAACGGAACCCTTATAGATTCGTCATGTCTGTCTGTCTGTCTGTCTGTCTGTCCGTCCGTATGTCACAGCCATTTCATTCCGAAACTGTTAGGACTACAGAATTTAAACTTGGTATGTAGATGTATTCTGTGAACCGCTTTCCCATTTTTATAAAAAAATAAAAAATATGAAAGTTTGAGGGGGGCATCCCATACAAGGAACGGAAGCAAAAAAAAAATTTTTTCTTCAAACCTATACGTGTGGGGTGTTTATGGATAGGTCTTCAAAAATTACATTGAGGTTCTTAAAATAATTTTTTCTCAAAGTCAATCATTTGAAAGATAGGCGCGTCTAAAGTGGTAAAATGTGTCCCCCCCCCTCTAACTTTTAAAGTATGGGAGTGAAAAGTCTAAAAAATATATATGCTGTAGATCTCAATAAAAACTAACAACGAAAATTGGTTTGAACGAGATACAGTCAGCAGTTTTAGAGATGTGGCTACCGCAAAGATAACTTTGTTTTTCATACAAATACTATGAAAACAAAGTTAATTTTGTAGTTGCGAAAATCATATTTATGGAATACTTAACTGTGTTACGGAACCCTACGAGTGCGAGTCCGGATTGCACTTGGCCAGTTTATTAGTACATAGTGTGAGCCTTGAAGCGTTTATGTAGAAATAAATTTTGTAATCCAAAACAAAATCATCTCAGAAAAGCTGCAAATATATAAAATAATAAATAATATATAAAAACTTCGAATATTTAAGTAAGTATTACCATTTAATTAATTCTGATTTTATTGAATAATAAGGCTTTAGATGGCCTAGGGAAGGAGGCATAATTATATTGTGATATGGGACTTAACTCGCTAAAAATATAATTTTATTTACCACGTCGTTTCGATTAAGTTGCTTTATATTATACATAATTATATTTTGTCTTCTCATGACCACGGTCAATGCAACTTGATCAAACCGTCGAGGTAAATACAATTGTTTTTAGTGCGATAAGTCCCGTATTACAATATAATAATTGCGTTCACTCTTATATACCTCTGAACCTCATGCAAATTTTACGTCTAATTGCCAATTATAGTTTAACTTGAATAATATTTATAGTTTTTCTGCAAAGTGCAACTTTAATAATTTAAGAAGTAAATTACTTTGAAAAATCTATTATATTATAAAAGATTGCTTACAGTTATTTTAATTCTGATATTCAATACGCCTATTATTAGGTCCGTGTATTGTTGTTATATCTCTTTTTCTTTTTCTGTTTCGCAACCTCTAAACCTCGCTGTATTGGAATGTCTAATGGTGGCGAACTCGACGAAAAATACCTAGCCAAGTAATGTAGCAACCAGTTGCGGCGACGATCGATTGAAAATTTCACTGTCTTCAGTCTAGAAAAACATAAAATAAAAAATATCACTCTCAGTTATCAAAACATGACAAGACAGAAAAAATGACAAAACAGACCATTCTACGTTTAGCGTGTTTACCATTCTCAACCCCATAATAGCTTACCATCAGGGGAGATAGTGGAAAAAAAACAACGGATGAACTTTACTAAAACATTATAAATGAAGTAAAATCTTAATTCTTGTAGCTACTGTAAATATTCTTAAAAGATTGTCCGTTATCTTGACCACATTTTGAGCTGCGTTCACAGAATTTTGAAGATACAGTTAGCAAGATATGTACAATAAGGACAAAAAAAAACAATTGATCCGGTTTCTTTTATGGATCAAATTTTCGTTGGTACAACCCAGGTTTTTCCAACGGAGAAACTGTTTTCAGTAGATACTAAAAAATACGACCTAGCGTGCTACCGTCGTCGACGTCATCAGTCACTCCCCAACATGTGAGATAGAGGTCAAATACTAGCATAAACATATAGGTACTAAAAAAAATTGCAAAAACTAGAATAGTTGGTAAAAATCTATGTGAGTTTACAATTATTTTCATTTGTAGCTTCTAATCCCTGTAAAACCGTCATCACTATCAGCCAGTATCAGTCCAGTGCTGGACGTAGGCCTCCCCCAACACATGCCACTGAGCCCGATCTTCGGCTCTTTGTTTCCAGTCACTGCCCACCGCTTTGCGTATGTCGTCGCTCCACCTAGTCACTGGGCGTCTTAGGCTACGTTTGCCGATTCGCGGTCTCCACTCTAAAAGCATTCTGCCCCAACGGTTATCGGTTCTACGGCAGATATGACCAGCCCACTGCCACTTTGGTTTGCTAATCCACTGAGCTATGTCGTCCACTTTAGTTCTCTGGTAAATTACTTTGTTCCGAATTCGATCCCGCAGAGAAACACTGAGCATAGCTCTTTGCATAGCTCGCTGAGCAACTTTAAATTGGTGGACTAGTCGAACCGTGAGTGGCCACGTGTCGGCTCCGTATGTCATGACAGGTAGGATGCACTGATTAAAGACTTTTGTCTTTAAGCACTGTGGTATAGGCGACGACAAAAAACCTTATCGAAGCTTTTTTTGCAGTCAGGTGATTATATCTAATAGATTATTAGCTTACACAATTATACTTACAGTAGTTTCGTAGATATCTGTTGTTGTATCTATAATAGGATCTGTAGTACTTTCCACATCTATGTCAATAAATGTAGTTTCTTCCACAGGATTAAATTTGCTGACTAATGCGTCTACTCTGTCAATACTTGGTTTTCTATTTGGAGTTACGTTGGGTCCGTTTGCTAAATTTGTTTTTAGTTCGTCTTTGGGTTGTTCTTTCTTTAACCATCCATTAGGATCATGATTATCAGCAGTACTCATTTGAGGTTCAATCTTAGGTTTTTTTTCATTTATTACAGGATTTTGCTTATCAAATTTGTTGAATATTTGAGTTTTAGGTAGACTAAAATTTAATTGAAGCATTAGATAAAATTCAACAATACAATTTGTTAATAATATAAATGTAGTAAGTAGTAAGTCTTACCTTCCAATTTTGAAGTTTGCTACAGTTAATAACTGGTCGTTTTTATTCCATGATACAACTTTCGGAATAGAAAATCCTTGAGAAAAAAATCCTTGTGGCATGCCATATGATATTTGTAATGTTAAAAAACATAAAGTGAAGACAATCTAAAAAAATAAACTAATAAAACACAGCAAATACAACAAGAAAAGCCTCAGACACAAACAACGCATGACTCCAATGCTATGTGGTAGATTTTTTCGATCAGATATAATTATTATGTACACAATAATAGTAAATTGGTAGTACTAGTATATACTAAGTAAGGCATATCTTACCTTTACTTAGTAGATAGTTTAGAAGGCAAATTTAAAATTAATAAATAAGGCATGTAAAAACGCAAGACAAAATAAAAAAAACAGCTTGATATCATCGACAGATCAAGTTTACCATATTCTTGCAATAACATTTTTTAAATATTTTATAGGCTAGCGTTTGACCACTATCTTACCTATTGATAAGTGATGTTGCGGTTAAAGATGGTAAGCGCACTAGAACTAGAATGGGAACTGGCTCTCATGGATAGCTGCCGGATGATAGGAACACATTAGATGTTTGGCGACAGATTTTATAACAAGATACCAAATTTGGAATCGATCAGACCTGTGGAAGTTGCTATCATTCCCTCATCAACTAGAAAAGAGCCAGTAATCTTCAAATGGGTGAAGAGAATTTCTTGAATCATAGCTAAAACACTTCCTATCAAGTCACCTATCAAACAAAAAAATCTAACCGGTTTATTCTTTAGGTAACTACGATTCTACAGTGAAACATCCAAAATATTATTATTATATTAATCAAATATATAATAATATAATATAATATATTTAAAAATATCAATTACCGTTTCATTAATACCTGCTATAAGTAAGTCAGATAAGATAGGCAAAGTTAAGAAAAGCTGATGATTTGGTGATCAAAATTCCTTTACTATTGTTTCAACCCCTGACACAAAAAGAGGGGTGCTAAAAGTGTGGTGTGTATCTATGTGACTATGTGATATATGTGTATCTATGTGACTGACTGTGCATCATAGTTTCTAAACGGATGAACCAATTTTGATTACGTTTTATTTTGTTTGTTATATTACTTAATCGAGAGTGTTATGAGCTTGTTTTAAGAAAATCTGTTCAGCCATTGCAAGATTATTTGCTCTTTTCTAGTATTGAGATTATGAGAGCAACGTTTATGGGTCTCATAAATTCAAAATTCGGTATCCTGTTCCATTAATGATATTTCGTTTTTATACTAAGTGATCTTCACTCGCGTTTATTTTTCGGATTATGCTCCGACCGGTTTTGACTAAATTAAAAAACTAATGATATTGCAAGAATACGTTTACCTTGACTCGATGCTGGGGCATCTCCTGGAATCTGCAGAATACTCAACTCACCAACCAACAGCAGAGATGTCGTATTCTCATTGGAATGGTTTTAATTAACAGATGATATATCTGTTGGAGGTGGTTTTAAATTTAAATGTAAGTATTATTTATTTTAGCAGCAAGTCAATCAGATATTGATTGCTCTATCAAAATACAGAATTTTATTTAAAAACTCATTAAATGATAATTCATTGAATCTCTGCCTCGGAATAATCCATTGCTTTTAAATTATTGTATTGGGAACTTTCTCACATATCTACAAAAAATAATCTTGAAAATCGATCCAGTAGTCTAAGAAAAAAAAAATTAAACTTGGTTTACAGCCTCCTCGATTTTTAATTACACAAATACACATTGGAAAATGGAAGAAAAAGCAACAATAGCCACACAAATCGAAAATAGTTACAAAAGCACTTCGTTCTGTTTGATAAACTTACTTTGAATTTTGTATTGTACATGTTGAAACTAGAATTAGATATACAAGCCGAAAATCACTTCTCTGTCGAATGCGTTTCACAGAGTTGGCACAAAATAATTGGGCACAAGCTTTAACCAACGCGGTTCAAACAAACTACCGAGAGCACGAATGAGAAGTATATAGGTAATAAATACGTTATATTTCCTGTTTGGCTGTTTCGAAGAAACAAATTAGTAAGTATGTATTGCTCAGAAAAATTACTAAAATGTATTGTTGGCTTTTTGTGGTCACTGTCATTAGTGTCGTACATAATTACTCTAACAAAAAGTTTGCAAATGGTTAGACAGATGAGTTCTAACGCTCACGTAATGCAGTTTATTTAGGACATGCTGAGTATAATATTATGTATATTACGAATTTAACTGGTCACATTATAGCTGGGAAACTCACCAGCACTTTGTTGAGTTAGTTTTAACTTTTAATTAAAGTTTTTGCAAAAAGAGAACCGTCGTAGAAATGGAGGTCGCGTCGGTCGTATGTCGTTATAATTTACAATACTGCTGTCATTACTAATACGACTAAAAATGTTCGATACTTGGTAGATACCTACTCTTATCATTAACTTGTGCTACTAAGTAGGTATGCACCTTCCTTCCTTCCTTCCCTTTGAATGTTATTCCATTGTTACGCCACGATGGTTCTTTTTTTGCACAGACTCTAGCAGAGATTATAAGGGTGAATAATTTTGGGCCAGCTCAGACCTTATTAAGAGACTCAGCACTTATTTAAGAGAGTGATACAAAAAAGTGCTTCATTTACTACACAAAAAGATACACATTTCATTGAGAGTGATACAAAAAAGTACTTCATTTACTACACAAACAGATACACATTTCATTGAGTTAGTTCGGCGGCTTCAGGCTGCGCCGCGCGGCGCCGCGCTGCACCGCGTGGCTTCTGGCTGCACCGCGCGGCGCAGCGGGAAACCGCGTGAAAAACTATTGAACTTTATTAACTACACAATAAGATACACATTGCATTGAGATAATTTGGTGGCGTTGCACGTTTTTCTGCGCCGCGCGACGTCCGACCAAAAGAATCGTCACGTCGCGTCGCGTTGCGGTGTGAACTGACCCTAATAGATATTCAACAATAAAAAACGGGCTTACTTTTTAATTTTGACACTCGTAACATTGACTCTGACAATTCTATATCTTTTGTGTACTTTGAGTTTCTGGCTGAATACTCAAAGTTTAGTACATGTTTTTGATAACGAATACTCATTAGAATGCAATTTTTAAATTTTATTACAATGTAAAATTTTGAGGGTGTAGTGGAGGAGGGAGTGCAAGGATAGTCGGGGCTTTGATGCTAGAGGTACCGAGTTCAATCCCCAACGAAACATTTATGTGCGCTTTTCACAGTGGCCCTCCGGTGAAGACAAAACATCGTTAAGAAACCTCCAACCCCCGCATAGTGGGACACTATCAAGTGTCCGCCTGGCCAACTAATACCCTCAAGTTCGAAAATCTGTCGCCAAACACCTAATGTGTTACGACAGCTATCCTTGAGAGTCAGTTCCCATTCTAGGCCTAACGTGCTTACCATCTTCGACCGCATCATTACTTACTAATAGGTTAAATAGTGATCAAACGCTAGTATATATGATATAAAAAAAAACCTCTTCATAATACAAATACACAAAATAGTAACTCACTGCTGATTAGCATGGCTTAAAGATAACTAATCTGGAGGCTTAACCGGACTTGTTAGTGTCAAACAAGACTGTCTCAGAGATGATATTGTATAATATGTATATGTATATTGTGAGTATGTCTGTCTGTGGTATCGTAGTAACCCAAGCAAATGAAAAAAACCCCTCTAAAAGCTAAACTGCTGACTTAAAAAATCTGGAAAAAATCGTGATAATAGTCGATTTCATGAACTTTAAAGAAAAACTATAGCGGTTAAGATAACTTTATTAGTTTAGCAGTAATAGTCGTTGAACTTGGGTGTTGGATAATTTTGTACTAAATACAAAATCCTTAGAATAAATCCTTTAAAGTGACAAAGACGAAGTACCTAGTTGCTTGTTTATAACGGCTAAAGACTTGCATTGAATAACGGGCTACTACGGAACCCTACACTGTGCGTGGCCCGACTCGCACTTGGCCGGTTATTTAACTTGTCGTCGATCACTTTACGGAATACTTTACAGGTCTTATACTTGCTGTTAACGCATTAGTTTTCACCTTAATTGGTAGGGAAGGTTACTTACCTCATTTATAAATATGGATGAGCACAGAATAATCAAAAGGTTTATTTCTAGTTGATGAGGCTATGCAGCTTACATTGGTCTGATCTATTCGTAATTCGGTATTCTGTTACTTCAATGATATTGCAGAAACATGGTAACCTTGATCTGATGCTGTGGTATCTCCTGGAATCTGTAGAATACTAGCTACTCCTCAACAACTAACACCAGAGATGTCGTGTTTGAGCTCATTGGATTCGTTTTAATGTACAGATTAATGTACAGTAATATATGTAATATTACTCACGGGGGTGGTTTTTAATTTCGATGCATTGCAATTGCTAATTTCTAAACTTAATAAGTACTAGAAGTAGTCCAGAAGTATGTCTAACTAGTACAAAAACTGATGTTAGGTGGAAATAACTTTGAAAGGGAACCGATAGGAATATAAAGCTTGGTTGGGCAGCATTTCGGAAATTTCAATATATCTTCTCGTAACCCATTCCCCAATATTTGAAAATAAAGGTTTTTAACCAGTGCGTCATACCCGTTATGACTAAGGTTCTAGCCAAACAGAAAAGACATGAGACCACAGACTACTATATATGGGTATAGCTACGTGAGACGCATGACAAAAATGCGTCTCTGCCCCATCTTCTCTATAAATTTTGTATCAAGAGACTTCCCTACATTTTGTATGAAAATTAATTTATAAGATAAGTTTGCGCCCCGTTCTCGCCTAAGTTCTTACGGAGTCAAAACGTGGACACTGACAGCGAGACAGTTGTTCATGTTTTGGCAAGCGTAGTGTGGACACGGACTGGCTTGGTGGAGCGACGATTTGCGAAAGGTCGCTGGCAGCAAATAGACGAGGAGAGGCAAAGACCCGGCTTAGGGACGCGCATGAGAAAAGGCCTGTGTCCACCATCAGTGGACTAAATAGGATGTTGATACATATGATGAAACGCTTATTTTATTGTAAAATAATGCAATGATTTTCTAATTATCTAGATGGCTTGAGTAAAGTGCCAAACTTAAAAAAGTTATACGAAACATAGCACACAGAACAGCGAGAACGTTGACGCAAGAAAAACATAAATAAAAACATAAAAAAATAGAAGGTAAATAATTACAACAGGCAGTATCAGAAAAAATTTACAACGAACTATGTTCTTATTAAGATTTATTTTGAAAATGTTTGGCACTATAAATATAATATATGAAATATGCATATATTTTGTATTTTTTGTATTTGTATAAGGGAAAAATAATATTGGATAGTATTCTGCTTAGCCTCCAACGAGTGTGATGAAGGCGTGCTGAGCAGCGAGCCCTCCACCTACACGATCTCCAATATCCGTCTGTAAAAAGAACAATTGAAATTAGTATGGAAATCTATGTATTTCAATTTATTTCATCCTTGTTAAAATGAAGCAGCGCTTTACTTCGAAGGAATTAATATTGTTTGCCTAGAATAAGATCCTCCCCGAAATAATGTTCGGTGCGGGAGATGGAGCGTGTCTACATGGCCGTTAGGGAAATTATTAGATGAGGTGCCTCGAGAGTAGACAACAAAGCTATTGATTGCACAGCTATGAAGCAGTTTTCTTATATGTTCTATTTATATTTTAACTCGTGAGACGTTCTATGTGACGACGCAAAGCTTGTAGATGTCAGACACACAGACTTGATTTTCTATTTGTGTCGTGACTAAAATAAATCATTTTATTTCATACTTTGATTAATTAATTCATACATATGACCATACAAGTTTAATTTGGTGAAAGCTCATGGCCACATTAGCATTCGACTCGTGATATTTATCTCTTCCTGTTCTCCAAAATCACATCAACATTACGAGAAACTGGAATAAATTCAGTGTACCGAACACTTTTTAATTATGTTATGCTTTAACGCAGAATAAAAAAAAAACATTGGTGATGTATGTTAACGCGCACGACTGAAAGGTGTTACTACAGTGATATAAACATACAATTTTAGGACATTGATAACGTCTTTATAGGATTCCATGTAAAAAGAACCGCATACAAAATTCTACCCTATATTTAAGTATATTATCTATGTACAAAATTTCAACTAAATTGGTTGAGCGGTTTGACCGTGAAAAGGATACAAACAAACAAATATAGGTACAAAATAACCTTCGCATTTATAATAATTACTGTTCATTACCACGCTGGAGAGAGGAAGGTTTTTTTGTATTCATTACGGCATTACGGCATTCCTTGCCGTAGTCCAAAATGTACTTGTGCATTCACATAATAGCCCTCCTGCCTCCTGTGACCAAATTCATAGTTAAATAAAAGCCCAGCTTAGTAAACTGGCGGAATATTTTTGTGTTAGGTAAGCTTGTTTTAATCTAATAACTCCCAGCATGGCGGCCGGGCTTGTATCCGCTTTGGTAGCTAGATAAATAGAGAAACATACCAAATTTTCATACATTGTTGTGTACTCTGTTGTATTTACATCGTAATATGTAGTAGATTCTATGGGATCATCATCATAATATGTTGTGTATTCTGTTGCATCAATATGATTATATGTTGTAGATTCAGTTGTATCAATATTGTTATATGTTGTAGATTCTGTTGCATCAATTTCATTATATGTTGTATATTCCGTTATATCAACATTATTATATTTTGGCAATCCGGTCGATTCAGTAGTAGTGTGTTTCTCTGTGGCATTAAAATGGACATAACCAAAGACTTGTCTTAAAATATTTTCATCAATTTTAAAATCCATGTTATTTTCCACAAGTTTTTTCCTGAGCCGCACATCTTTTAATACAGTTAACTTGTAATTATCGGTAGTTGTAGAGGTTGTATCTTGATCTAAACTTGTTCTTGAAGAATATCTAATTGCATCAAACGATCTGTAATAAAAATAACCATCAATAGACTACAGTGTCAATACATACAACAAAGGTTTCTAAAGCACAAATCAACATCAAAATTAACTTGTCTCTTGTCAAACTTCTGTCAAATATAGTTGCATTGTTAAAGGGCTACAACGAACATGACATCTATGCTGATATTGGTACGTACTATCATCCTCGAACGTATCGTTACAATTACCACCAGGTGAGATAGTGGTCAAACACTAGCTTAAGATAAATGTAACTACTGTATTTACTTGACACGTTTATTACCTGACTCGAGACTTGACTTACTTTTTTCACCAGGCGAGTCAATAGAATAATCATCTATGTTGAAATGGTTCCTGTTGGAATTCTAAGGTATTTACAACTTAAGGATATTGGACTGACAATTCCGTTGGAGAGAGGTCGCCAGTTAAAATCCTAGCACTGGTGTTCGTCCATAGGCGCTAGGAGCATATTATATCGATGTTCCACCTGACTTGGTACCAAAAAGTAGCTTATCACTATTAAGGAGAAAATATCCCACCATAACCTTACAGTGTATCGGCAGCATACAGCCCGTGAGAACCAGAGTTTTCTAGGTTTGGCGTGTTCACTATCTTCGATCATATCACCGTTTACCACCAGGCGAGATAGTGGTCAAACGCTATAAGATACAAGTGAATATTTTAAGAATAAAAACCCGACTGCGTGATAAAAATTAAGTGATCAAACTATTCCAAACACTCCAATAAAACATATATACCTATATATATATATGTTACCGGAAATGTATGTAATCCGTCATTATATACAATTCCTAGGAAATGTATGTAATTCCTAAAATCGCACGGAAATGTGTAAAACAAATTATATTAGACACATTTTCTAAATAGCAATTGGAAATGTATAATATTTGAGATATCAATGGGTACGCAGGGTGAGGTAAGGTCGTTGTTGTTGTCTCAACGAGTGATTATTCTCATTTTAACAACGTGTTTTATTACAGAAAGCATTATTTTTATACATTTCTTAATCCGATATTGGAGTTATATACAATTCCTAGGAATTTTACACATTTCCTAATGCATTTATGTATTAAATACTTTTTGAAACAGTATTTTATACATTTCCTAAATAGCTTCGGAATTGTATAAATTTAATTAAATATATATATTATATATATGTATATTACCGGAAATGTATGAAATCTAGGAATTGTATAAAGGAAATATATTCGTAATCACCGTTAAAATTCTTTATTTTGATACTACACTCGATGTATTAAAAAAACATACAAAAACAACAACAAATACAAAACAACGCGTGTCTCGTTTTTCCTTCCCAATAGTCGAACCTTTGCTAATCCAAACTTGCAAGTTTGCGATATAAAAGACATCAGACGGGTGACTCGTTTTTCTTTTTGAAAAGTCGAACCGCAATGTTCATCTCGTTAATTGAGATTACTTTTTGGCGCCAAAAATGCTTAGTTTTGTTTATTTTTATTTTGATGTACCCAGTGTATTGACACCACTCACAAGGGCGTGCCAAAGAAATATAGATACTCGATTTTCACTATATGTTGGTAATCGTATATTTGTAATCACCGTTAAAAAATCTTTATTTTGATAGCACACTGGATGTATTATGAAAACATTATTTTTTTTTGTTTTGCTTAACCCAATTTGCAAGTTTTCGATACAAAAGACTTCAACGGGTGACTCGTTTTTCTTTTCGAATTTTTTTTTTGGCGCCAAAAAACCTTAATTTTGTTTAATTTTATTTTGATGTACCCAGTGTCACTCTCACGCCTAAGACGAATCTATTGACACCACTCACAAGGGCGTGCCAAAGAAATATACATACATATACATACACTCGAAAAACATAACCCTCCTGTTTTCGCAGTCGGGTAATAAAAAGTAAATTAAAAGTCAAAGCGTAGATGAACTCTTATGTATATATAAAAATATCCTCCGAATATACTGACCTGTTTTTGATAATAAAAGGAATATTGACGAAAGAGACTTGTCGGTGTCGAACCACTAACTTTCGAACTGAATATCTTCTCGTTCTGTTTAAAGGTAAACCATCAAATGTTTTTACCAATAGCAGTACCCAAAGTGCACAAGTCAACTGAAATGAAATACAGTGTTAATTTTATATATGAATACGCATATTATCTCACACACAAACGGAAAGTTTAAAATAAAACGAGTAAAATAAAAAAGCGTGTTAGAAATACACAGAGTTTGTTGACCGAAAACGAACCTAAATGACAAATGCAGCACACAACAATTAAATTCTAAATGTTTGCTGGTGGTTCTACTATTTATTATTCTGTGCTGGTGGTTAATATTTTAATAACAATAAAATTAAGTATACAATTACTATGATAGCTAATAATAATCCGCAGAACATAAGGATTTAAAATATTTAAAAAGACATATTATAAACTTATAATGTGTGTACCTACTTGTTACGGCTACTTTACAGAAAATAACATAAACGGGTCAAAATAACTCTTACCTTATAGCCATGATCCTTTATAAACAACATATTGAACAAAACACTGCAATGTATGTCGCTTAATTGAGTGCCCTTGATAAATTAAAATCTACTTGCTAAACATGTTTTATTCATTCCTATGTTGTGTAAATGTCTGTTGATGTGTTGAATTTTATGGCTTAAACATTTACAAATAATATAAGAGACCTGCACTTTTACATTGCTTTTAAATTAACTGTGTCTCTCGAAAGGTAACGCAACACTAAGTTAATCCTCCAGACTCGTAAGGTGGGTTTTATATTAAAAATATAACAAAACATGAATCACATTCATGATGTTTGCTGTTTAGTGAAATGCTCTGTGAAATTTCTGGGTAATTTTAATATGATGTTAGTTAAAACACATATTGTGCGTGTTAATTTGCTAACCCGTACTGTTTTAAATCTGTTCGTGTTGTAAATACGTACAGAGAAGTTGATGATATTATCACTAAACAATTTAGGCTATCATATTACCTATATCGCAAATACATCTGTGAGGTTTTTGTGATCAACGATGAAAAACATTATTATGTTTCTTAATACAGCTAATATAATGTATAAAAAGAAAAAAATATGTACTTCTCTATTACATACTTATGGTTCAGTTCGTTTCGCTAAAGAAACGATGGAAATTTCCATTGTGGACGAATATTCATAAAGGTTCCATGAATTATAATTAAGATAGTTTAAAAACTAAAACAACCGACTTCCATGCCGCGCGAGTCAGTTTCAGTAGCAAGTTTGAGACATTTATCATCATATCTCTGAGGATACATATCAGACCTCGATTAAATTAAAACGGGACCACTATGGAATTAAACCCTACCTGTAACAAAAATAATAATTAAAATCGGTTCACAATTGGTGGAGTAGTCGCGTAACATACATAAAAAAAAAACAGACGAATTGAGAACCTCCTTCTTTTTGGAAGTCGGTTGAAAAGGGAGACGATCATTTTATATAAAATAAAATATACCTATAGATCATTATTTTACAACTTATTTTCGATTACAAATAATTTTAGAATTTAGCAAGTGACCTTAGGTCAGATCTGCTTATATCAAAGGCAAATAGCCCATATTACTCGCTCTTCGCAATATATTATTTTATCGAGTCTAAAACTGTTAAATAGGGTGATTCAAAATGGCTCAGTAGCTGTAAGGGAAATAGCTGTAAGACATAGTATTGTTAAAAGTTACTATGTTCCTAAGTAAAGAAAAATTACATTCATAGGATTTATAAAAAATCTCATCTGCTTTTCCTTTAATTGATCCAAAAGTTCATAGAACTGATCTTTATTGTTAGAAGGAAGGCACAGGATCGAGTGGAATGGTATCATTTAATTTTGATAGAAGCAGTGGTACTATAAATACCTAGCAGTGGCACCAAGCAAACTGTGGATGATGATGAGTTTTTAAATAACTTAAAAAAACATACTTCTCTCTAAAACATACAAAAATTATAATTTTAATGTTTCGAATTTCGCTAATGCCTACTAAAAGTCAACACGCAAGCTTTGATTCTAAGCACATATTAGCTTAGCAAGCACAGCTTAGTAAAACTTATAGTAGTGCAGTTATTTTCAGGCGTTAATAGAGATACTTTTTTAAAAGTATAGTAGGAATCCTACAGGACAAGCATATATACAGGGTGATTCAGGGTGGTAGAGGACCTCACTGCGCAACTATTAAGCTCCATGTTTGTTCTACCATTTTTAGATAATTAGGGTTCCGTAGTCCTGACAAGGACCCCTTATAGTTTCGTCATGTCCGTCTGTCTGTCTGTCTGTCTGTGCGAGGTTTTGCTAAGAGACCGCTAATACTAGAAAGCTGTAATTTTGTAGGGGTATGTATATAAATTACGCCGACAAAGTGGTGAAATAAAATTTTGAATAATATTTTTTTTAGGTTAGCTCCCCTATATGAGAAGTGGGGATGAATTTTCGTTGTCTACCCCATCGTGTGGGGTTTCGTTGAATAGGTCTTTTAAAATGACTTAAGGGTTGCTAATACCATTTTTCGATTGAATGCTTCATCATAATAAAATAACTTACAAAAATCTCAATGATCAATGATACTACATAAAGTTGGCGAGGCCAATACAAATAAAAAATCACATTTTTTTTTCATAGCTATTTTAAAAACTTCAATATTTATCTAGCTACCATCTCTGAAAATTTTTTTTACCTAAGTTATGCGGTTCATATTAAAAAGGTGTGATGAAGTCAAAATTAGTTTACATTATTTTTCAAATTTGCCCATCCTTTCATAGATGTTTAGATACAATGAGTAGTTATAAGTTGCATCGCTGCATGCAGCAGGAAAAAAAATTGATTTGATATAAAATTAGACTGAATAATGCTACTATTAATTAACTTTTTGCGCCTCTTTCACTTGTATTAGTTTTGAAAATATGTAGATTTCGCTGTTTATTGTGACCTACGAGAAGGTCATAGTTCCTTCCTGCGTCCGTCAGCTTAGACCTTAAACTACCCTACACGTGATTCCTGAGTAGTGTTAAATGCATGACCATAAGGGGTAGGTTTCGGTGGCGGCTCGAACCACTCACCGGTAATAAGACATGTCGTTAATTCATTCGCCAAGTTCTGGTATTATGTTAGGTGCTATCCAGTATGGAAGACGAGGTGGGATAGATACGCTCTGTGAATTGGACGACAGTCTATGTATATATACATATATAATGATTTCATTTTTCAGACGTATTCTATCCACAGCTGATTGAAAGCCTTCTTTCTATAGCTTTGTATGAAAAACACGTGGTAGTCCTGTGCTATTCGCTCTGTGGTGTGTCCTCTGCCTACTGCAAAAGGTTGCGACAAATATTTAAAAATCTGCCGTTTGCCTATCTTCGATATTTCTTGGAGGCAAACATCAAAAATCTATAATTTTTTTACTAACTTTTTTTTCTGCCATTAGTATACACATAACCGATTGGATTACAGCTGAACGGTTATTACTTTTGTTTTTTTTTTTCTAATTCAAAGGATTAAAATTCTGCTTTTGCTATGTTTACTTGATAATTGGTTATGATTTATTTTATGATTTTGACGTGTATATGTGCGTATATTAATACTGTCTACATACTGAATAAATCCTTTGATTCTCTCTTTGATTCTGTATAATTGGGAAGTCACTGTCTCCTGAAATACAGCTTGACTAGATCGAGAGCCTATTTATTTAAACTAAAAACTTGTACCAAAAAGTATGTCAATAAAGAAGTTTTGTATTTGTAGTTCTTGCCAGCCACCTTGCGAAGATCATCGCTCCACTTAGTCTCAGGGCGTCTTTCGCTACGTTTTCCGATGTGCGGTCTCCTTTCAAGAACGGGGTGCTACAAATAAATAAGACTAATTGGTTGTCTTAATTACAATTTATTTAGATCACAGATTGAAGTTATACAATTGTCCTAAAGTCGTGGTTAACCGAGAAGGGAAGCGACAACGGCGGATGGTACGGCGCCTCCGGGCCCTTGTTCGATGGTGGGTTGGAAACCGTTCTCGTCAGCGATGTACGTGACTGTGTAGACTACTCCGTCAGGTCCTACCCAGGAGTATGAGCCCTTAACTGCGATGGACTCGTTCTCAGAACCAGCGTTGATCAGCTCGCCTTGCTCGTCGTGTTTATGGCCGTCGCTTTGCTCGAAGCTGTAATAAAATAATAGATTTTTTTTATTGACATAATAGTTTACAAGTATTTTTATACGTAAGTGAAGTATACATTATACGTATATATATATACAGTATACATACGTAAGTAGTAGGTAAATGTATATTATAAGAATATGTAATGTAATATAATATAATAGCCGTCTCCTCGATAACTACTTTGACAGAATATAAAAATACTATTCTGTGTGTATTTTTATGTAGTGTAGATACATATTTCTCCTCAAGGGATGAATTAAAAAACAATCTGTGATTTTTTTCTGATAGGCTAGCGTTAGCGTTTGGCTTCTACCTCGTCTAGTGATGATGTGGTCAAGGATAGTACCTGAGCACGCTAGCCCTAGAATGGTCTGACTCTCAAGGGCTATACTGTTAACTTTTGGAACATTGAAATAATGCTTCTACTACCTGTAGACGAGCACCCAAGAATCCACAGTAAAAATATGTATGCACGTCTACAATTTAAATCAGCGACCTCCGGGTTCGACGGTAGGTTTTTTCGACCCATCCATTGTTCATTTGCGCTGATGGTGTGGAGATTGTATGGAGAAAGAAGATTAGATTAGAAGTCTTAATTTTCGAAACTTAACACAAGTACTTAAGTAAGAAAATACGTGTTTCAAGCTCTTTCGAAATTCTACCCCTACAAGGGTGAAGTTGGGTAACAAAGTCTGAAATCAATATTGTTTCGGATTGCGCTGAAACTTGGCATGCAGATTATTTTTACTTAGGTATCCGCTAAGAAAGAATTTTTCAAAATTCACTCTTCAAGGGGATGAAGCGGGGGTTCAAAGTTTGGATAGTCATTTTATTCGACATTTCACACAAGTGCTTCTGTAAATAAATAAGTGAATATGAGTTTCAGACTTTTTCAATATGCCACCCTAAGAGGATAAACTGGGGTAACAAAGTCTAAAAATCAATATTGTTTCGGATTGCGCTGAAATTTAGAATGCAGATAGTTATTATGACGTAGGTATCCGCTCAGAAAGGATTTTCTAAAAACTCCTCCCGGATACGGAACGAGGATTCAAAGTTTGTATGACAAAACAAGATGAGATAAAGTACGTGTTGTAGGATTTTTAGAAATGGGTAAGGTTAAACAAAGTGTGAAAATTTGGGTTTTTCGGGTTTTATAAATATGAATCCCGAATTGCCTTAGTCACGCGATAACATGAAAACGCGTGAACTGATTTGGCTAATTCTTATTTGATGTCATTAATGATAGAATCGTTTTTACAAAAGAAAAGTTTTAAGTAAATAAAAGATAGTATATAAAAGATAGTTTTTAACGTAGGCGAAGCCGCGGGGTATTGATAGTTGATTATACTATTATATTTTTAGCTATAATTAAATCCTTACTTTTTCTTGTTAATTTAGGTACTTTATTGGTTAAAAAGCACGTTATTAGTTTTGATTAATAGTAGAATATACTCCATATATTAAGCAATGATCTGTGTAAACAAGACACTAAATTTTTGCACAAAAACATTGAAACAATTATATATATGTATATATTATAAGTCGAGTTAAATTAAATAGCAAATGTATGTTTTTCAATATTTAAAATAATTTGTAAATATTTTAATACGAATGCTGTTAAAGTAAAATAATAGTGTAGGTACTGCCCCTTAGACAAAATGTCTTTCGTCATATATCACTTCCCAAAAAAACTTGTAGCCCTTATTTAACCTTGTTTTATTTCCCAAATAAATCTTTAGCAAATTTATATTTTGCATTTTATTCACTTAGTCAAATTATCATTTGGCATAATTTTACTTTGTTAAGTTTTTAACCGACTTCACAAAAAAGGAGGAGGTTCTCAATTCGTCGAAATCTTTTTTTTTTTAAGTCAAATGTTTTGTGTTACTAAATAAATTAAGGTAGATTAGACTAAGAGAAAAGTAGATTAGGTTGGGTTAGAATAGAACAACGACCACAATGAAGATTTTTTACTCAGAATTTTTTATATTGTGAATTTGAGCTCTTATAGAAGTTCTCAACTCTAATTTATTTAGTCAATCAATTATTTGTTAAACAAAAACTTGCTAAAAGAGAGTTTTGGTAATCTAGAATAATGATATATCTCACAGATCTTACCCAAATCTATATGATCCAAGTCCAATATTATCGGATTCGTATCTCAAGATCTGCACATCCTCAGGATTAGATCTTTGAGGGGCTGCTGCAGCGAGAGCCACCAAAGAAAGAACCACCAACTGGAAACAAACCAATCCGTGTGAATCACTCAAACTTTCACATCACTATTCACTGAATGTCAACACCACCTAGACATATACTTAGAACAATCTTACAAAACATTCACCGATATAATCTAAATGGACGAATCACAATAAAACGAAATAAATAACTGAGTATTATAATTTTTTTAATTCACACACAAATAAATAATAGTACTCGTACTGACCAGTTTCATCATTATTCGTTTAATCGACTTTACCGAAACGCTTTAACTTTGAAATGTGTGCTGATCCAACCTTACTCATGTTTTATACTTTTCGGAATATTGTATTTCGACATACCATTATTAGTGATGTTCGCTCGTTAGATGTTTTGTTGACCACTCCTCCGTACGAGGGCAACCATAGTTTGAGGACATCTATGATGGGAACCTTACGAAATTATTGTTTTTAATTATTGGTATACATATGCATAGCTGGTGTAGGTTTTCGTTAATTATATAAGAGCTTGATTTTTGACATTATTTGCTGATGATGATTGACGCGATTTTTAGATTTAATTGAATGGTAATTTAATATATAAATATATATATATATATATACTAGCTGACTCGGCAAACGTTGTTTTGCCATATAAATAATTTCGTAGTAATTTCTAGTGTACACAAAAAATAGCTTACTTATTGTAAGTATGTATGGAGGAAAAATGATTAAATTACTAAAATGGCTATAAAAAAATAAGGATTGATTGTAGAAGGGTGAAAATTGAGGATTGTATGTATTTTTGTATGTTGTATCATAAAAAAATAGAAATTAAAAATTTTGTCTAAAAAATAAAAAAATAAATTTAGAGGTGGACTACCCCTAACATTTAGGGGGATGAAAAATAGATGTTGGCCGATTCTCATAGATACCGGATAAGCACAAAAATTTTCATCAAAATCGGTCAAGCCGTTTCGGAGGAGTATGGCAACGAAAACTGTGACACGAGAATTTTATATATTAGAGAAGATTAGACTAGCTGACCCGGCAAACGTTGTTTTGCCATATAAATAAATGGCTATTAAAAAATAAGGGTTGATCGTAGAAGGGTGAAAATTGAGGATTGTATGTATTTTTGTATTTTGTATCATAAAAAAATTGATATTAAAAATTTTGTCTAAAAAATAAAATAAAAAATTTAGGGGTGGACTACCCCTAACATTTAGGGGGATGAAAAATAGATGTTGGCTGATTCTCATAGATACCGGATAAGCACAAAAAATTTCATCAAAATCGGTCAAGCCGTTTCGGAGGAGTATGGCAACGAAAACTGTGACACGAGAATTTTATATATTAGATGTATATCTAATACTATAAGAATCTTTGTCCTGACATACTGACTGACTAACTGACTGACTGACAGACAACGCACAGCCTAAACCGCTGGTCGTCGAGACTTACATTTTGGAGGGTATATTTGTCTTAGTACGTACTAAAAAAGGATTTTCCGAAATTTACCCCTTAAGGGGATGAAATGGGGGTTCAAAGTTTGTATGGAGAAACAAGATTAGATAGTCTTTTCTATTCGAAATTTCATACAGGTGCTCCAGTAAAAAATAAGTAAATACGTGTTTCAGGTTTTTTTTTTAATTACACCCCTAAGAGTGAGAGAACAAAGACAACAACAAACAAGAGAGAAACAAAGTGTGAAAATCAATATTGTTTCCGATTGCGCTGAAATTTGGCATGCAGATAGTTATTACGACGTACATGCCCTCTGAGAAAGGATTTTCTAAAATTCACCCCTGAAGTGGATGAAACGGGGGTTCAAAGTTTGTATGGAGAAACAAGATTAGATAGTCTTTTCTATTATAAAACTTAACACAAATGCTTTAGTAAATAAAAAAGTAAATATGTGTTTCAGGCTTTTTTGAAATTCAACCCCTGAGAGGGTGAAATGGGGTGACAAAGTGTGAAAATCAATATTGTTTTGCATTGCGCTGAAATTTGGCATACAAATAGTTATTATGACGTTAGTATCTGTTAAGAAAGGATTTTTCAAAATTCACCCCTGAAAGGGATGGAACGGGGGTTCAAAGTTTGTATGGAAAAACAAGATAAGATAGTCTTTTCTATCCGAAACTTCACACAAGTAATTTAATTAATAAATGAGCAAATACGTGTTTCAGGTTTTTATGAAATTCCACCCCTAAAAGGCTGAAGTGGGGTAACAAAGTCTGAAATCAATATTGTTTCGAATTGCGCTGAAATTTTGCATGCAGATAGTTATTTTGACGTAGGTATCCAGTAAGAAAGGATTTTTCAAAATTGACTCTTAAAGGGGATGAAATGGGGTTCAAAGTTTGGATAGTCATTTTAACCGAATTTTCACATCAGTACTTCTGTAAATAAATAAGTAAATACGAAATTCAGGCTTTTTCAAAATGCCACCCTAAGAGGTGTAACAAAGTCTGAAAATCAATATTGTTTCGGATTGCGCTGAAATTTAGAATGCTATCTGCATTATTATGACGAAGGTATCCGTTGAGAAAGGATTTTAAATTTCCCCCCGGATATGGAACGGGGATTCAAAATTGGTATAGCGAAACAAGATGAGATGTTTTATTTGAAACTTTACATAGGTACTTCTCTTAATAAATAAGTAAGTACGTGTTTCAGGATTTTTCAAAATGGGGTAGGTAACAAAGTCTGAAAATTTTTGTTTTATAAATATGAATCCCGATTTACCTTAGTCGAGCACAAGCATGAAAACGGATGAACCGATTTGGCTAAATCTTATTTGATGTCTTTTATGATAGAAAGGTTTTAAAAGAACAGGTTTTACAAAAGAAAAGTTTAAGTAAATAAATGGAGTTTTTAACGCAGGCGAAGCCGCGGGGCACGTCTAGTATCCCCATCTAGTATGTGTATATATATATATATATATATATATATATATCATGATATATATATATATATTTATCAACAATTAATGAATATATGATCATGATCATATATTCATTAATTGTTGATAAATTATGCTAAAACTGACGAAGATTTTATTTTATTGATTCTGTATGAAGAGAGCTTGATCCTCAGCATGACCAATTTTTATCACTACGCGTGAACGCGTATGATACCGCCAGGCGAAGCTATCGTCAGACGACATCGCTTACTATCACGTGCGCTTCTTGCTTGTCATTTACTTCGTATCATAAACAAAAGGTTTGTGATATGAACAAAGGTAACTGTTCTCGCATCCTTTGACCTTAAATAACCCTAAGCGTGATCTCTGGATGGCGCTTAGTGAGTAACCACTGTTGGTACGTATCAGTGGCTATAACGGAATAGACTACAATCACTTGTCTAGTCGCCTTGGCTCCCTTGCATCGTTATTTCCAAGCAATCACGATTTGATCCGAGATCGTTACGTTATTTTAACATTGGCTGAGATTGGTGATAAGAGCCATATATCAATGTTTCGCCCGATTTGCTACCAAGAATTAGCTAACCACTATCAAGAAGAAAATTGTGCTATAACCTTATGGTGTTTTGGCAGTGCAATCCTTGAGAGTTAGACCATTCTTAGGCATAGCGTGTTCATCATACTTGACCACATCATCGCTTACCACCACGTGAAATAGTGGTCAAATGCTGCTAGTATATCAATCAAAAAATAGTGGAGAACTGTTTGTCTATCAGACATTAAAAATATTCCAATAGGTTAAGTGTCATAAAATTCAGTAGCAAAGCTCCAAAGCTTTTTTGCCGTTGTAATATTTGTCCTGAATCTTGAAGTATTTATAATGAGAGAGATGTGGTCACATATCTATGCTTGCTATCATCTTCATCATCGTCATTATCGTCCACTGTTGGAAATAGACATCTCCTATGGCAAGCTACTGAGCTCGATCTTCAGCTCTTTGTTTCCGACCACTGCCAGCCAGCTTGCCTATATCATCGCTCCACCTAACGTGCTATAGGTGAGGTCTACATCCTTCAGTGAACAAAAACAGGCTGATGATGATGATAATGAAACTCTTGTTGTTGTTTAGTGTGATATATAAATGTTTTTCGGACATGCACACACAACATTTGTTTGTAATGTATCGAGTTTTCCTAACGCGTTACACTAGTCAGAGCCGAACCACTTGATGTGAGCGCCGGATCCTCCATTAAACTGTTAAATTATTCGTGGATTACTTTAAAATGCGAATAGTACCCAGTCAGTGAAGTCTTGAATCAAGCGCTCGAAGTGTTCGCCTCGTCTTGTAACTTTCCTCGAATGATACATTACAAAGAAACGTTGCAAGCACAGAAATATGAACAAACTATTATAATTAATATTTTGTTGTTGCAAGTTAGTCTTTTAGAAGTTATAGGATTTAGAATGGAGTTTTGCTTGTGACAGCATTTGTGATAGGTAGATATTGGAGCGTATCATAGGCGAGCGCTTTGCTTTTCCTGATACTTTCTTTTGTAAGAAAAAATGAAAATATGTGTCCATATTTTCCTAACTATTGCATCGAACAACAGATTTTGAAGAAATCGGCATAAGCTACGGGAAGCTTATAATAAAAGATAGGTTTAAAACTGTACATATTTATTAAGTAAAACGAGTTCAATTTCCAAATGCCTGGTCAAGGTCCTATCCAATGAGTGTAGCTACATGATCGGGTATCGAACCCCCTGGGCCTTGTTCAATCTGGGGCTCAAAGCCGTTCACATCAGCCACGTAATGAATAGTGTAGGTGACTCCATCAGGTCCCACCCAGGAGTAGGAACCTCTCATCACTATGTGCTCATTATCAGATCCTTCATTTTTCAGTTCACCCTGCTGCTCATGCTTGGTGCCGTCAGATTGCTCGAATCTGGAAAATATTCAATGTTGTAGTTTTACGTATTTGTAGGTCGTAGTTTGTAGACAGGTAAACATATTTTTAAACATTAAATTAGGTTACAGAACCAGCATGCCGCCTGCCGTCAAGCTAGCAAGATGTTCGCTTGATGGCATAAGGCAATGATTTCGACCTACGAGTATCTTGCTATATATAGATAGATAGGCTAGCGTTGTGGTCGAAATTAGTGAACACGCTAGGCCTAGAATAGACGGACTTGTTAGAACTGCTGCCTTTATCCTGAGACACAAAGACTGAGAGTCTAGACTTAAGTCTTGCTTGCTCTGACAAAATTCACTGGGCATTGGCCTTTACAAAGTTCTGAGAGACTTTTTGGTTTTACGATTAAAAATGAACAAAGCGGTGATTACCCAGGTGAAAAAGAAGAAATCTTAGCTTTATGAATGTTAGAAGAGTAAGGATACATATATTGTGGATGGATTTAAAACCTTTACTATACAGTTAGAAGATAATTTAATCAAAAATATAATAGTAATGCACACAATGCATGCAAAAAATTACAGTGTTCATCAGAATTTATTGAAATGGTTCAAACTTAAGATGTTATTAGTACTTAAATCAAAATTTTTTTATAGAAATGTTTTAAGTATTACCAAAATCATCATGTGCAAGAACGAAGAAACTTTACAAAATAATTAAGCTGTTGACTAAAATTAGGACGTGGGTGTAACTGATATATCACGGAGATTTATTCGCTTATCAGTTAAGGTTATTATAGCTTCAAAGGCTTTATAACGATTAGGAAGGCCGCAAATTATTCGCATGATACGTTAAAAACATACAAAATACTAGATTAGGCAAAGTCACAAGTTATATTCTTGTTTTATAGATGGTAAATACTTTTTTGTGACTTATATTTGGTGCAGACTAAGCATAACAATTTATATGTAATTAACAAAAAAAGATAACTCCAAATGTAACTATTCCGTTATGACCTATTTTTAACCCCCGACGCAAGTATAAGGGGTTTTATAGGCTTGAAATGTGTATCTGCCTATCTGTGTGTCTGTCTGTGGCATCGTAGCGCCCAAACGAATGAACAGATTTTGATTTAGTTTTTTTTTTAATTTGATAGATGTCTTCATCGAGAGTGTTTTTAACTTTGATTCATGAAAATCCGTTTAGCCGTTTTAAGACTATGAGTTTTTTTCTAGTTGATGGCGATATGAAATCAACTTTCTCTGGTCTCATCAATTCAAAAATTGGTACATATCCTCTTAGTTCAACGATATTGCAAGAACATGGTATCATTGGCCTGATGCTGGGATATCTCCTGGAATCTGCAGAATACTCAACTCTTCACCAACTTACAGCGGAAATTTCGTGTTTAGGCTCATTGGAATAGTTGCAATGAACTGATTATACATAGATCAGTCGGGGGTGGTTTAACATTTTTAATTTAAGTATTATGATTTACAAAAATATGTACACAGTTCCCTTATGATAGATGTATAAACGTAATAGAATAATATATTTAAAAATAAGTAAAACTTCAGTATATGTTTAATTCTTCTGTTACTATGTCACTGACCTCCTCCTGGACGACTGGACCGAATGCGATGAATTTGTGTGTGTATGAGTATTTAGTAGATGATTAAATTCACAAAAGGGCCCGGAAATTCATCTAGAGAAGACGGATGAAGAAAGACTGACGAAACAGATTTATGAAAATTGAAACGAGTGTGAATGGAGCAGCCAATAGAGGCCGACTTAGGTGAACGTATCACGACCAGACGTTCTTAAGAAAGGTGAAGTCAAAAGTACCTATAACCGGCGAGCATGTATGAAGGCGCTCATGCAAGTGGACGAAGGGAAAGAGGTATGTCAGAATCGTAGCATGTGGAACGAAGTAGTCTCTGCCTACCCCAACGGGAAAAAGAGCGTGACTGTATGAATGTATGTATGTATGTAAGGGCCTGGCAGGTGGCACTACGATCGGGCAGGATATGATCTGTCTAATCGGCTAGTATTTTACTATATTACGGGTAATGTTACGAGACGAAGTAAACATAGGATTATCCGGGTTACCTAAGACCTAAGCATCATCCAATTCTGTTCAGTTTGAACACTGAAAAAAATAAATTTCTGCAGTTTACCCGTGTTTTTCTAAGTCTACCCAATACTGATTGGGTAATGTTAGAAAACCAAATTAAAATAACTCTGCGTGGCACCGCACCTTAACCTACTGTTACCGTATACAAAACCAACATTTTATTGGAATTAATAATAACTTGAAAACTGAACTGTGTTATCAACAACTGACATTATTCAGTCAGTATTGGGTAGACCTAGATGTACATGGGTAAACTGCGAATTCATATTTATTTTAGTCAGTTTCGAGCTTCAATCAACAGAACTGGGTAATGCTTAGCTAACTCAGATAAACCTAGGTTTACATCGTCTCCTAGCATTACCCGTAAAATATTCAAATGTCATGTAGTTTTTACACCGTACATTATTTTATTTTATAACACAAAAAGCAAGCATTTGTCGTGTTTACGTCCGCGAAGGTTAATTGACATTTGACCGATTTGAATTGAATTACCAAAAGTGATTCAAGCAATTTTAATGATGGAATAAGAATGTTATAATCATGACTATATCTTAGATACAACACTAAAATGTCTACTTAACGTTAACTTGAAAATTACCACTGTGAATACCTAATACAGAAGTTACAGTTACGATCATATATAAAACATAGTAGTCACATACAGAAGGTCAAAGGTTCAAATCGATTTAGTAAGCGAGGTCACAAATTCATTGGTTGCATTTTTTTACGAAAAAGTTAATTATACCTATTTAGAGACTCTAAAAGAGGAGAAGTATAACCTTTATTTTAAATCTTCAGTATAATCGGTTCCGTGCCAATTAAAGGCGCAACTTGTGGCGGTGTCTTAGCCTCAGCAAAATAATAGAATTATATTTTGTAGTATTAATTGGGTTATAAAATGTTTATGATAATATTTTAAAGCTATATTATTTTATATATCCGGACAAGCAAATGTTTGCCTGTAACCAAAGCTGTGTTACACATAACTTTGGTGATTTAGGACATCTGAGATGATGTTATGTGATGTGAGATGATGAGTCTCACATGCTTTGTAACTTTACTAAATGATTTAAGTACATTTTTCAGATGCGCAGTGTTTATTGCGATTTATGTTGTGGGGCGACATACGAATACTTAAACGGCCTTGATCGTTCGAGAGGATAAACAAATCTGATGATATATACATGCAGAGTATATATAGCATAACACATAGCTGCACAGCACCTTAAGCGACGTCCATAGGATTGGACGTGCTAATTAAATGTACAAAGAATAATTATTACGTATAGATGACATTTAATTCCAACCCGGGAAGGGTTGGAATTTGATTTCCACTTGGGAAAGTTCGCAAAAGTTGCCAATAAATCTGCCATCAAGTTATTTTGCTATATAATGGTATCAACAATAGATAAAGTTTATAATATTCTCACCAACTTCATCATAAAAGTTCGTAGAAACATGATTTACTTCCGTGAAATAACTGTGTAAAATGTAAATTCAATGTCATATCTGTCATGTTTAATTATACTCGATAAGATCAAAGGCGCATCTTTTTATTAGTTGCATTTATGTAATATGAATGGTATTCCTTAAGGTCACGGACATGTATGGACAAAGATATTATTATTAGGAAGGCATTCGTAATCACAAGCAATTTTGGTCTGTTTCTAGAAAAAGATCTAGAGGAAAACCCTAACCAAGATAAAAGGATGTAGTTTTTAAAGATATATTGATAAGTTTGCAGTAACTTAAGGATAGAGCAAAGTAGAAAAACAAAGAGCCGGAAAGCTAACTCACCATGACAATGTATATACCTAGGTGCATAAGTAAATAATGAGAGAGAGATTTTTGTACTTATTAACTATTGTACTTATTTAAACTTAAAGAATAAGGTGTTTCAATTTATAAACAACATTTAAATTCTATTATTTCATACTAACTGTGCCTCGTGGATTCACCCGCAAAAACTAAGTTAGAAAAAGTACTCATAAAAAGTATTTCAAGTATTACTTCTGTTTCTAAAATACTGTGTGCCAAATTTCATTTAAATATATTCAACCGTTTTTTTGCATGGTTAATAACAAAACATACCTACATACCTACAAACATACAAACTTTTACGTTTATTACATTAGTTCTTAAGGGTATTTATTTGGAATTCCATGCTGATTGTATTTCTTTGAAATTCAGAGAAGGAAGATAAAATAAACCGCATATCAATCAAATTACAAAGTGGTTACTGTACCTACCTAGTGCGATGATATCAAATATTATGTTTCTTTGAAGTGTTACTACACTTTGATGATTCATATTGGGACTTGACAACCAAGATGCTAACAGCATTGAATCACTAGTACTCGTAACATGATTTCCTTATCTCTTAAATGTACAACTGCAGGCTTACTCTATTGTATGTCGATAATGAGAAAACTGTTGAAACAATATTTTAAATAAGATCTAAATTTTCGTATCTTCATTATTTTCGTATCTTAAAATTTGAACATTATCTTTGGGGTAGTCTAATAAATTAGAAGTTGGTGGCGCGGTGGCTGCGAAACTTATACATAGAAATATTGTTATTACCTGAAATAAACACCAAAAAGAGATAAAATAATAATTCTAAATGTGAAAATTTATGGATCACAATCAAATTTGATGATAATTAATAACAAGGTAACATTTTAGTACGTAAATTATCGCAGAGTAGAATAGTGTTAATTTTTTATTGATTTTAGAAAAAGGGAGGTTTTAAAAACTCACGCGAATATTGTATTTCTTATCATTTTTTTTAAAGCATCGTTACACTTTATATTTTTGTACATTATTATATAAAATCTAATTTAGTTTAATTTAATAACATTCAAGTCTCATACGGTACGGTAAAATTTTTGATTGTATTTTTTGTTTGCTTTATCATTTTTTGTTTTTTTATTGGAAGTGTAATAAAGGTAAGATTAACTAAAAAGGAACCGACTTCAATGCCGCGCTATTCATTTTCAGTACCAATTTTGAGGCGTTTATCTCAATATCTCAGGAGATACTTATCAGACCTCGATAAAATTACCATGGTACCACAGTTGGGATATCTCCTTTCCAACAAAAAAAAAAGAATATACAAAATCGGTTCATAAACGATGAAGTTATCCGCGAACAAACATAAAAAATATATATACATATATACGGTCGAATTAAGAAACCTAAAAAATAAGTACATTTTATAAAGATTCGATGGGATCCTTAGAGATATTGAGTCAAAGAACAATATATCATACTTTATAATAAAAAAAACTATGAAGTTAAAGTTACACGAAACTTAATTTTTTCTTATATATTTTTTTAAATTCCTTAATAAAAAAAGTGACAAAACACCCTCGTGCGGCATGTCAAGTCTTTTGAAGCATTTTCAGGTTCCCGCGGTTAGCAAATAAAATGGGTAAATACTGACCAGAATCATTTTCTACAGGTATTCTATGACGACACTAAGCAGACTCAAAAAATCAAGCATACGTAATACTTATCTGTTTTCCACATGCCTTTATACCCGCTTAACAAGATTCTCAATTTTATCATGATTTACCGAAGTTGGTTAAGGTAAACATCTAGATGATCAACCGGCTTGGTAGGTACCTACTTTGCTAAAATGTAGATTCCTTGTATTTTTAGTAGGCTTCACTCATAGATTACCTCTTTATAGAATCCGCTTGATACGTACATAACAATAACCATTCACAGCAAAATAAGGTAAATCAGTAGCAATATCTCCGCTCGCTGTTTCAAAGAAGTGTCAGATATGTTTATGGTAAAAAGGCTGAGATGGAGCTTTCTGGCCACGGGCCATGTTGATGCCCGGGGGCATCAAATCACACCGTTTCTATGATGCCCCCGAGTCACACCGTGCCTTTTATGCCTTGAGTGTGGATGTTTTTTATAGTTATGCGCTTTAGATACATAGGTAAACCCTCTATTGCTACACCATAACTATGAGCTAAATGACATACACAATGGCTTGTTTAAAATGTGTTACAATGGGTTGTCTTATCGCTAAAAGTGAACTCTTCCAGAAAAACTTTGTACGAAGAGGATCGAATAGATATATATTGACGTGGTGTGTACCTTCTACATATTATATAAGAAAACTTATTCATATTAACTCCATTAATTATATTTTGTTTTTGTGTTTTTACTATTTTATTAAGGTCAATTATTATCAATGAGTTTGGAGCTCAATAAGGCACGGGATACACAAAGTGATGACTTTCGAAGTGTGTCCCTCATTGTCACACTTTCTTCACGCTTTTTGTTTCTGGCTACATTTGTATGAGGTTTACACATATTGTGTAGTGAACAAGTTTCATCGATAGCAAATGGTAGGGGAGCCAAATAACCGAAACAAGTACCAAAGCGGCTAGATCGCTTTGTTTGCTCGTGATACCCTCTTCTCTTCACCTACAGTTCATCCGTGAACATGGCGCTTGTAACAGCTCTGAAATATCGGAAACTCACAATAAACGAAAAACATGGTATATATCCCATTCCGTAAATGAATCATAATCAGTGACCATGAAAACTTAAAAACTTATGGTATACAAATATATTGAACTTCACCACCAAAGATTCATTTGATTGACACATTAAATACGAATTATCACAATTCTCAGATCTGACACATGGTCGAACTTAAAGTTTGATTAGTGATGTGTTTGTATTGTTCTGTATGTGGCTTCTATTATACAAGTAAGTGGGGCTATTGGTGACTTCAATGTACTGTAATGTAATGCTTTTGAAATAGATATAGGTAAGTTATATAATTGCTGGCAGATAACCTACGATATATACGTATGTTCATACACAGATTGTAGAATGAATAATAACAATTAGGTTACATTATTAAAAAAAAAAATATAATTTACTGAACTATTTATCAGTGCTAAGGTACCATTTGGCACTGTACCCTTAGTACGAGTTTTCATACCAACTCGATATCGTATATCGAACAAATTTTGTATGAAAAACACTACAGCGCCTCTAGTGGTTTTCACACTTCACTAAATTTAGACCAATCAGGTTGCCAGAATAAGTCGAAAACTATGTGAGATCTGTTTAAAGCGTTTACGATAAAAACTCGTACTAAGGGTACTGATCTAGTGGTTGGCACCTGAGTTCTAAACTATAATTAAATAAAACTGGCCAAGTGCGAGTCAGACTTTTGTCCCGCACACGGAGGGTTCCGAATGCCATCTAACGAATATGTAACAAACTTCTAACACCAACTAAGTAAAATAACACTAAAGCTACTTCTACTCGCCAATAGATGTCGGGAAGAGCTTAAGTTGATTATGGAAAAAGTTGATTATTGAAAACACGAATTAAACAACATTTTATGATAATGAATCCTAGCTAGATCGATTTATTGCCTCCGAAATCCGCTGTATAGATATTCAGATTCAGATTCCAAGATTAAGGTAAACACGATAGCGCCATCTATGAAGATTGATAAATGGCGCTAACGTAAAAAACACGATTTTTGTTTTAAACCCTTTAATTTTTAACTTTGTTCTGTTCGTAGTATTTGTTGTTATAGCGGCAACAGAAATACATCATCTGTGAAAATTTCAACCGTCTAACTATCACGGTTCATGAGATACAGCCTGGTGACAGACGGACAGACAAACAGACAGACAGACAGATAGACAGACAGACGGACAGCGGAGTCTCAGTAATAGGGTTCCGTTGGTACCCTTTGGGTTCGGAACCCTAAAAACTATGAGTATCAAAACTATAAGTTTTTGCGTTTGATTTTTACATTTCCGAGTATTACAATATAAGTATTAAGTAGTACTTGAATAAGCAAAAATCGTGCACAATCACTCACAGTTTAGATTTAAAACTGAGGTGCTAATAACTGGATCAGTGCCAATATTTAGTAATTTTACCCTACAATATGTTTTCGTTAATTATTAATAATGGTATATTTATGTATAAGTTATATAAAGTAATATATGTACATGTATGAATGGAATATATATATTTGTATATATTTATTGTATATATATATATATATATATATATATATATATATATATATATATATATATATATATATATATATATATATATATATATATATATATATATATATATATAATAGGTATGTATGTATCGCTCTTATTGTATTTGTTTACCATCGATATTAACAATGATGTATCTCCACTCGTCTACCGGTTGCCTGGAAGAGATCGCTGTTTAGCGATAAGGCCGCCGATTGTACATTTAGTTTTTTAAGTATTTGTAAATACCGCTGTATTCTAATGTACAATAAAGTGTTAATCTATCTATCTATCTTATAATCTTTAAACAGTATAAAACAAAGTTCCGTTTCGCTTCCGTTGTCGCTTATGCTTAGATCTTTTAAACTACGCAACGAATTTTAATGCAGTTTTGAGCAATATATAGCTTCATTAAAGAAGAAGGTTTATACGCGAGCAAAGCAGCGGAGTGCAGCTAGTATAATATAAATTAGGATTGTTTTTGAATTTTGAGTAGGTAGTTGTCAAAGATGTTAAATCGAAACATCTATAATATCCCTCAGTTGTTTTCATGGAAGACAGTTAATTTGTATTCTCTCTCTAAAAGCTAAAATAATAAAATATATATATGTTTGTATTAGGTTTTAATTACTTATTAGCCTATCTAGAGAAGATTGTATTATAACCAGGCGATATAATACTTGTATAGTGTAGTATCCTAATATTGTAAATAAATATCTAATTATTGGAATAATGCCCCAATCTTTAGGATGACTTTATGCTTGATCTTAAATTGTGACGGAAAATATTGCTGGGAAAACAATAAGCGTAATATATATACTATTGCCAAATATCTTATCAGACCCTATCTACACTAATTCAATTTTTGAACTTTATTTACCAACTTTATTTATTTTCTGATAATGTAGATCTGAAAATAGCATCAATTAATGTTAAAACCAAACTAATGCTTTTAAACCATGTATGTATACCTAACATATACCTAACCACTCATTTAATTAATGTCATACATGTATTTTTTATTAGACCTGTAATAACTAATGAACAGTAGGTATGCAAATGTATAAAAATGTTGTCAGACTTACAAAAAATATCATAAAAAGTTTAAGTTGCAGCTATGAACGGATATTGATAAGTATACTCGAAGTGCCCGCCAATATAATATTCTATCCTATATAACATTATAAACGCGAAAATTTGTGAGAAAGAATCGATGCATGAATGGCTGTTTACGCAAAAATAAGAAAATGGATTTCAATTTAACGTTCAAATATTATAGCTTATATATTAGAATAGCACATAGGCTATGATTATAAAGATATTTTGTAAATTGCTCGAAATATAACGATAAGTATCAAATTAGTTGAAAAAACCTTGACGTCTGAGATCTATCTATTCAGCGTGCGCTGCGTATAAACTCATAGAGTTACAATAAAATATTGTAGGTATAGTGTAATTGTTTGTGTTACATAATAAAAAAAATACAAGTTCACATGTATTAATCAAAAGATTAATACATGTGAACTTGTATTTTATGTGGAAGTCATATAATCAAAATTGTGACATAGCAAAATTAGTTAAATTGAATACTGCATATACAATGTATGTTTTATGTATTATAAATTAATCAACTTCCAAATAAATAATTTTATCGCTTTTTGTAAGAAAATATTTGTGTTTAAAACTTAGTAATTTGAGTAAATAGTTTAAATGTTACAGTAAGAATAGTAGAACACTGCTTGTTGGGCAGTGTATGTATACTTGTACTATTCATTATTCAGTGGTATGTATGTGACCCGAACACGGGCAGACGCGTGAGAGTAGACGTCATAATATATCATAATAGCCAGCAGAGTAGAATAGGACACAGAATATTTATGTACGTGGGCAAAGCCACGGGATCCATCTAGTTACGTGATAAACTCATGTGTACGGGTAGACAAGTGCAAGGCTAATGTGCAAGGATAATTTTAGACTTCTAAACTAACTTGTTTATGTCGTTATTGAGCTGTTTTATTGTTTTAATAGTTCCTCTAAACTCGCTAGGTAGTTTTTGATCCAATGCTATTTATGGTTCTTTATAAATTTTTAGCAAAAATAGTTCATTATAAATTAAAAATTTTAAAATGAAAGCGGTTGAAACATCAATCGAAACAGAATTAAATGAAAATTACGTTCATTTTTAAAAGTCATCTGTTGTTGAACTAACATTTTTTTTAAGAAAACAATTCATAAGGATCGTTTCAAAAACTGACTTTGCATTCTATATTAGTAATTTTTACTACTACTACTACTACGGCAATATTAATTTTAAGTAGCCGTCTGAGGTGTTTATCGTCATATCTCTGAAGATACTCATCGGATTTTGATAGAATTTAAAGGACCACACTTAAGATGTAGCCTTACTCATGAATTAAAGAATAATTGCGTCTGTTACTTTTCAATGAAACGTTAACATCTTTCAGGAGATACTCATCAGATCTCAATAACTTGTATAAAAGACCACTGCGAAGATAATAATATATCCAACTCATAAATAGTTAAGATAGTTTAAAAACTACAAAAATCTACTTCCCATGCCGCGCGAGTCAGTTTCAGTAGCAAATCTGAGATGTTTATCTCCATATCTCTGGAGACACTTTTCAAATTTTAATAAATCTTAAATGGGACCACGATGAAGACCTACCCTACCTTTTCCATTGAAAAAATAAATAATTCGAATCGATTCACAATTGGCGAAGTAATCGCGTAACAAACATAAAAAAAATAAATTGTCCAAATGCAAGTCGGACACGCACTCGTAGGGTTCTGTAACACAGTGTGGGGTGACACACACTTTATACCACTTTAGACGCACCTATCTTTTAAATGATTGACTTTGAGAAAAAAATGATTTTAGGAACCTTAATGTCATTTTTAAAGACCTATGCATAAACACCCCACACGTATAGGTTTGAAGAAAAACATTTTTTTGTTCCAGTTCCATGTATAGGATACAATTCCCTTAAACTTTTTTTTTTGTATAAAAATCGGAAAGCGGTTTACAGAATACATCTACTTCAATTCAGTAAACCTAATAGTTTCGGAATAAAATGGCTGTGACATACGGACGGACAGACAGACAAAAAGACAGACATGGCGAATCTATAAGGGTTCTGTTTTTTGCCATTCGGCTACGGAACAGAGACGAATTTGAGAACCTCCCCCTACTAGGAAATCGGTTCAAAAATAATAATTTCAATAATTTTACAATTATAGCCGAAACATCGTGGTATATGTCAAACAAACGAATTGATGATAACCAGTATTTTTTTGGAAGTCGGTAAAATATATGGAGAAAAATAACGCACAAAAACGTCCAATTTCTGTGAAATAATTAAATACAAGAAGTCTAACTGCAATAAGCTTATTAAACATATCCGTATCTAATATCTAAATAAATAATCGAATATGTTTTATTACCTAAATGTCACTACACTAATATGTCAAGAGCATATCAAATCAGGATATTAATTGGGTATAACAACGATACTAATCTTGATTGCTATCGTTTATTTTTTCAACCAAATTGGTAAAGTATGGTGGTGGTGCCATTGTAATTTCATCGAGATTTGCAGAGTATCTACAGAGATATTAAGATAAATACTTGAAAGTTGGTGCTAAATAAACTGGCCAAGTGCAAGTCGGACTCGCACTCGTAGGGTTCCGTAACACAGTAAAGTATTCTATAACTATGATTTTTCGCAACTAAAATATTAACTTTGCTTTTCATAGTGTTTGTACACATTTTACCACTTTAGACGCGCCTATCTTTCAAATGATTTACTTTGAGGAAAAATGATTTTAGGAACCTCAATGTCATTTTTAAAGACCTATCCATAGACACCCCACATGTATAGGTTTGAAGAAAAAAAAAAAAAAATTTCAGTTCCATGTATGGTATGTAAATTTTGTGGGGGTATGTATATAAATTACGCCGACAAAGTGCTGAAATAAAATTTTGAAAAATATTTTTTTTTAGGGTAGCTCCCCTATATGAGAAGTGGGGATGATTTTTTTTTTCATCGTCTACCCCATCGTGTGGGCTATTGACCCCCCCCCCCCCCTCTAAAAGCTAAACTGCTGGCTTGAAAAATCTGAAAAAATTCGTGATAATAGTGAATTTCATGAACTTTAAAGGAAAACTATAGCGGTTAAGACAACTTTATTAGTGTAGCAGCAATAGTCGTTGAACTTGGATGTTGGATAATTTTGTACCAAATACTAAATCCTTAGAATAAATCCTTTAAATTGACAAAGACGAAGTACCTAGTTGCTTGTTTTTATAGGACAAGGACCTGCATTGAATAACGGGCTACTATGGAACCCTACACTGCGCGTGGCCCGACACGCACTTGGCGGGTTATTTAAACTTTACAATACTTTTACGGATGTATTTTTTTAATGTTTTAAGTTTTACTTATAAAAAACTTTATAGGAAATTTTATGGCAAATTCAAAAATATATATATTTTTATACCATACACTTTTATAGATTAAATAAATTAGCAAAACAAAACTGAAAAAACTGTTCTCAATCCGCTAGACAGCTGTTACAGTGGCTTGTCTCCATATCTTTGGAGATACTCATCAGATCTCGATTAATTTTCATTGCGACTTCACGAAAAGTATACATTCCCAAACATAACCAAAAATGTATCAAGTCGGTTACTAAATGACGGAGTTATAAGGTGACAAAATGTTCTGGCATTTAGTCAAGAAGTGCGAGTGTAGGGAAACAGCACAATGTTGAAAAACATGCTATTTAATTTTGGTGAGAACGCATTCTCACCAAAATTCCACTGAAAATCTTCAGTAAACACCACATCTTTACTGAAGGTATGACTTAGACTAGATTTTGCTTTAAAACTGACCTGAAATGTGACCTTGACCCATATCTTGACCAATTTACACTAATCATGTGGAGCCATAATAAAACTAAAAAAAAAAAAAAAAATTATACAAAAACACCGCCATATGGCCCCGCCATCTTTGCCAAACGTCATGTCATGTCAAAAAATATTAGGTATGCTAAAAACGTTGCACCCTAACAAGACTTTGCCCGGTAGAACATTCCTGTGAAGACAAATTAATTCGCCCCACCTTTGTTTCTATCTCGCTCACAGTTACCGTAAGAATATCTGTCAAAAACCAAAATCAACGAGAAGGATGTAAAAACATTATTCAAGGTCATATTTTTTAGTCTTCAAAAGTATATGCAATAGCAACCTCCATTGTGTATAATCTTCTTGGTACTCTTCTTCTAAAACCATTACAAGTTCCTATGTTTGAGGTATTTATCTCCATATCTCTGGAGATACTTATCAGATCTCTATGAAATGACAATGGGACCACCTCGAAAACATACCCTACCGAATACAAAAAGAATCATTCGAATCAGTTCAGAATTGACGGAGTAATCGCGTAACATACACAAAAAAAAAACAAAAGGAAAAAAAACATACAGACGAATTGAGAACCTCCTCTTTTTTGTGAAGTCGGTTAAATTTTTTAAAAAGGATTCTTTCGGAACAAATTTTTTTTAAATAAAAAAAAATAATTTTTCAATCCGATCAATCCGAATAATTCGATTTGGAAGGATTTTGTATTTGGTACAAAATTATCCAACACCCAAGTTCAACGACTATTACTACTAAACTAATAAAGTTATCTTAACCGCTATAGATTCCCTTTAAAGTTCACAAAATGCACTATTATCACCAATTTTTCCAGATTTTTCAAGCAAGCAGTTTAGCTTTTAGAGGGGGGGACGCCTTACTGGAACAAAAATGTTCACTTTAAATTTTAATAGTTCGTAAATGGAGCATTCCATCGAAAAATGGTATTAAAAACCGTTAAATCATTTTAAAAGACCTATTTAACGATACCCCACACGATGGGGTAGACGACGAAAAAAAAACATCCGCACTTCCCATGTAGGGAAGCTAGCGTAAGAAAAAATATTTTTCAAAATTTTATTTCACCACTTTGTCGGCGTAATTTCTATACATACCCCTACAAAATTACAGCAGTCTAGTATTAACGGTCTCTTAACAAAAATTCAGACAGACAGACAGACAGACAGACAGACGGACATGACGAAACTATAAGGGATCCTTGTCAGGACTACGGAACCCTAAAAAAATGTTTACTCTCGAATTGAGAACCTCCTCCTTCTTTTTGAAGTCGGCTAATTATTATCACGTTCATTAGTGTACAATGCACCCAAATGAAGCAATACATGAATTGAAATTGACACGATCTAAGATTATCCTTTTTTACCCGACTACGGCGAAGCAATAAAAAATAAGTTTAAAAACTAAAACCCGACTACGGAAATATCACGCTCTAAAAAGTATCAAACAAGAAAATATTCTCATCTGAGATCGCTATGTACAAACAAAGTATGTATTTAATATTTATCGTGTAGCAACTTACTTGTTATAAATATTTTTTTGTATTTCATACATATTCTAGTGGTGCTCAGAGGATAGCCGTGGTCGTATGTCACCTACTACCGTAACAAAACAATACATTCTGCAAAGTAGCATACGACCACGGGTATCTACTGAACACCACTATGAATATGTATGAAATACAATAACATATTTATTGCAAGTAAGTTGCTTATATAATACACGATACATATTGAATAGTTTGTACATAACGATCTCAGATGAGAATATTTTCTTGTTTCATTCTTTCAGGAGAGTGATTTTTCAGTAGTCGGGTTTTAGTTTTTGAACTTATTTTTTAGGGTTCCGTACCCAAAGGGTAAAACGGGACACTATTACTAAGACTCCGCTGTCCGTCTGTCTGTCTGTCTGTCTGTCTGTCTGTCTGTCTGTCTGTCTGTCTGTCCGTCTGTCGCCAGGCTGTATCTCATGAACCGTGATAGTTAGACAGTTGAAATTTTCACAGATGATGTATTTCTGTTGCAGCTATAACAACAAATACTAAAAACAGAATAAAGTTAAAAATAATAGAGGGTCCCCGACCCCATACAAGAAACGTGTTTTTAGGGTTCCGTACCCAAAGGGTAAAACGGGACCCTATTACTAAGGCTCCGCTGTCCGTCTGTTTGTCTTTCTGTCTGTCTATCTGTCTGTCACCAGGCTATAGCTCATTAACCGTGATAGTTAGACAGTGGAAATTTTCACAGATGGTGTATTTCTGTTGCCGCTAGAACAACAAATACTAAAAACAAAATAAAGTTAAAAATTAAAGGGGTCCCCATACAAAGAACGTGTTTTTAAACGCCATCTATCTAATTAGTTTCGGCAAAATGACATAGATGGCGCTAGTAAACGAGCCCCGTCTTTCTAGATCGCTACCAAACCAAATATTCTTGGTAATATCAATTAATCAAATATATGAGGTTGAAACTCTGTTATGTTTCGTATTGTACGGAACCCTCCCTAAGTGTGCGATAAGAGACGCGATGCTGACTCGCACTTGGCCAGTTTTATTTTCGGCATTTCACGCCATCTATGAACACTTAGTTAGGTAAACGTCCCATAGATGGCGTTATATTGAAATGTCGATCCCTAACACCTTTGTTAGACGTTAGATGGCGTTATAAGAAATAAAATGTTTATTAATTATTATTTTTTGCTGGCGAAAAATGGTATTTTTTACTCGATCTTATAAAATACTGTAGTGTGGTACGTAATCCTACTAGTGCGAGTCCGACTTGTACTTGGCCAGTTTATTATTTATGTGTGTGGTGATTGTATAGAATGAGAACATCTATTACTTTTCAGACCGTGTTTTTGTGACTTCATTTACCATGAGATTACTAAAGAAAGGTCCTCATTCACTATCTACTAAACGCCGATTATGGTTAAAGGACCACACCTACTCAAGAATGATTAAAATAGTTTTATTTTCAGTGACAATTTTGAGGTGTTTATCTCCATATCTCTGGAGATACACGTCAAATCTTATTGACTTGTATAATGGGACCACAGTGCAAATGTACCCTACCAGGCGTTTTCGCGTAACAAATTTACAAAAACACATACAGACGAATTGAAAACCTCCTCCTTTTTGAAAGTCGGTTGAAGAAACAGGGAAGTAGTGTAAACCGCTTACTTCAGCACTTTGCCTGTGTTATTAGCATCATGCGAAATAATTTTATAATTTATTTTTAAGCAGAGGTGCTAATAACAGGCGAAGAGCTGAAAATATCAGATTTATCCTACGTGTATCTTGTGGAGTCGATCATAGGAAACGGACATTTATAAAAAATAAGCTAATAATATATCACAAATATTTCATTATTTTATACATAATGTACATTAACAAGTCTTTTTTTTCTAGAACCTAAGCATGATTTAACCGAGAAGAGAAGCGACAACTGCGGGTGGTACGCCACCACCGGGTCCTTGTTCGATCTCTGGTTTGTATCCCTCTTCACCAGCGGTGTAGTTCACTATGTAAGTGACGCCATCAGGGCCCACCCAAGCGAAGCTACCGCTGACTGCAAGGCTCTCGTCTTCACGGCCTTCATTTTTCACCTGGCCGTTTTGTTCAGCCCTAGTGCCGTCAGACTGCTCAAATCTGGAAACACACGTGATTCAAATATGTATTTATTTCTGACAGAAAATCACTTGAAAGCGTCACCCCTTGAGTATAAATAGGGGTCATAGATCCGTAAGAATTATTTGCGCAGCAAATTTGTTTAGTTTAGCCACATGCGAGGCTGGGTTGGGATGTTGAGTATAGGGCAATTTAAATCGGATATATTTGAATTCGAAAGACTCATTTTAAATAATTAATACTCTTCTTTTTTGAAAAGAAGGACACATTATTTGAATATGAATATCAAACACAAAGAGCAATAATTACTATTTAGTAATTATTGCTCTTTGATCAAACATTTTAAATCGGAGCATTGTAAATGGTCTATTACGAGTGAATTTGCCGCTAGGGTTGCTAGTGCACTAAATGGTCCGTGAAATGTCATATGTCATTTTTGTTTTAATGTCTTTTTTTTGTTTCTTTATGACTCCACACGATTAGTGTATTTAGCCAGTATTGAAAATTTTCAAGTTTTTATGAATTTTAGTCTTAGAGATGGGTCGAAGTCACATTTCAGGTCAGTTTTCAAGTAAAAGTCTAGTCTAAGTCATACCTTCAGTAAAGATGTGGTGTTTACTGAAGATTTTTAGTGGAATTTTGCTGAGAATGCAAAAAGCATGGTTTTCAACATTGTGCTGTTTCTCTACACTCGCACACATTCACCGGCACTAAATGGTTAATAATCCACATTTATTACACATTAACACGCGGAAGAACACAAGTTTTAGGAAAAAATACAATGAGATCACACACACTTTTCTACGTTCCCGCCAAAAAATGTCATTTTATTTACGTTTCTTCTTCGTTATCTTCTTCTTGTTATGGTTTTAAACACGGAGAATAGACTAGTCTTTTAAACGTTGCTTGACATTTTCTGCCAGTGTCATTGTATGACTAGTGAACAGTGCATATATGCCTTTGAAATTAAATTATAAATTGTATGGCTTGACAGTTGTCATATGGACCATTTTACTCAATAGCGCCACCTGGTAAGAAATATAACGGTAGCCCCCATTGAAATAATCCAAGTCATCGGAGAAGCTTATATTACGCGATTACTCCGTCAATTGTGAACCGATTCGCATCATTGTTTTTTTAATTGGTTGGGTACATTTCCTTGTAATTTAATCGAGATCGAATAAATTTCTCCGACGATAAACGTTTCAAACTTGCTACTGAAACTGACTCACGCGGCGTGGAAGTCGATTGTTTTCATCTTTAAATTTAATTACCTATTATTATCTTAACACAAATAAACAATAATACATGTTTATATGTTCTAATATGCGTGTGCGAAATGTGTCTGTTATAAAAACGGTTTAGCATATAAGTATCCATAATCAACCATTTAATGTATATAAATTATATAAATATGTATATGTATGTATTTATATATATATTTATATATATATTAGCAATTTGGTGACTTATATGTGATATTATATGAATGTATGGCGAAAGCTTTATGTGATTTGTGATATTTTTGAAAAAGTACTCTTACCTCGTTTGGGCAAATTGTTTTTTGATCTATTTAAAAAATAAGACCAATTGGCATCAAACATATTTTGTGTTTGTGTTTTTTTCATGTTTTTTTTTACTGTGAACCTGTTTTTAGACGATACGGGAATGGGTTTTTCAAAATTCCACCCAGTAGTATAATTTGGTGTAAGTGTATAGAACTCCAGCGATTTTACAAGATTTTAAAGTAGTTTATTTTATTTTTTTAATAGGTTGATTATTGGGCTGACATCTTTTTTTTGGCATAATAAGTATACGAGTTTAATACTCGTATTTTTGATATTTTTTAACATTTCTCAAATATAATTTGCTTTATTTACTCACAACCAATATTTGAATTAAATGTTTTCAATAAAAAAAAAATAGCTACAGTTCTTGAAATTCACACGTCCATCATAAGATTTAATAAAAAAAACAGTTTTTTAGTTTCTAAGATTTGGCATATTTCTATTACTAATAATATCTATATATCTACAAATGACTGAACATCATAAAATGATTGGCCTCCAAGCTGCTTCCATGTCAGAGACAGCTTAAAATTAACAGTGTCATTATGCTATTGTGTGATATAAATATTTTATTTTATGAAGTGAAAACATCTTTAGCGGCGTTGTGCACTTTTCATGGGTTGGGTAAAAAATGTTAAACTAGTATCAGAAATTCGTAAGACAGAGGGCAGGGCGCTTCCGCGAGGTGTCATTCCAAAATATTCAATAACCGGCCAAGTGCTTGTCGGGCCACGCGCAGTGTAGGGTTCCGTAGTATCCCGTTATTCAATGCAAGTCTTTACCCGTTATAAACTAGCAACTAGGTACTTCGTCTTTGTCACTTCCCACGTAGGAAAGCTACCGTAAAAAAAAATTTCAAAATTTTATTTCACTACTTTGTCGGCGTAATTTATATACATACCCCTACAAAATTACAGCTTTCTAGTATTAAGGGTCTCTTAGCAAAACCTCGGACAGACAGACAGACAGACGGACATGACGAAAGAATAAGGGTTCCTTGTCAGGACTACGGAATCCTAAAAATGACGTGTTCAAGTTTTCACTTCTGCCGGCACTCCCGGAGTGCAACCCATTGGTATTTTCTTTTATTAATATACTTTACTTACGCGTATCTGTAATTTCCGTATCCTAGGTTGTCATTCTCGTATTTCAACAGTGAGACATTTTCGTTGTTGGGGTAGTTAACCCTTGAGGCAGGAGCAGCAGCTGCCACCGCAATCAGACAAAGTGCAATTAACTGAAATATAAGCGTAGGTTACATACACACAAGGAATAACTATTTCATTGTGATAATTTAATCGCAAAAAATATATATATAATATAAGTTACACGTTCACGCTAAATTATTAAACATTACACAAAAATTGTTATTAAGATAAAAAGATAAAGCATTAAGCACATATTTTAATAAAACTGTGAAAAGCACATAAAAGAAACAATAAAAGTGATTCACAAATATTAAACATTGTTATCGATATAGTTATAATTTGCTACAAAAATATTCTCGCAAAATAATAATATCACTGAACGAAATAGACTACAAATAAAGAAACAAAACAAACCAATTTCATATTGAAAAGCTCCTAAAGCCGTGAATGGAGATGAAGGAATAACGAAATTTAATATAAGTCGATCTTTATATCTAGCATAAGATATTATTCACTAGGCATTATAATGGTTACACGCGACATCGCTTGCGAGCTTATGAAAAAGCCCACGGGCTATTTTAAATAGTAATTTATTGAGACAGGTATTTTAATCCATGGTACTATTAAATCTATCTTACTTTAATTTTGAAAATGAATTATTTAATACAACAAAATGTGCTAAAGGAGTTCACCTTTAACCACCACGGAAATTTAACCCAACGAATTCCAGAATGCGTCAAGTAGAAACTACGGCGCATGCATGAGAGTTGAACGTTAAACTACAGTTTAAAAGATTGAACTATGGCGCATACCTAAATTCACCGTAGTTTAAACTTCTATCCAAGGTATTACCCAAGCGTACTCTATATATATATGGTATATGTGGTCGACCAAATTGTCACTTACTATCAAATGAGATAGTGGTTAAACGCTTGACTATAATAAATAAATAAAAAATTAGAGTTAACAGTTAAACTTGTAAATTTGGAAACTTCATTTTTTAACTGACTTCAAGGAGAAGGTTATCAATTTGGATGTTTATATTGCGTCATATATACTGATTTGAAATTTTTTTTTTCAAAAGAAGTTTATTCAGAATATGTCCCATGTTAAATTCATCGAGATCTGATGAGTATCTCTAGACATATGTAGAGGTGACTTACAACTTGAAAATGAATAAATGACTAAAATGGATTTATTATGTTTTCTAAAATGTTTTTTATCAATTATAGCACACTATATTCGCATAGACAAATTTATTATGATAAATGAGGTGTGACAGTTTTATAAAGAATTTTCTATAAATCTATCTATTTATATTAATAATGTTTTAATTGTGTTAGGTAAAAATGTATATGTACATACAGTTTACCTCTTCTAAATCATATTAGTATACATAGTGATATGTCTCTAATGGTATAGGTGAAGGTGAACCGCCGGGCGATGAAATATATTTGGTTGCCAACTATACTTAAATGATTTCACATACCTATTACCTTTTCTCCCTTCGATGTTACGTTTTTAATCCGCTTAGTGAAATCCGGTTATTTACTAAACTAGCCAATATTTATTGATCGACATAAATGTCTTACAATGTAGCAATAAATCAAAAGGGACTAAGATTAGTTGCTTGTATGGTATAATTAGTGATTTTGTATCTGAACTTTTCATCCTTTATTAGAAAAAGGTGAATTAGTGTCTTATTGGAAGATTATACTTTACTTTAACTGTAGATAAAGTAATAAAATATCATAATTTTACATTTAATTTATAATAATTATATTATAATTATATAAGAGGTAGGTATTCCTATATTTTTCATTTTTCGAATTATGTCATTCATAGCCGTAAACTACTTGTATGGATATAGTGCGTAGAATAAGAACTGATCAAATCCTATGTTAGGTATTACATCAAAACACATCAAAACCTAGATAGACAGACAGACCCTACGATATATAACCATGGAAAGTTTTGAGTTAACAGTTGCTTGTATGTATATCTTTCTTAAAACCAATAAATTAGAATCAAATATATATTACACTAAAATACATATACAACGCCTTCGTGAATCTAACTTCCGCATAAATTAAATATACTCAAACAACCTTTTTTTACTCCTGTCACCAAATATAATGATATTATTTTAACAATTTTACGCCGATCGTTTATGTAAGTACCTATTTTACACATATTATACAGTTAATATGTGCACCAGCGGTTTTTGAATGAGCAATAAAATACAATAGGTATTCATAAATTAAATATATTTATAAAACGGACTTAGCATAATCACATGATATGAATGAATCAGTACATAAATATTATATACTATTTCACACGTATTGTACTATTTACATAATGAGCTTTAAGATATTATTTGACTGCTTAGCCTAATAGGGAAGCAACTACTGCTGATGGAACTGCTCCGCCAGCTCCCTGCTGGATCTGGGGTTGAAATCCATTTTCATCAGCAATGTAAGTGACTGTGTAGGTGACGCCATCAGGGCCTACCCAGGAGTACTGCCCTTGAACAGCAATAGCCTCATTATCAGTTCCTTGGTTCTTCAGCTGACCTTGTTCTTCATGCTTGCTGCCGTCTGACAGCTCCCACCTGTAAATAGTTAAAAATAATTTTAGAGATGTTTCTATCATCTTCAAGACTAATAAAGATAAGATTTTTGCGATGACGTACGCAAAGTTGTATGAATCGAGTCCCGCATTGTCGACGTCGTAACGAAGAATCTGCACATCCTGAGGGTTTTGGGGAGCAGCGGAGACAACTGCCATCAGAGCGAGTACCACGAACTGAAACATATCCTTCATTACAATCCTTGTCAGAATTATAATTCACAAACACTTCACTACACTTAACACTAGAGGGTAACTGACCAATTTCATTTTTTTGCTGTTGTATTGTTTGCGGCTGCCTTCTGCAAAGAACAGTTGGTGTGTGGGATGATTACGTATCCGAGCACTTCTCTTATATACGTATGTATTTCTTCTAATACCAAGTTGCAACACCAAAGGCGAGCCGGCGGTGCTTCAAACACAATATAGCACAAGATGCACTGGCTACACGTCACAGTTAGGTGAGCGTACTCCAACTCTACATAATGCTTGAAGTTTTAACATGCATTTGTAAACACTTAATTTAACCCATCAACCTTTGCAACCCTTCTTAAGTAATGCAGTTAAATGTCAATGTTAATAAGAATGACAAAAGGTTATAGTCTCCTTTTCAAATCGTAACGTGCGAATGTTATATCTGCCGGACAAAACTATTTGTTGCAAACGATACGACAATAAATTGAAAGGGCGGAATTTGTGAAATGATGGACGTGACACAGTTAATTTAATATTGGTACTATACTCAGCAGGTAAATCTAAGAAATAGTTGAGTTACTTTTGTGTGTTGCAGATAAAGATATAAGTATCATAAATTGCATTTCTAACTTCTCGCACGACCCACGACCCGCTTTGCAAACGGAAGCCAAAAATAGACATAAGTTAATGAAGCTTCTGATTTATGAACAATTACATAAGTATTCGTAATTGTAGACGCACGAAGTAGAGTAATAATGGTGTAATTGTTACGTTTAATGGCATTCATAACAGTAACTTAAATTAGCATTTTGCGGCAGCACCTTACATTGTTTAGGCTTCAATACATTATTTCAAGTTTGTTGTGTTCAGACGCTTTCGTATTTTAAGCTATCCGCGTTCTGTCGCTTAGTCTGCGTAGAACATAATCTATACTTAAGGCTAAACCAGCTTAGTCGTCTGTTCGTGACGAGAAAAAATAATGGCTTTCGCGTATTTGCAATAAATATAATAGTACTAATAATAATACTGTTTGGGATATCTTATGGGAGAGGCCTACGTCCAGCAGTGGACGGACACCGGCTGATAAGGATGATAATGATGATGATGATAATGATAATGGGATACGTTACTGTCATAATATAAAATAGAGAGCGCGCTACGTCGATAAAATAATTATCCGAGTTAAACGAGTATAATCATGATCTACTAATAGTTATGACCACAGACTAATATATGTACTACTTAGTCATTACATCACATTTACCACACCAGTATTTCTTCTTTTTAGTCTGTGCATTTACAATGGTAAATCATTGAAGTTGGTCATTAGTGATAATACATATAATGTGTTTGTGTATGTTCACTGAGTCTTTTTTAGGGTTCCGTAGCCGAATGGCAAAAAACGGAACCCTTATAGATTCGTCATGTCTGTCTGTCTGTCTGTCCGTCTGTATGTCACAGCCATTTTATTCCGAAACTGTTAGGACTACAGTATTGAAACTTGGTAAGTAGATGTTTTCTGTGAACTGCTTTCCGATTTTTATACAAAAATAAAAAATATAAAAAGTTTAGGGGGGGCATCCCATACATGGAACTGAAACAAAAAAAAAAATTCTTCAAACCTATACATGTGCGGTGTCTATGGATAGGTCTTTAAAAATGACATTGAAGTTTCTAAAATCATTTTTTCTCAAAGTCAATCATTTGAAAGATATGCGCGCCTAAAGTGGTAAAATGTGTGTCCCCCCCCCCCCTCTAACTTTTAAAGTATGGGAGTGAAAAATCTAAAAAAAATATTTTTTTTAGATTTTTCACTCCCATACTTTGAGATCTACAGCATATATATGCTGTAGATCTCAAAGTATGGGTATGTCAACATATGTACTCAAAATATGGTATCTCAATAAAAACTAACAACGAAAATTGGTTTGAACGAGATACAGTCAGCAGTTTTAGAGATATGGCAACCGCAAGTATAACTTTGTTTTTCATACAAACACTATAATAAACTGGCCAAGTGCAAGTCGGACTCGTAGGCTCGTAGGGTCCCGTAACACAGTAGAGTATTCTATAACTTTGATTTTTCGCAACTACAAAAATAACTTTGTTTTTCATAGTGTTTGTATGAAAAACAAAGTTATACTTCCGGTCGCTGTATCTCAACAACTGCTGAACCTTAACTTAAACTTTTATATTTTGTATTTTTGTATAAAAATCGGAAATCGGTTTACAGAATACATCTACCTACCAAGTTTCAATTCTGTAGTCCTAATAGTTTCGGAATAAAATGGCTGTGACATACGGACGGACAGACAGACAGACAGACAGACAGACATGGCGAATCTATAAGGGTTCCGTTTTTTGCCATTCGGCTACGGAACCCTAAACAACAAAGTTAATTTTGTAGTTGCGAAAAATCATAGTTATGGAATACTTAACGGTGTTACGGAACCCTACGAGTGCGAGTCCGACTTGCACTTGGCCAGTTTATTATAATACTATATTTTTTGAAGAGTGGGATGAAAAGTAGAGTGATAGCTCGGTCGCAAAAATGGAAGATTGTATGTTCGGCCCTCAAAAACAATCTACTATTATTGACATAACAGGCTATTTGAGTGCAATCAATATTAAATAACTGTAACAGTTCCCATTGAAAGCGATCGAACATCGATAGGGTGGAGACGCTGCCAAAACTAACTTTATGTAATAGGTTACCAATACTTAATACAGAACACGGTACTAAGTCTATTATTCATGACATTATCCGGTTCAATGGCGAAAAGTAGAGCGTAAACAATATGAGAAATATGACCTGACGAGTACAAATGACGTTGGTACATTTATCACCTAATTCCACCTTTTGAAAATCAATTTGCAACTTGTCCGAGCCATAATAGAGGATGAGACGGACAAGGCTTATTTCACCTTAGCATTTCATAGAATATAATACATTCGATGGTCAAGATTTCAGCAGTGGTTGTGTACTATTCTGATGTTATGTAATTCTGTCAAAGTTTGAACAGGAGATACAACCTTTTTGGATTTATCACAAAACAAGTTCTCAACGTCTCACCAGTTCACTGCAAAATATGAAATTAAAAGGCCTCTAGCCAATTTAGGGTTTTTGATTTAGTAACGGCCCTTGCTGATGATGGTAGGATACTTTTTGGGGCTGCGTACCTTAAAAGGAAAAAAAACCGGTCAAGTGCGAGTTGAACTCGCGTACCGAGGCTTTCGTCTGTTTTTTAGGGTTCCGTAGTCCTGACAAGGAACCCTTATAGTTTCGTCATGTCCGTCTGTATGTCTGTCTGTCTGTCCGAGGTTTTGCTAAGCGACCGTTAATACTAGAAAGCTGTAATTTTGTGGGGGTATGTATATAAGTGACGCCGATAAAGTTCTGAAATAAAATTTTGAAAAATATTTTATTCAATTAACAGGGTAACTCCCCTATATGAGAAGTGGCGATGAATTTTTTTTTCATCTTCTACCCCATCGTGTGGAATATTGTTGCATAGGTCTTTTAAAATGACTTAAGGGTTGCTAATACCATTTTTCGATTGAATGCTCCATTTGCGAAATATTAAACTTTAAAGTGCAAATTTTTTTTGCAATAGCGCGTCCTCCCCCCCTCTATAGTTAAACTGCGGGCTTGAAAAATATGGAAAAATTCGTAATAATACCGCATTTTATGAACTTTAAAGAAAAATTATAGCGGTTAAGATAACTTTATTAGTTTAGCAGTAATAGTCGTTGAACTTGGGTGTTGGATAATTTTGTACCAAATACAAAATCCTTAGAATAAATCCTTTAAAGTGACAAAGACGGAGTACCTAGGTGCTTGTTTATAACGGGTATAGACTTGCATTGAATAACAGGCTACTACAGAACCCTGTGTGTACAGAACAGTGCGCGTGGCCCGACACGCACTTGGCCGGTTATTAGTATTTGTTTTTATAGCGGCACCAGAAATACATCATCTGTGAAAATGTTGACCGTCTAACTATCACGGTTCGTGAGATACAGCCTGGAGACAGAAGGACAGACAGACAGACGGACGGACAGCGGAGTCTCAGTAATAGGTTTCCGTTGGTACCCTTTGGGTTCGGAATCCTAAAAAGTAAATATGAAGCTAAGTAACAAACAAAACCAGATAATTCAAGTAGGACTCGCCCACCAAGGCTTCAGTACCAACTTCTCAAACTAGGTTAAAGGACAAACTTAACTTTGCAGTTCGATCCATCAAAAATCATTAACACCAACCGCAAATAATATTTTTGTAATAGTAAATTCACTTTTTTTAAATTAAACTACATATTTAAAGTTTACAAATTTATTCCTATAAAAGTGGTTCAAAACCTTGATTATTGCCAAATTTCATAATTCTAATTCAACGCGAAGTTAATACAAAAATTAAAAAAAAATTAATGGAGGGCTCCCAATAATGGAACCAAAACTAAAAAAAAAATCATCAAACCTAAACGTGCGAGATGTCTATAGATAGGGTCTTTAATAAACTGGCCAAGTGCAAGTCGGACTCGCACTCGTAGGGTTCCGTACCACACTACAGTATTTTAAAAGATCGAGCAAAAATACCGCTATAATTTTTCGCCTTCGAGAATTCACCGATGGAGATGTTAACGTTGTAATCCGCAAACATTTTTATCTTCCGATACTTACGGGGGACGAGGTAAACAAGCATTGCACACACATAAATCACTCATTTTAACGATCCCGTACACTAGCTGGAAACACGCACACAGTATTAAAAATACAGCGTAGTTACGCACGTTTATATGTCCAAAAATGGCTATATGGCATATGGCCAGCAGAGGGGTACGCCTTACGTTAACATCTCCTTTGGTAAATGCTCGAAGTTTTTCGCCAGCAAAAAATAATACTTATTTAATAAACATTTTATTTCTTATAACGCCATCTAACGTCTAACAAAGGTATTAGGTATCGAAATTTCAATATAGCGCCATCTATGCGACGTTTACCTAACTAAGCTTTCATAGATGGCGTTATATTGCAATGCCGAAAAAAACACGTTTCTTGTATGGGGGGTCCCCCATCCCCATCGTTATTATCTGTTATTTTTAACTTTAATCTGTTTTTAGTATATGTTGTTATAGCGCCAACAGAAATGTGTGAAAATTTCAACTGTCTAACTATCACGGTTCATGAGATTACAACCTGGTGACAGACGGACAGACAGACAGACAGACACACAGACAGACAGATAGACAGACGGACAGCGGAGTCTTAGTAATAGGGTCCCGTTTTACCCTTTGGGTACGGAACCCTAAAAATGACATGGAGGTTCTTACAACCATTTTTTCTTAAAGTCAATCATTTGAAAGATAGACAAACACGTCTAAAGATGTAAAATGTGTGTTCCCAACATTTAAAGTAAGGGAGTGAAAAAAAAAATTATGCTGTCGATCTCAATAAATAAATAAGTAAATAATAAATACTTTCAACAAAAAATAGTTTGAACGAGAATATACAGTCAGCAGTTTTTGAGATATAGTGGCCGCAAATATAACTTTGTTTTTCATACAAACACTATGAAAAACAAAGTTAATTTTTTTGTGGCGAAAAATTATTAGTTATAAAATACTCTACTGTTTTACGGAACCCTACGAGTGCGAGTCCGACTTGCACTTGGCCAGTTTTTTATTCACAGCCTTAAGATACCATAGATCTAAGTATTTAGTATAAGTTTCAACCTTAACGCATTCTGGAGATAAAAGGTCTTGATAGACGGACAGACAGACAGACAGACAGATGTACAACAAAGTGATCCTATCAGGGTTCCTTTTTATTTTAAGGTACATATTTGCGGTTGGTGCGTGAACAGTGTTTAGGCATCGGTCAAGGGATCGAACTGCAAAGTTAAGATTGTACTTTAACCTATTATGACAATGACAAGTTTGTACGGAAGTCTCGGTGCGCGAGTCCAACTCGCACAGACCAATTTTTTTGTCTGTTTGACCAGCTACCTCCCTCAAGTTGGATAATTTGACAATGATCTACTGTGTTCTGGCAGCTGCCCTTGAAAGCCAGTTCCCATTCTAGGCCTAGCATGCTACCATCCTCGACCTCATCGTCACTAACAAACAGGGGAGATAGAGGTCAAACGCTAGCTTATACATTAAAATATAAATATCAATATCTTGATACTGTGCTGATTTTCAATACTACCTTTCTTTGACGCTGGCAAGCATCGTGATGATATCATGTCGATCATAAGAAATCATATCATTATATAAATCACCAAATTTCCAAGTGGGATAACAAGTGTTTATCCTCCCAAAACATTAGGTAATACAATTGAGTGACTACGCAATCCTTTATTTGTAAACTACTTATAATAATGAGGAAGCAAAGATACAAATAAATTTGTCAAGATTATATTTGACATTGAAATCAAGGATACATTTATGTATAACAATCATAGGTTATCGTATCCATCATCCGTAAAAAAAAACTGGTCATCTTAATTTATTATACTTTTTAAGATAGAAACTTGGCCAATGATGCAGTATGCACGATCTTCAGCTCTTGTTTCCACTGCTAGCTAGCTTGCATATGTGAATGTGCATAGCACATTGTTATTTTTTTTGTTATGTCGTAGTGGATATCACTGTTTTTCAACGTGTGGGTCGCGACCCCCTGGGGGGTTGCGAAGCCTCCATAAAGGGGTCGCGGGGTCGCGAAGCCTCAGTAAAAGAAAAAAACAAAGTTGTAAAATATGCTTTTATTAGTAAAATATTCATTAAAGAGCATTTGTAGTTGTTGTAATTGAGAGGGAGAGCGAGAGCGTATATATAATTTGTTTCTGAAGAAAAATGTGTGATTTGTTTCTTGTAGGCCACGCGAGCGAAGCCGCGTGCAGAAGCTAGTAATATAATGAAATATAGATAAACTAATAATAAACAATGCAGGTAGGGGGTCGTGAAATATTTTTTCATTCTAAGTGGTTCGCGTCATGATAAAGGTTGAAAAACACTGGTGTACGAATATAATATCATATTAACTATTTAGCGTAGATGCCTTACTGCTATTAAAATATAGCCTTATAACTAGGCTAATAAGTAATTTGATTTGAATTTAGTTTGCTAGTCGGTAAAGTATGTAATTCTCTTCCATTTGGGTCTATCCATTGTAATCTATTACAATATTACGATGACTTTTCTTAATGTCATTAAGTACTCGTATTTAGGGGAAGACATTTTGTTCTTGTATTCTTTTTAGCAGCGTTCACTATCACTACACTTATATTCACTTTCACGTTGACTTGACAACACGGACCAAGTGAGGAGACTAAAAAGGATAAAACCTTTCGTGTTACTTCAGTAATATTTTACATAGTAAAATAATGTAAAAAATATACCTGATATAATTATTATGAGTATGCTAAAAGTTTTCCTCTCGGTAGTCGAGTGGCTTCAACGAGGGTCTCTTAGTGTTTAGATTATAGATTTTAATATTCAGTAACCGAAGGATACCAATAGAACCCTATTGCTAAGACTCCACTGTCCATCCATCCGTCCGTCCATCTATCTGTCACAGGGCTATATTGCCTTAACTATAATAGGTAGACACTTGTAATTTTAACAGAATATGTATACTACTATAGCTGATAAAAAAAAACAAATAATAAAAATAAAATAATATTTAAAAAAGGAAGTCTAAGATATACAAGAAACGTGTTTATCTGCGTTTTCTGCTCTATCTTATAACATATAGTACAGCCGCGGTGGTATAGAAACCTCTTTGTGCAAGTCCAACTCGCACTTGACAGGTTTATGATTTCTTCACAATTGCATTGAACATAATTTTAGAACACGGCAACCAATCATTGCTCGTAAAAAATTAAATGAGAAAATGAACTTCAAATCGTTACGCATCCTAAATTGCTGGTGTCTGTGTTTCCCAGTAACTGTTTACCAGTAACATACCGAGGGTCTGCAAATCGCGAGTGAACAGGTACGACTATAGTCTAGGTAAGCGTGCTACATCGTCCATCGCATCGTCACTTAAAATCAGGTGACATAGTAGTCAAACACTTGCCTATCTGGTTAAAAGAATGGTCATTGGAAATGAATAACAATAAGCGAATCCTTAAGAAAATCATTCTAATACTACTACTACTATTCTATTGTATGATATTTTTTATTCCGAAAAGAAGGAGGTTATCAATTCGTGTGTATGTTTTTTTTTCTTGTTTTTTGTGTGTATGTTACGCGATTACTCCGTCAATTGTAAACCGATTTGAATGATTCTATTTGTAATCGGTAGGGTACGTTTCCGGAATGGTCCCATTTTAATTTCATTGAGATCTGATAAGTATCTCCAGAAATATGACGATAAACGTCTCAAACTTGCTACTGAAATTGACTCGCGGGGCATAGAAGTCGGTTGGTTTAGTTTTTAAACTATCTTAATTATATTTATACTATTTGACGTACCTACCTACTTTTATTTCTTTTTTTAGGGTTCCGTAGTCCTGACAAGGAACCCTTATAGTTTCGTAACGTTACCGTAGTTACCGTAGTTTCGTTTCGTTTTCGTGTCTGTCTGTCTATATATCTGTCTGTCTGTCTGTCTGTCCGAGGTTTTGCTAAGAGACCGTTAATACTAAAAAGCTGTAATTTTGTGGGGGTATGTAAATAAATGTCGCCGACAAAGTGCTGAAATAATATTTTGAAAAATATTTTATTTTAGGGTAGCTCCCCTATATGAGAAGTAGGGATGATTTTTTTATTCATCGTCTATCCCATCGTGTGGGCTATCGTTGAATAGGTCTTTTAAAATGACTTAAGAGTTGCTAATACAATTTTTTGGATTTAATGCTCCATGTACGAAATATTAAACTTTAAAGTGAACATTTTTGTGCCAGTAGGGCGTCCCCCCCCCCCCCTCTAAAAGTTAAACTGCTGGCTTGAAAAATCCGGAAAAAATCGTAAAAATAGCGCATTCCATGAACTTTAAAGGAAAATTATAACGGTTAAGAAAGCTTTATTAGTTTAGCAGTAATAGTCGTTGAACTTGGGTGTTGGATAATTTTGTACCAAATACAAAATACTTAGAATAAATCCCTTAAAGTGACAAAGACGGAGTACCTAGTTGCTTATTTATAACGGGTAAAGACTTGCATTGAATAACAGGCTACTACGGAACCCTACACTGCACGTGGCCCGACACGCACTTGGACGGTTTATTTTCTTTTTCACAATATTGCATCTGATTGTCGCCATCGCCATCATGGTCGCCATATTGAATTTTTATTATGATTTTAATTGTTGTATTGTTTCCAAAATTTTAATATTTCGACCTTTTAATAATACATTCCACATTTCACCGCGTTGAAGCGATTAGTGGACGACTTATCATTAGTTTTAAATGTCTAATTAAAGAGGTAGATTTTAAAACCTAACAATTAACTAAGTCTTCCAAAGACATAGTCAATGCTTGACTAGCTGTATCAAATTATTACAAATAATTTGTTAATTTATATAATGAACTCGAGGAATTTGAGGTTGTGGGAAATGTCAATCAGCATGAACATAACTTGCTCGGCCTTTAGCATTTTCATTGGCAGATGATATTCCGAAGATGCTCTGCGCATATCACATACACCATTATACATCTTATGTAAGCTGCCAATAGAGCTCACATTTCTTTGTTTCTGTAACTTTTTTATTTTAATAGCAGCATCCCACATCGCTCAGCTTAGAATTAAGATGAAAAGGCCAAGGTTTCACATTTTGCGCTGAATAATTTGTGTCCAATTGGTTTCTGATGAGATTTTTAGGTGAGAACATTACATACTATACACAATTATGAAACTAAGCGAGTACAATTTATTCGAGGCAGATGTCTAAACTAAATTATGATCTCTTAAGATCATGCAAGCATTATTACTGGACGATTACTTACACCGTAATAGTTATATTGCAAACTTAATAATGTGCTTGGAAGCGTTTTGAAGTGCGTTCCAAAGCGACATATATACATTTTTGATAAGTGCTATTATTGAGCCTAAATAAAACTACATTTTTAATAGACTTATCGAGATGTATTATTGTAAATAGGATAGTCACCAGCCTCGATAGTCTCTACATTTATAGCGATGGCTTAGCGACCGATGTGTGTTGTATAGAACGACATGCTGCGATGCAATGTTGTTTAGTCCCTTATCTCTCACAATTAGGATGACAGCGATAACAAAATCCAGAAAATAATCGACTCCGAAGCGAAGTAGTTTACAAGAGACCTATCGACGTAGTTAAACAGGATTAGCAATTTGAAAAGGCAGTGGGCCGTTCATATCACCGCAGGACATAACCGTTGGGGTAGACTTGTCTTAAGGTGGAGACCGCAAATTGGCAAACTTAGCGTAGGAGGTTTTGTGAGCAGGTAGAACGACATGGACACGAGGTGGGCAGTGACTGAAAAAGAAGAATCGAAGATCCGGCTCTTTCGAGAGGCTTACGTCTAGAAGTGGACTGACACCAGCTGACGACTGATAAATGATAACAGAAAGTGTCAAGATATCGATCTTCAAAATGGGTCGAGCCAGTTACGATATATGTATTGAAAATTAGTGATAAATAATATCGTTTAAAAAACTAAAAAATAACCGACCTCAATGCCGCGTTATTAGTTTTTAGTACCAATTTTGAGATGTTTATCTCCATTTCTATCAGACCTCAATAAAATTAACATGGTGTCACACTTAGGATATTTCCTTTCCAATAAAAAAGTAATAATCAAAATCGGTTCATAAACGACTCCGTGAACAAACATAAAAAAACCTCCTCCTTTTTTTGAAGTCGGTTAAAATGGAAATTTGAAGCAACACGTTTATAGCCCATATAGAAGGGTGTACACGATTATGACCCATATGCTCACCATACCATATTTATACGCCCTCTGGTTCGACAACTTTGCATGCCATGCATAGCATAGAGCGTATCGACTACGGCAAAATATTTGTGGTTTTAAATATTTGGTGACAAAACTTATAATGGGCATTGCCTCAAAATTTTCAATACTTAGAATATAGTTTTTTTGCATGACACGTTCCTGGCACGGTAATGGTATCATACGGTGTAGTGGGTACACTACTAAACATCACCACTCACCAGTCAGCATCACCGTTTACTCATGGTCGTACTTACTAGGTTGTCATAGCAGGTATCACCACGAGGATATACATGTTCTCTTGGTCATACTCTCATTATGCACATTCTGTGTGGAAAACAAATGCTAGAACATTAGAAAAAAAAATAAAGGGCTTTAAGAAATAAGACAGAACTATATCTATGACACAACCTTAGTGATGTCTTGTTTCTATACCACTATTAATTACATTATACTACGCATCCTACAGCATAGACCAAACTATACTCTGTTCAACTACCAAGATGATCGATGAGGTCGATATAGCCTCCTAAGGTCTAAATCGTCTGCGGTTGGTTTTCACCCGGTTAACAGTGTTGCGTCACAGTATATTGAACCGCCTGCAGATGTGACGACGGTTGACCTCTGACACCATTCGCTTTCCTTACCTAGGCCTATATCATGAGCTCATAAACACTCTTACTTTAAGATTACTTTGCTTCGGTACAGCCGCATAGTTACACTTCGTTCTCTGCCAAGAAGATTTTTTGTTGCATATTTTGCATACGCTTACGTTACGTTTTACCACTATCTCGCCTGTTATCCATTGACGATACAATTAAGGATGGTTGCATGCTAGGTCAAGAACGAGAATAGGCTCAAGACAGCTGTTGGAACCCACCTTTTAATGATTCGAATACAGATTTTCCAACAATCTGATAGTATAAGAATAATAATAAAAATAATCTCATATAATATCAATGTCCCGATATAATTATTTAAAACGGCTTTACGGCACGGGTTAAGATTTTGAATTAACCCGTGAGTGTAAAGCCGTCTTAATTAATTAAGTGTTATTCTCACGATAATTTTCATAAACAAATTGTCCCTAGACTCGTCTCTGCGAATGGCCTAATAGCGAAGAGTCTCGACCAACATCTCAAGAGGCTCTCGCTAGACGGCTGGATCAAGGGCCAGATACAGAAGGCAGTACTTCTAGACACGGCACGCATCGTCAGGAGGTTCCTCTCTCTGCAGCCCTAACCACCGGTAGCTTGGGCTCCGCTCCGCTACTGGTGGCACCCTAGGTTTAGGTTTTTTCTGGTATTGTTCATTTTATAATGATTTTTGTATAGTTGTTTTGATATCTGAAAAAAAATACCTAGATTTAAGTTAAAAGAATAAATACGTGAATAATAATAAAAATAAAAATAATATAGATAGTAGATAGGTAGACACTAGACAGTGCCCTATCACTCAGTAAAGGTACGGAAACACCGCAGCGTCTAAGCGACGATCACATAGCGCAGTAGTATTTGTACCGGATAGTTCACACCAAACGCGATCAGGAAAACAATTGAAATGTACTGAGATCGCGCCTGCAGATCGCAGGACGCCGCTGTGTGGCCGCACCTTTAGGAGTTATATTTTTTGTCGTTAACAAGTTTTAAATATTGTTGGCCTAATCGCCGGTACTAATATGTAATTTATAAAAAGAACAAGATATTTCTATACGACTGTACCGCTGCATATCGCTTTCTACAGCAAAGTAATCCTACAATAAGATTGCTTCCAACATTGTGGTAGGAGACAGCTGACGCTCATTTTTAGGTCGCACGAGTCATGACCAGCTTAAAATCGTCCTAAAGTTCGATGTTTTTTAATAACTTAGGGTTTCACGTTATTGAGAACAAGGTTAACTTAAGTAATATATTGACGCATCATGATGACAACGTGCGATGTTCTGTTATGTAATATAGTAAATTATAATAAATTAAGATTCCATTGAGTGGGTCAAGTTTTCTTCTGCACGACTTTGTAAATATTTGTTTTGATTTGCATTTATATCTTTATTAAAATAAAATGTATTAAAGGAGCAAAAGTACATATACATGAGTTTTGCGTGCAATTATTGTGTTGTGATAGTGCGATTTATTTTAAAGCCATTTTTTAACAGACTTTACAAAACAGGAGGAGGTTCTCAATTAGGCTGTATTTTTTATGAATATCAAGAACGTCAGACAAAAATAGTTATTGAAATTATCAAAAGTGTTATTTATTAATTTCGATTAAATGTTAATATCGTATTATATTAGAATATCGTGTGATTGCTTATCAAAAAGACTTCATCTTCATAAGCTAATATGACTTCTTAACCTTAATTTTAGTATATTTTTTCATGTGTTGCATGCATTTAATGTTTCAAATATCACAAAATTAAATAACACATTTTTTTTTCTCTTATGTAAATTTCAAAGCTTGAACTGAGGGAAAAGGCAGTGTTTTCACTAACACGAAATGTATGTAATTTATAATGTACAACTTTTTTATATGTATTTATTGGTGAACAAAAATGAAAGGTGAACTGCAAATAAGCAATAACTTCTGACGTCAAATTTTCTTAGAATGAGATCGATAAATATAACATGCCATTTAGATTACGTTTTATTAGTTATTTATTCTATATATTAATATAATAATACTTCTGAACTTCTTACTTATAACACGTGATCTTTATTATGATATGTACTTTCCGTTGTTTGTCTTAAGGATATTTCATGTTTTAAAGTAATTTATGTTAAATGTTTCTTTTTAAGTTTTTTTTAGTGTACGAGTATATATAGTTTCGGCGATGCTCATACCAAATATTCATTAATTTATTTTTCCCGCGAGCAATCATTCAAGTTATATTTTAAGGATATATCAAAATCTTAAAAATGCTACAAGGAATATATGTGCAACTATATCAAAACTGCAAATCAATATTTATCCTTCAGATTATAATGACAGGCTCCAAGCAAAGTTCGTGTCATCTTTCGGTTACAAATAGTGGTTGCTTCAATAGTACGTGATTTGTGGGCGTCGCGACTTCGATGTTGCGATGAGCTAAAACCTTATTGGTCATGGGAATCAAATTGGGTGCTGCAGACCACTGATTAGGGTTGTCACATTCATTTTACTGCATAAAAATTTCAATTCATCAATATGGATAGAAAGTTTGTGGGATACTAAACAATGATTGTTTTATAGAATGTTCGTTTTTGGTTTCCAACCTGTCGAATTGACGTGAGATAATGGATGGTAGCATAGTGCTAATGGTAGCTAGGTCTAGAATTGAAACTGGCTTTTATTGACAGCTGTCAGAATGTCAGGATAACCGTGTTTGGGAACAGATTTACCCACATGAGGGTGGAAGCTATTCAGGTGTTCACTAGACAGTGCCCTAACAAAGTAAATACCTATGGGTGATAAAACCTAACAATTCTGACAAAAAATACATATTTAATAATACTTAACATCAGGGTACATCCACTATCTTGTGGTGGTGGGGTGTCGTGTAGAATATTTTGAGAGCCAAGTGGCGCAGTAGGAGAATGGTCGGCTTTTAAAATCTTCGCCGTACATCAATGGATTTTTCTTTTCCAAAAAATATGTGCGCTTTTATACAGTTATGGCCCTCCAGTGAAGGAAAAAAACATTGCTAAGAAACCCCCAGCACGATGCTAGGACACTGTCTGATCTCCGCCTGGCCAGCTACATCCCTCAAGTTCGAAAATATGTCGCCAAAACATTTAATATGTTCCGGTAGCTGCCTTAGAAAGCCAGTTCCGATTCTAGGCCTATCGTGCTACCATCCTTGACTGCATAATTACTTACCATTATGTGAGATAGTTATAAACGCTAGCGTAGAAAAAAATATTGATCGTTTATCAAACTTCTCACTCGTTATGTCAGTACTGTTATCTTTATTTTGTTTTTATTTTTGCTCGAAACTCTATTCACGCTGATACATTACGCACCTACAAGCTTTTTACAGTTTTAATCAACTTTATTCAACCCTATTGCTATCAGTTGTTGGCAAAGTAACATCTTCACGATCATGTCCGGGTGAAAAACAAATCATAGATTGTTTGTTACGTAACTGCTATTGTATTGGCGTATCGCACAGGCGTGAATGATAAGCATCGTTTACACTATACAATGGGCGGTGTTAATTGAACGATATATTGGCGCTCACTTTCAACATAGCCTAAGGCTGATTAATGTTTAATTTTGTGTTTAACACATTGTGTTCGTTAGTTTTATTACATATACCAGCATGAATACATACCCTGAATTGGCTAGTACCCTTTTTATAAGCTACATACATTTCGAATCCACTTAGCCGTTTCAGCGTGAAAAAGTAACAAAAACAACTAACGTATACGATCACAATTTTTCGCATATGTGTTAGTGACATAAGTATGATTCGTAGAGCTTATGATTCTTCCGTTTTAACGCCGACACACAAAAAATGTCTGTAATTTTATTTTAATTTTTGGTTTGATGGGTGTTATAATTGTTCGAGAGTGTTTTTAACTTTGATTCATAAAAATCTGTTCTGTTGTTTGAAGACTATGAGCTTTTTTCTAGATAATGACGCTAGGAGTAATTAATTATAGTAAATTTGTATCTAATATTAAGTTTTCTTTTCGTTTACTTCATCTACGTCATTAACATGTAGGGCATAATATCATTAACTCATATCATCGTGTTGGAGACACAGTACGTTGATCCCTTGATGGCCTAAATGGGTGAGCATTTGTGGCACGCTTTTCATTTCATTAAAGGTTCTATGTTATTTTATTTTCTTTTTCTTATTTAAGAATCTGTAAAAACTTAAACCGTCACTTTATACGAGGTGAGATAGTGATCAAGTCGTTTTCTGTCTGCTACGGATGTTATTTTCAACTAAAGCTGTAAATGTCTTAAAGGCTTTAAAATATATTTAGCAATTTAAGTCTTATTAACTGCTTCAATCAGATTTATTTAATGAAATTAACATTAAGCATAATTTTATTATCTCATCATCATTTTATTTAGCGCCACAAGAATCAAATTAGAGTCTACCACAAGGTCTAAAATATGCATATTATAATCTTACTACGCCGCGAAGAAACAGAAAGAGTTAACTTTTTCTGAAAGAGTGAATGAGAGAGAGACGGAGTTAGAGAGAGAGAGAGAGAGAGAGAGAGCAAGTCTCCTTGCTTTACGCCTGCATAGCGTCCATCGTAGTAAGATTACAATAACAAAGTTTTATATAGAAGTCCTAGAAAGAGGCGACCACCCTGTCCAGTTCATCTTCTGTGTAACAAAGCAGCATGAAGCAATACACTCTTCTACGATCCAAGTGGCTAACCATGTCTCCAGAAGAGAAGTATTTGTCTTCTTCCACCGCGTATCGGTCGAGATCTATACGACACCGCTGAAATATTTATGTTATATGTATAAATATTTATATATTTATGTTTTAAATATATATATATATATACTATTTACGTATTCATATTTTAAATATTAAATAGCATAAACTAGTTACTCCTCGCTGCTTCGCTTACGTTAAAACGTATTCATCTCCTATTCTATTTAATTGGCTATAAATGTACAAAATTAGAATTACTTCCTGAGGTTCAATTGAACTTTAATTTGGTACACTTGCCTATTTTTAGTGACAATGCAATATTATGGTACCATCGAGCTGACCTGATGATGGAACCGGGATGTAGGGACTGATACTCCGTAATAATAAAACTAAGGAAAGTCGAATTTGGGCTAGTATAACCCGCAGGGGCGGCTTTGTGGCGAGCCGACGGTGAGTGGCGACACCGCGTACCCCTATCCCGTGAGGGCTAAATGAGACCCTCTGACACCCGGCTTGCCTTGACCGGCCGGCCGGTGGTGGGAATCGCAAGAGCTAAGACCAATGCTCCAGGGTGGAAGTGTTAAAGGCATAAAGCCGCTAGTAGCGTTTAGTGAAAGTGCAGCACACCTCTCAACACCCTTAGCTATCCACGCCAATGTTGCCCCTCGGCGCCGACATAACGGTCCGCCTTTATGGGGGGTCCATTCAGTGGGTGGCAAGTCACCACCCGCCTAAATATTTTGTAATGAGGCATAATTGGCAGGTGCCGTACCTCATCCCATAGACCAGCAATCCGACATTAATCAGCTCACCCAATAGTCTCATAATATAATGTACCATCTTTTTATAATATAGTTTCCCATATCTCCTCCTCATCCATTAATAATACCTAAGTAAACATTGTAAAGGGCCTCTTCATGTTGGCTTCGGCTCCATCAATGCCCTCCAAAAGACCGGGCGTGTACGACCCGTGAGTTAAATTGAATAAACTAAGGAAAGTCGAATTTGGGCTAGTATATATTGTTATCATTATTACTTTTCGTAACATGATAACGTCTTTACAAAAAGCTCGTGTTAAAAAAGTATTATTTTTAAACCGACTTCAAAAAAAGGAGGAGGTTTCTCAATTCGACCGTATATATATATTTTTTTTTTAATGTTTGTTCGCGGATAACTTCGTCGTTTATGAACCGATTTCGATTATTATTTTTTTGTTCGAAAGTAGATGTCCCAAGTGTGGTACCATGGTAATTTTATCGAGGTATGATAAGTATCTCCAGAGATGCAATATTAGAAGAATCTCCAGAGATATTGAGATAAACATCTCAAAATTGGTACTGAAAATGAATAGCGCGGCATTGAAGTCGGTTGTTTTTTAGTTTTTAAACGATATTATAATTTATAAATATTGGTTGTGATACAAATAAACGTTTAACTCATAATATAATACATGAAGAACATCCATTTTTAAGGTTCTGTACTCAAAGGGTACCAAAGGAACCCTATTACTGAGACTTCACTGTCCGTCCCTCCTTCCTACCGTCCGTTCGTCCGTCCGTCTGTCTGTCGGCATTTCAAAGGTAGATATTTGAAATTTTACCGAAGTATGTATTACTAAAGCCGCTATAACAATAAATACTAAAAACAGAATAAAGTTAAAACAAAAAGGGGGCCACATACAACAAAACGTGTTTTTTCAGGCGTTTTACGCGTGATCTTACAAACTTTAATAGATAGAGACTTGAAATTTGCTCATAGTGTGTACTACAATAGTTGTTATATAATCAAGTAATAAAAACTAAATAACATTTAAATTAAAGGCTAAAAAATTTTCTTCCGAATTATTAACATACGTAATAAGTAGTCATAGATGGCGCCACCAATGCATAATTGGTTTAACAAATGCAATCCACTAATTTCGTCGTATCAATGGATCGAACCGTGTCTTAATTGGCAGAGCACCTGGACGTGTAATCCGGGGGGTGCGGGTTCGAGTCCCGTCGGTACGATGACATTTTGGATTGTGTTTAACAATTTACAAAAATATAAAGTGTGTGACACTTCAAAGAAGCATAATATTAAATTTTGTTCAGTCGGAATCCTACATGGGCGAGTGTGACTCGCACTTGACCAGTTTATTTTATACACGTAATGTATTTGTTTAATGTAAAATGCACTATGTATACAGTGTTCAGTGTGTGAATCTATCAAAAAGGTGTCAATAGCCAAATAAAAAAAACAGTGTGTTCTTAATGATCACACGACAGAAGTGAAAACATCATCAAAACGAGGTTAATAAATATAAATAACATAATACTTAAACTGAAAACTGAAAACCAACCCCGATCAATCTATTCATAATCTTTTCATTGAGACCATACCGATGAGTCCTAACTCGACAACTCTACTGTAAGTTGCTGAGTAGTTGATTATTCTGCAGATTCCAGGAGATGTCCCAGCATCAGATCAACGCTTCCAAGTTCTTATAATATCGTTGAAGTAAGAGTATACCGAATTTTAAATGGATGAGAACTACAAAAAATTATTTCATTGCGTCATTTAGAATAAAACGTGTAGTCTTCAAACGGATTTTTATAAATCAAAGCTAAGAACACTCTTGATTAAGATACCTATCCAACAAAAACAAAGCCGAACGTGACGGTTCAGTCTCATGCAATACCCACAAAATGCTCCTAAAGTATTTTTCACTTCCAACACTAAATCAGTTTCGAGGTTCTTAAGGGTATTGTTTACTATTCTTTATACCTTAGGGATTTGGATAATTTGATAGAAGCTCAGAAAGATTTAGCGTGCCAAGTTTTATATAATTACCTTTTTTTCATCTTTTTTGTAGCAAATCAATTCCTCAAAGTGATTATTGATACTTGCTGTTGGTCGCTGAAAGTAGCTTTGTAACTCTGGATAACGGCCTAAATGCTAAAAAAATATTTAACATAATAATTTTATATTATGGCACTAAAACAAAATTTTAGGAATACAACAAGAAATACTTTGGTAAAGTAAAACATGATTTAGCTTGTAAATTATTTATATCATATCGTAAGGTGGTAGAAAGCATGATATCGATATTCCATCTGACTTGCTACCAAAAATAGCTCACCACAATTAAGGACCAAATCTGCCGCTATGACCTTGCAGTGTTCCAGCTGAATAGCCCCTAAGACTCAGACAATTCATTCTAGGCCTAACGTGCTTACCATCTTCGACCGCATCGTCTCTTACCACCAGGCGAGATAGTGGTCAAATGCTAGCCTATCAGAAATTTAAAAAACATAAAAGGTTTACCTGTTAAGTTTTTATCCCGCGTGGATGGAGTATTAAGTGGATGTGGCATTGAAATAACAATAATAATATGAGAAGGATAAAACTATACAATCACTAGTATGAGAGAGCGAGATGAACAACATTTTTTTTTCTCTGCGTATGCGATATTACAAACTGGTTCCAGCACTGGAACCAAGTTCTAGTGCACCCATTGGCTCTCACCCGCTGTCATGTATGACCCGCCCAAATTACATTGTTCATTTTATCGTATAGCTGGCATATTATGTATCATTCCGTAAGGCTTTTTATTCGTATTCGGCCCAATTCGAGTAATACAAATTTTAAATTACGTAAGAATACCCATGGTTTTTTCAACATTATTCTTTAAACACGAAAAATATTATTATTATATTTAAGTTATTGCAAACTGATTAAAAACAACCTGTACAATAACCGAAATATATGTAGCATTATAGAGCAAAACGGACTATGTTGAATAATACAAACTTCTGCGTTCAAAGAGCCACTTTTTCTCATAGTGTCTTGTGGAAACTCATTAGGAAATAATCTTCTCAGCTCTACATCTTCACTGAAATCAGGAAATAAAATTAAACTAGTGAAACGGTGATAGATGACAGTCATTTTTACTTAAATTAATTAAAACCAGTCAATTGTGAGAGAATAAGATAATATTATTTCAATATCTTGGAGAGTAGTCTTTGGTATATCTATATCAAGAAAATAGCAATAAAAACATGCTTGACATCATTAGAGGCCATTACCACACAATAAATTACAGTACAATAATTCTACTAGTACAAGTAGTCTTACTTCTTATTCTTTAAAAGTGTGTTCTACATACAACCTCCAATTAGGTTATAATATTCTTGGCTAGGATAAAAATTGCTTATTTAGTTAGAAGAGGTATAAATAATGTTAAACGCTTTCCATTCAAGGTAAAAGGCCCTATGCTGAGGTATATGCTGTAACACTTGTTGCTAAATTGAGTCGCAATCCAATAGGCCATCATTATAAGGTTGCCTACTTTGAGGTCACATGTCTGAACTTTGCCACTAAAGCTTTATGAAATCCAAGCCTTTTGTTACCATATTTCAAATTATATGAATTTGCATCAAGCAATCAATTAATCAATCAACTTAATTGCAAATATCTATACCTATTTGTAAAATATATGTACTGGTAATTTAATAATTTAAGATCGTTCACAAATCTAAAAAAACCGACTTCACATGCCACAATAGTCAAAGTATTCAGTAGCCAGTATCATATCATCAACATATACAATGTTTTTTATATTGTTTATGCCATGTCTCCATGTCTCCGGAGATAATTATCATCTCGATAAAATTTCAATGGGACCGAACGGAAAACATACCTTCTCAAACAAAAGAAATTATTTTCAAATCGGTTAAAATTTCACGGAGTTCTGAGGTAACAATTATAAAAAAACAACGGGTTGCACTCCGGGAGTGCCGGCAGAAGTGAAAACAAGAACACGTGATTATTGAATATTTTAGGATGACACCTCGCGCAAACGCCCTGCGTTCTGTTGGAATGACACCTTGCACAATGCGCTCCGTCTTACGAATTTTCGTCTTACGATCTAGACACGTGACCCTGACGCGAGTTTGACATTTTTTACCCATCCCAAGAAAAGTGCACAACGCCGCTAAAGAAATTTTCACTTCAAAAAGTAAAAAAAATACAGTCGAATTGAGAACCTCCTTCTTTTTTGTGAAGTAGGTTAAAAATTATGTGACAGATGACTTAAAAAAATAAAAGCTGTCGAAAATCTGGCAGACTACTTCCTAATAGGCTGGCAGGCACCGGTGAAACTGGCCTTAAGAGATCACACGTATCATTTGAATTATACTGCTGTTATGATAAGATTAGTTTAAATACGTAGTTATATTTATTTAGCTGTTCTAGTTTTGTTTAATTTTATTAGATAACAGGACAAGCAAAAAGTTCGCCTGATAGTCAGCGACGACGCCTGATTTTAACACAAACTGTGGCATGCAAAACTTTCTATTGATAGAATTTTGCGCATTTCTGCATTGTGTCCTTGATAAATTACAGGACATAATTATGAGACTGAACATCTATGGAAATGAGATGAGTCAAATTATGTCTTGTTATTTTACTTGAGCATTTTAACAATGGAACATTGTTTAGGACTTCAGCGCCAAGGGAACATTGTTGACCGAATTTGCCTTCGCATTATTATTATGCGTATACTTGTGGACAAGTAACAAGTGCGTCAAACTTGTCGCTTTTAAATCTAAAGGTTTTTGTAGTGGTAGAACTACTTCTAGTGTATCTAGACCGGCAGTACCACCTCATCTATTATTCAACCTTGAAATTATAATGTTTTGTGTGGTTTGAATGGTTAGGGAATATATCAAATAGTCGCAAGATATTTATGGACTCAGCGACGTGCAAAACTCTGTCTTTCTGTTTACGTGCCACAGTTTAGGAGAGGAGTGGGCAGACGTCACAGCTTACTATCAGGCGAACGTTTTGCATGCCCTGTTTCTTAGTGCTATATAAATAAAACCGGCCTAATGCGAGTTGGACTGGCGCATTGAGGATTCCGTACAAACTAAGTCAAATTAGGTAAAAGGACAAACTTTACTTTGCCAGCCGATCCCTAGACACGGTTATTTATTGCGCCGACCGCAAAAAATAAGTTTGGAATAGTGAACTTGTTTTTATAAACTATAAACCCAATTATGCATTGGTGGCGCCATCTATGACTATATATAGTTGGGTTAACAAATGCAATCCACTAATTTCGTCGTATCGATGTATCGAACCGTGGCTTAATTGGCAGAGCACCTGGACGTGTAATCCGGGGGGTGCGGGTTCGAGTCCCGTCGGTACGATGAAATTTTGGATTGTGTTTAACAATTTACAAAAATATAAAGTGTGAGACACTTCAAAGAATCATAATATTACATATTTATGGTTTCAGATTTTTTCTTTACATGTTCAACAAGTTCTTCTTGCCATAATCATGATTCTAAGTCAACGGGAGTCAATTCATAAGGGTATCAAAACCTATAAGGTGGTTTTGACACCCTTGTGAAATCGCAAGATCGTTAATATTGCAATCATATCTTTTAATCGCGTTTACTTACAAATTTGATAGGTATTTGATATAAATTTCATTTTAATACCTTAACATGATCCTGAGAAAAAGAGTCTTGACAGCCAGATGGACAGACGGACAACAAAGTGATCCCGCATGTGTTCTTTTTTTTAACCGACTTCACAAAAACGGAGGAGCATCTCACTCGACTTCAACTGTTTTTTTTTTAATGTTTGTACTCACATTATCTTACTTACACTATCGTATCTTATTCACAAGAATATGAATTATAAGGTAGATCTTACTAGTGCAAACTCTTACCTACTGATCTCTTGATAATATACATACATACATATATATAAAATTCCGTTTTCCAATTTTCCCGTTGGGGTAGGCAGAGACTACTTCTTTCCACATCCTAACATACGTCTAAGAAATTATTATTTGAGAATATAAGATATCTTTAACTGACAATCCTAAAGTAAAAGATGTCTGTCTGTCCAACTAGACATGAAAGGTCTGACCTCGATTTCGATGATTTCTTCTATATGATAATGAAACGAAATACTTACTATGTATAAATTACTCCGAAGCTTGATCTCACGAAGCTTTGAATCACCTAAAAATTCCCACAAATGCTTATTGCGTCAATTTGATAATATCAGCCAAATAAGGATCGAGACTTACAAAGAGTACGGTCAGGTAAGTTGTTATTTTCGACATTACAACCGTGAGACATGTACTCACAACAGTGTTTGTTGTGAAATGCAATAACTATAAAACATTTTTGATTATTTTCTTCAATAATGCTTGATAAGGTGTTACTCGTAAGTTTATGAGCTGAAAAATATGTTGACAAATGTATATGAACTATAAAGCCCCGGACTCTACCGGTCTTCAATCAATAGAATGTGAATTTGTGTAATATTAAGTCTACGGGGAAACGAATAAAAAATACAAAATATTTTATTGTATTGACATTTTGACTGTCTGTGACTGTCATCAGATTATAAAACTGCAGATACATTATTAAAAACTTAAGAATACCATATTATTAATCACATACGGAATGTAGTCTCGTTTGCCTTTTATAATCGCCAGAACAGCTAAACGGATTTCATAACATTTTAAAATAATAGTTCGGACACTAGGGGGATTGAAATATTTTAATGACAAATAATAATTTTAAGCGATAATAATATTTAAGATTTTTTAGATCGCATTTTCAATATATATTAAGTGACATAGCGGTCAATTGCTTGTCTGTTAGATATTAAAAATACATGATTTCGAATTTATTTATTATATTTATATTATAATTAATATATTTCAAAGTATTACTTGTAATTCTTATATAATTTACGCAGAATGCATTAATTAAGCATTTGACACCTACATTATACGTAAACATAAAACAGTTAAAAAAAGCAACAACGTCTACCAAACAACTTACTTATTTAATACAAATCATATAATTCGTCTATCATTGTATCTAGTATCATCATCATGTATCACCGGATGGTAGCCATTGGAATCTGCTACGTATCTCATAGTGAAGAGATGGCCCATAGGGTCTATATAGCCGTACTCTCCTCGAACTACGTAAGATTCTCCAGTAGAACTCGATATCATGCCACCATCTTCTCTTCGGTAAGTGCCGCCTGTAGTTTCATACCTGAAAGTACACAATTCATAATCAAACCAAGGTCATCAGACCAAAGTCATCACACCGAAGTCACCAGACTAAGGTCTATCCACACCATTACTATTAATGCATAAGTCAGATTTTTTATTGTTTGTTACCTCTTCACTGTCACACGGCTTGTCCGATTTAGGTAAAACTTTGCACATAGATAGATTTTGCAGACACCAGAACCATATATTTACGTCCATATACAATGTATATATATTATAACTTATATTATCAGATGAAATAGCACTTGGCCCTGTGGTCAAGTATTATTTCATCTGTTTATAATAAAATCAATAATAAAACTATGTTTTCCTAAAACAGCAACGGCGAAACCTACCTTGAAGATTTTTACTGATTTATGACAGCCATAGCCATAATTTTATCTATTATAATAATAGAATAAAAATTACCCTCATTAATCATCCGTACTTACTCAAAACTATAAGTGCCCAGTCCATTAGTGTTGAATGCAAATTTTTTAATTTGCTCTTCAAGGCAGTTTGTATGTGGTACTATGACAATAGTCATAAAAATCATACAAGTTTTGAAGATGGGACCGGTGCCTTTTACCTGCAAATTAATAATATCGAGATGTCAAGGCCAAAAGGCAAACGAGCTCTTGCTAGTGTAAAAACATCTAAGACTTGATCAGTATATTTAAAATACCTTTAAATGACCATGTGGGAGGTGGAATTTGCCATTTGAATCACGATAATGATTATAAAATGTATTGGTGGCGTAAGGATCACACGTTGAAATGGCGTTTTAGTAAATGTATAAGTTAGTAAAATTATAATTTTGCGTATAATCCTATCGAAGAATGTTTTCATTTTTCTACCTTTTAAGGTACGACCACACCGCGGCGTTTTGCGTCCGCGTGCGCGTTAGCGATCTGTTTTTCAATTGTTTTCTGATCGCCGTAGATCGCGTTTGGTGTGAATCAGTCGGTACACATACTACTGCGAACAGACATATAGTAAATAGGTATATGCTGCATAAATCATAGAAATGGAATGATTTGCCGGCGTCTGTTTTTCCACCTAAATACAACCTCGGAGCGAAGTCTAGGTGAATAGGTTTTTGCTGAGCAAGCGTGCTCCATCCTCGACTGCGTCGTCACTTACCATAAGGTGAGATGTCGGTCAAACGCTTGCAAAGTTTGCAATAAAAAAAAACCTATATGTTAATTTTATTCAACAATTCGCCACAACATATTTATCAAAAGCCCAGTCTACAATACTATATATACATCGTTATATTATAAAACTAGTTTAGCGACTCACCATAGTTGTCAATGTCCCACACCAGAGCGTATCTAAGTAGACTGCAACCTCAGAATAACTGCCCACGACTTATATCCAGTTCCTCAAGAATGTCAACTCTGGACTTCATTCCTTAAAAACACAATACGACGTCAAGGACTTATTCCTATGTCATTAACCCTATAATATATTACGCAAGTGGAAGAGCCTGTTTCAACTATGTTAAATTCATCGAGAACCTATCAAGTTTGATATATAACACTCATTAATTTAATAACACTTATATGATATTCTGTTTGTTAATGCTTACCTAATTACTTGTTTATGGCAACTACTTGACAATCCAGGTGATCTTGAGCAAGGTTTGCGTCAGATGTAGCTTTTGTAGACTTGATCCCTGGGTGTTAAGGATGAAAAGTAGCTGTAGGTTTTGGCTTGTAAGCTAATGGCTCGATTAACTTTTTAGTGGGTAGGTATAGATACCGACTACCTACCTACTACCTAAGTATTTAAGATAGGGCGTGATGTTTTAAAATATTCCACGGATATTTGATGTGATTATGGGTAAAGTGCTCTTCAAGGAAAATCAATCTACTCGGTGGGGCTATGTTGCTTTATAACAGAAATGCCATGGCCACCTTACAGCTTCATCATCAGATCCTGGATATCGTTTAAGTGTAAAGTGCTCCTCAAGACGAATCATTTGAGCCCAAATTCACTGGAGTTACGTTATTTTATCACAGAGATGCCGTGACCACCTTCCAGCTTCATCACCAATCGCTAAATATCATCTAGGTGTAAAGTTCTCTTCAAGACGAATCAATCGAGCCCAAACTCGGTAGAGTTACGTTGATTTATCACAGAGATGCCGTGGCCACCTTCCAGCTTCATCATCAGACCCTGGATATTATATAGGTGTAAAGTTCTCTTCAAGACAAATCAATCGAGCCCAAACTCGGTAGAGTTACGTTGATTTATCACAGAGATGCCGTAGCAACCTTCCAGTTTCATCATCAGACCCTGGATATCATCTAGGTGAAAAGTTCTCTTCAAGACGAATCAATTGAACTCAAACTCGGTAGGGTTATGTTGATTTATCACAGAGATGCCGTGCCCACCTTCCAGCTTCATAATCAGACCCTGGATATCATCTATGCGTAAAGTTATCTTTAAGACAAATCAATCGAGCGCAAACTCGGTGGGGTTATGTTGTTTTATCACAGAGATGCCGTGGCCACCTTCCGTCTCCATCATCAGACCAGCTCCATGGTACCATATCATTGTATTGTCACCGAAGATACATAAGTACACCAAACATTTGAGTCCAATCGGACATCGGAAAGTGGGTCTAATTTAGCTTCCAAGATTCCACCCGAACATACATAGTGACATACATAGTGACATACATACATTGCAAGTTAAATAAAAGCTTGTAAAAACATCAGCTGCTTCTTCAATAAACACCACGTTTTCGTGTTTTAAATTTTAAATGCATATCACGTAGGTAGAGATAATAAATCTTGTAGTATATTTTTACCGTCCATAAATTAACGGTAAGTCTTCCACTAATTGAGAACCTGTACAGCTACCTTATCGACAGCCTTTTTACTTCAGAAAATGTGCGTAATTATTTACCGGTCTTGGACGATAATTGAAGGGTTTGAATTTATTTACATTGAGCTTTAAGGTAGGATAATGTGTAGCTCCCGGCTTGTAGTAGGTATGTACCTTTATAATTAGAATGAGTGAACCTTATTTTCAAAATATATTTATATATATTATGCTAGCGTTTGACCACTATCTTGCCTGGTGTTAAGCGATGATGTGGTTGAAGGTGGTGATCTAATACAGCATTGGTTGAACATCTTTGGTCATGGCACGCATATTTACTTTTATTGTGTAGCTCTCTGATGAAGGAAAGCATCGCTAAACCCCCCGGTTAAGGTTTGGACACGCCTCAGCGTCCTGCGATCTAGGCGGCAATCAGATAGCGCAGTATTATTTGTACCGACTGGTTCACATCAAACGCGATCAGAAAACAATTGAAAAGTACTAAAACCGCGCCCGCAGATCGCAGGACGCAGCGAGATGTCCGGCAAGCTATCTATCTAGCAACGGCCCCTGCATAGTGATATGACTGCGTAAAAAATAATGTATTTTTTAAAATACTAATTCCAAATTACATTTACACATAACGTTAGGTACAAGTTTTTTTGTAAGCCCCTTTTAGAACTCTGTATTCTGAATAATTCTGATACTCTGGTTTCGAAGAAAAACCAATTTATGGCGCCAAAAATCGGCCTTGTTATTTTTTATAATTTTACGTGTCACTAGTAAGAGTATACTGTGTTTACATAAATTTAAAATGTGCTAATTAAGCCCTTTTATTTAATATATAACACGTCATTACTAAAAATTGTAAACTGTATACGGGGCGCAACATAGTAGGTATAATTCTTTGAGGGACGCCGTGTTTGAATCCAGAGAGGAGCGAAGGAAGTCTTATAGCCGTATAGTAGATGTAGTAGAGCGTATTCTTTGGTAGAATCCTAGGCTGATCATCGCTAAGAAAAGAGATGCAAATATGCAACTGTCTAGCTGTGTCTAGCAGGAGAAGGAGAATAACGAAGGAGTTAATAGAAGGAGATAAATTTCTATTAAACGTACAATAAAGTCTTATTGTATCTATTCCCTCTTGGTATCTCTATCCCTATTACCATTAATCTTAAATTGCTGTTTTAAAAACCTTTCGAAACTGAAATTTAAGATTATAGTATTATTTAACTGACTAAGCTGATAACCTAACTAAAATACTAACCTGACTAAAATAATGATAAACCAATGAATACATATAGTTCCTGACAAAAAATTCGAACGTTTTTCACTTTTCCCTCGATAAAATTTGTACCATACATTTTCAGATATCATTAGCTTTTAGATATTTTTGAGTAGGCAGCTGTAGGTCAAATATGCTACATGATATTGGTTATCTTCGTCGTTTATTATATATTTTTCAGATGTTATTACTTCTTCTTCTTCATCGTATCACTCCTGGCAGAGCGGTCGTGGTCGTCACTTCAGTATTATTAATTAATGGCACTCTTTACTATTCGTCACCATTCTTTGCTCACGGCTGTCTTTCTTGTGCACTTATTGATTGAATCTGGGACCGTTGCTTTAATTTGATCAGTCCAACGCATGGGTGACCTACCGCGAGCTCGGGTACCTTCCACCTTGCCTTTTACTACGAGACATTTTAATTTGCTTCAACATTAAAAATAATGTAAAATGCACTGTAAAATTTAAGGTACGGCCACACCGTGGCGTCCTGCGATCGGCGGGCGCAATTTCAGTACTTTTAAATTGTTTTCTGATCGCGTTGGGTGTGTACTAGTCGGTACAAATACTACTGCGCTATCTGATCGCCGCCTAGATCGCGCACGCAGAACGTTGCGGTGTGTCCGTACCTTTACTGTGTTTAGATGCTGATGATATGATATAGGCTGATGATAAAGCCTAAGACAAGTATACAGATACTTCCTGACTTATAACCCAACGTGTTGATGACATTTGGGTTTGAAACTGCTAAATCTAATACTATAAGAATCTTTGTCCTGACATACTGACTGACTCACTGACTGACAGACAACGCACAGCCTAAACCGCTGGTCGTAGAAACTTGAAATTTGGAGGGTATATTTGTCTTAGTACGTAAGGGTATACTAAGAAAGGATTTTCCAAAATTCAGCCCGTAAGGGGATGAAATGGAGGTTCAAAGTTTGTATGGAGAAACAAGATTAGATAGTCTTTTTTCTATCCGAAACTTCACACAAGTGCTCCAGTAAAAAAATTAGTAAGTACGTGTTTCAGGTTTTTTTTAAATTCCAACCCTAAGAGGGTGAAATGGGGTAGCAAAATGTGAAAATCAATATTGTTTCAGATTGCGCTGAAATTTGGCATGCAGATAGTTATTACGAGCCCTCTGAGAAAGGATTTTCTAAAATTCACCCCTGAAAGGGATGAAACGGGGGTTCAAAGTTTGTATGGAGAAACAAGATTAGATAGTCTTTTATATTCAAAACTTCACACAAGTGCTTCATTAAAAAAATAAGTAAATACGTGTTTCTGGTTATTTTTTTAAAATTGTGTTTTAAAAGTGTGAAAATCAATATTATTTCGGATTGCGCTGAAATTTGGCATGCAGATAGTTATTACGACGTTACTTACCTCTGAGAAAGGAATTTTTAAAATTCACCCCTAAAAGGGATGAAACAGGGGTTCAAAGTTTGTATGGAGAAACAAGATTAGATAGTATTTTCTATTCGTAACTTCATACAAGTGCTGCAGTAAATAAATAAGTAAATACGAGTTTCAGGCTTTTTCAAAATGCCACCCTAAGGGGATAAACTGGGGTAACCAAGTCAAAAAATCTATTTTGTTTTGATTGCGCTGAAATTTAGAATGCAGAGTTATTTTGACGTAGGTATCCCACACAGAAAGGATTTTCTAAAAATTTTTTGGATCGAGAATTCAAAGTTTGTACGGCGAAAGAAGATGAGATAAAGTACGTGTTGTAGGATTTTTCGAAATGGGGTAGGTAACAAAGTCTGACAATTTGGGTTTTTCGGGTTTTATATATATGAATCCCGAATTGCATTAGTCACGCGATAACATGATAACGGCTGAACCGATTTTGCTAATTCTTATTAGATGTCTTTAATGATAGAATAGTTTATACAAAAGAAAATTTTTAAGTAAATAAAAGAAGTATTTAACGCGAACGAAGCCGCGGGGCACTTCTAGTAGATTAATAAAATAACAACACAGCAATCAAAATATTTTTTATAAGAATCCTCTACAAATACCAACATGTACATCCTTAAGTATTAAAAAACCACTAGGGATAAAAAAATCACTCGACAAGAACAAGTCACGATGCAGTAAAATTAATTATTTGCTATTACATTTTAATTTTAATTATAAGAATTGTTCTTTTTACCCGCCGTTAACCAAGTTGAAGGTTATTCCAACGTGCTACTGGTAGGCATGAGATTATAAATGATTAGGCACTATTTAAACGGTTCTTAACATATTCCAGATAGCCAGCCTATCAGGAGCTTATCTACCAGATAAACTACATATTTTGGTCTAGTTCCGGTCACGGACACACCAATTTTTAATGATTATCAGACATAATATAACGCCGTAAGATTTTGTTTATATATTTAATTGAAGTTAATGTATTTTGAATATAATTTGTGAGTATATTATTTAAGTTATCTTATTTGTTTGTTTTTAAATTTAAAGGTATTGTTGAGAATTAGAATTTAAATAATTAATAATATATAATTTAGACATAGGTACACTCGATTGAGCATATTGTGGCGGGTTTGTATGTTTAGTAAGATCTCATGTACTCCTCACAGTTCATAGCAATAAATAGTTTTGATGGTAAGTAATTCCTACTAAACCGCGGATTATCTTCTCATACAACCCTCGGGCTGCATGGGGACCTGGTTCCGGGGCATTGCCCCCTGGCCAAGGTGTCTTCCGCCGCACGTAAAGACGGGTCTTGGGTTGGCCATTTCATGGCCTTGGTAGTTTGCCCCACAGGCAGGGCGACCCAGGTGCTGGGTCAACGACGTTCTTCTACGAGTTATTGTGTTATATGTATATATTACACTTTAACTCTGAATATATATATATATATATACGGTGAGTATATATATATACATATATATATATTTCGTTATTATCGACACAGCTCAATTGATTAGTAAACTGAAGTGGCAGTGGGCTGGTCATCTGCCGCAGGACTAATAACCGTTGGGGTAGACTTGTCATAGAGTGGAGACCGTGAATCGGCAAAAGTAGTGTAGGACGTCATGTGACCAGGTGGAGTGACGACAAACGCAAAGCGGTGTGCAGTGACTGGAAAAGAAGAGCCAAAGATCGGGTTCAGTGGCGCATCTTGGGAGAGTTCAGCAGTGGACTGACACCGGCTGATGATGATGACTTATGTTCAGTTGAATCTGTATGCCTGTCTATGATTACATTCTTACCAAAATTTCACTGAAAACCCACGGTAAAGTCCTCATCTTTACTGTAGGTTAGGAATTGGTGAATTTGGTTTTTAATAGCTAAGCTAACAACTCTATGTCAGCTGTATGTGGGCATCTCTCAATATACGCCCAATCTTCGGCTCTTATATACCAATAACACTAATTTTTGTATCAGTAACTACGTTTATTACTTTTGTGAAAAATTACATACCTATATTTATTTAAGAAAACGTACAATTATTGTTACTGTAAAACAATGAGGTATATTTATATTAACCGTGGACAGCTACCCTCCAAGAAGCGTTGCCACAACATGCTGTGGTAGAGAAGATACGACCTGCAAGAAAAATAACTGTCAGTTGCTTTTTACGTCATAATAATATTAAAACAGATGCTTGAGGGGTCGAAGGCGTTAAGCAAATTAGTGCGCTTTGGAAACTAGTGCATACGAATAACTTTTATGTAAAAGGTAACCTTGCGCTACGCTTGGCTCGTCTCGGCGGGGCACTTTCGTGCCCGCTGATAAGACATTCTCTGACATGACCTCTATTTTGTAGCAGGTCACGACAACAGGGGTTTTGCCGGTGCCTGATAGCTTATATTTTATAACCGGTGAAACGGGCCCATCATTAAAAGATATATATATAATCTCTATATAATCTCTTTAATAATTAATTATAATAATTTAAATAAATATTAATTCTAATATTATGTTTCTTTTTTCTTTATGTAAACTTTATGTTAAACACTTAGAGATACAGAATAATACTTGCTACGCCTCGCGGCTTTGCCCGCGTTTGGGCCACCCTTATCACTTAATGGTATATACACACAAATATACACAAAACATTATAAAAACCGGTCAAGCCGCTTTGGAGGAGTTCTCTAACAAACACTTTGTATATATTAGATTTCATTTAAGCTGCACTATCTCTCATCGGATCTGAAATCTGTAATGATTTCATCCAAATAATTTACTTTCAAAAAGTTATTAGTTGTTATAGATAGCGCCACCAATACATAATTGGTTAAAAGTCGATCCGTCGTATCGGTAAGGTCGTATGCTAACAACTCATAATTGGTACAGTGCCGGACATGTTTCTCAGGAGGGAGACTGAGAGGAGGTCTAAGTTAATATTTTTGAACATTGATTAAAAGCAACAGTTTAAATCAATGTTCAAACATATTAACTCAGTTCCCTATCGGACAGCCTGGTTTTGAATTGAATTTTCTTGTGTAAAATCAATATTATTAATGCCGCATAGCTGCGTTAGAGTACCTAACTATCTCATAAAGTAACAATATAGCTTATGATAAAAAATATTACAATAGTTCTATAATACTTTTCAATCATAACTCCTATTGTTGCCATGTATATGTACAACATATAAAGAAAACCACAAAAAATCCTAATAATCCTTGTAGTTACTAGGAAACCCTAAAAAAGAGTAACAATAATTATCCCCTAGACTTTTTTCTCTTTCTTTACCAAATAGAACACTATCTATATATATCAGTGTCCGTCTAGCAAGCTACCGCCCTCAATTTAGACAAATCTGTCACCAGTCATCAAATATGTTCCGGCAGCTATCCATGAGAGCTAGTTCCCATTCTAGGCCTGGCGTGCTAACCATCTTCGACCGCATCGTCACTTACCAACAGTAGAGATAGCGGTCAAACGCTAGCCTATAAGATATAGGTAAGAAAATAAAGAGAATAATAATAATAACAACCTAGAAACAAAGTTAAGTTTAAATATTTATTTTATTATACTTACCGGTTCTTGTACTGGAGGTAAAATTTCATAGCCGTCCTTATCGACTACGTAACGATATTGTTGTATTTTTCCATCAGCATCGATGTAAGACACAGAACCCTCTACGTAAATATACTGGTCAACTTTCCCTTCATTTTGGACTGTTCCTGTTTCCGTAAGGTTTATGCCGTTAGATGTTTCAAAACTGAAAAAAACACTATTTTTAATCAAGAATATTAAAATCACGGTGTTATTAGATCAATGATAATATAATTAAACGTAACAGCTACGCTTTTAAGAATAATAAAATAGAATAGAAATATTCTAAATGAAATATTAAATATAAGGACGGTAACATAGCATACAAGCAACTTAAAGTCTTCGGGTGTTACAATTGGCGGTCTTATTGCTTAAAGCAATCTCTTCCAGACAACCTCTGGATGAGCAGTATCATAGCAAGAATATGCTGGTAGTGCAGTGCGCAATACGATCAATCTACGGTGTGAGCAATTAATGTATTTAAATCAATAAAATAATCTAGTTATAAGAATCAAAGAATCAAAGCATTTATTCAGTATGTAGCCAGTATTAATATACGCACATATACACGTCAAAATCATAAATCATAAAATAAATCATAACCAATTATCAAGTAAACATAGCAAAAGCAGAATTTAACGCTTTGAATTAGAAAAAAAAAAGTAATGAACCATTCAGCTGTCATCCAATAGTTTACGTCAAATTATTTTAAAAAAAATTAAGTACGTTAAAACCAACCATACATGTAATTGTGTGTTTCAGTTCTTCAGACGATTTTTATATAAAAAAAAATAAAAAAAGTGAAATAGTGAAACACAACTTAGAGAAACGCATACGCATAAGAAAAAGATCTAGAGTCACTTTAAATATAAATATCAAATACATGACGTATATTATACATTTATATATTTAATAATATTTGTTTAAATTTAGTATTTAAATTAAATAACATAGAGCCAGAAGTAAAACAACCTTTTTTTAAAGTTATGAGATTTTAATTAGGATATAAAATATGCAAGAGTGCCTTAAATAATTTAAGTAATTTATTTCATATAATATACTAGAGATATCGAACAGTTAATCAAAACAATGGTCACATCCATAATAAATATAATTATATGCCCTATTTATTTTTATAATTACATAATATTTTAGTGAAATTAACGTATACACTTACCAGAACTCGTAGTTCCCTTTTCCATCGCTCTCATTTTCAAATTTAAGTATCTTTGCTTGACTGTCTTCAGTAGGAGCGGTGACAACAACAAAAATAAGTGCACAAAAAATTGCCTGACGAATCATAATTAGGAAACAAGTACAAACTCAAGGCTAAATAAAATGCCTAGAAGCAATGGATCTTTAATAAATAAACCTTCTTAAGACGTGATTGAGGAATGATAAGTTTAAACATATGCCTTAATCTTTATACCAGTCCTGTAGCTGAGTGAGTTAATGAATCCTTTTCATCCGACTTCAAAAAAGGAAAACGCTGTCAATTCGTCCGTATGTTTTTTTGTATACGTACATGTATTGTTAACAGATTACTCCGCCAATTGTGAACTCTTTTGAATAATTATTTTTTTATAGGTCCCTATAGAAAAAAAACGTCTTCAAAATAGTTCTAAATTTTATCATGATCTAACAAATGATTCTATAGATTTGATGATAAATATCTCCAACTTGCTACTGTAGTGATACTGACGCGCAGCATGGATACATTTTTTAAATATCTTAATTATTTTATGAAGTTATTAAACGCACGCGCTAGTTAATGGAAGTATTAAAGCCGGTTCAAAGTTGACTGAGTACCTTCATTGGAGGTCTAACCCTAAAAAAAATGTAGTGAATCAACACTTAAACATCAGTTTAAATTTAATTATAAGTGTTGATTTATGAAATTCACTAACATTTTACCCGACTACAAAAAAAAAGGTAATGATTTCAGCAGTCTATGTGTGTATGTATGTTTGTATCATCATTATCAGCCGGTATCAGTCCACTGCTGGACGTAGGCCTCCCCCAAGACACGCCACTGAGCCCGGTCTTCGGCTCTTTGTTTCCAGTCACTGCCCACCGCTTTGCGAATGTCGTCGCTCCACCTAGTCACAGGGCGTCCTACGCTACGTTTGCCGATTCGCGTTCGCCACTCTAGAACCAGTCTGCCCCAACGGTTATCGGTCCTACGGCAGATATGATCAGCCCACTGCCACTTCAGTTTGCTAATCCGCTGAGCTATGTCGATCACTTTAGTTCTCTGGCGAATTACTTCGTTCCGGATTCGATCCCGCAGAGAAACACCGAGCATAGCTCTTTCCATAGCTCGCTGAGCGACTTTAAACTGGTGGACTAGTCGAACCGTGAGTGTCCACGTCTCGGCTCCGTGTGTCATGACAGGTAGGAGGCACTGGTTAAAGACTTCTGTCTTTAGGCACTGTGGTATAGGCGACGAGAAGACTCAACGGAGTTCCCCAAATGCTGCCCAGCCCAGCTGAATTCTTCTCTGGATTTCTTTCTCGAAGTTGTGTTTGCCTAGTTGGAGCGTTTGCCCTAGGTAAACATACTGCGTGACAACTTCGAGTGGGATTCCGTCTACGGCAATCGGTTTCGGCAGTTGTACATGACTTTGGTTTTATCCAAATTCATCCGGAGACTGATGCGACGAGAGGAATCAGCTAGGTCATTCAACATCCTTTGTTGGTCCTGCAGCTTCTATGCCATAATGACGATGTTATCTGCGAATCGTAAGTGAGAGATGTACTTGCCGTTAATGTTGATGCCGCAATCTTTCCAGTCCAGCGTCTTAAACTTATCCTCAATGGGTTAGTGAACAATTTCGGGGATATGACGTCCTCCTGACACACTCCTCGACGCAGGTGAATATGTTTAGTACGCTGGTTCTGTACTTGTATAGTCATCGTTGCGGCATTATATAGACATCTCATCACTTCGATATATCGCCAGTCGACTTGGCAACGCTGCAAAGACTCCAGAACCGACCAAGTTTCGATTGAGTCGAAGGCCTTCTCATAGTCCACAAATGCTAAGCACAGGGGGCGATTGTACTCTGCGGTTTTCTGTACAATCTGCCGCACCGTGTGGATGTGGTCTATGGTGCCGTAACCGCTTCGAAACCCGACCTGTTCCGGAGGTTGAAACTCGTCGAGTCTACGCGCAAGACGGTTTGTGATGACCCTTGAAAGCAGCTTATAGACATGGCTCAGAAGCGAAATCGGGCGGTAGTTTTTCAAGAGCGATTTGTCTCCTTTTTTTAACCGACTTCAAAAAAAAGGAGGAGGTTTCTCAATTCGACCGTATATTTTTTTTTTTTTTTTGTTTTTTTTTTTTTATGTTTGTTCGCGGATAACTTCGTCGTTTATGAACCGATTTTGATTATTATTTTTTTGTTGTGATATCCCAAGTGTGGTACCATGGTAATTTTATCGAGGTCTGATAAGTATCTCCAGAGATATTGAGATAAACATCTCAAAATTGGTACTGAAAATGAATAGCGCGGCATTGAAGTTCTCGGTTCTTTTTTAGTATTTTAACGATATTATTAAAAAACAAAACCACCATGCTTCTGTTTCATGCCTGTGAAGTTCTACCAGTGAAGATAACAGAATTGAAGAAAAAAAGCTGGAGGGGCAGCTTTTTGAAGCTCCGTTCTCAAATGGGGCTTTTCCATTTTTAAGCTGTCTAAGGGCCATCACGATCTCATCTTGGCTGACTTCGGGCAGGTCTTCTGTGAAGTGGCGGGTTAAAGTGGCTCTGCAATCCTCAGTATCGGGTACGGGCCTTGAAGTATGCGATGCGTAGAGCTTGCTGTAGAAGTCTTCAACTTCCAACAGAATCTCCGGCTTGGATGCGGCGACGTTCCCCGTTGATGTTGTCAGCTTTATGAGGTGGCTTCTACCCAGAGGCTGGACAAACACTTTCGACCCCCGATTCTGCTCAATTGATTCTTTAATCAAGAGCGTGTTAGAGGATCGGAGTTCGCGTTGTACTAGCTTCTTAATGGTTTTGTTGCGCACCTGGTTAATTGACAAAGCTGACAATGGGTCTGTTCGTCTCTCTTCCATTAGTCGAAGTGTTTCTGTCGAAAGTTTGGACTTTTTGCCCGTACGCTTGCTCTCGCAAAACTTCGTCCTTCTTCTCTGAGGATTTCCACCACTTCTTCGAGTTTCTGGTCTATATCATCTGTGGTTTCCAAGGCAGCGAATCGATTTTCCAATTTTAATTGGAATATTTCAGACCCAACAACGGTTTGGACGGTTATGTTTGTATATACGTATGTTACTCTGTAGTGACTAAACTATTCATCCGATTTTGATGAATAAGTTATCAATCGGTTTATTATTATATCCGTGGTAATATAGGCTGCATTCTAATCGACTTCAATAATAGGAGGTATCGATTTTACCTTGTTAATCCGTATTTCAATCCTTACTTTTTAGTGATGCCGTTTAGGGTATCAAATACACACTTCTAATATGAATGGGAATCTATATTTATAAAAGGCAAACGTTATTGACCGACTGAACTATTAACACAGCTCTAGCTCTAGCAGCTATTGAACAAATTGCGCTGGATTTGGCATGCAGATAGTTATTATGACATAAGTATTCGCTAAGAATAGATTTTCCAAAATGTACCCCTTTAAGGGATGAAACGAGGGTTCAAACTTTATATGGAGAAACAAGATAATATAGCCTTTTTAACCGACTACAAAAAAAGGAGGAGGTTTCTCAATTCGACCGTATATATATTTTTTTTTTTTTTTTTTTTTTTTATGTTTGTTCGCGGATTACTCCGTCGTTTATGAACCGATTTCGATTATTCTTTTTTTGTTTGAAAGGAGATATCCCAAGTGTGGTACCATGGTAATTTTATCGAGGTATGATAAGTATCTCCAGAGATATTGAGATAAACATCTCAAAATTGGTACTGAAAATGAATATTTTTTTTATGTTTGTTCGCGGATAACTTCGTCGTTTATGAACCGATTTCGATTATTCTTTTTTTGTTCGAAAGGAGATATCCCAAGTGTGGTACCATGGTAATTTTATCGAGGTATGATAAGTATCTTCAGAGATATTGAGATAAACATCTCAAAATTGGTACTGAAAATGAATAGCGCGGCATTGAAGTCGGTTGTTTTTTAGTTTTTAAACGATATTATTTATTCGAAACTTTACACAAGTACTTCTGTAAATAAATGAGTAAATACGTGTTTCAGTCTTTTTCGAAACTGAAATGTGGTAACAAAGTCTGGAAATCAATATTGTTTCGAATTGCGATGAAATTTTGAATACAGATAATTATTATGACGTAGGGCGTTAGTTAGCTTAAGAAAAATTACATGGTATTAGAATAGCAACACCAACAAGCTGGAATAATAATATCTCTGAATATGTGGTAGACACAGTGAGGTACATCAATTATATCTTATTGCGGCCGATATTATCCTTCAGAGTTGTATTCTCGTTATTCTAGATTTAAACTGGAACCTTTTTTATTCTTTCATATGCCGGAACATAGCTCCACGCGAAATAGCAGAATTTAATTGTGTCAACAATATCGGCTAAAGAGAGGTTAATGATCTCTTACTCAAATATTTATAGCACAATTAGGTGGTTTTGTATATAATATTGTGAAATACCAATCAAGATAATAGAGAAAATTTACAATGCATGCTATAAAAAAATTACAAAATTTCGGATGTACGATAAATTTAAAAGCATTGTTTTAGCTGAGATTGGCGTGCCAAAAAATTGATTTATGACTAGTCACAGACTGATTTGACACGTAATTCTTTTCATTGTCATGTCAAGTTTTGCCAGTTATGTAACTATATAGATGGTAGTCTGACCCAAGTGTGACCAAAGGCATGTGCCAAACAAAGGTACTTTTATTATTAGGCATGTGCCTTATAATAAAAGTACCTTGTCTGTGTCTGTGTACCACACTGTTTGAGAATATTGCATAAAATGACCGCATGGCCCATGACCTTATGCCTGCATAATATACGACCAGTAAATACTATAAGTATTTTTACCAAATCTCTGTATAAAGGTTAATTTATATCGTTGTGTTGCCATTGTACAATGCACTTACATTTGTGTTTAATAAAATATGTGTAATGGTATTAAACTTAATGCTAAATATTAATGATAGACGTTAATTTGATCAGTGTATTATGAAAGTCATATTTTTAAAACCAGTAAAATGCATTTTACTAACACTCAAATTAATGAAAATATTCCTTTAAAAAATCACCACCACAGTTACACCATCATCTTGTGTAATATACGTTTTTAACTTTTCATGGTCACTGACACTATTATTAATATTGTGTCATACTTATTTCATGTAACTATTTTTCCAGAAGATGTTAGGAAAATAACTATTAAGCATCTACTTATAAAAATTCTTACTCTATACTTACTAATAATACATCTTACTCGTAACTGTAATTGTTTTGTGCGTTGTAACTTATATTCTTTCGTTCTATCTTTCTTTCGTTCATACTTACCGGTGCAACTTTGTGAATAAGATAATAACAATGATGACAAAGGAGCTACAAAAAATAATTGATAAGAATTGTTTGAATCTATGTAATTAGGCACTAAAAGATTACTCAGCGTCCCAGATGCAGTGGCTTATTTATGGCTTTCTTTATCCAAGAAGAGTTGCAACTAGAGCAGGTGGGGCTGCAGCCTGAAAAAAATGGATACACATCAATTTTAAAACTTTGTTTAACTGGTAGGTATTTTTTTATGTAACTTCCATTTAAATGTTTGTTATTCTTTAACGCTGAAACAGCTGGACGGATTTATGGTACTGACACACCGCAGCATCCTGCGTGCGCGATCTAGGCGGCGATCAGATAGCACAGTAGTATTTGTACCGACTGGTTCACACCAAACGTGATCAGAAAACAATTGAAAAGTACTGAGATCGCGCCCGCAGATCGCAGGATGCCGCGGCGTGGCCGTACCTTTAGTTTTTTTTTTTACAAGCTTTTATTTAACTTGCAATGTATGTATGTATGTATGTCACTATGTATGTTCGGGTGGAATCTTGGAAGCTAAATTAGACCCACTTCCCGATGTCCGATTAGACTCAAATTTGGTGTATTTATGTATCTTCGGTGACAATACAATGATATGATACCATGGAGCTGATCTGATCTGGATCTGATGCATCTCTGTAATAAAACAACATAACCCCACCGAGTTTGAGCTTGATTGCTTCGTCTTGAAGATACTGAAGACACTTAGATGATATCCAGGGTCTGGTGATGAAGCTGGAAGGTGGCCACGGCATCTCTGTGATAAAGTAACGTAACCCTAGCGAATTTGGGCTCAAATAATTCGTCTTGAAGAGCACTTTACACTTAAACGATATCCAGGATCTGATGATAAAGCTGTAAGGTGGCCATGGCATTTCTGTTATAAAGCAACATAGCCCAACTGAGTTGATTGATCTTCCTTGAAGAGCACTTTACCCATAATCACATCAAATATCCGTGGAATATTTTAAAACATCACGCCTTCTCTTAAATACTTAGGTAGTAGGCAGGTAGTCAGTATCTATACCTACCTACTAAAAAGTTAAAAATAAATTATAAGCAAAAAATATTTTTAAAAACAAGCTTTTATCTGGGACAATGAACTAAAATGTTAAAAATAAATTCTAGTAAGTATGTGGCGTTTAAGTACTTACCTATATTTTTAAAAGCTTGAGGCACTGAATTATAGTAATTACCTAGCCTGAAAAACGGGTCTTGCTTCAAGTACCTACACGCCAAATACTTACTAGAATTTATTTTTAACATTTTAGTTCATTGTCCCAGTTAAAAGCTTGTTTTGAAAAATATTTTTTACTTATAATTTAATTAATCTTTAACACATTATCTATACAATATAAAAGGCAAACGTTATTGACTGACTGATCTATCAACAAACGGCTTAAGCCACAGAACGGACTGCGCTGAAATTTGGCATACAGATAGTTATTATTTATTTATTTTTTTTATTAATTTATTTATTCATCTTGCTTTGGATGGACATTACAGTTTCCCAATTCGCCTTTCCAAGTTCTTAAATACTAATAGCAGAAAAAATAATTATAATAACAATAGATAATGAAATAAATGTCTAACTAACCTACATGTCTAACTCCTATCATAACTTATACAAAGCAGATTAAAAAGTTTCAACAAAATTCATAGCAACTTTGCGAAATTCTTGCTCTGTGCAATTAAATAGATCTATATGTTGGTGTTGGTGTAGCACAGCATTAAGGAGATGAAGCGCGCGCGGGAGCGGAGCCAGGCGGCCCAGCTCAGTGCGACACAATGGCACGGCCAACAGGTCATGTCGTCGAGCTCTCGAGTAGTTATCTGGCACTGCTATTTTGATTCTCTCTAGCAGTGCGGGGTTACATTTTCGCCCTACCATAACATTCCATACATATTCTGCTAAAGAAATATAACGCCTTAATTCCAATCCATTGTATCCTACCATGTCAAGCAAAAATGCACTAGGATATACAAATGGATATCCCACAAAATACCCATACTGTTTATGATACAGCCATCTGATGAACTTTTTTTGTATTTTTTCCACTGACTGCACATATTTTGCTTCAAACGGACACCAAACGATAGCGTTCGTTTCTAACCTGCTCCTTACGAAAGCATTGTACAATGCTTTCGGTATGTTATTACAGTAATAATGTAGTAATAATGTAATAATGTGTAATAATGTGTAATTACAGGTATGCTATCTAAGTGTCTCGCTTGTCTGAGGACGAACCCTAAAGTACGGAATGCCTGTGCACAAAGTTCATTAATATGCAGTCGGAAAGATAAATCTTCACTCATCGTGACACCCAAGTCTTTTATGCTGCTAACTCTCTCAAAGTTGTTACTACCCAGAGTGTATGGGTAAATCATAGGCTCATGCGTTCTAGAAAAGGAAATTAAGGAACACTTCCTACCGTTAAAATGAAGGTTATTTATATTACTCCACTGCCATATCCGGTCAATATCCCCTTGCAGATGAGAGAAATCAACTGGGTTATGACGTAGATATCAGCTAAGAAAGGTTTACTATCTACATGTACCTCGATGCTTTAAGGGATGAACCGGGGTTCAAAGTTTGTATGGAGAAACAAGATTAAATAGGATTTTTTATTCGAAACTTCACACAAGCAATGGGGTAACAAAATTTGAAAATAAATATGGTTTTTAGGTTTTATAAAAATGAATCCCTATTTTCCTTGGTCACGCCATATTTTGAAATCGGGTGGACTGATTTGGCTAATTCTTTTGATGTGTTTTAATGATAGAATTTGTTTTTGAAAAAAAAAAGTTTAAATAAATGAAAGAAGTTTTTAAGGCGGGCGAAGCCACGGGGCACTTCTAGTGCATATTATAATAAAAACATGTATGATATACGTGTATTATAATGAAACATAGTGTGTATGATGGTCACTGAAATAGAAATAAAATGCCTTCCAATCTTTCCAAAAATAGCCTAACGGTCAGTTTACACCAAGACGCGTCGCGACGTAAGCTGCACAACGAGAAACCACGCGGCGTAGCAAGAAGTCGCGCAGCGTAGCGCGACGCAGCCCGACGCCAAGCGGTAGTTAGCAATTGTTACCTCCTGCGTATATAGGCATATACTTTAATTAACTCTAGAGCTAAATGAATCACTGGTTGTAGAAATGGTAACCACATGTCTCTTAAGGTTTCCCCAATTTTTGGTTAGTGTTCCGCATTTGGTTCATGATATTGTGAGCCTACCAGTATGGCAGATGGCTTGAGACAGTTGGCTCTGTGGATTACACTAAAGTCTGTTGACCGCCACCTTGCCTCACTACCGTCTTCCGATTCCAGACATGCACGATTCCATCAAAATCCGCATCATTCGCCACTGATAATGTGAGATAGACTTCAAGTGCTAGTCTATCCAAAATAAAAAAATAAAATTACAATAGCTACTTTTAGCTATACTTACAATAACTGCTGGCAATTGTTGTGTGATCTCAAGTATATGGTATCCATTTTCATCAGCTGCGTATCGAACAATAATGTATTTTCCTTCCGTGTTAGTGAATGCATATTCTCCATTTACTTCGATGTGTTCGTTTGGTTTGCCAATATTCACCAACTGCCCAGTTTCTATGCGCGAGATCCCATTGGACGTCTTAAAACTGAAAAATATACATGTTTGGCAAAAAAGTTTGCTAACTAGCAAAATAAGTCTACATCCTAAGAATTCCACATTCAAGAAAGAAACTTATCCTATTATCCTACCCTACTAATTTTATAAATGCGAAAGTTCCTTCTTCACACAAACTGAGGATTGATAAAAAATTACAGTATTGTAGTTATATTAGGTTGGGGAAAAAGTCTTTTCGCATTATAGTAAGTATGAACTTGTAATAAAATCTCTTTGGCTATACTATTTGTATCTGGCTGGTTTTGGTATCATTAAAAGTTTAAATTTTGAAGAAGATAATTCCATATTCAAATTAGGAAAATGTGTGATTTTAATTTGTTTTTCGTACTGTGAAGATGATTGAATCTAATAAAGAAATTCGATACATTTTTATATTTTACTACAAAAAATGTAAAAATGCAACGCAAGCCGCGAAAAAAATTTGCGATGTTTATGGACTTAGTGCAGTGTCTGTGAGAGTAGCACAAATTTGGTTAAAGCGTTTTCAATCCGGAAATGTTGATGTCAAAGACGCACCTCGCTCTGGTCGCCTTATTACGGATAAAATGGATGCCATTTTTGAAAAAGTGGAGCTAGATCGCCATATCAGTAGTTACGACGTAGCTGAAGAACTGGGAATTGACCACAAAACAGTATTGGCGCATTTGAAAAAAAAACTGGGTACACAAAAAAGCTTGATATTTGGGTACCTCACGACCTCACTGAAAAACCCAGGTTAACTCGCAACAAGGTGATGCTGTGTGTGTGGTTGGATTGGAAGGGCATTATTCATTATGAGCTGTTACCTCCAGGCAGGACCATCGATTCTGAACTCTACTGTGAATAACTGATGAGATTAAAGCAAGAAGTTGAGCGAAAGCGGCCGGAATTAATCAACAGAAGGGTTGTGATTTTCATCATGATAACGCTAGACCTCACACATCTTTAGCCACTCAGCAAAAATTAAGAGAGTTTGGCTGGGAGGTGATAATGCATCCGCCGTATAGTCCTGACCTTGCACCTTCAGATTTCCACCTGTTTCGGTCTCCTCAGAATTCTTTAGGCAGTATCAGGTTAACATCACGAGAGGGCTGCCAAAACTACTTGTCTCGGTTTTTTGATCAGAAGCCCCAAAATTTCTACAGCAATGGGATCGTGTCCCTACCTACAAGGTGGCAAAAAATTATCGAACAAAATAGTACCTACATACTATAGTTAAATGTAAATAACCTATATTAAAAAAAATCTTAAAAAATGTGAAAAAACTTTTTTCCCAATGCATCAAAACATAGGTTATAATATAAAATGATATTGTGTAAATTGGTCGAAATATAGCCATACTTATCAATTAATTCAACAAAATCCTGGCGTCTGAGAACCGTTAGAGTTACACTAAAATAATATTTTGTAAAAGTGTTTATTAAAAATGTGCTATAGCAAAATATTAAATTAAATACTATATTTACAGTACATATTAATGCGTTTATAGATTAATCCTTATACAATATTTTTTTCGCATTTGATATTATGTAAAGTAGATAGGTAATCTTTTTTCTTTTCCACTGAGTAATTTTGGTAAATACTATAAAAGTATTAACGGCGATAATAGTAGAACGTGTTTACCATCTATCTAGCTATCTAGGCTGCATGGCGCGCGGTGTAAATGCGACCAGGACACTAGCTCAGACGTGTGAGGGTGGACGTCATAATATCATAGTCAACAGAGTAGGAATAGGTCATGGAATACCTATATATGCGGAAAAAGCCGCGGAACGCATCCAGATATTAATAAAATTATGTTTCGCTTGCCTGAATCGGTAATTTCCAAGGCCGTCATTGTCATTCTCGTAGCTGACTATTTTTGCTTGAGCATCATCGGATATTGGAGCTGCAACACCCAGACTTAGCAATCCACATAGTAACAAAATCAACTTCATATTTAACACTACGCCGTTCCTTGTATGCCTCTAAAATAACTTATATGTCCTTTTTATGCAAATATCCCTACCAATATAATGCACAAAGCACGCACACTTCTTAAATAAACATCAAAAATATGACGTAGACTGAACGAAAATGACCATCTGCTGAGCCTCGTAACATTATAATGATGGAAGATTTTAAATTGCATACTTGTCTATAGTTTGTTGTTTTTTTTCAAACGATTTGTGGTACTAAGAAGAACATAAATATCGTTAATAATATACTTGCATTTTAACGACTAGGAAGAATTTGGTGGAACTTTAAAGCTCAAGGCTGCGATAACACTCTTAAATAATTATTAAGCCATTTTGCTAGCTTAAGCATAGATAATACATACATGTTCCAAACCTATCTGAGTTGGTGTCAAACACTGGGGCATCAGTTCGTAGCTAAGTGGAGAAACCAACTCAATTGCATTTCTCCACTTAGCTACGAAAGACCTTAAAAGCCCAAACATTTAAGAGCCAGAATTTTTAAATCACTCGAGTTGCACCCACTGCTTTGCTCATAATTGTTAATAAGTACAATTATATGTCTTATTCTGTCACTATGATTCGGTTTACATTGAATTTTTAGCCTAATTGGTATGGACCAAGAACATTTTAACGGTTGAACGGATGGCCGTTCAACCGTTAAAATGTTACAGACAATGAAACTTGCATTCGCATTTAAAATTTTAGACTAGAAACATTATCTTGTGAGCAGGTTTCGATTTTTTTTAATTTTAATGTTTACTCCTTGAGTATTTATAGATTTAAGACGGGAATTTAACGTAACTTACGCGATGTCGATATTTTTGAGTACTTTTACAACAAATTAGAACATTATTAGGTAGACATAAGTATAAAACCAAGTATATAAATAAATCATATATTATTTTGGTATAGTTAACTTGGTAAAGTTGGTTTCAAAATACACAGATTAAATTTTTCCACGACCATTTATAAGAATAAATAAAGCTCGGAGCAAATACCAAGCCATTTGCTCCGAGAAGTGGAGCTTCATGCCATCTATGCATCGGTTGGTGTACTAATGTGTACACTGTTTTATAGCTTCAAATTTAATCGCAGTCAAAAGCAATAACACTTATACGCAGTTGTTCATTTCAATCAAAATAGATGGGGTTTTGATGAAAAGCGCCTATAGTAGCAATAGTAAGTAATAACTTCAACCGATTATCATGATTTAGTCGTCAAAAGGAAGGGGTGTTGCATTGTAAGTTTGACTTGTGTATGTGTGTGTATGTGGCATCGTAGCGCCCAAACGGATGATCCGATTTTGTATGAGTTTGCTTTTGTTTGACAGGTGTCATCATCATCATCATCATGATTTTAAATAGAGAATTTAACGTGACTTATACATCGATATGCGATTGACAATTGTTTCGGCCTCATTCGGAGGCCTTCATCAGGATCTCGAATGCGGAGCGCTCCAGCCTCGCGAATTTTAAATCAGTAAAGCTATGTTATAATTTAAGACCGTTTAAAAAACTAAAAGAACCGACTTCAAACGTTGCGCTAGTCAAAGTAGCCAGTAGACGTAGTAACTAATAATAGTTACATACTACTAACTACTGGCACAGATTATATAAATAATCTGTGCCAGTAGTTAGTAGTATGTCGTCGAGATAAATAAATGCATCGTAATACAAATGTTGATATATTAAAAACGGCTCGGCTGATTTCGTTAAAATTTAAATAGGTCCACCTGGGAAGGGTATCATTTGAAATAAAAATAACCGGCCAAGTGCGTGTCGGGCCACGCACAGTGTAGGGTTCCGTAGTAGCCTGTTATTCAATGCAAGTCTTTACTCGTTATAAACAAGCAACTAAGTACCGTCTAACTCCGTCTTTGTCACTTTAAAGGATTTATTCTAAGGATTTTTCGAAGTATTTGGTACAAAATTATCCAATACCCAAGTTCAACGACTATTACTGCTAAACTAATAAAGTTATCTTAACCACTATAGTTTTCCTTTAAAGTTCATGAAATGCGCTATTATCATGATTTTTTCCAGATTTTTCAAGTAAGCAGTTTAGCTTTTAGAGGGGGGAGGGGGGGACGCCCTACTGGAACAAAAATTTACACTTTAAAGTTTAATATTTCGTAAATGGAGCATTAAATCCAAAAATGGTATAAGCAAACCCTAAGTCATTTTAAAAGACCTATTCAACGATACCCCACACGATGGGTTAAACGACGAAAAAAAAATCATCCCCACTTCTCATGAAGGGGAGCTAACCTAAAAAAAATATTTTTCAAAATTTTATTTCACCACTTCGTCAGTGTAATTTATATACATACACCTACAAAATTACAGCTTTCTAGTATTAACGGTCTCTTAGCAAATTCTCGGACAGACAGACAGACAGACAGACGGACATGACGAAACTACAAGGATTCCTTGTCAGGACTACGGAAATAAATACCAAATCGGTTCAGGCATCTTCGAGTAATCGGTGAACAAACTTAAAAAAAAAAACAAAAAAATCTGTCGAATTGAGAATATCCTCCTTTTTTGAGAAGTCTGATAATAAACATTATGCGTTCAACATCGTTACATTTTTTTATATTTTAGTGTGTTTAAATCTTCCTTACAAATTATAGCAAGACTCTATGAGTGTTTTGCCTAAACGTAAAATTAATGGAGCAAACAATAAACGAATTTTGTCAGGCGTTCCTTGCAAATACCCCGGCAGCTTATCACAGAAATACTAATTAATAGTACTACGTAACCTTATCAGGTATAAGTTCTTAAGTATTCATGGTCACTAACACTTTTACAAGATATTAATTTGATCGGAAGCTCATAAATTGTGAAAAATATGGTAAATATCCCGTTCAAATCTCTTGTGAAAGTTACAGCAAAGCAGAGATGCCGTGTTTGGGCTGATTGATAGATTTGATGATTGACCTCCAACTAATCTTAGTTGGAGGTGGTTGTACCTTTAAGTGTTGTTGCAGGTTTTTAGGGTTCCGTACCCAAAGGGTAAAACGGGACCCTCTTACTAAGACTCCGATGTCCGTCTGTCTGTCTGTCTGTCTGTCCGTCTGTCACCAGGCTGTATCTCATGAACCGTGATAGTTAGACAGTTGAAATTTTCACAGATGAAGTATTTCTGTTGCCGCTATAACAAAAAATACTAAAAACAGAATAAAGTTAAAAATAAAAGAGGGTCCCCATACAAGAAACGTGTTTTTTTCGGCATTTCACGCCATCTATGAACGCTTAGTTAGGTAAACGTCCCATAGATGGCGTTATAAGAAATAAAATGTTTATTAATTATTATTTTTTGCTGGTGAAAAATGATAGTGGTATTTTTTCTCAATCTTATAAAATACTGTAGTGTGGTACGGAACCCTACTAGTGCGAGTCCGACTTGCACTTGGCCAGTTTATTTGAACAAAATATGTACCTATAATATTCTATAATAAACGAATACTATAAGAATCTTTGTCCTGACATACTGACTGACTGACTGACTGACTGACTGACTGACAGACAACGCACAGCCTAAACCGCTAGTCGTAGAAACTTGAAATTTAGAGGGTATACTTGTCTTAGTACGTAGGGGTGTACTAAGAAAGGATTTACCAAAATTCACCCCTGAAGGGGATGAAACGGGGGTTCAAAGTTTGTATGGAGAAACAAGATTTGATAGTAGTTTTTATTCGAAACTTCAAACAAGAGCTCCAGTAATAAAATTAAGAAAATATGTGTTTAAGGTTTTTTAAATTACACTCCTAAGAAGGTGAAATGGGGTAACAAAGTGTGAAAATCAATATTGTTTCGAATTGCGCTGAAATTAAGCATGCAGATAGTTATTGCGAAGTTAGTTCCCTCTGAGCAAGTATTTCAATTCCAAAATTCACCCCTGAAGGGAATGAAACGGGGGTCCTAAGTTTGTATGGAGAAACAAGATTTGATAGTCTTTTATATTTGAATTTTAACACAAGTACTTAAGTAAAAGGGTAAGTGGGGTAACAAAGTCTGAAATCAATATTGTTTCGGATTGCGCTGAAATTTAGAATGCAGGTAGTTATTATGACGTAGGTATCCGCTCACAAAGGATTTTCTTAAAATTCCTCCCGGATACGGAACGGGGATTCAAAGTTTGTCTGGCGAAATAAGATGAGATACAGTACGTGTTGTAGGATTTTATGAAATGGGGTAGGTAACAAAGTCTGAAAATTTGGGTTTTCGGTTTTTATAAATATGAATCCCGAATCGCCTTAGTCACGCGATAACATGAAAACGGGTGAACCAATTTGGCTAATTCTTATTTGATGTATTTAATGATAGAATGGTTTTTACAAAAAAAAAAAATAGTTAACAAAATAAGTTTTTAACGCGGGCGAAGCCGCGGGGCACTTCTAGTAATACTATAAGAATCTTTATCCTGACATGCTGACTGACTGACTGACTGACTGACTGACAGACAACGTAAAGCCTAAGCCGCTGGTCGTAGAGACTTGAAATTTGGAGGGTATATTTGTCCTTAGTACGTAAGGGTGTACTAAGAAAGGATTTTCCAAAATTCACTCCTTAAGCGGATGAAATGGGTGTTCAAATGATTAGATAGTCTTTTCTATTCGAAACTTCACACAAGTGCTTGGGTAAAAAAATAAGTAAATATGTGTTTCAGGCGTTTTCAAAATTCCACCCCTAAAAGGGTAAAATGGGGTAACAAAGTCTTAAAATCAATAGTGTTTCGGATTGCTCTGAAATTTGGCATGCAAATAGTTATTACGACGTTAGTTACCTCTGAGAAAGGATTTTCCAAAATTCACTCCTTAAGGGGTTGAAACGGGGGTTCAAAGTTTGTATGGAGAAACAAGATTAGATAATATTTTCTATTCGAAACTTCATACCAGTACTTAAGTAAATAAGTAATAAAATACATGTTTCAGGTTTTTTCGAAATTCCACCCCAAAGAGGGTGTAATGGGGTAACAAATTCTTAAAATCAATATTGTTTCGGATTGCGCTGAAATTTGGCATGCAGATAGTTATTTTGACGTAGGTATCCGCTCAGAAAGGATTTTCAAAAAATTCCTCCCGGTTACGGAACGGGGATTCAAAGTTTGTAAGGCGAAACAAGATGAGATAGTCTGTTTTATTTGAAACTTTACACATAAGTACTTCGGTAAATAAATAAGTAAGTACGTATTGTAGGATTTTTCGGAATTGGGTAGGTAATAAAGTATGAAAATTTGGGTTTTTCGGGTTTTGTAAAAATATGAATCCCGATTTGCCTTAGTCACGCGATAACATGAAAACGGCTGAACCGATTTGGCTTATTCGAATCGTTTTTACAAAAGAAAAGTTTCAATTATATAAAAGGAGTTTTTATCGCGGGTGACGCCGCGGGGCACTTCTAGTAATACTATAAGAATCTTTGTCCTGACATACTGACTGACAGACAGACAACGCCCAGCCTAAACCGCTGGTCGTAGAGCCTTGAAATTTAGAAGGTATATTTGTGTTAGTACGTAAAGGTATATTAAAAAAGGATTTTGCAAAATTCACCCCTTAACAGGGTAAAATGGGGGCTCAAAGTTTGTATGGAGAAACAAGATCACATATTATTTTCAAGTGCTTCAGTTAAAAAAATAAGTCAATATGTGTTGCAGAATTTTTTTAAATTCCACCCCTTAGAGTGTGAAATGGGGTAACAAAGTGTGAAAGTCAATATTGTTTCGGATTGTGCTGAAATTTGGCATGCAGATAGTTATTACGACGTTATTTACCTCAGAGAAATGATTTTCATAAATTCACCCCTTAAGGGGATGAAACGGGGGTTCAAAGTTTGTATGGAGAAACAAGATTAGATAGTCTTTTCTTTTCTAAACTTTACCCAAATGCTTCAGTAAATAAATGTTTTAGGTTTTTTCGAAATCCAACCCCTGAAAGGGTGAAATGGGGTAACAAAGTTTGAAAATCAATATTGTTTTGCATTGCGCTGAAATTTGGCATTCAGATAGTTATTATGATGTTAGTATCTGTTAAGAAAGAATTTTCCCAAATTCACCCCAGAAGGGGATGGAACGGGGGTTCAAAGTTTGTATGGAGAAATAAGATTAGATAGTCTGTTCTATCCGAAACTTAACACAAGTAATTCAGTAAATGAATGAGTAAATACGTGTTTCAGACTTTTATGAAATTCCACCCCTAAAAGGGTGAAGTGGGGTAATAAAGTCTGAAAGCAATGTTGTTTCGGATTGCTCTGAAATTTCGCATGCAGATAATTATTTTGACGTAGGTATCCGGTAAGAAAGGATTTTTCAAAATTCACTCTTAAAGGGGATGAAATGGGGTACAAAATTTGTATAGTCATTTTATTCGAAATTTCACACCAGTACTTCTGTAAATAAATAAGTAGATACAAAATTCAGGCTTTTTCAAAATGCCGCCCTAAGAGGGTAAACTAGGGTAACAAAGTCTGAAAATCAATATTTTTTTGGATTGCGCTGAAATTTAGAATGCAGATAGTTATTATGACGAAGGTATCCGTTAAGAAAGGATTTTTGTTAAATTTCCCTTCGGATACGGAACGGGGATTCAAATTTTATATGGCGAAACAAGATGAGTTAGTCTGTTTTATTCGAAACTTTACATAGGTACTTCTGTTAATAAATAAACTAGTACGCGTTGCAGGATTTTTCGAGATGGGTTAGGTAACAAAAGTCTGAAAATTTGGGTTTTTTGGGTTTTATAACTATGAATCCCGATTTTCCTTAGTCACGCAATAACATAAAAACGGGTGAACTGATTTGGCTAATTCATATTTGATATCTTTTATGATAGAAAGGTTTTTCAAAACAAAAGTGTTAAGTAAATAAAAGGAGTTTTTAACGCGGGCGCAGCCGCGGGGCACTTCTAGTACTAGAAGTGCCCCGCGGCAATACAATGATATATTTTTTATGGACCAGTTGATTTAAGAAATGCCTCAGATTGCGTTAGATGTCATTAACCATTATAAAACCCTTTTCTTCTTCACTGCTAGGTAGGTATACTTTATAGCAACACTAACTTTGCGTCTTAAGTTTGTAGAATATCTATCCTAGCACCCTGTTAAATTAGTGAAACATATTGAGTATGTTTTATAGCTTCTTAATTTAAGTTAACCTAGTCAATGTTGGAGTCGTGATATCTGCTTAATATGATATAGCTGCTGTATTCGGTTTCTTACTAACTTTTGACCTGTTATAGATCAATACTTTAGATAATAATTAGATAGCGTTTAATCTTTTATCACTTACCTACTTTTGACGTGACTCTTCTATTTTTATTATGTTTATGCATTAAAAAAATGTTACTATTCGAGACCATTTAAAAACTAAAAAAACTAATTTACGTGATAATTTAAGAGTAATGAATTGACTGGTAATTTACGTAAATATAGTTTTTTTTAAAATATTTTTTAGTTAATTTTCAGTAGCAATAATATCGTTTAAAAAACTAAAAATAAACTGACTTCAATGCCGCGTTATTAGTTTTTAGTACCAATTTTGATATGGTTATCACCATATCTCTGGAGATACTAATTAGACCTCGATAAAATTAACATGGTAACACACTTGGGACATTTCCTTTCCAACAAAAAAATAATAATCAAAATCGGTTCATAAATGACGAAGTTATCCGCGAACAAAAAAAATAAATAAACGTATATACAGTCAAATTGAGAAACCTCCTCCTTTTTTTGAAGTCGGTTCAAAATTGAGGTATTTATATCCATATCTTAAGAGATACTCATCCAATCTCGATCAAATCATAAGACCAAACAGAAAGTATACTCTGCCGTTCTCTGTCTCAGTGATATAGCTTATAATACTGTTTGTTAGCTGAATACTAACGTCCTAGGTTCATGAATATTATGACAGCTTAATTAATATCATGCGAGCAAAGTACTTATTTGCATTATTACAATTATTAGTTTCAAGTGTCCATTAAACTTTGTTATCATTATTTTAAAATATCGTGATGGACAACATGTGTGAAATACAAAAAATCTTTATGGATTACCAAAATTTACAAATTGTACTACAAATACGCTAAACAGATTCATTATCATCTTAATCAGCCAGCATCAGTCCACTGCTGGCCTTTCCTCAACTCAGTGGCGTGTCAGTGGACACGCCACTGAGTTCGCTATTGGGCTCTCTCTTTCCAGTCACTGCCCACCGCTTCGCGAATGTCGTTGCTCCATCTGGTCATAGGGCGTCCTATGCTACGTTTGCCGATTTGCGGTCTCCACTCTAGTACTCGTACGTACACAAATGTAAATTGATACATTAGAAAGAAAATACAATCGGGAGCCAAATTTCTTTCAGACTTGTATCAGTATCATCATCATCATCAGTCTATATTAGGCCACGGCTGGAGGTAAACTTCTCCTGGATATATTCCTATCCAACTGAACGCCACTGAGAAAGATTCTCGTCTTCTTTCAACCAGTACTTGCCAGCCAACTTGCGAAGATGATCGCTCACATGATGGTAGATAAGAAGTATAATCTGCGATCATCACTACACCTAGTCTGAGGGCATCCTGCATTTTGCATGTCGAACCGTATCTATATATATAAAAATCAATTGTTATTCGTTAGTCTCGCTAAAACTCGAGAACGGCTGGGCCGATTTAGCTGATTTTGGTTTTCACCTATTTGTCGTAGTTCAGGGAAGGTTTAAACGGTGAGAAATTTAGGAAAAATTGCAATAACAAAAATGTCATTTTCCCATATAAACTGTTCTACCTACTTTCCTGTCAAACATTTGACGTTCGTCCCTTCGGCACGGTAGGGTAGACTCTTTTCCACTCTCGAATTAAATTTGAAGCACGTATTAAATTAAGGGCTTTGAATCGACAACCTATTATATCCACATTACTTGGATTATCACGTAGGTATTTAAAATTTAATATTTTGATGGTTGTCCCAGGTTGTCATTGTTGGTTCGTTTAGAAATTTGGTCATTGTAGTGACATATTTTGATGGTTGTCATTATGGCGATTCCGTATTCGCTATTTGTGTATAAAAACCGATAATAACAAAATAAAATAAAATAATAAAGGACCTCATACAAGAAACGTGTTTTTGAGACTTTTTATGCTCGATCTTACAAACCTTAATAGAAAGAGACTTGAAATTTACTCATGGTGTGTATTACAATGACTGCTATAACACTAAATAATAAAAACTTTATTGAATAGGAAAGATGCAAAAGTAATATTAATGAATAGCATGTGAATAAAATGATTATAAAATACAAAAGAAGGACCACTGTATATTTTTATCTAATATTATTATACATTTCTCAACAAATTACGTGAAACGAAACGTATATTGAAACGCCAATCAGCGCGTAGTGACGTCATCACTGTCCGCTTGTCTGTGTATTGTGTACTTCAGTAGCATAGAGTAACGTAATATATATTAATACTACTTTGTTCTGTAACATCATTCTCTTCTATTATCTCTACATTCTCTACTAGTCTGTGGCTTGCCGGTTCATAGGATTCGTGATTTTCGCAAAACGCAAATAAACATAATTATCAACTTAATTGAGATAAAGTGGAAGTAGGATTTACCAAAGCATTACGTTTATTATTATTATTTATTTATTTAAATTCTATTCTATGTAGGCATTCACAATAGACTTGATGAATAATATCACATTATTTACAAACTTACATCGAAATGATATTTACAGCATCGAATAACAGTTTTAGGAGAAACATTTTCATCTCTCTTTGCAGCCTTGATCCATTTTTTTCTTAATGTTCGGTCACTAGGTCCACTTAGAAACAACTTATTTGGAAATGTTGATGAAGTAGAAGGACACATAGGAACAAAACAAAAATCAACACGTATTTTCTTCCTCACTGTGCTGTTATAGCTACCTGAAGTTGATGGATTGTTAATTTCTAATAAGTACTATTAAATAAACAATACCGAAGATGATTTAGCAATTAATACTTTTAAGTTTATGTGCTCAGGAAAAGATACATCAGAAAATTCGAAATTATAGAAATGGCCTAAAATGGCATATAAGCGTAAGCAGGGTGACCAGGTAAAAATACAAAATTAAGCCATCTATGGCTATAGTAGCTAAACGTACTAAAACTACTATATATATTTTTATATTCAGTAAAGCTGTGTCATTAATTAATGTCAAACTACACAGCCGCTCAGTTTTTAAAACGATCTCAAATTATTATTTTGTAAAAATCAGTATTCCAGGTGGGAATTCACAAAAAGAATAAAAACCCATGAAGAATTTCGCAAGAATTTTTGATATAAGAACCCTTATGTACGATTTGCACTGATAAATAAACATAAAATAGATTATGGTAAAATTTTGCTAAAAACTTATAATTTAACTAAAGCTGGTCACACTGGCTGAAACAAAAAAGAGACTGTTGAGTCACGATCAATCACATTGACATCGGACCGGATGAAGACAAACCTGACGTCATCGGTATAGATGTAACGTTTTCGCGTGTTATAAAAAACGGAGACTTTCAAACCGCATTTCTGGGATAAATTAATAAAATAGAAGAAAAATAATTTATGAGTGTACTATTCTACACGTAATTCTTAATAAAAGCAAATTTAAAAATATTGCATCTTCCCTATTAAAAATAAAGGGGGTCAGGGTGTCCTCATACAAGACACGCGTTTTTTAGGCAAATTTTGTTCAATCGGAACCCTGCGTGTGCGGGTCCGACTCGCTTTTGGACAGTTTATTTATATTCGCGGTACGAAGTTCGCCGGGTCAGCTAGTTCTCCAGAAAAAAATCGTTTTCCCGAACGTTTATGTATCTTGCGGCTGATATGGCAATTCCATCCATCAAGTAACTCCGCCTCATATGGTTTATTAAATTTATATTCGTACATCGTATCAAAATTGAACTAATAACTAATAAGTCTCAACTTAATTAATATTTGAAATTTTGGATTGTGTGTAAAAATGTACAAATATATAAAGTGTTTAACACATAGAGAAACATTATATTTAAATTGATATTACTCACTATAATTTTACATTGGTTCAGCAGATTTCTATCAACTGGCTATTATTGAGCTAATTCAGTTTGTGACATTATTAGCCTAATTTCATTCAAATCAAATGAATGAATTCAATCAATATACGCACATATAGGTACACGTCAAAGTCATAACATAAATCATAATCAATTATCAAGTAAACACAGGATTAGCATAATTTAACGCTTTGAATTAAAAAAAACAAAAGTAATGAACCATTCAGCTGTCATCGAATCGTTGACGACAGACTAGTAAAAAAAAATAAGTAAGGTTGCCAACCTACGCGTTACACCTCTATTGAAAAATTTATGTGCGCTTTTCACAGTGGCCCTCCGGTGAAGGAAAAACAACGTTAATAATCAAAAATTAATAGTTAAGAAACCAAAACCGGGGTTTTTGGTTTGGTGGTAGGACACCATCTAGTGTCCGCCTGGCCAGCTACCACCCTCAAGTTAGAAAATCTGTCGCAAACATGTAATGTGTTCCGGCAGCTATCCTTTAGAGCCACTTCCCATTCTAGGCCTAGCGTGCTTACCATCTTCGACATTTGAGATAGTGGTCAAACGCTAGCCTAAAAGATATTAAAAAAAATAATGTTTCAATACTTTAGACAATTTTTAGTTCCGTACCCAAAGGGTAAAACGGGACCCTATTACTAAGACTCCGCTATCCGTCTGTCTGTCTGTCTGTCTGTCTGTCTGTCTGTCTGCCTGTCCGTCTGTCACCAGGCTTTAGCTCATAAACCGTGATAGTTAGACAGTTGCAATTTTCACAGATGGTGTATTTCTGTTGCCGCTAGAACAACAAATACTAAAAACAAAATGAAGTTAAAAATTAAAAGGGGTCCCCATACAAAAAACGTGTTTATAAACGCCATCTATCTAATTAGTTTTGGGAAAATGACATAGATGGCGCTAGTAAACGAGCCCCGTCACTCTAGATCGCGACCAAACCAAATATTCTTGGTAATATCAATTAATCAAATATATGAGGTTGAAACTCTGTTATGTTTCGTATTGTACGGAACCCTCCCTAAGTGTGCGATAAGAGACGCGATGCTGACTCGCACTTGGCCAGTTTTATTATAATATTATAAAATAAATGCGAAATAGTGAAACACAACTTAAAGAAACGCATACCGATCACAGTACATATCATGATCCGAATGGAACTGGTTGTCCGTCTGTCAGCTGCATAATATCGTTTTCTTATTTTTTTGCTTCTCTATTGGCACAGCTTTTATTTTGTATGTCAGTGACGATTCATTGGTATCAATTGGTAAATTGTGATCTTTTGGACCTATATTTGTGAAATAAATTGCACTGTAAAATGGTTTAGACAAAGATTTCACATGGCAAGGGATTACCTACTCTTTTGCTGCAGGTTTGATGTTTTTTTTCTCTCTCTATGACTCTACATATAACCTTAACATTTTGATAATATTTATATATTTTGCTGCTTTTGACAAAAAATCTGATTTGTCGACGGATGCCAGTATCTTGAGTTTTTTTTTGTTTTGCCGTTATACATGAGAATTGAACATTCATTCCAATTGTACAGTACCTACTCCATATTTGAAGTAAGTCGAAAATTTTATTTAAAAATAATTGTATAGTCAACTAATCATTGGACTTGGCTGCATGAAAAGTATAAAAATTGCAATGTAAGGATACGATAAATGTAGGTGGTCCACTACCTCTCACTTACCTCTCTATACTGCTGTTTTCCTAGATAACAACGATATCATCTTAAACTGCATTGTCACTTAATATCAGGTAAGATAGTGACCAAAGGCGACTTTATTTGCGATGTAAAAAAAAATATCTCATTATCTCTCAAGAGAAACAGGCATCAATGACGAATAAAGAAGTGAGTAATTTTTAAATAAGTACGTTTTTCATTTATTTTTTTCTTATAAAATTCATATAAAATATAAAATAAATCACAGGTAACACTCGTTATTGCTTAACCTAAGAAGGCATCTAGGATGCTGTATTTGTCGTGAGATATTCGTGAGGTGGTTTAGTTTAACCGCGGAAGGGTTGAGGCTGGACGAATCCTTGGTTGAAGCCCTGGTTCTGGGGTTGTGGGTTGGCGGCGTTGTAGGCAATAGAGCGAAGGATGGCCTCAGGGATGGGGGGAGGGGTGGGGAGATGAGCACCTTCAGCACGGAAACCTGGAAGAGAAAATTATAGATAATATAGGTAACAAGTATCTAATCCTCCACAATAGCTATCCCTGTGCAAAATTTCATCAAATCAGTCGCATCGAAATGTTCCAATCCACACAGAGAAAGGGAAAGAGAGACATATATTTTTTTGAATTTTGAATACAGTAGAACAGTATGGGTAGTTAATTTACTTTTCCTTTGTTCATAAAATTTGATCTTGATCTCGATGTGATATTGCGGTCTAAGGTAGAGCGACAATGTGTGATTTAGTTAAATTTTTATTTTGGTCGTTTGCTTGTTTGCTAACTACTCATAAAAAAAATCTTGACTGATAGGAACTTGCAACATTTTACTCCATACACACCTTTAAATAGAGCACATATTAATATTAATTAAGTGGCAATCTGCTCTCAGCCTTATCTGATTTTAAAGTGCTATTTATAGACAAGAATTAACTAATCTGATTAGGTCATTCAATTTCACACCGTTGAGCACATCATCGCAATAGTATTCATAGTAATGTTTTAACATTTGAACTCGGTCAGTGTGTCACAATGTGCAAAATATAACGTTACTGTGTAACCAAACTGAAATGTTGGCTTAGGTATAACAATATATAATTGGCTTAGGTATAAAATGGAAACGTGTTATTTGTTTTGTCTTCAAAAAGAAAATCCAGAACAAAACAAATAACACGTTTCCATTTGTTCGTAAAGCCCGAATAATTTTACAATTGTGGTTTATATTAATTTTGTGTATAGTATAAATCGTTACCGTTCTCGTCAGCGATGTATGAGACAGAGATGGGGATGCCTTCAGGGGAAGTGTAGGCAAAAGATCCCTGGGCGACCTGAGCCTCAGAGTCCTTGACACCAGCATTCTTCAAATAACCCTGCTCCTGAGCAGCGATGCCATTGGCGGTCTCGTAACTACAAAAAACAAGCTAGTTATTGCACCTTGTCTGTGATGATTTATTGATAGTTTAATCTACATCGGATGACATTAATAACGTTGAACTTTGTTGTAGACATCAATCATTATTGGCTAGATTGTTACGTCCCAATAAGCTTCCAATAACTAAATGTTAACAAATGTAATGTATGAGCTTTGAGTCGCAACTCGATGTATCTCCCATTATGCATTGTGATGCAATTTTATCGCTCTTGTTACTTTAAGTAAAGGTTTCATAAATCACATGCGGGCTGTTTATAACGAGAATATTACACGTAGCGGCACGCCAGCAAAGATCAAATCTAATGAGAGGTTCCAAAACGTTCCGTCGTGCAACTATGATGCATTGTCAATCTTACTCTTGGGAAGCTTTTGTTTCTGTTCTAACTGCCTACTTGTGCGGCATGTTTTGGGTACGCCTACTTGCGAAATGTTCCACTGGTTTAGTTGCACTTATGTGTGATATTAGCATACATTATTGTATTATGGTATGAGCTTAGTGCTCGAGCCATTGAAATGTAGATGCATTAGCAGCATAAGCATAAAATTTAAATTTAAATGAGATTTGAGTGTATGTAATCCACATGAGGATTTGAAAAACTCACGTTGAACCCGCAACAAAGACGAATTGACTTCTATAAATTGCTTGACCTCAAAATTTTGCAAGTTAAAGATTGAATAATGTTAGTTCACAAAATGCAAGTTAATCAAATTACAGATATTATCATTATTGCAGGTGAATCACTAAATATCAATGTTCTCGGTGTCTGTGTTGCACCGTGGCTAATTTGTTGCATCACCGGGGCTTGGCGTGAAACGCTTGTATATGTATGGTTCACACCAATAACTCCTTAATTTTATGCGTTTGGCACTGAAGGAATGCTCCGTTTTGACGTTAGGTTGCTTGCTCATCTATGTTGAAATCGGGCCAACCCACATTTATAAAAGTAACCTTCAATCTAAATAAATAGTTATTATTATTGAATCTATGTATACGTGCTGGTATAATAGTTTTGCATCAAGCAAGCAACTTGTTTTTTATATACTGTCTCTTTACTTTTGACGATAAAAATGACAATTGCACAACTCGATTTTTACACTTCAATCTTCTTTTCACCTACGAAATAATAGATTAAGGTAAGACCTCAATGAAGCAATAAGTTATCTATATTTGCTTTTAGTTAAATTGTTATTCTTGTGAGATTTTAAAAACGATGGTACCCACACTAAAAGTACATCAGAGTATTTTATGTAATTTTTTTACTTAAGAAAATTGAATCAGGATCGTAGCATGTGGAAAGAAGTAGTCTCTGCCTACCCCAACGGGAAAAAGGCGTGATTGTATGTATGTATGTATGTATGTAAAATTGAATGATTTATTAGCAGCAATTAATTGGGAAGTAATTTTTTTTCGGCACAATCAGATTACTTACACAATATTTTTTTTTGGTGAAGCATTGTTACTTTAGTATTACAATTTACATATAAAACAATTTACTTGTTATAAGTTTAAACTTCTATTTTTTTTTCGCAACAGGTTTGTAGAACCATTTGTTAAAAATAACTAGTTGGATGCTCGCAGTAGAGCTTTTTTGTGTAGTCTGTTTTGTATTCTTAGTATCTCTTCCTCGGTAAAGGTTCTCAGAAATATTCTTAAGATAATCTTTATGTTCCCATAGCATTAATTTGTGGACTTTATAAGATTTGTTACACATTTGAATGGTGTTTTTTATACAGTAATTATGGAAGTAGGGAGGTAATGTATGGAAGTAAGGAAGGTAAACAGGATAAGATAATGACTTTCTCAGAATACAGAATTTACTAAAAGGCATCAAATCACCTTAAAGTTAAATAATAAAGATAGTTTAAAAACTAAGATAACCGACTTCAATGCCCCGCGAGTCAATTTCAGTAGCAAGTTTAAGACGTTTATCGTCATATCTCTGGAGATACTTGTCAGATCTCGATGAAATTACAATGAGACTACTTTTAAAACGTACCCTGCCGTTTACAAAAAGAATCATTCGAATCGGTTCACAATTGACGGAGTAATCGCGTAACATACAAAAAAATAAAATAAAACATACAGACGAATTGAGAACCTCCTTTTTGGAAGTCGGTTGAAAAAACTCTTAAATAGTGTGGCTTCACTCGCAGGCAATTCGATAAATCACTCTGTGAATGTCGAAAGATTTAAGTTTTATGTAATGTCTCTAATTGAATTATGCTGTAAAATACTAGCTAGCCTGTCTACGGGTTAGAAAGGAAGGGTGCGCGGATTTTCAGATCGATTGTAGACACAGAACGTCGCTTGTAATTACGGCAAGGGAATGGAATTCCCTGCCAGAGTCTATGTTTCTTGTTAAGTACTATCTGGGGGTCTTTAAATAGCAAGTGAAGATGTATCCAGTCCCGCGACACAGTATACATAATTAAATAACTCAGAATTGTGAACGTACATTGTACCAATCAACACTGCAAAAAAAAAAAATTATAAGCATAATACCATAGATTATATAATAGTTACTACGTAAATAATATTTTCCGTTGTAAGGTTGGCTACACAGTGCTTTCATAATTCGGGTATCAACAATGTAGGGAAGTGCTAACTCTTATAACGTAGTAGAGTGATTCAGTACTCTGTGGATGTATCCTCAAGGCAAGCATGCTTCATGGTCGATCACACCATCATTTAACATCAGGTAAGATAGTAGTGGTCAAACGCTTGCTTATATACTATATAAAAAAATGGTTGGACGCGGTTTCTGTTTTGTTTTCTGAATTCTGAAATGTTTTAGTTATATTTTTTAGTCTTTATAACTTGAAAAACGAAAACATGAAATAAAATTTATTTCATATTTGTGGTGTGACAATAACGAGTTTGTCTATATATCTTCCTCAAAGCGTCTCACAAGATATCTTCTGCTTCGGGTTTCATGTCTGTTATTTTCAAAGTTGACAACAATCCAAAATATAATAAAGAAACAATGAAGTATCTAGACAACCCACATAGTTAATTGCTGAATTTTTTATACATTGAAAGTAGTATAAAAGATACCGACCGACAGAAGTGAACCAGACACAGATGAAGATATATTTACCGCCTTCTCTTAAGTTAATTGGGAGAGCAAGCTTTGGAATCGGTTGGTTTGTCTGTCTGTCATATTTTAGCTATATTAATATGAACTGTGATTATATTACCTGTACTGGTAGGAGCCATCAAAGTTGACTTCCTGGGATTGTCTGATGATGGGGATCTCCTGTCCTTGGTATTGCTGGGCGTATTGCTGTGGGAACTGAGGAGCGGCACAGGCAACGGCCACGAGGACTGATAAAACCACAAACTGGAAACAAAAACAACGCTACATACAAACACAAGCATATTATTACCATTGTTTTCATTTTAAGGCTTTTAAAGATTACATAAACTATAAATACAAAAATATATACATGTCGAATGGAAAACTCATCCTTTTTAATTTCGTCAGTCCAAAAATACAAAAATATGCGTTATTGTAAAAAATTGTATGTACAATTTTTTTGTTTGCTAACTTATTCATTTTCTATATATTTAATAATAAAATTGCTGTAAAAAAGCGATTTCTTCTCCAGAATTATGTTCAATAAATATTTATATAGATACCACAAATTAATATGGTAACGCAGAAGTGTCATCACTCGGCTGGGAATGCGTTTTATTTTTTTTACTTGTTTTATCTTTCTACAAAATGTGTATTAGGATTATATCAAGAGGGTACTGAATCAATTTTACATAATGCGATCAGTTGGGCACCCGCCTGCTGATTTGTCATCCTTGACATAAAAAAATGTGTTGAGAGTATTTTTGTTTTATCTGTCTGTACGATGTCTGATCTTTATAGTTTTTTTCATTGTCTGATCTTCAATCTTACAATCTGAACTTTATAACCTGAATTCAAAGAACAAATTTATGGAAAAGCCCTTTTTTGTATCACTTACATTGATATTTGAACAGATGGCACATCACACATTATGGTTTAATTTATTTACCTACATGCAAGCATGTATGAGGTAATATCAATAAAATGCAAATCAAAGTTCACCTGAACCATTTTCCGTTACAAAATATGTCATGAATAAGTTGAAAAGGATGAATTAATCTAGAAGTTGACCTTTGCCATGTTTTATGAAACATATAATTTTGTAACTTTTGAATCGATGGTCGTAAATTTCAAAATGGCTTAGAAGTCATTTACATTAATATGCCCACACCATATGTGTAAGATGTGTGATCTACGAGTCTTTTCGAAACGTCTGTTAACGTTAAGTCTTATAAGTTTTCAATAGGCAGAAAGTTTAGCCTTGAGTTTTGACGAGATTACATCTTATTAGTATGAGATTTGTGTACGATTGTTTAACTTGAGATTTCGTTGTTTTTGCCGCTCGGCACTTTAAATGTTAAAGGTAATAATTAGGTAAAGGCATTTATTTAGATATTTTGGCCATCTTACTACTTACTTTTTATATTTATTTATCCTAATTATTATCGAGACATAGATGAAATGTTAATTTATAGGCATTGTTCAACATAATTTATGAAATTTATGAGTGGAAATACATAAAAACGTAATGACTTAAATTTCGCAAAGGTTTATTGATAGTTTTGTATCGGATAAAATGAAAAAAACACTATCATTTATACTATCCACAGCTTTAGTAAAAGTTACTGCGAAGATGTTACGTAAGACTGTATCTTAATTTATGTTTATCGATAGCATTTTGTGGTGATAAACGAAAACACTAAGTCAAGGTTTTAAAACCTCATTTAAGACTATGAGTACCGACTTGAACCCAGTATTGTTCTAAGCCAAATTGTATGGGAAAAGCGAATCAAGATACATTTGTGGTATGTCAGACAGGCTCATACAAACGAGTTGTATTATAATCAGGCATTGTCCAAAGTAACGACAAGCAACGGGAATGAGTTGTCATTGTTGAAAACTAAATGAGAGTAATTTGTATAACAAGGTAAAAGACGTAAATATAATAAGAACATAAGGAAATCTGAATGACCTAGGAATAAGTAAAGTAATACACAATACCTTGGATGTTAGTGGTTTTTATATGCAAATTACTTTTAAGGGCAGGGATAGATAAAAATAGTTCTGGCCAGGCTTTTTTAAATCTAGTCATCATAATTTGCTTATGATTACAACTTGGTATTAATTACTTTATCAAATTGATTTGTAGCCATGATTAGTCAGTTTGTACAAAATACTTTTTTTTACGACCTCTTCAGGAGAATTTACTATCACCTCACTATAATTATGATATGACTTTATGACCATTATAATTTTGATATATGTAATAATTTATGAATGTGTACTAATTTTTTGCGTTTAAAATTACTTAGTGCGTCAATTGCTCTACTTGAAAGTAATTAAGGTTATACAATTATAATATGCCATCTAAATTTTAATCGTGTCATGTGATAATTTTTAGTATTAGGATGGATTTAGAGCGGAAATAAATTTATTCATGCTACTTACCGTTATTCAAAATTTTGTTATTTTGTAGAAAAAATTTAATGATGCCATGTGACATTTTTCAATAATCCTTCGGTAATTTACAATTGATATTTTAGTTGTATGTTTTATGTAGTAAGTTCATAAATTAGTCCAAAATGTACCGTAATTTTGTAGATGTTCACTCACCGATTTCATTGTGTGTGTTTAGATAAAATAGAGGTACAGATGAGATGATCCTCAGTGGATGTGTGTGGCGGGAATGATTTTTCAGACCGCATGCGGCTGCTTATATACGTCGAGTTGCGGGCGCACCTCGTGAAATTGGAGTACTGGAGATGCGCGGCCGCTTATGCTCTATTCTGAATCTTATGGATATATGGAATAAATATACAAGTAGGTACAATACATTTCTTTGAATAAAACACGGGGTTTTTTTGTGTCCATTACAAGAATTCTTTAAAAATATTCGTGTAGAAAAGATATGATTCTGATTTTATTTTTACAAACGTTACATATGAAATTAATTTTTAATTATGTTTAATAGGAAAATTAATATTTTATTTTATTATTTTTAATATTAACCTTTTTTTATTTTTATTTATATAGATAATTATTTAAAGTTGAGTATCGATACTGGTTCCAAATTAGTGTTTAGTTATTTTTTAGTGCATCACGAGCTGCTGCCAGAAATTATTATAAATCGAAAAGTAGCGTGTTCACCGTCAATAGTGAAACGCTAGCTTTAAAGATATAAAAAATATGTAATGAGTAAAACTCATATGGACGCGTATATAGTACCTGTACTAAATCACAATAGATTGGTGCGAGGTAGTAATTATGACAGTTTATTTTATCCAGAAAATAAAAATAACAGAAGGGGCAGGAAATTAAATATTACGAAAATGTTGGTAAATATTAACGAAGAACGTATAATCATTTTTGTTATTTTAGTAGATTATTGTTGTCAATACTATATATTTTTAATAGGATTCAAGCTTACGTTTTCAACGACTCAGTCCCTACGCTTTCACAATGTACCTATTTATTCTAACTTAACCTAAGTTTGTTATTAATTTGAAGTTTGTTCGATGCATCTAAGTTTCATGTTACAGTTCTGTTCATACATCAAAGCATTCCGACTCCCGCCCGCCCAGTCACTTACCATATTACTCCTTTTACAAATCAAATTATAACTTTGTCACACTAAGGAACTCATGCATTAAGCTAACATATTGCAAGACGTAGTGCTTTGTTTTATTATGAAAAGATTCCAAAAGAACTTGAGCTTTGCAAATGTTGAATGACTGCGCGTAATATATACTTAACAACATTGATGCACGGATGACACTTCAATAAGGTTAGTTTAGCAGTTTCTTCAGAGGAAATCAATCATTAAACCATTAATTATATTTGATAAACTAGGCTTTAATATTGGACTTAAATTTATTTTGAATATAAAGGAACCTTACGTTATCTCATCTCAATTTAAATGGAAAGTATCCAGTGAAATTACAGAGCATGTGAGACTTAGCATTCTTTTGTCTCAAGGTAACAGGCGCAGTGCAGTGACATGCTAAATTCTGGCTATCCAGAATGCAAATGCATGCCGCTGTATCTGAAATAGGTAGCCGTCATCGTTAACCACAGGGCGAGGGTCGAGCTTGTTCAGTTACCTTATTATCATATAAACATCAAGATCATATCTTGATAAAATTTACTTACTGAGACTCCACTCAAGAATAAATGAATGATTATAGGGTTTTTATCTATATATTTTTATTTTATTTTTATTTTTTTAAATATCAAACATCATCATAATATCATTATTTTTAAATATCAGATCATAATATCATCAATATCATATTTCCCGTTGGAGTATGGCAGAGAATACTTCTTTCCACATGCTACGATCCTGGCTCACGTCTTTTGCTTATTCCACTTTCATGAGCGCCTTCAGATCTCGATAAACTCTATTAAAATAAATTATTCAAATCTGTTCACAAATTGTAAAGAAATTTCCCACAGGTGGTTGGAGCGTATGTTTACCATCCTCGACCACATCATCGCTTACCACCAGGTGAGATGGACACACATACACATACAGACGAAATTATAACCTCCTCCTTTTTGTAAGTCGGTTAAATCACCGACCATCCATCAACAGATCCTCCAAGATTTAGCACTATCAATATGTATTAAAATTAATTATACACCAATATGCCTAAAATAGACGTCACTTCCTGATTACCATATCGTTTGAATAGATATATCGATTCAGTATCAATCATTTCGGTTATTATGACAGAACGATCTAACCTTTACAAATTAACGAGGAAAAATATCAGATGCATCGTAATTTTAGGGTATTGAGAGATGATAAGTGGCTTAGTGTAAGTTACAGTTGCTGCCTGAAAATGACACAATTTGTTTTTGTACTTTGTATTCTGCATTCTGTAACTTAGAAACTTTTTTGACGAAAAACATCTGTGGCTTCAGTTTAGATGCCATGTCAAAATACAATACCATATAATACTTAAAAAAAACTCATTACTTATATCTTAAAGTAACAAATTGTATGACGTAACATATAATAATAAGATACAGTAATAGTGAAGCACTGCCTACAATCATCGGTCATATCGCATAAAGCATTTTTTTACTACCTTTGCATGGGAAAAGAATAATACAATAATGACGATTTATTTTGCACAAGTAAATACATACATTTTATAATATTTGCAGCATTTGAAAGATAAGGCGGAGAGCAGCGTGATCAAGGAATGTTGTGGTGCGGAAGCAGATGTAGTGACAAAGATAGAGAAAGAAATGCTTAGATGGTTCGGACATCTACAGAAGATGGATGAAAGAAGATTGACGAAACAGATTTATGAAACGATTATGAATGGGCAAGCTGGTAGAGGCTGACCTAGGGGGGTGCGGGTCGGAACACCTCCTCGTGGTGTACCCTGGGTATCGGTCGACAACTTTTGCCCAGTTAACTGGGTTAAGTTGTCGACCGATAGCGAAGATCCGACGTGAGGGGCTCCTCCGCGTGTCCCTCTGATATTTAGCAGAGGGCACAGCGTGACGGGGCAGGGCGGGCTCGGTGGTGGGAGCTGCCCGGTGGTGGGTCTGAGCAGAATGCTCGGACTAAGTGGCGGGGCCGGTAAGGGCTGCATGAGGGCTGCTCGCATGCTTTTGTCATGCGAGCCAGACGGTGGACGGTGTGCGAGTAGGGGTAGTTGCCCTTCGCACACCTGCCATTTGAGGGACAGAGGGTGTGGTGAGTTTGAGGAGAAGACGAGCCACACTCCTCTTAGGCTGTGGGTCCGACATGCTCGGGCCGAGTGGTGGGGCCGGCGACGGCCGAAGAGTGGGGTCTCGCATGCCACTGGCACTGGCATGCGAGTCGAACAGCGGACAGTGTGCGAGTAGGGGTATTTGCTCTTCGTACACTTGTCTTCAGAGGGACGGAGGATGTGAGGCCAGGTGCCACACCCCTCTGTCATTATGGGGTAACTGTTGGAGGGTCGGGGGACTCTCCAACGGCTTACACTCCCCACATGACGGTTGAGGGTTGACCTTGGTGAGCAGGGTCAGCCCTCCGCAGCGGCAGAGGCCCATTTGGGTCTGCCACCGGGGCAAGTTGGTGAATGCTAGCGCAACCCCATCTTGCCCCACCACGGTGGATGAGGGCTCACCCCAGGTTTTTAGTGCGGTATCCTGCCTTTCAGGCAGCGAGTCCCACATAACTATTCGCTCTCCCGGGCGAGTGGTTTCCATAAAGGATTTTCCTGAGTCAAAAAAAAAGGCGAACATATAACGGCCAGATCGGAGACGGTTTGAAGAAAGGCCAAATTAAAAAGTAATCATAACCTATGAAGGCGCTCATGAAATTAAAAGAAACGCAAGATGTAGGGCAGTATCGTAGCATGTGGAAAGGAGTAGTCTCTGCCTACTCCTACGGGGAAATGGGGTGATTTTATGACTTATATTTACTTGTATAATACATAAATTTAGTTTTATTTAACTAAAATTAGCATACAAAGCTAGTAATAAAACTACCTAACTATAAACAAATAAATATACCTAATAAAAAACTAACTGTGCAGTTGCAGAGTGGGAATCAGGTTTGTGGCTGCAGGCTTTCCCATCGCCTAATACAGGTACTTTGCTTGATTCCTCTTCTTTCAGAGTATCTACGTCTCTTCGCTTGGGCGTACAGTGTTGTGCTCCACTCCACTGCCAGTGCGGTAATGCCGTCAGCCGGCTTAGTCACCACGTTCTCTCCTGCATTAAGAGTGCAGGCAGGATTTCTCGTCTCGCTTTTAGCCTTAATGACATCATGCGTTGGGCTTTTACCACCATCACCTGTGCAGCCGTTTTAGAACCAAACGGCTTAATGCGTGATGATTGTAAAAGACCTGACGGTATGACATTAATACCATGGAAGATGCGGCGGCCCTTGGTTTGTGACGCTACTTGCGTCGACACTTTGGCACCGTCACATCTTCCCGGTACACAGAAAAAGGCTGGTTTGGCCGCAGAAGCAGCTGAGAACCTCAAAAGGCGCAAATACTACCCACTTAGACAGCTGCTACCTATTTGTGCCTTTTGGGGTTGAGACTCTAGGACCGTGGGGACCAGATGCACACAGCATTTTTAAAGATCTATCCGCACTTCTGGTTGAAACGACACGGGGCCAAAATGCTGGCATGTGTTTAGCTCAGAGACAAAGCATGTTTTATTTTTTATTGATTTTGATTAAGGTTTATTTGGTTGTTTATAGTTAGGTAGTTTTAAAAGTATTTTAATGTATGTACTATTATGTAAATAACTTCTGTAAATAAAGTAAAAGAAATATTGTGGAAAAAAAAATAAACTGGCAAAGTGCAAGTCGGACTCGCACTAGTAGGGTTCCGTACCACACTACAGTATTTTATAAGATCGAGCAAAAAATACCACTGTCATTTTTCACCAGCAAAAAAAATATTTAATAAACATTTTATTTCTTATAACGCCATCTAACGTCTAACAAAGGTGTTAGGAATCGACATTTCAATATAACACCATCTATGGGACGTTTACCTAACTAAGCGTTCATAGATGGCGTGATATGCCGAAAAAAACACGTTTCTTGTATGGGGACCCACTATTATTTTTAACTTTATTCTGTTTTTATTATTTGTTGTTATAGCGGCAACAGAAATACATCACCTGTGAAAATTTCAACTGTCTTACTATCACGGTTCATGAGATACAGCCTGATGACAGACGGACAGACAGACAGACAGACAGACAGACAGACAGACGGACAGTGGATTCTTAGTAATAGGGTCTTGGGTACGGATCCCTAAAAAGAAGGTAAAGTGGAAAGGCAATTTTTCTACTTTTAAAATGTAGTCTACCAAACCACTACCAGTAGGTAAAGTTTCCAAAATGCTGGCTGTATTTACCCTTTGAATGGCGATGCTTAGTCTCTGAGCTAAACGCATTGTAAATACCTTCAATACTAGATTTAGCACAGTCAACAATCAAATTTCACAATTTTGACAGACAATGCATTTATAGGATTTAAAGGAGCTCAAATACCACCTCAGCGCTCCCAGCTTACCTCACCTGCCCGTGGTGCATTCTGCTGACCAACGAACGAGGCTCTGGCGACCGACAAATGGCGGTATAACCATTTCAAATTATGGCGTAGCTAAATACTACAGGACGGTGACGGGCAGCAGCGTTACCGGTGCGAGAAGCTACGTCCTGCGATTGCCAACCCGCCTGCCCAGCGTGGCGATTAGGGCGTATCCCTCCCAATGATGGAAGGTCACAAGAAGAGCCGAAGAGGGCTCAGTGGTGCATCTTGGGAGTGGCCTAAGTTCAGCAGTGGACGAGTACCGGCTGATAATGATTAATGCATTTACCGCATTAATCTGTGGCCAGGTTTATAAAAAAATAAAACTGGCCAAGTGCGAGTCACCTTGTCCCGCACACGGAGGGTTCCGAACGCCATCTGTCGAATTTCTAACGAACTTCTAACACCAACTAAGTAAATGTTAACACAAAGGTAGAATAGTAGTATATAGTAGTACTAGTAATAGTAGTAATAGTAATTGTAGTAATTAATATTATTAAATATCTGGTTGACCGAGCTTTGCTTGGTATTTTTTGCCACTTAAACAGACAAATATGACTCTTCCTGACATCTATTGACGAATAATATAACTGTTTTTTTTAATTGAGAGCAACTAACTGCTTTACTGATACTGTACTTCTACTCGCCAATAGATGTCGGGAAGAGTCAAATTTTAAGTTGACTATCAATAAAGTTGATTATTGAAAACACGAATAAAACAACATTTTCTGAAAATGACTCCTAGATAGATCGATTTATCGCCCCCGAAATCCCCTGTAGTTATACTAAATTTTATTTAATCGTTGGAGCCGCTTCCGAGATTCAGATTAAGGTAAAGACGATAGCGCCATCTTAGCAACTAGATATGTGGCGCTGCGCTATCGTAAAAACTTTTTTTTAAACTTTTCTTTAATTTTTAACTTTGTTCTGTTCTTAGTATTTGTTTTTATAGCGGCAACAGAAATACATCATCTGTGAAAATTTCAACCGTCTAACTATCACGGTTCATGAGATACAGCCTGGTGACAGACGGACAGACTGACAGACAGACAGACAGACAGACAGACAGACAGACGGACAGCGGAGTCTCAGTAATAGGGTTCCGTTGGTACCCTTTGGGTTCGGACCCCTAAAAACATAGTTGTCAAGAATAAGCAAATTACACAAGTAAGACATCTTATGCGATAAAATTTGCTGTTTAAACATCTAAATTAAAATTAGGAAAAAGTGAGTGACTATATATTTTACTACCAACTGTATGGCCAAATTAAGCATTGCCAGCGGGCATCCTAAAGTGTATACGTGATTGGCAACACTAGTACAATGCCACGATCCCATAAGCTTAGCTCCAGCAATTACACACATAAATTCAACACATTATATTTTATTGTTTATAATCCAACATAGGTGTTGATACGCCCTTGAATTATGGGATTGTACTCATAAAACTAAAGTAAATGTTGTACGAATACTTGTTTAAGATAACATATTTAGATAATTTAATGAAAGAATACCAAAAACAGAAAATAGTAGCATATATTTTATTAGATCTATGTGATATCGGAAGTCTGTTTAGACAACCTAAATTGGGTTGAAATTTTTGGGATCGGAGTGCAGGTCGGAACTCATCGTCGTGGTGCACCTTCGCTATCACCAGTCAATTAGGCTAACCGATAGCGAAGTTCCAACGTGAAGGAGCCCCTGCGCGCATTCCACTGATATTTAGCAGAGGCCACAGTGTGACGAGGCAGGGCGGGTTCGGTGGTGGGAGCTACCCGGTGGTGAGTTTGAGCTAATGTTTGGATTAAGTGGCAGAACCAGTGACAACAGTTGGAGGGTTACTCGCATGCCAATTGCATGAGAGTTAGTCTGTGGACGGTGTGCGAGTAAAGGCATTTACACTACGCATTCCTATCTTAACAGGAGGGTTAGAGGGTGTGGCGTTAGAGGAAATAGCGAGCCACACTCCTCTGTTACTGTACTATTGAGGGGATTCTCTAACGGCTGCAATACTTTATATGCCGGTGCAGGGTGATTTTCGTGCAGATGGTCGTCCCTCCGAAACAGCAGAGGCCCATCTGGGTCTGCCACCGGGGCAAGGTGTTTGGATATCAGCGCGACCCTATCTTGTCCCACATGTTGGAGGATGGCTCATCCCAGATTTTTAGTGCTGTATGCTGCCCTTTAGGCAGTGAGTCCCACATAACCATTTCGCTCCCCCGGGCGAGTGGTATTAAAGCGGTAATTGTCAAAATAGATGCAATTTTTTTTATGTCCAACTGACATACACTTAAACTCTATCTTACCTAATATTTATGTCGGCTGGCAGGCCAGCATGTATACAACAAAAGGTCTAAATAAAGGTAGCGATCGCAGTCAAATGCAGCAACTGCATTATTTATGCATTGCAATGTTTTTCATGCAACAATGTTTATAATATGCAGGCGTTATTTCGAAGGTATATGGTTTTTATATGTCAAGAAATTTGTTTTGTCTTCACTAGCTCTTGAAAATAAAATTATACCATTCATCTGTAATGTACTCAAATTCTAGCAAGCCTTTGGTTAATAAGAATCTATCATAATTGCTAGCTGCATTGGTTCGTTAAATAGCAATGATGAATTTATTTTCTAAATTATAAACTAAATTTGGTCACCCGTCGCTGAAGGCTGAAGATTAAATATACTTAATGAATTTGTACTATGAATTTCCGTTTTCGCATTTACGCAAGTAACTCATACGATTTGACTCCATACAAAAGACACCAACGCGCTACTTGAATTATGTTATCAGGATTCCTATAGGAGTTTTTACGTTGGCGTCAATTTTAGTAGATATATATATCTCAAGTATTTCGTATTTTCTTTTATATTTTTGGCAAATAAAAAAAAATATACATTATCCTATTCGTCTGTCTGACCTTATGTCAATATATTTTCTGTCAGACATTATTAAAACTACAGTATTATATACATTCACAGCAACAGGAAGTCATATATTTGTTTTTCTATATACAATACAATACAATACAATACAAAAACTCTTTATTGATTACCAATTAAACAAATTGTACAACAAACAAAACAATAAAATAAAATATATCTGAATGGCAACACAATCGGCGGTCTTATCGCTTGAAGCAATTTCTTCCAGACAACCTAGTATGGAAAAAAAATAAAACAAAAACAAAACATGGCGGTAGCGTACAATTTATAACTGAAATAGATAAAAATAGAATAAGTAAATAATAGACATACACAAAATATTATATACAATACAATAATAATAATATAATATACTTATACATACACATACATACAACCTATATATTAGATCAAATAATATTATTATATTACAGCAGTGTGGTACTTTTAGCTTTGTTCGGACAAATAATGAGATTTTACCATTGTTTTAAATATTGCTAGTGATTTCGCACGCCTTATTTCTACGGGGAGCGCGTTCCACAAATGAACCGCTTGCACTGTAAAAGATTTTTCATAGACGTGCGAAGAATGGACAGGAATTTGCAATTGTAGGGTTTCTGTGGACCGAAGAGAACAAGGATGAGAGAGATGTAGAAAAGTAAAACGTTCCTTAAGATAGGGAGGAGTGGAAGGGATAAATAGAACAGAATAAAGGAGAGAAAGGGTATGACTATTTCGGCGAAGGCGAATTGGTAACCATTTCAGCTTTATACTGCATAGGCAAGACTTTTACCATTACCTTACCTGTTAAGGAGCGATGCAATCGACGATGTAGCACGCTTACCTAGAAGACACCTGTTTACTTGGAATTTCAACACCTATTTGTTGATTGGGTTGTAGTCACCGGGAAACACAGAATTATTTAAGCTTTAACTTAACAAGGCTTAACCTATTTATATTAAATTGATAAGGGATGCATAAAAACAAATCGTTCTTTAAATGCCTATAGCATTTCATAAATGTTTTTATCTTTTCGAAAAATATTCTTATAAAATTACAAGGCATGTAATACCCAGTATCAAATCAACGGGCAGAGTGCAACGTCAAACAAAAGTCTTATAATTTATAATGTTTCATGCGAGTAGTTGATTGTTATTTTATAAGCAGATCTCATCTCTAGTATCAGGCAGTTTAAGTTTTGAAAAAGTTATGGATGGATAGAATTTTGCACGTTACTGTATTGTTCTTATTGCTTTGAGACTTAATTTGATAACAACGTGAAGAAGACAGGTAGCCTTTTTACAATATGACACAATAGGATTAGTAAAAACTTACGTGATACTAAACGATGGGATCTGCTTACATGATCGATGTGTAACGTATAATAAAATCATCCCATGAATATAGATACGGCTAAACAATCTTGGCCCATGTTATCAACATCTAACGACTCTCCTTGAATCTCGTCAAGGCTGCTCTACATTGCTTTAGCGTAAAGAATGTGGTTTACTACACGCCATCAATCTGCCATTAACTTAAACTGCATAGATTTTCTTAAAGACTTTTTTGACTTGCTATCTTTTGTAGAATCTAATGAAAAAGTATAACTTTGTTTCAATAATCTACAATAAAATTTTAAAAAAGCGTCTTTGTATGATTAATATTATAACTATTTTTTTTCTAACATTAATCGTTGCATTGTAGAAAAATTGCCTTTCCGCGTTACCTTCTTTTTTCTTCCTTTACACTCAAAGTTTGGCTTACATCTTGCAATTTCTCAGTCAGCTTCTTCCGGCCTTACTACTTTTGTAGTATTTGAACACTATCGCTTACTATCGTATAAAACATTATATCAGATAATTAGTTATTCAACGTAAAGGGCAATAAGATTAATTCTATCATAATTAGCACACAGATGTAAATTTTCATAACTGTTTTCTTCATGCAATAATAACTTGATGGAGTTTAAAGAGGCGCATTAAATTACATTTATCTCGTTACGGTACATAATGTGCAGAATACATTATAATGATATGGTTGTAAGTGCTAATATATGGTCATTATACATCTAGTACTTACGTCGTTTGCTAATGCCATCCAAAATTAAGCGTCTAATCAAAGCACGAGTATAGTACAAGAGCCGTAGTCAGTTTTGCTGCTAGTAGCGTTAGAACGTGATTATTGATGTGGTACTCTCTCATAAAGCAAGTTTAGTTACTAGTAGTACTAAAAGTTAAGTGAGTATAACGTACTAAGTAACGATAATATAGCTCATGGTATATGGCTCATCGCAGATAAGTTTTATTTCATAGATATTTTTTTTCCTATATTTGCAAAAGATGCAGAGAAAATGTCGCCTAAAAAGGAAAACCATTTTTGTTTATTACAGTTTAGTGTACAGGATTTATGTTAAAAAAGGTATCTTTCATCTTCCGGTTTACCAAGGGAAAACTATTTTAATTTTTTTTATGCATACTGGTATATAGATCTACAACTAATTGTAAATTTTACTAGACATGATCATAAATACACGTTTTTACGCTTAAAAAAATTACATTACTCTTAGCCTACGGCAAAAAGGTTGTAAGACGCAACAGTGCTCTGTAATTGATGTTTATCGAGCAAGAATTTTAAAATGTTCCGCATTTTTGTGTTTCGGACTCGAGAGGTCCTTCTGTTTGATACTGACAAATGACTAGAAGTCATTTTCAAATGTTTGTTTAGTCATAATTTATTATTATTTAGAATTAAGATCCTGTTATAAATTACTTGCAATAAGTTTGCCGTATATCATTACTTTCCATAATTTGATGCTTATTAGTGACACTATCGAATGGTGTAATAATACGGGGTATGTTTTTTTTCAAAATCAACGAGTTAGATTACTGGTAGAAATATTGATTTTTAAAACTCACAATACAATGATGCTGTTTTAATTTTTTAACAAAATCGGGCCCGAGACTTCTTTGAGCATTTTTCGCTATTCCTCATAGTTTGGCCATCCAGGCCCACTTGAAAAATTCACATGAATACGTTTAATATACAGGATATTAAACGTATTTAACATAAAGCACAATTCCATTCCATCACCTTCAATGAGCAAAATAAAATGTTACATTTTCAAAGTTATTTCAATTGGATCTTGGTTAAAGTGTGAACACATTCATTTACATCTCGTAAATAAATTAATATTATATCAATTAATGTTATTGGTTGAGAGTTATAAAACTTCGGTAGTAGCCTATACCAAATTAAATTTAATTATGGCCGTGCATTTTGTTAATTAATTTTGTAATAAAAACTTTTTATGTTCCTTGCTAAATCCTTAATGTGAATTTGGTCTAAATTGCAATGTAAGGCGACTGATATACATACAATAACGCGTAGGATAAAGCAACTGGATACGAAGACCGGAAGAAGGCAAAACTCTTCATACAATATCTTCAACGATAAAAGTTGGTCAAGTCACTCGAGGATAAACAGATTTTATATTTCAACCTCAATATTCCCACGTAACCCTCGTAGTATAGTATATATATTGTAGATAGGAGAGGCCTATGCTGTCAGTGGACAGAAAGGGGACCAGGGCTGGTAATGATGAAAGTACACAGAAATGGTATTTGTATTAGAATATGTTTTTCTCTGATTTATTTTTATGGAAAAAGAAGGGGTAAGTTTAAAAACACATAGTTTGTCCCCATTTTCTGCATCAAAATTGCTGGCGACCAATAGGTCAGTAGAACCTATTTTATAAACATTCAATTTTCAATCGACTTCCAAAAACAAAGGAGGTTCTCAATTCGTCTGTATGTTTTTTTTTGTGTGTGTATGATACACGATTACTCCGTCGATTCTGAACCGATTCGAATGATTATTTTTGTTATCGGTAGGGTACGTTTCCGAGGTAGTTCCATTGTAATTTGAAATTACAATGGAAAGTATCTTCAGAGATACTACAAAAAACGTCTCAAACTTGCTACTGAAATTGACTCGCGGGGCATTGAAGTCGGTTGTTTTAGTTTTTAAACTATCTTAATTATTAATTTATGTATCTGTTTTTTACAGTTTTGTTTGTATTTGTCAAAATACTTATTTTATAAAAAATCAGTTTGCAATATAGTTTTAAATAGGAAACAGTGGTTTTTATTTCTCTTTATCATTAACTCATCATCTAGCAGGCTCATGGTGAATTTTCAACAAGAATAACCCACTAGTAGAGTTGGGTTTCTCGTCTCCCATCCTTATTGACCGAGCGAGCGTAACGAGCCAAAAATGCTTTTGTTCGGATGTTTGTCTCTCTGTTCTCGCCAACAAATCGTATTTTTCAACCGATTTTGATAAAAATTGGCACACGAGTTCCTTTTATGTCGATCGCGTTTTTTTGATGGGGGAAAATAGGTCAGTAATTGGGAGAAGTTTATTATTAACGAATTTTAGTCAAATTAGAAAGGCATACTCGTACTAAGGACTTCATTCTATTTAAGATGTAGTGAAAAAAAATCTAAAAGGGATAGTGGAGGGGGGAAAAGGGGAAAGTTTGCTGTAGCTTCATTTATATTTAAAATTGTATGTAAGGGCACGCGAGGTCTACTGTTCTCACAGAAATACTAGTTTTATATTTGCTATTTACAAATTCAATGTTCAGTACATTTAAGACACAAAATATTTCTTAATCAATGAAATCAGTTAATGCAGTTTATTTGTGTTTTCAAATGAACACAATAAACATTAGTGAGATTATTGATGGCTGTGTTAGCTATGAAAAATTCAGAAAATGTGTCAGTGTCTGAAAAGTTGTATTTTATCGTAGGCATTTTGATTGATCATGTGCTGGGATGTGCTGGATGCTCGAGCACCATGGACTAATAACTTATTAGATAGTGACAGAGCAACATGCGAGAGTAGTGTAACAATATATTGGCTTGGTTGAACGTGATTTCATACTTTATAGAGGCTTTTCCCAATGGCTGAATTGTCTTAGATCATGTGTATTGTGTCTTTGATTCCAAAACGACAACCGGGTAAACAGATACTTAGGGCCAGTTTCACCGGTTCCTGATAGCGCTTATGTAAAGAAATCTGACAGATTTTTGACAGCTTTTATATGGCGTCATATAACTATCTAACGCATTATCAAGAACTGGTGAAACTGGCCATTAATGTACTAACAACGTTCTGTAATTTTGCTCGCATCAAAAAATTATTCTATGTTTATATATTTATTTATTTATATATATTATTTGCTAGCGTTTGACCACTATCTCACCTGTTAGTGAGTGATGATGCGGTCGACGATGGTAGCACGCTAGGCCTAGAATGAGAACTGTCTCTCAAGGGCTGTCCTTGCCGTAACATATTAGATGTTTTGTGACAAATGTTCTAACTTGATGGTTGTAGCTGTCTCTTACCACCATGCGGGATTGGGAGTTTCATAACAATGGTTTCCTTCTCCAGAGAGCCACTGTGAATTGTGCACATATATTTTTCGATAGAAAATTCCATATCTCAATCAACTATCTATACTGGCTATTCCATTGCAATTTTTTTTATCAGTTTACCCATTTGACCGTGAAGAGGTTACAGACAAATACCTATGCATAATGACATTCGCATATATTATGTGGGTCCGTCGAACAATAATTTATGAGTTCGATTCTCTTATATTCAATTACCATATGTTTGCCGTGAATTAGATTAATGTATAGGTATACGTGACATTCACAATATTTATACATAAATATAGCCTTACATAGGCATTAGGTCTCGAAGCTAATCAACGAGACCTCTTAAATAATTGTGAAGATCTATGAGATTCTGTTAAAATAATTTGTTATTAATATTTTATTATAAAATTCACTAGTTACTTAATTTTTATTTCAGTAAAATGTTCTCGAAATAAATTATACAAGACCTAACTTAAATTATAGTATCTTATCTAGCAAACTCCTGGTGAATGGGAAAATCTTTAATATGCGACAAACATTGCCACGTGGGTGGCAATGTTTAAATTCTGCCCTAGATATGAGCAAGTTCTTTGGTCACCTCTCGCATGCAAATTGACCTTTATAAATATCCTGCTTAAATGACGAGTCCACGTCTAACCAGTCGCATCTTGATCAATTATGCCAATAAAATATATATTATGCCATTAAGTAACTGTGCAAGGTTAAGTGAAGACGTATCATAGATGTGTCAATATAATCAATTGATGATGCTGTTGAAATATAGAGCGCACTCTAGCGTTTTCTTTGTATTTTTATGTGAGGGATTTTAAAATGTCAAACATTGACTTAAACTTTTATTATAATGCCAAACTCTACATAATAAACTTGAAATTATTTAAACATTCATTTAATCACGAATTTATTTAAACATGAATTCTAACACTAAATAAACTAGAACATAATGATTATGACAGTATTTATTGTTTATTTTGCTGTTTCTGTAGATAAAGTCTTAAAATAAAATAGCTAGTTATGTTGGTAAGTTATAAAAAAGACAGTATATACAAATCGTCAAAAAAAGACACAATTAATATTACCTTAATGATATACAACAGAGTAATATTCAGTAAAAATAAAAAAGAGCTTAAAAATAATTATTAAAATATGAATGCAAAGATGAATCCTATATTTACACAATAGAATGCAAGCGCTTTCAAAACGTGCTGTCAGCGCTGGCTAATCGTATACGTAACTTCATTATTTTGTATGGCGAAAGTTAAAATCTCGGCCGGTTGAAAGGTGACGGTTGGTACTGGGGCTGGTTATTGGTGGACTCTCCTTGGGCACTTGGAGGCAAAGTCTTCAGGTAGTCCAGCGCTTTCTGGATCGCTGGAGGGATCGGCGGCGGTGTAGGGAGGTGCTCGCCCTGAAATCACAACATTGAAAGGTTACATTATTGCAACACAGATTTGACTGGACAATCCGTCAATACGCACCATGCGATTTGATTCCATATTTATCATACGCGTAGTGATGGAATGATATTCTTATTACGAGTCTTTGTTTCTCGATAACTACCATCTCGATGTTTTCGAGTCGCGAGTAAATAGCTATATTCTAGGCATGCATGCTGCATTTTGTGCTACAGGTGAGATGGTGGTCACTCGCTTGCCTATTCAGCATATAAGAAAAATTACATTTTAATAAGGAATAGCTTGAGCATTATCTATTAAACGACTTGAAAAAGAAAAAGTAAAAAAAAATTCAGTTTGTGTAAATATTGTTTTTTCTATTTATGTATGTTGTTTCACTTATTGCCGGCATACGTTGATACATTACGTTACGTTCTGTTGAAAATGTTGCAGAGTTGTCAAATTGATACAAAGCTTAAACAGGGATCTAATGGAATTCTTTAGAAAATTGGAGTAAAGTTTTTCAATGCGCAATAAAAAAAAAATTATAATGCAAATTCAAGTTGTACACTCATGATCATCGTCGTCTCGATATATGCACATATAACGGATCTACTAACCCTTCTCTTGATATAGAAGAGATTTCACTTCAGTTTTACCTGGAAGGGAAATCCTTGTCAACAAAAACATTACAAGTTGGCATTTTGATACTAAAATAAATATCATACGCTTTATGAACACTTTGTTAGGCAGACCTCGTGCAACGCACGTGTTACCAGTATTTCACTAGAGTGCATAAATAATATGTTAATATTATGTACCTTGAATACATTTGCAGATGATGAATAACTGTGTTGAATTATTGCTGCCCCGGAATCGTGAAGGATTCTTTGATGTTGAATATTTATTCAGTCTTAAGAATCAGTTTTTTTATCTTATGTTTTTTAGGTAGGCAATTTGAGTAAATATTGCTTTTTAGTTTGTATTTCTTTTCATGTGCATAATCTAATAACTTTGACATACTATTCGAATAAGTCTATTTATGATAAACTCATAGCTTCAGGTCTTTGTATAAAAGGAATGAAGATCCTGATATGTCAATCTTCAGAGAAATGGTTCGAACAACTTCAAGGCACAGTAATGTTATCTAACGTTACTGGGCATACCAGTAAATAACATGGGCATTTAACTGAAAATATCTCTTAGGCGGCATGTAAGAACGACCCATTTTACATTCACTATAACCGATATGCTTTGTTTTAGTTTTAATGGGAGTCTAAGTATAGTGATGAAGTATTAAGGTAATTAGACATCAATCGTTAAACAGTCATAGATGGCGCCACCAATGCATAATTGGGTTAACAAATGCAATCCACTAATTTCGTCGTAACGATATTTCGCACCGTGGCTTAATTGGCAAAGCACCGGAACATGTTATTCCGGAGGTTGCGGGTTCAAGTCCCGTCGGTACGATGAAATTTTGGATTGTGTTTAACAATTTACAAAAATATAAAGTGTGAAACACTTCAAAGAAACATAATATTAGACATCAATCTATATTAAATGAGTATGCGAGAAAAAGCATTTGCAGGACTTTTAATTTAAAATTTCAGTATTAGTATTTGTAGTAAATGGTTACTTAATATACAAATACCTGTCACAAGCGCACGGCTGACACGCACGAAGTTCTGGCTATCCAAAGATTGGCAAGCTACCGTTTATGTCGCAGTCTGACGTTATCTCTTACCATCAGGTGAACGTGCTCTTTATCAAAGGATAAATATATAGGATAAATAATATATATAGGTAAAAGTACCTTACATCGTAATAAAAGGTTTACAATATATTCAGAATAAAGGGATCATACTTGACCATGATCCATATTAGAAAATTGGAAGACGATGTAAAGAGATGTTATTTCATCTAACGAAATATAGAACCTACTCGTACATATAAGACGTTTTGCTCTCGGTGTGTGAAGTTGTAGCCACATCAAAAGCCCAAAAACGCCTGCTTACAATGTTACTAATTTATTTTAATCAATGTGTATCTAAAGCAAGGTCAAATACAAATAAAGCCGAGCCCGTTGTTGACCTATCCATCCAAATGCACCGTAAGCATCAGAACAACTTTTGAAACTCACATCACGTCCTTACATTTATTTATGATCTATTAAATCGAAAAGCTCAAGGTCAGAGCAATAACTAAAATATCAGTATTTTGTCGTAACGAATGGTGATTTATCGTGTTTGTATTTTAATATGTATTACGTTATGTAACGGTAGCCAAATTGACGTTGCGAGAGCTGTAACGGTAGTTGTTACATCAATAGCTAACATGGGTTTTCTTTGTAAGGTCGGTAGCTAATGAATGCGTCAACTTTGCACGATGTAATGTAAGCTACAGCGAAACATAATTAGCTTACATCTGTCTAATATTTTGCGGTTATAATACACATGTATGTATGTTTAGTATTGCTTTTTTTTTCAAAACATCGTTCAGCTAGGTTTAGTATTAAGAATTTTGGAAACATTGAGAAAAATGTCACTCAAGGTCACATACATATCTTCCAAAGTTACGTTGAAAACTTATCATAAGATATTTTTATATTTTACGGTAACTTTGAAGTATTAAAAATATTGACTGAAAAACTTTAAAAGGAATCCCGAACCGACTTCAGAAGCCGCACGAGTATTTCAGTAGCTGGTAATATTTTTTTAGTATTGTATTTGTTGATATACTATTTACATTTTAAATCTCAATTTTAAAATTTCAATCAAAAAGAAATATTTTAATTTTTTAAGGGATGCTAAAGTTGTTAAGTAACATACATTCAAATGAACTGAACACTGTCTTCTTTTGTAAAATTCATCACAATGCATGATGTAATGTACTTTAAGTACAATGAGCTGTCCAGACTAATGCCTATTAGAAAAACGTTTGTCACTCTGTCTGGTTGTTGCGTAATCACGCCTAAAGGGACGATCTGATCTACTGAAATTTTACAAAGATATACTTCATAGAAAGAGGGTTGAGGATGAACATAAGCTCCTCTTCGTGAAAATAAAATCACGATTTTTACACATAACTCATTTAACTCAGATCACACAAATGTTGATTGACAGAGCTGTACAGTGATGAAATTCTTGGTGTACGTGAACGAAGTCGCGGGTATCAGCTAGTATCTATATAAATCACATAATGACATTTAATCACCAGCCTATTTCCAACGAAATGAATAGCTTATCATATCAGTGTCGCATCAAAGACTCAAGAAGTTCCCCATTTCTCAATAAGGTCGAGGGTCGGCGGCTGATATTTTGTAGCGACATTTCACATATTGGCTAACTAGACCCACGCTCGACCAGATCTTCCTTATACACAAGGAGACCGTTGAATGTTGTAGAATGTACAAAATAAGTAAGTTATATAATTAAACATTAAAAAAGTGTGAATAAAAAACCTTATCGTCTAGAGAACCAAACGTTTGTGCCAAATTTCAGCCCGATAGGTTCAGTGGAAGTGGGTGAAAATTTAATTGCCGAATTTCAGGAAACACATACAAGTGACGTTAAATAAAAGCTTTATAAATCGTTATCGTATTAATTAGTAAAATCGTAATAATGTTTGTTAAGGAACAGAGATTTTATTGTTTAATAAATGTATTAATATAAATTGATAACCATTGATTGTTGTGAAAATATACAATTTTCGTTTTGTAACTTTTGGTATTACGTTTCCATAAATTTGAGTAAAATTGCATTTTAGAGGGAATGTCGCGGGTATTAACCATGCTTTTTCATTTTATTATCACTGATGTGCAACTAGTAACTCCCAATATCTTGGCAACTATTCTACTTTGCTGCGTTGAAACGTTGCCAGATGACGCACAACATGATGCGTGTTGTTGACCAACTTCACTGTGTGAGGAGGAGCAGTTACGTACAAAATTCTATCAATACTGAGTTTTGCTTGCATCGGTATCTCATATAGGTAGATGTAATTGCTTATCATAAGGCAAGTGTTTTGCGGGTCCTATTATAATATACAATATCAGAATACTATGTTTTTAATTAGGTACAGGCTGAAATTTCTGGGAATTGTTTCCGTTTTATTGCGACAAAGAAGTATAACTTCTTACATGCGTAGGTACATAAGTACGCACACACATTTTTTTGTATTGCCTCAATTTTATATACATGTTATTTTAATATGGCTATTATGAATTCTGATAGAACGCAGATTTAATTACCAACCTTAATTGTTCACAATTAACACAACACTAACCTTCGAATTAAGTTATTAAAACAAAAGATGAGCATTTATAGTTATATTTTATTATATCGTATATATATAGCGATAGAATACAGATTAAATCTTGATTTATTAACAGCGGTATGTGGATTGGAATTGAGTAAATTTTCCAGAAGCTAGTTTTACTGCACTATTCAAATTTAAGACAAGCATCTCTCGTCGACGATATCGTCACTTTTCATCACGTTAGATTATGGTCATGTCGGTCCCAAATAAAAAAAATTGTAACGTTATCTAAAAAACGCCTGAAGATATAAAAAAGAGTCCCTATAGAAATCTAACCACACTGCTTCAGCTACCAGCATTTCGCAAGTACCTACTCCACATGAGTCAGACCAAATTCAAGAAACATTACTTTCTGGGTATTTTACCACCTGCAAGACCACTCCCAGCTTATCTTTATGTCGTCGTTAAAGTATTTTGTTGTCAACGCCACCTTTTAAAATAGTTTTGATGACACCGAAAAGCTACCCACAGATTTACGTTTCGTCTCTAGAGTTGTATTTTACACACAATAAATTGATAAGTCTGTTTCGGGCATAGCGTTGCACAACGGCGAACGCAGAAAAGGAAATTTCTTCTTAGTAGGTTTTTTTACAGTGTGCCAAGGTCAATCGATGACCACAACAGGACGTGCTGTAAATAGCTGTGTTGTTCTTCTAGCTAGGCCATAGGTCAACACTCATAAAATTAACATCTTGTATTGGATACGGAGAAACTGCAACGGAGATCGATAAAGGTGTCAACATGTTGTGCTTACATAGGTGGACTTGAGCGATCAATTCAAAGAACTTGATTGATATCTAGACATTCGATACCCTTACATAATGCTACGACGACAAAATAACAGAGGTACGAGACTTTCAGAGTCACAGAAATGTAAAGTGTGAAATGTTTCAACCAATCCGTTTTCTCATCTGTTTTAAAATAGGTTATTTTTCTACTCTTATTCTTCTACCATTTGTATTGTATTTATATGTATATAATATTTATTTATTTCTCTATCATTATTTTTTTTATCTTTTTTAATATATGTAGGTTATTTTTATAATCTTGTTCTTCTACCCTGTTCATTGTATTTATATGTATATAATAATTATTTATTTCAATAACATTACATTCTCATCTTTTTTAAAATAGGTTATTTTCTACCCTCTTCATTGTATTTATAAGTATATAATATTTATTTATTTCAATATCATTATTTTCTCATCTTTTTTAAAATAGTTTATTTTCTACTCTAGTTCTTTCTACCGTTTTCATTGTATTTATATGTATGTAATATTGATTTATTTCTATATCATTTACATTTATTCAAGATTCAATTAGTAAATTTTACATTTGTAGTTACAGAAGTAGGTTATAATTATGACAAAAGAAGGATATTTTGAGTTTTTAAAGGTCGTCTTAATAAGTTCGTTTTCAGCGTTACGATCGCCTTTTATTACACTAGTTATGAAAAATGTATTAATTAAGTTTTTTTTTTATTAATTATAACAAACAATACAGAATGTCCATCTATACTATCTATACCTTTACAATTTACCGACTCATCATCTCATATTATCTCTAATTAAAATAATTTATAAAAACATAAAATACAAACTTTATGTGTAAAAGGTGAACTTGTTCAGTAGGTCAATGTTGATTTAATTCTATTGTCTAGATAGTGATGAATCGTTCGAGGTTACTCTTAGACAAAACTCATTTTATTGCTCCTCAATTTTAAAAATAAGACATTTTATGAATTTAAACTTTTAAAAAGGATACGTACATAACTATCAACGTACGTCATGTAAATTTTAACATGTAGTTAAAATATTTTGTATGTTTATGAAATAAAATGGAGACAATTTGAAACTACGTAATCATGATGTTTACATCTTATTTTATTGAAATTCAATTTAAGTTGGATCATGTAGTGCCTGGAAAAGACTAAGGACCAGTTTCACCGGTTCTTGATAGCGCTAATATGAAGTAATCTGACAGATTTATGACAGCTTTTATATGGCGTCATGTGTCAAATAACTATCTAGCGCATTATCAGGAACCGTTGAAACTGGCCCTCAATGTCTTGTATGTATCTACAACTTTTATTGAAGTTAATAGTCATCTGAACATTGGCCGAGACAAAGTAATAGTAGGTAAAGTCAATAATAAGTACCTGTGGTTGGAATCCATTTTCATCAGCGATGTATGTGAGCGCGATTATAGAGCCATCTGGTGCCTTGTAGCTGAACTTTCCTTCAGCCACTTGTATTTCCTCACCCTCGCCTTTGCCAAAATTCTTCACATACCCCGACTCTTCTGCGTTGATTTCGTTGCCTGTCTCGTATCTAATAAGCATATTGTTTAAAATTATAAGGACTTTTTATCCCACTGCTGGGTAAAGGTAAAAGTAAAGGTAAAGGGTACCCTCTTTCCATGCACCGTGATAAGCACAAGAAATGTCTATCGTCTAAATGTAATGGACATAACGCAGTGATGTGCAAAACCCTATAATCATGTCTTGCTATAAACCTTATTTAACGCCTCTGGTTCTATATGTGTTAATAGCCACTTACCTTTAGATGGACAACTTACTTGTTTGCTAATTTTTTTTTTCTACTGTGTAATTTACAATATCAACTTTTTTTTCTGAACTCTTGAATATGAATATGATCTTCAGTTTAATTTAAAAAAAAAAACACTGCATATTATCATAATTAAAATATTGGTTAAGATTCTTACAGCCATTTATAACTTCCATCAACATTAGGACCCTCAGATTCTTGACGTAAGATCGGTATCGGCTCACTTGTTTGCTGCTGCGCCGTCGCCGTCAACGCCAAAAATACCACCAAATATATTGAGATCTACAACAAAATACAAACTTTAAATTAATAGAAAGTGGACTTCTTAAATATAAAGTAAGCTAAATATAGATTGCATGCATTTACTTTTCAATGAAAAATAGTTCAATGTATATATAATTTTATATTAATCCACATAAATATTAAATACTAAACAGCTTTGATTAAAATCTAATCATCAGTTTACTATGCATAAGCACGACTTTTGCTATTTTAAGGAAAAAGCTGTTGAACTTCTGTCTCAGTAGCTAGCAAAGGCTTACAATTTAACATAATAGAAAGTGGACTTCTTAAATATAAAGTAAGCTAAATATAGATTTTATTTATTTTATGTTATATGATATTTTATTATATGATAATTTATTTTATGTATTAATGTAATCAGCTCTGTAAAATCATCAGTTTACTGCGTAAGCACGACTTTTACCTATTTTAAAAAAAGAGCTTTTAAACTAACAGTCTGATGACAAAGTTACCGAATCTTTAAGTCGGTTGCGTCTTTAGTTTATTTTTCTTGAATAGAGGGTAATATAACTTGGAAACAATTATTATTAAATATTTCGTAATTATAAGCAGTTTCACTGGTTTATTATGTACAATTATTTTTATTTTACACTGTTTCACACGATTTGTTTCAGTAACAGAACTTGTTTGCATTTTTTTGAAAGATAATGTCCGAAGGTTTTGGTTGTGTTCACTTTTGTTACCCAATTTAAAATATAGTTTTTTAAGAATATTCACGGTTTTTATTATTTGAAAACACTATATCTTGTCTATTGCAATTAGATTCAAATACTTAGGTATCACTACAATACACTTATAAACTAACTTTGCAATTTTAAATCTATTTAAAATACGCAGCTTATTTGTTTACGTGACCACAGCGCCACCATTTAACGCCTATCAAACATCATAAAGCAATTGGTACTGCGATGCTTTTAAATGGTATAATAAATAATTCTAAACCATGTTTCAAAAAATCTGATTCAGACATTCAGATGTTATTTTAATAATTCCAATAGAAAATCATAGGAGCAGTTGATACAATAATTAACATAGTTAGTTAGTTTTTAAGCTACAACAACCGACTTCAATGCCCCGCGAGTCCATTTCAGTTGCAAGTTTGAGACGTTTATCATATATATCATATCTCTAGAGACTTCAGATCTCGATGAAATTTCAATGGGACCACCTCGAAAACGTACCCTACCGATTACAAAAAGAATCTTTCGAAACGGCTTAGAATTGACGGAGTAATCGCGTAACATACACACAAAAAAAGAGAAAAAAAAACATACAGACGAATTGAGAACCTCCTTCTTTTTGGAAGTCGGTTGAAAATGTGAAATGCTAAAAAATAGCAACAGTATAAATAACATTGTGCCTGAAAGAATGCATACTTACCTTAAGTATATGATGATATACATGATTTATACACAGAGTGCAGAAAGGCATTAGTGTTTAATTATCTATATTTTTACTAGCTTCGGATAGCCTCGCACGTGTTGTAGAAAATAAAATTTCAAGTCTTGTCTTCAACATAATACAAAATTTTATAAAAAACTGGCCAAGTGCAAGTCGGACTCGCACTCGTAGGGTTCCGTAACACAGTAGAGTATTCTATAACTTTGATTTTTCGCAACTACAAAAATAACTTTGTTTTGTATGAAAAACAAAGTTATACTTGCGGTCGCTGTGTCTCAACAACTGCTGAGTGTATCTCGTTCAAACCAATTTTCGTTGAAAGTTTTTATTGAGATCAACAGAATATATTTTTTCTAGATTTTTCACTCCCTTACTTTAGAAGTTAGAGCGGGGGGACACACATTTAGATGCGCCTATCTTTGAAATGATTGACTTTGAGAAAAAATGATTTTAGAAACCTCAATGTCATTTTTAAAGACCTATCAATAGATACCCTACCCCACACGTATAGGTTTGACGAAAAAAATTTTTCTTTGTTCCAGTTCCATGTATGGGATAGTATAAAAATCGGAAAGCGGTTCACAGAATACATCTACCTACCAATTTTCAATGCTGTAGTCTTAATAGTTTCGGAATAAAATGGCTGTGACATACGGACGGACAGACAGACAGACAGACAGACGGACATGGCGAATCTATAAGGGTTCCGTTTTTTGCCATTCGGCTACGGAACCCTAAAAAATAGTCAAGACACAAAGAAGAGACAAATTAACGAATCTAGTTACGTCTGCCGACTCTACAGATAACACGCGTCAGCGTTCTATATTCTGAGTAACGTAATCAGACACCAGACGCTGAATGGACAAACAACAGATAAGAGCATCCGTCCCACGGTGGTCTGATATCGAAGCTCTAGATTTAATTTATATTTAAGTTAGTCTTAGACGAGCTCTTGTAGAGAATAAACGTCTTGAATTAATAAAGTTTTATTTTTTAAAAGCTCCTTCGGCTCGCTCAGCTCTTGACTGGCGCAGCCGGTAGGATTTCCGCGTCGCGAATAACTTCACTTTAGTAACGCGCTACGTACGTTTTCACGCGTTTTACGGAAATCCACGAACCAAATAAATACGTCGAGAGCACCGTTGGTGCTATTGCTGCGTTCCGGAGGACAACGTTTAAGGCTCAACGAGGGACATGGACAGTCTGTAAGTAGACCCAAATCGCTATTTCCAGTCTTATTCCAATCCTATTCACTGTTTTAGTTATATGTGTCTAGAAATCAGAACGTTATTTCCAAACATTGAAGTGTGTTTTGTGATTTCTTTTAAATGTGTTTAGTGTTTTATAATAAATAAAGTGTTAATCGTAATAAATAAATAAATTAATAAGTATATTAATTAAAAATAATTAATTAATTAAATTAGTTAATATAAAAAATTAAAGATGGAAAATATAGTGCAAGTACCCCGCGACTTTGCTAACGTCATCCCCAAATTCGACGGTGACGAAAAATTACTTAGTTTATTTATTAGGAAATGCGAGTACTTGATTAGCTGCTGTAGAATAGAGGGAAATCCACAGCAGGACCTGTACGTTTACCATCTTATAACATCCAGACTTACTGGTAGAGCAGCATCTCTCATAAGCGAACGACAAGATTTAGATACCTGGCCTGATTTAAAACGGGCATTTGAACAGCATTTTGGTGATCCCCGTTCGGAAGAATGCATTTCAATAGAGTTAGAAACTTTAATAAGTTATTTTTCAAAAAAAATATATAACCGACTTCATAACCACAAACAGGCACTCAAAAGCGAAAAATAAATTACTTAATATAATTATTATAAGCGCTACCCACTTATCTATTTGAAGTCGGTGCCAGCCAAGCCTATTGGATAGTAGATAGATACTATGTATGTAGTAGTAGTAAGTAGGTAGATACATGTAAGTAGCAGTAGGAAGTAGGTAGATACATGTAGGTAGTATCTATCTACTACCTATTAGACTTGGCTAGCACCGACTTCAAATAGATAAGTGGGTAGCGCTTATAATAATTATATTAAGTAATTTATTTTTCGCTTTTGAGTGCCTGTTTGTGGTTATGAAGTCGGTTATATATTTTTTTTGAAAAATAACTTATTTTACCCTTTTTAGTGTAAAACAAGTTTTAATTAAACTACATGCATAGACAAAATTTTTATTACTTAAAACCAAGAACATTAAAGGACAATCAACGAAATTATTGATACTATATGCCTATTTACAATTTATTATCAGTTTTTTTTTGGAGTCGGTGCAAGCCAAGAGGGACAGTTTAATTATGATTATTTTTATAATTATTATTATTTTAAAATTTGAACCGAATTCAAATGCTGTGCTTGTAATTATTTCTAGCTAGGTGTTTATTTTCATATCCCTGACTTTGAACTTTTTTCGAGAATAAATAATACGATAAAGTAATTTATTCATTTTCAATAGCAATGGCTGCGATTACACCTTCATTTTGCATTGATCGGGTAAAGTATAATATCTTCATTGTTCTCATATTAAAAAAAAAAAACAATCAGACGAATTGAGAACCTCCTTTGTTTTTGGAAGTCGGTTGACAAAGTACATGCAACTTCCTTGCTTGGTCAACAAATTACTTCGTAGAACAATATCTGACAACATCATTCAGAACTAAAATTACTCAAATAATCTTGACATTCAACGCCATCGTTTAAATCAGTTTGAAGACAATGCAGTAAATTTTTCAAAATCCCTGCTCAAAACCAATTAAAACTCTGAAAATATCTTAAAAAATACCAAACCAGCAGCATTTATCAGCAGGTTTGCAATGAAATGAAAAAATCAAGAGAATTCTCTGAATCCGCCAAAGAAGCTTATCATGTTTATCATGGAGCCAACCTTCTGAATACAGGTTGAAGAATCAGACCCAATTCAACCTAAATGGAAAGCATCTAACTTATCTGTACCCAAGAACGAGGAACGTTTATTACTTTAACATTGTTATATTATTATTATCCACGATAAAAATCAAATGGCCTTTGACCTTAACAAAAAAATACCGGAGGAGCCACATACACATGTTCACAGTCAAGCACATATGAAGAGGATTGAGTTACGTCCTTTCCGAAACGAGAAACATTGAAAAGAAAATGACTTAAATTACGAATTATTCGAATGATTACCTAGAAAGTTTGTTGCAAAAGCAGGTTTAAACCACAGTTTTTCAATCCATAATTAAACTGTCCTTCTTGGCTGGCAACAACTCCAAAAATTACTTATTATCAATTGTGAATAGGCATATAGTATCAATAATTTCGTTGATAATCCTTTAATGTTCTTGGTTTGAAGTAATGAAATGTTATTTTATACTTTTTAGTTTAAGTTGGTACTTATAGGTATAGTTTTAAGGTCGGTTTTTGTTTTTTTTCTTAATAATTTTATTTCTCAATTTTTAGTAGGAGATAAGTGTATTTTTTAATGTTTATAGATCCCTATATATAATATGGGGAGGCCTACTAAACGCGCTGCTCAAATGAGACAGCGCCGTTTGGAAGAAGGTAATGATGAGAGCGAAGATCGCTTAAAAAAAAACAGAGAAAGAAATGTGGAAAACATTTTAAATGAGAGTGATGAGCAGCGGGCCTGTAGACTTTCTCAGAAGAAGGCATACACGAACTCATCGAGGCTTAATGAAACTCCAGAAAGACATGCTCAACGGCTCAGTTTGACTCACGAACGTTTGTCAAACGAGACTGAAGAGCAACGTTCTCATCGCCTTAGTTTGATTCACGAACGTTTATCAAACGAGAGTGAGGAGCAACGTTCTCATCGTCTTGGCTTGATTCACGAACGTTTATCAAACGAGACTGAGGAGCAACGTTCTCATCGTCTTGGCTTGATTCACGAACGTTTATCAAACGAGACTGAGGAGCAACGTTCTCATCGTCTTGGCTTGATTCACGAACGTTTATCAAACGAGACTGAGGAGCAACATTCTCACCGTTTTGGCTTGCAACACGAGCGTTTAATAAATGAATCTACCGAATCTAGATCGACTCGATTAGATGCTATGCGACAAGCTAGTCGCAACCGCCGGATCGTATCTTCTGTTAATGATTTTGAACAGGCTATTAACATTTTTGCAGACGTTCCATGTGCCATTTGTAAAAAAGCGTTATATCCACCCCAACGTTGTAATTTACATACTGCAATGTACAGTGCATTATTACCCGAAGAATTGGTTTCTCTGGGTACTATCATAACATGTTCTCGCTGTCAAAATAATATTAAGAAACGAAAAATTCCACCGGTAGCTTTCTGGAACAGAATGACAGTTGCGACTGTTCCTCAAGAACTAGCTAATTTGACAAAACTTGAAGAACGGTTTTTATGCCGAATTGTACCGTTTCTTAAAATAATGAAGCTACAGAACCGTTTCTGTCAAGATTGGTGTAAGGGACAAGTTACTTTGTTTGCAAAAGACGTAATTGAAGTCGCTGAACAACTGCCACTTGCGCCAAACCAAGTAGGACTAATTCTGGTTGTGGAAAGTCTCGAGAACTTGCAACGCTCCAAAGAGTTTGTCGTGGATATGAATAGATTGTATCAAGCTCTAACATGGTTAATGTCAAACAACATACTCTATAGAGATATAAGACCCAATTTTGAGAATGTTATTGACATTTCTGAAATTGTTCAAATTTCAGAAGAGCATGCAGATGGTGGTGAGCTAATAAAGTTACAATCTACTTCCCACAACAACTACGTTGATTTAAGTGAAAACGTTTCTATATTACACGGATCATTCCATCAAGCCGATTTAAGGTTTGCTTTGCAATCTCGTGGCAAACAATGCACTGCAGTAGCAGCTGTAGCTTGTGCAGCATTCTGTACAGACGAGCCAAGTCAATGGTCAAAAAGTGACATTGATTATATAGTAATACTTGGAGACAAACTCTACCGTGAGTCCATTGCTTCTAGAGAGGACCCCGCAATTGGAGAAGTTAACCCAGAATATCTAGCTGCGAGTGATCTGGCACAGCAAATATTATATAACAGGAAGAAAATTAATATCTCAGTTGCTGAAACCAATTATAATGGTCATTTAGATACAGATCGAAGTATTGACGGCTTCCCTAACCTAAAAAGTGCTCTGTCATTATTTTTCAGAGAAAACTGTTGCGGGCTGCTTACTGCAAATTCCATGACTGTGGCTATATATTGTAAAGCTGAAACTGATGCTTATAAATATTGGTTGTTCGATTCACATGCACGTGGGCCTAAAGGAGCTATAGCTCCAAGACGTGGTGCAGCCTGTTGCATGAAATTTTTAAATATAGATGAGTTACATGGCATACTGCGACGAAATTTGTTTACACGGACGAAGAAAGTCCCGGCACAAGATTACTTTCTTAATGTATACTCACTAACTCCTTTGGTTATAACACCGGAGAACCAGGCAGAAGTGCGCAGAGAACCGTTGAGGAATCAGCAGTTAAATACTCAGGAGCAGTCAAGATTAGGTCAGTTAGAGAGTCCTACATATACAATACCTATACTAGAAAATAGCAACACTACGCAACAAGCATCTCGACCAATCTCAGCTCCAGAAGAGCAGTCAAGATTAGGTCAGTTAGAGAGTCCTACATATACAATACCTATACTAGAAAATAGCAACACTACGCAACAAGCATCTCGACCAATCTCAGCTCCAGAAGAGCAGTCAAGATTAGGTCAGTTAGAGAGTCCTACATATACAATACCTATACTAGAAAATAGCAACACTACGCAACAAGCATCTCGACCAATCTCAGCTCCAGAACAAGTAAGACCGCTATCACAAATACAAATAATTGCCACTATCATTGAAACAACTAGTATGCTCCGTAGTATAGACGAAGCGGTCCCTAATCTAGAAAGTGTAGTTTCTTTGAATTCCAATCCAACTACGAATAATGACGAGATGAGATTAGCTGAGATTACAAGAAAAACAGCGCCACCACTAAATTTAGATCGAGAGCGACGAACGGAAGAGCTTGCTTGGTACAGTCTTTTTCCTGATGGCAAAAATGGATTTGGAGAGGAAAGAGATATCCAAATTACTCCTTTAGACTATTTTCAAAGTCGAGTAATGAGCCTGGACAAACGTTTCAATCGAAACGACTATTTGTTTTTTGCTCTTTCCATAGTTGAATATTATCGAGCTAAATCCAGTGTTTCTGTATCATGCCGGATGCGTCAGGGCCAGGGTGAGCAAACACCTCAAGGACTCATAGATAATATGCATATTACGATGAGGAATATCAGAGGATCAGCATCTTATTGGCAGAAATGTTGCTCTGAACTAACTGCAATGGTCAGAACTTTGGGGCCTCCAACGTGGTTTATGACGTTCTCTTGCAACGACCTTAATTGGCCAGATATGACCAAAGCTTTACTTATCGCAGATGGTCGTGATGTAAATGAAGCAGAGAGCCTTTCTTTTCCTGAGCGTTTACAGTTGGTACAAAAACATCCCGTGGTTGTCTCTCGACAATTTACGGTTCGCGTGAACGCTCTGATGCGATTCCTCAAAAGCGATCCAGACTGCTTAGGTGGTCCAGTTGTGGACTTTTGGTATAGAATAGAGTTTCAGAATCGCGGAAGTCCACACCTTCATATGTTGGTGTGGTGTGACAATATCCCAGATTTCTTGACACATGAGGGTATCGAAGTTATCGAAAGGGTTGTTTCATGCTCATTAATGCCTAATGATCCTGTAATACAGAAATTAATAGAAGACGTGCAAATACACAAACACTCGGCCACGTGCTACAAAAACCGCACCAATAGTTATTGTCGTTTTGGTTTCCCGAGGCCCGCATATGAGACTACTACTTGCTTAGGTCCTAATGAAGTTTTATCTAACAATGGACGATTTTGTTGTTTGAAAAGAACAGCAAACGAAAGTATGGTGAACAATTACAATCCTACTCTATTGAGTCTATGGAAAGGAAATATAGATGTGCAGCCGTGCGGTAATGTAACAGCAGTTGCGTATTATGTGGCTAAATACGCAAGTAAATGCGAGCCTCATGATACAGGCGAAGTTGTACGAGAAGCCGTTGCAAAGGCCAAGAGGCAAGGTGGTTCTGTGTGGAATCAGATATTTGCAGTTTCAATGGCCATTCTATCTCAACGTCTTGTAAGTGCTCCGGAATGCGCATATAGATTGTGTCATTTACCGTTAAAAATGTCTTCGCGAAAAACAGTCTTCATAAACAGTTGTAAGCCAAATGAACGTTTCAGACTTCTACGATTCGATAGTTATAATACATCCATATACAACAATATTTTTGACAGGTATGTATTACGCCCAAATGAATTAGAAGACTTAAGTCTCGCTGAATTCGCAGTGCGTTTTGAAACGGTGTCTACATTATCGTGGAACGAAGACGATGGTGATGAAGAATTAAGGCGTGAAGATGTTACGCCAGCAAGATTTATACGACTTCGAGATAACACACGGATGCGTATAAGAAATAAGTCTGCAGTATTGCGCACACGATACTTTACATTGAACAGCGACAAAGAAGCTTATTACTACAGTTTATTAGTATGTCATGTACCATTTCGTGATGAAAGTGAACTTCTACTCGAAGAGGAAACTGCTGAGGAGTGTTTCATTAGGCGACAAAGAGAACTTCGACCATTAAATGGCAACGTAAGTGCAGAAGAGTTTGCTCACGCAGAACAAGTGATACAACAGGCTCTTGCTCAAGCTGTCGCGCTTAACGCCACCCGTTGTACTCATGATGTTGCTGCTCCATTGATATGTGGCGGTGAACAAATCTTGAATAACGATGACAATTATTGTGAAGATGTATGCGAAAGGTCCGTAATGCCAGATGAAGTCTTCTTAGGTAATATTCGAAGTCTAAATGTCCAACAGAGAGACCTTTTCCAAAAAGTTTCTACGGCTGTGGAAAGTGATTTGCAGGAACAAGAAAGCCAATTTTTGTTATTCATCACTGGTGGTGCAGGAAGTGGAAAGTCTTTCGTGTTGAAATTAATCGTTGAACACATCAAACGGTGCTATGCACCAACAGTTGACATATTGCTCAAAGCTAAATTTGTTGAGGTGGGATCTTTGACAGGAGTAGCCGCACGTCAAATATTTGGCAAAACATTGCACTCAATATTCTCACTCCCGATCGAAAAAGGAAATACCATGACGTACAAAAAAATTACTGGACAAAAGCTAGAGAATGAAAGACGTAAATGGCGCCATATAAACTGGTTAATTATTGATGAAATTTCGATGGTATCATACGAAAATTTGCGAATTATACACCTGCGTCTCCAAGAATACAAAAATAATGATAAATTATTCGGCGGGGTGCATATATTGCTGTTTGGTGATATACTCCAACTTCCACCGGTAAAAGGGCATTGGTGTTTTATTCAACCACCGTGGTTTTCAGGAGAAGTTAATTTATGGCAGCAGTTCTCATTTTGTGAACTTATGATAAATATGCGACAACAAAATGACATTGAGTTTATCGACCTCTTGAATAGCTTGCGGATTGGTGAATTAACAACTGCTCAGTTGGAGTTACTTTGTGAGCGGCGACATGTGCCTTTGTCAGGAGATTTTGCTGATGGGGTTGCGGTCCGTATATTCCCTACTGTTAGACAAGTTGACACATATAATGAAAAAATTACCGCTGAAAATGCTACAACGCACCGAATGTACACAGTAAATGCCGTAGATGAGTCTCGCGAGGCGGCAACCTATGGTAGAAAGCCACCAGACAATGTTATTCCAAAAGATATTAATAACTGCGGTGGTTTCTTACAAACTTTAAAGTTGGGTATCGAATCGCGAGTCATGTTAAGGCGTAACATGTCCGTATCCGATGGGCTCGTGAATGGTGCCATGGGCATTGTAAAGAAAATTATATGGACTGCTCTCCGAAGAGATCAATTGGAGGAAGGCGAGTTGCCTGAATATGTGCTTATAAAATTTGATGACGCGACTGTTGGCCTTAGAATAAAAGATAATGACGGTTGTATAGCAATTTCACCTGTTTGCACAACATTCCAGGCGCAAAGAGGATATGGAGATATCGAACGCAGAATGTTACCGCTTATTTTAAGTTGGGCCGTAACTGTCCACAAACTTCAGGGTACAACCCTTGAAAAAGCAGTAATTGATTTAGGGAAGAAGAATTTTGCAAAGGGACAGATTTATGTAGCTCTCAGTCGCGTCAAAACTCTAGAAGGCATTGCCTTATCTGATTTGGATGCCAATAAGCTTTTTAATCGACCCCACGATGAGAAAGCTTTAACAGAAATGATACGGTTGCGTAATCTTTCCAACAACTAGGTGATATTATCATAACATGATGCTCCTTACATATACATACAATTTTCTTTGTTCTTGGCTAATTTTTCTGTGATAACAGTTAAAAATATAGTTGAAGGTCCTTATCAAAAAAATTCAAGTTATTTGCACCTATTACGAATAAGGAGATACAGCCCTGTAATAGCTGGACAGATGGATGGAGGAATGGATGGACAGACAAAGAAATCTCAGGAACAGGGTTTCGTTGGTACCAACGAAACCCTGTTCCTGAGATTTATTTTTCTTTGAGTACCTTTCGGATTCGAAACCCTAATAATTTAAGATTAATTACTTTTCTGTGATAACAGTTAAATTAGAGTTGAAGGTCCTTATCAAAAAAATAATTATCTTTTTAGTATTTGTTGTTATAGCGGCTATAGTAATACATAGTTTGTGAAGATTTTAAGCCTCTAGCTATCTTAGTTATCTTTAGTCTTAGTTCAGCAAAAACGCCGAAAAATGTGTTAAAAAATGTTTAATTTTATTTTGTTTTTAGTATTTTTTGTAAAATAGTAATATATACTTTGTGAAAATTTCAGGTATGTATTTTCATTTAATTTAGTGTTTAGTATTTGATGTTATGGCAACTATTGTTATACACACGATGAGCAAATTTCAAATATTTATCTATTACGGTTTGTAAGAACGAGCATAAAACGCCTCCGATATAAACGTTAAAATATAAATATATAAAACGATTCCAAAAAAACATACAGACGAATTGAGAATCTCCTCTTTTTTGTAAAGTCAGTTAATGAATATTACAAAGTGTTATTTGCGATTATTAACATTAATTGCCGCCATATGGCGCACATAGTACTGAATCACTCTACTACGATACTACTACGTTATAAGAGTTGGCACTTCCCTACATTGTTGATACCCGAATTATGATGGCACTGTGTAGCCAACCTAACAACGGAAAGTATTATTTACATAGTAACTATTATATAATCTGTGGTATTATGCTCATAATTTTTTTTTGCAATGTTGGTTGGTACATTGTACGTTCATAATTCTGAGTTATTTAATTATGTATGCAGTGTCGCGGGACTGATTTGACCGCCATCTTCGCCAAACGTCATGTCAAAAAATATTATCTAACTTTACACCCTAACAAGACTTTGCCCGGTAGAACATTCTTGTGAGGACAATTTTCCCCACCTTTGTTTCTATCTCGCTCACAGTTACCGTAAGAATAGATATTTACAGATGTCAAAAACCAAAATCAACGTGAAGAAAGATTAATATATAATATATTTATTAGAAATATTATTCAAGGTCATATTTTTAGAGTACCGTACCTCAAAAGGTAAAAAAGGGGATCCCTTATAAGATCACTTTCTTGTCCGTCTGTCTGTCTGTCCGTCGGTCCGTGTGTCACCACCGATTTTCTCAGAAACGGGTAGACTTAGCAAGTTGAAATTTATAGTGGATACAGAAGTCTATAGTCCCTATTAGGGGTATAAAAATCAAGGTCCTGAGTTAACTCGATAAAAAGATATGGGCAAAAATTAGATTTTCGCAAAAACTTGTAAGTACCAAAATTTACCTTAATTTACTTGTGCTGTAAGACCTTGCTTTTAACCAAAATTGACAATTCTAGGTCAACCGGAAGTACCCGGTGGTAGAAGTGTTGTGTTGAAAACCTATAAGGTACTTCCCGTCAACCTTTTTAGAGGTCTAGCCTAATTGTTACCAGCCAACGTTGGTACGGAAGCCTCGGTGGGCGAGTCCAACTCGACTTTGCCGGTCTTTATGCAGTCTTCAAAAGTACATGCAATAGCAACCTCCATTGGGTATAATCTTCTTGGGACTCTTCTTCTAAAACCAGTACATTCTCCTATGTTTGAGGTATTTATCTCCATATCTCTGGTGATACTAATCAGATCTCGATAAAATTAAAATGGGACCACCCCGGAAACGTATCCTACCTATTTTAAAAAGAATCATTTGAATCCGTTCTCAATTGACGGAGAAATCGTGTAACATACACACAAAAAAAAAAAAAAACATACAGACGAATTGAGAACCTCCTCCTTTTTTGTGAAGTCGGTTAAAAATGAACAATGATCATATCTGGATTTTTGCAACAGAATTCAACACGTTAAAAGCACACTGATTGCCAAAGTCAATTTAATTGAGGACGTAAATCTACGTCGTAGTAAGATAACGATATATGACAACACGTCAATGAATGTGTTTTTATATAACCTGCCGGAAGAATTGCTTCGCATTGTGCGTCTTAAGGGTTCCGTTTCACTAGAAAATGCCTTAAGCATAGTGCTCGAAGAAGTAAACTTTATGTATCAATATAATGCGAAAAATAAAATGCTTAGATCACAGAATCAATTACAGCCTAAGGCTCAAACTACATATCAAAATCCTTTTATGGATAAATTTGGAATGAAGCCTTTCTTCACTTCAAATCAACAACCTCAGCAAAACTTTAAATTTGGAATTCCCCAAAACAATGCTGGTACTTCAAGTCCTCACACACCACAAACAAACTTTAAATTTGGTGTACCACACGCTAAACAAATATCTCACTTACCTTTTTCACAACCCCAACAAGCTGGATATAGACCACAGCTTCCCCAACAATTGGGCTATCGACCACAGTTCAACCAAGGACAACAGCAGTTTGGTTATAAGCCTTCATTTAACCAAAGTCCACCCCAATTTGGCTACCGACCTCAACTCAACCAAAATCCACCCCAATTTGGCTATCGACCTCAATTTAACCAAGGACCACAGCAGTTTGGCTATCGTCCACCTTTTGCCCAAGGCCAACAACAATTCGGTTACCGCCCCCTACAAAGATTAGCGCCTCAGCTATCTACTGATGTGAGCATGCGTACAGCTCCCCCACTGAAACCTCAAGGTTTTAGAATGAACGAACTGTACAGCCTAAATGAACCTGAAAGTGATGACCTTACTTTTATGCCTGAAAATCCTGAAACTGACTGTTACATTGACTACAATGATAACTCCCCGACTGACAACGTCGACACTTACGAGACTAACGCTGGACAAGATGACCAAGCCTCAGCTGTTCACAGCATTGAAAATTTTCACATCAATGCCTCCAACAAGCCCCTGAAATAATACAACTTCATTATAATACATTGAAATTACCACACGTAATAATACCCGAAATCAATTCTAAATTTATGATTGATACCGGAAGTTCGAGATCATTCATTTCACCAAAAATGGCTAGTGAGTATTTTAACGATTTCAAACACTACGAGCCGTTTGAAGTTATAAGCACCCACGCATCTAGCCAACATAACGAAGTTGTAGTAATTCCGTTATTCCCAACATTTAACAGCACTGAAACGCATAAGTTTTATATTTATGATGTTGATGGCTGTTACGATGGACTCATTGGCAGTGACCTTCTGAAACAATTGAACGCAAAAATTGACATGCAAAACCAAATTCTCTATACCCAATCATCGGCTATTCCTATTATATACAATCCTAATAATGAAATAAGAATAAGCCCACGTTGCGAACAAAGAGTGAAATTACCGACAGACCTACAAAACGGCGATGCTATATTAAACTACAAACTATTTTGTGAAGGTGTTAGAATGCCTACCGCTTTAGTTAAGTGCGAAGACGGGTATGCAACAACGATCATACAAAATACTTTGGATACTGAAATGACTCTAACAGTTACACGACCTTTTGAAGTAACTAAACATGACGGCGAAAAATGCAATTTTCACAAATTAGATGACCGAAATAACATAGAGATTGACCAGATATTGACAGAAAATGTTAGCAACTTGCGTTTAGACCATATGAATTCAGAAGAAAGAGACTCAATTAAAAAGCTTTGCCTTGAATACAAAGACATCTTTTATACCGAAAAATTACCGTTGACATTTACTAACAAAGTTAAACACCACATCCGCACGCGAAACGAAGACCCAATATACATCAGACCCTATAGGCAACCTCAAGTAATAAATGATGAAATAAATAAACAAGTTACTAAAATGTTGGAAAATAATATTGTAAAAGAGTCGTATTCTCCCTGGAGTGCCCCTGTGCACCTAGTGCCAAAGAAGTTAGACGCGAGTAACGAAAAGAAATATAGACTTGTTATTGACTACCGAAAACTAAACGAAATTACAATAGACGACAAATACCCCCTACCAAATATTACAGAACTATTTGACAAACTAGGACGAAGCTGTTACTTTACTACCCTTGACCTAGCCAGTGGCTATCACCAGATAGAAGTCGCTGAAGAAGACAGACAGAAAACCGCATTTAGTATAAACGCAGGACATTATGAATTTTCCCGTATGCCGTTTGGATTAAAAACGGCACCGGCAACTTTTCAAAGAACGATTGACAATGTGCTACGTGGCTTGCAAGGAATACACTGTCTTGTGTACTTGGACGACATAATTATTTATTCGTCCAGTTTGCAAGAACACATAGTAAAACTACGGACCGTTTTTGACAGATTACGACAAACCAATTTAAAAATTCAGCTAGATAAGTCCGAATTTCTTAGAAAGGAGGTCTTATACTTAGGTCACACAATAACTAGCGACGGCTTAAAACCTAACAATGACAAAATTAAAGCCATCCTAGAATATCCCTTACCCCGAAGTACAACCGAAATTAAAAGTTTCTTAGGACTTATTGGGTACTACCGTAAGTTCATTAAGGACTTCGCTAAAATCACTCAACCAATGACAGCACGACTAAAACAAAAGCGCTCAATGCCTATCGATGACGACAAATACATAGCAGCCTTTGAAAAATGCAAAGAGCTTCTTGTAAATGCCCCAATTTTACAATACCCTGATCCTGACAGGCCTTACATACTGACAACGGATGCTTCAGAATTCGCTCTTGGAGCAGTCCTTTCACAAGGTCCTATCGGTCAGGATAAGCCCGTAGCGTATGCCAGCCGAACACTAAACGATGCGGAAACGCGTTATAGTGTTACGGAGAAAGAACTGCTCGCAATAGTCTGGGCAGTAAAACACTTTCGCCCTTACCTCTACGGTAAGAAATTCACCATAGTAACAGATCATAAGCCGCTAGCCTGGCTTAACTCTCTAAAAGACACAAATAGTAGATTGACACGCTGGCGATTACGATTGTCTGAATACGACTTTGAAATAGTTCATAAAAAGGGCACACTTAACGGTAATGCCGACGCATTATCGCGTATTCGAATAAACGCATTAGGTAACGATGACAATATATCCACACAAGTGAATATTGACTCAGACGAAAATAAAAACCGCGAAATAAGACGACTGACAAAAGAAATAGAAGCATTAGGAAAATTACGAAAGAAAACCTTAGCACAACCAGATAACATAATATCTCTAATATCTGACGACGAAAATGAATCGGCTATATCAGATTCAGAAGAAACGGTTAGATGCCGTTCCCCCTACTCGATACAATGCCCTTCGAGTTCAACTTTGACAGCTTCTGAAAATTCTTCTAGTACTGAAACCGCTCATTCAGGACAAGATACCGAATCTAAAGGTATCCCAATCCTGCAGGAAGCTATAGACACCAAGCCCAACCAAATTTTGGTTCATTCTTGGTCTATTGATAAATTAGCAGTTAAAAGTATATCCCGCGAAAAACAGAAAATTCTTGAAGTACACTTACCTTTGAACCGAACTGACCTTGTCAAACAATTTCTAAAGGAGTATATAAGAAACAATACCAAATACTTCATTTACTTTGAGGAAGAACAGCATAGACAACAATTCGCACAAATGGTAATATATTTGTTTAAAAGAGAATCTGTACAATTTTTCGAGTGTACCAAAAGAGTAGTATTTGTAGAGGATGAATTAGAACAGAAAGAAATTGTTGCCAAATACCATACTGGTAAAACATGCCACCGTGGTATTAAAGAGACCTTACTGCACATTAAGCGCACCTACTTTTGGCATAATATGGAACAAACCATTTCAAGTTTTATAAACTCATGCGAAACATGCAAACGCATGAAATACGACCGGAAACCGATTAAGCCTAAGTTACAACTAACACACACCCAGTCAAAACCTTTAGAGGAAATTTTCATTGACCTATTTACAATTGAAGGACGCTATTATTTGACTGTAGTTGATGCCTTTTCTAAAATCGGTCAAGCTCTCGAAATACCTAATAGATCAACACCGGAGGTTGTAAGAGCCCTCATTAAATATTTCTCCTTGTATGGCGTACCCCACAAAATCAGTTCAGATGCTGGTTCTGAATTTAATAATGCTCTCTTGAAAGAACTTTTAGCTCTTTACAAAGTAGATCTCCACATAGGAACCCCTAACAACCCGAATTCTATGGGCGTCATAGAAAGATTTCATTCTACTATCATTGAAATCTACAGGTTGGCTAAGTACGAGCATAAGTACACCGATGCCGCTACCGTAATGACATACTCTATCATGGCGTATAACCACTCTATACACTCAACCACTGGTTTTACCCCATTCGAAGTTTTATTAGGACACACTGATTCTAGAAATGTATTTAATTTAAATTTCGAGAAACAGTACATGCAGCAACTGATCAAAGAACATGCTAAAAGAACTAAGTTTCTATATGATCATTTATCAGAACAAGCCATTAAACAAAAGGAGAAAATAATAGAGAAAAGAGGAGGAGAAACAGTAGTCGAAATAAAACCCGGTGATGTAGTATTCACTAAAGAAGTTAATAAAAGGAGTAGCAAAGACAAACCACGTTTCCAAAAGGCTATTGTTGCTGATGAGATTAGTAGAAACGTAGTTCCGATTCAAGTTAAAAATCGAAACACTAAAGTTCCATTAAAGAATGTTAAACGCCCTTCACAGGCACCTCCGCATCCTCCTGGTAGTAGCCATGGTGACGCAACTGCAGGCCCTTCAACTTCAGGCACTAGATAGAAACCCTGGAATCCTGTTTACGAAAACTGGCGTTGCAGTAATTAGTAGTGACAAGTGGACTATCGCAAAAGTATTAGACATTAAACCCCTTGAAGAAGATTTAAGGTTTAACGTTCAACTACTTTCTGAGTTAGATAAGTTAATTAAGATTTATTTTAATAAGAACTTTACGGATAATTTTGTAGATGTTAGAAGTCAAGTAGCATACATTAAAAATATAACTCTAAACAAATTTACCCAAATCTTTCCGAACATTCGAATCAAACGAGGTCTAATTAACCCACTAGGTTCACTTATAAAAATGATAACCGGAAATCTAGATAATGACGATGCCATTCAATACGATAAATTAATTAATGAAATGAAAACGCAACAAAATCAAAATAACAGAAAACTAACGGTGATTACCGAAATGGTGCAACTTTTGACAAATTCCACTATTATATTAAATAATAATCTTGCTCAAATAAATAATAAAATTGAAATGATAGCGCAAAATCTAATGGAGTCAGAATATTTAGGAATACAGTTCATTAATACATATAATCTACTAATCCATAATTTTCAAGTTATTTACACCTATTTGGATGAAATAGAAACTAGTTTATCGTTCAGTAGGTTAGGAGTTTTACATCAGTCTATAATAGAATCAAATAAGTTGTTACAGCTACTTGAAAATATTAATAATAAAGAAAAATTAGTTTTTACGCCTAGCTTAGAAAACTTAGTTAAGATAGAGCAAGTTATAACACTTAAAGCCTATTTGAAGGAAAATCAAATTACTTACCTTTTGGAAATACCGCTGATTGAAAAAGATACATATATCTATTATAAATTGATTCCTTTACCTGTATTATCCTTTAACTCCACCGTCGTCATAATACCCAAGTATCCTTACCTCTTGGCGAAAGGGTTGAAGACCAGACTGTTCACTCATCTATGCCAAGAAGTCGACGAGTTCAGATTCCTCTGCACTGATGACGGAATGCTTCAATATATTCAAGACCCATGCATCACCGACCTGATGACGTATGCTGAAAACGTAACGTCATGCATCCAAATTCCCATAACCATTGAGAAGATCAGAATCCAGTTCCTGCAAACAAATAGATGGATCCTGTACAGTAGAGATGAAGAGCTGCTTACAAAGACATGCGATGGTGAACTGCTTCATCATAAGATCAAAGGCACCTATATAATGACCTTAGATGATCCCTGCGAGGTGAAAATTCAAGACATCATATTGAAAAAGCGGCAAATGTACATTGAAAATATAACATATTATCCAGAGCTACCGATCCTGAACTTACCTACACTCTTCTTACCTGACGAAAGGAAACCCGCTCCACCTGTAAACCTGGAAGGCTTGGACCTGATGGACCTGAAACTATTGTCGTTAGCTTTAAAGAAAAGTGATACTGAAAATAGTGAAAGTGTAAAGGCAATTATTGAAGTGCGTAGTATAAGCGTTTGGACTCTCGGACTCTATATTTTAATTTTTATAATGCTTTGTTACCTGGTCTATAAATATCATCCAAAATTATTGTTAAAAACATGTTCTCGAAGTTCTCCCAAAAAAGATAACTTCGAACTTAAGGAGGGAGGAGTTACGTCTGCCGACTCTACAGATAACACGCGTCAGCGTTCTATATTCTGAGTAACGTAATCAGACACCAGACGCTGAATGGACAAACAACAGATAAGAGCATCCGTCCCACGGTGGTCTGATATCGAAGCTCTAGATTTAATTTATATTTAAGTTAGTCTTAGACGAGCTCTTGTAGAGAATAAACGTCTTGAATTAATAAAGTTTTATTTTTTAAAAGCTCCTTCGGCTCGCTCAGCTCTTGACTATCTATTACAGTTATAATATTGATGTTGATGAGGGTATCCTATTCAGTATTGGTACTGCATTGAAACATCTCGGTGTTATTAAAAAGTCAAGTATTATGCGGTGTACACATCAAAACGAAAATGAACATACATTTGCGTCTTGTCACGACGACTATCAAGTTCTAAATCTCCTTTATACCTGTGATATGCATATGCGTGAAACCGCATGCGGAAATGCACAATGTCGCTGCCGGAAGAGAGTGCCTCCCCTCGAACAATGAGATAAGTTTATAGGACTCATGCCTTGATTATTCTTATACAAGGAACTGGGTTTGATGTATCTTTACAACTGCTATCACAATACGCGAAGTGCCGGAAACTTGCCAAAGTGAACAAAGGCTTGTTATGCTTTAAAATACATGTATCATGTTGGTCATGGGTCAGACAATATACAGTATATAACCAAATTGACATTCTGACTGACGCATGAGCTATATAAAATGTAAACTATAGCTAAAGCGATGGCTCATAGAGTACTTTTCTTCGTTTTTAGGGTTCCGTACCCAAAGGGTAAAACGGGACCCTATTACTAAGACTCCGCTGTCCGTCTGTCTGTCTGTCTGTCTGTCCGTCTGTCACCAGGCTGTATCTCATGAACCGTGATAGTTAGACAGTCAAAATTTTCACAGATGATGTATTTCTGTTGCCGCTATTACAACAAATACTAAAAACAGAATAAAGTTAAAAATAATAGAGGGTCCCCATACAAGAAACGTGTTTTTTTCGGCATTTCACGCCATCTATGTACGCTTATTGAGGTAAACGTCCCATAGATGGCGTTATATTAAAATGTCGATCCCTAACACCTTTGTTAGACGTTAGATGGCGTTATAAGAAATAAAATGTTTATTAATTATTATTTTTTGCTGGCGAAAAATTATAGCGGTATGTTTTGCTCGATCTTATAAAATACTGTAGTGTGGTACGGAACCCTACGAGTGCGAGTCTGACTTGCACTTGGCCAGTTTATTTACTTTACTTTACATAATTTACGGTATTTATAGATGGAAGATATAGGTACACTGATTTTACTAAGAAAATAGACTTTTAGTTTAGAATCAGGGTTTTGTGTAATAAATATACAGATTTTAACGCCATGGATTCAAATTTAATCTAGAATAATTTTTTGTAGAAGAAACAAACATGAACAAATTGTTCGTAATGTATTTTATGACAAATGCATGTCATATAATCACAGAAATCGAATGTTGAAATCGCTAACCACAGGGACTGATTTATATGCACTGTGACCTGTCCCTAAATCACGATGCACCGATGTATAGAACTTTCATCTTCGTTGATGCATAATATACTACAAAGGATTTTAGGTTTTTTTTCCTAATTCGTTTTGGAAATACTTTTAGGCATAATAATAATAATAACACCTCTCAACACCCTTAGCTATCCACGCCAATGTTGCCCCTCGGCGCCGACATAACGGTCCGCCTTTATGGGGGGCCCATTCAGTGTATAGCTAGTCACCACCCGCCTTAACATTTTGAAATGAGGCATAATTGGCGGGTGCCGTACCTCATCCCATAGACCAGAAAACAGACATCAAGCAGCACACATTCATAGCCATAGTAAATTAATGTACCATCTTTTTATAGTTTTTCATCTCTCCATCCACAAATATTTTTATTTAATTTAATAAGACAATCAAATTCAGCAATTAGCAATTTATTAGCAAGCGGCAATAGCCCGATGGTTAGGGTGTCGGCCTGGCGATCGAAAGGGGTTTTTATTTCAGTTCGTCCCCTTAATCTGTCCCCTTGAGGTCGTAAGTTCGATCCATACTGGCACTATTAACGTGAACCCACTCCAGACACAAGCATATTTAGCTTAGTTGCAGGGGTTATCAAGACTAATTAAGGAATGTGTAACCCACAATGCTAGTAAGCTTTTAAAAAATAAAATTAACAGTGAACTATTTACCCTTACTGCCATTAAAAAAATATATTTTCGAGCCTTTGTTTCTAATCAATTGCATAGAAAAATATATGGGGAATTAGCTGTCGAAATATTATTGATCCTTAAGCAAGAATATAGCACTCAGACAGAAAGTTGTTCTTTATGCCATGCGTCAGTAATTTATCAGCAAATAAAAGTTCTTTGTTGAGAAACCATCACATTATTTTGTTTTATGACAATGCACTTTAGTTTGTTGGGCAAGTCTCACACCTACACACTGAAGTTTACTGATTGATTGTACTTACCATGTCAAGCATCTAAAACGGCTAACCTTTTTCAGTAAAAATGTTACCAACTATTATTCTACGTTTAAATTGAGATTTTATGACATTTTCATGTTTATTTCGACGATATTGAAGGTTTGCCAGACTTTGATATAGCGTATCCATACTAATTTATCATATACTTATTTGAGTTATCTAAATCATAGCTTGTGTACTTCTGGTGAGGTAGTATTTTTTAATGAAAGGAGGTGATTCCCAATTCGTCTTTATATGTTTTTTTTTATGTTTATTATGCAATTACTCTGCCAATTGTGAACGGATTGGAATGATACTTTTTTCATAGGTTTCTCCAAGGTAGTCCCATTATACGATTTATTGATCTGATGAGTATCTTTTGAGATAAACATCTCAAAATTGCAACTGAAACTGACTTGCGACGCATGTGAAATCGGTTTTTTAGTTTTAAAACTATCTTCATTATTATGTTTCTTCTTTTTAACCGACTTCAAAAAAAGGAGGTTTCTCAATTCGACCGTATATATATATATATATATATATATATATATACATGTATTTATTAATGTTTGTTCGCGGATAACTTCGTCGTTTATGAACCGATTTTGATTATTCTTTTTTTTTTGTGAAAGAAATATCCCAAATGTAGTACCACGGTAATTTTATCGAGTTCTGATGAGTATCTCCAGAGATGTAGAGATAAACATCTCAAAATTGGTACTGAAAATTAATACCGCGGCATAAAAGTCGTTCCTTTTAGTTTTTTAAACGATCTTATCTTGTTACAATAAAGAGTGACGACAAGTTGGCGGCCTATCTAATGGTAACTGGTCACCGCCACCTATTGACATCAACAATATCAGAGGTTTTGCTGGTGTTGGTGCGTCATCTACTACGAAAGAATTCTCGTTACTCTTCGTTTAATGGTATTCAGATTGTACTTTGGACGGAAGTATCACCGAGCAGTTCAACCCACAAATGATCCAGAATATACTTTTATCAATTCAATCATCTATGACATACATTTTATTCAGAATAAACTTTTTATCTTGAACCTTAATGACTTTAAATTATTTCGTACTCTGTTTAGCTAATGGTTTTTGTTACTGACCGACCCGTTTGCGGCGTAGGTACTATATTTTTATTCAATACAAGTGACATGCACATTTACTATTATAATATTGTTGAATTTTTAATTAAAAAAAAATAGAAATACAATTAGTACCTACGTGTAGAACATATGAGTTTCAATCTCTTTGTGCTGTGACCACACAGTGCAAAGATTTATTAAAATAGCACGCACATTTCTCAGAATATATAAAATTGTTAAACAAAGCTCTTGCACCACAGCTTAAATGAAAACGCAACATAATTTTCAGGTTCTCAAAGCAATTTCGTGGTTAGTTATAGCGCATGGGTAGTGTGTTACCATGAAATTAAAATTTCTCTACATTTTCGACACAGTTGTGTGAGATTTCGTTCAATTTCATAGTATTTTTTTATAGCAATATGTTCATAATCATACCTATGCGTAAAACACAATAATTTGAAGGGGTGATATCATGTTGAGCTCTGGTAAAGCTATAAAGATTGGTAATGGTCAACAGCATTTGTTCAATGATAAATAATAAAATGATTCTAGTTTCTAGTTCAGTTCTAGTGCAAATAGAAGATAAATATGTATTTGAAGTGACTTAATAAGAGGACCTACACAGATTGTAGGGTCCTTCAAAACGGTCATTATATCTAATATGAGAAGTCCAAAAAACAAAAACCATACCTTGTTGAATAAATACAATTAGACTTAAATTATTTGTAATGCAAAAGGTTGTAAGACTGATAAAAAAATGGGTAAGGGGGCATTGGTGATATTTTCACTTTAACTGTAGAAGTTAATTCTGATAAAATATTCTAACATAGATTATTGAGATTTTTTGTAAATGTCTCTCTTTAACATTTTATGTTTTTTTCTAAAACACGACTAATTTTATAACGGGATTGTCTTAAAAAAAAACTTACGCAGGGTTTTATTTTGCAAGATTTGATTGTCACTTACACAGGAAACTCAAACAACGCTCAAGGACTCTTCTGCCTGTCCCTATATTTATATTTGCAAAAAGTTATAAAAAAACATTGCATGTGCGCGCGCATCTCTACAAAATCGTGGATCAAGTGGGAGGTAGAAATTTAACAAACAAGGAAAGGAAGGGTTTCATTTCGTGACCGACAAAGATCTCGTTATATTCAAAACTGCAATGCTACACGTCCTGAACTTTTGAACTGCTAAATTAACATAACGGTAGATATTCTGCATTAGGATGGAATATAGAAATGTGATGGAAGATTTTGTGTTTAACTTTACTGCAACGAGTCGTTATGTTCATATTCATGTTTATAATTTTGTAAGTACGTCACACTATCAACACCAATATTATGAATGCTCAGTCATGTATGTATGTGACATCTTCTCGTTTAATGCCTCGACTGATCTGGTTGAAATTTCACACAGTAATGCCAATAATTTGAAATAGAATACTTTTAACGCCGGCCACAAGTAATGTGATAAAATGAAGTGCGATAGTTATAATTGTGTTTTTATCTGATTCTGTCTCCACACTTTTATAATTTTTTAAAAGGTAAAATTGTATGGTAAAATTGTATGAGTCCATATATTTATGAACACGAAGAAATTGAACGACTTTTGTGCTTATATATGTTTTTATTAAATGAAAACTTCTTTAGTGGCGTTGTGAACTTTTTGGGATGGGTAAAATGTGTTAAGCTCGCGTAAGGACACGTGACCTGATTGAAAATTCGTAAGACGGAGAGTAGACCAAATGCATAACGTTATTGTTCAAGTTTTCACTTCTGCCGGCACTCCCGGAGTGCAACTTGTTGTTTTTTTCCACTATCTCGCCTGGTGGTAAGCGATGATGTGATCGAAGATGGTGAACACGCTAGGCCTAGAATAGTGTGACTCTCAAGTGCTGTGTGCTGCCGGAATACCATAAGGGGATTAATGGTAGAAAATACTATTAGCATTAAGTTTTCCTTTAGGTACATATATTCTGTGCAATAAATAATTTACAAACAAATAAACATAAGAAAATGTATGTTGTTATATGTTTAAGTCCCATTCATTCATTGATATTAATTAAATTAATAATCCTATTCTAACTTTTGATGAAAAGCTTTAGTATTTAACATTTTTTATTATCATAATCTTAAAATGATGTTAAACATAAGGCGTTATTGAAAAAGGCTTTCTTTTCCGAAAAATAATCTTGTAAATATTATTCAAGCAAAACCTTCAACGACGAAGAAAAAAGCATACGAATGGCACTTCAACTACGTTCTCAAACTTTTTAAACAAAATTATATCTCACCATGTTGTCTATATGTGGAGCTGGATTGACTTCCAAGGATCTGGATGTAGTCACTGGCAGCAAATGTGTGCTCGATGATACCGCATGGGTCTTATATACCGGCAACTTTACCTATGAACTTCGGGCGACCCGGCCGGCGCATCCCGACGGTCCTACAAAGAACACTCAAGTAGGGGTAAACCTATTCCACTTGAGTACTGAGTTTTCTCTTACACACACACGGAGGCACATTTCTACTGTATTTTGATATGCTTGACATGAATACGATGTAACGATGGTATCGTTATATATATTGTTCTTCCTAATCAGTGAAATTTCGGGTAGGGGAAATGTGACTATTTGTTTCGGGCGCAGGTTAGTGAATCGCAAAATTTTGTCAATTTAAATTTTTGGTAGCCTTTTATGAAGTTGGTTATAACTTTTAACCAACTTCATAAAAGGCCATCGCTTACCATCAGGCGACCGTCTTGTTTGGTCTGTTAAAAATATTTTACATTAAATATGAGATAATCAGTTTTCTGTTCGTAAGTCGAGATCTTGATCCTGCATAATATTGATTGGTGTTTAGTGTCATGCTATAGCTCGTAACATCCACTTTACTTCAATGTATAGTCTTCGTTACTTATAAACAGGTGAGATAGTAGTCAAGTGCTTGTATGTAACCTCTTTAAAAAGTTTAATACAGCAGGAGTTTCAGACTACTGAGCACGCAAGTGAATTGAGAAACAGCAATTCATACATTTAAATTGACAGCTATTATAATTTTAGTAACAAAACTATAATACATTTAGTTAGTTAACTAGCAATTTTGTAAGATTAAAAAAGGTATGACATGCGCTTATTATCATTCTTTCATTCTATCTTGTTTACTAAATAAATAATGGAAACCATACTAAAAAAATATAAAATGTTTTTGAAAAAAATAACTGTTTTCCATACTGCGCATGCGTAGCGTAGATTCACTTACTTACTTTAACTTTACAAGCCAAACCCACACATTCACAACTTTACTGTGTCGCATACAAACTATCGAATTGTCTGTGACCATGCCTGCACATTTTACGCATCACAATTGCACAATAATGGAAAACAAATTATAAACAATTTTGATGGAGATTATGAATGCTAATCAAATTATTTTATTCAATTAGGGTTTCTCAATACCTGATTGCCCTTCAGGTAATTTTGTTATCCAAACTGCAATCTACCATAAAATGGCATGTCCTACAAGTAAATGTACGGACGGCAGAGTAAACAAAACATCGATGTTTGATAAATAACAAGAACAACAGCTAAATCTATACTAATATTATTTTTGTATGTTTGTAATGATTTGGCTCATAAACTACTGGACCGATTTAAAAAATTCTTTCACTTATATATAGAATGGACTTTCGAAATGAAATAGGCTATATATTATCCCGTTTAAATCAAAGGTACATTCGTGGAGACCTAATTTGCAACCTAAGTCGACTAAAAAACGGTCGAAAAAACACGTTTCTTACGAACGCTACTCAATTGAACAAAGATGGAAGAATATTTTCTATGGAAGAGTTGTACAACTTAATAAGACCTACAAAAAAATTCGCGACAGCATATGTCTATCTCTTAAGGTTGACTCACAGTAACCATTTTAATCTTTAATTTTTTGTTAAAAAATATTACATAACTTCCAGGGCTATTTTCAAGTATATAGTATTAACCCTTATCCAAATAATTACGTTAATTAGCTTGGCCACATATTATAGATTAAAATTGTCCTTTACAGTATATAATTCAAATGAAAACTCTAGAAGATATCGCGGATTTCACATACACGCAAGGCAAAATTAATAAAATATCTGCATTGGAACCACAGATTAGGTCATAGTTACTACGAAAATATTATTATAGGCTTAGAGATGCTGTAGATCTCCACCGATCTCAATCAATTTGAAGTCAATATAGTATAATAATTAGACATCGGATTATATGCACTAACAAAATGCCAAACTATGCATGCAAATATGCACTAAAAGAGGCCAAAATATGCACTAAAAACGAATAATATGCCTAAAATATGCACAATACAAAATCAAAAAACCTTTATTATTTTTATATATTTTAATCAAAGATTGTACAAAAACTACGAAATTCTCTTAAAATTAAGTATAGTTTTTGTGGCAATACACAATTAAGCATTTTTCCAAATTTTCGAGCTCAAATTTGTAACGTAAACGCGAACTGATTACCTGCGCATGCGCGTGGATGGCGACTAGCTCCGCTCGCGCGGGAGGCCGCAATCATAACTTTTTATACTGCCGCAATCAACTGACGGGCAAGCACACTAGCGCTTAGCGGAAAACTTTGTAAACTAGCTTTAGCTACATATAATTGATCTGTGATCGGGGCGCGCGATTGGGGAAAAAGGCTAAAATATGCAGTAACGCCGTAATTAGAGAGTTTTATGCATTTGCATATGCAAACATGCAAATGCATATAATCCGATGTCTAATAATAATATATTTTTACTGTATAAAATTCTATTGTATAATATAGTTATGATCTATATATAAACCACCCCGACTGATCTATGTATAATCTTTTCAATAAAAGCATTCCAATGACTCTAAACACGACATTTAAAATCTGAGCTGTAAGTTGGTGTGGATTTGAGTTTTCTGTAGAGTACAGGAGATGTCCCAGCATCAGGTCAATGCTTCCATGTTCTTACAATATTGTTGAAGATGAAGATTTTCGAATTGATCAGACCTATGAAAGTTGATTAAAGCTCATAGTTTTATAACGATTGAACGAATTTTCATGAATCAAAGCTAAGAAAACTCTCGATGAAGATATCTATCAAACAAACAAAAAAAATCAATAATAAAATCAAAATCGGTTCATCCGGTTGGGTGCTAAGATGCTACAGACAGAAACAGATACACACGTTAAACGTATAATACCCCTTCTTTGATCCCATGATTTGATTGATTTTGATTCAATGATCCCACTACCTCTGTACGAAAACCCATGATTGATGAATGCACATAAAACTTTCATTGGTAGATATAGCTAGGATTAGAACCAACGACCGTCGGGTCAGAATCAGGGTAACTATCCTTTACGCCAAAGGGCCGTCCAATATCACTACGTAAGTATTATAAAAAAAAATCCATCACTGCGTCTGTCTTTCTGTTCACAATAATCTCAATAGCTACTGAACGAATTATCATGCGGTTTTCACCAATAGCCAGAGTGTTTATGAGGAAGGTTTAGGTGCATAATTCGTTATGGTTTTGTGTAATTTGGTTGAAATATGACGATGATTGTTAAATATGTTAATATTTTATATTTAATGCAACAAACGGATGCAAAGTTTGTAGGCATATATGTTCTACCCGTGCGAAGCCGGGGCGGGCTGCTAGTTATTTATATATTTACGTGGAGAGACGTCCAGGCAATTATCTTTAAGATATAATATGTGTGATTTATAGGAATACAACTAAATTGTATGCATTTGATAATGTATTTTTCATACTCTATTAGAGATTGAGGAAAAATATTGAGTACATGAGGACCTAGTGGGGTAAGTGGGAGAACGGTCGGCTTTGATGCCAGAGGTACCGAGTTCAATCGCCGCCGTGCACCAATGGATTTTTCAATCGAAAAATGTATGTGCGCTTTTTACAGTGGCCCTCCGTGGAAGGAAAAACATCGTTAAAAGAAACCAACAACCCCCTCGCCCTCCCCCCCCTCCCCCCGCTCCCCCCGCATGGTTGGGACACTATCTAATATCCGCTTGGCCAGCTACCACCCTCAAGTTAAAAAATCTGTCGCCAAAACATCTAATGTGTTCCAGCAGCTATCCTTGAGAGCCAGTTCCCATTCTAGGCCTAGCGTGCTTACCATCTTCGACCGCATCATCACTAACCAAGGAGAGATGGTGGTCAAACGCTAGCCTATAAAATAAAAAAAAAATACATTATTTAATATTTAAAAAAATACATATCCAGAAAAAATAAATACTGTTTTTTTTTCTTCCAAAATATTTCTGGATTGGTACTTATAATGCTAAATACCGGTTTTTACGCATTATCATAACGCAGAATACAATATTCCACACCAATTTACAGCAGAGATGTCGTGTTTGGGCTCATTCGAAGGATCTCAATGAACAGATTATAACATAGGTTTGAAAGAATATTACAGATTGTTCTTACGGTAAGTGCGAGTAAGATAGAAACTAATCCTGGGTGAATCTAAATGTCTTAACAGTAATATTCCACTTTGCAAGCTCGAGTTAGGGATTAAAAATTTTAACCGACTTCAAAAAAGGAGGACGTTCTAGGTTCGACTGTATGTTTTTTTTAGGGTTCCGAACCCAAAGGGTACCAACGGAACCCTATTACTGAGAGTCCACTGTCCGTCTGTCTGTCTGTCTGTCTGTCTGTCTGTCTGTCCATCTGTCACCAGGCTGTATCTCATGAACCGTGATAGTTAGACGGTTGAAATTTTCACAGATGATGTATTTCTGTTGCCGCTATAACAACAAATACTTAGAACAGAACAAAGTTAAAAATTAAAGAAAATTAAAAAAAAAGTTTTTTACGATAGCGCAGCGCCACCTATCTAGTTGCTAAGATGGCGCTATCGTCTTTACCTTAATTTGAATCTCGGAAGCGGCTCCAACGATTAAATAAAATTTAGTATACCTACAGGGGATTTCGGGGGCGATAAATCGATCTACTCGTAGCTAGGAGTAATTTCAGAAAATGTTGTTTTATTCGTGTTTTCAATAATCAACTTTATTGATAATCAACTTAAAATATGACTCTTCCCGACATCTATTGGCGAGTAGAAGTACTGTATCAGTAAAGAAGCTAGATGCTCCCAATTAAAAAAAATTGTATTATTATTCGTCAATAGATGTCGGGAAGAGTCATATTTGTCTGTTTAAGTGGCAAAAAATACCGAGCAAAGCTCGGTCAACCAGATATTTAATAATATTAATTACTACAATTACTATTACTACTATTACTATTACTACTATATAATACTATTCTACTTATGTGTTAACGTTTACTTAGTTGGTGTTAGAAGTTCGTTAGAAACTCGATAGATGGCGTTCGGAACCCTCCGTGTGCGGGACAAAGTCTGACTCGCACTTGGCCAGTTTTATTAATGTATGTTCACCGATTACTCAAAGACGCCTCAAAAGATTTGGAAAATTATTTTTTTATTTGAAAGGTAACCATCACATAGGTTGCTGTGATTTTTTTTATTTCATTAATTTTATAAAAGTCATTTAAATTTCATCGAGATATGTTCAGTATCTTCAGAGATATGAAGATAAACACCTCAAACTTAGTACTGAAAATGACTAAACGCGACATTTGAAGTCGGTTCTTTTCGTTTAAACGATCCTAAATTATTAAATGATACCTACAACCACAGAAATATTAAATACTTTATTATACGTACAACTAATATAACTCTACAACTAACTTTAACTTTAGTACTGTTTTTACTCAAAACACATAAACTATGCATGTATGCCTATTTGTCAAATCACCCTTGCTTGATAAACATACATTGTAAGTCACAAATAATAAAACATACAAGTCAGGTACTTCCCACTTTAGGAGACATGCATAAGTTAAATAAACAAAAAGTTAAAGCTCAAGATTTTTTAAGATACCTACCTATTTATGCCAACGTAAAATCTTGCACGTTTACAAGAACATAAAAGAAAGCGTCCTGAATGACACAGACGTCTTTGTCACATAGATTTTTTTATGCAGCCGCCAACAATATTGTCACGATAATTTTATTCTTTTTTTAAATCCGATAGGCTAATGTTTGACCACTATCTAATCTGGTGGTAAGTGACGATGTGGTCAAAGATAGTGAACACGATAGGCCTAGAAGACTGTGACTCTCAAGGGCTGTGAGCTGCCGGAATACCGTAAGGCTATTGTGACAGGATTTTTCCTTGATGTAAGCGTGGCAGCAAGTCGACTAGAACATCGATTCAATACTCCTACCATATATAAAAATACTAAATGATTTTGTAAAGGCAAGACTCCAATTTCGAACGGTGTACTATAAATTGTTACCGTCCTGCGTCCTTAACGTGTTTTCACATTCCTAGGTGGTGCTAAAATTAAATAGATGAGAACTGGTGGTTGATTATTATTATTGGGAGACGCCTACGTCCAGCAGTGGACTGACACAGGCTGATGATGGTGGTTCTCAAATCACCCACCATACAAAGATAGGGCATCCAACTCAGTTCATTCTTCAAGTTTTGACACTGACTAAAATTTTACCATTATGTTTTCTTGCATCGTTATTTATTCATTTATTTTAAGTTTTACTATTCGTGTGTACCTATATTTATATATTTTGTATGTTTATCACAACACCTACAATAACATATTTTATTTTTATTTTCTTTTTTACTACATAAATTATTCGCGATAGTCCATCCCCAGAGGTCTATCTGGAAATCAGCGTTCAGGCAAACACACGTAGTAATTGTATTCTCCTTGGCGAACACTTGAACATTTAGTGCTTAGATAGACCATTTTAGCACCACGCGTGTTTATTAATTCATTAAAGTCTTTAGATATGTTCAAAATTGTATTTCTTGTTTGTTTATTATTATCTCTACGTGTTCTAGTGCAAGTTTGTTCCGTGTTAATGTATTGTGCTAAGTGTGCTAATGTTGGGTGCAGAGTTCAATAATATTTTTAAATTTAAAACTATTACAAGAGGTGGATAAATTCGGTTTGATAACTGGGCTACTCCTGGTATTTACAAAAGTAGAAACAATTTGTACAACGTATACTCACAAAAACACATTAATTTACTCAATACTAAATTCATAAATCACTTAAAATTATATTCCAAAACTTTTAAAGTGGTTTGTCAGACACCATCTTTGCATTTTAGTAGAAAAATTAAGCATGCTGATGATAAAATAAAATCAACATGGAAAATCATCAATACTGAAACTGGAAAAATAAAACAAAGAGACAGTAAGATCATCTTAAAAGTTAACAGTAAATTAATCATGGATAATAATGAGGTTGCCAATACATTTCATGAGTTCTTCTCTCAAGTACCCATTACTACTACTCAGTCCTTTAATTATATTCCCGCTGATGCTTATTCTATATCATCAAAGTGTGTAAATAAATGTGATCTCTTGTTCCAGTTCAAACACGTAACTGCAGACACAATTGTGAAAACATTTAAAATGCTCAAAAAAAAGAAAACCAAGGACCTGTGGGGAATGTCAACTACAGTTCTGTAGGGACTACTTAATAGATCACATTTGACATTTGTCAGTCTCAGCTTCATAGTAAGGTGACTTGCTTAAAAACATCGATTCAATTGATGAATCGATACGCATCAACACAAACAATAATGATGTTAGTTTGATGTTATTCGAAATAACCAATTTTCCGGCAGTTCTAAATGAGAAATACAATTAGTATTGACATTATTCAGTGTTATATACTTGTTTGTTTTGCGTAAATATGAAATTGATAAGACACGTTAATGCAAATTATACAAATCGGATATTGTACATATTCAAACGATTTTATATGTATTTATGAATTAGAATGTAGGTCCATAGAAAATGGTACAATAAAATAAAAAAACATACTCAAATGTACCTATGGATCTAACGTTTATTAGTTTATCGTTAGTTTTTTAACCCACAAATGTAAAATCATTGATTTTAGTTCCTATTCAATTATTTTTGTATTTTTTTAGTCAAAGAATAATATTATGTTTTAATTATAATCACAGTGTAGTTATTTTTATAGTTAAACATCCTTCACAAGTAATCAATGCATTTGATTCAACCTATCGACTGATCAGTCTTTAGATTTTTTGGGTAACATCCTTAGTGTTTATAAAGAAAAAGTGTTCACTGACGTAACCTTGTACTGACGTCTAGTTTTTAGGGTTCCGTATCCAAATGGCAAAAAACGGAACCCTTATAGATTCGTCATGTCTGTCTGTCTGTCTGTCTGTCCGTCCGTATGTCACAACCATTTTATTCCGAAATTGTTAGGACTACAGAATTGAAACTTGGTAGGTAGATGTATTCTGTAAACCGCTTTCCGTTTTTTATACAAAAATAAAAAATATAAAAGTTTAAGGGGGGGCATCCCATACATGGAACTGAAACAAAAAAACATTTTTTCTTCAAACCTATACGTGTGTGGATAGGTCTTCAAAAATGACATTGAGGTTTCTAAAATCATTTTTTCTCAAAGTCAATCATTTGAAAGATAGGCGCGTCTAAAGTGGTAAAATGTGTGTCCCCCCCACCCCCTCTAACTTTTAAAGTATGGGAGTGAAAAATCTAAAAAAAAATTTGTAGTGTAGATCTCAATAAAAACTAACAACGAAAATTGGTTTGAACGAGATTCAGTCAGCAGTTTTTGAGATATGGCGACCGCAAAGATAACTTTGTTTTTCATACAAACACTATGAAAAACAATGTTAATTTTGTAGTTGCGAAATACATAGTTATGAAATACTTAACTGTGTTACGGAACCCTACGAGTGCGAGTCCGACTTGCACTTGGCCAGTTATTTAGAACAAAAATTGTTTATTGTGTTTAAAAATAATGATACAACATACGTTAGCTACATGAATGGCTATTGAAAGTTAACTTAGCATCTATCGTGAGCCCCAGGATTTCGATTTCGTGAGACATGCCAATGTCTATCCTGCCCATCCTCAGGATTGGAGAGTCGTATTTTAGTTTTTTCGTCAACACCATCGCCTTGGTTTTGTGTGGCGCAAATTTTAACTTAAATAAGTTAAGTCTTAATGACTTAACTTATTTAAGTCTTGGGGAGTCTTAAATAAGACTCCCCATTTCTGAACATGTTCAAGAGCGGCATTGGGCATGTCTTTGGACTTCAAGAGCTGTATCGCCATCGAAGACCAATACCACGTCATCGGCAAAAGCTTGGCAATAGTATTTACGCTCCCCAAGGCCCTTGAGTAGCGGATCCAGGAGGAGATTCCATAAAATCGGTCTGTACATGTTTACATCGTTTTTAACTTTCAGGATTCTTAGTTTATAGTGATGACTTAGAAGAATCTAATAATTCGATTAACACGTTCACAGGAGAGCTTAGATCAGCACGAGGTAAGACTATAGAGGATGAGAATCTAAATTAAAGGTGTAATCACATTTTCACTTAGCAGCTTTCAGCAGCTAGCAGCAAGTTTTCTATGCCACATGTTATAAGCAGGCGTCATTGCGTACCCCTGGCCTAGACAAACGTTTTAAAAGTCATTTATGCTTTATAATAATAAAAATAATTTAAGATAATTTAAAAAACTAAAAGAATAGACTTCCAACGTCACGCTTATCAATTTCAATACTAAGTTTGAGGGGTTTCTAATAATCTTCATATATCAGAAGATACTGAACATCATCAACATCTCGATGAAATTCAAATGGTATACCACCTGTGAAATAATATCATCATCATCATCGTATCAGCCGGTATCAGTCCACTGCTGGATATAGGCCTCTCCCAAGATACGCCACTGAGCCACAGAATAATGAATAGTACAAGTAACCGAGCCTGATTTTCGGCTATTTTTTTTTTCCAGTATGTTCGTCAATATACATTGACGTTACGATGAAATCAGAAATATAATAATACTTTTATCCATTATTTTAGTTGATTTATATCGTTAAAATTAAAATGAGGCCACCTTGGGGGGTACACCTTTCCAAAAAAAAAAAGAATTATCAAAATCAGACTACTCTGTAAAAAGTTATGCGTGGTCACACATTAAAAAAAATATATATACACGTTGACTTGATAACCTCCTCCGTTTTTTTTTCGTCGGTTAAAAAAGTTGCGTTTTAATAACAAAAAAATGTTGAGTGGCATTTTTCAACATTTTTCAAAATAGCTGAAATATATTGTTTTTTTTCCAAAAACTGCATCGACAAAAAATGTCATGTAAAAACGAACCTACCTACAAAGTTTAGCGAGATTCGGTTGAGAAACGCGACCTGTAGAGGAGAACTGCAAATATCCGGATATGCTGACATATGAAAGCATTTTTCCCAAACTGTAGCCACAGAATAATGAATTGTACAGTACTGTAGCGGAAACCTTTGCTTCGCTCAGTCAATCACAACGGTGATCAATATTTTTAATACGCTTTTATTAGCTTCAGACGTATGTATGTTTGTATGTTAGTATGTAACGGAATTTTTGAACATGATTTTAACCCCCTTCAAAACGTCGGATTAACTCGAAATTTGGCATACTTATTAAGGACCGATGACAATAAATAAATAAAAAAAAAAAAAAAAAAAAAAAAAAAAAAAAAAAATAATAATAGTTTAAAAAAATACGCTTTTATAGAAAATCAAACTAAAAAATAGAAAATAAATTTTAATAAATTTGAATTAAAAATAGTGTAAGAAAAAATGATTTTATTGAAAAAAAAGCGTGGGGTGCTTTTCAGGATATTATCAAAATAACCCTTCTAGTCATATCTGTTCATAAAATATTTGGAACTATTGATACCATGCACCCACGCTTTTTATTTACAATAAAATCATTTTTTTTACACTATTTTTAATTCAAATTTATTAAAATTTATTTTCTATTTTTTAGTTGAATTTTCTATAAAAGCGTATTCTTTTAGTTTTTTTAAACTATTATTTATTTTTAAGTAACTAAATCTAAAGAAAAATATTTTACTCCTGATTAAATAAAATAGCAAATACTAAAAGATATCTTGATACCAGAATATCAAATGCATTTATGTCTTAGGAATAGGTTAATGCTCATTGACCATTGCATAATCCACCTAACACTGTATTATTTGCATAATGTTAAATTGAAAAATTATCCTTTCCATAATTCTCCAAACGAAGATTATTACTTTTCTGTATTTATACAGAATCTGATAGTATAAAGCTTGTACTATTCATTATTCTGTGATTAAGGTACGGACAGACCGCAGCGTCCTGCGTACGCAATCTAGGCGGCGATCAGATAGCGCAGTAGTATTTGTACCGACTGGTTCACACCAAACGCGATCAGAAATCAACTGAAATGTACTGAGATCGAGCCCGTAGAACGCAGGTCGCCGCGATGTGGAAGTACCTTTAAAGAAGTACATTTGGTTCCTCAATGCTTAGGTAAGTCATACGTCAAACATGCGTTAAAATAAAATATGTATACTTTTTATTATTTTCAGCCGGTCACATTTGTCGTAGAATTGACAAATGAATTTTAGAGTGGAGTTTTAATTTACGGTAATTGGCGAATAGTGTGAACCTCCAGAAAGATGGAGTGACAAAGAACCGAAAATCGAGCTCATTAGTAAATTCAGAGTGACCTTTATTCATCCATGAATTTAGAACTTTGATATACATATATATATATTTTTTTGATATCTAATAGGCTAGCGTTTGACCACTATCTTACCTGTTGGTAAGTGATGATGCGGTCGAAGATTGTAGCTCGCTAGGCCTAGAATAGGAACTGGCTATCAAGGATAGCTGCCGGAACACATTAGATATTTGGCGAATTTTTAATTTAATTTTTATATCCGATTGACCACTATGACCACCACCACCACATGGTGCGTGATGATATGTTTGGTGGTGAACACGCTAGAATGTTCTGAATCTCAATACCTGCCGGAACAGTCAAGTGGAAACCGTAAGGTTATGGCGGCAGATTTTCTTCTTGATGGTGGTCGGTAAGTTACTGCTTGGTAGCAAGTCAAAAGGAATATCGTCAAATGAAAAACTTAATATGCTCCTTTGACCTGTTGATGAAATTCCCTAAATAATAAAAACAAAAAAAATAAAAAGATAATTATAAATAAATAAATTAATTAATAATTATCTATCCATAAATATTTTTGCCACTGTAGTGTTACTTTTTATTCGTTGTTCTTTTATCGCGATGTATAATAAGCGACACTCTAGAGATTGCATTGTGTAGTATTACCTACAACCTCTGTGGATTAGCAATAGACACAACTCGTCCCATTGGTCAGTCCGGGCGTAAGCCGCCCATTCTTATTCATGTGTGGGTGCGGAATTCGCCGTTATTTTTCCCGCCGTTCGCCTCGTCATAACATGTTGCTGCTAAAGCTAGTTCATTGGTTCCCGGACGTTTTTGGATTCGTCACGTTGGCATATCTGTCTTGAAAGGACATTGGAAGCCGCCAAAGCTGAGAGGCAGCGATTGGAAGATATGGGTCAATGATTGGAGATTGTCCAACCCGATTGGCGTAAATCCGGAGAGTGAGCGCTCCCTGGTGGCAAGAACAAGAATCACTTGACGACGCGAGGGCGGCGGTCCTGGCGGGATGGAGAGGTCGAGCTCGCGGGGACTTCAGTGCCAACCAGCGACAAGTGTGGACGTCCGTCCATTGTGAAGACGTGGAAACGCAGCCCGCTTCCTTTCGGAGGGCGAGGGCTCGTTGCAGGAGAAGTTTACGTAACTGTACTTGGAGGTCCTGAACGACTTCGGAAGGGGTGCGATCCAGTCGTCGACGTCGTGCACGCAAGCAATCTCGGTGTCGCTTTAGGTAGGTAGGTTAGCCCAGGTTTTAGGTAACTTAAGTATATTGTCAATAAACTGAAAGTTTGTTTTGTATTTGGTTTCTTACTGTCGAGGGATCTCCCATTAAGGTCTTGTATCATTTGTAGTTGATCACCACTCCTCTGGGGCCGTTCCGGCAGGCCTTTTTAACACCAACGGCCGAACCCACGCCCTGATTCATCGCTCTGCCGGGGGGTCCTAGCAGGTGTATATTCTAGTCTGAGATAGGTAGTCGTCAGAGCTTAGATGCAGGTTCGATCCCTGCACCTGTTAGAGTGACGACGACTTCTTTAGGGCCTAATTTCAGGGCCACTAGGAAGTCGGTTGTTTGAGCTATAAAAAGTGCCCATCACGGGTTACCCGGTGTCACCACACCACCGAATACTTTTTTGTGTGTATGTTTGTTGTATTGGTCCCTAGATTAATACATAAGCACAAGCTTATTTAACTAGTGTATAAACTAGGTTTCAACCGACTTCCAAAAAGAAGGAGGTTTTTGAATTCGTCTGTATGTTTTTGGTTTTTCTTATTTTTTGTGTATATGTTACGCGATTACTCCGTCAATTCTTAACCGATTCGAATGATTATTTCTGTAATCGGTAGAATAAATTTTCGAGGTCGTCCCATTGTAATTTAATCGAGATCTGATTAGTATCTCCAGAGATATGATGAAAAACGTCTCAAACTTGCTACTGAAATTGACTCGCGGGACATTGAAGTCGGTTGTTTTAGTTTTTAAACTATCTTAATTATTAGATGAACTACTTAAATATCATTTTCTATCAGTAATAACTTTTAACTTTCATCCGCCATTTCACTACCATAATGCACTCCTAGCAAAAAGATATTGCTTACTTATATATGTTTTTTATATTAAATGAGCAACTACTCAAATACCAATTTTCATCGCTATCTACTCAAATACCATGTTTGTTCGCGGATAACTTCGTCGTTTATGAACCGATTTCGATTATTCTTTTTTTGTTCGAAAGGAGATATCCCAAATGTGGTACCATGGTAATTTTATCGAGGTATGATAAGTATCTCCAGAGATATTGAGATAAACATCTCAAAATTGGTACTGAAAATGAATAGCGCGGCATTGAAGTCGGTTGTTTTTTAGTTTTTAAACGATATTATATAACTATAATTTTATTAGTACACCTCTACGTACTAAGACAAATGTACTCTCCAAATTTCAAGTTTCTACGACCAGCGGTTTAGACTGTGCGGTGTCTCTTAGTTAGTCAGTCAGTTAATCAGTCAATATTTCAGTGAGTATGTGAGGACAAAGATTTTTGTGGTATTAGATATAAAGTAGGTATGTATAACTTATAATGTTTAAAGAATATAGAAATATATGTAGGATAAATATAATTAAAACCTAGGTACGCAAATTGATCAGGTTTCTAAGAAACTTCGCGTTGAATGTAATATGTACAGTGGGAAAATTACACAAAGCTGTCATCTATTAGCCAGTCTTAAGTATAAAGAGCGAGGAATAATTTTGTTGGGAAATACGCATACATTACTCTGCCACATACTGACCCTTTGGATCCTGTTCTGCTTGTGGCATTTGATGAAGGTAATAAAATATATTCAAGTAGAGACCTATGTTATAAAACCTTATCAGTGAATTTACTTCCACTAAGAAAATACACTTTTAATTACTGGTGTTACATAAATAAATACTTTCATTATTATACCAACAATTATGTTATTATTTTTTCATTGGTTCAGAAACAAAAAAAAATAATTTACATATTTATCTTTACAAAATTAGAATAGTATATCCGCAATAGTATACTGTCAAAAGATATAAACAAATTGAATAAAATTAAATGTATTTTTTTTATCTACAGAACTACAGAAACAGAAATACACCAGAACAGGGAAATACCTCTGTATTACCCTGTCCTGTGGCTATGACTACAAACGAGATGCTAGTGGCGTGCTCTATAGCTCTATTATATTTAGTTATATAGCTGGAGTTTACTAGCTTATAGAATAGTGGCTCAACTTTGTTATTCCTCTACAAAGACTTAAATTGAACAGTAAACATGTAAACTGTAGAGCAATTAGAATTTTCAATAAATAACCCGACTTGTTAAAATTATGTAATATCAACGAATTTAAATCGAGTTTTTGTAGTTGTCAAGAAGAAATGTGACAAATGCTTATTACACAGTAAAATTATTTCTAAATGAAGTTGCAATTTAATTATCCTGATATTGACATTATTTCTTTTAAAATTATCTCTTATGACCATATTTATATTTTTTATCTGAAATTCTTATACACTTTATTTTAACAACTTAAAAATAATTACCTAATGACAATATCAAGATTATATAAACTACAATAATAATATCTATACTATAAATAAAAGACAGAACCTAGGTCGCTACCTGCCGGTAATGTTCCCAAAAAGCTAGCGACGTTACCTCGTTGTATAGCTAGGCTAATACGTTGGCCGAGGTAAGCGCCAGCTCTTTGGTCACGGGTGATGTCAATTAGGCGTCTGGACAACTCCTTAACAAAACCTCGGGCATCTCGACCCCATGGGCCCATTGTTTCGACCGCAAACGGAAGAAATATGTATCCATCACCAATGGTAGCATATTTCCTCCGTTTGAGGTTTTCTGCAGCATCCGCTGCCGCGCCCGCTGACCGTGAGGTCCCGCATATATGGGACGCCGCTAATGTGTCAGCACATGTGGCGTCCCACACCAATGGTCTTCCTCGACACCATGGCACCAACGTCATACCGTCGGGCCTCTTACCATCGTCACGTGATATACCGTTCGGCTCTAATATGGCCGGCACGTTCACGGTGGCAAGGGCCCGACGGATGACGTCGTTTATTGTGGCGTGGCGTGAGAGACGCCCTGCACTGCGGCGGCATGACAGGCCGTGGTGGCCTAATCTGTCCACTTCACTGCCGCAGTGACAATTGTGAGGTTCCGTCCTAGAGATGCCCAGACGCAACCCTATGGCAATAGAAAAACTTATCTGAAATTCTTATCTGAAATCTTAAAATGTTGTAGTTTGAACAATACTATACAAGACCGCTGTAATAAATTATTAAAAACTACTATACAATAAATAATATTCGAATGCAACTTAGAATCTGCCTGATGAGGCAGAAAATTGATAACTAAATAACACCTTTTTATGTACCAAATTTCTAACAAATAAATAATTTCATTTCATATCAATAATTAATAATTGATATACTACTACTACTACTACTACTACTACTGCCTATATAGTTACTACCACCACTTCCAATTACTGTGGTTTGCATGAGACATTACTTTCTTTTCAATGTATCGATGACTACTGCAACCCTGTTATCCAATAAATTTTATTACACAGTTTTTTAATTTATTAAACGCTTATAAGCGTTCAAAGCGTTCCTTTGTTATCCATCAAAATTACAAAAATCCGTTGCCTAACAACAATCTATGCGTTGGCGATTAAATATTTTGCCAACAAATTGAAAAAAGGTTAAGAAAAGAACTTTAGTAAAATATAATCGCGAGTATTATGAATATAAACATTATGAAATATTATGTTGCGTCTTTTAAGATGCTGCAAAGTTTTGACTGAGTGATGAACCAGCAAAATTATCTGATACAGACTTTACTATGCAATTTTGATACTTTGAAAGGCATTTCTACTTTATGCTATAAACTTTTATAAAACTTTAAATTGATAAGTAGACCATTTAAAAGGTAAAGTAATTTGTTACTTTTTAGGATTTCTACCCAAAGGGTGCTAATAAACATACGAGTAACAACAAGAAACATGTTTTTATGCGTTTTTCGTTCAATCTTATGAATTGTAATAGATAAAGAATAGAAATTTACAAGGCGTGTATTACGGCAATAACAACAAATACGTGACTTTCGGCAAATTTTGTTCAATCTTATTAAATACTAGAAGTGCCCCGCGGCTTCGCGCGCGTTAATGACTTTTTTTATTTACTTAAAACATTTATTTTGTAAAAACCTTTTAATCATAAAAGACACCAAAGAAGTTAAAGCCAAATCGGTTCAAACTTTGAACCCCCGTTTCATCCCCTTAAAGAGTGAATTTTGAAAAATCTTTTCTTAGCGGATGCCTGCGTCGAAATAACTATCTGCATGTCAAATTTCAGTGCAATCCGAAACAATATTGATTTCAGACTTTGTTACCCAACTTCACCCTTTTAGGGGTGGCATTTCAAAAAAGCCTGAAAGACGTACTTACTTATTTTTTTACTGAAGCACTTGTGTAAAGTTTCGAATAGAAAATACTATGTAATCTTATTTCTCCATACAAACTTTGAACCCCCATTTCATCCCCTAAAGGACTGAATTTTGGAAAATCCTTTCTTAGTACACGTTTACGTACTAATACAAATACACCCTCCAAATTTCAAGTCTCTACGACTAGGCTTTAGGCTATGCGTTGTCTGTCAGTCAGTCAGTCAGTCAGTATGTCAGGACAAAGATTCTTATAGTATTAGAAGAAGAAGATTGTACTGTGGTATAGAAACACTTACGTATGCGAGTCCGACTCACACTTGACCAGTTTATTAACACTTTTAGCCTCCATAGTGACAATTCTTGTAAAAAATTCAGCCAAATCAGTCGAACTGTTTAACCATGAAAAGAGAGCAAACAAATAATTAACAATTTACATACAAGTTGATGACAATCAAGCTGCCTCTCAGTTTATCAGATAATTTGAAAAGGAGGAGGCAAATTTATGGTCCACTATGAAGGTTTCGATGGATGGAAAATTTTACATTCCAACACTAGATCGAAGACTCTAAGTCCAATAGGTATTATAATAACTATATTATATATAAAATACTGCACGGTAAGAATAAGAACCCGTAAACCCTAATTACTAAATTAGGGTTTACGGGTTCTTATTCTTACCGTGCAGTATTTTCCAAATTATCTTTTTTATGTATTTTATAAAAATGAAAAATTGGTAAATATTATATATGTTATATTGTATATTTATTGTATATACAATATAAAATATTATATATATTCCAATTATTTGGTATAAATAAAGCAATCTAAAAATATTTAACATTTTTTATTAAAATAATAATCTTAAAATAAGTAAATATATTTACAAAAGTATAAATGGAACACTTAGTTGGAACGGCTTCTTTAAATATCACAATATCACCAAACTGAATTTGCTATGGCTATTCAATCTTTTATGACCCTGCTCAATAAATTCTGCAACGGTCATAAAATCAAATACATACTAAAGCTATAAATAATGATGATCCAAGTTTCAAAATTCAGTTTTAAGTTTTATTTCTGTGACATTGAGTAAATTACTTATAAATTACTGTCTCGGCTTCGTTCACGGTAACACTAAAGGTTTACCACAGTTGTACAAACTTCTTACAGCTCAAGGCTTTTACCACTCTACCTATCCAAATGTAAACGAGCAATGTATTATATGGCATAATTATATGATTGCAGCGCTAATACTTAAGGATAGGTACAGACTATTTACAGACTTATCTTATACTATTGATAGGCAATACTGTCTGTGGATGACAAATGTTAAGTTATAACTATGCAGTCATTCGAATGATCTTTTTCTGAGTGTTTTTGAGCTCGGTGACGAGTAGCTCACTGCTTTTAGTTCACACATGCCTATTGCTGGTAGTATTGACCCTTGTAGTCAAGAGCGGCTCTCTCATCCTGTGCCCTGGCAGCCTCAGGGTTGTTCTTAGCTTCCAATGCATTGCGCTCCTGGAATTAATAAGGGAATAATCAATAAGTCAGTTACAAAAGAACTATGTACGTGTCGAACAAAACTAACAATTATTATTGAATTTAAGGGATAACCATGCAGTTTTTTTGCAGTTTCTTTTATATTTATTGATTGCTTAAGACCATTGACGTATGTTCTATCCTTGAAAATGGAGTGTATTTTACCTACCTCTTTTAGTTATTAATTAAAAAGTGCCATATTGATTCCGTAATTTGGTTATTTTTTACCGTATATTACCTATATTTTTTACTTTGAGTAAAAAAGTTGAGTTTGAGTTTAAAGTAAAGTTACACCACACTAAAATACACGTGTGTGCAGTGTTAGTATATTTTAATCTATCCTTCTGTTCTATCCTAGAAAATGGAGTGTATTTTACCAAAATACACTCCATTTTCAAGGATAGAACATACGTCAATGATTATGGTCTTAATCAATCTATATATATATACAAGACAGTCGTGTTAGTTACTACACTTATAACTCAAGAACGGCTAAACCAATTATTATGATTTTTGTATTTTTGGAATTGTCTTTGTCACGAATAGGATAATAAGTATTAAAAACAATGAATAATTGACCTAAAAAAAATATATAAGAAAAAATATTTTGCCAAAATGTTTCTGGGTTTCAAAACTGCCAATCATTTGATGTTCAATTGTTTATCCCGTCGATACGGTAAACCTCAAAGTAATAAGGGTCATCGCTCCACACGATAAGTGTATTTAGCCAGGGTCAAGTATAAACATTCTTCAAGGTTTTATGAATTCAAGGAATGTAGATTTTAAAAATGTTAATACATTTTAAATACTGTCAGTAATGACAATTGAATGACATATTTATTGATTGTCAAATATGCGTGCGTTCAAAAATGTATGCTTACAAGCAATCAAGACAAGAATAATCAATGCCTAATCGATTTTATTAGTCGGAATGTAGCTAAATACAGAGATATGCAAGAATGTGATAGCCAATTTATGAGTGCCGTATACAGTCTTATCCATAAGGCAAAAATATATGAAACATATCCATGAAGTAAGTATACTTATCCAGAATTAAAATTAAATACTGGTAATTATATTTTTACAATTAAAATTAAATTAGTCAATCGAACTAATGTCAAGTTAATAACTTATCTTTAACAATAATAACATTGTTTAATTCCATCATGTCTTGCTGACACGCGGTTGGTGTACTTGGTTATTGTATTTTTATTCTATTTCTGTATTGCCATAATACACTACTAAACTTAATATCTCTTTTGTATTCATTGTATTACGTTGATAAAAGCCTAAATTAAGTTCATATTAAAGGTAACACGACGTTCATTGTCTGTTAGGTGGTACGAAGTTCGCCGGGCTAGCTAGTATAACATAAACTGAATTGTCTAGTGAAATAAGATTACCTGAACATTCAATTTTATGTCTTAATTATACAGTAGAGTTGTTTGTTAACTTACCGCGTTAGCCTTAATTCCAGCGTAGATCAGGTCAAGACCTTTCTGGATTTCAGGAGAAACGGGAGGAGGGGTGGGAATATGGTCGCCAGAGACTCTGAAACCATATTCGTCAGCAGTGTATTCTACGGTGATGATTTGGCCATCAGGAGCGGTATATGAATAAGAACCGGATTGGACAAGGGCGGGGATGTCACTGTTTTCACCGACGTTCTTCAGGTGACCTTCCTCTCGAGCTTGGATGTTGTTACCAGTTTCGTACCTGAAATCAAATAACAATTTTCTTATTTCTAGATATTCCGTGATTCATGAATAACTTTAGTCATTATAATGATTACATAGAATACTGCATCACATAGATAATGTTGAAATATTATTTCATCTGGAGTTATAGTTGTTTACATTATGCAACATACAAATTGTACTTCCGTTGAAGTTTATGAGAAGCCAAGTAATTGCCTTCTTGGTTCTATGCTAACAACCATAAGTTTTTACTTGTGTAGTGATAAGTAACTTACGAAGTTTTGTAGCTTCCGTCAGTGCCTTGTTCCTTGTCAAAGCTAATGATGGGAATGAAAGTAGTGGTTTCCAGTTGAACTTTAGGTCTGAAGTCTTCGATGGGCTTGGCCGGCTGTCTGTACTCCTGTTGTCTGTATTGCTCCGCTTGTTGCTGTGGCTGGTAGTTGTTGTAGTTCTGTTCTGCCGGCTCTTGGTCTAACTCTTCAGTCTTCAGCGCAACTTTCCTTTGAGGAGCAGCTGCCGCCAGGGACAGCACGGCGACGGAGACAATCTGCAATTTCCAAATTACATCATAAATAAACTTGATTTTTTCGCAATTTGAGTAACGAGATGATGTCAGACTGAAGAACTTAATAATATTCGTAATGTTGCAAGATAAGATGGAGCGGATACAATAGGCAGCATCTTGTGAAACCGGCTCGTTCGACACGCAGGTTGGGCGAAAGTGGGCCCCCATATTATATGTATTGGCACTTACGGCATATGTCTACTAGTATGGCTTTGTTTTCATTGAGATCGCTTAACTCTTGGTTACGCTTTGTTAACATTGCTTATACGGTATTGCATAATGGTAGGCTTTTGCGAGACAAATTGGACACATAGACATCAGTAGCTTAACGAGACTTAATGGTGTATACGTATTACATTACCATTATGCAATTTTTTGAGACATATGGCATATAGGTTTAAAGCAACCGAGATGAACAAATCCAATTACAATCCAATTCTGCTCTCATACAAACGTGAGAGACGACGACGAAATTGTAAATTTGTTTTAGATCGTGTAACGTGTATTATTTCATTGTTAGTGCACCAGTTGTCTGCTTCACTGGCTCTTTCCGTTATTACGTTTTTTCAGTTAAAATTAATATTACGTGTCTACTAATTGTAGAGCACGTAACTGAATTTGAAAATGCTATTAACAGTCAGCTATTATGATGCTATTGTATCATTTGTTACAGAAACGAATGTAACGGTTAGTCTCGAAGAGGTAAGCTAACCTTACACCTCTGAACATTATATTTGGATATGACCTAGAAAGATTATGTAAGTTAGATCGTTAGCTAGACAGACAGCAACACTTTCGCAGAAATAAGGTTATGTGTATCAATAAACATGTGAGGCATAACTCTTAACAACTTACAAATGAGATATTAATGACGTATTGCTCTAAATAATTCTTGTTTTCGTTAATATTATGAATGTGTAACGATGTTTTTTAAGATATGTTAATATTGAATTTTTAACTTATCATTAATATTTTTAGAACACTGATAATATCTGTTGCTTTGTATTTGATATGGATTGTTTTATGCGTGAAAGATTCTTGCAATTTTAGATCTCTTTATACAGAAAACGAGAAATCTAGTCATCAGTGTGTAACATTAGGCGCAAACAAATTATATTAATTCTCAAATAAGTGAATCATTTTGACAAGTCTTAAGTTGCCGTATTGGTATGTATGTTTGTGTGGGGACAATCTTGGAAGTTAAATTAGGTTCGATTGGACTAAATGTTTGGTATACTTGCGTGTCTTCGGTGACAATGCAATAATATGGTACAATCGAACTGAACTGATGAAATCAGACTGTACTGACGGTGTCTGTACTGTAGCGACTGGAATTCCGTAATGGGAAATGGTAGAACAGTCGAATTTGGGCTGGTATGCATTGTTATCACTTATACTTTCAGCAGGTGTTGATAGATTTTTTTACTGTACAATATTATTTAGTTTTTAAACAAAATTAATAATCAATTCAATAACTTAGTACCTATTAATTTAATAAATTGTGTTTAACAATTTACAAAAATATAAAGTGTGTGACACTACAAAGAAACATAATATTTAACTTAGTACCTATTTGAGTTTACAATGCCTATTTTGATATTGGATTTTGGTTTTACAGACCAGATATATATAATAGTAATGATTTTTTTTAATATATATTATTATATCTTTTGGGCTAGCGTTTGACCACTATCTCATCTGTTGGTAAGTGATGATGCGGTCAAAGATGGTAAGCACGCTAAGCCTAGAATGGGAACTGGCTCTCAAGGATAGCTGCCGGAACACATTAGATGTTTGGCGACACATTTTCTAACTTGAGGGCGGGAGCTGGCCAGGCGGACACTAGATAGTGTCTTACCACCATCCTTGGGTTGTTGGTTTCTTAACGATGTGTTTCCTTCACCGGAGGACCACTGTGAAAAGTGCAAATAAATTTTTCGATAGAAAAATCCATTGGTGCACTGCAGGGATTAAGCTCGGTACCTCTGGCATCAAAGCCGACCATTCTCCGGATTACACCATTGAATAATATTTACGCTCTTGCATTATACAATATTATATATAATTGTTTAAAAATGGGTCATCAGTGATTAAAGAAAAGTTGTATGCACCCTAATGATAAATAGACATTTACACAAAACTTATTATTTTTTCTTGTGGTCACGTTTTGCAAAATCTGATCAATCTTAAAATATAATTAAGGTAACGGTGTCACAGACAAGATTAAAGTTCTATCAGTAGGTCCTAAAAATTAGGTCATCAGTAAATTATGGGTATTCCTTTATTATTATTAGATTTTTTGCATTTAACGGAATTTGTATTACAAAGAGACAATACATATTGAGAACAATATGTACTTATTGCATTTAAAATTAACATATTTTACTTAGATAATTATAAAAAGTTAAGTGCCTTTTTAATAATGATATTTTGGATATACTAGCAAAGATAATCACTTTTCCTATGAATACAGCACTACACGTACTGCAGAACTTATTTACTAGCATTATCTCAGTAATCAAGCACTTAATGAAACGTTGGAATTCGGAGATGAAGGCATTTAAATGTCGAAGTTCACATTCAATTCCTCGGTGACCTTATTCCGAGCCGCATCTCGCAACAGCTGTTTATCCTTCGAACTGGAAAGCTCTAATTAAAAGATTCCACTGGCACGCGAGCTTAAAGATAGGTGAAAGGTGAAACTGAACTAAAAATTCACTGCACTCACCAGGAGCTTCATTTTTGTTTATGTGTGGAGGACGTGCAGCGACGGGGCACGTAGAGTGGCGTGAACTATGTCAGAGAGGTAGTGGTGCGCTAGCTTTTATACCACACCCCTGCCACCGGCGGCGCTCGCTCTGCCTTCGCACTTTCGAGCCAAGACGCTGCATCGCGCAGCAGACGACCGATCCCAATTTTTTATTTCTATTTCCGATATCGAAAAATCATGACATTATCCATCTATAGCTATTCAAGCATTATGGCCTATCTGACATCTTGAACTTTCTACTCGCCTCGTTAAAGTCAATTCATGTACTGCGATGTTACATTAACTTACGCTATGCGCAAAGGTAAACATTAAACGTGTGAGCAAGCAAATATATCGAGCATAAATCTAGTGACAACAGCTTGAAGTGTTCTTGTTGATTTTGATCTATTGAAAGTGTTTGAGCTTTTAATGTTCATTGAGATGTTTGTATGGACACTTCTGATTAGGAAATGTTTGAATAGCTCGTGCAGGAATATACTGTAGCAATCAACTGACTGTCTAAAAATAATGGACTCATCGATTTTGAATGATATATTATCAATACCGTGATCTAGCTGCGATGATTCTATTGCTTATCAGAATACCATCAGTTATGCTTCAAGTCGAAACCAAGAGCACGGTTATATTATATTATAGTAAAATTAAGTAGAAATGTTATAGTAGTAGTAGATAATATCTAGAGTAGAATATACAACATAACAGTAAATAGGTATCTAAAAAGATATCTATAATATATTTAAGAATCATCTTATAAACTCACAAAAGACAGTTAAACAATAGCCTAGCCTAACTCGAACAGTACTAGCTTTTTAGCTATCTGTTAAGCTTATTGATAAGAGATTAGACCTAAAAATCTATTGTATCGATTAACGATTACCTAATCTGTGTATATAAATTTAAAGTACCTATAAGGTGAAGTCACGTCACGATCGATTTTGCCTATATAAGTAGAAGAAAATGTGTGATTACACAAAATTGGGCATTAAATTACTATGGAGTAATGGAACACCCACCTTTGACGATTGATGACGACCTCGTATCGTCTCCATGTAGGGATCCTATATGCTAATTAGATTATCATTACTTCATCCAAAATAATATGCGTATAATGTACGTGAAATTACCATTATTATAAGGTACATCAATATTCAAGCATTTGTAAGCTTGTACGCGTGAGGCTTGATTTTGTTTGCTTAATCTCAACAAAAATGGCTGGAGTTATTTCAAAGAATTTATGGAATAAGTTTAAAACGGACATATAACATACTTTCGGTTGTCTCCACTTTTCATGAGTTTCATCTTAGTATGTATTTCAGTGTGGTTGGAGTTGGATACTGTTTATAGCCCGATGGTGACAATTATTTGTTTCAGGTTTATATATGTAATAAACCAGAGCACGTAATAAGTTATTACGTAGAAGATTCAGTCGACTGGAAACTTCTCAGTACGCTTATATCTTTTTATTCGATGTCAAATTAGTAATACAGCCGTGATGGTCTTTTTTATTTTTTTTAAAAAGGTGATTTATTGATTGTGAAGATTGTAAACTGAGAGTGGCTGAGAGAGATATTAATATTTTTTGGAGTGTGAATGATGTAAAGTACAAATGTTGTCGTCAACTGGATTAGACACGTTATTCCTTTGCAAATGTCATTATTTTTTATAATTCCAATAAGTCACACGATTTATCTTAATAAGAAATCTGATGTAATTGGTATGTTCTGAACTTCTGATGAATTATGGGCTTACTCCACGGCTGACAGATATGTATTACATAAATTCTGGGCGTTGTTCGTTTGTCAGTTTAGCAACGTTTAGTCCCTGTTATCAGGAGTTACACAATACATACGAGTACGAGAAGGCGCAATATAGTGATCTTGCTAGAGATTAAATTCACGTAAATTCTAGAAGGGAACGAAAGGAAACATAAGGAAACAATGTTTTCTTCATATGAAATGTTTTATGTAGTGATATTATTGCTCTATGGGCGCATTATGATGCCTAACTGCTTATTTTAGTATGTGAGAGGATTTTAATTCTTATGCGGCTTTTACTTATCGTTGTGTTTGTATCTCATGTAGGTATCTCATTTTTAGTTTTTGAAAAACGAAAGGAATAAAATAAAATAAAATATTTACTTACTATCCACTAATTTACAGATATGACTCAATTCATACTGTTAACAAGTATGTTGCAAAGATTGTTTGAAATATGGTTGATCTAATAGGATGCTTCGAATGGAATAGAAAAGAATAACTCTTTGATTCTTCTTGATTCTTTGATTCACACAACTGTTGCTCTGCCGCGTGTTAGTGTGTAATAAATATAATGAATATATCAATTATTATAAATTAATGTGTAAGAGTAAGAGTGTAGTGAAATCGCACAATATTGAAAAACATGCTATTTTGTTTTTAACCGACTTCAAAAAAAGGAGGAGGTTTCTCAATTCGACCGTATATATATATATATATATATATATTTTTATGTTTGTTCGCGGATAACTTCGTCGTTTATGAACCGATTTTGATTATTCTTTTTTTGTTCGAAAGGAGATATCCCAAGTGTGGTACCATGGTAATTTCATCGAGGTATGATAAGTATCTCCAAAGATATTGAGATAAACATCTCAAAATTGGTACTGAAATTGAATAGCGCGGCATTGAAGTCGGTTCTTTTTTAGTTTTTAAACGATATTATATATCCAAAACTCCAAAGCTTTAGTTTTTTAGTAAAACATCCACAGTTTTACTTAGGGATGATTGCATTTAGATAATGACGATGTTTTAATATTAATTTATTAACCACCTTTAAGATTTGTTGAATATTGACTGAAATTAGTCAGTCATATACTTCGCCTAACGACTAAAACTCGTTCTCTGTGTTACATTTTCATCTATAGGTACATAGTGCGTGCATTTGATCGGATATGCTTATTGAACCGCTTCATTAGAATCGTAACTCACTCAGTGTTAATATTAATGAACCTATGAAGTATTAATATTATTTGCAAAAAGTTTCAACTTATCACTATCAGTTTTTTTTTCACTTTACAATAGCTTATATTGTAACAAATTAACAAAATAATTAACAAACTTAACAAATTACTTTTATTGGTTCTTATTATTTTCGTAGAATTAATTTTAACACGTTATTTAAGCTTTACAATACAATACAATACAAAACTCTTTATTGATTACCAAAACACAAAATACAAAATGTACAATAGCTTCATTAAAAAAAAAAAAAAAAAAAAAAAAAAAAAAAAAAAAAAAAAAAACAATAACATAATGGTAAAGCAATCGGCGGTCTTATCGCATCAAGCAATCTCTTCCAGACAACCTATGTAGGGACTGGATAAATGCATACGTAATGGCGGAGGGCTATTTCAGCTAAAACTATTTTGCATTTCATAAACATACAGTTTAGACCGTTAAGACTAAGAACCTAAAATATCTACATTATAATTATAGATACATACACATCATTATACATAGAACACTGTACACATATACATACTCAATATATATATATATATATATACCTACATAAAAATAAAATAATACTAATATAGCAGTGTGACAAACAGTTTTAACAAGGCAAGGATAAATAATGACGTTTAACCATGGACTTGAAAATTGGGAGTGATTTAGCACATCTAATGTCTTGAGGTAGCTCATTCCATAGTCTGATAGCAGACACTGTAAACGATTTTTCGTAAAATCTAGTGGTATGTTGAGGAAACATTAGCTGAAGGGATTCAGAGGAGCGGAGAGAAAGATTATTAGAAAGGTGCAAGAATAGGAAACGCTCTTTGAGATAAGAAGGTGTAGAAGGAATGAAGAGAACACTATAAAGTAGAGAAAGAATGTGGCTATTTCTACGAAGTCGGATCGGAAGCCATTGAAGTCTCTGCCGATACTCCGATACATGGTCGTATTTACGTAAACCATAAATAAAGCGTATACAGAGATTCTGCAGACGTTCGAGCTTATTAAGCTGCTCCTCAGTCACATCCGGGTAGCAGGTATCAGCATAATCTAAAATCGGTAGTAGGACAGAGTTCGCGAGTACAGTTTTGGTTGAGACCGGTAGAAAATTGCGCAACCTACGCAGAGATCCAGCCGATGCGAATAGTTTTCTGCTAACTTCGGCTAATTGCGGTACCCATGACAACGTTCTGTCAAAAATTACCCCAAGGTTCTTGACAGTTTCACTATAAGGAATATGTGTACCATCGAAAATTACTTGAGGGAGGCGAAACCAGTCGATTTTAGAAATCATCCTGGAACCGCCAATTATGATGACTTGCGTTTTTATTGGATTGACACTAATGCCGTAAGATTTACTCCAGTTATGGATACAACGCAAGTCAGAGTTGGTATGAAGAATAGCATCAGGCAATTGGGAAAACGGAACTTGCCTATAAATTTGTAAATCATCTGCGTAAAGGTGATAGGACGAAGTGAGTTGATAAGAAATAGAATTTATGAAGAGGGAAAAAAGAAGAGGAGATAGCACGCCGCCCTGAGGAACGCCTGCAGTCGTGTTACACCATGATGAGAAGGAGTCATCAACACGGATACGTTGCCGACGTCCAAACAGGTAACTGTGAAACCAATTTATTACTGACGGTGATAGATTAAGATTACGCAGAATGCCTAGTAAGATATCGAAATCAACGTTGTTAAAAGCATTGCTGAAATCAAGTAGCGATAGTACAGTCACATGCCCATTATCCATGCCGTGCCGAATATCGTCGGTGATTTTAATCAAAGCTGTGAAGCTTTACCTGTATGTTTGTGTGATACAGTATTAATGTAACGGAATCAATTAACGCAATTTTCACCAATTTCAAGTTTAAAACGTCCTATTACTTGATAATTGCAAACACGTCAAGAGCCAATAACTATACAACAATTTTATAACGTTGGGTTTATATTCAATTCCTTGATTCTCAATCATTCAATAACTTTGTTCGTATTGCTTAATACAATAAGGTTTTGAATAATTTTGAACAATTCATTAACGCTTACGAATTTAAATGTATCCGATTGAAATGAGAATCAGAGGGCTGGATGACAAAGATATATATATAAATGATAGAATCAGGTAAAAGAAAACATCGTTAAGAAACCAACAACCCCCATATAGTGGTAGGACACTATCTAGTGTCCGCCTGGCCGGCAACCACTCTCAAATCTGTCGCCAAAACATCTAATGTGTTCCGGCAACTATCCTTGAGAGCCAGTTCCCATTCAAGTCCTAGCGTGCTTACCATCTTGATCTGCATCATCACTTACCAACAGGTGAGATAGTGGTAAAACGCCTACAAGATATATACATAAACATCTCAATCATCAATAACAAATAAAATAAAAGAAGAGAAAGAGAAACAAATGGATAAATGTACTAAAAATCCAGTTCCTCAATTGTAACTGCTTTTAATTCTGTTTTGAGACTATAAATTAGAAAATAAATAAGGTACATTAAAACATGCTCGAACTAAAAAGAAGTTTTTTTTTGGTAAAAAAAAAAACAATAAATGTATTCATACTGAAAACTATTTTCAATATTTAATTCGAGGGTGTTTAATAAACTTTCTTAAACAATATATTTTTATTGGCATAATATCTGCGCTTAATCGGCGTCAATGTGGATTGGTCAATCCTTGTTTGTTATAAGTTTTTGTTCTTATTCTAAAAACAGTTTACTACCTGGTCAGCCCAGTCAAACCTCTGGTTGCCCTTTATAACTGGGCTTGATATATGATATGCCATAGCGCTCCAAACTATTAGCGATCTAAAATTACGTGAAAAAACGTCAAAAAGTACTCCAAGAATGGTCTTGAGTAGATTATAAATGTATTTATGATGACAATCTGTATGTTTGTGTATTTGTTCCTCAATCACACAAAAACGGCTGATTTTTGCCAAATTTCATCCTAATTCGCTAATTCCTAATCCTTACCTAAATCTGTCTCTAAACAAAAATGGTAGGTAGGTACCTAAAATTACTAACCATTTATAGCTCAAGACGAGTTTATTATCTAATGCTCAATGTCAATACCTACATTTTTTATTTCACTTGATGCCATCGCCGTGTCTGCACGAAGACCTGACCTAGTAAGCGGCTAGATGCAAATTGTTTTTTTTTAACATGGTACGTGTAACGAAAATTGCATTGTTTTTTAACTTCCAGTGTCAATTACTTACCCAAATTCACTGCATGCAAAGACGATTTCTGAATCTTTTTTTTAGTTGATCACTATATTATGTTACGCTTGATTTTTAGCCGACTTCGAAAAAGGAGGAGGTTATATGTTCGACTGTATGTATTTTTTTTTTGTGGACCGATACCTACTCAAAATTATTTTTATTTGAAAGAGTATACTCCTGAGGTGGTCCCATTGGCACCAAGTCAAGATCTGATGATGGAATCCAAGGGAAATCGAGGGCAACCCTCAAATGTTACAGGTATTAACAATGTGTTTCATATATTTTCTAAAGCTATTGAGCCATTTGCGTATGGTCATCATCATCATCATCTCATGACGCTGAGCTAATGAAGGAAGGTACAACTGTTTAACAGTTAAGAGTCCGATGATTTCTTGTGTTTTCTCAGTTAAAAATGTCAATTCGGTCAATAAACATTTTAATAAGCAGCATTTGCATGAATTGGGAATTTGGCAAACTCGTTGAAAAATTATAAATCGTTATAATTATGTGAACACAATACCATATATCTAGATCTAGTATGGAGGTAAGACACTGTCAGTCTAGTGTACCAGTTACCACCTTCAAATCGGAAAAGCTGACGACGAACATCTAAATGTGTTGCGGTAGCTGTCCAGTAGGCCATTTCGCTTTCTAAACCTAGCGTGCTACCATCCCCGACCACACTGTCTCTTATCAACAGGTGAAATAGTGGTCAAAATAGGTGAGATATAAAAAAAATCTTTATAATTTTAATAAAGTTGGGAAAGAAAAGTTGAAATGAATTGAATGTTTTAATGATTTACGCTAATATTTGACGGTTGAAACACGGTAAAAATCTTTGTGTATAATTTTTTTATAATCGTGCGCTGTCACTCATTCAACAGTTCGATATCTATCTTACCTAAATACGTTTTGCAATTCATTAGTGGTCATCTCGAACGGTATCGTAATCGATTGCGATGACTGGCATTTGCTGATTTCCTAAAAATGTTTTGAATGTTCACGATTGTGAATAACATTTCCATTCTAGTGTATTTGATTATTGCTATAGAAACACTTAAATATACAAAGTAAATACAGTCATTGAATTATATACTTGATTGAATTCTTATGTTGTGAATTTTTTATATGATGTAGGGTAACAAGCAAGACGTGTAAGCTAAATGGCGCGCAATTATTCTTTGAATTAATATTATTCTACGCTGCACAGCTGCGCCTGCTAGTTACCTTAAGTCACTGGAGTGAAAGAGTCTCACATGCCTTGTAATTTTACTGAACTTTTTGCCCTTTAGACCGGAACTGAAAACTTTTGCAATATTTGCCTTACGTTTCGACTTAGTAATACCTGATGGTCTTAAAGGGAAGTCCCGCTTTAATATAAAATAGTCACTTATTACCTGATAAATGTCCTATTAGTCACTGCTTGCAACAAATATCATGTCTAGTATAAGCTCTCAAATAGTAAACGCCTCGTTCAGCATAGCGTTTTTGAACTGTTCCTTACATGATGATATCTACATACAATACAAAACTCTTACAAACATGCTAAGGGGGCCTCACCCAGCATAGGCGTCTCGCCTGGCTAACAGTTCCCGGGGAAAACCATCCGCCACCTCCGCACGCGATATCCTATCAACACCACAAAACCCGACCCTACAAGGGTCGCCCTGGCTGTGGGGCAATCTACCATAGCCAATAATTGGCCACCAACAACCACACGTCTTCACGTATGGCGGAAGACACCCTGGCCAGGGGGTAATGCCCCGGAACCAGGTCCCCATACCACCTGAGGGTTGTATGAAAATACGACTCGAGAGCATCTCTTCCAATTAATTTAGCTAAAAAAAAGAAACCGGCCAAGTGCGATTTCTACTCGCGAACCGAGGCTTCCGTACACCTAGGTTAAATGTCAAACTTGACTTTTAAGTTCGATCCATAGAAAATGTTTTGCACCAACCGCAGATAATAAGTTTGTAATAAGTAATAAGTTGTAATACCTAGTATTTTTTTTTGTACTTGAACTAGGTACATATATTATTTCCGGTTTCCTCCTAGATGTAATCCTATATAAATGCTTCAAGACCTTGCTTCTTGCCAAATTTCATGATTCTAGGTCAACGAGAAGAGTATCTATAGGTTATAATTCCCTTATAAAATTGCAAAATATGCGACATAAGCGGTCATTCACATTTCATTCACAGCCATAAGAGACCGTAGACCCGATTATTTGATATAAGTTTCAACTTTCCCGTTCGTGAGAAAAAAGAGTATTTATTGACAGACGGACAGATTGACATACAGACGGACAACAAAGTGATCATATAAGAGTACCTTATTTTCCTTTTGAGGTACGGAAACCTAAAAACGGAGGGAGTGAACAGCCCTCCGTTATAAATCTACACAGATATTACTTAAACAATTTCTTTATGTACTAACCGTTTAATGTGTAGTGTAAAGTAATCGTAAATTTACACACATATGAACATTCCCATTATCTCCACAAATTTGCGCCATTGGTTTTTAGGGTTCCGTACCCAAAGGGTAAAACGGGACCCTATTACTAAGACTCCGCTGTCCGTCTGTCTGTCTGTCTGTCTGTCTGTCTGTCTGTCTCTCTGTCTGTCTGTCTGTCTGTCTGTCTGTCTGTCTGTCCGTCTGTCACCAGGCTATAATAGCTCATTAACCGTGATAGTTAGACAGTTGAAATTTTCACAGATGGTGTATTTCTGTTGCCGCTAGAACAACAAATACTAAAAACAAAATAAAGTTAAAAATTAAAGGGGGTCCACATACAAAAAACGTGTTTTTAAACGCCATGTATCTAATTAGTTTCGGCAAAATGACATAGATGGCGCTAGTAAACGAGCCCCGTTTTTCTAGATCGCGACCAAACCAAATATTCTTGGTAATATTAATTAATCTATATCTATATCTATACTAATATTATAAAGAGAGAACATTTGTATTTTTGTATTTTTGTATGTTTGTAATGATTTGGCTCAAAAACTACTGGACCGATTTAAAAAAATCTTTCACTTATATATAGAATGGAATTTCGGAATGAAAATAGGCTATACATTATCCCGATTAAATCAAAGGTACATTCGTGGAGACCTAATTTGCAACCTAGGTCGACAAAAAAATGGTCGAAAAAACACGTTTCGTACGAACGCTGCTCAATTGAAAATAGATGGAAGAATATTTTGTATGGAAGAGTTGTACAACATAATAAGACCTACAAAAAGTCCGCGACAACATATGTCTATCTCTTAAGGTTGACTCACAGTAACCATTTTAATCTTTAATTTTTTGTTAAAAAATGTTACATAACTTGCAAGGCTATTTTCAAGTATATAGTATTAATCCTTATCCAAATAATTACGTAAATTAGCTTGGCCACATATTATAGATTAAAATTGTCCTCTACAGTATATAATTCAAATGAAAACTCTAGAAGATATCACGAGTTTCACATACACGCGTCGCAATATTAATAAAATATTTGCAGTGTAACCACAGATTAGTTCATAGTTACTACGAAATATTAATAAAAGCTTAGCTATTCTGTAGATCCCCACCGATCACAATCAATTTGAAGTCAATATAGTGTAATAATATGATCTATTGTATAAAATAATAATTATCTATATACCTGTATAATAATATAATATTTTAAACCACCCCGACTGATCTATAAATAATCTTTTCATTAAAAGCGTTCCAATGACTCTAATCACGTCATTTAGAATCTGAGCTGTAAGTTGGTGAGGATTTGAGTATTCTGTAGAGTCCAGGAGATGTCCCAGCATCAGGTCAATGCTTCCATTTTCTTACAATATCGTTGAAGAAGAAGATTTTCGAATTGATCAGACCTATGAAAATTGATTTCATAGCGCAATTAACTAGAAAAAAACTCATAGTATTATAACGATTGAACGAATTTTCATAAATCAAAGCTAAGAACACTCTCGATGAAGATATCTATCAAACAAAAAAAAACTATCAATAATAAAATCAAAATCGGTTCATCCGGTTGGGTGCTAAGATGCTACAGACAGACACACAGATACACACGTTAAACGTATAAACCCCTACTTTTTTCGTTACGTTAAGGTTACGGCGGTAGATGTTCTCCTTGGTGGTAAGCTATTTTTCAACCGACTTCCAAAAATAAGGAGGTTCTCAATTCGTCTCTATGTTTTTTTTGTGTGTGTATGTTACGTGATTACTCCGTCAATTGTGTACTGATTCGAATGATTATTTTTGTAATCGGTAGGGTACGTCTTCGAGGGACCACCCATTGTAATTTCATCGAGATGTGATAAGTATCTCCAGAGATATGACGATAAACGTCTCAAACTTGCTACTGAAGTTGACTAGCGGGGCATTGAAGTCGGTTGTTTTAGTCAAACTTTCTTAGTTATTGGTAGATTTAATGATCCCACTACCTCTGTACGAAAACCCATGATTCATGAATGCACATAAACTTTCATTGGTATATAGCTAGGATTAGAACCAACGACCGTCGGGTCAGAATCAGGGTAACTATCCTTTACGCCAAAGGGCCGTCCAACATCACTACGTAAGTATTATAAACAAAGTCCATCACTGCGTCTGTCTGTCTGTTCGCAATAATCTCAATAGCTACTGAACGGATTATCATGCGGTTTTCACCAATAGCCAGAGTGTTTATGAGGAAGGTTTAACATAAGATGCATAATTCGTTAAGGTTTTGTGTAAATTGGTTGAAATATGACGATGATTGTTAAATATGTTAAAATTTTATATTCGATGCAACAAACTGATGCAAATTTTGGAGGCATATATGTTCTACCCGTGCGAAGCCGGGGCGGGCTGCTAGTCAAATATTTGAGGTTGAAACTCTGTTATGTTTCGTATTGTACGGAACCCTCCCTAAGTAAGAGACGCGATGCTGACTCGCACTTGGCCAGTTTTATTTTTACTTACCCACACATCCTTTAGAACAAAGATTGTGATAGATGACGATCTATCACAATCTAAGTGCTACAGTCTAATCGTCCCGGCCGAAACAGTTTCGGCTGCAATAGTAATATTTCTGTGTAGTGGAATGATGAGCCGATTACGTAAACCGTGGCAACTTGGAGGTTAGTGACATGAACGCGTGCCGGCCACATGGCATGCTTGTCTGCCACTCACGTTCGCGATTTTATACAATGAGCCATTTTTATACAAAAACTAGAAGTGCCCCGCGGCTTCACCCACGTTAAAAACTCCTTTTAATTACTTAAAACTGTTCATTTGTAAAAACGATTCTATCATTAAAGACATCCAATATGAATTTGCCAACTCGGTTCACCCGTTTTCGTGTTATCGCGTTACTAAGGCGAATCGAGATTCATGTTTATAAAACCCGAAAAACCCAAATTTTTAAACTTTGTTACTTACCCCTTTTCGAAAATCCTACAACACGTACTTTACTTACTTATTTACAGAAGTACTTATGTGTAATGTTTCGAATAAAACAGACTAACTCATCTTGTTTCGCCATACAAACTTTGAATCCCCGGTCCGTATCCAGGAGGATTTTTTAGAAAATCCTTTCTGCGCGGATACCTACGTCATAATAACTATCTGCATTTTAAATTTCAGCGCAAGAACGGGACACATGCCTCTTAAAAAATTTGCATTTTTAATGCGGAAGGCTGACAGTCCAAATTGTGAGTCTTGTGGAGTGGTGGAAGACGTTCACCATTTATTGATGGAGTGTGTTAGGTTTAAGGTTGAAAGAGGGTCTCTTGAATCGGCTTTCAGTCTGGGCAGCTATGACGTGGGCAGATTTCATAAAATATAATCTGAACCAGCTACAGAGGCAGCCCACGTGCTGTTTCAGTTGGTGGGTTGATTCAAGTGACCTTCAATGTATATAATTAATTAACTCCTTTTTTGTGTTTTATATGTTTTGTTTAATTTAAGTGTGGGCCCAATAGGACTGACATGTAAATAATAAAAGTCCTTATAATAAAACTGAATAAAAAAAAAAAAAAAAAAAGCGCAATCCGAAGCAATATTGGATTACAATATTATATTACACCCTCTTACGGTGCAATTTCTAAAAAGCCTGAAACAAGTATTTACTTATTTGATTACTTAAGTACATGTGTGAAGTTTCGAGTGTAAAAGACTATCTTATCTTGTTTCTCCATACAAACTTTTGTAACGAAACACCAGCGTGTTTCGCTGTTATCATCTCTCCGTCCAACATCTTTGAGTATATTTTGAAAATAAATCTAATCAATTTGTCTCTCCGCGAAAATAAGGTATCCGCGCCATCATATTTAATCGAGAATAAAATGTTATTAAAATTAGTACAGATAACTCTCGCTGACTTCAGTTCGCTCTCTGTAGTATCTTTCTTCTAGACGCTCAAACTTTGTTAATATTCAGTTGTAGACAATTTAACTTAAATACGCTGTCACAATTCGAACATTATTTATTTGATTTTAAATGACATCTTAGTAAAACTAATTGGTTTATCAACGATAAAACAATGTTACAAGATTATTTCTAAAAAGAATATCGTAACGCAAATTGTTACATCTAGATTTGCTTTATACATTTATGGTCAATAATAGAGCAATGTTTACATCAGATTACCCTCATTTACAATTAAACATAATAACGGGTAGATATCGATGTTTTTCAAGAGGTTGTCAGTATGTAAATCATGAGATGTGGTTACGTGGCGAGAAATATAGAGTGAAAAGAGTTTTCTATGGCCAAATGTAATGTTCCTGTTGCCGCCAATTTTCCTTGAGGTTGGTAATGTGTAAAATCGTACGATGGAGATATATGTAGGGATAGTTATGTAGATGTAGGGAAGGTTATAAAAGGGGGTACTCGGCTATGAAATGATAATTCAGTCCCGGATTTTCAATCAAGAAAGAAGTAGTCAGCAAGTAAGAAGAGGCAGTGAAGTTGCCGCCCTGACAGCATCTTTTCGCTGGGCAGGGTACAACATGTTCCCCCTTTTTCCAACTTACGTGGCTTAGACTAATATACCGTCACTTTCGGGTGATTGGTGACGAGAGTCCGAGTCACTAGCGTAAGGATCCTGCATGTACACGTCCTTAAAATGTGCACATTCTACCTACGTCGTGTTACCTCAACCGCTATCCGGATCGCTAGCCGCCGCTGGTGGTCTGGAGCCCTGTCCAGTACTAGTCCGCTGTGATGGGGTAAGTTTACCTCTTACCTTTTCCTCTCACATAGCCAAGATTCCTAGCAGCAACACCTTCTATGATCAATGGCGTGAGCCTGCGTCATTGGCTTGAGAAAATCGTACCATCCTTTTATTCCTAACCTCCTCCGTCTGGTGTCTTAGGTCTCATGGCACCAGGCTTCCTGTTTTATCTATATATTTATATATTTCTTCAAAATATGATAGGGCTAGGGCGCTAGGGAAGTAGGGATGTAGGGTTTTGGGGATTGTTAGGTATTGAATCATAGGGAGCTAGATTTAGAACTAGATTCCTATATTGGGTTTCGTGCGGCTTGTTTAACAAGTCGGGGCGGTAGGTAGACATTTTATTATTTTTCTACAAACTTCTGTGTGTAGTAGACGCTCTTAGGCGAGTTCCATTAACTAAAATCAGTGTAGCTACGTTATTAGTAATTTGAGATGAGGTGAGGGTAACTTTTCAAGCTTCGCGATCAAGTACGTGTTGTAAATAACCAAGCGTCACGTTTTATAAATATTCGTAATCAAAATCACTGTGCCTGTGTTTAGAAGTGTGTAAAAAGTGCGTGTTCTGAATTCCTAAACGTCCGTTCTAAACCTATTTGTGTTCGTGATTGCAAGTAAGTAATAAACCTTTTGCCGGTAGTCTCGCATTATTAGAATCTCAATTTTTGTATCTAAACATTGCTTCGTTTAAAATATTGCAAATATGTAACGTTTCATATGAAATCTCCTTGTAAAATCTTATAACAATTGCATCATCACTCTTAACTTCGCTAAGATTCTCTGCCGATCTAGATTTAATAATAGGTAATCATAAAATCAGTTTAAGTGCGTGTATAGTTTCACATATTTCATATTAAAACTTTGTATAAAAGAATCCTCACAATCGTGTCATTGTCGGTAACTTTGTTAGGTTAGGTTAGGTTAGCCTATTTACCGATCTACATCCGATAATAAGTTACACAAAACAGTCGATTGAGTGTCGAATCCTCTACCATCTCGTGCGTTAAAATTTGTACAAAAATCCCAATAAAATCATTCTATCGCAGATAACTTCGATAAGAAAGCCTGCAAACCAAAATCTAGCTCTTCATAAAATTTAATCAAGCAGATGAGGGTATTTAGATTAAACCTCAAAATAGTAACCTTAATATAAAAACGGTCAAGTGCGTGTCTGATTTACAAACTTAGTAACTTACATTACTTTACTTATCGGTGTTAGATTTGCGTTTTTATTTCATTTATAATTAAATTTCAAAATAGTAACCTTAATATACACGGTCAAGCGCGTGTCGGAGTCACAAACCAAGTAATTTTATATTACTTTTTTTATCGGTGTTAGATTCGCGTTTTATTTCATTTGTTATTCAAACTTAAAATAATAACTTTAATATAAACGATCAAGTGCATGTCGGATTTACAAACCTAGTAATTTTAGATTACTTTTATTACCTGTGTTGGTCTCGCGTATTTATTTTACTTGTAATTTAACTTGAAAACAGTAACTTTGACGTAATGGTCAAGTGCGTGTCGGATTTACAAACATTTAATTATAAACTCTCGTATAGAAATCCTTCCATTATCTTTCTTATCGGCGTTAGTTTCTCGTTCTTATGTTTTTTGTATTTAAACTTCAAAAACCAATCTTAAACTAAGATCTACATCATGGCATATATTTATTATTTACAGAAGGTACATATATACAACTAAAAAATAACTATTAACTGAGAATAAATTAAATGTTATAAATAAAAATTAAAGTATTTATAAATAAAAAGCAGAACCTAAGTTGCAGCTGTCTGCCGGTAACGTTCCCAAAAAGCTGGCGACGTTACCTCGTTGAATTGCTAAGCTAATCCGTTGGCCGAGGTAAGCGCCAGCTCTTTGGTCATGAGTGACGTCTATTAAGCGTCTGGACAGCTCCTTTACAAAACCCCGGGCATCTCGACCCCACGGACCCATTGTTTCGACCCCAAACGGAAGAAAAATGTAGCTATCACCAATAGCAGCATATTTCCTCCGTTTGAGGATTTCTGCCGCATCCGCTGCCGCACCCGCTGCTCGTGTCCTGCATATGTGGGACGCCGCTAACGTGTCAGCACACGTCGCGTCTCACACCAACGGTCTCCCTCGGCACCACGGAACCAACGTCATACCGTCGGGCCTCTTGCCAACGTCACGTGATATACCGTTCAGCTCTAATATAGCCGGCACGTTAACGGTGGCAAGGGCCCGACGAATGACGTCATTCAAGGAGGCGTGACGTGAGAGACGCCCTGCACTGCGGCGGCATGACAGGCCATGGTGGCCAAATCCGTCTACTTCACTGCCGCAGTGACAATTGTGGGGAACTGTCCGGGAGATGCCCAGACGTAATCCCACAGCAATGGAGAAGCTGTCATCATCCATAAGGGTACCTATGTTGGAAGAATGTAATGCGTGTAGCCAGTATCCAGTATCCAGATTCTTATTCACGTGTGGCAAGGAGACGAGCCCGGTCCCTAATATCGACACTATTTTGAAATAGTTCATCTTGAATCATTTTACAAAAGTGCTCGTCCCAAAGCCTTTGTGAACTAAGTTTTTTGGGTAAGACCTCACCTGCGCAAGCCAAAGACCAGGCCGTTTTAGCTTCTTCCATGTATGCTATGGAAATTTTAGATGATGATTTTGAAATTATTTTTTTAAAAAGAGCTGAAACACTATTAGTAGAAGATAAAAAGGCCGGTAGCGAAACACTTGAAATTTTCCGGATGCCAATGCCTCCAAACCGAATAGGCAGAGAGGCTTGACACCATGAATTATTTGAAAGTGAACAATTAAGAATTTTGGTTAAAATATTTTTGATCGCGTCATCTAAACTTAATAGTAAAGGCATATGATTCTAAAGAGGACTACAGCGTAGTATGTATATACATTTTGGCACAAAAAGACAAAATTTAATAAGATGGAAAGCCATGTGGTTATGAATTTCGGTGAGACGCTTAGACGTATCGTCAAATTTTTGACGATGTTCATCCACAAAGACCGGGAATGACTTTTAAAGGATCGGAGCTCCTAGGAGGCGTAGACTTTCTTTGTTGAGTAATTTTAAATTTGGAGCCAAACTGTTAAATTTATTATACAAATCGTCTCTTTGGTCCGATGGTACAATATCTGTGATAAAAAGTTTACACTTAGAAAAAATTAGTTCTAGGCCAATTAATTTAAATTTGTCGATTAAAAACTGTAAATCTTGTAATACAGTTGTAGCTTTGCCTCCGAGGGTTCCGTCGTCCAGATACCACATGTTTAATTTTGAATTTAGGCTCGAAATTACGGGGTGTATTGCTAGTCCGAAAATGGCTGGCCCAAGAGGGTCACCCTGTTGACAACCTGAGCAAGAATTTATTAAATGGTCTCGGTAAACTAATTTAGAATCTAATCCATAACATTGCCAAAGGTAGTCAAAAGTTTCCGGAATATAATTTTGAATTTCATTTAAAAGAGTAGTACGATCAACAGAGTTAAAAGTGTTTTTGACATCCACCTTCAATATCACCTCACCGCAATCGTGATGTACAAATGTACGGAGAGCATGAACAGCTGCCTCGCATCCGCCCTTACTGCCAAAGCCTAACTGAAGGGGCTGGAACTTTTCAGTCAGTTTTGTATGTATGTGACGGCAGCAAACCTTGGATGCGATTCTCCTATATGTGCAACCTACGGCTATTGGCCTGCAATCTTTCTTTTTCAATGCGCATAGGTTTGCACCATATAGGAGAGGGGCAATCTGTGCATGCACCTTACCTGATAGCATGAAGTTTATAAGGGCGGTGATGTCTCGCAGTAGACTCTGGCCCGCATCCCCAGTAGCTCCAAAAATAAGATCTTTGATGTGTTGGGGAGTTAGGCCATCAAGTCCACCGTCCGATCCATTTTTAAAAGACATCACTGCCGCCCTTATGTCTTTTTCTGTCGCCAATAAAGATTCAACAGGAGTGGTGGTAACCGGAAGGTAAGGCGGTGATAGCGATGGTGGATGCTTGTCAATCAGGGCTGATAAAGTGTCTGGCGTGTCTGGAGCGATGGTTTCATTGGTAAATAAGAGCTAAGCAGCTCCCTTTAAGTCCCCATCACTTATTTTAGTTTCTGCTTTTTCGAAAATACTATGAGATTTTTTATGTTGTGAATTATTCTGCCAATGTGAATGTTGTTGGAAATTTGGAATTTGGGAAGTATTATCGTGCCTAAAGTGAGACTGTGTGAGACAGTTTTTAGTTGATTTTTAATTTTTAATTGCGGTAGTGAGAGATTTCGTGGTATTTTTGGAGTGGAGGACTTCGAAGGGAACAATTGTTCCCAAGTGCTTTCAGAATTTTCTTGTATAGCTTTTTGAATTTTAATTGATAAATTTTGAGCGACTGATATTCGTGCACCACGGGGAATGCGCTTAACGATCGAATTGCATGATTTTAATTTAGATAGATATTGCCAAAGAGGTTGTGAATAAGAACATTGTATCAGAATGGGAGTTGGAGTCAAAGCGGCACCAATGTTAACAGAGTGTACACTCTGAGAAAGAGATTTTTGACTCTTCCCAATGTGTATATTAAGTCCCCGCTGAACCTTAAAGAAACGCGCTTGGGAGCAATGAGGACACTGCACCAGCTCATTACCCTGGGTTTGTTTCCTGTCGCCACTGCGATAAGGAAATAGAAGTCATGTTTTCACGAGTTGTAGGGATCACTCAACTCATAATAGTTTGCAGAGGGAGTGACCTCGTGATCCATGGATGGATGCCTCTTACTTTGAGGTGGAATTAGTCCAGTCAGGCAGCCGGTAATACAGTGTTGCGCGGGGAGGGGCGCGACACTATTCATCCATGGCCATCCGAGTCACCCTAATCACCCGTATTTACCATAATTTTATATGGGACCTATTTTCCGACATATCGTCGAAATTTCATCAATATTGGTTGCTTAATAGGCTTCATATAATATTACTAAATATTCTGCATATCCCTTTTCATATAATACTATTAATAACTGATTCCCAATAAAATCTGCAGCTAAATTTTAATTACCAATGTTTGTTTTTATGAGAGGAATGTTATGCGATATAACTACTTTCGATAGTTACGCTATTAGGGATATTTACATAAATAATTATTTACCTAGCATTGTATAGATAGGAACTGTCTTAAGATTCTCCGAAAAGGATTTAGGTTACATCAATGGTTCACAATGGGTCCTACCACTAACTAGACGATTACAAATGGCCAATATTTTATTCCAGTCCGATTAATATTTCAATATTAAATATTCTAATATATTGATATTCCAGTATTTCAGTATAATTAATAAGGAAAACAAAGAAAGTCGAATTCAAAATAAAAATATTAAAAAAAAAACACTTTTACCTGAGAGTGATTAAAATGGCTGCAATCTTCTCGCACGCGCCTTGTTGAAAAGCAATTGAGGTAAATATTCATGCTCAAACCAACCCTAAAAATGGAGACGTAGCAGACGGCTTTTCAAATGAACGCAATGGTCTGACACTGTCGTACTACACAAAAATATTAAATACCTTAATATGAATTTTCTTTTTAATCGACGAAAAAAAAACGGAGGAGGTTATCAAGTCGACGCGTATATATTTTTTTTATTTTTAACCGACGAAAAAAAAACGTAGGAGGTTATCAAGTCGACACGTATATATATATATATATTTATGTATGACCACGCATAACTTTTTACAGAGTAGTCTGATTTCGATAATTCTTTTATTATTGGATAGGGTATACCCCGAAAGGGGTCCCATTTAAATTATAACGAAATCGGTCGAGCCGTTTTGAATAAATCAACAAAAATAATGGAAAAAAGTATCAATTTTTTGATGATTTTATCATATCATCAATGTATGTCAACAAACACTGGAAAAAACAAAGATCCGAAAATCGGGCTCAGTCGCGTGTCTTGAGAGAGGCATATGTCTAGCAGTGGACTGATACCGGCTGATCATGATGATGATGATGATATTTTACAGGTGGTACCATTTAAATTTCATCGAGATATGTTCAGTATCTCCAGAGATATGAAGAAAAACACCTCAAACTTAGTATTGAAATTGACTAGCGTGACGTTGGAAGTCGGTTTTTTTAGTTTTTTATGTGATCTTAAATTATTTTTATTATTATTATAGAGCATAAATGTTCTATAAAAACGTTTGTCTAGGCCAGGAGTAAGCAATGACGCCTGCTTTTAACATAGTAGATAAACCGCCGAAAAAACTGAAAAGCACAAAATAATTAAATCTTTTTTATTATAACGAAGTTCTTAAACTACTGTTAGTATACATTATATATTCTTGTAATTGTTTTGAGTTTTTAACTGAACATAATAACTAAGTTCTTAAACGAATATAAGTATGTATACCTAAGTACTTTTGAGTCAGTATAATCAGCAGCACCAGTATAAGCAGCAACCAAATAATCAATAAGCAAAGATCACTAAATAACCTCTTAAATTTAAAGAAATAATCAAATCAAATTAACAATGCAACGTGAAATCTCCAGCAATGAACATAAACATTCCAAAAAATGCGCTTCCGCACGACCCACAGACTAAATAGAGATGCATGACCACTCGCAACGACGTGTGCCTGTCACGGGCTGTCACAGATTGCTATACGTGGTGCCCGTTCGAGCCCGTTGTGGTGCAGTCTGGCTGACATTAACTTCGTCAACACTCGGCATTTTCCGGCGAACTGGCGTGTCACGTCATGCTTCCGCCACGCATCACGCTTTACGTAAATAATTAATTTGCTTGTTTGGCGCCGACTCAAAATTACTTAGGTATACATACTTAAATTCGTTTAAGAACTTAGTTATTTTTTTTTTGTTCCGCTCTTGTTTTTCCTCCGATATGAACCGGAGACATTTGTAAAGCGGGGTTTGTTCTGTTGCTTTAGTTACATTTAACATCGATGAGCATAAATGCAGTTGGTGTAATGTGTTTTTACAAGCTTTTATTTAACTTGCAATGTATGTATGTATGTATGTATGTAACTATGTATGTTCGGGTGGAATCTTGGAAGTTAAATTAGACCCACTTCCCGATGTCCGATTGGACTCAAATTTGGTGTACTTATGTATCTTCGGTGACAATACAATGATATGGTACCATGGAGCTGGTATCTCTGTATCTCTGTGATAAATCAACATAACCCTACCGAGTTTGGGCTCGTTTGATTTGTGTTAAAGAGAACTTTTCACCTAGATGATATCCAGGGTCTGATGATGAAGCTGGAAGGTGGCCACGGCATCTCTGTGATAAATTAACGTAACTCTACCGAGTTTGGGCTCGATTGATTCGTCTTCAAGAGAAGTTTTCACCTAGATGATATCTAGGGTCTGATGATGAAGCTGGAAGGTGGCCACGGCATCTCTGTGATAAATCAACGTAACTTTACCGAGTTTGGTCTCGATTGATTCGTCTTAAAGAGAACTTTACATCTAGATGATATTTAGCGACTGGTAATGAAGCTGGAAGGTGGCCACGGCATCTCTGTGATAAAATAACGTAACCCAAATAAATTTGGGCTCAAATGATTCGTCTTGAGGAGCACTTTACACTTAAATGATGGCCAGGATCTGATGATGAAGCTGTAACGGGGCCATGGCATTTCTGTTATAAAGCAACATAGCCCCACCGAGTCGATTGATTTTCCGCGAAGAGCACTTTACCCATAATCACATCAAATATCCGTGGAATATTTTAAAACATCATGCCTTCGCTTAAATACTTAGGTAGTAGGTAGGTAGTCGGTATCTATACCTACCTACTAAAAAGTTAAAAATAAATTATAAATATATATATTCTTAAAAGCTTGAAGCACTACCCGTATTTCAGGCTAGGTAATTACCATACTTCAGTGCCTCAAGCTTTTAAAAATATAGGTAAGTACCTACACGCCAAATACTAACTAGAATTTATTTTTAACATTTTAGTTCATTGTCCCAGATAAAAATATTGTGTTTTTAAAAATATTTTTTATTTATAATTTATTTATGATAGAGTTGTGTCGTGTAGTGTTGTGTTATTTTAATATACATAATTAATGCAGAATTGACTTTTTTGGCTAGTGTTTTTTTTTTGTTAATGTTTGTTTTATTTTTTTTTATTTTTTTTTTCTAATTTCATTTTACAAACACAAGTACAATGAAGCAATGATAAACAATTAAAGAGAATACACATCCAAAACAAATCATATTTCATTATAACAAATCAATTTAAAGAGAATACAATAATATAATTTTACAAATTCTATTTAACAAAATATCAAAATGTAACAATAAATATTAAACAATAATAAAATACAGATAATAATTTCATTTATGACATTTGAATTACAATAATAATTTATATTAGTGATAAGTGTTTATGGCGGCCATGTAGCCGTGCTTCCGTTAGCTTTGGATACCTTTCTAATAATGGCTCGAATGAATTCAAGAAAAACAATCTGTGTGCCCTTGCACTTAAGCAGTTCCCCGAGCGCACTTATAGTAATTTTTGTCTCCCCATCTTTACCTGCGCTTCCGCTTTTCTTTTCACCTCACACCACACCCTGCCACATGGACTCCAATCCTCTACATTGGTGTAGAGGGTCTCACGTCAGAAGACTTATGCAAGAGTACAAAATCAATGGACCACACATTTACACAGATGGTAGTCGAATTGATGGTAAGGTAGGTGCTGCATTTACTGTCTGGCGTGAAGGAATTGAATCGAGATTCCGTAAGTTTAAACTAGCTCCTCAATGTTCTGTTTTCCAGGCCGAGCTTCTAGCGATACTGAAAGCGACAGAGATAGCGGAAGGTCTCAAAGAACCGGAGGTCAATATTTTCAGTGATAGCAAATCGTCATTACAAGCAATACAAGATTACACCTCGTCGCATCCTGTCGTTTTCAGTATACGTCAGAACATAAACGAGCTCAAATCAAGGAACATTGTCGTGCGGCTCTTTTGGTTGCGGGCACATGTCGGCATCCCTGGCAACAAGAGGGCTGACGAGCTGGCCAAGGCGGCAGCTCTCTTCAAGTGTACCACGCCTGACTACTCAAAATACCCTTTGTCCTATGCGAAGCGAGTCATCAGGGAGGAATCTCTGAATAAATGGAACTGTAGGTATACGGCAAAAACATCAGGTAAGATAATACGAGATTTCCTGCCTGACGTTTTCTCTGCATACTCTTTTAACAGGGCAAGAGAACCGGATGGGTTACTGATCCAGACTCTGACCGGACACGGCGGTCTGGGAGAGTACCTTTACCGATTTAAGTTGAAGGCTGATCCTTGGTGCGTGTGTGAGCCGGGGGTTGTTGAAGACGTGAACCATGTTTTGATTGACTGTCCTAGGTTTGGTGCGGAGCGTTTGGAAGCGGAGGAAAATATGAACTTAGTTATTATGTTTAGTTAAAAACTCAAAACAATTATTTTAAATTACTTTTAAATACTTAGGTATACTAACAGTATTTTAAGAACTTCGTTATTAAGGTTAAATAAAAAAGTTAAATTATTTTTTGCTGTTCGGTTTTTTGGGCGGTTTAATTATTTTGTTAAAAAGTTTTATTACGTTTTAATAATTGTAACTGTGTATGTATAATGTACTTATGTATAATGTAAATATGGAATTTCTAAAATAAATAAATTATTATATTGTTAGGAGAAAATCATCGGCTTAGCATCCTCCCCCCGCGCGTCACTATAAAAGGAGCGCGCTCACTGCATTTCAGGCTATTTGCTGGTGTGCGCTCGTACTGTACGGTTGTCCCTCTAGGTCCACGTCACTTTGTATAATTATTTTAGAATTGTTAATAAATCATTTAGTGTTGTTTTGTGCGTGCCAGCTCAGTGGCTGGCGACGTGGTCGCGCTGGCCGCGCTGGGCGGCCGCCCAGGCGGATCGACGGCTTCGCTCGCTGCCAGCGAGACCGGCGCTGCTACGCCCTTCAGCGGGCATTATTCAGCATCGGCCGAGCCTACCGCCATGTCTGCTCTTCCGCCTGTCTCCGCGCAAGCTGCAGCGAGCGACGTGATGGAGCAGTTTGTTAACGCTATCAACTCGTTAAACCCGGTGAGACCAAACCATTATTTTGTGTCTGATTTCGACCCTGTTGTTCATGGCGTCAATGTGTGGTGTGATGAAGTGGATCGTGCGCCTGCTAAAAACCGTTGGGATGATAGCGAGTGTCTTTCGCGAATCGGAAATTGTTTAATTGTTTGAAGGGCGAGGCGCGCTCGTGGCTTAGCCAGTGGGTACATAGTGAACGCGCGTGGTCCAACTTTAAACAAGAACTAAAAACTTTGTGTCCACGACATGTCGACGTCGCGAATATTCTTTTCGAAGTAATGTGTACAGATTCCGACGGATATTCCACTTATGCAGAGTATGCACGTAGGTCCTTGTTACGATTGCGCGCAGTTAGAGGTCTCAGCGATGAACTTCTGACTGCCATAATTATTCGCGGTATAACAGACCCGCAAATACGTGCGGCTGCAATTAATGCAAAACTGTTGCCTGCCAGCATAGTAGAATTTCTGTCAATCTATATCAAGCCTAAAATAAGTGTGTCAAATAAAACAAATATTGCCCAAACGAGTATGAAACGCAGTTATCCGTATGCGCCCTCGACTAGTGTTAGTGTCAGTGATTCGAACAAGGATAGTGTCCCATATAAGCGACGTGCTAAAGATAGGTTGTCGTCGGTACGTTGTTATTCATGCGGACGTTGGGGCCACGGTTTTAATTCTTGCCCCGCAAAGGATAAAGTGCCAACACCGGGTCCGGTCAATAATAACAAATCTTCGACTAACCCGAAGCCCCCTGTCGAAAAGTGCACATTTTGTAAAAAGAAAGGCCATAACGAAAGTATGTATTTTGCAAAAGAACGTTCCGAATCACGTAATAAAGGCAACGTAAACTTTTGTCCCGAAATTGACGGTAGTTTCGAAAACCGCGATGTAGTCACTGCTGTTTTGTGCGGAATACCTATAGATGTACTTATAGATAGTGGCTCATACATTTCGTTGATCTCTGCTGACGTGTTAAAGCACTTTTCTTGTAAAACGAATCCCGGCATGCAATTGTTACGTGGTTTAGGCGGTACGGAGATACAAGCGACATCTTATGTCACATTGCCGATTGAATTCAGTAAAATATTGTTAGAAGTTGACTTTTATGTGGTTCCCCGCGGTTGTCTCAGTACGCCTGTTATCATAGGTACGGACGTCTTAAATAGAGAGGGTATTGCGTATATTCGAACGTCCAACTCTCAACGGATTGTCAGAAAAGACGGTTTTGTGAATAGCGTTACGCAAGTGAAGTCGAGTCTGCAGGTTGATCAAATAAATACCCCAGTAGTGGGAGACGAAAAAGAACGTCTTGTTAAAGTTCTTGATAAATATTCAGACAATTTTTTAACCGGTACAGCTACCACAACGGTTAAAACCGGACAAATGCAGATTCGACTTACTAGCGATGTTCCCGTGTGCTACCGACCGTATAAATTGTCTTACGACGAGAAGTTGAGGGTCCGCCCTATAGTTCGCGACTTGTTAAGTAAAGAGATAATTAGGGAATCCGAATCCGAGTATGCTAGCCCTGACCTGTTAGTTAAAAAGAAGGACGGCTCGGATAGAATGGTTGTAGACTTCAGAGCTTTGAACCAGGTGACCGTCAAAGACCGTTACCCACTTCCGTTGATTGGCGATCACGTAGATAGGCTGGGGAAAAGTAAATATTATTGCGCGCTTTTCATGACGAACATGATCACATCGGCGTTGAAAAGACGCTCGATTTGATTATTAAACACTTTTGGTTTCCGGGTATGCGTCATTTTGTTAAGAAATACGTTTCTCATTGTGTTGTGTGTTTGGCGCATAAGCGAGTACCAAGAGCCCCCCTTCAACCCATTACTTCATGGCAAAAGCCATCCGATCCGTTTAAAACGGTTCATGTCGATGTGTTAGGGGTGTTGCCAGAATCAAACGGCTACAAATACATTTTTATTCTTGTGGATTCGTTCACTAAATAATGCCTTCTTTACCCAATGTACAGGCAAGATAGTACTAAACTCAAGCGTGTTATCACCAATGCGATGTCCCTATTCGGAACGCCTCAGTTGTTAGTGTGCGATAGAGGACGCATGTTCGAGAGTTCAGAGTTTCAATCATCGATGTCTGAGCTTGGTGTCGAACTGCACCTCATCACACCCGGTATGCATCAGTAGAGCGATATTGCCGTACAGTACTGAACATGATTAGGGTGGAGGTCAACCATAAAAACGAAATGTGGTCTAATGTACTTTGGAAGTTACAGTTAGTACTTAATATCACTAAACAAAAGACCACTCAGTGCTCTGCACTCAATTTGCTTATCGGCACCGACTCCACTACGCCTGTGATCAATTCTCTCATAAGAGACATCGTAGTTGAGGGTTCTAGTAGTAACCGTGAGTCGTGGCGCGAGCTTCGCCGCCAGCGGGCCGACACGTTGCTTAGCGATAATCGAAGGAAGCAGGACGAGTACGTTAATAAAAATCGTACTGCTCCTCGCAAGTTTGCCCTTAATGATCAAGTCTATGTCATTAAACAGACTCAAAGTGCAGGCAAACTAGACAGCGGAATGCGCGGCCCATACACCGTAATCAAGCGATTACCGAACGGCCGGTATGAGTTACGGTTGCTGGCCGGCTCCTATGGCAAAACCACGCAAGCCGCCGCCGAATATATGGTGCCGTGGCGCGGCGAGTGGACACCCGATACTTGCGCAGCATTTTTTGATAGTGAGTGTAATTTGTAATAACTTGTGTACTAATTAATTTTTCTTACAGCTGAGATTATTGTTTGTTTGTGTTGAATTGTACAATTAGATATATACCTTAGTACTGTAGGTGGGTACTTCAGTAGATACCTGTGTAAGCCTCTGGTTTTCCACCGAGCATCGGGGTGAATGAAGCCCACGGGTATCTGGGTTGCCCTAGACGTGTCGTATTAGTCTCGGAGCTCTGCTCTTGAAGCATCGATGTTTTTCTGGGAAGAGACCTGTGTAAATCCTATTTCTTTTCAAACGTACTGGTATCTGGGTTGCCCTAGACGTGTCGTATTAGTCTCGGAGCTATGCTCTTGAAGCATCGATGTTTTTCTGAGAAAAGACCTGTGTAAACCCTTTACGTTTGTCCACATTGGTATCTGGGTTGCCCTAGACGTGTCGTATTAGTCTCGGAGCTATGCTCTTGAAGCGTCGATGTTATTTCTGGGAAGAGACCTGTGTAAATCCAATGTCTATTTGTAATTACGTATTTCATACTCGTAAGTGACCTAGACGTGCTGTGTAAGCCTCAGTGATTTTATGAACATTGAGCGTCGGTGTATATCTTGGGAAGCCCACGAGTGTGAATGTTCGTGTTAGCCTTCGGGCTCTTGTCAAACATAAGTTTGTAGTTAAATAAATATCTAAGTCCAATGGTACATGCTTACACACTTTGACTATGTAAAACTCTCATATACAAAAACGCTTTAATAGTTTAATGAAATATTTTATTTTTACTTATGTATGTGTCAATTGTTCTAGGCTGTGGTGAAGATGATGAGAGCTTATGCTTTGGTCAGAATAGTGTCGATGCGAGTTTTTCGCGTCCTGATGACGCCATGGTGTCCACTCTGCATTTGGATGATGCAACTCCGCCAGTCCCCGGTCCTGCCTGCTCACCGCATTTCAGGCTATTTGCTGGTGTGCGCTCGTACTGTACGGTTATCCCTCTAGGTCCACGTCACTTTGTATAATTATTTTAGAATTGTTAATAAATCATTTAGTGTTGTTTGTGATCATTCTTTTTTTTATATTAATTTGATCAAAGTTTCTAACAATATCATTATTATTAATATTTATGTCGTCGTACTTCATAAATTCGACAAATCTCATGTTTTTTTAGGGTTCTGTATCCAAAGGGTAAGACGGGACCCTATTACTAAGACTCCACAGCCTGTCTGTCTGTCTGCCTGTCCGTCTGTCACCAGGCTGTATCTCATGAACCGTGATAGTTAGACAGTTGAAATTTTCACAGATGTATTTCTGTTGCCGCTATAACAACAAATACTAAAAACAGAATAAAGCTTAAAATTATAGGGGCCCCCATACTAGAAACGTGTTTTTTCGGCATTTCCATATAACGCCATCTATGAACGCTTAGGTAAACGTCCATAGATGGCGTTATATTGAAATGCCGATCCCTAACACCTTTGTGCTAACTTTCACTTAGATAGTGTTCGACGTTAGATGGCGTTATAAGAAATAAGCACACGGTTCACAACTCTGTTTTGATAATTTTTTTATTAATTATTAATTAAATTATTTTTTGCTGGCGAAAATTGATTGTGGTATTTTTTTCTCGATCTTATAAAATACTGTAGTGTGGTACGGAACTCTACGAGTGCGAGTCCGACTGGCACTTGGCCAGTTTATGTTTACATAGAGTGTGCGTCATCGCCGCTTAAAATAATACGCAACACTGCGCAGTCGGCTGGTGCGAAAATTCGAGTCGCATCACTGCTTTTCTTGCTCTTCTTCCTGCTTTACTTTTAAGCATATAAAAATAGAATATTCGGAACTGCACCTACTGCACATAATATTGTTATCTATTAGAAGTATTTTACGTAATCTATTAAAAATGTATAAGTACTGCGACTGACGACTATTCCTGACGAATGTGCCAATACCCACCTTTTTGACGACTTGAAAATTGGAGGAGGTTTCTCAATTCGACCGTAATTACATATTTTTTTTTTCTATGTGTTTTCGCGGAATACTTAGTCGTTTATGAACCGATTTTGCTTAACCTCCTTTTTTAGTTTTCATCATTTTTTTGTTGGAAAGGAAATATCCCAAGGGTGGTACCATGGTCATTTCATCGAGATCTGATAAATATCACCAGAGATATGGAGATAAACACCTCAAACTGGGTACTAAAAATTAATAGCGCGGCATTTGAAGTCGGTTCTTTTAGTTTATTACCGACTTCCAAGAAAGGAGGTTACCCAATTCGACCGTATATACAGGCTGTTACAAAACTACCCGTAAAGCTGAAAGGAGGTAAAATGGGGCCTTATAACGAGTCCATTCACAATATATAAGAACCGAACAAACCTCAAAAAAATAAAAACATATTATCATTTTCACTGATGTGCAAACCCTATTTCAGTAAAATTAAAGAGTAAACTACGCAGAATTTACCTACATTTCTACCTAATTCGCGGAACGACAGTAATTTCAAAGACCTAACCTAACGAAACAACCTAAACGAACACTTACGATCCAACACGCTGTTCCATGTCGGCAACCGTTAGGCAATCGGAGAAATACACTCTGTCCTACACATAACCCCACAAAAAGAAGTCCAAGTGGAAGGTGTGAGGTCCGGAGATCGAGCAGGCTATAACACCGGTCCCCCGTGGCCGGTCCATCCTCGTAGAAAGCGAACGTTAAGATGCTCTCATACTCATACGTTGCGAGCAAATTGTGTCGGAGCAAAATGGACATTTTTTGAAGCCAGTACTTGAATGACATCCTTGTTTCGAGGTAGCAAACATTTATAAATGAAAAATAGAAAAACTATTAAAGTAGACAATTATTAGGTAAAATAGGTACATAGGCCTTTCTGTTTAATAATCTGGGTCCCTGACATGATAGCTAACTAGGGTTGACAAAATGTTTGGCCTTGATAATTAATTATATATTTCGGGGTATTTTGAAACTCGTTGTATATATTTTTTTAACGATCTTATTGTGTGATTGTTCTTCATCTTTTTCTACCAGGTAGTATCAACCAACGAGTATAGATTATTACAAAACTGATCCGGAACTGCCAGTTTATGTAAAATATATTAATACATAAAAATCTATCCTAATTGACACCTAATTAATCGACGATGTCGATGATTTCAAAAGGCCTACAAAAACAAATTACATAAACAAAGATACATTGAAGCGTTTTTGTCATTCGTTTATCTTACTTATTATTGCTTAGATGAAAAACGATGGACAATGCCACATTGTAGTATGATAATTGGCGCGGTTAGATTTGTTATTAATTTAATAAACAGGCATTTATATACTTCGATTCGTTATAACGGTCTGAGGTTATTATGCACGTGCAGCGTGCATGATATTTACACGTTTATTTATTTTTTTGTTTAAACCATCTAAGTAACTGTAAAGTACATTACTAAAAAGTTAAGGAGCACGTTTTTTTACGTAGCATAAGTGAGAGGAGCCGTATCGCACCCCCGTGTGCATTGTATTATGATCTTGACATTTGAAGATTGATATTTTAATCTGCATTGATTGTAATAAAGATACGGACACACCGCAGCGCCCTGCGTGCGAGATCTAGGCGGCGATCAAATAGCGCAGTAGTATTTTTGTACCGACTGGTTCACAATAAACGCGATCAGAAAACAATTCAAAACTACTGAGATCGCGCCCGCAGATCGCAGGACGCCGCAGTATGTGCTCGTACCTTAAGAACATTTTAGACACATAATTTTACACTCTAAAACTGATATTATTTACTTATTATATTAAGTTATTTATAACTAATCGGTACGTACTGATATATAAGGTACAGATGATATAAGGCTGGGTATGGAAACCAGACTGCTTACTGTCCTTACCTTGCTCGATTTCAGCAACGCATTTAATACTGTAGATTTTGAAATCCTTCTCGCCTTGCTCCGCTGTCTTAACATATGATGATCAAAACCACTAATGATGACCTCTGTCGCATTGCTTACTGGAGTAGATCATATGGACTTACGGTAAATCCTGCCAAGACTCAAGCCATCATTGTGGGCAGCTCTAGATTAGTAAATAAAATAGACTTTTCAACGTTGAATAACATAACTTTTAATAACGTGACTGTACCCTTCAGCAAACAGGTAAAAAATTTGGGTATTATCATTAACAGCAATCTCACTTGAGACCCTCAGCTGCAATCAGTGAGTCGCAAACTTTTTGCATCAGCAGCCTCGCTCAGAAGGTTGCGTAACTTTCTACCTATAGCTACTAAAGCTGCGCTAGCTCAATCTCTTTTACTCCCTATCCTTGACTATGCCGACGCCAGCTATCTCGATCTCAGGAAGGACCAGCTGAATAAGCTTGAGCGGTTACAAAACTTCTGCATTCGATTTATTTTCGGTCTACGAAAATATGATTATGTCTCAGACTACCGTGCAAAACTCAAGTGGCTACCTATTCGTCTTCGTCGGAATACTCACATCCTTTCGCTTCTTTATGGTATACTGTTCAACCCCTCTACTCCTCCTTATCTCAAAGCTCGATTCCATTATCTTTCTGCATCAAATTCTCTTTCTTTGAGGTCATCAGAGAACCTGCTCCTTGACACTCCAGCACATAGTACTAATTTTTATGACTCCTCTTTTACTGTCCAAGCCGTGCTCCTATGGAATGAGCTGCCAATCGTCATAAGACGTGCACAGTCCGTAAATAGCTTCAAGGAACATGTACGTAAATTTTATCTCTCTTCTATTATTTAACTTAATATTAAATATTTCGCAATATTTATATCTATTAATATGTATATGTAAGTTTATATTGTGGCATATGTATGCTTATTATATTATAATATGTAACCGTCTATGTAGTCTATAAGCAATATTGATTAGGAGTTTTTAGATTTCCTTATATAAATAACACCACCGTCCAATGTTCATTTTATAATGTTATGTCCATCCAAAGGTTGTCTGGAAGAAATTTTGGCGATAAGACCGCCCATTGTACCTTATTTTAGTTATGTAAGTCCTATTTTAAGATCTTTTTGTAATTGGTGTCAATAAAGAGTATTTGTATTGTATTGTATTGTACTTCTTCTATTAAAAAGTATGGACATGTTACAGTTACTAGAACTGGTAACGCAAAAATGTTCATTGCATTTGTTAATTGTAGATTGTATTAATCACTTACTAAATTAAAATTATCATCTGAAGATATGCTACAGTTTCTTAGGTAGGTACCCAGAAATAAAAAATATATAACATTTCTATAAAAATATATCACATAACATTAATAACAAGTTTGCGTAGATATATGTCATATTTTACCCGTGTATTTATATAAGAAGGGCGTGTAACGTTTATATACAAAATTAAAATATTAATCAAACATAATTATTGGAACACTTTTTAGGTGGATGTAGTAGAGGCCGCTTCAGTAGTCTCAGCACTTGCAAGTGTTGAGGCGGATGAAGTTGATGGTTCTTCAGCAGGCGTAGAAGCTGGTTCTTGAGGCGTTGATAATTCAGCAAAAGTCGTGGAAGCTGCTTTTGAAGACGCTTCTGGTGTAGATGCTTCTGAATTTGCTGCTTCTGTCGTTGTGGTCTGTTCTGCAGCACCAGTTGACGTCACTTCAGTTGTTGATGATGCTGTTGTTGACACTGCTTCAGTTGTGGTAGCTGCTTCTGTTGAAGGAACTTCTTGCGTGGTTGATGCTACCTCTTGCGTATTAGATGATTCTGATGAAATTTCGGTAGTAGAAGATTCCGATGGTGCTTCAGTAGACACTTGTTCAGCTGAACTTTCAGCAATTCTGGATGCAATGGCTGGCGTTTTTTGTGTTTCAGAGGATTCCGGTACTTTAGGAGCCTCAGAGTTTTCGAGAGCTTTAGAAGCCTCTGGTTTAACAGGCACCTGAGGTGTTTCAGGGGCTTTGGGTGCTTCAGAGGCTTGTGGAGCTTCCGAAGCTTTAGAGGCTTCAGCTAAAACTGGTTTAGCGGCTGCAGCAGGGGCAGATGCTGAGACAGCGGTATCAATATTTTTAGCCTGACGTCCAGGGTTAACAGATACTGATGGTGCCTTAGGCAAATGATCGCCGATGGGTCTGAATCCATTTTCGTCTGCAATGTACCTGTGTTCAAACATATATATATGTAAATATAATTTGCTGAAATTATTTTCAGGATAGGACTTCACTAAAATTACTTGAAATGTCTCAAGTTCTATATAATTGAAGCGCTTTAGTTAGCTATTTAGATAACATTTACTTAAATAACTTATTTTACTTTTAGAAAATTAATAACTTTGTGAAGTTATCTTCCCAAAAGGACCCATTAGTCTAGTGGTTAGTGAGCCTGACCAGGAAGCTGATGGTCGTGTCGTGGGTTCGATTTTCATACGGTACAATTTTTTATGTGATCCACGGTTCCATGTCTGGATTTATAATTGTGTCCATGATTTGTATGTCTGTAAAATCCTCCGCAACACAGTGTTTCCTGGAGCGTGTCAAAAATTTTGCATGCAGTTAATAGGTACACAAGTGTTAATACTTACGTATCAACACTTGTTTACCTATTAACTCATGACTTATGACCTTGAACGCACTAGATCTTATGAAAAGAAGTAAAAGTCTTTAAATCATGATTTTTTTGGCATTCAGTTTATCTTGAAAAGAGTGACCAAACCACTTGGTTCGTATAGAAATAATGTCCACAATGAATTGATTGTTCTATATATATAGACCAGCGTTCGATAGCAATAAAAAGCTAGCCTATACCACCAGGAGAGATAGTGACCTCACCTGGTGGTAATCGATGATGTGGTCAAAGATGGTGGACACGCTAGGCCTAGAGTCAGAACTCTCAAGGGTCATGTGCGGCCGGAACACCGCTGACCACCGCAGAGGTTAAGGCGATAGATTTTTCCCCCTATGGTGGAAAGCAACTTTTAGGTTACAAGCTAGGCGAAACATCGATATAATATAAGTATATTATATGGATATTATATCGATATTATATACTACCTGTGGACGAACATCCGTGCTAGGATTTGAACCCGCGACCCCTCGAAGTTGAAACATCTAAATTTTAAACCAACGGGCTTTTAATGTGCTGTTTATCTAGTTGTTCGGTAAAACAAATAGAGGAAGTCAGATCGTACGGTTCTAAAACTGTTGCACTATCACCAATATTAAGCCTATAAATTATGTAGGTACAGCAACTTCGCCACAGTGTATGCCATGTATACATATATGAAAGCTTTTTTTTTTTTGTAATGGAATCCAAGGCTTCAAGCTGATTTTTTGCAAACTCGTCTCTCAAGTACTATACACGATTTTACTTAAACTGCGTACAGACTGCGTACTTCAGAAGCTATCCTAATGAAGCGAAGAGTGAAGTGTGAAGAGAGACCTCAAATAATATGCGTAGATTCTAGGCTGTTTTAAATTCCAAACAAACCAGCACTTGACCACTATATCACCTGATAATAAGTGACGATGTAGTCAAAGATGGAATCGCACTTTTCTGGATTTTGAGACAAGAATGGAATAAAACAAAGGCCACTGACTTTACAACATTCAACCCACATAGCGCCTACCATCCTCTAAGCTAGCTAGCCCAAAAAATCATACCAGAACCGATTGGCAACATGTTTGGTTGGTGTTTTGGGTCTTTAGGTTTTAATGGATAATTTTAATTGCCATCACCACTTTCCTTCATGTTTAATGCTAAGTGCATGTTGCTAAGTGCATTAAAAGAAAGTGTCTTGTTTGACGGCTAGTATTTTTTATAAAATTTTTAAAATATTATAAGTTTTTATCTCACCTTACAGTAATGACAGTACCATCAGGGGCTGTGTACGAATAAGATCCTTGCTGTACATGAATCTCTTCGCTGTCGCCGCTGCCTTCACCGCTTTCGCTTGAACCACCACTCCTGGTTTTTGGTATCACTTTGTCGTAGGAAGTTTCTTCCCGTTTGATGCCATTTGCGGTTTCATAGCTAATAACAAAAAAAAACATGTATCACTCGTGATTAAAGTTAAGATAACACAATTACAAATTTTAATTTCGTAATAATTAATATTGATAACGTATGACTTTTACAACACACCTAAATTTATAAGTTCCATTAGCTTCAAGCTCTTCTGATTGCGATAGAATAGGAATCACTGTTGGTTGTTGTTTTTCTAAAGGCACTACATCGGTTGGGGGTGCGGCTAGCGCACACGACACCACCAAACATAAACAAGCTAATTTAAACATCTTCACTGTTTTCACTCCAGGAATCGACTGTTGAGTGATACTCCAGACTTCGGAACCGCCTATATGTAAGACTCATTTATTTGCACTACCCTCCCCCCGCCTTCCTGAGGAACCTCAGTGGTCGCTAAATACTTCAACCTTAGCGTTTGACTGATATGTTCTTCGGAAAATTGCATAATTTTAGAGGTGTCAACAATGACACACGATCGTTGACGATGTGTCGCGATTAACTTATAGGCCACTCTAAGCAAGGTTGGTTTACTTACTGAAATTCTCTAGGATACTCAAAAATTCAGCGATGCAAAAAATTCTCAAACTATGTCTACAAAATGATGAAATATCTTTTACACTTTTATTGATACCATACATTTTACATATGTCATTATCGAGGTTAAGAGGCTTACTCGTATCGGAAAACATAATTTGTCAAAGTGAACATTATTATGTTAATTGTGTTCAAAATGCGTTATCGAAACAAAAAATTCAACATTTTCGGTAGATTGATATCATCACTAATAACAGAATCACGTTGTAAACATCGGATAGTCAATATGAAGTAGACAAATTCTGGTCAAACTAGTGTACCTATTCGATAAGTTTATAAAAACGAGTAGGTAGAATTTAGTAGTTGGGTCATATTTATTAGTAGTCCCAAAGTTATCGTGTTGTGTAGACATAAGATATACGTTTTTAATCATTAAAATGTGGTTTAAAGATTTTTTTTTTACTTTCATGATAGTGAGTACAAATTGTGCAAGAGCTAGAGAAATTATTGATGCATCGGTAGACGGTAAACAACCTAAAATGACGAAGTACCTCAATCATCAACCGGCCCCTTTTGAAAACCCTATTGAGGTTGCAGTTGTTTATGAAAATAAACATAAGATTTCCTTAAGATCTGAAGTAACAACCAAAACTTCCAACTCAGATGACACGGTGGAAATTAAAAAAAACTTCGATCAGAGTCTAGAATCTTCCACTGAAGAAGTCATCACAACAACTAAAGCAAAATATGATGATAAAAATATGAAATTGAAGCCAAAACCTCAGGCCTTGACATTCAAGCAGATACCAGTTGCTGTAGTTTATGATGATGATCTTTATAATAAAAATACTCAAAAACCTAAAACAGATGCGAACACAGAGACACCTAGCAAGTATTCAAATAGAAGAAGAAATCAGCAATCGACAACTACACACGAGGATCTAAAAGAACAAATGACTCAAGGAGCTAAGAAAGCTGAAAAACATCAACAAGTTTTTAGAAAACGCACAGAGGGCAAACATCCGATTGTTCCTATCATAGAGTCTGAAAGCTATGTCTTCTCTCACAATGGAAATTTTCACTACAAGTAAATTTTATCTGATTTTATTTATCGCATAGTATTGTCTACTAGATATATTTAAATTGTAAACAATTAACTAACCCAGTAGGTACCGTCTAATTTGTTTTGATATCGAAAAAATTAACAAGATATTTTAAGCGTTAAAATGAAATCAGCTAGACATTTTATCATGATAAAAACAAAAATCTGTTAATCAATAAATATAAATCAAATGTTGCTATTTAAAAATATATATATATATTTAATTCATATCTCTGGCGTCCGTAGAAAGCGCGACATTGACTTTTTTTGATTAAAAATGTTATCGCAGCGTGAAACTATTATTATTCATGAGCTGATAAAAATCTCCTGGGCAACAGTAAAATAACCACATTGGAAGTCCATTTCTTTTAACATTTTCAAACGTTTTATATATTAACACCATTTCATTCCAGTTATGAGGCTGGTGATGGCACTAAAGCATACTCGGAAGGAAAGCTAAAAACTGTAGCAGAAAATACTGGCGAATCGGTTGTTGGTGGCTTCTCTTACAAGGTAAAGATCTGTTGCAGGAATAAATGTTTACATACGGTAGTAGAAGTCACGGTAAAATATGTGGTCAACGCCACCACCTATTATAAGCAAATACCAGAGGTTTCAGTCGCATAATGTATGTCCTTAGTAGACACATAACTCTTATGAATCTTCGTTTGTACCTACCCAGATCAATAGCATCTTGCAAGTTTTCTAATGGGTTTCATTCCAAATCTTACAGGCAATTTACCCAAAAACGTTTCTTTTTCAGGACAATGATGGCAACGACTTTAGTCTGTCATACACCGCAGATGAAAATGGGTACCGACCTATAGGTGCCCATCTACCTACTCCGCCACCCATTCCTCCGGAAATAGCTCGGGCTCTTAAATATCTTGCTACAGCCACTCCAGAGCCAGTTGTAACCAAGGCTCCTAAAACTTCTAAAAAGCAAAGTGATGATAATTAGGTATCTTCTAATTATACTCTTATGCTAAATTATGGGGCTTGTAAAGTCGGTTTTTTTTTTCAAACTTTTTCAACTATCTAAATTATAATGATTTAAAAAGGAAATTCAACGACAATAACGCGTTAGGGACAAAATTACCAATAACTGTTTGATATCATCTATTCGGAAGCCTCAATAACTTTAATGCGCAATTAATTGTAATGCTCGCCATGGTCACATTAAATTCACATATTAGTTATAACTTGCAATGCGTTATTGTAAGTATTTTGAGCTCCCTTCCCGTAAAATAAAGATGGCTTGACTTTAAAGCTAGACGTCGCCATAAATATAAAATTATTTCGATTTTCCGCCTCTTGCTACCTAAAAGTAGCTTACCGCTATCAAGGTGAATGTTTTCCGATATAAGCTTACGGTATTCCGGCAGCACATTGCCCTTGAGAGTCAAAGTATTCTAGGCCTAGCGTGTTCACCATCTTCGACCACATCATCGCTTACTAGCAGGCAAGATAGTGGTAAAACGCTAGCCTATGAGATATAAACAAACAAATATACATATATTTGTATATATATATATATATTTGTTTTAGTCAAATCTTGCAAGCTGAATAAAAACCACTTCCTCTTATCGTATGGAGATGAAATTTTAGACATTGATTTGGTTGTGATGAAAATACTCAGCGTTTATTAAATATACTCGAGGGGTATCAGTACCTATTGTAACGTTAATGTGCTGCTGCTGAGTGTTAAAGTTGTGAGAAGTCACCGCTCAACCAGGTAAACAATTTCAGTTTACTAAAATTGTTAACATGTCAGATTAATTTTATTATACAAATTGCTCTGCACAAGATAAGTAACAAGAAATTATTTTATTCACTATATATATATATATATGTATATTTTTTTTTTTACGCACGAGTATATCGTTGTTTCATTGACTATATGTATATATATATATAGCTCTTTTATTATTTTAAAATTTGTTTTTAAATTTTTGGTTTCAAAAATATTGTCTGCCAATTATAAATTAAACCTTTGGACCTCTAATTTGTTATTTTACACATAATGCAACTTTGCGTAAACTAAACTTAATATAAAACACGCCTTTAAATGCGTTTGTAAGGACAGTAAATTATTATTTTGAAAACTAAACATAATACCGTTTTAAAACTTAATGTACGGACACATCGCAGCGTCCTGCGTGCGCGATCTAGGCGGCGATCAGATAGCGCAGTAGTATTTGTACCGACTGGTTCACACCAAACGCGATCAGAAAACAATTGAAAAGTACTGAGAGAACGCCCGCAGATCGCAGGACGCCGCGGTGTGGCCGTACCTGTAGAAGTGACCTATTAATCATGATCATCGTCATGCCACCACTCGATATCATTTGCAGGTTTGATACGTTTTTATCCGTATATATCTTTAAAGATGTTAAGTTTTTAACCGACTTCACAAAAAAGGAGGAGGTTCTCAATTCGTTTTTTTTTTGTGTGTATGTTACGCGATTACTCCGTCAATTGTGAACAGATTCAAATGATTATTTTTTTAATAGGTAGGGTACGTCTCCGAGGTGGTCCCATTTTAATTTCATTGAGATCTGATTAGTATCTCCAGAGATATGGATATAAATACCTCAAACATAGGAGAATGTACTGGTTTTAGAAGAAGAGTAGATAGATACTACCTACATGTATCTACCTACTTACTACTACTACATACAAATTATCTATCTACTATGCAATAGACGTGGCTGGCACCGACTTCAAATAGATAAGTGGGTAGCGCTTATAATAATTATATTAAGTAATTTATTTTTTGCTTTTGAGTGCCTGTTTGTGGTAATGAAGTCGGTTTTATTTTTTTTGAAAAATAATTTATTTTAAATATACGGACTTTTATTTTTTTACAGTTGAAAATAACATACGTAACAAGAAAACGTATTTCAATTTTGACAGATGATATGTACCATTGAAGTTACGTTCACGTGAGCATAGACGTGTTATTGTTTTATGACGGACACACTTGCAAAATTCTTTCAATCTAAAGTTTTGCGTGCTACTAGTGTTTATTGCAGATCAGGCAGACATTATCGTGAACCATCAAGCAAACGGTTTTTTTTTGTTCTGTTACCTCTTTAAACATAATTGAAAATCAATATACACATCTTAAGATTATTATAACAAAAAAAAATTGCAAGCTCTACGAGTATAACCTATTAATAAAGCTAGTGGTTGTATTAACATTAACACCTATATGCATAGTCGGTTCCTCAAGATTTCCTCCACTCGAATGTGATTTGACTCAACCTCAAGGATAAAATCGGTATGCAGAAAGAAAAAAAAAATCCTCGACTTGAGCAAATTCCTCAGTCGAGTCGAGTAATGAACTGTCAAACTCAAGGTACGTCGCGATCTACCTTAAGGTCTCCTAAAAAGCTTGTTATCAGCGCTTTCAAAGTTATTTCTGAGGTTATTTCGAGTTTTAATATATATAATAATAATATAATAAATAAATTAATGACGTCATTCCTTCACTCAACCTCGACTCCTTCTTACTGGAGGTTCCTCACTGGAGGGTGAAGACGTAACTGAACATACTGATTTCAAGGGTGTTTTCAAGAATTCCTTGAGGTGACCTCGACTAAGGTCGAGTGGAGGAAATCTTGAGGAACCGACTATGCATATGGGTTTAAGTGTTGTTTTCATCAATGACATTGATACACGTTGTTGTATAATATGTTGATCAGGAATGTCGGTGCGAAGTTCACTTGCTTGCACAATGCTTTCCATATGCATTGTTATGAATCTTCGAAATATGTTATTCATTACATTCATAAGCTTATCTGATAAGTTTTTTTATTTCTGACACATACGCACTTGACCGCTATCTCAGCTGGTATTAAATGAAGATGCAGTAATAATAACTTTACGCAAACAACTAAACGCAACCAAGTACTCCGTCAAAATTTACAAATCCTTTTCAAACACTTTTTGGTTGCCGATTGAGCTGCAATTTGGCACTAAAATAATGTAATTTTGCTGACAGAATAAGATATAAGAATATTATTGTTACATCGAGGTAATCTAACGATGGAACTGGCATGTAGAAGTTGGAACTCTTTGATGGCAAATGGTAGGACTGTGAAATTTGAGCTTACGCATTCCATTTCTTATGACAAGGGTTTTAACACAAAATTTTGCTTATAATATTATATCTTGGAGACATTATTTATTATTCATAATTATCTACTAGCTTCTTGAGAAATAACCTTCAACATTTCTTGGGAATAATGCACTTGTCTCACTTGTCACACATTGCGTAAGTAATTTGAAGAATAAAATGTGAAACCTACTTTGTCAATGTGGTTTATAAAAATTAGTCATAGGTTGTTTTGTTTCTGAGTAAGTCAAATAAAATCATTCTCGTTAAATATTTGCGGCATTAGCAAAGCTCTTAGTTTGATTTTTAGGGTTCCGTATTCCTGACAAGGAACCCTTATAGTTTCGTCATGTCCGTCTGTCTGTCAGTCTGTCTGTCCGAGGTTTTGCTAAGAGAAAGTTAATACTAGAAAGCTGTAATTTGTTGGGGGTATGTATATAAATTACGCCGACAAAGTGCTGAAGTAGGATTGTGAAACAATTTTTGTTTTAGTGTAGCTCCCCTATGTGAGAAGTCTGGATGAATTTTTTTTATCGTCTACCCCATCGTGAGGGGTATCGTTGAATAGGTCTTTTAAAATGACTTTAGGGTTGCAAATACCATTTTTCGATTGAATGCTCCATTTACAAAATATTAAACTTTAAAGTGCAAATTTTTGTTCCAGTAGGGCGTCCCCCTCCCCCCTCTAAAAGCTAAACTGCTGGCTTAAAAAATCTGAAAAAATTCGTAATAATAGCGCATTTCATGAACTTTAAAGTACATCTATAGCGGTTAAGATAACTTTATTAGTTTAGCAGAAATAGCCGTTGAGCTTAGGTGTTGGATAATTTTGTACCAAATACAAAATCCTTAGAACAAAGCTTTAAAGTGACAAAGACGGAGTACCTAGTTGCTTGTTTATAACAGGTAAAGACTTGCATTGAATAATAGGCTACTACGGAACCCTACATTGCGCGTGGCCCGACACGCACTTGGACGGTTATTAAGTGAGGTACGGCATAAACCGCATAATCATAGGTTTTGTTTTGTGCTTTTTATAATGACTCATGTCACCTGTGTAACCCAATATGAAAAACCTTAAAATATGCTATTTTCAACCGATTTCCAAAAAGAAGGAGGTTCTCAATTCGTCTGTGTGTGTGTGTTTATTTTTCTTTTTTTTGTGTATATGTTACGCGATTACTCCGTCAATTGTGAACCGATTCGAATGATTCTTTTTGTAATCGATAGGGTACGTTTTCGAAGTAGTCCCATTATCATTTCATCGAGATCTGATCAGTATCTCCAGAGATATGACAAAAAACGTCTCAAACTGGCTACTGACTCGCCCGGCATGGAAGTGGGTTGTTTTACTTTTTAAACTATCTAAATTAATTTATTTTCATATATTTTTAGAAAATCCTCTATTGTACTGCCTTTAATTCGTCTATTTAGTATCCGTCCGTGGCTGATGCTTAAACCTCAATTAAAACCTGCTTCACCTATTTGACCAGCATCGTTAGGATAACGCCCGTATTCACAAAAATACTAAACTACTCATACTTATATACTACTCACAGTGCTCGCTAACGCATTATGTTAAATCTACTACTATAAGTACGTCAACGTTTTCATTAATATAATACGGCCGTTATAGTTTTCTGAAATGTCAGTAAGTAGGTACCTAATGTTAGTAGGTACCAAATTGGTATAAAAATTATGCCGCTGCTAGGCAAAGGTTTCCTACGTCTTCTTTCAATTGTTTCTGCCTTTGACGAGCTCGAGCCTATTCCCTTCAAATGTTTTGATATCTTCTTGTCATGAAAAACGTAAGAAGACAAATAAAATTCCAATCAAATTTATAAATCGTACTGAGCCACCTCACCTTATAACACGCGCATTACTAGATCCTATTGTTGATTCGTGTTCGAGGAAGTAACATACCTTTTATCAACTTATTACGCACGTACCAATTAAACACATCTATGTACACGCGATGACATTATCGTCTTTGTTTAAAAGAATTCGTATTATTCATTCGCGTCCTTTAGCAATTGACATTTGTCACGTAAGAAATAATAGTCATTTTGTGATACATTTTGAATATGACATCACTCTTTTTAGCACCTCTTGGTATTGACACTTTGATTTTTATGCGTAATTCCGATTGACCATCATCTCACCTAATTTAAAGGTACGGGGACACCGCTGCGTCCTGCGAGCGCGATCTAGGCGGCGATCAGATAGCGCAGTAGTGTTTGTACCGACTGGTTCACACCAACCGCGATCAGAAAACAATTGAAAAGTACTGAGATCGCGCCCGCAGATCGCAGGAAGCCGCGGTGTGTCCGTACCTTAAAAGAAACTGTTGTACATCAAGCAACATGCTTTCCTAGACGATAACAATTCACTCGCGACTCGCCCTCAAAAACGTAGTCGAGGTAATTCATTAATTGGCAAATGGCAGTTCATATGATAAATGTGGAAGCAAATCGCTTCGTGTTTATCGATTAAATATCTCATCTAGAGATGTGGTTTATCAGTTCGTCTGGTCTCAAAATAAATATTGAATAAAACTCAATAGACTATTATAGCAACATCGCGGCGATGCTCAAGGCTTTGAAACCTATTGCAAAGATTTGCTAGAGCCTATATAAACTACGTCATTATTTCGAGTCTCAAAATAATACACATTGTTATTTTGCAATGCATCTTTGGCACTGATTATGCTTTATTTAGTCATAAAAATAATAAATATACTTTACACTTTGTATAAGTTCCATAACTTTATCACAGTTCAGTCGTCGTTTATCGTTAATATTTTTATTTATTTTCTTTATTGCTTAGTTAAATAGGTACCGTTACAAAATAAAAACTACCTATTACAATCTCTTCAAATTAATCTTCAGCTTTTACTCTTCATTTAGAGTCGCAATCATAGTTCTTCGTTATGTTTTTCGTTTTGGATATGTTTTAGTATTTTCAGACATGCATATAAGACTAAAAAGCGCTAAATAGAAACGTTGTTGAATTAACGACATTCTAAAAGGTTTCTGATAGTTGCACTCGCAATAGTACAACAGGTTTTGATGAAATTCTTTGAGGGTCATGCACGTTCCTTCACACTTTATTTACATATACTTATAAGTATAGTTTGAATATATAAAACGCGTCGGATAAGATTGTAATGCAATTCTCTAATCGAAACGGTACCAGGAGCGAGTATTCATTATATTCACAGGTACATGGTACGTGATGCAGTGGTCAAGGTATATATGGAGGCTTAGTTTCTGCCTGGTGCGGGAGGTGGAAGTGTCGCCAAGTAGTCCAGAGCCTTCTGTATCGCTGGGGGAATCGGAGGGGGAGTCGGCAGATGGGCACCCTGAAATAAAAGTACCAGGGTATCATAACACATTGGAGAATTGGAAATATATTTATATATATCTATAGGTGGAAGGAGCATATAAACCAATGTTCCGCCTGACTTGCTACTAAAAAGTAGCTTACCACTACCAAGGAGATAATCTGTCGCCATAACCTTACAGTGTTCCGGTACCACACAGTCCTTGAGACTCAGAATATTCTAGGCCTAGCGTGTTCACCATCTTCGACCACATCATTTATTAGGCGATAATAGTGGTCAAACGCTAGCCTATAAAATATAAAAAAACCAGTCAAGTGCGAGTTGGACTCGTGACCCGAGGCTTCTGTACAAACTTGTGAAGCTAGGTTAAACTACAACATTGAACTATGTAGTTCGATCTCTAGACCGATCCCTAGACACTGTTTATTTTTTCTTTTACGCACAGTATTTTTTTGTTTTTTACGACATATCTACGGTTTTTGGATTTATTCCTATATAAGTGCTTCAAGGCCTTGCTTCTTACCAAATTTCATAAATCTAGATCAAGGGGAAGTACCCTATAGGTTTTGATTCCCTTGCAAAATCGCAAAATATGCGAAAATATGCGACATGAATGGTCATCGGGTTGACTTACAAGTTGATTTTTCCCATAACTGAAAGATACCGTATAGACAATAGTAAGTTTCAACTTGATATCTATACGCGTTCCTGAGAAAAAGGGTCTTGACATACAGACAGATGGGCGGACAGACAGACACGCGGACAACAAAGTGATCCTATAATTCCTTTTTACCTTTTAAGGTACGGAACCATAGAAAGATTAAAAATATAGATTAGTAGTAGTAGCAGTACTTGATTTGTTACTCAACATAAATTGGCTTATTATCTGTATGTTACCTACTCAGATCGATAGGAACACACGTTGCAAAGCGCATTTTTTTGTTTTGGGTGGTCTTGATCGGTCAAGACAACGCAAAACAAAAAAAATACATTAATCGGAATACGGGTTACCTACACAGCAGTTGCGCTGTATGGATTGCAGGAATTAACTAACACTATATTGCAGGTATTAATTTACCAGTTGTTCAGCGCCTCTTTTCACTGACTCTATTCATTTGGAAAAATCATTATTACACATTGGTTAGCATCGTCACTACCTTAGACACATAATACATTAGATGGAAAACTGGTAATTTCTAGCTAGCTAAGCTAGCGTTTAACCCTATCCCGCTTGGTGGCAAGCGATGATGTAGCCGAAGGTGGTGAATAAATTAATCAATTCAATACAAAAATCTACGTATTATCGCGCCTACTATTATTTAATAAACTGGCCAAGTGCGAGTCGGACTCGCACTCGTAGGGTTCCGTAACATAGTTAAGTATTCCATAACAATTATTTTTCGCAACTACAAAATTAACTTTGTTTTTCATAGTGTTTGTATGAAAAACAAAGTTATCTTTGCGGTCGCCATATCTCTAAAACTGCTGACTGTATCTCGTTCAAAACAATTTTCCTTGTTAGTTTTTATTGAGTTCTACAGCATATATTTTTTTTTAGATTTTTCACGCCCATACTTTAAAAGTTAGAGGGGGGGGGACACACATTTTACCACTTTAGACGCACCTATCTTTCGAATGATTGACTTTGAGAAAAAAATATTCTAGGAACCTCAATGTCATTTTTGAAGACCTATCCATAGACACACCAAACGTATAGGTTTGAAGAAAAAAATTTTTTTTTGTTTCAGTTCCATGTATGGGATGCCCCCCTTAAACTTTTATATTTTTTATTTTTGTATAAAAATCAGAAAGCGGTTTACAGAATACATCTACCTACCAAGTTTCAATTCTGTAGTCCTAACAGTTTCGAAATAAAATGGCTGTGACATACGGGCGGACAGACAGACAGACAGACAGACATGACGAATCTATAAGGGTTCCGTTTTTTGCCATTCGGCTACGGAACCCTAAAAACAAAGCCATGTCGTGTTAGTTCCAAGTAGTTAAGAGTATGTAAACGTGCGGTAATTATATTTAATAGCAAAGATCAGATGTACATTTTTAAATATCAAAGATCACTTGAGTACCTCAATGTGAGCAGTATACTAATTTTTATATGAGTACACAATGAGCGTTAAATACAGGATATATACGCGTGTTCAAGAAGATTTTGACAAATAAATAGAGGCGGATTTCACTCAATAATGTAATAATGGTTTAAATTACTCAATATGTTTACAAGCACTGTGAGAGCTAGTACAGAGAGTAGTATTTTTATCGACTGGTTCAAACCAAATGCGATCTGATCAGAAAACAATTGAAAAGTAGTTAGGTAGTAAACAATTGAGTGTGGCCGTAAGTACCTTTAATCATTCACTAGTAACAGAGTATAAATAACAGTAATAATATTACTATAGCTAAAAATGATGCACGCTTAATGTCGAGGTTTACGTCTTCGACATGAATGCCTTTAACTTCAGCTTATTCAACATGATGATTCTTCTAAATAAGTACTAGTAAATTATTGAATACTTCTGCATTTTTTTTAATATCATATAGGTTAGCGTTTGACCACTATCTCACCTGTTGGTAAGTGATGCAGTCGAAGATGGTAGCGCGGTAGGTCTAGAATGGGAACTGATTTTCAAGGATAGCTGCCGAACAAATTAGATGTTTGGCGACAGATTTTTTAATTTGAGAATGGTAGCTGACCAGTCGGACACTAGGTTACTTAGAGATGTTTTTCCTTTACCGGAGGGCCACTATGAAAAGGGCACATACATTTTCAGATAGAAAAATCCATTGGTGCATGGCGGGGATTGAACTCAGCATCTCTGGCGTCAAAGCCGACCATTCTCCCATTACACCACAGCGCCCTCAAATCTAAGAAAAGTCTAGTCTACAAATGCACTAATCTAACATCATTATTATCATCATCAGCCTATCTCTGTCCACTGCTGGACATAAATATATAAAACACAAAAATTGTTTCTACCTACGTCCGTTATAGACTTTGAAACCATACAACCGATGTGCCCCAAACAGATAAAACTATTTGAATGACAATAATGCGAAGATGATTTTAGACCACTAATTGTGATGACCACTATCGTGACAGAATGTGCCCAATCATTATGTACATTTGATCACATTTTTAGCGTAGTAGCCACAAACATATGAATATCTTCTTATTCATATTTCTGTGGTAGTAGCACACGCAGTGTATCCGCTAGATCCACAGCTTCAGAAATTACCCACTAGTGACCTATACGTTCGTTTTACACCCAACTGCCACCAGCCTCTCATAACTTTTCGAGACTTTATATTATCATTGATAATATATGTAATCACGGTAGGTACTTATGTTTAGCTCTTTTCAGTCGTATATATTATATCTGGTACAACAAAAAAATCATGAGTAAAATAAATAAATATCGTATTTTAGTATTGTCTCACCTCAGGTCTAAAGCCTCCTTCATCATCAGCGACATACTGCAGGCTGATGACGGTACCATCAGGCGCCGTGTAACTGTACTGTCCCTGTGCAATGATGACGTCAGCAGAGTCTGGAGCGCTAGCTTTCTTCAGCGTGCCTGTCTCATCCGCTTTGATACCGTTTTCGGTTTCATAGCTGAAATGTGAAACAATTCCAGATGAACTTAACATAGCTATTTTATTAAACAAGGCTCATACAAACAAACGGTTCGTAATTTTTTATCCATCAGTCGATATTTTGTTTTGATTATTTAATATTATCATTAATATCATCAAACTGATACCAGAGTAAAAACTTTGGTATCAGTTTGATTTTTTTTATACTGACATCATTTTCTGAGTGTCCGATGATGGTCCGATACATGGAGACTAGAGTGTCTTCATCGTACGATGGCATCAGCCAATGACAACGTCAAATTCTAAATAACGCAGGCTAGAGTCGGTTCTGTTATTGATTTTAACAAAAGTGACACTAGCTAATAGGAGAATTCGATTTATGGTAGGGATTTTTAAGAACAGATGGTCAGTGCCCCTACGGAAGCAGCTCAGCGGCTAATTTAAGTAATAGCAATTTGTGAGCGCTAGCCACTTTATATGCTGATGTGTGTCGTTACAATTAAAAATGATTTACTTTAAGTGAATATGCGTATTATTTTCAACCGACTTCCCAAAAAGAAGGAGGTTCTCGATTCATCTGTATGTTTTTTTTTGTATGTACGAGTATGTTACGCGATTACTCCGTCAATTGTGAACCGATTTAATTTTTTTTTTGATCGGTAGGGTTCATTCCCGAGGTGGTCCCATTGTAATTTCATCGAGATCTAATAAGTATCTCCAGATATATGACGATAAACGTCTCAAATCTGCTACTGAAATTGACTCGCGGGGCATGGAAGTCGGTTGTTTTAGTTTTTAATTATTCCAGGATCTGGTATTCCTAAGACATATAAAAACCATAAGCGTATCTATTTTTACTTTTTTTTCTGCATAGTTTAAGCTAATAAAGCTGTGTCACCACCCGGTTAGTTATGTATATTAAATCATTTATTTAAATTCTAATGAAGACCGCTTATTCAAAATCACGCAGCAGGTACATTTATTTGAATTTATTATTATAATAAGATTCGTACATACATTACTAATTGATTTCTGTTAGCGGTTTAAGTGGAATAAGCTATTGTGATATACATACAAAGTTGAAGTTTTCACTAAATAATTTATTAAATTATTGTGTTTAAAGAAAAAAAAAATCTGTTTAAATGTATAAATAGAATTTTTTTTATAATTTTTCATATATATTTATAAATAATCTAGACAACAGATCAATTTAAACCAAAATCCAGCCTATTCGAAAATATTTCATTTTCCTAAAACACATTGCGGTATTAGGCACCTAATAGAGACAATTTACCCATCAATCGTTGCCCCTCCGCAGCACTTATCATACTCGTATCATGGCCACAGAGAACCACAGAAAACCTTAAAACTGCACACCAGTACTGCGGGGCATCTTTTTAGACCGTACGGCAGTATCCACAGTAACTATCCTTCACTACTTATAAAATACAATAAAATTTTAAAAATACAGCAGCAGTCAATCTTTGGATGGAGAAAAAGAGATAGTGACTGTCTTACTGTCTCTCTTTCTTTGAGTTTTGAGTTGAACAAGGCAGGTGGTGTGCTATTGCAGAATAAAAAAATATATTAAATAGTAATTTTGAAACAAAACAAGAAGCATTATAATGTATATGTCGCAGCCAACTAGCTTAATTAGCAGTTCAATCAAATGTCTAGCCTCTTTACTTTCAACTAGTAGCCTGAATGATATTCAGCCGTAGCGTTTGTTACAAAATTTAATAAGCAAGCTTAGCCTGACACTAAGGCAACATACTAGAGAACATTGACCACCGCGTGATGACGTGCGCCGACGAGCATAGCGAGGAGGGGAGCCGGTAGCCGAGGTAGCGGCCGCGCGTCACCAGAACCGTCGCCATGGCGTTTAAATGAAGATACCGAAGACCTGTCCTTCAAATGGCGGAATATCATTCAGGCTGCTAGGTTAAACGGCGCTGTTAATTAAAGAGGTAGGCTGTTGATTGAACGGCTAATTTAGCTAGTTGGCTGCGACATACACATAAACAAAAAATCTTATATGTATGAAGAATACTTATAATATCACTAAATCAAAAATTTCAATAATAATATAAATAAAAACTACTGAACTGATTTCCATGTGGTTTTCACCAATAAACAGAGTGATTCATTGGTAGGTTGTATAATTAATTCGTGTAAATTGTTTAAAATAATAAATAATTTTGACAATGCTTGTTGACGATGTTAATTCATACTCGACGTAACAAGCTAATGCAAAAAATGTAGGCAAATTATGCTCTTTCCGAGCAAAGCCGAGGCAGGTCGCTATTTATATTATAAAAATACATTACCTGTAACTGTATGAACCATCGGGTTGCTGATCAAATTCTTGTTTTATGATCGCTATTTCAGCATCAGGCTTCTGTGGAGCTGCTAGCACTGTCCCAATAATGACCAACAACATCAGTATTACCCTCTGAAATTAAATAATTTAAAAATTAGTTTTATAATTTTGCTCCCGTAAAAATAGGCAGCAATAGTAAAGCAAAGTTATTATAGGTCCAGGGTTAATAATTATAGAACTGCATTTTCAGAAGATATCATAACACTTTATTTTAGTTTTCAGAATTTTATTCAATTATTTTCTTATGTAAATCATCGCTTTTTGTATATTATCATACCTTGAAATGTAGGTACATAGGTACATACTAAATTTTAAATTTAAGCTGCACTTTGAAAGTGTAAATGCCCCATTAATCAAAACATTAGCTCTTAACGATATTGCTATAAAAATAAGGGCAGGCAGTTTATAGCATTTTATTATTGAAGATTTCTTCCATTAGTTTGGTTAGTTCTTAGTTTGTTTCACAGCAATAAAATATATTTTTTATAAAGATATTCAAATTCGATAAATTATAATGTAACCTAAATTTGAATCACCTAATAGTATGTTATCCGAAACAGTAACTTCACAATGGTAAATGCTCGAATTAAACATATTATTAAGACGGTTTAAGAAACACGCCTGCAACTTTTGTGAAGCAAAGAACACACTTGGTCTAGCTATTGCCAGATGTAAAAAAATGCTTTTGTATTATTATATAATGGACCAAACACAGTTCGCTATAAGATTATGCTAAAAATATATTATAAATAACCGGCCAAGTGCGAGTCGGGCCACGCGCAGTGTAGGGTTCCGTAGTAGCCTGTTATTCAATGCAAGTCTTTACCCGTTATAAACAAGCAACTAGGTACTTCCTCTTTGTCACTTTAAAATATTTATTCTAAGGATTTTGTATTTGGTACAAAATTATCCAACACCCAAGTTCAACGACTATTACTGCTAAACTAATACAGTTATCTTAACCGCTATAGTTATTCTTTAAAGTTCATGAAATGCACTATATATACTATTATCACGAATTTTCCCAGATTTTTCAAGCCAGCAGTTTAGCTTTTAGAGGAGGGGGACGCCCTATTGGAATGAAAATTTGCACTTTAAAGTTTAATATTTCGTAAATGGAGCAAGCATTCAATCGAAAAATGGTATTGGAAAGCCTTAAGTCATTTTAAAAGACCTATTCAACGATACCCCACACAATGGAGTAGACAGCGAAAAAAACATTCATCCCCACTTCTTATGTAGGAGAGCTACCCTTAAAAAAAAATATTTTATAAAATTTTATTACACCACTATGTCGGCGTAATGTATATACATACTCCTACAAAATTACAGCTTTCTACTATTAAGGGTCTCTTAGCAAAGTCTCGGACAGACAGACAGACGGACATGACAAAACTATAAGGGTTCCTTGTCAGGACTACGGAACCCTAAAAAAGCCTAAAAAAAGTCATCAAAAGCAAGACAAAAGCAATTATATTATTTTTGTACAATGTGTAGATGCCTGCCTACACCGCAAAATACCATAATACTTGTTTGCACTACACATACATTTGTATGAGTAGAAACATCGATAGTATCCTAATGTCTATAAATAAACAACACCGGGCATCAAATATGTATCAAAATATAGGCAGGACTTATTTCGATTACCGATATTGTGATCTTTTTTATGTGAATTTTTTCAGAACTTCAGGATTCTAAACCTTTAGAAAATCACGTGTTATTTTATCGCTGTACCTACCTTTTAAAATCTTGATGCCTGGTGTTGTTTATTTTGACATATTTTAATTTTTTTTGAGAATTTTTGGTTGAGAATTTTAAGGTACGACCACACCGCGGCGTCCTGCGTGCGCGATCAAGGCAGCGATCAGATAGCGCAGTAGTATTTGTACCGACACTGGTTCACACCAAACGCGATCTACGGCGATCAGAAAACAATAGAAATTCAGATAGCGAATGCGCACGCGGACGCAGGACGTCGCAGCGTTGTCGTAGCTTTGGGCGATTTTTAAGTTTAGTGCTAACGGAGATATGATTTTATTAAGGCGATGTACACACACTACCTATATTTTGATGACCGATGTATGCCCGGTATCTTAAAATATTTGAGAACTCAAGGCGTGCAAACGGACTGTGTTTATTTTCTGCGCTGAAGACAGGTACCTACCAATTGCATTAAGGCAATTTAAAAATTTAAGTGCAGCTGCGACTAAGGGCCTAATATTGAGAAACTTTTAATGTGTGTCAATTGATATATTTTGATGACTTTTGTAAGGCATTTTAAAGATTGTTTTAGCATAATTTTATAGCAAACTGTGTGCCCATTGGTGTCAGCGGCACGGGACCTTGACTAGCCAATCATGGCAGCAAAAACATGGTAGATAATCACGCTCAGGTACATGTCACTTTTTGTGACATTCAATTGAAATTACAACATAAATTACTTTCCAATCATGACTAACATTAACTTGGGTTCAACTATATACTTGTATACTATAAGAATCTTTGTCCTGAAATACTGACTGACTGACTGACAGACAACGCACAGCCTAAACCGCTGGTCGTAGAGACTTGAAATTTGAGGGTATATTTGTCTTAGTACATAAACGTTTACTAAGAAAGGATTTTCCTAAATTCTAATTCGAAATCGGGGTTCAAAGTTTGTATTGAGAAACAAGATTAGATAGTATTTTCTATTCGAAACGTTACACAAGTGCTTCAGTAAAAAGATAAGTAAATACGTGTTTCAGGCTTTTTTGAAATTTCACCCCTGAGGTAAAAAATGCAATGGGGTAACAAAGTCTGAAAATCAATATTGTTTTGGATTGCACTGAAATTTGGCATACAGATAGCTATTATGACGTTATTTCCCTCTGAGAAATGATTTTCTAAAATTCACCCCTTAAGGGCATGAAACAGGGGTTCAAAGTTTGTAAGGAGAAACAAGATTAGATATTTTGTTCTATTCGAAACTTCACACAAGTGCTTCAGTAAGTAAATAAGAAAATAGATGTTTTATGATGAAAATAGGCTTTTTCGAAATGCCACCCCTAAATGGGTGAAGTGGGGTAACCAAGTCTGAAATTGTTTTATTATATTATTACGGATTGCGCTGAAATTTGGCATGCAGATAGTTGTTTTGACGTAAGTATCCGATAAGAAAAGATTTTTCAAAATTCACTCTTTAAGAGGATGAAACGGGGGTTCAAAGTTTGAACCGATTTGGCTTTAACTTTGACATCTTTTATGATAGAAAGGTTTTCATAAAATAAATGTTTTAAGTAAATAAAAGAAGTCATTTACGCGGGCGAAGCCGCGGGGCCGCGCGCAAGTTGTATATATTGACAAAACTAATCACGTTTATCATATTGAGAATATGTAAAATTTATTGTGATGTTCAATTCATTTTCAATTTTTTTTATTGTGAGTGAGCGTAGCGAGCGAAGCGTATCAGTTTTGACTAGGCCAAAAATGCTTTTGTCCGGATGTTAGTCTGTCTGTATGTTTGTTCTTGCCTACAGCTCGCATTTTTCAAACGATTTTGACGAAAATTCGCACACTTTCCTTGATTTATTTAAGATTTTAGTCAAATTTGAAAGGAAACAATAAGAACTTCATTAAACACAATATGTTGCGAAAACAAATTCAATAACCGGCCAAGTGCGTGTCGGGCCACGCGCAGTGTAGGGTTCCGTAGTAGCCCGTTATTAAATGCAAGTCTTTACCCGGTATAAACAAGCAACTAGGTACTTCGCCTTTGTCACTTTAAAGAATTTATTCTAAGAATTTTGTATTTGCTACAAAATTATCCAACACCCAAGTTCAACGACTATTACTGCTAAAGTAATAAAGTTATCTTAACCGCTATAATTTTCCTTTAAAGTGCATTAAATGCGCTATTATCACGAATTCTTCCAGATTTGTCAAGCCAGCAGTTTAGCTTTTAGAGGGGGGGGGGGGGACGCCCTACTGGAACAAAAATTTGCATTTTAAAGTTCAATATTTCGTAAATGGAGCAAGCCTGAAGTCATTTTAAAAGACCTATTCAACGATACCCCACACGATGTGGGGTAGACGACGAAAAAAATTCATCCCCACTTCTCATGTAGCTAACCTGAAAAAAAATAATTTCCAAATTTTATTTCACCACTTTGTCGGCGTAATTTATATACATACCCTTACAGAATTACAGCTTTCTAGTATTAACGGTCTCTTAGCAAAACATCGGACAGACAGACAGACAGACAGACGGACATGACGAAACTATAAGGGTTCCTTGTCAGGACTACGGAACCCTAAAAAGGGGGAGTGGAGGGGGGAAAACCGGGGAAGTATGCTGTAGCGTAATTTATCGAGAATCAAATTTGAGAGGCGCACAAAGGACTTCATGCTACATATAAGATGTGGCGAAAAAAGATCTAAGAAGGTTTTAACAACTATGTTTATTTGTACATCATAAACAATAGTCGTAAACAATATTTTTATTGAACTTATAATACACCTAAATGTTTGTAAGTACAAAAAAACATACATACGAATTAAGAACCTATTGCTTTTTAGAAATTGGTAGAAAAGAAGTGACATTAAAACTAATATTAAAAACGCGTAAGTCAGTTTGTTTATATAGCCAAATTTGTATAGTAATAGGCAATGTAGTGTAGTAGAATAATACAAAATTTACGTGCAGGTAAAGCCGCGGAGCGTAAGTAACTAACAATATATTTTCACATACAACATGCAAAATACCGTGAAGAAGGATTTATCACAGTGTGATATCGCACTCGAATTTATGATACAAAAAGCCGACATATTTATTAACGAATAGAATTTATGAATTGTTACAAAAAATGAGATATTATGTTTCTTTGAAGTCTTATTTATAAAAATTATACATATTTTTGTAAATTACCATAATATTACATAGGTATACATACATACATATAATAATATAAAAATAACCACGATGCTGAGTTATATTTACAGTAGCTCACATAGAAGATAACTAGTGGCTTAAGTAGTATTTTTCAGTTTATTTCAGATGCTCTTTAATTGTGGCTGACTTAGTAATTTCGAAGGCAATACATATTTTTAGAGGCAAATTATGCCATTAAAAAGAAGCCTTAAGAAGTATTAGATGTTTTTCGACTACAAGTTGGAAAAAAAATTACCAAAAACGTTATGTGTTCCAGCAGCTGTCCCTAAGAGCTAGTTTCCAATGTAGTCGTAGACATCGTATTGTGTGTGTTAATCTTTGTACAATAAAAAAAATGAATTTGGATCTTTCACCTCAAGTTTCGCTTACCAACAGGTGAGACAAGAGAGAGTGAGTGAGTGGCAATCGCTAGCAATTATATTAATAAGAAAATAAATTAAATTATTAAGCTGGATAGAGCAACGTGGCACGCCTACCTATAAAACGAAGATCGTTTTTTTTTTATTTAAGTTTTTTTTTATGTCTAATAGGCTAACGCTTTACTACTATCTAAACCTAGAAAGGTCAAAGTCAAAGGCTGTGCGCTAAAGGTTATAGCGGCAGATTTTCTCCTTGAGATCTCATTGGTAAGCTACTTTATGGTAGTAAGTCAGGCGGAACATCGATGTAATGCTCCCACCACCTTTGGACTAACACCCATATATTTACATAGAAAAATCAATTGGTGCATGCATGGCCAGAATATGAACCGGTGCGACCTCCCGGTTAGAAGTCAAGGTAACTCGACTTTACGGCAACGGGCCGTCTGAGTAAAAACCCCGCCAAATAGATGCGCTTTTAAAAGTAAACCATTCTTCATACAATGTAGCCTGCTCTACTCCATATAAAGGTATATATTTCATATTTGCATGGATGACAGCAATGTACCTAAAGCCAGTAATGCCTACTATAGCTTTATTATTTATGATATTATTCGATTCAAACGAATGGAATTTAATAAAAAAGCCCGGCCAAGTGCGAGTTGGACTCGCGCACCGAAGCTTTTTACCTAGATGGTATCCAGGGTCTGATGATGAAGCTGGAAGGTGGCCACGGCATCTCTGTGATAAATCAACGTAACTCTACCGAGTTTGGGCTCGATTGATTCGTCTTGAAAAGAACTTTACACCTAGATAATATCCAGGGTCTGATGACGAAGCTGGAAGGTGGCCACGGCATCTCTGTGATAAATCAACGTAATCTACCGAGTTTGGGCTCGATTGATTCGTCTTGAAGATAACTTTACACCTAGATGATATTAATCGATTGGTGATGAAGGTGGAAGGTGGCCACGGCATCTCTGTGATAAAATAACGTAACCCCAATAAATTTGGGCTCAAATGATTCGTCTTGAGGCGCACTTTACACTTAAATGATAGCCAGGATCTGATGATGAAGCTGTAAGGTGCCTATGGCATTTCTGTTATAAAGCAACAGTCCCACCGAGTCGATTGATTTTCCTTGAAGAGCACTTTACCCATAATCACATCAAATATTCGTGTAATATTTTAAAACTTCATGCCTTCTCTTAAATACTTAGGTAGTAGGTAATCGGTATCGATACCTACCTACTAAAAAGTTAAAAATAAATTATAAGAAAAAAATATTTTTAAAAACAAACTTTTATCTGGGACAATGAACTAAAATGTTAAAAAGAAATTCTAGTAAGTATTTGGCGTGTAGGTACTTACCTATATTTTTAAAAGCTTGAGGCACGGAAGTATAGTAATTACTTAGCCTGAAAAACGGGTAGTGCTTCAAGCTTTTAAGAATATAGGAAAGTATCTACACGCCAAATACTTACTAGAATTTATTTTAACATTTTAGTTCTTTGTCCCAGATAAAAGCTTGTTATTAAAAATATTTTTTTCTTATAATTTATTTTCTGTTTAAGTTACGGAACCCTAAAAACATCTGCATGCCGCCGCTTATATATGTATTGAATAGCATTGTGAGATACCTAGCATGTCTTTGAAGGGAGCTAAAAATATTTTATATTACTACTGACTATACTACTAACTGCTTATAGTAACAACTACTCACGTCTGAAATATTACAAAAAATACAGTTCATACTTATAATAGCAAAAAAATCGATATATCTAGAGACTAGAATTAATTAAAAGCATATATGAGAAATGTTGTTGGTAGATTCATTACGAGGGCCCCTAATTGAAGGTCTGTAAAGCATCAGCGAAACATAAAGTATATTATGATACTTGTACTATTATTAATTCTGTGATTATGGTTGAAATTAATTTAGGGGTTGGAAAGGAAATAAAATCATCTATTGTACCTTACGCGACTGGAACCACGAATTTTCACTAGTATATTATATAATGCCTCGTCTTCTTTAAGTGGAAACACCTACGATATAATATTACGTGATTACATTACAAAGGCCGATATGCTTCAGTTATAGCATAAAATATATTAATTAATGAAGTGTAAAATTATTAACATGATAATACGATGTCGCTGACAAATTGACGATTACTAGATTAAAATAACCAATTAAAAAATAATAAAAATGAGATAAAAGCTACTTGAATTGGTCGTAAAATGTTATATTCTTTATTATATAATTTATGTTAAGCAATTATTTATTTAATTAACTATTTAGATTATTGATATGAATTTTAATATAATAGGTACTACAATAAATACCTAAGCGCCAGTAAATATTAATTATAAAACATTTTGAATTTAAACAACATATCTCATAAATTTCCTAAAACTTTTTGTCGATGTGGTTTTAAATACGACTACATTCTTACTAATATTTATTGCATACTACTTAATATTTACTCTTATTCTAAATTTTAAGTTAATTTCCTACTAACTATACTTTATTATTAGATAATATTATAATCATAGTATCAACATGTTATCATAGATAATGATTTTTGTGTTATTTAATGTAAATAAACAGATACGTAATTACATATTCTTGATTGACATTTATAATTAGACTAGAAGTGCCCCGCGGCTTCGCCCGCGTTATAAATTTCTTTTATTTAATTATAACGTTTCTTTTGTAAAACTTTTCTAACATAAAAGACATCAAAAAAGAATTAGCCAAATCGGTTCATCCGTTTTCAAGTTATCACGTGAATAAGGGAAATAGGGATTCATATTTATAAAACCCGCTCAACCATATTGGTTTTCAGACTTTGTTACCTACCCCATTTCGAAAAATCCTGCAACATGTATTTACTTATTTATTTTCAGAAGTACTTAAGTAAAGTTTCGAATAAAACAGACTGTCTCATCTTGTTTTGCCATACAAACTTTGAATCACCGTTCCGTCTCCTTAAGAGGTGAATTTGGAAAATCCTTTCTTAATGAAGTACTTGTGTGAAGTTAAAAGTCGAATAAAAAGACTATCCAAACTTTGCACCCCCACTTCATCCCCTTAAAGAGTGAATTTCGAAAAATCCTTTCTTAACGGATACCTACGTCAAAACAACTATCTGCATGCCAAATTTCAGCGCAATCAAAAACAATATTGATTTCAGACTTTATTACCCCACTTTACCTTGTTGGGGTGGAATTTTGAAAAAGCCTGAGACACTCTCCATACTTCATTTCTCCATACAAATTTTGAACCCTCGTTACATCCCCTTAAGGGGTGAATTTTAGAAAATAATTTCTCAGAGGGAACTAACGTCGTAATAACTATCTGCATGCCAAATTTCAGCGCAGTCCAAAACAATATTGATTTTCAGACTTTGTTTCCCTATTTCACCCTCTTAGGGGTGGCATTTCAAAAAGCCTGAAACTCGTATTTACTTATTTCTTACTGAAGCACTTGTGTGAAGTTTCGAATAGAAAAGTCTATCTAATCTCGTTTCTCCATACAAACTTTGAATCCCCATTTCATCCCCTAAAAGGGTGAATTTTGGAAAATCCTTTACACCCTTTCGTACTTAGACATATATATCCTCCAAATTTCAAGTCTCTACCACCAGCGGTTTAGGCTGTGCGTTGTCTGTCAGTCAGTCAGTCAGTATGTCAAGACAAAGATTCTTATAGTATTAGATACAACAATAAAAATTACTAGGTGACCTGTACACATACTTCGCATCGATGGTGGTCAGTTAGGTAATAAAGTAAAGTTAAGATATTTTTATATCGTATAGGCTAGCGTTTGACCACTGTATCACCTGTTGGTAAGTAATGATGCGATCGATGATGATAGCACGCTAGGCATATTTATAATAGACCTAATAGAATAGGAACTGGCTCTCCAGGATGGCTGCCGGAACACATTAGATGTTTTGGCGACAGATTTTCCAACTTGATTATGTTAGCTGGCGAGGCGGACACTAGATAATCTAATGTGCTGTTAAAAATTGCTAGGAACATTGAGAAATTCAGGAAAAACTTTTTTGTAACAAACTGGATGGTGTCTGTCCATTATCTCGCCTGATGTTAAGCAATAATGCGATCAATGATGGAGCGCATTAACCCAGATGATACCTTTATCTTTACCAGATGAGGTCTTTAAATCCCGAGTGAATACTCGCGATTTAAAGACCCCCATATTGACTAAATAAACTAAATGATTTTTCAAAGAGATTGAGATTTGGTAACACAATGTCGGGTCAGCTGGTAAGGAATAAAATTTAGCCATGCAGTCGACGTTTGTCTGCACTGGCAAATTCTAACACACCTAGGCGAGTGTGTCAGTTATTGTAGATTATTTACGCCCAATATCACACAAAATATGCACTTAAGCGAAACGCGTTTTCGTGGAAATCGCAGCTACTACACAATATGGTGACAAGTACAATACTGTTGCGGTTTTCCAAAGCACAATAGATGTTTGTCTCATTCTCTAAGACCTCTTAGTAGATATTTTACCGGGACCTGAATACCTATGGCACGTTTGGTATGCAGATGTCGGCAGTATATTTTGCAAGTGGAGTGTATTGTGGGAAAATGTCATAGAATTTGAGTATTACCTTGAAAATAATGCACTACGTGCAAAAACAAAAGGTGCGCGCTTAATTAACCTGTCGCACGCGTTTGAAATTCCAAAGACGTATTTGGAACTCATTGTCAGCTAGATAAAATTGGTTTTCCTTTGAAAGGTGCTATTATTATAGTAATTTTAACAATTTATAATTTTACATAACGTGAGCAATGTTAAGAATTTACAAGTAGATATTATTTTGCTACTTAATAATGTTCATGTGAAAATAATAATGGATACTCATGGTTTTTTACCCGTGTTTAGTATATGTAAGTTATATTCAATTATTAATTTGTATAATAGCATCACATTATTATAATAATAATAACAACTTCAGGAGGTTCCTCTTTTTACAGTCCTAACCACCGGAAGTGGACACTGCGCCTTTGCCGGCTGCATACTTATACTCAAAGACATTTAACTTATACTTAAAAGAGATAAATATCATCTAAAAATATCCTGCAAAAAGTAAGTCGGGCTCGCAAACGTAGGGTTCCGATTGAACAAAATTTGCCGGAAAAATAAGTGACTTGAATGGGGACCCCCATTACTTTTAAATTTGAATTAGTTTTATTTTATTATCTTATATCAACCATTGTAATATACACTGAGTAAATTTCAAGTGTCTATCTTTTACGGTTTGTAAGATCATGCATAAAACGCATTTCTTGTATGGTTAGTTTTATATATAGGGTTATATATTTAGGTTTATAGAATAAAGTTAAAAATAAAAGGGGGGCCCCGTTTATTTTTAACTTTATTATTTATTTAGTATTTGTTGTTATAGCGACCATAGTAATACATACTTCGTAAAAATATCAAGTATCTACCTATTACGGTTCCTTAACCGTAATAGGTAGATACTTGATTTTTTTTTTTCTTTATTTTTATTTATTAAGATACAGCCCTATGAAAGGCGGATGGACGGACGGTTCCTTTGGTACTCTTTAAGCACGGGACTCTATAAATTAAGTAGTAGTTTAAAAGATAAATTAATCTTGCAAAATCCCGCGAAGGTTTATTTATCAATCAGATGCATCCTCAACTTGTTTTTAAGGGCGTCTCCAAACTAGGTGGATAGGCCACGGTAGGTCCCTTAAGCAATGTTTGTACATATTGCATCTCAGTAACCTTTACTAACTTCTACGTTGTTTGCCTTAGTGACATGCGCAAGTAAGAGTTAATAGAAATTTAACAGTGATGAACTGATTGATGGTGTACTCATTATCTACACAATTTAAATAAAAATGCTCGTTAAAAAGCACATACAATTTCTTTTTTTTTTTAGGGTTCCATATTCAACGGGTGCCAACGCCACAAAGATGGGATTTAAGGGCAAAATTAGAAAAGTGTTCGGGAAAACCGATTATTTGGGAAAAGCAAACTTTGTGTTTTCGCGAATTAACCGCCTTTCTCTCTTCTATTTTTGGGAAATTATCATTGAGATTTATTAAAATTAGGACCAAGGTTGCTTGAAAAATCGAATTTAAAAAAGAAAATCTTTCCATATTATCAGAAGTTTATTATTTAGAAATTAGTCAACGGATACCAGAAATATGCGGTCACATAAATATACAAAAACATAAACACGAATTGAGTAGGTATGTATATTATTCCTTCTTTAATTAGGTCAGTCATAAACAAAATAAATAGCTGAAGTTCACATACCTAACTGACTTCATGAGTTTTAAATGAAAATTAAATACATACAACTAATTCAATCGATTACACATCGATCGAATGACGGTATTTGAGGTAAATACACGCATTCACCGCATCGGTCGATCATGGAATCCTCACGACCTGATTATGGATTGAAATGGTAAAGGACATAAACAACAAGAAATTATCCTGCATTAAATGTACATAGAGGCATATGCATCGCATTGTTCCTTCATTTAGCACAATACTATTTTCAACACATAAAGAACTCTTCAAACTAACTAAATAATCTAAGCGGCCAAAAAAAATACTTTAATGAAATTAGGGACTACTTGCATTTATTATTAGGTTATACTATACATTAGTTACCCTATTAGAGTTTTGTATAGTGGAATGGTAGGCAGTAATAATGTTAAAACTGAACTTTTTAGGGTAACAATAAAACATTGTGTACCTTGACGATGTACTATAAAGGTAAGAAAATAAACTCAATACTACATAATCATACATTTATATTAGACTATGACTTTAACTGTCTCGCGAGGTTTACGCATTAATCTTATATATTTTAACGATTCTTCTACGTATTATGTATATTAATTATACGTAGGTTATATGTACATTTAGTTTCTCGAAATCGGCTCTTACGATTTTGATGAAATGTTATATTTAGATAGGGTTTTACTATTTAAGTTTATATTCGTTGTATTTTTTCTTAAATGCAATTTTACACAAAAAACCGAGCAAAGCTTGGTCGCCCAAGAACTTAATAAAACGTAGAGACAAAGTACTACTAGAAAATTGTCTCATGACTGTGGTTTAAAGTTACTGCAATAGAGTATTATTTTATTATTCATATTGTAAAAGTTTACAATTCGTGTGGTTTTTTACGTTGATAAACTAATTACTCCACACTTCAACTTAAAAAAACTTCCACAGTCATTTAAGACAAAATACTTATTACAAAAAAAAATTATTGCAATGCGATAAAAAATATTCAGCCCTCTAAGTATTCAGCCTACTACTGCAAAATGCTCAGACGGCGTGTGTAATCGGTCTTTTCAAACTTTTCTTAAAATTTAATTTATAAATATAATGTTTATGCTTCTCGGATATTTTTGTTAATTTTGCTAAATCTTTTTTTTTTATAGAAAATCATACAAACAAAAAAATGGTCGTGACGTAAAGCAGTTTACAGAACTCAGTTCACTTAAAATGTTCTTAACACGCACGTAATTTTCAGGAAAGTTTCAAGACGAATGTCTTGAACAAATTTCCTGAAAATTACGTGTAAATTACGGCAGTTACTTTTTATAAATTGGTGAGAATATTTTTCCTCGGTGAAGATAATTTGTGTACTCACCATGATTATTTTATGCACTTTATTTTCAGTGTAAAGTTCAGCAGATGTCCATGTGTCGTGGCGGCGTATGCGCCGGAGTGTACTTAATGGTATAATCACCTGTCCCTTTTATAGAGACGCGGATTTGTCTAGACACTGCATAGGCAGGGGGAGCTTGTACTGCCTAGGGTACAGGGACGGACTTAAACCTACTCAGAAAATAACAACAAGATACGACGGTAAGCAAATATCAGACAAAAGTATTCCGTCCAGATTCACAAGGAAGTTTTGTAAAAATGTGTGAGATCTTAATGTGTAATGTAGGTAGCATCAGATTTTTGTTACATAAATCAAGTTTATAAAATAGAGGTTATTTAGGCACCATTTAATATGTATATGTAGTAAGCGATATGATAGATAAGATAGATAAACACTTTATTACACCATACAAATTAAAAGTAAAAAAAAAGGCAAATAAAACAATGTGGCAACAGGCGGCCTTATCGCTTAAAGCGATCTCTTCCAGACAACCTTAGGGTGGAAAGGAATAGATTAGCATACATGACGGTATAGGTGTAGAAAAAATAATAATAAAAAATAAATAAATAACAATAAAATAAAATAATAGGTATGTACATAATTACAAACGTACATATAATTGATGTAATTTAATACATACATAGCAATATATACATATAATACTTACATAGCAATATAATACATGTATAATTCATACAATACATATTATATATATTCATATATACATATAATACAATATACACATATTTCATAAAAGAGAATTGTGATCAAAAGCAATAGCAGTTCAGGAGAGATAGTGGGCCTTGACGCGATCTTTAAACGTATATGCTACCTTATTACTTTAAAACAAGCTTAGATTATTTAATATTACATGGATACATTGTCTATATCTAAGACATAGGATTTTATGCATGTAACTATCATCTTACTATAGCATACAAGTAGGTATAACGCCAAAATTGTCCGTCTAGGAATGCGAAGAATGATGAAAGCGTTTTTTTATCATATAGGCTAGCGTTTGACCACTATCTCACTTGATAATAAGTGATGATGCGGTCGAGGATGGTAGCACGCTAGGCCTAGAATGGGAACTGGCGCTCAAAGACAACTGCAGTAACACATAAGATGTTTTTCATTTACTACATATTCCAATAACCATCTTCTTATTTCAGGCAACAATTTTCCGTCTTGTCTTCCAGTAGATAAAATCTTATTGATTTTCTGTGCTTCAATTTAGTTGTATGTATTTTATTTTTATATTTTTGGTTTAGTTTTTCTACATGATATAGGCTACATTTTGATCACTATGTCACCTGTTATTAAATGTCAATGTGGTCGAGGATGGTAGCACAATTGGCCATACCGATACTAAACTTTTAGTGATATATTTTTGTTGTAATATCATCTAAGTCAATAAAATCCTCCTATCCTTATCCTTATGGACTAGAGTTGTTAAAAAAACTCAAAATATTTCATATCGCATGCATCATAGAACACTCTAGATTCGCCCCTTCCTTGCAACATTATCTCGTCCATAGTACAATAGAATAACTATCAAGTCTCGTAAAACCGTACCCAACGCTTAAATGGTACGCACGCTTTATGTCAAATGCAATGCAAACGCGAAGATGATTCCACTGGCATTTTACAATTTTATTTGCGAAGCCTTTAACAGCACATGTAATTCTTACCTACCTATGGTAATATTTTAATGCATAATTGAAGGACCGGTGCTAAGTATTGCCTACTGGTGTTTACGTAGGTGGAAAGGGCACTTTAAGTAACCTATTTTTGACCGTGTGCTTTAACAAATAAACCTTAGACGCAGTAACCGTTGAGTGGAGGCCTTGATTTGAAAGACAATATCTACAGAGACACTGGTTAATATAAGATATTCCTTTTATCTAGAGTTCAAGTGCCTTGATTATTAACGTTGCTCATACATGAATTTAATTTAGGTTTGTCTCGTTTTCACCTTGAATGATTTCCGTCGGCAAAAAGTTGACGAACTGAGTGAAGTATATTGATAACTTTATTAGATACTATAATTCAGACAGCAACATTTTTAGCAAAGAAGCTCTACAATACAACGATTATCACTGATATATTTTGAGCTGAAATTTCATAAAAGACCAACGCGGAGATATGACTCATGATATAAATAATCATTCAAATCGTTTTACAATCGACGCCAACAAAGATATGGCGGCATATGAATAAACACAAAATTCGGAACTCTCAGTGCGCGAGACCAACTCGCACTCGGCCGGTTTTATTTTAATATCGTAAAGGCTTGCGTTTGACTACTATATCACCTGTTGGTAACTGTATAGAATGTAGAAATAAAAATTTATAGCGAGTACATATTTAGGGTTCCGTAGTCCTGACAAGGAACCCTTTTAGTTTCTTCATGTCCGTCAGTCCGTCTGTCCGAGGTTTTGCTAAGAGACCGTTAATACTAGAAATCTGTAATTTTGTAGGGGTATGTATATAAATTACACCGACAATACGCCGAGTGGTGAAATAAAATTTTGAAAAATATTTTCTTTTAGGGTAGCTCCGCTACATGAGAAGTGGGGATGAATTTTTTTTCGTCGTCTACCCCATCGTGTGGGGTATCGTTGAATAGATCTTTTGAAATAACTTAAGGCTAATACCATTTTCGATTGAATGCTCCATTTACGAAATATTAAACTATAAAGTGCAAATTTTTGTTCCAGTAGGGCGTCCCTTCCCCCCTCTAAAAGCTAAACTGCTGGCTTGAAAAATCTAGTAAAATATAAATTCGTGATAATAGTGCATTTCATGAACTTTAAAGGCAAACTATAGCGGTTAAGATGACTCTATTACTTTAGCAGTAATAGCGTTGAATTTGGGTGTTGGATAATTTTGTACCAGATACAAAATCCTTAAAATAAATCCTTTATAGTGACAAAGACGAAGTACCTAGTTGCTTGTTTTTAACGAGTAAAGACTTGCATTGAATAACGGGCTACTACGGAACCCTACACTGCGCGTGGCCCGACACGCACTTGACCGCTTATTTATATCTGATATCCTAGTGTTTGACTACTATATCGCCTGGTCGTAAGGAGTGATGTGGCAGAGGATGGTAATGGAACACGCTAGGCTTAGAATGGTCTGACTTCCAAACACATAGTGCATGTCTATATTTATCCTGGACGCCCATACAAAGTGGACAAAATCTTTTAGGTAGGTACTTACAAATATAAAAGTCTTTCCAATAATTATTGCTGTACTGTGGTAAAGGGAATGTGATTCAAATAGTATCGAGGTAATCAATGTGTGAATGTTCAAATTGCTAAATTCATGGTATACTTGATATGCGTCGAGTATGACAGACTTAGTTTTTATTTTTATGCAATACGGAAGTTAATTGATATGTTTTGTTCGACACTGTGACCTAGTCTACGGAATTCTGTTTTATTCGGTTTTTATTCGGATTACAAAAGAAGGTTTTTAAACCCATATTATAAATGCGAAAGTCAGCTTGTAAGTATATTTTATCTGTATAGTCAAACGGCTGAACCATCATCATCATCAGCCTATACTAGTCCACGGCTGGACTGGCTGACGTCAAACGGCTGAACCAACTTGGCTAAAATTAGGTCCATTTTTAATTTCTATTTGCCATTAAAATTCTAACTAGTGATCCGCCCGGCTTCGCACGGGTAGAGCATATATGCCTGCATTTTTGCATCAGTTTGTTGCGTCAAGTATGAATTAACATCATCAACAATCATCGTCCTAAATAAACCAATTTACACAAAAACCGTAACGAATTATACACATAAACCTCCCTCATGATAATTCATGACGAAGGTTTGTGTGTATAATTCTCCGTATATCGATGAAAACCGAATGACACTCCGTTCAGTACTTTTTTAATTTATCGCGAACTGACAGATTTTCTCCGATGGACAGAGTGATTCACGAGAAAGGATTGTGTGTATAATTCGTTAAGGTTTCGTGAAAATTGTTGAAATATAACGATGATTGTGAAGACGTTAATTCATACTCGACACAACAAACTGATGAAACAATTTAGGGCATATATGCTCTATCCGTGCAAAGCCGAGACGGGTCGCTAGTAGATCTATAAAAGAGGAATATCCATGCATTGTTTTATTATATATATACACTCACGGACTCATAAACTGCATCACACTTCAGGATTACTTTCGAATTAATTGAATGGTCCTTTCAAAGTCCGTTAGTGTACAAATTTAAATTGAAACCTATAGTTTGGTTCGTTAACTTCATATCAGCGTAGTATCATATCCTTAAGTGTATGTTTGTATACTGGATAGAACCATTTAATTATTTCAAAAGTAATTCTGATCTTTGATGCAGTTTATGAGTCCGTGAGTGTATATCAAAAGGAAGGAATTAAGTAGCATTTTCAATGAAAACCCACTGGTGGTTTAACTTTTTCCGACACTTCTAACAATTTATCCGATTATCATCATATTTTATCTTAAACTTTCTCGTGAATCACTCTGCTATGTATTGATGAATAGCACTTTTTTTTTTAATTTATTGCGAACAGTTAGACAGACGCGGCGGGGGGACTTTGTTTTATAATATGTAGTAATATAAAAATGAATCCGTATTCCCTTTAGTTACAGCATCACGCGGGAACGGCTGGATCGATTTCAATACTTCTTTTTTTATTGCGTTTGTTATTAGCAGAAGAAGGTTCTTATAACAGTAAAGTTCAAAATTATTAAGCAATTTATTAACACGTGCGAAGCCGCGGGGCACTGCTTATTAGCAATAAAAACAGTTTAAATTAATAATTGGACCAAATCAAGACAATAAAGAATTACAGTATTGTTTTCGTTCACAAAAGCCTATTATGGTATGTATGCGAATACCTTCAGAGGCTAATCTTATTACATTACTAGATGGTCGATTAGACAGATCTTTTGTGGGTCGGTCTCACACCTCAGGTGGTATGTAGTCACTCCCACCAACTACTGTGAGAATAAATACTTAAAAACTAGATAAGCCGTATAATCCCCATTCGATTTCTATAAATGGATGGTATTCATACATTATGACTGTATATTTTTACAAGCTTGCCGTGTTTGTATGTTCGAATGTATATTTGTGTGGGCCAAATCTTGGAAGCTTAAATACTACTACACTTCCTGGCGTTCGATTGAACTCTTTGGTATTCTTGCGTATCTTCGATGACAATGCAATAATGTACCCTGAACCTAACCCTGGAGCTGACCTGATAATGAAGCCTGGCTATAGGCACTGGTCTATAATGACTAATGGTAGGACAGTTAAAGCCAATTAATGATTTATAATATTTTATTTAAAAAAAAAAACATAATATAAAAAAAACTATTTTAATTCAAGTAATAGTAGATTTTGAATGTGATACTAAGACTGAAAAATGTACATTAAATATAGTTCAAACGAAAAGGAACTTTCCAACACAGGTGTCACAAACACAGTTGGGTGAAAATGGCTTAATATGTCATAATGTACTATGAAATAAATAAAATTGTAAACTTTAAACTTTCGCGATTTGAACACATAGTTGAAAATTTTAAAATACAACGAAAAGAATTTCAAAAATCATTGCTTTTCAATTTCAAGTTTCATTTTTAAAATCATAGAAACATAATTGTATTTATAGCATGTTTTGATTTATTTTTATTTATTAATTTTATTGTTTTTTTTAGCTTTAAATGATTTCGCCCTTTGTTTAATAGTACGTTATTACTTTATTAATACTAGTATTAAGACTATATGAATATTATAAAAGTAGGCATCAATATTTAAGAGTAAGGCCTAGACGAGTGTGAGTGCTTAGACAAACCTATTTGGTTTTTTAGCACGATACATAATAAACACTGTATTTTCTCGTAATTGAAATTTAAAAAACATCCCGCGGTATTAGTCCACGCAATATATAAGTATTCTATTTCCTATTCTAATCTGCTGGCTATAATATTATGACGTCTGCCTGCACGCGTCTGCCTCTGTTTACATACACGCTGCATTCACCGCATACCACGCAGCACACACACACATTATATAGATTCTACTATTCTCACTGTTAGTCTTAAACTATTTACCAAAATTAATAAGTGTGAAAGAAAAAGATACGTAACTTACCTATTTATTTGGATAAGGATTAATTTATAATACCACAGATATACGTTGTAAGTACAGTAGGTATTCAATTTAAATGTTATGTTAGGTCACAATTTTATTATACTTGGGGGCAAATATAACATTACATTCTATTACGGATTTTTTTATGAAATTTTGTAAGCCAAACAATTCCTCCAGCCTGCAATATAATTGTCGACTCACTAATTTATAGTTATTCTTCGGCTAACTTACACAATATCTTTATATAATGTTAATCGGATGTATCTAATACTATAAGAATCTTTGTCCTGATGACTGAATGAATCTGTGACATACTGACTGACTTAGAGACAACGCACAGCCTAAACTGCTGGTCGTAGAGACTTGAAATTTGACTAAGAAAGGATTTTCCAAAATTCACCCCTTAAGGGGATGAAACGGGGGTTCCAAGTTTGTATCGAAAATCAAGATTATATTGAATTGAATTGAATTGAATATATATTATATTTTATATTATTTTATACAATTATTGTTTATTTTATTATTAAATCTTAATGTTAATACCATTACTTACAAATTAAAAGCCGTTTTAAAATTTTATAAAAACATTTATTTAAATTATACAATGTTAGTCACATAAAAAAGTCAATAACAAATACATTACTTCGAATAAAAATAAACATGAATGACTATAAAAACTGAAATTGTCCCTCACGTGCCCACTCTACACAGAAAAACCCCATCACACTTGCGGCATTACCGCGCTGTATTGCCAGAGAAATTTACTGGACAAGGTACCAACCGGGTCAGGGATCGCGCCCTTTCTCTCGCAAACGTTTTCCAAAGTCCAGTTCACATTTTCTAGCCTCAGGAGCCCCAAGGTCCCGCTGTTTCAACAGCGAACGGAACGAAATCATACTCTGATTCCAGACAGGCGTACTTCTGATGTTTGCCTTTATCTTGTATATACGTGTCTCAAAATTTTTTTTTAAATTTCACCCCTGAGAAGTGAATTGGGGTAACAAAGTTTGAAAATCAATGTTGTTTCGGATTGCACTGAAATTTGGCATTCAGATAGTTATAATGACGTAAGTATTCGCAAAGAAAGGATTTTCCAAAATTCACCCCTTAACGGGATGAAACGGGGATTCAAAGTTTGTATGCAGAAACAACAATAGATAGTCTTTTTTAACCGACTTCACAAAAAGGAGGAGGTTCTCAATTCGTCTGTATGTTTTTTTTCTGTATGTTTTTTGTAAAATATGACCTTGAATAATGTTTGTACATCTTTCTTCACGTTGATTTTGGTTTTTGACAGATATTCTTACGGTAACTGTGAGCGAGATAGAAACAAAGGTGTGGAGAAATAATGTCTTCACAGGAATGTTCTACCGGGCAAAGTCTTGTTAGGGTGCAACGTTTTGAGCATACCTAATATTTTTGCATACCTAATACTTTTTGACATGACATGACGTTTGGCGAAGATGGCGGCCATATGGCGGCGATTAATGTTAATAATCGTAAATAATACTGTTTAATATTCATTTTGGAATACAACTAGTACGTGTTATAAATGTATTTGGAATTATTGTAATAAAATAGACAATTAATTATCGTGTGAGTCAGATGCTTTTATTGACATTCTCCTTTGATACCTTGATGACATCATTATGACTAGTGGATATTTTCACTAGCGCGGCATTTAAAGTCAATTTTTTAGGGTTCCGAACCCAAAGGGTACCAAATGAACACTTTCTGAGACTTTGCTGTCCGTTTATCCGTCCGTCCGTCCATCCCTCCGTGTGTCTATATGTGCGTACTTGATAGATCTGTATCTTCTTAACCGTAATAGGTACATACTTGAAATTTTCACAAAGTATATATCCGTCAGTGTGCAACGGCACGAAATTTTATAGATGCATGTAATTTAATTAAAACTCGTTTTGCACTAAAAAGGGTAAAATAAATTATATTTCAAAAAAAATAAAACCGACTTCATAACCATAAACAGGCACTCAAAAGCGAAATATAAATTACTTAATATAAGTATTATAAGCGCTACCCACTTATCTATTTGAAGTCGGTGCCAGCCAAGTCTAATAGGTAGTAGATAGATACTACCTACATGTATCTACCTACTTACTACTACTACATACATAGTATCTATCTACTATCCAATAGATTTTGCTGGCACCGACTTCAAATAGATAAGTGGATAGCGCTTGTAATAATTATATTAAGTAATTTATTTTTCGCTTTTGAGTGCCTGTTTGTGGTTATAAAGTCGGTTTTATTTTTTTGGAAAAATAATGTATTATTCGAAAACTTACATAAGTACTTCTATAAATAAATAAGTAAATACGTGTCACAGGATTTTTCGTAATTCAAAGTCTGAAAATCTATATGGTTTTTTGGATTTTATAAAAATGAATCACTATTTGCCTTAGTCACGCGATGACTTTAAAACATGTGGGCCGATTTGGCTAACTCTTCTTTGATGTGTTTTTATGATAGGAATGTTATACGAAAGAAAAGTTTTATGTAAATGAAAAAAAAATTAACGCAGGTGAAGCCGCGGGGCACTTCTAGTAGGCTACAATATTGTACATTTTCATCAAAATCGGTTCAGTAGCTTTTGCGTGAAGAAGTAACAAACACCTATCCATTAAACCTCACAAACTTTTACTTTTATTATATTAAGTAGGATTTTAATTTATTAGTCTCTTGTATAATTATGCTTCTCTTAGCTCTACCTAGCAATTATAAAACAGTCGACGTCATAGTTAAAAAAAGAAAACCGGATAAGTCGGGAATTAGACTCCTCCGCCGAGGCTTTCATACCAACTTCTCCAACTAGGTAATAGAACAAACTTAACTTTGCAGTTTGAGCCCTAGGCTGATGCCTAGACACTGTTCTTGCAACAACCGTATATAATAAGTTTATAATCGTAAATTTGTTTTTTGTCTTCAAACTACATATTTCAGGTTTTCAGATTGGTTCCTATATAAGTGCTTTAATACTTTGCTTCTTGCCAAATTGTATGATTCTAGGTCAACGGGAAGTATACCCTATAGGTTCTGATTCCCTTGTGAAATCGCAAAATAAGCGGAAATATACGGCCATATCTTTTGATCGCGTTGACTTACAAGTTTGATTTTTACCGTAAAACTTTACTGAAAGATACCGTAGACCCGAGTATTTGATATAAGTTTCCACTTGATATCTTTACGCGTTTAAAAGGGTCTTGGCAGACGTACAGACAGACAGATGAAAAACTATGTGATCCATTAAAGGTTCCTTTTTGCCTTTTAAATAGGACCCTTGAAATAGGGATAAAGGGTTTTGATCTAGGTATGTCTCCAAAGATATCAATAATTAAATCGGAAATTGGATTTTGAATCAAAATATTTGCATTGGCAAATCTTGAACTAAATAGTAGGTACTATTGTTTATTTTGTAGCTACATTAGGCTATTTCAAATTCTTTACTGTTTTTTTTCTCTATGACCTAGGCTCATAAACAAGAGTGATCCAAAATTATGATCAACCTTTGCTTTTATTCAATTCTGAAAATAATGATTATAAAAACATTAAACTTTTTAGTACACATCTAAATAAGTAATTGAAACTTATAGTATACTTAAACTTCTAGTAATTTAAAACACCAAAAAATAGTACAGTGTCGAAGAAAAATTATAAATTATTATTGATCATTATTCCTCAACCTACATTTATTTGTAATGTAAAACTTGACTCACAAAAACCACAGAACTATTAATAATAAACCTCTGTGCAAAAAACACATCTATTATTATTACGACAAAACCTCTACCATCCAATCTTATTAGATGGATGCATCAGTGTTTTTACAAGCTGTACCTATTCAATCAATTTGCCATCAACTGCAAGTAATCAAATCAAAATACTAACGAACACGGCAGTGGCAGTGGCAAAAATTCATCCCATACATTAGAGATGCCTAATTACGTAGGATTATATCGACATTCATAATTATAAGACCATATCCGAAATAAATTTGTGAGAAGGGGAGCCTAAATGTTTAGACCGGTTACGGCAGGAGGTAACGGTAGTACGGACGCGAGGTGAAACAACCTGATGACCTGTTAAAGAGATCCTTTCTATGGTTATGATGAGGAGGATAGGAAGATTTTGATACTACCCCGACGTTAACAGCCCAGCGTAATCTTACAACTATATAGGGTAATGCGAAGATGATTAATCGCCACACATGAAAGAATTACCCGTCAAATCAAGGACTGTCTCCTTTGAACGTTTTAATTAAAGCGGTAATAAGTGATGAGAGCGGTATCTGATCCTAAGGTCATCCCTGAAAATTTCCATCCATCTGTCTACACATTTTAAATGTTTATGTAACATGCAGGGTTTATTCACAACAGAACATGTCACTTAAGTTGTTATATGTCATAGGATCTAATCACATTGAACACTTTTACATTTGTAAGAACGGTATATTAATGTGAACTAACACGATTTCGACATAGTGATTGACAGTGTTTCGGCTTTATCCGGAAGCCATCATCAAGAGGATCTGGTGCAGAGCGTTCGCCGTCGCTCCCGTCTCGCAGGTTAATATATTTCGTATACATTCAAAAGTTTCAAAATGAGCGTGAATTTTTAACCGACTTCACAAAATAGAAGGAGGTTCTCAATTCGTCTGTATGTTTTTTTTTGTGTATGTAACGCTATTACTCCGTCAATTGTGAACGGATTCAAATGATTCTTTTTTTAATTGGTAGGGTACGTTTTCGAAGTGGTCTCATTGTAATTTCATCGAGATCTGATTAGTATCTCCACAGATATGGAGATAAATACCTCAAACATAGGAGAATGTACTGGTTTTAGGAGAAGAGTCCCAAGAAGATTATACACAATGGAGGTGGCTATTGTATATACTTTTGAAGACTAAAAAATATGACCCTGAATAATGTTTTTACATCTTTCTTCACGTTGATTTTGGTTTTTGACAGATATTATTACGGTAACTGTGAGCGAGATAGAAACAAAGGTGGGGATAATTAATTTGTCTTCACAGGAATGTTCTGCCGGGCAAAGTCTTGTTAGGGTGCAAAGTTAGTTAATATTTTTTGACATGACATGACGTTTGGCAAAGATGGCGGCCATATCAGTCCCGCGACACTGCATACATAATTAAATAACTCAGTATTATGAACGTACTTTGTACCAACCAACACTGCAAAAAAAAATTTATAAGTATAATACCACAGATAATATAATAGTTACTACGTAAATAATACTTTCCGTTGTTAGGTTGGCTACACAGTGCTTTCATAATTCGGGTATCAACAATGTAGGGAAGTGCCAACTCTTATAACGTAGTAGAGTGATTCAGTACACTGTGGGCCATATGGCGGCAATTAATGTTAATAAGCGCAAATAATACTTTTTATTATTCATTTTGGAATACAACTAGTCCATGTTATAAAAGTATTTGGAATTATTGTAATAAAATAGACAATTAATTATCATGTGTGTCAGATGCTTTTATTGCACAGGGCCATTTTGGACATTGTCCTTTTATACCTTGATGACATCATTATGACTAGTGGATATTTTCACTAGCGCGGCATTTAAAGAAATTTTTTTAGGGTTCCGAACCCAAAGGGTACCAAATGAACACTTTCTGAGACTTTGTTGTCCGTTCGTCCGTCCGTCCGTCCGTCCGTCCGTCCGTGTGTCTATATGTGCGCACTTTACAAATCCGCATCTTCTTAACCGTAATAGGTACATACTTGAAATTTTCACAAAGTATATATCCGTCTGTGTATAACGGCCCAGATACGAAATTTTATAGATGCATGTAATTTAATTAAAACTTGTTTTGCACTTAAAAGGGTAAAATACATTATTTAAAAAAAACCGACTGCATAACCACAAACAGGCACTCAAAAGCGAAAAATAAATTACTTAGAATTACTTAATATAATTATTATAAGCGCTACCCACTTATCTATTTGAAATCGGTGCCAGCCAAGTCTAATAGGTAGTAGATAGATACTACCTACATGTATCTACCTACTTACTACTACTACATACATAGTACCTATCTACTTTCCAATAGACTTAGCTGGCTCCGACTTCAAATAGATAAGTGGGTAGCGCTTATCTAATATATACAATTCTCGTGTCACAGTTTTCGTTGCCATACTCCTCCGAAACGGCTTGACCGATTTTGATGAAATTTTTTGTGCTTATCCGGTATCTATGAGAATCGGCCAACATCTATTTTTCATCCCCCTAAATGTTAGGGTAGTCCACCCCTAAATTTTTTATTTATTTTTTAGACAAAATTTTTAATATCTGTTTTTTTTATGATACAACATACAAAAATACATACAATCCTCAATTTTCACCCTTCTACGATCAACCCTTATTTTTTAATAGCCATTTTAGTATTATAATTATTTTTCCTCTCCAGTCGAAAACTGATCAATCGTCATTTAATTAGTTATCCCCGCCTATTTATATGGCAAAACAATGTTTGCCGGGTCAGCTAGTAATATATATATTTAGTCATTTATTTTTCGCTTTTGAGTGCGTGTTTGTGGTTATGAAGTCGGTTTTATTTTTTTGAAAAATAATTTATATAATGCACACAGCACACCTATAAATATATACTATATAGCTATTTTAATATTTTATAGGCTGAATTGGCTTTCCTTGATTAATGTAAAGTCAAAATGTTACAAGTATATTCAAATTTGTATTATGAGTATATTTTATTTCTTACCTCATATCTTCCTCCTATACGCTAGACCAAAATCTTTGTTTATGATTAAAATATTTTTCTTCTATGAATAAAAGGATGTTGTTACGTCTGGTATATCATTATTATGATGTAAAGCTGTCACCTTGTTATCGATAGTTAAGTGTCTCTTCACTAATTTTCGTGACACGCATTTAAGATGCGCACGCGCCACTCACAATCTATCAACGGTTTGAGGACACGATAGTAACCCACGTAGACAATAAATTTAACTTTTCCTGAGATTTAATGTTGTAGTTCTAGGTTAACATTCTATTAATAATATTAATTGGTATTCATCTTTCTTTGTCTGTTTTTTTTTAACATGATAAAGATGTTAGGATATTTAACAAATATTTACTGTATTGTTTTACAATTAATCAATAATAAGAATGTATTTATTGCCATAATAAGGTATAACATACGTACATTTACCATGAGTCCTAAACTCGGGCAGGCCTGTGTTCTTGGGTACTCAAAGTCTACATTTCAAAGTTTTCATTTAGATATTGTCTGTGTATGTTTAGATATACGAGTATGATGATATGTGTTTGTGGGCCACAAAGCACAAAAAAGATATTGATACAATTTAAGAACATTTATTATATTTCAATCGAAATATAAATAATATTATTATCATGAAATTAATAAATAATAATGAATTTGAATGTATTTTCTCTAACGTAATTTGTTAAAATAAATATAATATTATTAATCTAAACATATTTTTAAGGCGTATTAGGATTTAGATGCTTTCACGTTAGAATCATGCAGTAATAGCACAGAAGTTAACAGAAGTGAAGTGTAAGCAAATAAAATGAGTTTTAATTTTCTTTTTTACGTATACATTGTGGATGCTTTATTAAATAAGAATAAAATATTATTAATCTATACTAATATTATAAAGAGAGAACATTTGTATTTTTGTATTTTTGTATGTTTGTAATGATTTGGCTCAAAAACTACTGAACCGATTTCAAAAATTCTTTCGCTAATACATAGAATGGACTTTCGGAATGAAAATAGGATAAATATTATCCCGTTTAAATCAAAGGTACATTCATGGAGACCTAATTTACAACCTAAGTCGGCAAAAAAAACGGTCGAAAAAACACGTTTCTTACGAACGCTGCTTAATTAAAAATAGATAGAAGAATATTTTCTATACAAGAGTTGTACAACTTAATAAGACCTACAAAAAAGTCCGCGACAGCATATGTCTATCTCTTAAGGTTGACTCACAGTAACCATTTTAACCTTAAAATTTTTGTTAAAAAATATTACATAACTTCCAAGGCTATTTTCAAATATATAGTATTAATTCTTATCCAAATAATTACGTTAATTAGCTTGGCCACATATTATAGATTAAAATTGTCCTTTACAGTATATAATTAAAATGAAAACTCTAGAAGATATCACGAGTTTCACATACACGCATCGCAAAATTAATGAAATATTTGCAGTGAAACCACAGATTAGGTCATAGTTACTCCGAAAATATTATTATAAGCTTAGCTATGCTGTAGATCCGCACCGATCACAATCAATTTGAAGTCAATATAGTATAATAATATGATCTATTGTGTAAAATAATATTCATCTATATATATAATAATATAATATTTTAAACCACCCCGACTGATCTATGTATACCTAATCTTTTCATTAAAAGCATTCCAATGACTCTAAACACGACATTTAAAATCTGAGCTCTAAGTTGGTGAGGATTTGAGTATTTTGTAGAGTCCAGGAGATGTCCCAGCATCAGGTCAATGCTTCCATGTTCTTACAATATCGTTGAAGAAGAAGATTTTTGAATTGATCAGACCTATGAAAGTTGATTTCATAGCGCAATTAACTAGAAAAAAGCTCATAGTTTTATAACGATTGAACGAATTTTCATGAATCAAAGCTAAGAACACTCTCAATGAAGATATCTATCAAACAAAAAAAAAACTATGAATAATAAAAACAAAATTGGTTCATCTGGTTAGGTGCTAAGATGCTACAGACAGACACGCAGATACACACGTTAAACGTATATTACCCCTACATTTTGCGTCGGGCAACGCCGTAAGGTTACGGCGGCAGATGTTCTCCTTGGTGGTAAGCTACTTTTTGGTAGATTTAATGATCCCACTACCACTGTACGAAAACTCATGATTCATGAATGCACATAAAACTTTCATTGGTAGGTATATAGCTAGGATTAGAACGAACGACCGACGGGTCAGAATCAGGGTAAATATCCTTTACGCCATAGGGCCGTACAATATCACTACGTAAGTATTATAAAACAAAGTTCATCACTGCGTCTGTCTATCTGTTCGCAATAATCTCAATAGCTACTGAACGGATTATCATGTGGTTTTTACCAATAGCCAGAGTGTTTATGAGGAAGGTTTAGTTGCATAATTCGTTAAGGTTTTGTGTAAATTGGTTGAAATATGACGATGATTGTTAAATATGTTAATATTTTATATTCGATGCAACAAACTGATGCAAATTTTGTAGGCATATATGTTCTACCCGTGCGAAGCCGGGGCGGGCTGCTAGTAGGTATATAAATTTGAAAGTTTGTCATTCAGTTGTGATTACACATCAATTTATTGTAGTAAGGTAAATTTATATATTATTAATACTGTTAAAAATTATTATTTACCATTAATAAATAATCTTTTGGAATGAACTTTAAAGTTATTATAATAACAAATAATTAAGTGTATTGGTTGTTGATTTGATTATATCAATTATCATGTCATCAATATCAATAACAATTTATTATGTTTTCCTTTGTGTAAGAACATTACAAATCTATTGATCAATCCATGTAGCCTATATGAAAATAAGGAATATATGAAATGATGAAATATATGAAACTTATAATATATAGGCTACAAAGTTGAACATGATATTACACTCTGACATTTGGTCAGTAACATTGCATTGATTATTCAAAACGAACTCTCTTCCAACATTAAAATTACATACGGTGTATTACAGGACATAGGTATAATCTATACTATCTATATATGTACGGCCGCAGCGATGCGGGTGCGTGTGTGGGCGCGATTAGATGTGTGAAGTGCAGTAGAATTTGTACCAACTGGTTAAAACCAAACGCGATCTACGGTGATCAGAAAACGATTGAAAAGCTGATCGCGCTCGTGCCCGCACACGCAAATCTCGCCGGTTTGGCCGTACCTTTAATGTGTGAGGTGACATCTACAAATGGTTTTAAATTAAAACCAACCAGAGACTAGACACCGTTTGCTTAAAACTCTGAGCAAAGCATGCGAATCAGTTGAAGTAGCAAAAGGCTTGTTGAAGAAAATTGAACTTTGAACTATAAAATAGCTGTTAGAATAATCTAACGCAGGCTAGAGCAGTGCCTAAGGAATATTTCTATTAAAATGCGAAAATAGTCACGAAGCAGTAGGTGTTATTAATAGAAAATCATATTGGTAGGACTTCTGCTAGTCCGCCCGGGACATTATGTGAAATTACATTGATAATAGCATAATGTTGTGGAAAAAGAAAGGTCATTTCCCATACATTTTGTAGTTACGTTTAGCGTGAACGTTAGCAAAAATAGTATTTTGTCTAGGGGAGGCTAATAAAATATGTATATACCTGTACTTTAACAAAATATTAGACAAACCTTAGAAACTTACTTAAATTTTTACATCTTCTAATACTATAAGAATCTTTGTCCTGACATACTGACTGACTGACTGACTCACAGACAACGCACAGCCTAAACCGCTGGTCGTAGAGACTTACAATTTAGAGGATATATTTATCTTACTACGTAAAGGTGTACTAAGATAGGATTTTCCAAAATTCACCCTTTAAGGGGCTCAAATTTTGTATGGAGAAACAAGATTAGATAGTCTTTTCTATTCGAAACTTCACACAATTGCTTCAGTAAATAAATAAGTAAATACGTGTTTTAGGCTTTTTCGAAATTCCATCCCTAAGAGGGTGAAATGGGGTAACAATTTCTGAAAATCAATATTGTTCGGATTGCGCTGAAATTTGGCATACAGGTGGTTATTATGACGTTATTATCAGCTAAGAAATGATTTTCTAAAATTCACCCCTTAAAGGGATGAAATGGGGGTTCAAAGTTTGGATAGTCATTTTACTCGATATTTCAGACAAGTACTTGTGTAAATGAATAAGTCAATACGAGTTTCAGACTTTTTCAAAATGCCAACCTATGAGGGTAAACTGGGGTAACAAAGTCTGAAAATCAATATTGTTTCGAATTGCGCTGAAATTTAGAATGCAGATAGTTATTATGCAGTGCTCAGAAAGGATTTTCTAAAAATTCCTTCCGGATACGGAACGGGGCTTCAAAGTTTGTATGGCGAAACAAGATGAGATAGTCTGTTTTATTCGAAACCTTACACATAAGTACTTCTGTAAATAAATAAGTAAGTACGTGTTGTAGGATTTTTCGAAATGGGGTAGGTAACAAAGTCTCAAAATTTGGGTTTTTAGGGTTTTATAAATATGAATCCCTATTTGCCTTAGTCACGCGATAACATAAAAACGGGTGCCGATTGAAATGCCATGAAAACCGATTTGGCTAATTCTTATTTGATGTCTTTAATGATGAAATCGTTTTTACAAAAGAAAAATTTTAAGTAAAAGGGTTTTTTAACGCGGGCGAAGCCGCGGGGCACTTCTAGTTATATTTATAAAATGCATATTATGTGTAGTTGCCTTAATTATAAAATATATAATTGTCATACCAATATTTTCCAATACCTCATCTGTCATCAGTATTTTTTGTAAGAAAATTTTATTTAATCCTCGATGAAACTGAGAAAATGTGAAAAAATCCAATGTGGTCTAATTTGTAAGTAAAATGACTTAACCAATTTAGATGCGGTATTTTTTAAATGGTTTGTGTTGGTGATGGTGTATTTTTATCAAAATTTAACTTTGTTATTTGTATGGAAAATAACAAATCAAAAAATTGATTATCGGCAGCAATACACATAACATTTTCGTACTGTAGTCACATAAGTAAAGACCGTTTCTTTACTCATGTGCTGTAGTATTGAATATATAATTAGTTCTTATCCAGATGCAGTCCTTGAGAGTCAGATCATTTTACACCTTACGTGTTCACCATCTTTGATCACATCATCGCATCGGTTACCACCAGGCCAGATAGTTGTATAACGCTAGCTTATCAGATAATAATTAAGATAGTTTAAAAACTAAAACAACTGACTTCTATGCCCCGCGAGTCAGTTTCAGTAGCAAGTTTAAGGCGTTTATCGTCATATCTCTGGAGATACTTATCAGATCTCGATAAAATTGCAATGGAACCACCTTAAGAAACGTATCCTACCGATTACAAAAATTATGATTCGAATCGGTTCTCAATTGACGGAGTAATCGCGTAACATACACATACAAAAAAAACATACAAACGAATTGCGAACCTCCTTCTTTTTGGAAGTGGGTTGAAAAAAGTATTTGAAAGATGGTTTACAAGTTTTGACCGCTAACTATTTAAATACTTTGTATAATGTGTAATGATGTTGCAGTCAAATAAAAGCCTGTCAAACCTATAAAAGATCGCGCAAATGTTGTTGATTCTGGAGATAATCATTTCATTCTGCAGTCAGATTCATTCTACTAGTTACGGATTTAATTGATGATGTGGTCGAAGCTGGTGAATACGCTAGGCCCAGAATAGTCTGACTATCAAAAGCTATGTGATGCAGGAATACCGTAAAGTTATGACGGCAGATTTTTTCGTGGTGAGCTAATTTTTGGTAGCAAATCAAGCGGAACATCGATACAATAGTATGCTCCTACCATCTGTAAAAAACTTTATCAGGAGCTGGTGAAACTGGCCCTTAGTCTGCTTTGCGTAATTGTTCCAAAATATACAGAGATAAAATATGTCACGTGTTTAGGTTTACATCCTGTTCAGCTTTTATTAATGTAAATTATGTATATATAAAGAAATACCAATGCCCATCCTTATACTATCTCGCGTTGGCCTCAGATATTTTAGGTTAAACGAACTTTGTTTGATGACCTTTGATTTGTCTATAACTTAAGTTCTGAATTAATTTTGTAGTATAATAGCTATTATCTAAAATACTATCGACATGTATTAATGGCTGCGAGGTCGATCGTTAACGGCTTTGTTTTTTATAACTGCAAATCATCTATTGAATAATATGCAAAGGTATTCGCTTTATAGCTACAAATGAACATGAATTAAAAATTTGACAGATCCATTGTTCAAGATTTTAATGAATTTATATACATTTAGTTGGAATTTACAAAGTAATGACTAAGAACTGGCAGGACCTACTTATAGGTAAATGTTTGTAAGCCAAGGTCATTTTGCAATTGGCCATCTCTGGGTAATATGATACTTTAAATACATACCTATCAACCAAATATGATATGTCAGTCAATAGGTATAGGCATGGTTGAACTTTGACTTTTCTGTAGCAACTTAGAATAATTCAACCTGCGTTATTCGTTATATACATAATTATGCAATAATGTGTCGCTCTTTTCCGTGATAATAAAGCTAATCTACGATGTCTAGTTTTCATTCTTAGCTTACAAATTATACTAGTCTTAAGATACATTGTCAACGAACTTCGAGATATTGTTATTTTGTTGTAGATTATACCTATAGTTTTGTAATCAAGTTTTAGATTACCTTGGAGCGCTGCCGAAATACAACACTTTTTGTTTAATTAGTAGACACCTATTCGCTAATTCAGCCGTGAAAAAGGAATGTTCCCGGTTGGAATGGCAAAGTGTTCAATGAAATTGTAGTAAAGGCACATGTTGTCGTTTCATCATTATACGAGCTTCGTGATTTTTGAGTTATCTAATATATCATACGTAAGACAAACGTAAAACAATAACATAATAAATTAAAAGTAAAACATATTTAAAAAAACAAGCTTTTATCTGGGACAATGAACTAAAATTTTAAAAACAAATTTTAGTAAGTATTTGGCGTGTAGGTACTTACCTATATTCTAAAAAACTTGATGCACTGAAGTATAGTAAGTACCTAGCCTGTAAAACGGTAACGGTAGTGCTTCAAGCTTTTAAGAATACTATAGGTAAGTACCTACACGCAAAAACGAGTAATATACTCAACTGTGCTACACGCCAAATACTTATTAGAATTTATTTTTAACATTTGAGTTCATTGTCCTAGATAAAAGCTTGATTTTAAAAATATGTTTTACTTTTAATTTATTTTTAACTTTTTAGTAGGTATAGGTACCGACTACCTACCTACCTACCTACCTACTACCTAAGTAATTAAGAGAAGGCGTGATGTTTTAAAATATTCTTCGGATATTTGATGTGCTTATAGGTAAAGCGCTCTCCAAGGAAAATGAATCGACTCGATGGGGTTATGTTGTTTAATCACAGAAATGCCATGGCCACTTTACAGCTCCATCATCAGATCCTGGATATCGTTTAAGTGAAAAGTGCTCCTCGAGACAAATCATTTGAGCCTAAATTCGCTGAGATTACGTTATTTTATCACACATGGAAGCCGTGGCCTCCTTCCAGCTTCATCATCAGACGCTGGATATCATCTAAGTGTAAAATTCTCTTCAAGGCGAATAAATCGAGCCCAGACTCGGTAGGGTTATGCTGTTTTAACACAGAGATGCCGTGGCCACCTTCCAGCTTTATCATCAGACCCTGGATATCATCTAGGTGTAAAGTTTTCTTCAAGACAAATCAATCGAGTCCAAACTCGATGGATTTATGTTGTTTTATCACAGAGATGCCATGGATATATTCCGTCTCCATCATCAGACCAGCTCCATGGTACCATATCATTGTATTGTCACCGAAGATACATAAATACACCAAATTTGAGTCCAATCGGACTTCGGGAAGTGAGTCTTCCAAGATTCTAACCGAACATACATAGTTACCTACATACATACATACATACATAGATTGCAAGTTAAATAAAAGCTTGTAAAAAACAAGCTTTTAGCTCAAATACGCTAGGTTTATCATGCATAGTTCAGGAGTGCCAATTGTTACCTTTCGTCTCCATCATCAGACCAGTTCCATGGTACATACGAGTATAACAAATAAATAAATAAATAACATTGAATTGTCTCCAATTTACTTATATACATTTGAGATCAATCGAATACCGGGAAGTTGGTATAATTTAATTTATAAGATTTGATTTCCTAAAGACAAAGGGACTGATGTATTTAAAATAAAATAAAAAATCTTGTAAAGGTATCATGGGATTCCTGTATAAGAGTAATATATTATGGTATGGGCAGTTAGTTATTTCCAGCATAATAAAGACATAAAGTAGCAAGCGTAGTCAATGAAGAGCAACCGGTCTTAATGGTCTGACACTTAACGATAACAATGACAAGTAGTTTGATTAATTAACTACAAATACGTTTTGAGAGCAAATTGTTAACTTTATTAATCGTTATTTTTAACCCGCTAAGCAAAAAAAAAGGATGTTATAAGTTTGACGTGTGTATCTATCTATCTATGTATATTGTATGTGTGTGTCTGTCTGTGGCATCGTAGCGCCCAACGGATTAACCGATTTGATTTAGTTTTATTTGTTTGATGTGTCTTCATCGAGAGTGTTCTTAGCTTTGTTTTATAAAAATCCGTTCAGCCGTTCAAATATTATCAGCTCTTTCTTGGTTGATGAGACTTTGATAGCAACTTTCGTAGCCCTTTGAACGCGGACTTCCTAAAAAATCCAAAATGGGGATTTTGCTCACTACTTACCCGTCACTCTGCTGCCGCCTGTTTGGCGTAGTTTTCATTAGTCTAGTATAGGTGACCATTAAACATATACAAATCAGTCGGGGGTCGTTTAAAATTTAAAATTTTAGTATTATTAGTTCATGTAATCAAACATGTTTATACTTTAAATATTTTCGTCTAATAAATTAATACTAATCATAATTACTATCTACACCACTTTATGAAAATATATACATGAAAATGATTTGCTTAAGACCATACAAACATTTAAAATTTCACCAACATCATTATTATCAGCCAACTCCTCTCCACAGCTGGACATAGGCTTCTCCTGTGGCACGCCAGTGAGCTCGATATTCAGCTATTCATTTCCTACGATTACAATTTAGTGAAAGAGCGAAAAATTGTAAATGACATTATACATAGGTATATTTAGGTAGAATTTGAAAATTCCTGAATAGAATTTGAAGCCCGGTAGCGTAATCGGGAGAACGGTAGGCTTTGATGCCAGATGTACCGAGTTCAATCCCTGCCGTGCACCAATGAATTTTTTTATCGAAAATTTTGTGTGCGCATTTTACAGTGACCCTCCGTTGAAGGAAAAACCTCGTTAAGAAACCAACAACCCCCGCATGGTGGTGGGACACTATGTAGTATCCGCCTGGCCAGCTACCACCCTCAAGTTAGAACATCTATCGCCAAACATCTAAAGTGTTCCGGCAGCTATCCTTGAGGGCCAGTTCTCATTCTAGGCCTAGCGTGCTTACCATCTTCGACCGAATCATCACTTACCAACAGGTGAGATCGTGGTGAAACGCTCGCTTATAAGATACTAGCAGCCCGTCCCGGCTTCGCACGGGTAGAACATATATGCCTACAAAATTTGCATCAGTTTGTTGCATCGAATATAAAATATGAACATATTTAACAACCATCGTCATATTTCATCCAATTTACACAAAACCTTAACGAATTATGCACCTAAACCTTCCTCATAAACACAATCATTGGAAAAAGCTATTATACATAGATCAGTCGGGGTGGCTTAAAATATTATATTATATTATTATATATATAGATGAATAATATTTTATACAATAGATCATATTATTATACTATATTGACTTCAAATTGATTGTGATCGGTGGGGATCTAGCATCAGCTATGCTAGATCCCCACCGATCACAATCAGCTTATAATAATATTTTCGTAGTAACTATGACCTAATCTGTGGTTACACTGCAAATATTTTATTAATTTTGCGATGCGTGTATGTGAAATTCGTGATATCTTCTAGAGTTTTTATTTGAATTATATACTGTAAAGGATAATTTTAATCTATAATATGTGGCCAAGCTAATTAACGTAATTATTTGGATAAGGATTAATACTATATACTTGAAAATAGCCTTGGAAGTTATGTAATATTTTTTAACAAAAAATTTAAGATTAAAATGGTTACTGTGAGTCAACCTAAAGAGATAGACATATGCTGTCGGGAACTTTTTTGTAGGTCTTATTAAGTTGTACAACTCTTGCATAAAAAATATTCTTCTATCTATTTTCAATTAAGCAGCGTTCGTCAGAAACGTGTTTTTTCGACCGTTTATTTGCCGACTTAGGTTGCAAATTAGGTCTCCACGAATGTACCTTTGATTTAAACGGGATAATATATAGCCTATTTTCATTCCAAAAGTCCATTCTATGTATTAGTGAAAGAATTTTTTAAATCGGTTCAGTAGTTTTTGAGCTTACTCGATTGATTACAAACATACAAAAATACAAAAATACAAATGTTCTCTCATTATAATATTAGTATAGATTAAACAAATGCCAAAGTACCTTGATGCTAAAAGTATTACTAAAATTATGAAACTAAAAAAAAAGAAAAAAGACATTGTGAGGTGCCAAAAAAAGCTTATCCTAGCACTTGTCTATTTACACCTGAACGCTGATTTACACATAAGACTTATGTGAATTATTTAATGATAAACTATTTATAATACTTTTGTAAATTGTTAAACACAATCCAAAATTTCATCGTAGACCCGCACCCCCCGGATTACACGTCCAGGTGCTCTGCCAATTAAGCCACGGTTTGATCCATCGATACGACGAAATTAGTGGATTGCATTTGTTAACCCAATTATGCATTGGTGGCGCCATCTATGACTACTTATTACGTAAGTTAATCATTCGGAAGTAATCATTACAGTTTTCAAATCCGACGAGAGATGTTGCACTGCGTATATCAAATATTATGTTTCTTTGAAGTGTCACATACTTTATATTTTTGTAAATTGTTAACAATTTACAAAAATATAAAGTGTGTGACACTTCAAAGCAACATAATATTTATAATACTGACTTAATATTACGCTAGTAAAATTCTAGAGGGCTTGGTTGGGCTTATTAGCTAGCAGTGCACCCTGGTGAGTAACCTACAAACTTCCGGCTCCTCAAGCTAATGAATAAATTCAAATTCAAAATTTATTTTTTACAAATAATACTTAAATTTAAAACCACCTCGAACGTAAATTAATTTGTAATATAATTACTTCATTGAGGCCATTATAATGAGCCTGAACACGACATTTCTACTGTTTGCGGTAAGGAATTGAGTATTAGGTCTATGTTACCATGTCCTTTTAATATCGTCGAGGTGCCAGGCATCATCGAGTTTCCAATTGATCAGACCTATGAAAGTTCCTCTCAGAGCCTCATCAACTTGTAAAGAGCTCAGTATCTTCAAACAGCTGAACAGATTTTCTTAAAATGAAGCCAAGAACACTCTAGATAAAAATCGGTCAATCCGTTTGGGAACCACGATGCCACAGATAGAAACTCACATCACAGCTACATAGATACACACGTCAAACTTATAACACGCCTCTTTTTGTGTCGGGGTTAAAAATAAGGGACAAACAAATGTAACATTAAAATGTTACATTTGTTTGTCCCTTATTTTTAACCAGCGACCTGATACCCTATATATTACATATCTACTTGTCGCTGTTTTAACCCTTATTTACATACTGTCATATTCAATAACCGTGACTAATCTAGGACAGTGTCACGCCCTAAAAAAGGGGTTAAACAAGCTACCTTTTGCAATTAAACGCTAGTTTAAGCTGTACTAAGTTGGTTGTAGGCCATGCGGGCCGCATGATGATCACTATCGAGTGTGCTGTACAAAACGTTTGCATATAGTTCATTAGAGTAGTACATCTCTCTCGCCTTTTATCTCACAAATTATAGCTTAGTGTAGGATGATTTACTTTTGAATAACGGTAACTTATTGTATAACATGATAATCTTGTAATTCGTTAAGTTTATTTTATTTATTGTTCCGTTGGTCCCAACGGGAATTTTAGGGTTCCGTAGCCAAATGGCATAAAAACGGAACCCTTATAGATGCGTCACGTCTGTCTGTCTATCTGTCTGTCCGTCCGAAAGATTCATTCCGAAAAATATAACATAACGTTACTACTATGACATAGGATTACGATACTGTATACATATTACATAATAATAACGTGTGGTACAAAACACTAAGCTGAAGCAAAGCATTAAATGCTAAGGTCAGTCGCGGAATCTGACTGCATAGCATCACGATGGAGGAGTGAGGATCGTACCCTACAACCGAATCGGTCAAACAATGAGCCTTAGTGCAACATTTAACTAACGGTAATGATGTATTCGGCATAGTTTAAGATTTTATTATTACACTAGCTAGACCCCGCGGCTTCGCCCGCGTTATACAGTATCCAATGACCGAATACTGGCTATCGGTGTAAAACTTTAGCCAAAGCGGTCGAGCCGTTTAACCGTCAAGACCTCCCAAATAAAACAAACAACTATGCAAACTGAATTTTGTATTTATAATGTTGGTGTTGATACGAGATTCATCCCACGGCTTTGCTTTGTATTTAAGTATTTTAGGTTAGAAGGTCTGTTTAGTAGTTGTGGCGTGAAGGAGAAACAAGCATCCGTCCTCGCAAATATTCGCATTTATAATTATTGTAGGATTATGGTGAGCCTTAATTAGACCAGTGTACAGGACAACCACCTTTCTCCTCTTCTTTAATTTACGACTTCGGTCCCTAGTAAGCCAATGTTTCGCGTGTGGGTCGTCTCAACACCTCCGTCGAAGTCTGCCGCGGAGTCAGTGGACGCCTTGGCCCAGCGTTTGCTTGGCAATTGGCATGCAGCTAACATGCCGTCTTTAAGATTTTATAGTCCATAATTAAGATAGTTTAAAAACTAATACAGCCGACTTCCATGCCCCGCGAGTCAATTTCAGTAGCAAGTTTGAGAGGTTTATCGTCAAATCTCTGGAGATACTTATCACATCTCGATGAAATTATAATAGGACCACCTCGGAATCGTACCCTACCGATTACAAAAAGACGCATTCTTTTTGTAATCGGTAGACGACATCGGTTCACGATTGACGGAGTAATCGTGTAACATACACACAAAAAAAAAAACATACAGACGAATTGAGAACCTCCTTCTTTTTGGAAGTCGGTTGAAAATACAACAGAAGTAATATTTGCAGACTTTTAGGGAACTGAACTGTAGTGTTACAAAAGTACAAAGTACAAGCTCTGTATTTACTAAAGCGTAAATGTAGCTGTATTACTTTTTCTTATCATGTCCAAATTATTTAGGTAATCTTATTCAGTAAGTAATGTTCTCGATCATACTTTACAAAATGGTAAGTATAATATTTACTTTTGTATGTCTAAGTTTAGAACATAAAAACTATTATCACTTTCATGTTAAGCCCTTTTCTTTGATACCAAATACGACACCATTAACATATATTTTAGAACTTTACATACAAATGTTACAAAGTTTAATATAGATTTGATATTAGATGAAATTTAGTATCTTGAACTACTTTCTTCGTTTTATTATTAATTACCATATTCCTCGTAAAATATTTTATTCCATACGTTTGAACGGAAACTAAACGAGTTTTCATTTGTTATATCTACTTAATTACGCATCGCCGTGAGACTTTTTAAATGTTAAACGAAACAGACCTTTAATTATCATACTTACAGCAAAGTAATAAATAATAATTTATTGAATTAAATTACAACATATCAATGTTATGGAGCATCCATAAAGATACATTTTGTATAAATCTCGGCACAATATAAAATGTCAGAAATAAAGTTCACGCTAAGAGTCAATAAACAAGAGCGGATTTTATCTGATTACAAATATCTATTTAATGAATCTTCTAAGGTCAGAGCGAAGATTAATCTTTTAAACCAGTTGGGTATAATTTTTGGTGTATTGCGTAATGATGAGATAGATGATCAGCGTGCAATCGCGTGGGTTCCTACCCGCCTTATTCGATGAAATAACCTGACACTAGTGACACCTATAAAAACCAAGGACGGGTATTACGAATACCACAATCGATCCACCATTGATTTATTGCCGTTTAGCTGCTGACCGGCCGATCCCAGCCAATTTTAGATTCTTGGGCGACATGTCCCCATCCACTAAGATAATTTGAGAAACCTTATATGTAAGTTTATGGTCGCATCTCATTTGCATTTGGTCTGTGATCGTAAATTAGTTAAATTTAATCCGTCTTCAAACCACAATATGTAAACAGGTTGCTGCAAACGGTGATGTCCAATTTATTTAAGGATTATTTATGCCAAGGGCTTACTTATTGAGATTATGATTTTGTCTGATTTTACAAGTGGCTAAGTACAAGTCGGACTCGCACACGTAGGGTTCCGATTGAACAAAATTTGCCGGTAAAATACGTTTTTTGCAAGGGGAGACCCCGTTTTATAATTTCATTTACTTTTTTACCAAATTCCCAAAAAAAGAAGAGGTTCTCAATTCGTCTGTATGTTTTTTTTGTGTGTATGTTACGCGATTACTTCGTCAATTGTGAACGGATCCGAATGATTCTTTTTTTAATGGGTAGGGTACGTTCCGAGATTCGTTAAAATTACAATGGGGCCACCATTGTAATTTTAACGAGATTCGGCCGAGCCGTTTTTTAAATATCAACATTTGTATTACGATGCATTTACTTATCTCGACGGTTTACTACTTACGAGTACTACTGGTACAGATTAGATAATAGTTACTACGTCTACTGGCTACTTTGACTAGCGCGACGTTTGAAGTCGGTTCTTTTAGTTTTTTAAACGATCTTAAATTATTATTGTTTGATGTTATAGCAACTATTTATAATAGGTACACACTACGAGAGAAATCTTGATATATTAAGGTTTGTAATATGGAGCATAAAACGCCTGAAAGTTTTTTCAGGCGTTTTATGCTCCATATTACAAGAAACGTGTTTACGTTTCTTGTACATTTCCCTTTAATATATTGTTTTATTTTTCTAAAGTTCTTTTGGTACTTTTTGGGTACGGAACCCTAAAAATAATAATTACACGAATTAAAAACATGTTTACTGCCAACTCATACGAATACTAAAAAATATACGTCTTGTATAATATCTGGACAATATTGCGGAACATACTTGGGGTACTTTTGAATATTCCTTGACCCATCATGTATCATATGATTCGTATTAGGTAGCTGTATTTACCCACGACGGAACGGAGACCGTATATGTGTTTGGGGTGAGAGGATGTTTTTTTGTTGGTTTGTGTGTGCAAATCCATTCTGCCATTTTACTCCAAAACTACTAGTCCGATACTGGTAGTAGATAGATACTATGTACCTACATTTATCTACCTACTTACTATTACTACATACGTAGTATCTGTCGACTTGGCTGGCACCGACTTCATATAGATAAGTGGGTAGCACTTAGAATAATTATATTAAGTAATGTATTTTTCGCTTTTGAGTGTCTGCTTGTGGTTAGGAAGTCGGTTTTATTTTTTTTTTTAAATAATGTATGTCATCATCCGCTGGAAAGGATTCCTCGCCTTTGAGATTTTGTATTTTACCCGACTACGGCAGAGCAAAAGGAGGGATATGTTTTTGACCGGTATATATGTATGTGGGTATGTATGTATGTATGTTTGTATGTATGATCATCTGTTCCCTCATAACTTCTTAACTACTTATCATAATTTAATAAATGAGGTGTCGTTGTACGCATCTTATTTGTCTGCTAGTTATTGGCTATGTGATGTCACAACAAATTGAATGTGGCGCCCTCTAGGGGCACGAAGTCGAGGAATAAAAAAAAATTTAATCCCACCTCATCGTGTGTGGTATCGTTGAATAGGGATTTTAAAATGAAGGTAGGGTTTGCTACATCATATTTTTGTCAAGCATAGTATTTGTGAGACATATCCCGTCGAAGTCAAGAAAACCAATTTTTACCCCCATTCGGCGTCGCAAAGAAGCAATAGGGAGGGTTATGTGTTTGTTGATCGCCATGTATCGATGAAAGTATGTTAACATGTATGCATGTATACCTTTATGCAAAAACCCAAAATGCCTTAAATAAAATTTAAGTTCAAAAACTAAAACTAGAATATGTATAAAATACAATAAAATATTTATTACAAGTAAGTTGTTTATATAATACACGATATATATTGAATAGTTTGTACATAGCGATCTCAAATGAGAATATTTTATTGTTTCATTCTTTTTAGAGCGTAATTTTTCAGTAGTCGGGTTTTAGTTTTTAACTTAATTTTTATTTCAAATGTTATGTTTTTTTGAATAGTTACACACTTTATTTTTTGGTAAATTGTTAAACACAATTCAAAATTTCCTCGTATCGACGGGACTTGAACCCGAAACCTCCTGGATAACATGTCCAAGTGCTCTGCCAATTAAGCCACAGTTCGATTTATCAATACGACAAAATTAGTGGATTGCATTTTTTAACCCAATTATGTATTGGTGGCGCCATCTATGACTACTTATTTCGAAAGTTAATCATGTTATCCAAGAGGTTGTGGGTTCAAATCTCGTCGGTACGATGAAATTTTGGATTGTGTTTAACAATTTCTCAAATGTTTGCAGTGAAACCTTTGAAGCTGAATAAAAACAACTACCTTTTGACAGATTTTACATAGTTTTCCACTTATTCTGGCTCCCAGATTGGTCTAAATTTAGTGAAGTGTAGTAACCACTAGAGGCGCTGTACGATTTTTAATACAAAATTTGTTCGAAATACGGAGTTTGGTACCCTGAGTTACCTACCCTGAGTACGAGTGTTCATAACACTCGTACTCAGGGTAGGTAAAGGCCAACAAGCATAAAGTCTACCACTACAAAAAAAAAGGTTTCTTTAATTAATTATTTTTGTTCCTTTATTATTAATAGTATTGGTCTGGTTATTACCAGACCACTGTAGTTATTTTATCTATCTATTACCGTGCCACTATCTCAACTGAAAAAATACACACCGACCGACATTTCAATAACATGTCCAAACCGGTACGGTATCGGCACGGTGTACCGTGAATCAAGTCTAAACCATCAATATTCTTCCATTTAGTTGCAATAAATATACATAGCTATAAAGAAATTAGAGCACAACAATGGTGACATTGCCGAAGATTTAACATTTCCTTAATAAAAAAATCCGAATAACTTAAATTCTGACGATCGACTAAATTTCAATTTATGAATTCCATAATCAATATTCAATAATATTCATGGGCTGTGTTTTTGGAGATCCGCCACATAATATAAATAAAATGTAATAAAAAACTAATTTATATACGATTTTGTTTCACTCGTGAAATATTGACCTATTATGGCAGTGTAAAAGCACTCTTTGTTTTTCTTCACACCACCAACTCCCTTTTAGGTCATCAGAAAATCTTAACACTTTCCATCCCTATAATCATTTTGCACCAGTAAAAAGCTTCATTTTCTTGAGTGACGTCTTGAGTCTATCAAAGTGGGTAGGAATTTGCTAGTACTTAATAAATTTGGGGTTAATAATTATCATCATCGGTCCATTATCACAAGTCAGATTATTCCATTCAATTCGATTGAAATTTAATCTGTGTTTATTTTTCTCGCAACACGAATAACAACCCCAGATAATACGAGTAAAACTTAACAATTCTACTGTTGTCTTCTAATTCCAATTAAGCACCATTTTATTAACCGACTTCAAAAAAGGAGGAGGTTATATGTTCGACGTGTATTTATTTTAACGCCACGGGTGGTGCATTACTGATGCAATTAAAAAAATATAAAACTGCTACCTGGTAGTTTTCCAGATTTGATTGTGATGGTACTTTAATGTAATAGTTTTAGTGTGTGCCGTAAAATTATCAAATAATACAAATATTGTATATTTTTCGGTACGTAATTTATTTACACTTTCACATAAATATAACTATAAGTTAGCGTTTGACATTCATTATTATATCACATTTTGTTTTTTAATATGTAAATGAACTATATAATTGACTAATGTAGTATTTGTTTTTTACGGGGCGGTGAATCATTATTTTGATTTTTATTTAGGCTTTCCGAGAGGCGATATATGCGAGGGCACGGGCGATCTGAGGAGGGATTTCAGGACCCACTGGGAGGACGTTGCCCTGAAAAAAAATTAATGAATTGTAAGTTGATGTCCACTTGCAACGTTAAATGTCAAATGTTGTTACCGGAGATGAGAAAATCGCGCGTCGAAAAAAAAAATTATCTAAATATTTAATTTAATAAATATTTATATCTTCATCAGATTAACCTTCCTTCAATCAGTTTTTGGAATGTGTAAACAAACTACACAATTCATAAACTGATTGAAGGAGGGTGAATTTGATGAAAATATTAATAACATTTTTTTATATACAAGGTGAATTTTTCTAATGGGCTTGGATGGCCAAATCCGAAACTACGAAGAAATAGCGAAAAATACTCAAAGGAGTCTCGGGTCCAATTTTGATGAAAACTTTTACTGCATCCTTGGATTTTTGAAAAATCAATATTTTGATTCAGGAATCGAACCCGTTAATTTAAAAAAAGCACCCTTTAGTATTACAATTTACACCATTCGGTAGTGTCGCTAATTGTGAAGTAATGACATACGGCATGTATATGTTATATATTTTCATGCACAATATCATGTTTGACATTGGTGATATAAGATATTGATTCATTAACACAATTAATGTTTCTCTACAAATTAGTGGCCATTAATAAATGGGTTATAAATATGGGTACTTACGCTGGGTTGGAAACCGTTCTCGTCAGCGATGTAGGAAATGGAAACAGGGACGCCTTCGGGCGAGGTGTAAGAGAAGCTTCCTTGGGCTACGTCGGCAATCACTGGGGGGTTTCCACCGAAGTTACGGGGGGAACCTTGCTCTTGAGCAGCGATACCGTTGTTAGTCTCGTAGCTGAAAATTATAACTTTAGTTAGCTACACAAACAAGAATGCCACCTTATATTTGTGGTTAAGGATATTTATTTCTCAAATAAAATTCACTTTATATGGAAATTACAATATTGTTTTAAGTTAGTTTACAGCCAGGACTCCGATGTAAGTACCTACTCTAAGTTTAATCTTTTTTTTTTGTGTAACAGCTATTAAACTACATACTATTTATTGCAGTATCAAAACGTAGTCCGAAATTTTATACAAAAATACGTATGGTCTTTTGAGCCTTGGATAAATATTTAACAAACTAGCCAACCCGACAAATATTTCTGGAGATCATACAAGAATTTATCTATTATGAAGTTGTTTAGTAGATAAAACCATTTGACGATCGACGATATAGCACGTTTGCCTAGAAGATACCTGCTCGCTCGCGATTTGAAGACTGGTGGATTCTACTTAGCAGGAAAAGACTGATTGGTAGGGAATTCCATTTCTTAGCTTTGCGTATGATTAATGTAGAAGTGTGATGAATTTTGAAGAGAAATTAAATTGGTATAGGTTTTTTTACTTACAAGTAATTGTAGCTGCCGTCGGGTTGGATTTCATTGCCATACCTGACAACGTCAGAATTGGCTTCGTCGGAGCTGTACGGTTTGCGGGGAGTGGCAAAAGTGGAAGGGATGGGAGCAAACGAGGCGGGAGCCGGGGTAGATGACACGTAGGGACGGAAGGTTGTCGGTTTGTAGCGGTTAAATGGGTTGTTTTGTGGAGGTTTGTACGGTTGGTAATAAGCATTCTTATTAAGTTGATTAGCATTTCCAAACGGGAAGGGGTTGTACTGAGCGCTGGTCGCAGCCACAACGGCCAATACGAGAATCTAAAATCACAAAAATATACACTTATTAAATACCTACTTTTATTTTAAATATTCGCAGAATATTTCACGTATTTAATTTACTTACTGCGAATTTCATTTTTAAAATTGTAAGATTGCCTAGCTCCGTTGGTCTAGTTTGAATGCGGATAAAAATTCCGAGCAAGCTTATATATCACTGTAGGTACCACTCATAGTAGACGCCGAATTGCAATAACATTTGAATAATTTGACGAGAGACAAGTTTTTATTTACTTAAACTATACATCCTATGGTCTTAGAGCTTCTTGAGGCCATCATGAACTTAAAAGGACTTAAAATTACGATTTACTATAACACTTTTTAGGACAAAAAAGGAGGACGTTTCTCAATTCGACCGTAGGTAGGTATGTATATATATTTTGTTTATGTTTGTTCGCGGATTACTTCGTCGTTTATGAACCAATTTTTATTTTTATTTTTTTGTTGGAAAGAAGTTATTTCAAGTGTGGTACCATGGTAGTTTCATCTAGTATGATTAGTATCTCCAGAGATATAGAGATAAACACCTCAAACTTGACACTGAAAATTGGCATTTGAAGTCGGTTCTCTTAGTTTTTTAAACGATCTTATTATTGTAATTTTATGTTTTAAATATATATAGTAAATTTACGTCAAATTGCGTGAGAATGTCACATTATTAATGTAAATGTATTAAAAACGGCTCGACCGATTTCACTAAAATATAATGATAAAATATATGTATGATGAACAGCTTTATTTGCTTAAATGTTTGTAATAACAGAAAATATTTTATTACATTGACAGGTTATCAAATTAGTTTTTAATACTGCAGCTTTTTATAAAATACAATATCATAACAAATAAATAATTTAAAAAAAAAACCGACTTCATAACCACAAACAGGCACTCAAAAGCGAAAAATAAATTACTTAATAAAATTATTATAATCGCTACCCACTTATCTATTTGAAGTCGGTGCCAGCCAAGTCTATTGGATAGTAGATAGATACTATGTATGTAGTAGTAGTAAGTAGGTAGATACATGTAGGTAGCTACTATCTACTACCTATTAGACTTGGCTGGCACCGACTTCAAATAGATAAGTGGGTAGCGCTTATAATAATTATATTAACTAATTTATTTTTCGCTTTTGAGTGCCTGTTTGTGGTTATAAAGACGGTTTTTTTTTTGAAAAATAATTTATTTTACCCTTTTTAGTGCAAAACAAGTTTTAGTTAAATTACATGTATTTATCACACACGATAATTAATTGTCTATTTTATCACAATAATTCCAAATACTTTTATAACACGGACTAGATGTATTCCAAAATGAATATTAAAAAGTATTATTTGCGATTATTAACATTAATTGCCGCCGCATGGCCGACAGATACTACTGAATCACTCTACTACATTATAAGAGTTGGACTTCCTACATTCTGGATACTCGAATTATGAAAGCACTGTGTAGCCAACCTAACAACGGAAAGTATTATTTCCGCAGTAACTAATATATAATCTGTGGTATTATGCTTATTTTTTTTTTTGCAGTGTTGGTTGGTACAAAGTACGTTCATAATTCTGAGTTATTTAATTATGTATGCAGTGTCGCGGGACTGATATGGCCGCCATCTTCGCCAAACGTCATGTCATGTCAAAAAAATATTAACTAACTTTGCACCATAACAAGACTTTGCCCGGTAGAACATTCCTGTGAAGGCAAATTAATTCTCCCGCCTTTGTTTCTATCTCGCTCACAGTTACCGTAAGAATATCTGTCAAAAACCAAAATCAACGTGAAGAAAGATGTAAAAACATTATTCAAGGTTATATTTTTAGGGTTCCGTACCTCAAAAGGTAAAAAAAAGGTACCCTTATAAGATCACTTTCTTGTCCGTCTGTCTGTCTATCTGTCAGTCTGTCTGTCTGTCCGTCTGTCTGTCCGTCTGTCCGTGTGTCACCACCGATTTTCTCAGAAACGGGTGGACCTAAGTCTTGCATACAAGTTGAAATTTATACCAGATACAGAAGTCTATAGTCCCTATTAGGTGTATAAAAATCAAGGTCCTGAGTCAACACGATAAAAATATATGGGCAAATTTAGATTTTCGCGAAAACTTGTAAGAATCAAAATTTACCTTAATTTTCAACTTTTTTTATTTTTCTAAATTTTTCCTTTTCTTGTGCTGTAAGACCTTGCTTTTGACCAAAAGCAAGTTCTTACAACACAAATGAATCCCCATACATACATAGTAGACGCCAATCAAGGTAGGCCTCTGACTTATATGGGCGCTCATACGATTTAGAGGTCTAGCCTAATTGGTACCAACCAACGTTGGTACGGAAGCCTCGGTGGGCGAGTCCAACTCGACATTGCCGGTCTTTATTTAATCTTCAAAAGTATATGCAATAGCAACCTCCATTGTGTATAATGTTCTTGGGACTCTTCTTCTAAAACCAGTACATTCTCCTATGTTTGAGGTATTTATCTCCATATCTCTGGAAATACTAATCAGATCTCGATAAAATTAAAATGGGACCACCTCGGAAACGTACCGTACCTATTAAAAGAAGAATCATTTGAATCCGGTCACAACTGACGGAGTAATCGCGTAACATACACACAAAAAAAAACATACAGACGAATTTAGAACCTCCTCCTTTTTTGTGAAGTCAGTTAAAAATAAAGAAATTTGTGCACCTTCATAACTAATAATTGACAACTCAAACACGATAGAAGATCCAAATAAAATTTGTGAACATTTTAATTTATTTTTTTTCTACTGTAGTAGGTACACAGTTAACTAATAATATACCAAAAACATATCAACATAATATTTTTTACACTATGACATACAAAAGTATGAACACCAAACCAAACACATAAATAAACGAGTTGCGTCCTTGTTCGAGTGATGAAGTAAGCAAAATTATAAAAATATCTAGATTCAAACACTAGCACTGGTCTCGACGGCATAACTACGAAAGCTGTGAAATGTGTATCTGACATTAATGTTCTAGAACTGACCCATTAAACACATGTATTAGTAAGGGGATTTTCCCGGACAGCTTAAAAATAGCTAAAGTTACCCCAATATTTAAATCAGGCTCTAAAACTGATTCGGGAAATTACAGACCAATATCGGTTTTACCCGTTATATAGAAAATTTTCGAGAAGGTCCTATGTAATAATAGGCTTGAATAACATCTATCGACAATAAATTATTTATTTGAACACAGAATGGGTTTCGGCCTAAGTCACACCCCGGACACTCGCTAAATCTCCATACAAACTAGCGTTTTAACGACCGACACTGTGACACCGACACAGACACTACACACGGGTCGTTTTTCTACACGTGCATTTGTGTGCGTGATATCTAAGGTTGTCGCCCGTAATCACCGTATCACAGATTATATAATAGTTACTTCGTACATACGTACTACGTACTGACCGTATGAATATTTTTTTTTACACTTACCCAAAAAGCTTTTGACACTAAAATATTAGTCGCTATTTCGTAAACCATCATCTCCAGGTCCAGTCGACTTGCATAGAACAAACTGCACCACAGTAACTATTTTTTATTCTGTGTTGGGCGGCCAGCCAGAGCTGTACAAAACAATGTCGTGTGTCTTGCTCGCACGTTAGAGCGACATCAAGTAATGAGAATATAAATACTACGTACCTACATCAAGTTCCCAATTGCTGTGTTATAAAAATGTTTAAACGTGAAAGTTTTTTTAAATATTTTACAAATTAAGCGTTATTTACGTACGAGTATATATATTTCATTTATGAAAATGAATTCTAAAATACGAATATATAGGTAGGTATACTAATATAATTAAGTGTTTATTATATACCTACGTAATAAGAACCTACGTAAATTTGAACCTCCAGTGTCTACTGGTCCCAACATAAATGTATGAAGTTGATGTTCTTCTCTCCGTGAGTAGTAATTGTTCTATAGTCGTACGCGTGTGGCGACCTTGCTCAGCGCAGCTCCTCGACAGCTCCAGAGCGGTGGCGGAGTGAGGAAGCCCGGAATTGGTGGGGGGAACAGAGTGTCCGTTCTATACGTAGTATTATTATCTTTTCTATGCCTAAGTCAAACACACTATCTGCCACAAATTAAAAATTATATCGATGAAAAATGTTATTGTTTAGGAATATTTATCGACTGAAAAAAAGCTTTTGACACAGTCTGTCATAAAGTACTAATTGACAAGCTCGAAGACCTAGGTATAACGGGCACAGCCCTCCAGTTTTTCATTTCCTACCTATCTAATAGATATCAAGTGGTAAAGATAGGAAACCACGAAAGTGACCGCCAAAAAATCGTTTGTGGGATACCCCAAGGATCAGCTATAGGATCTTTAATGTTTTTAACGAATGTCAATAACGTCAGTAAGATAGGATTGACCGGACATATAACTTTGTATGCCGACGACACTTGCCTCTTCTACTTCCGACGTAACCTACCTGATCTCATTAGTTAAGCGCAGTGCAATCTTCATAAATTTAATATCTGGTGTCAAAGCAACTTACTCACTATAATGATATTAAAAGCCAAAAGTAAAAAAATGCCGCCATACACACCACTTACTTTTAATGGTACTATAATCCATCGCTCACACCAAGAAAAATATCTCGGTCTGAAACTGGACGATAAACTTGACTGGCGAGCTCATATAGATCACGTGAGGTCGAAGGTCACATCTGTGACAGGAGCCGTGCGACGTGCAGTCGGATGTATACCGTGGAAAGTCCGAATGACAATATATAACTCGCTTGTCAAGTCACATTTAGAGTATCTGATTGAAGTGTTGGGAAGTGCGGCAAACACTAACCTTAAAAGTCTTCAGATCGCTCAAAACAAATCCATAAAAACACTTTTTAACTATGAATATTTGACGAACACCGCTACTATCTAATACTATAAGAATCTTTGTCTTGACATACTGACTCACTGACTGACTGACTGCCTGACTGACTGACAGACAACGCACAGCCTAAACCGCTGGTCGTAGAGACTTAAAATTTGGAGGGTATATTTGTCTTAGTACGTAAGGGTGTGTACTAAAAAAGGATTTTCCAAAATTCACCCCGTAAGGGGATGAAATGGGGTTCAAAGTTTGTAAGGAGAAACAAGATTAGATCGTCTTTTATATTCGAAACTTAACACAAGTACTTATGTTAGTAAATACGTGTTTCAGGCTCTTTCGAAATTCCACCCCTAAAAGAGTGAAATGCGGTAACAAAGTCTGAAAATCAATATTGTTTCGGATTGCGCTGAAATTTGGCATGCAGATAGTTATTAATTACGACGTTAGTTCCCTCTGAGAAAGGTTTTCCAAAATTCATCCCTGACGGGGATGAAATGAGGGTTCAAAGTTTGTATGGAGAAACAAGAATAGATAGTCTTGTATATTCGAAACTTCACACAAGTAGTTTAGTAAATAAATAAGTAAATACGTGTTTCAGGCTTTTTGAATTTCTATTCCTAAAAGAGTGAAGTGGGGTAACAAAGTCTGAAACCAATATTGTTTCGGATTGCTCTGATATTTGGCATCCAGATAGTAATTTTGACGTAGGTATCCGCTAAGAAAGGATTTTTCAAAATTCACTCTTCAAGGGATGAAGCGGGGGTTCAAAGTTTGGATAGTCATTTTATTCAACATTTCGCACGAGTACTTCTGTAAATAAATAAGTAAATACGAGTTTTAGACTTTTGGATTGCGCTCTTTTGGGTTTTTCAGGTTTTATAAATATGAATCCTGATTTGTCTTAGTCACGCGATAACATGAAAACAAGCGAACCGATTTGGCTAATTCTTATTTTAAAGTTTTAAGTATAAAAAAGGATTTTTTATCGCGGGCGAAGCCACGGGGGACTTCTAGTCTATAATAAAACCAAACTATTCAATTAAGAACAACTATATATATATATATATATATATATATATATATATATATATATATATATAGTATATATATATATATATTTTTATATATATATATATATATATATATATATATATATATATATATATATATAAATATACAACTTGTCTTTTAATACAAAAAATTCTAACACATAAAATCCACACACAAATCACATTTACTAAAAGAACATTTAAACACAGCCTTAGAAATACCAACAAAATAACTTTACGGTCTGCAAGGACGCAATACGGCAGAAAAAATATTACGTTTGAGGGTGCACAACTTTATAATAAACTACCTAACGACCTTAAAGAAAATGAAAGTATTATGATATTTAAATCTAAATTAAAAAAATAGATATATGCAAACATCAAAATCTTACTCCGGAACTTTGAATATTAAATAAAGTTATAGAAATTAGGTATAAATTAGTATGTAAGCTCATTATAAGCAAATTGTTCAATTTTTTATGAGTAAATAAAATTTCTTTGAACCTAAATTAGACTGTAAAAAAAATCTAAGAAACCGACTTTATAATCTGCACATGCCGCGCGAGTCCATGTTTAGTGGCAAGGTTGAGCTTTTTTTATCTCCATATCTTTGAAAGTATAATATACAGGATGTCAGGTGTCATATCATCATCATCATCATTATCAGCCGGTGTCAGTCCACTGCTGGACGTAGGCCTCTCCCAACGTGCGCCACTGAGCCCGATCTTCGGCTCTTATTTTCCAGTCACTGCCCACCGCTTTGCGTATGTCGTCGCTCCACCTGGTCGCAGGAAGTCCTACGCTACGTTTGCCGATTCGCGGTCTCCACTTAAGGACAAGTCTACCCCAGCGGTTATCAGTCCTGTGGCAGATATAACCAGCCCACTGCCACTTCAGCTTACTAATCCGTTGCGCTATGTCGATAACTTTAGTTCTCTGGCGAATTACTTCGTTCCGGATTCGATCCCGCAGAGAAACACCAAGCATAGCTCTCTGCATAGCTCGCTGAGCGACTTTAAATTGGTGGACCAATCGAACTGTGAGTGTCTATGTCTCGGCTCCGTATGTCATCACAGGTAGGACGCACTGGTTAAAGACTTTTGTCTTTAAACACTGCGGTATAGGCGAAGAGAAGACTCGACGGAGTTTTCCGAATGCTGCCCAGCCCAGCTGAATTCTTCTCTGGATTTCCTTCTCGAAGTTGTGTTTGCCAGTTGGAGCGTTTACCCTAGGTAAACATACTGCGTTACAACTTCGAGTGGGATGCCATCTACGGCAATCGGTTCCGGAACTACGTGCTCGTTGTACATGACTTTGGTTTTATCCAAATTCATCCGGAGACCAATGCAACGAGAAGAATCAGCTAGGCCATTCAACGTCCTTGTAGGTCCTGCACCGTCTCTGCCAAAATGACGATGTCATCTGCGAATCGTAAGGTGTACTTGCCGTTGATGTTGATGCCAGAATCTTTCCAGTCCAGCGTCTTAAACATATCCTCCAAGGCATTAGTGAACAGTTTCGGGGATATGACGTCCCCCTGTCTCACTCCTCGACGCAGTTGGACATGTTCAGTTCGCTGGTTCTGTGCTTGTACAGTCATCGTCGCGGCATTATATAGACATCTCATCACTTCGATATATCGCCAGTCGACTTGGCAACGCTGCAAGGACTCCAAAACGGAGCAGGTTTCGATTGAGTCGCAGGCCTTCTCATAGTCCACGAATGCTAAGCACAGGGGCCGATTGTACTCTTCGGTCTTCTGTACAATCTGCCGCACTGTGTGGATGTGCTCTATGGTGCCGTAACCGCCTCAAAACCCAGCCTGTTCCGGAGGTTGGAACTCATCGAGTCTCCGCGCTAGACGGTTCGTGATGACCCTTGAAAACACTTTGTAGACATGGCTCAGAAGCGAAATCGGGCGGTAGATTTTCAAGAGGGTTTTGTCTCCTTTTTTGAAAAACAAAACCACTATGCTTCTGTTCCATGCCTGTGGAGTTCTCCCAGTAAAAAAAACGGAATTGAAGAGCTGTTGAAGCTGTTGAACTGCTGGAGCTCCTCCGGCTTTAAGAAGCTCTGTTGTGATTCCGTCTTCTCCTGGGGCTTTTCCATTTTTGAGCTGTATAAGGGCCATCACGATCTCGTCTCGGCTAATTTCGGACAGATCTTCAGTGAAATGGCGGGTTAAGGTGGCTCTGGAATCCTCAGTATCGGGTACTGGCCTTGAAGCATGCGATGCGTAGAGCTTGCCGTAGAAGTCTTCAACCTCCGACAGAATCTCCGACTTGGATGCGACGACGTTCCCCGTTGACGTTGTCAGCTTTGTGAGGTGGCTTCTACCCAGAGGCTGGACAAACACTTTTGACCCCCGATTCTGCTCAATTGATTCTTTAATCAAGATGTCATGTGGTCTATAAGAAAACCATCGAGGGAGAAGCCTAAAGTGCCCCGAAAACGGTCAATCACAATTGACAATTTTTATTTTATTGATAGACCAATTGAACGTCTACAGAGACAATTGAAGCCATTGTCATTCGCAACTACGTGATTGAAGGCAATTGATAGAAATTTCATAGACTTAATATAAAATGGTGCACTGCAGATGTTTTGACAAATTTAATTTAATCCGTATGCTTTAACAATAAGGTTGTAATTGCTTTAGAATAGAATAACTCTTTATTGAACACCATTCAGAAAACATTAAAAAACTTAAGTTAACATTCACAAATAAGTGTTACAAAAGGCGGTCTTATCGCTGAGAGCGATCTCTTCCAGACAACGTTTGGGTTATGAGGATTTGTTTAATGAACATGGCGGGGTAGATATGGTGTTAAATACCTAAACTAAAATAAATAAGTAAATACATAAACACTACACTGCAAATACATATAATATATGTATAATACATAAATAATATATTTATCAATAAAAAATACATAACTATACTAATATTATAAAGAGAGAACATTTGTATTTTTTACCCGACTGCGCGACGCAAAGGAGAGGTAATGTGTTTATCAGTCTATATATGTATGTATGTATGTATGTATGTATGTTTGTTCCTTTGTGGCACACTAGAGACCAAACGCGTGGGCCGATTTTGATAATTGGCACGTCAATAGATTCGCCATGCTAGCGCGAGTGTCAACGAAAGCATAAAAAATTGAAAAATTCAAAATGGCGGATTTCCCCATTCGTTAAGCCATTAATGTGTCCCGACTGTTAAAGTCTCTATATTCCATATAACAATGTATATGAGTGTATCGACCTGGAAATAATTTAAATGGTATAGTTTTTTGATATCCCTAAACAGAAGTCTACACTACTATACTTACTTGTTTTTTTTCTTTTCAGTTTGTTTTTTAACACTTCACTTTTTGCGCAGTCGGGTTTTTTGATTTTTTAATTTAATGTTTTATGTATGTTTGTAATGTTTTGGCTCAAAAACTACTGGACCGATTTAAAAAATTCTTTCACTTATATATAGAATGGACTTTCGAAATGAAAATAGGATATAAATTATCCCGTTTAAATCAAAGGTACATTCGTGGAGACCTAATTTGCAACCTTAATCGACTAAACAACGGTCGAAAAAACACGTTTCTTACGAACGCTGCTCAATGGAAAATAGATGGAAGAATATTTTCTATGGAAGAGTTGTACAACTTAATAAGACCTACGAAAAAATCCGCAGCAGCATATGTCTATCTCTTAAGGTTGACTCACAGTAACCATTTCAATCTTTAATTTTTTGTTAAAAAATATTACATAACTTCCAAGGCTATTTTCAAGTATATAGTATTAATCCTTATCCAAATAATTAAGTTAATTAGCTTGGCCACATATTATAGATTAAAATTGTCCTTTACAGTATATAATTCAAATGAAAACTCTAGAAGATATCACGGATTTCACATACACGCATCGCAAAATTAATAAAATATCTGCAGTGAAACCACAGATTAGGTAATATTTACTACGAAAATATTATTATAAGCTTAGCGATGCTGTAGATCCCCACCGATCACAATCAATTTTAAGTCAATATAGTACAATAATATATGTTTACTGTATAAAATTCTATTGTATAATATAGTTATGATCTATATATAAACCACCCCGACTGATATATGTATAATCTTTTCAATAAAAGCATTCCAATGACTCTAAACACGACATTTAAAATCTGAGCTGTAAGTTGGTGTAGATTTGAGTATTCTGTAGAGTACAGGAGATGTCCCAGCATCAGTTCAATGCTTCCATGTTCTTACAATATCGTTGAAGAAGAAGATTTTCGAATTGATCAGACCTATGAAAGTTGATTTCATAGCGCAATTAACTAGAAAAAAGCTCATAGTTTTATAACAATTGAACGAATTTTCATGAATCAAAGCTAAGAACACTCTCGATGAAGACATCTATCAAACAAAAAAAATATCAATAATAAAATCAAAATCGGTTCATCCGGTTGGGTGCTAAGATGCTACAGACAGACACAGATACACACGTTAAACGTATAATACCCCTTCTTTGATCCCATGATTTCATTGATTTTGATTCAATGATCCCACTACCTCTGTACGAAAACCCATGATTCATGAATGCACATAAAACTTTCATTGGTAGGTATATAGCTAGGATTAGAACCAACGACCGTCGGGTCAGAATCAGGGTAACTATCCTATACGCCTAAGGGCCGTCCAATATCACTACGTAAGTATTATAAAACAAAGTCCATCACTGCGTCTGTCTGTCTGTTCGCAATAATCTCAATAGCTACTGAACGGATTATCATTCGGTTTTCACCAATAGCCAGAGTGTTTATGAGGAAGGTTTAGGTGCATAATTCGTTAAGATTTTGTGTAAATTGGTTGAAATATGACGATGATTGTTAAATATGTTAATATTTTATATTTGATGCAACAAACTGATGCAAATTTTGTAGGCATGTTCTACCCGTGCGAAGCCGGGGCGGGCTGCTAGTACTATATAAATAAATATAACAAGTAGAGAAAACAAAAATTACAGTAGGTAGCAATTTAATCTTACGAGAGATAGTGAGCTTTGACACGTTCTTTGAATGTAGTAATGGTCTGGCAACGTCTTACTTCAACCGGAAGCGCATTCCAGAGCCTTACAGCTTGTAGATTACACGTCCAGGTGCTCGGCCAATTAAGCCACGTTTCGATCCATCGATACGACGGAATTAGTGGATTGCGTTTGTTATCCCAATTAAGCATTGGTGGCGCCATCTATGACTACTTATTACGTAAGTTAATCATTCGGAAGAAATCATTACAGTTTTCAAATCCGACGAGAGATGTTGCACTGCGTAAATCAAATATTATGTTTCTTTGAAGTGTCACACACTTTATATTTTTGTAAATTGTTAAACACAATCCAAAATTTCATCGTACCGACGGGACTCGAACCCGCACCCCCCGGATTACACGTCCAGGTGCTCGGCCAATTAATCGTGTAATCTAATAAACGCAGTGTAATACATGCTGACTGGCTGCTGGCTGGACTTTTCAGAATTAAGGGCGTCCTTAAAAACTAGAATTGCATTAGCGTATAATAAGTATCTAAAGACCTTAGAGGATAATAAATCATTTTTGGCAGCATATGTAGAGCTTGAGGACCAAGGGTGGCTTCAAATCTTCCGTTACATATGAGGGTAAGACTTTCGGGGGGTCAGGGGCGTCGGAAGTCTTTGCCAAATATTTTGCTAGTGTGTTCTTACCTGAGGTTCCACTTCTTCAAGTAGATGGAGTAATCCCACCTAAGGAATCGAACAATAGCAATTACATCAGCATATCTAAGTTCAGTCCCCTGGATGCAGATGTGGGAATAAGAAAACTAAAATCTGGGAGTTCCAATGGCCCTAATAACATTCCGCCATGGCTTCTAAAGCAGGGTAAAACTTTTCTAACTGTCCCATTGTGTCATATTTTTAACCTCACACTACAGAATGGTAACTATCCAGCGCAATGGAAGTTGTCTAGAGTAACACCCATACCAAAAACAGCCAATAAAATGGCAGTTGAAGAGTATAGGCCAATCGCAATACTATCATCGCCTGCAAAGGTCTTTGAACATATGCTTCATAAAGAAATTTATAGACAGGTGGAACAATATTTGTCTAATGCTCAGCATGGATTTAGAAGAAAGAGGTCGGTCAATACAAATCTTCTCACCATCGTCAATTACATATCTGCTCGTTTGGATCGCGGGGGTCAAGTAGACGTGCTTTATTTTGATTTCCGTAAAGCCTTTGACAAAGTAAATAATGACATTCTACTTATAGACTATATAAGTATATATAAGTATGGTTGGTTTTGCCTTAAAACTTTTTAGGTTAATAGCGGACTACCTGCGTGACAGGCAGCAATATGTTAGGCTCCGAATGTATGAATCTTCTAAGGTCCGAGGACGACTGCCTTACACTCCAACAAGAAGTTGATGCAGTGTACCAATGGGGATTACAGAATAAAATGGAATTCAATCCGTCTAAATGCTGCTCCATGACTTTCGGGCGAATGAGACACCCCATCGAATATCAGTATAAACTTGATGACAATGCTTTCTCAAGACCTTCAACCGTTAAAGATCTAGGTATCACATTCGACCGAAAGTTAAACTTTCATGACCATGTCACAATGCTCGTGAAACAATCCTTTCGAAGGCTTGGCTTTGTGCTTAGAAATGCTCGAGATTTTGAAAGTGAGCACGTTATAAAACTAATATTCAGCACCTTAGTTCGAAGTAAACTGGAAACTAGCTCATGTGTGTGGCACCCGTACGAGAGCAAATACACTTTGATGCTGGAGAAAGTCCAAAAAGCATTCCTTCGTTTTTTGTACAAACAGCTCTCTGGATACTATCCATATATGTACCCGACAAAGTTCTTGTTGGGCCATTTAGGTTACAAAACCTTAGAAGTACGGAGAACTTACGACCAGATCTTAACAATGTGTAAGATTTTGCACGGGAAAATAGATTTCCCTAATCTGCACAACGAGCTTCTTCAATTCTATGTCCCCAATAATTACTGCCGTATCCGAACGCACAGATTGTTTTCGATACCAGCACATCGGACAGTTGCACGCGCTCGGTCCCCCATCCCGCACACACTGGTGGCGCTCAATGCTCTCCTGGATTTGAACCCTTATTGTGATTTACTAGCGGATGAATGGAAGGCAATCGTTGCACAATGTCTGGAGTTTTGTGACAGGAATAATTGATTGATTTTATGTAGATATAGTAATTATGAATGTATACATTTTATTCTTATTTTGACAATTGTTGATATAATAATGTAATTTGTAATAATAATGTTTTACGAAGATATATTTGGTATGCATAATTTAATTTGTAAGATTTCTTATTGTTGTAAAAGATATTCTTTAATTAGTGTAATTGACTAACGCCGTTCTAATTGTTGTTAAATAAATGAATAAAATCACTTTCTTGTCCGTCTGTCTGTCTGTCTGTCCGTCTATCTGTCCGTCTGTTCGTGTGTCACAACTGATTTTCTCAGGAACGGGTAGACCTGGCAAGTTGAAATTTATACCTGATACTGAAGTCTATAGTTCCTATTGGGTGTAATCAAGTAAAAAATCAAGGTCTTGAGTCAATACAATAAAAAGATATGAGCAAATTTAGATTTTCGTGAAAACTTGATAGTACCAAAATGTACCTTAATTTTCAACTTTTTTTCGGAATTTTTCCTTTACTTGTGCTCTAAGACCTTGTTTATAATCAAAATTGACAATTCTAGGTAAACCGGAAGTACCCTATAGGTTTTGGGTCGAAAACCTATAGGGTACTTCCCGTTGAAAATTAAAGGGTGTCCCCATAGTTTGTGCCAATTCTGGTAGACCTCTGAGTTATATGAGCGCTGATACAATTTAGAGGTATAGCTTAATTGATTGGTACGGAAGCCTCGGTGGGTGAGTGCAACTCGACTTAGCCGGTTTTCTTTTATTTGTAAGAGTATACTCCTGATGTGGTCCCATTATCATCAAGTCTGATGATGTAATTGAACTGCTGATTTATTTTCTGTAGCTAGAATAGATGATGTTCATGCCATCATCCGTAAAAGATGCGCATTGTTGTGGAGTAGAGCGCGGCAGTATTTACATCATTTTTAACGTCTTGGCGGATCGCTGTGATAGCCAGGTTATTACGCACTGCATAACCATAGACAAACACAGACGTTTAGTGTTTATTCTGACTATTGCATACATAATAATTTGGACTTTTTCTAATTACAAGCTTTTATTTAACTTGCAATGTATGTATGTAAAAAATACAATCCAAAATCCTTATCTGAATACCGACCGATTTCCATACTTCCCTTTCTTTCCAAAGTCCTCGAGCGCTTGGTCCACACTCAACTCAGCTGCTTCCTTAACCGAAATAATCTCCTCAATCCCTACCAGTCTGGTTTTCGTCCTGGTCATAGCACTGTATCTGCACTTATCAAAGTCACAGATTATATTAGGCTAGGTATGGAAAACAGACTGCTTACTGTCCTTACATTGCTTGATTTCAGCAATGCATTTAATACAGTAGATTTTGAAATCCTCCTTGCCTTACTCCGCTCTCTTAACATATCTCCATCGGTGATTCACTGGTTTCACAGTTATCTGTATGGGCGCCGGCAGCGTGTCCGCATTGAAGATGTATTTTCTTCTTGGAGTGACACGAGTGCTGGTGTACCACAGGGTGGCGTGCTTTCTCCTCTTCTTTTCGCTATTTTCATAAATTCTATATCTTTTTTCCTTTCTTCCTCTTATCACCTATATGCAGACGATCTCCAAATCTACACGCAATCCTCACTTGAAAATTTAAATGACTCTATCAAAACTACCAATGATGACCTCTGTCGTATATCTAACTGGAGTAGATCTTATGGACTTACTGTTAATCCGAATAAGACACAGGCCATAATTGTAGGCAGCTCTAGATTAGTATCTAAAATTGACTTCTCAAGTGTACAGGATATTACTTTTAACAACGTTATTGTACCACTCAGCAAACAGGTGAAAAATCTAGAAGTGATTATGGACAGCAATCTCACATGGGACCCGCAGTTGCAATCCGTGAGCTGTAAACTTTTTGCATCAGCAGCCTCGCTTAGAAGGTTGCGAAACTTTCTACCCACAGCTACTAAAGCTGCGCTAGCTAAATCTCTTTTACTTCCTATCCTTGACTATGCCGACGCCAGTTACCTTGATCTCAGCGAGGATCAGCTAAATAAGCTTGAGCGACTACAAAACTTCTGCATTCGATTTATTTTCAGTCTTCGAAAATTTGATCATGTCTCAGAATTTCGCGCAAAGCTCAAGTGGCTTCCCATTCGTCTTCGCCGGAATACTCATATTCTTTCGTTTCTCTATGGAATTTTGTTCAACCCCTCGACTCCTCCTTATCTAAAAGCTCGATTCCATTTTCTTTCTTCCTCTAACTCCCTTTCCCTAAGGTCATCAGAGAACATGCTCCTCGACACTCCGGCTCATAGTACGAATTTTTATGACTCATCATTCACTGTCCAAGCCGTGCGCCTGTGGAATGAACTACCTATTGTTACAAGACGTGCACAATCCATAAATAGTTTCAAAGAACAAGTTCGCAAATTCTATCTCTCTTCTGTCAGATAACTTTTCCTATCATTTCGCAACAGTTATAATAATATATTGTTTATGTATATGTAAGTTTATGATGTGCATATGTATTCGTATATAAAATTATTATATGTAACGTTTTTATGTAGTCTATAAATCTAATCATTCTAAGTAAAATGTTTAAAATACACACCACCGTCCTTGTTCTATCTATAATGTTAAGTCCATCCAAAGGTTGTCTGGAAGAAATCGCTTTTGGCGATAAGACCGCCCATTGTACCTAGTATTAGTTAAGTCCTATTCAGTATGTATTTTCTAAATTGGTGTCAATAAAGAGTATTTGTATTGTATTGTATTGTATGTATGTATGTAACTATGTATGTTCGGACGGAATCTTGGAAGCCAAATTAGACCCACTTCCCGATGTCCGATTGAACTCAAATTTGGTGTACTTATGTATCTTCGGTGACAATACAATGGTATGGTATCACGGAGCTGGTCTGATGATGGAGACGGAAGGTGGTCACGGCATCTCTGTGATAAAAAAACATAACCCCACCAAATTTGGGCTTGATTGATTTGTCTTGAAGAGAACTTTACGCCTAGATGATATCCAGGGTCTGATGATGAAACTGGAAGGTGGCCACGGCATCTCTGTGATAAATCAACATAACCCTACCGAGTTTGGACTCGATTGATTTGTGTTGAAGAGAATTTTTCACCTAGATGATATCCAGGGTCTGATGACGAAGCTGGAAGGTGGCCACGGCATCTCTGTGATAAATCAACATAACCCTACCGAGTTTGGGCTCGATTGATTCGTCTCGAAGAGAACTTTTCACCTAGATGATATCTAGGGTCTGATGATGAAGCTGGAAGGTGGCCACGGCATCTCTGTGATAAATCAACGTAACTCTACCGAATTTGGGCTCATTTGATTCGTCTTGAAGAGACTTTTACACCTAGATAATATCCAGGGTCTGATGATGAAGCTGGAAGGTGGCCACGGCATCTGTGTGATAAAATAACGTAACCCCAGTGAATTTGGGCTCAAATGATTCGTCTTGAGGAGCACTTTACACTTAAATGATAGCCAGGATCTGATGATGAAGCTATAAGGGGGCCATAGCATTTTTGTTATAAAGCAACATAGCGCCACCGAGTCGATTGATTGTCCGCAAAGAGCACTTCACCCATAATGACATCAAATATCCGTGGAATATTTTAAAACATCATACCTTCTCTTAAATACTTAGGTAGTAGGTAGGTAGTCGGTATATAGATACCGACTACCTACCTACTACATAATTTATTTTTAACTTTTTAGTAGGTAGGTTGAGATGGTAATTACCTAGCCTAAAAAACAGGTAGTGCTTCAAGCTTTTAAGAATATAGGAAAGTACCTACACGCCAAATACTTACTAGAATTTATTTTTAACATTTTAGTTCATTGTCCCAGATTAAAGCTTGTTTTTAAAAATATTTTTTATTTATAATTTATTTTTATTTTAACAATTTTAATCCAGTGACGTATTCGTAAATAACTTGTTAACAAATACTACTTACCTACTACTAGGTAGTAATACTACCTAGCTGTCTATCTTGGGAAAAATCTTGCAATTGGTTAGAAACAACATAGAGAAGGAAGCTCGCAGAAGGATACAGCTAGAATGGGCAGCATTCGGGAAACTTCATCGCCGAGAATTTTTAGCGCGTACGTGTAAGATGTCAAATGAACCGTAGCCGCGATCTTTCCATTTAGCTATCCACAAATTTCTCAAAGGTCGGCAACGCATCAAAAGCACTCATAGTATTGCAGATGTTCATAGGCGAAGGTAACCGCTTACCATTAGGTGGTCTGTCTGCTTATTTGCCTACCATAACATAAAAAAATATAAATTGTTAAACACAATCCAAAATTTCATCGTACCGACGGGACTCGAACCCGCACCCCCCAGATTACACGTCCAGGTGCTCGGCCAATTAAGCCACGGTTCGATCCATCGATACGACGGAATTAGTGAATTGCGTTTGTTAACCCAATTATGCATTGGTGGCGCCATCTATGACTACTTATTACGTAAGTTAATCATTCGGAAGAAATCATTACAGTTTTCAAATCCGACGAGAGATGTTGCACTGCGTATATCAAATATTATGTTTCTTTGAAGTGTCACACACGTTATATTTTTGTAAATTGTTAAACACAATCCGAAATTTAATCGTACCGACGGGACTCGAACCCGCACCCCCCGGATTACACGTCCAGATGCTCGGCCAATTAAGCCACGGTTCGATCCATCGATACGACGAAATTAGTGGATTGCGTTTGTTAACCCAATTATGCATTGGTGGCGCCATCTATGACTACTTATTACGTAAGTTAATCATTCGGAAGAAATCATTACAGTTTTCAAATCTGACGAGCGATGTTGCACTGCGTTTTACAATTTACAAAAATATAAAGTGTGTGACACTTCAAATAAACATAATATTTAAAAATAATATAAATAATCGGCCAAGTGCGCGTCGGGCCACGCGCAGTGTAGGGTTCTGTAGTAGCCTATTATTCAATGCAAGTATTTACTCGTTATAAACAAGCTACTGGGTACTCCGTCTTTGTCACTTAAGGATTTATTCTTAGGATTTTGTATTTGGTACAAAATTATTCAACACCCAAGTTCAACGACTATTACTGCTAAACTAATAAAGTTATCTTAACCGCTATAATTTTACTTTTAAGTTCATGAAATGCGCTATTATCACGAATTTTTCCAGATTTTTCAAGCCAGCAGTTTAGCTTTTAGATTAGCAACCCTTCATTAAAAAAAAAAAATCTTCCCAAAGTCATTTTGAAAGACCTATTCAACGATACCCCACACGATGGGGTAGGCGATGAAAAAAAAAAATTCATCCCCACTTCTCACATAGGGGGGTTACCCTAAAAAAATATTTTTCATAATTTTATTTCAGCACTTTGTCGGCGTCATTAATTTACATACCCCCACAAAATTACAGCTTTCTAGTATTAACGGTCTCTTAGCAAAACCTCGGACAGACAGACAGACGGACATGACGAAACTATAAGGGTTTCTTGTCACGACTACGGAACCCTAAAAAACAGTTAGTTACAATTTTAAGTGTACTACTTCATACGGTTCAAAAGATCAAGCCTCGAAACAGATAGACATATAGACGGAGGGACAGCGGCGTCTCATTAATAGGGTCCCGTTGGCACCCTCTACGTACAAAACTTTAAGTAGAAACTGTCCACACGAGTCGTCGTGGTCTCATGGCGATCCGGTGCGTGACCGTGACGATACCATATTATCTTTTCTATGACGATACGCTAGGTGTAATAATCGATCGTGGAGTCGATTAGACCTTTGCAATACCCTCGCTCGTGAAGGTACCGCCTATAGTACATCTGTCTGATTATTTTATGTTCAGGAATTATCTTTCATTATCTCCACTATAAAATAAGTCTGTCTGTTATTTACACACTAAACAAATTGTATATTTTATTATAAAAACTCACGTTCATTTTAAACTTATAGATTTAAAAACGGGAATTTAACGTGAACATAATAAACATAATAAAGTACATACTGACAAGTGGGTATTTTAAGTGGCGCGGTGAATTTTATATTCAGACGGAAGGTGTGGCCATGGGTTCTCCTATAGCTCCAGTAGTTGCGAATATTTTTATGGAGTGGTTCGAGACATCGGCACTACACGACATATCCTTTAGACCGAGATACTGGTGGCGATATGTGGATGACGTGTTTGCTATTTTACATAAGGACCATGTAACACCCTTATTAGAACATCTAAATAGCAAACATCCGACGATCACTTTCACTGTCGAACGAGAAATAGAGGGCGCGTTGCCGTTTCTTGACGTGTTACTCAAGCGACAACAGAATGGACATCTCTCACACACAGTGTACCGCAAGAGTACGCATACAGACCGGTACTTGAGAGCTGACTCCCATCACCATCCCGCCCATCTAGCGTCGTTGCCTCGGACACTTATCAACAGAGCGCTGAGATTATGTGACCCACAACATGTAGACACGGAACTCGCGCATGTGAAGGCGGTGTTAGAGGCAAACGGATACAGCTGGAAGCAGAGTAATCGGATTGCGAACAACTCCACAAAGTGCCGAATAACATCGGTTGAGAGAGCAGCAACGTACCTACCATACGTCAAGGGGGTCACGGACAAAATTGGACACTTGTTACGCCGAAGATATAGCATCAAGACGATATTCCGCCCCCCTCACGTGTCAGGCAATTGTTGCGCTCTCCAAAGGATAAGGATCCCCTAGGAGCTCCTGGGGTCTACGTCGTTCCTTGCGACTGTGGTGCAAGCTACGTAGGCGAGACCAGAAGAAACGTGTCCACAAGACTCAAAGAACACATTGCTTCCATGAAGAACGTGGACAGCGGTAGCTCGGCGGTTACAGAGCACGCTCTCACATCTGGGACGACGCACTACATCAGATTTGACAAGGCACGGATTTTGGCGCGTGAAAAGTACTTTGTACCCCGCAAAATCCGAGAAGCCATTGAGATCAGTCGTCGTCGTAACTTCAACAGAGACAGAGGGTGGTACCTGTCAAATACGTGGAAAACCGTTCTTCATGGAAAGCACGTCACCAGTGGCAACAGTGAGGAGGACACCGTGAGTTCCGTCTGCCGGTTGGATGAGGTCTCGTCTGAAGTAAACAGCAGTGATGAAGACGAAGCACTCCAACCTAATCCCGCGCCTCCACTATGTACACCGCATCATTACCCCCCACCAACACCACCACCGCCGCCGCCGCCGCCCGCTCCGTCCGCCCGCGCTGCACGAGCAGCGGCCCGCAGTGCGAGGTGCGACGCGTCGACGAGCGCCCCGCACTCAAGATCCTGAAGAAGGCCTCCGGATGAGGCCGAAACATATGTCGATCGCTATATCGACATCGCGTAAGTCACGTTAAATTCCCGTTTTTAAATCTATAAATTGTATATTATATGGGGCATTCCGATTGCACATGAATATAATATATCCATTTATAAATAATTATTCAATTAATATTCAGTCTTTGGCAGACCAGGATTTTAAGTTTTTACGAAAATAGTGATGATCACTATAATGTAACCTGTTTCTATAATAGATATAATATTCAGATTGATTGTTAATTGGCATAAATAAACCACTTTGTTCGATGCCGATTTAGACCATGTCTTCGTTTTCCATCAAGTTGTGTGGTAATAAGTGCTTGCCTATCGTTAATTGTAAAATTGCTTGTAGTTTTTCTACATATACAGTGTGGAAATTAAACTCAGGCCCTGGAGGGAAACTACTTTAAATCCTTAAGCTAGCTCATTTTACTTAAAGGAGACATTCCTTTATTTTTGAAAAGAAACAAATCTGCATTAAAAGATTTTTTAAAACTCGCTTGCTTCGCCCGGGACTCGAACCAACTAAAATTAAAAAAAAGAAACACTCTTTATTTTAATATACTAATCGGTAGTATTAATATACAGGATAAAGTTTCTCTAACAAACATTAGGTCTTAAAAATAAAAATAATCGTTAAATCTAACATCAACTTCATTTTACTATCAATTTTGTAACACTTAAATTATTTAACTGATAAATTGTTCGAAATGAGCCCCGTCGTTCCGGCTACACAACATTAGTCGCCGTTGAAATTCATTTCTTGTAGCCTTCAGCAAAGTGTTGTGGTGTATGCCCCTAATAACATTTTCTATCGCAATCCTTAGCTCTTGAACGGTTTCATAGCCAGTTTCATAAACAACATTTTTTACATGACCCCATAAAAAAAAGTCCTTGGGCGTCAGGTCTGGACTTCTTGCAGGCCATCTAATCGTCCCGTTTGTACCTATCCAGGCATTGAAATTTTCATTAAGGTATGCCCTGGCAATTCTGCTGTTGTGGGCAGGTGCACCATCTTGTTGAAAAATGATATTATTTCGTTCCTCTTCTGGCAGAAGGTTTAATTGATTTTGTAAAAGCTCCAATATTTCAATGTATTTTGCTGCATTCAGATGTCCTTCGTAAATGTGCATCAAAACAACCATGTTACTTTTGATTCCACACCAAGCATTAAACGAAAATCTGACCTGATTGTTCGTTTCACGGACACGGAATGGATTTTGACGAGACCAATAATGATTGTTATGTCTGTTATACATTCCATTATTACTAAAATTTGTTTCGTCAGACCATACAATACAGGCCAAGAAATTTGGGTTGCGGGCTATTTCTGTTTGAATATTTTCACAAAACTGTAATCTCCTGTCACTATCTCCGGGATGTAGTTTCTGCACCAATCGCCCATCACGATAACATTTGTATTTGTATTTTTTCAGAACTTTAAGTATACTAGTATGGTTGATGCCTATCTCTTGAGCAGCTTCCCTGCTTGAAGCCTTCGGGTAACACTCGAATTATGTCAAAATGTTTAACTCAACATCGCTATAGTCCAAATTTTGTTGCTGTGGGCGTCCAGTCTTCTTTTTAAAACTTCCAACGGTCAGTAAATTATTCACAATTCGAGACAAAACTTTTCTAGATGGTAGTTCTCTGTCTGGATACTTCTCGCGATACCACTGCAGAGCTAAATCGTAGCTCTTGTTGCAAACAAAGTAAGCTTCTAATAACTCGAATTGTTCTTGATACGCCATTATGAGATAATTTAATTACGTAAGCACGGAAAGCAACACTACTTAAATAAAATCTGTTGATAAAAATCGTTCGAATTTTAAAATTATTGTCCCGCATTGCAAACAAAGTCAAACGTTCCATTTTTAAACTTCTCCACTGAACGCCTCGGATCATGTAAGAAGGAAATGTGCATAGAGGTATTACTACCATTGAACAATTTTCTTATCGAAGATTTCAACAAGGTACTTAACGATAAATTAGGAAGCGTGTACTTCATACGAAGTCTTTGAGTGTTGGAGAGATAACAGAACTGTTACGTGTCTTTTACTTGTTAAAAGTGAACAGTAACCAAACATTTTTTAGAGAAACTTTATCCTGAATATTAATACTACCGATTAGTATAATAAAATAAAGAGTGTTTATTTTTTTAAGTTTTAGTTGGTTCGAGTCCCGGGCGAAGCAAGCGAGTTTTAAAACATCTTTTAATGCAGATTTGTTTCTTTTCAAATATAAAGGAATGTCTCCTTTAAGTAAAATGAGCTAGCTTAAGGATTTAAAGTAGTTTCCCTCTAGGGCCTGAGTTTAATTTCCACACTGTATATGAAATATAATTTTAGTGATTGGTTCATAGTTTCATTCAGATATGAGATAGATAATATAAATATCTTAAGTTAACTAGATTACCAGCATTATTATTCTAATTTTATGTAAATCGGATAAATTCAAAAATGTGAAAGCCTCATTGCAAACTTTGAATTTTGAATGAACCTGGAAACCTTTTCGACTTGAACCACTAATTAAATCTTAATTCAACCGAGTTGACAAAAAATGAAGAGGTTCTAAGTTTGCCTGTATTTTTATGTTTATTACCTCCAAACTCCTTCGGCCTTACTAATAAAGTTTTTTTCACTCTGTAAACACGTTGTTTACCACAAAAGCTGACCAATAAAAATATTTTTGACGTAAGCCTTGGATAAAGTTGGTATACAGATGTGCCATTATCAAAGGAGGCTGTCCATTTCTTAAACAGCCTGGGACCCTAGTTTAGCGAGTGTGTTAAGGATTACAATGGCGGATTTCTCTATTATCAGCTGATTGAAATAATGTCTAGACATAGTAACTATTATTGAATCTGTGTCTAGTATTCTGTAAAAAAAACGTTTTGATTCTTCAAACTTCAAAAAGTATGCTGTCATTTGAGGATCGTTAATATGTGTTAGATTTGTTCTCATTGAAATGGATAACATACATTATTTCGACATATTGGACCATTGGAAGATAGAAGAGGCAAATAAAAAAATCGAAAACATTATGAAGACCGTGCAGATCCATTATTTTGAACAATTCAGATTTTACATTTTAAATACAAATTACAGGTTTACGAAAAGCTATGCGGAAGAAACCAAGCGCAGTGATTACATTCTCTTTGGAAATTGACAATTTATTCAAGGACGGCTACAATCATGTTTATATTGTTGCCATGGAGACCGCTAGTCTCCATGGCTATAATGTCAACAGCGTAGACAGAGGACAACAGTCAATTTGAGTGTTTCGTTTTAAAATTTGTTTTAATTCTCTCACTAAAAGAAAATATTTTCTATTATGCCAACTAATTTCAATAAAAAGTTTCAAAAACAACGTAGTTTGATTAATATTGCATTCCTATAACAAAATTTCATGACTAATATTAATAATTATTAAACTTTATGAAATAATAATTTACGGAACTATTTAAGACGAAAACAGTTTCTAAACGAATTGAAAAAATTGTTAAGCGTCTATGTAGATACCCACCGCCTATTCAACGTTTATTAGTCGAACAATGGATTGACGCGTGTTTAGCGCTTTTTCATTGTGCAACTGTACAACCGTTTAACAGATGTATAGGCAAATTTTTATTACTAAGGCCGCTTTTGTTTATAACACAGTTGACTTGTTGGAAACTATTTTTTTTTGTTTTAGAGAGATATGCTTTTCGTTTGGTCTCATTGTAATTTTATCGAAATCTGATTACCATTTCCAGAGATATGAAGATACATTCCTCAAGCTTGGTATTGAAAATTACTAACGCAGCATTTGAAGTCAGTTTTTAGGGTTCCGTAGCCGAATGGCAAAAAACAGAACCCTTATAGATTCGTCATGTCTGTCTGTCCGTCCGTAACATCTATAGTAAGGAAGTGAAAAATCAAAAAAATATATGTTGTAGATCTTATTAAAAACTTTCTACGAAAATTGGTTTGAACGAGATATAGTCAGTAGTTTTTGAGACATAGCAACCGCAAACATAACTTTGTTTTGCATACAAACACTATTAAAAACCAAGTTATTTTTATGCTGGCGATAAATTATAGTTCCAAAATATTCTACTGTGTTACAGAACCCTACGAGTGCGAGTCCGACTTGCACTTAGCCAGTTTATTTTTAGTTTTGTAAACGATCTTAAATTATTTCCAGTAGAAATGTCAATGTTTCCGCTCGTAGCATTGTAAATTGCAAAGATCCGAGTCGAGGGAAAGACTCTATTTGAATCTGAATTTCTTTTAGTATGATCGTGATGAATTTGATGAGTAAGTGCAGGTTGCAATTACAGGCAGGTGGTCGTTAAGCGACGACATTCGTAAAGCGGTGGGCAGTGGTTGGAAAAGGAAAGCCGAAGATCGAGCTCAGTGGCATGTATTGGGAGGGTCCTATATCCTGCAGTGGACTGACACCGACTGATTATGATTATAAGGTATTTTTTTCATTATATATAATGTATAGTTTATCATATAGTTTATGTAGTAGTAGCAAGAAGCTTTTTATAAAGTTTAGGTATTTAAACCAATACGGCCTTACTAATAAAAATTTGCCTATACATCTGTTAAAGGGTTGTATAGTTGCACGATGAAAAAGCGCTAAACACGCGTCAATCCATTGTTTGACTAATAAACGTTGAATAGGCGGTGGATATCTACATAGACGTTTAACACTTTTTTCTTTTTCATCTGGCAACTATTAGTCAATTCGTTTAGAAACTGTTTTCGTCTTAAATAGTTCCGTAAATTATTATTTCATAAAGTTTACTAATGATTAATATTAGTCATGAAATTTAGTTTTAAGAATGCAATATTAATCAAACTACGTTGTTTTTGGAACTTTTTATTGAAATTAGTTGACATAATGGAAAATATTTTCTTTTAGTAGGAGTGAAAGTATTAAAACAAATTTTAGAACGAAACACTCTAATTGACTGTTGTCCTCTGTCTACGCTGTTGACATTGTAGCCATGGAGACTAGCGGTATCCATGGCTACAATATAAACATGATTGTAGCCATCTTTGAATAAATTGTCAATTTCCAAAGATAATGTAATCACTGCGTTTAGTTTCTTCCGCATAGCTTTTTATAAACCTGTAATTTGTATTTCAAATGGAAAATCTGATGTGTTCAAAAAAATGGATCTGCACGGTCTTCATAATGTTTTCGATTTTTTTATTTGCCTCTTCTATCTCCCAAAAGTCAAATATGTCGAAATAATTTATGTTATCCATTTCAATGAGAACAAATCTAACACATACAAACGATCCTCAAATAATAGCATACTTTTTGAAGTTTGAAGAATCAAAACGTTTTTTTACAGAATACTAGACACAGATTCAATAATAGTTACTGTGTCTAGACATGATTTCAATCAGCTGATAATAGAGAAATCCGCCATTTTAATCCTTTACACACTCGCTAAACTAGGGTCCCAGGCTGTTTAAGAAATGGACAGCCTCCTTTGATAATGGCACATCTGTATACCAACTTTATCCAAGGCTTACGTCAAAAATATTTTTATTGGTCAGCTTTTGTGGTATACAACGTGTGTACAGAGTGAAAAAAACTTTATTAGTAAGGCCGATAGAGTTTATATAGCCTTCGCGGAGATCTTAATAAATAAATATATCTGCATAATCAAAGGCGTGAACAATAAAAACTGAAGAATTTTAACTATCATATTTGAATATTAAAATCCTCTCGAAAAGACAACTTTATTGTTCATTTTAAGATTCATCCACACTGTCTTAAGCATGATTTTTTTTGCATTTTGCAGTTCTTGTGGTACTTTTATTAGTTCTGTAGCGATTTGTTAATGTTAAGTAAGCTTGATATCGTAGTGTGTGTTTTTATAGGCTACAATTTACAACTCAGATGAAAAGTGTATTGTTGACCTAGTTTTGATCGCTATCATACAATCGCGTCATACAAACTCGAAGGGTTTTTCTCGACTCGGCTTGATATTATTTCCACTTGTTGCTGGAAAAACCATGTAAAACCGTTGCAACCGACTTTGTGGATCACTCATCGACGACGCATAGACGCCAAAGAATAGAACCGAGGTGATGTTGGAACAGAGTTTCATAGATACGATTATAAGATAATATTTTGATTATAAGGGAATCATATACGTATAGTACCTACCTACCTCATACCTATGTTCTGTCAAAAACTTAAATAAACTACTTTAAAAGATCCTTGACACTTAACTTTTTGATTAGATAACACCAGACGCTTCTACTCAAATTAAATATCAAGTGTAGAGTCAACTTTATGTTAACTATAAAAAAATCACATGCGCAGCTTTATTTTATTACCCAAAGTATCCATTTGGATTTCGTTGTTGAATTTTATGACACTTAAATATGTGATCTAATTTTATATGTATGAACATAAATATTCAGAACAATTATTTTGACACGTCAAGATCAAAACGTTACAAAAAGTCCTCTGTCGCACCTATATCTTGTGGTTAATGAAATAAAGATGATAATTGATAATCATTTGAAACTATTAGGTTATGCTGTTTGTCTGTCCGTCCGTATGTCACAGCCACTTTATACCGAAACTATTAGGACTACACAATTGAAACTTGGTAGTTAATCAATCGCAAACATTCTGTGAACCGCTTCACAATTTTGATACTAAAATAAAAGATTAATGGGGGCACACGGAACTGAAACAATAAAAAAAGTCATCAAACCTATACGTGTCTATAGATAGGTCTTTAAAAATTACAAGTTAGTTAAGTTGAGGTTTCTATAATAATTTTTTCTCAAAGTCAATTATTTGCAAGATAGACACTTCTAAAGGGGTAAAATGTGTGTCCCTCCCCCTTTAAATTTTTAAGTAAGAAAGTAAAAAGCTAAACAAAAATATGCTGTAGACCTCAATAAACAAATCCAACGAAAATTGGTTTGAACGAGATATATTCAGCAGTTTTTGAGATATAGCAACCGCAAATATAACTTTGTTTTTCATACAAACACTATGAAAAACAATGTTAATTTTTTGGTGGCGAAAAATTATAGTTATAAAATACTCTACTGTGTTACAGAACCCTACGAGTGCGAGTCCGACTCGCACTTGGCCAGTTTTATTTTCAGTATATTGGTGGTAGATGGTCCTGTGGACAATGCCCTAACACTATGCAGGAGGCTGTTACTACTTACTGTACTATACCTACTGCTTAGGTACTGTAGATTGATACAAGCTTGCCCAACATTTGTATCCTGCCAGCTTACTGAGCTGGATTCTTCATGATATTTTCGTTACCACATAAAGTGTAATGCACAAAACATTGGAATACTTTATTTATAAATTTAACGTATCCAATGTACACTTTCATTGATGACGACTAAGTTGCTTACTTGGTTTTTCTGTTGTACGCAACGAAATAATAGTTGTTACTTTGCACATACAAAAAAAAAACAAAAATATGACGTATGTAAATAAAGGCATTTAGGCTTTGAGAGTCCAGTTCGGAAGTGCTAATGAGAATCTAAATTAGTCTAAAATATGATCCAAGCTAAGTTTCTAATGAGCTTGCTATATCATTATTTTTATTGTAGATAAGCAATTATTCGAATCAATCAATTTATCTAATACTATAAGAATCTTTGTCCTGACATACTGACTGACTGACTGACTCACTGACAGACAACGCACAGCCTAAACCGCTGGTCGTAGAGACTTCAAATTTGGAGGGTATATTTGTCTTAGTACGTAAGGGTGCACTAAGAAAGGATTTTCCAAAATTCACCCCTTAAAGGGATGAAATGGGGGTTCAAAGTTTGTATGGAGAGACAAGATTAGATCGTCTTTTCTATCCGAAACTTCACTCAAGTGCTTCAGTAAAAAAATAAGTTAATACGTGTTTCAGGTTTTTTTGAAATTCCACCCCTAAGAGGGTAAAATGGGGTAATAAAGTGTAAAATCAATATTGTTTCGGATTACGCTGAAATTTGGCATGCCGATAGTTATTACGACGTTAGTTCCCTCTGAGAAAGGATTTTCCAAAATTAACTCTCGAAGGGGATGAAACGGGGGTTCAAAGTTTGTATGGAGAAACAAGATTAGACAGTCTTTTCTATTCGAAACTTCACACAAGTGCTTCAGTAAAAAAATATGTAAACACTTGTTTCAGGTTTTTTTTAAATTCCACCACTAAGAGGCTGAAATGGGGTAATAAAGTGTGAAAATCAATATTGCTTCGGATTGCGCTGAAATTTGGCATGCAGATAGTTATTACGACGTTAGTTCCCTCTGAGACAGGATTTTCCAAAATTAACCCTCGAAGGGGATGAAACGGAGGTTCAAAGTTTGTATGGAGAAACAATATTAGATAGTCTTTTCTATCCGAAACTTCACACAAGTGCTTTATTAAAAAAATAAGTTAACACGTGTTTCAAGTTTTTTTGAAATTCCACCCCTAAGAGGGTGAAATGGGGTAATAAAGTGTGAAAATCAATATTGTTTCGGATTGCGCTGAAATTTGGCATGCCGATAGTTATTACGACGTTAGTTCCGTCTGAGAAAACATTTTCCAAAATTAACCCTCGAAAGGGATGAAACGGGGGTTCAAAGTTTGTATGGAGAAACAAGATTAGATCGTCTTTTCTATCCGAAACTTCACACATGTGCTTCAGTAAAAAAAAAAGTAAATACGTGTTTCAGGTTTTTTTGAAATTCTACCCCTAAGAGGGTGAAATGGGGATAATAAAGTGTAAAAATCAATATTATTTTGGATTGCGCTGACATTTGACATGCAGATAGTTATTACGACGTTAGTTCCCTCTGAGAAAGGATTTTCCAAAATAAACCCTCGAAGGGGATGAAACGGGGATTCAAAGTTTGTATGGAGAAACAAGATTAGATCGTCTTTTCTATCTGAAACTTCACACAAGTGCTTCAGTAAAAAATAAGTTAACATGTGTATCAGGTTTTTTGAAATTCCACCCCTAAGAGGGTGAAATGGGGTAATAAAGTGTAAATATTGTTTCGGATTGCGCTGAAATTTGGCATGCAGATAGTTATTAATTACGACGTAAGTTCCTTCTGAGAAAGGTTTTCCAAAATTCATCCCTGAAGAGGATGAAACTAGGGTTCAAAGTTTGTATGAAGAAACAAGAATAGATTGTCTTTTCTATCCGAAACTTCACACAAGTGCTTCAGTAAAAAAATAAGTAAATACGTGTTTCAGGTTTTTTTGAAATTCCACCCCTAAGAGGGTGAAATGGGGTAATAAAGTGTAAAAATCAATATTATTTTGGATTGCGCTGACATTTGACATGCAGATAGTTATTACGACGTTAGTTCCCTCTGAGACAGGATTTTCCAAAATTAACCCTCGAAGGGGATGAAACGGAGGTTCAAAGTTTGTATGGAGAAACAATATTGGATAGTCTTTTCTATCCGAAACTTCACACAAGTTCTTTAGTAAAAAAATAAGTTAACACGTGTTTCAAGTTTTTTTGAAATTCCACCCCTAAGAGGGTGAAATGGGGTAATAAAGTGTGAAAATCAATATTGTTTCGGATTGCGCTGAAATTTGGCATGCCGATAGTTATTACGACGTTAGTTCCGTCTGAGAAAACATTTTCCAAAATTAACCCTCGAAAGGGATGAAACGGGGGTTCAAAGTTTGTATGGAGAAACAAGATTAGATCGTCTTTTCTATCCGAAACTTCACACAAGTGCTTCAGTAAAAAAAAAAGTAAATACGTGTTTCAGGTTTTTTTGAAATTCTACCCCTAAGACGGTGAAATGGGGTAATAAAGTGTAAAAATCAATATTATTTTGGATTGCGCTGACATTTGACATGCAGATAGTTATTACGACGTTAGTTCCCTCTGAGAAAGGATTTTCCAAAATAAACCCTCGAAGGGGATGAAACGGGGGTTCAAAGTTTGTATGGAGAAACAAGATTAGATCGTCTTTTCTATCTGAAACTTCACACAAGTGCTTCAGTAAAAAATAAGTTAACATGTGTTTCAGGTTTTTTGAAATTCCACCCCTAAGAGGGAGAAATGGGGTAATAAAGTGTAAAATCAATATTGTTTCGGATTGCGCTGAAATTTGGCATGCAGATAGTTATTAATTACGACGTAAGTTCCTTCTGAGAAAGGTTTTCCAAAATTCATCCCTGAAGAGGATGAAACTAGGGTTCAAAGTTTGTATGAAGAAACAAGAATAGATTGTCTTTTCTATCCGAAACTCCACACAAGTGCTTCAGTAAAAAAATAAGTAAATACGTGTTTCAGATTTTTTTGAAATTCCACCCCTAAGAGGGTGAAATGGGGTTATAAAGTGTAAAATCAATAATGTTTCAGATTGCGCTGAAATTTGGCATGCAGATAGTTATTAATTACGACGTTAGTTCCCTCTGAGAAAGGTTTTTCAAATATCATCCCTGAAGAGGATGAAACGACGGTTCAAAGTTTGTATGGAGAAACAAGAATAGATTGTCTTTTATATTCGAAACTTCACACAAGTAGTTTTATAAATAAATAAGTAAATACTTGTTTCAAGCTTTTTGAAATGCTATTCCTAAAAGGGTGAAGTGGGGTAACAAAGTCTGAAATCAATATTGTTTCGGATTGCGCTGATATTTGGCATCCAGATAGTAATTTTGACGTAGGTATCCGCTAAGAAACGATTTTTTAAAATTCTCTCTTTAAGGGATGAAGCGGGGGTTCAAAGTTTGGATAGTCATTTTATTCGACATTTCACACAAGTACTTCTGTAAATAAATAAGTAAATACGAGTTTCAGACTTTTTCAAAATTCCACCCTAAGAGAGTGAACTGGGGTAAAAAAGTCTGAAAATCAATATTGTTTCGGATTGCGCTTTTTTGGGTTTTTCGGGTTTTATAAATATGAATCCTGATTTGGCTAATTCTTATTTGATGTCTTTAATGATATAATCGTTTTTACAAAAGAAAAGTTTTAAGTAAATAAAAGGAGTTTTTAACGCGGGCAAAGCCGCGGGGATTTCTAGTTTATTTCATATAAGTACACAAGGTACACTTATGAACGTCAATCATATCATACACACAAATAATAATATATCATATAAAAATATAAACCTCGATTAAGTAACAAATAAACAATAGTTGTCAAGTAAAATAATTATAATAATAAATGATCTTGCCATGATTTTCTGTCCGCGAGGAAATCGTCAATTTATTAATATGCTTTATCCATGAGTAAACGTTTTATAGTGTTTTTAAATTGATTTTCACGAAAATTAACTATATGATCAGGTAAAATATTGTAAAACCTCACACAGTTATTTACAAACGACTTATTTACCTTAGTCGATCTAGTCCTAGATATAACTATCTTATTTTTATGCCTAGTATCATGGTTGTGCACTTCTCTGGCTAGTTTAAATTTGTCAATATTTTCCCTCGCGTACATAATATTCGTGTAGATATAAAGGCTGGGCATTGTCAATATTTTTATTGTTTTAAATAAAATCTCGTGCTTTTAGAAATTAAATAGCTCTACTCGCACATTTTCGTGGAATAAACATACTGTTAGCGTCCGCTGCATTTCCCCACAGTAACAGACCATATGACATTAACGAGTGAAAATAACTGTAGAACACTATACGGTCAGTTTTGACAACAGTGCATGCTCGAATATTTCTAACAGCATAAGCAGCTGAACTTAATTTTCCAGAGAGTTCTTTGATATGGGGACCCTACTGCAACAGCAACTAAAGTCAAACCTAGAAATTTTGTTTTTTTTGCGAGATCTAGGCCTTACAATTGATATTAATAACTAGGAAATTATAATTATTTGATAAAGAAAACTTTATACATTTTGTTTTGTCTGGATTCAACATTAAATTGTTCACACTAATCCAATTTTGAATATAATTCAGCGTATTAACTGTATTCATATCTTTTACATTTCTGTTAACTTAAACATTAACGACGTGTCATCAGCAAACAAAATAATATTAGCTCTATTTCCAACAAAGAACGGTAAATCATTAATGTAAACCAAGAATAGAAACGGACCCAGAATTGAGCCTTGAGGGACACCAATTGTAACATCAGGGGCATTCGATAGTACACCATTGAAATCCACTAATTGCACTCTGTAACTTAAATAGGATTTCATTAAACCTAAAGCGTTCACGCACCATAATGGTGTAATTTTTGGAGAAGTATATCGTGATTTACGCAATCAAAGGCTTTGGATAAATCGCAAAATATCCCTAAGCTATCCATAGAGTTTTCCCAAGATTCATAAACATTTTCTACAAAATTTACAGCAGCATCAATTGTAGAACAACCTTTTGTAAAACCAAACTGCTTGTTATAGAGTAATTTTTTACAATTGAAATGCGCTGTTAGTTGGACAAGAACGATTTTCTCAAAGATTTTACTCAGACATGGTAGAGTTGAAATAGGTCTAAAATTGCTGGGGTCTGTGGTACCTCAGTTTTATGCAGTGGTAAAACTTTACTATATTTCATAAGATCTGGAAAAACCTGTTTATTTCTGTTAACATGAATTAAATATATGTGATAAATAAGGTGCCATATATTTGATAAAATTACTAAAAAAAAATACAGAAAAACCCCATAAATCCTCAGATTTATTAAATTTTAACAACTGAAAGGTTTTAATAATGGTTCCAGTAGAAACTTTATGAAATTTGAAAACATCAGAACATTCGTCTGTGTTCTCTTTAAGAAGGCGATTGGATTCTGAAATACTAGTATTGAGAGCATTCGTTACTTTATATGATACGTTCACAAAGAAATCAATGAACGTATTTGCTATTAGCAATTTGTCAGAAATAAGGATTCCATTTTGTTTAAGAGTAAAGTCTTGAAATTGTGTTCCTGTTTGACCTGTTTCAGATTTTATTACCGACCACACTGTTTTGATTTTATCACTTGATTCCTTAATCTTGCCTAGTATAGATAGAGCCTTTGCTTTTTTGCAAACTACTTTAAATATTTTACCATAAAGACTAAGAAAATATTCATCTTTCCTGGATTATTTTTCCTTGTAAAGTTCATACAGACGGTTTCTGCTTATATAGATACCCTTAGTGGCTTAGAATTAAATTAAAAACATCGCTAGCCAAGCTTCAGTACTTCTCTACTTCTTAGATAGTTTTTTTTAGTAGACCGCTATGCCTAGCGGTGCTTTTCACCTGCTGATGAAGATGGAGTCCAAGAACGAACTTGGCTTGGAATCGGATGATAGAAGTCATACCTGTTTTTTGCAGACAAGCACAATTTCATTACCTTATCTTCACTTTATATCAGGTTTATATCAGGAGATAGCGGTCAGTTTCCATTTCTGTTAGGCAAGTAGTTACTTGCCTATCAGAAATAAACAACAGTAAAGCACAGAAAACACTCAAACTTTATATTGTTTTAACCAGCCACGCCTGTCGTTTCACCAACCAGTACCTACCTTATTTATAAGGTATCGTCAACGTAGGTAGTGTTGCATCCACAATACTTACTACGTTGCATCTCAGGTGTAAAAATATTGTTAATTAGTGTTGTTAGGTATATTACTGTATAGAGTTTATATACTTTAGATATTCTGGCAATCTCCAGAGATACCTTGGAGATGGCCAAAAGATTTAGATTTTTTTTTTATGGTTCTCCATTATCATCATCATCTTACTACCCTTATCCCACTTAAAAAGGGACGGTGCAACATGTCATTCTCTTCCATTTGGGTTTTTCCACAGTCATTTCCGCAACCACTCCTTTTACATCCATATCTTTTATCACACAGTCCATCCATACTTTTTTCGGTCTTCCTCTTCCTCTATAGCCGTTCACTTGTTCATGTTGATTGCCTTTTTAGTCACGTGGTCTTCACTTCTTCTCATAATATGTCCATACCAGTCTAGCCTATTGCTTTTTAACTTTTCTATCACTGGTTCCACTTTCAGGCATCTCCTCACATACTCTTTCCGAATTTTATCAATTCTTATGACTCCACACATCATATTTCAACATTTGCATCTCCACCGCATGCAATCTCTTTTCATCCCGCTTCTTCGTGGCCCAACACTCAGATCCATACCATAGAAAAGATAATGTCTAATAACCGTTTTGTAAATGTATCCCTTAAGTTTAGGGGCATACTCGGGTCGCAAGTTGTACCTGGTCTTTGTTATGGTACTGTACATAAGCATTGAATGAAATTGAACGTAGCTAGGTTTATTATAATTGACAAATCGGTCCACGAAGCGTCAGGTGGCCTGATTGAGGTTGAGGTGGTGAGCCTGGTTTGAGAGCCTAGTAGGGCAGTGGGAAAATGATCACCATAGATAGCGATTTTAATCAATGTTCCAATGGATTTTTCTATGAAATGACCTGCCTAATTAATATACATATATGTATGACACCTAAGCACAGAAAAGATAATAATACTACTTAAGGTAAATCACCTATGGGAGATTCTACGGTACCTACGGCACCAAGATTTGAATAGATTTCGATAAAATAAGACGAAAAGTATGAATAACATTTATTGATATGTCTTTTAGTCTTTGGTGCCATTTTTCTGGCGCTTCGCCGGCCGCTACCTATGTATAAATGTGAAAGTTTGTATGTTTGTTATTCAATCACTCTAAAACGGCTTCTCAGATTAGGCTAAAATTTGTCAAAATTATTGCTCATTACAAAAGGAAAAGAACATATCTATCGTATTCTAAGAAGGAAATAACACTAATTTGAACTTTTGGAAATATAATTTTAATAATAAATTATAACTAGCATAGAACACAGTATATACATGAATATTTTAAAAGTTCTTCTAATGAACGGTTTGTAGTATTAATTTAACTTTAAATATTTTTATGTAGAATGTTGTTTTTACTTCTTCTGGGGCGCTGGGGGGTTTCTCGCGATGTAATCGAGAGCCTTCAGGATATACTCCGGGATGGGATGAGGAGTAGGAATAGCATCGCCCTGTGGAGTAAAAATGAGCAATAAAACCAATCCAGTACACACCAAACGTAAAATAGACAACAACATTTTTGAGTAGAGAACACATGTAGCAGCCTAGAGCAAGACATCTTTATGCTACGAAGAGCAAAGACCTCCTAAATACAAATGGTGGAGAATGCATGCAGTTTATAATTCATTCAGCCAAATATTTTCCTAAGAGGTTGCCAAGACCAGCAATGTTTACACACAACCACACGTATAGGTTTGAAGAAAATTTTTTTTTGTTTCAGTTCCATGTATGGGATGATCCCTTATTATCCCTATATTTATCCCTTATTAGGGGATCCCTTAAACTTTTATTTTTTTTACTTTTGTATAATAATCGGAAAGCGGTTTACAGAATACATCTACCTACCAAGTTTCAATTCTGTAGTCCTAACAGTTTCGGAATAAAATGGCTGTGACATACGGACGGACAGACAGACAGACAGACAGACATGACGAATCTATAAGGGTTCCGTTTTTTGCCATTTGGCTACGGAACCCTAAAAAGAACTTTATTCACTACTAGCAGCCCGCTCCGGCTTCGCACGGGTAGAACATATGTGCCTACAAAATTTGCATCAGTTTGTTGCATCGAATATAAAATTTTAACATATTAAACAATCATCGTCATATTTCAACCAATTTACACAAAACCTTACTAAACTTACGAATTATGCACTTAAACCTTCCTCATAAACACTCTGGCTATTAGTAAAAACCGCATGATAATCCGTTCAGTAGCTATTGAGATTATTGCGAACAGACAGACAGAGATGGACTTTGTTTTATAATACTTACGTAGTGATATTGGACGGTCCTTTGGCGTAAAGGATAGTTACCCTGATTCTGACCCGACGGTCGTTGGTTCTAATCCTAGCTATATACCTACCAATGAAAGTTTTATGTGCATTCATGAATCATGGGTTTTCGTACAGAGGTAGTGGGATAATTAAATCTACCAATAATTAAGATAGTTTAACTAAAACAACCGACTTCAATGCCCCGCGAGTCAACTTCAGTAGCAAGTTTGAGACGTTTATCGTCATATCTCTGAAGTTACTTATCACATCTCGATGAAATTACAATCGGACCACCTCGAAAACGTATCCTACCGATTACAAAAAGAATCATTCGAATCGGTACACAATTGACGGAGTAATCACATAACATACACATACAAAAAAAAACATACAGACGAATTGAGAACCTCCTTATTTTAGGAAGTCGGTTGAAAAATAGCTTACCACCAATGAGAACATCTGCCGCCGTAACCTTAACGTAACGAAAAAGTAGGGGTTTTTACGTTTAACGTGTGTATTCTATATATCTGTTTGTAGCATCTTAGCACCCAACCGGATGAGCCGATTTTGATTTTATTATTGATAGTTTTTTTTTTGTTTTGATAGATATCTTCATCGAGAGTGTTCTTAGCTTTGATTTAAAAATCCTCTAAATCCTCACCAACTTACAGCTCAGATTCTAAATGACGTGTTTGGAGTCATTGGAACGTTTTTAATGAAAAGATTATTTATAGATCAGTCGGGGTGGTTTAAAATATTATATTATTATATAGGTATATAGATCATTATTATTTTATACTATAGATCACATACTATATTGACTTCAAATTGATTGTGATCGGTGGGGATCTACAGATTAGCTAAGCTTTTATTAATATTTTCGTAGTACCTATGAACTAATCTGTGGTTACACTGCATATATCTTATTAATTTTGCGACGCGTGTATGTGAAATTCGTGGTATCTTCTAGAGTTTTCATTTGAATTATACACTGTAAAAGACAATTTTAATCTATAATATGTGGCCAAGCTAATTAACGTAATTATTTGGATAAGGATTAATACTATATAATTGAAAATAGCCTTGGAAGTTACGCAATATTTTTAACAAAAAAATAAATATTAAAATGGTTACTGTGAGTCAATCTTAAGAGATAGACATATGCTGTCGCGGACTTTTTTGTTGGTCTTATTAATGTGTACAACTCTTCCGTAGAAAATATTCTTCCATCTATTTTCAATTGAGCAGCGTTCGTAAGAAACGTGTTTTTCGACCGTTTTTTTGTCGACTTAGGTTGCAAATTAGGTCTCCACGAATGTACCTTTGATTTAAACGGGATAATTTATAGCCTATTTTTATTTCGAAAGTCTGTTCTATATAGAAATGAAAGAATATTTTAAATCGGTCCAGTAGTTTTTGAGCCAAATCATTACAATCATACAAAAATACAAATGTTCTCTCTTTATAATATTAGTATAGACAAAAAAAGACACACATTTCATTAAGTTAGTTCGGCGGCTTCTTTGCTGTGCCGCGCTGCGCCACGCGAAACCAAAAGCATCGTCACGTCGCGTCGCGTTGCGGTGTGAACTGTCCCTAACAAGTATTCTGTCAGCTATTTAGCAGCATTAACATCATTACAAGGCTACATTTGATTGAAAGCAGTATAAAAAAAAATGCATTTGTTACCACGGCTCATTTGTTATTTCTTATGATCCTAAACAGGAGTTTAATTGACCATATAATTTTTTGTCGCTTATCGCTGAATAACTGTAAAACTAAAATGTTTCGATGGATAGCAAAGAATGAATATTGGCAAGTTTATTAAAATTTCAAAGGTTGAATTTATATTTAGAGCTTAACGTTTTTAGAATAGTCTATCTAATACTATAAGAGTCTTTGTCCTGACATACTGACTGACAGACAACGCACAGCCTAAATCGCTGGTCGTAGTGACTTGAAATTTGGAGGGTATATTTGTCTTAGTAAGTAAGGGTATGAAAGGATTTTCCAAAATTCAACCCTTTAGGGGATGAAATGGGGGTTCAAAGTTTGCATGGAGAAACAAAATAACATAGTCTTTTCTATTCGAAACTTCGTACAAGTACTTCAGTAAATAAATAGGTAAATACGTGTTTCAGGCTTTTTTTAAATACCACCCCTAAAAGGGTGAAGTGGGGTGACAAAAACTGAAATCAATATTGTTTCCGATTGCGCTGAAATTTGGCATAGTTATTTTGACGTAGGTATCCGCTAAGAAAGGATTCTTCAAAATTCACTCTTTAAGGGGATGAAGCGGGGGTTCAAAGTTTGGATAGTCATTTTATCCGACATTTCACACGAGTACTTTTGTAAATTTAATAAGTAAATACGAGTTTCAGGCTTTTTCAAAAAGCCACCCTAAGAGGGTGAAGTTGGGAAACAAAGTCTGAAAATCAATATGGTTTTTCGGATTTTATAAATATGAATCCCTTTTTCCCTTAGTCACGCAATAACTTAAAAATGGGTGAACGGATTTGGCTTTTACTTCTTTTGTCTTTTATGATAGAAACTTTTATGAAAATAACAAAATAAACAAACAAAATAACAAAATAAAAGTTGTAAGTAAATAATAGAAGTCTTTAACGCGGGCAAAGCTGCGGGCACTTCTAGTTAGATAATAAATCGAGTTAGCCTTCGAAGTGGAATATTACATTAAGTTAAACCGTTTTTAGACAAAACCTCATAGCGCAAGCAACTCTCAAACCATCTGGCGTATTTGCTGGTATTGAACGCCACGGCAAGTCTCGGCAACTGATTGTGATAAGATTTTTTACGAAAGATATGTTTATATTCATACCTGAAAAGTAACATTGATCACCTATGTAGATAACCCACATTTCTGGGTCTAAGATGTTTAGGCATAATTATGACAGTACATCAATTGGGCGCACCGTGTGGTAGGTATTAAGACAATGATAGGGACGATCGATCTCCATGGCATGTTTTCAATACAGTGAAAGATATTTTGGTATTTTCTCGACCGCATCATCACTTACCAACAGGTGAGATAGTGGTCAAACGCTAGCCTATATGATAAAAAAATAAACAAACCTTCACATAATTTAGTAGATAAGTAAGTAAGAAGTAAAAATCTATTATTTTAGCTTCACAAAGAGTTGTTAGTATTGTAATATAGTAAAAACAATGTTTTATTCCAATTTGATCGATTTTTTTTCAATATACCGTTTTAATATACCAAAATAAATAAACAGGCCAAGTGCAAGTCGGACTCGCACTCGTAGGGTTCCGTACCACACTACAGTATGTTATAAGATCGAGCAAAAAATATCACTATCATTTTTCGCCAGCAAAAATAATAATTAATTCATTTCAATATAACGCCATCTATGGGATGTTTACCTAACTAAGCGTTCATAGATGGCGTGAAATGCCGAAAAAACACGTTTCTTGTACGGGGGACCCTCTATTATTTTTAACTTTATTCTGTTTTTAGTATTTGTTGTTATAGCGGTAACAGAAATACATCATCTGTGAAAATTTCAAATGTCTAACTATGACGGTTCATGAGATACAGCCTGGTGAGAGACGGACAGACAGACAGACAGACGGACAGCGGAGTCTTAGTAATAGGGTCCCGTTATACCCTTTGGGTACGGAAACCTAAAAATTACTTTAGTTTTAATACGGCTATTCTTTCTTACCTGGGGTTGGAAGCCGTTCTCGTCAGCGATGTAGGAGATGGCAATAGGTTGGCCCTCAGGGCTGGTGTAGGAGTAGGAACCTTGTTGAACTACAGGTACGACGGGAGGGTTGCCTCCCAAGGCACGAGGAGTTCCTTGAGCTTGAGCAGCGATGCCGTTGTCGGTCTCGAAACTAAAACAAAGGAAAAGTTTAAAACTACGTCTTTATAAAATGTGTGCATGTTTGTTAACCCTATAGTAATTTTTAGATCCTAGTAAGTCGGTACTAAGATATCCAGAAGGTTATGATAGGTAAACTTTTAATCACTATCTCGCCTGGGAATAAGACATGATCTGGTCGAGGATGGTAAACACGCTAGGCCTAGAATGGTCTAACGCTCAAGGGCAGTGCTGCTGGAGCATCGTATCGTTATAGTAGCAGATTTTCTCTTTGATGGTGGTAAGCTACTTTTTAGCAGGTAAGTACTTTTAACCTTTTTTAACTTACTTTCGCCTTCAAATCAATGACAATATTTTAGATGTTTTTTTCTTCAATCTTGCTAAAACAGGTGATCGATTTGATGAAAATTAGCACACAGATGACACACTCACAAAGATTATTCAATTTTAACCGCTGTTGCGGTTATCCGCCCGCATTAGAAATAATGTCGTTTAACCACGGTACATAGCTAGAGTACTATAACAATATTATGTGCTGTGGTCCTGAAAATAAGGATTAGTATCGACTGATTTTTATAAGACATTACACTAAAATCCTTGTTCTGGTCAAATGGTTACCAAGGTCTTGACTAAACACTATGATAATAAATTAAGTTAATGCATTTTTTTTTGCTTTGATTGGATTATAAAATGTTGTCATCGATTGGATGCAAATTTAATATATAGACCTGTTCTACCGGCTATCAATATTTAGTATGCTATTTTAGACATTCTAGCGAGTATTGTACAAGCTATTTTTGCATATTGAAATTGAAAGGCCGCTAGAACCATTGAGAGATGAATGCATAATGATCATGTTTATCATGTGCCATCAATGAAATTTATCAGATAAGATAAGTAAAGTATCTATTTAATTCTTTTAATAACTCATCTTTTCCTAATGCATTTTATGGAACTAGTTAAGAAGATCCATTTGGGGTCGTTTAGCCTACTCCACAAAGAAAACAGGACTTACGCGTATTTGAAGCTACCATCGGGGTAGATATCATTTTCATAACGGATAATGTTGGCGTTCTCTTCGTTAGTAGTGACTCTGTTCACAACTGGGCGAGGAGCTGGGGGAGGTGGGCGAATAGGCTGTCCGAACCCATTGAACTGCGCTGACGAAACAGCCAACACCGCCGCTAACACGATCTATATACAAATCAATAACATTAACACAACATAATTATGATGTTATACAATACAATATTTCACTCTTCACTCACAGCGAATTTCATTTTTACTGTTGTTTGGATCTTTGACAACTGACGCTCGTCGATGATCAATTTTTAACTTTTATACTATTCCACCGATTATGTTTACGCAATATGGCATTGATATTGTTCACATATATTTGCATTTCTGTTTATTAATTAATATCTATTATATACGATGATCTCTTGTAAATGTCAGCAGGAATTATCTGAAAGTCTAAAATCATTGTTGAATACGGTATTAATTTACAAAAGAGTGAGTTCCGCAAGTGATCGAGTTACGCAATGCAATGAAATCAAAGACATTTCGTAACATCTCATAAATTCTGAATGCGAGTGATGTTTAATGTATGTTTGAGGTTGTTTTTAGTTTTTATAGGCATTTAAATGGTTTGCTTTTCATAGTATTTAGTGAACATTTAAGTTTAAACTATTACAACCTATATAAAACATACAATTTCATATATATATAATATTAGTGTACATTTAAATTATTATTACTAAATAAAGGGCACTTATTATTCTGACTTCTGTGGATGAGGTTGTGGTCAAGTAGTTACGCTATTTAATAGTTGTTATTCTGTTTACGAAACAATATCTAGTGATGCACGAAAAACTACCTACCTACTACACGTACTTTTTGCCCTGAATATTCACGAAAGTCCTTCGTAACACTTTAAAGTAGCAATAGCCCAATAAATTATTATCTGTTTTGTGCCAATGGCTAAGACGTCGGCCTGGCGATTGAGAGGTCGTGAGTTCGATCCTCACCCATTGTTCTATTGACGTGAACCCATTTCAAACACAAGCATAATATTTAGCTTATTGGGAAGGGTTAAGCTTACAAGACTACTAGTATTGTGCAACCCACATTGCTAGTAAGCTTTTAAAAAAATGTTTATTGTTAAAGTTTGTTGTTCAGGAGGGACGAGCACTTAACCACTAAACGATATAAGATAGAATCCTCTTTGTCTGACAATAAACGGCAATGAGACGAGCCGCAGAACAATTATTGAAGTATGTCCAGTCTATGTAGCGCAACTATAATAACCTATTATCCAAATTGGCCGGCACCGAACCTTGTGTTGGCACTTGGCAAATCAATTGGCGACAAATCTCTGTTTAGTGTGTAGTTCGACCTACGGTTGATCACCCATTTAGCACCACCCAGGGGTCACGTGTAAAGTTTGTCGCCAATTATTCCCACACCGCTCCCACCAGAAAAAAATGTTTGTTAAAATTAAGCCTTATGACAACACAGAGCAGACAGCGCTGTCTCCGCGCCGTCTCCTCTTTGTGTTGTCAATGTAAAGTCTGTCTACAGTGAACGTCATAAGACTTAATTTTAACGAACATTTTTTGCCGGGTGGGAGCGTTGCGGGACTAGTCGACGATGACCTTAAGATTGAGAGCCCTGTTGGCGTATAGGACAGATGGTTTGACTTCGAAGCGAGAGGTCACCAGTTTAAATCCTAATCCGGGTGTTCGGTCACAGGTGATAAAGAGCATATTATATCGATATTCCGCCTGACTGCCTGAGTTGCTACCAAAAAGTAGCATACCATCATCGAGGAGAAAATTTGCCGACATAACCTTACGGTGTTCCGGTTGCACACAGCCTTTGAGAGTCAGAGTATTCTAGGCCTAGCGTGTTCACCATCTTTGACCACTTCATCGCTTATTACTAGGCGAGATAGAGGTCGACACTAGATTTTAGAATATTAAACAAAATGTAGAAGCAAAACGTTTCGTGCGTATTGATAGAATGTTCACCATGTAGCGGTGTGGCATAATAGTACGCTTATCAGTTATATAAAAAGATCTTAACGATTTTAAAACAGACAAGCTTGATCAGTATCTTACCTGTATCACGATGCAGTATTAGACAGTATCGTGTTAGTCTGGAAACTGAAGACTGCAGTAGGTAAGTGGTGATTTGCATGGTGGTAGGAAACTCTCCGGTGTCTTGAAAGACTAACGTGCTGACTAAGCAGTCAGCACGTTAGACTTTCTTTTTGCTTTAAGTTGGAGAAGCTGTACCCAAACTTCTAATAAGTTCCGGCAGCTGTCCTCGAGAGCCAGTTTCCACTCTAAGCCTAGCGTGCTACCATCCTCGACCGCATAGCCACTTATCAACGTATGAGATAGTGGTCAAACGCTATACAATAACATTATCTCGGAACTCGTGTGTACATTAGTATATAATATAATAGTAAAGTGCAGTAGTATATGTACCAACTGGTTCAAACCAACCTCGTCGCTTGGAGCAGCGACGATTCGGATGGTGGTGGTTGACCCTGGGAACTTAGCCAGTCGCTGGGGCGTTTAGCTGGGCTTCCCCGAACGGGGATCCACCTGGCATGGACGTCTCGCCCGGCTAACCAGTTTCCGGGCTAAACCCTCACCTCCACACGCGACTTCTAGCAAAGAAGAAGAGAGGAACTCGATCCAGCATCTGAGTCACCCTGCCCGTCGGTCAATCTACCACGGCCGACGGCAAATGGCCACTCCAAACACCTGGGCGTATTCACGCCCAGCGAGAATAAGAAACTTTGGTCAGGGGGCAATGCCCCGAAACCTGGTCCCCGTTCACCCGAGGGTCGCGCGAGAACACAAGACGTCAAACGCAATCTACGGTGATCAGAAAACGATTAATAAGCAGATCGCGCCCGCAACTGCGCACGCCGATCGCACTGGTTTGGCCGTACTTTAAGAGCGAACGCGGGATGCACTTTTCCATACAAATGTTTTCCCCCGTTTTCTCCCTGGAAAATGCTTCTATAGCAAAATTTGTTTCTACAAAAAATCAAAGTCTGCTGTAGCTATGCCCTTATCATTTGTTGATTTTTTTTAATCAATCAATTGCAAATAGAAATATGACCCTTCAAAAATCTCAAAAGGGAAATAAAAAGAATTATATTAATTTTTGCAATTGGTTGGTAAAAAAAAACAATTAATGATAGCTGCAGCAGATCTTGATAATTTGTAGAAACAAATTTTGCTCTAGAAGCATTTTCCAGGGAGGAAACAGGGGAATACATTTGTATGATAAAACTGGCCAAGTGCGAGTCAGACTTTGTCCCGCACACGGAGGGTTCCGAACGCCATCTATCGAGTTCCTAACGAACTTCTAACACCAACTAAGTAAACGTTAACACAAAGGTAGAATAATATTATATAGTAGTAATAGTAATAGTAGTAATAGTAATTGTAGTAATTAATATTATTAAATATCTGGTTGACCGAGCTTTACTCGGTAGTTTTGCCACTTAAACAGACAAATATGACTCTTCCCGACATCTATTGACGAATAATAATACTATTTTTTTTAAATTGAGAGCAACTAACTGCTTTACTGATACAGTACTTCTACTCGCCAATAGATGTCGGGAAGAGTCATATTTTAAGTTGATTATCAATAAAGTTGATTATTGAAAACACGAATAAAACAACATTTTCTGAGAATGACTCCTAGCTAGATCGATTTATCGCCCCCGAAATCCCCTGTAGGTATACTAAATTTTATTTAATCGTTGGAGCCGCTTCCGAGATTCAGATTAAGGTAAAGATGATAGCGCCATCTTAGCAACTAGATAGGTAGCGCTGCGCTATCGTAAAAAACTTTTTTTTAAACTTTTCTTTAATTTTTAACTTTGTTCTGTTCTTAGTATTTGTTGTTATAGCGGCAACAGAAATACATCATCTGTGAAAATTTCAACCGTCTAACTATCACGGTTCATGAGATACAGCCTGGTGACAGACGGACAGACAGACAGACAGACAGACAGACGGACGGTTAGCTCTAAGTTCCGGGAGAATGTTTCCTAGCGCTGCTTTGACAGCGGGTTATACAGTTGCAGTATGTAGATTGATTACATATCAGTTGTCCTGTTAAAATTAATATCAATACCATAAATGCGAAAATAAGTTTGTATAATCAACGTATTTGGATGAAATTTAGCACACAGATAATTTATAGAGTAATTTTAACAAGCACTTTTTGACGTGGGTAACGTCACGGGGCACAACTAATGGTCAAATAATACCATGACTTCAACATTGTCAATAGATATGTCGCAACTAATATTGTTTAATGACAGCATCTTAGTCATAAACCTGTTTGCTATAATATGGGAGTGTTAGTAGCTATGAGGTGGGTGTGTGTTAGGAGTATGTGTGTTACAACTGGTATGGCAAAATTAAAAAGTTGATTACTGATCTCACTATGGTTCTGTCATTATGTAGTGTTGATGGTTATTTGTAATTAAAATTTTTATTGTTTGATTTATACGTATACAGTTTTCTATTCTGTTTTAAAAAACTAGATAGATTGTAAATTAAGTAGGAAACGTATTATGAGACTATACGTGGAGATTCAAACAAACCGTACCTACGAGTACATCCATAAACAGTGATGCAATTCAACCCCATAGCGTAATCATCTGGTCAAGTGCAAGTTAAACTCATGTAAACTGAGTTAATAATAATTAAGATCGATGCTTGTTCTAATGCCGCACCTGAAGAACTTTCCAAGTTTTTAAGAAGAACTTCCAAGTGTTTTTAAATAAATTACGGAGTTCTGAGGTAACAAAGTTTGCTGACATTTAGGTATGCCCGAACATACACAAATAAAAAATATAAGCATCTGAATTGAGAACCGTTTCCTTTTTTGAAGCCCATTGACAAAGATCTAAAAATTCTATGCAAAATTCTTCACGTTACAGGTCTTCACGTCTCACGTTGAGATTGAACCATCGTCGGAAAAAAGGTTTGTAAACAAGTGCCCAATTTTTTTTCGAATTTTCCTGAGTGTGTTTAAGTATTACGGATATAGAGAAGGTATTAAAGGTAGTTTTCTCATAATTGTCCTCCGAAGCAAAAAGAAGGGCTGTTATAAGTTTGACGTCTGTATCTGTGTACCTGTCTCCGTCGATGTATCCGTTTGGGCGCTATGATACCACTATCATAGCGTCCAAACGGATACATCGATTTTGATTTGGTTTTTTTTTTGATAGGGAAAAGAGAGAGAAAATCTGCTCAGCCGTTTAAAGTGTATATGAGCTTTTTATAAGACGAAGATGACGCCATGAAATCAACTTTTGTAGTTCTGAACAATTCGAAATTCAGTATACTCTTAAGGTACGGACACACCGCTGCGTTACAGTTTTATTTTAATATATAGCAGCGTCCTCCATGCGCGATCTAGGTGGCCATCAGATAGCGCTGTAGTTTTTGTACCTACTGGTTCACACCAAACGCGATCAGAAGACAATTGAAAAGTACTTAGATCGCGCCCGCAGATGGCAGGACGCCGCGGTGTGGCCGTACCTTTACTTCAACGATATTGTACCAACTTAATAGTGTGGACCTAATGCTGGGACATCCCCTGGAATCTGCAGAAGTGAGCGAGTTCGAGCAACAGTTCGAGTTTGGGCTCATCGGATTAGGCTTAATAAATAGATTGTGAATCGATCGGTAAGGGGTGGTTTTAAATTTTGAATTCAAGTATTATATTTACCTGTTTTAAACCAGGAAAAACAGCCAGGTGTTGTTTGTTGTAACTTTATACCTTAGTACATCGAGCTAATTAGATATGATATGAATATGATAACCAATGCTTGCATCGTAAGAAGTCCACTTTTTATGGTATATTTGGTAGTATGGCGCTCGCCTGATGGTAAGCGATAACATCGTAGTAAAACAGACACTGTAGCACGCACTCTGAATTGCCATAACTGCTTCATACGTAGATACTTTGCCCCTTAATAAAACCAAAAACATCGATTTCACGGTCGAATAATAGGGAAGAGGTAATATGGAGATAATAGAGCTTTAGTACCATCCATGGTGAACTAACAGAAGTTCTACCACTAACTTAGTTCGCTCAGTGCTCTGTGAATCGTTTAATTAATTTAATTATTATTATATTTTAATATAATACGTTAAAAAAGTGGAATGCGTGTCATCGGAATAATATTTTTATTAGTAAAAGGATTAAGGATGTAGTCTGCACTGAGGCGCCATAATATGACTCAGATAAGGATATTATGTTTAACCTCAACTGAAGTGTCGAGAAAAAGTACAAATAAAATTTAAGACGCCACAATGACCTCACGGGAATGTCCAGAAATAATTTATATGGACACATAAATACTTTATTCAACTCATGTATCTTAACATCTTATTTTATCGTTGATATTTTGCCTTGGTCGATTTTACAAAAAATTTAATCAGAAAAATTGGTAATAAATGCATTTTAAGACAATCTAATCTCGTTGGTAATGTCCCTAATGAGAGTTTTACCAATCTTTTTTTCGTATGAAGTCATAATATATTTCATGCTCATTTTGCTCCCAGTACAGGTAAGTGCCTACCGATGGGTCGAAAACCATTTTCATCAGCAGTGTAGTCTACTCTGTAAGTAACACCGTCAGGTCCAACGTATTCATAGAAGCCTCGGACTCTGGTACCTCCACCGTTGACTGAAGGTTCCACAGCACCTTGCTCTTCTGCTGCGATACCGTTATCAGTTTGATATGAATAGTGATAGCTTTTTAAGTCAGCGTCGTTGTCTTGGCGGATTATATTCGCGGCTTCGTTGGAGTTATATCCAGTCCTGGCCACTACCACAGGTCTTGGAGTAGAATAAACAACAGGTCGAACTGTGGTGGAGTAAACTGGGGCAGGGGTAGAGTATACGGCCGGCCTCAGAGTAGAGTACACAGCTTGTCTCGGTGAAGAGTAAACTACTGGACGGTATGTTGTCGTGATTGGACGATATGTCACTGGTGACAGAGCCGAGCCGAAAGCTTCTAGGTCAGCACTGTAAATAAAACATATTTTATTTGAATATAAAGTATTAACTTATTAGGAAAAGAAAAAAATTTTGTATGAAGGTGTAGTGTATACACATACACATATAATTTTAGCAGATAATAATTGTAATTTAAGAAGTATTATCATTAAACAATTTAACTTCTGCAATAATTTATATTAGCCAGTTAATGTGCTTTTGCAAACTATTTTAGCAATTCCTTTGCGAAAACTGCTCACCATAAACATTAAGGCGTTATTCGATATAATATTTTAAATAAGTCTTCTGAAAGTATAAAATAAGGATGGCAAATATAAAAAATATCGCATATTAGGATCAAGTAGTAATTAATACGTAGGGCGCACTAAAAGAAAAAATAATTACTATGAATGCTCAAAAATTATCATTTTTCTTACAAAATGTTCTCCGTTAGCGTAAATGCACTTTTTTCATACGAATAAACACATTTTGAAAATATTTATGTCACTCCTCCGTGGTGACCTCGGAAGCATGTTTTTCATACTATTTCGTCAGCCTCTTCTGACTATGACAATCCGTTGACCGCGTAACGACATAATCGTGGTGCGAGATACGACGTTTACGGTTTTTTACCAACCACTGGTTACAGTACGATAATTCTCAAAAGCAATAGAAGCCACATGCCCAGTTTTATTAAATAAAGGAGGATCATATTTTGAGTTTCGGCTCAACTTAAAAAACCCATATGCTCGATGGCTACTTTATTTGGGGCTCGTTTTACCCACCAGTGGAACACTATAGGTTAAATACAAAATATTTAAAAAAGAAAAGTTACCTGTCTCCATATCTGACAAAAGGCGCCAGAAGCTCGGTGTTAGGTGCCTGAACAAGAGCTGGCTGGTACGGATTATAATATGAGTTATATTTCCCGTCCGTCAAGCTCTGGTATCTCCCGTCAAGGTTGGCAGTGTACGACCCTTGGCCGTCAGGGCGGTATTTGCCGTTGTTACCTCCATGCACTTCAGGACGGTACTGTCCATCGTCCACAGCTGAACTAAAAGCAACCGATGCCAGGAGAAGAACAGTAATCTACAAATAATTAAAAGAATCAACGTTAATTACATAATTTTACAGCTGTATAGTTTGAATCACTCCTCAGGGCTTTTGAGAAGTCGATAAAACTTTTAAAAAATTATTATGTGTCGAGTACTAATTTAATATTTTAATTACAGCTTTTATTCAATTCACTTGCTTTCACATAGGTATTACTAAAAGCTCACAGGTATCAAATTAATTAATTAATACACTCTAAAAATCACTTTTCCATTCACAACACTCACCGATATCGTTTTCATCGTTCCTGTAACCTTAGTTAACTATGTTAAACCTAATAATAGAATGATAGGCTCGCCCGCCCAACGTTTCTTTTTATACAGCCATTTAACTCTAAAATGGAGTATATATTGCAGCAATGCTTATAATCTGTCTCAAACGAAGCAAATGCTAATTTTATTTGTTGTGATTACCTTGGATCTAACGTATTTGGACGACATTGTGATATATTATAGCTTAAATGTTGTAGCCCATCCTTATGCTGTGGTCATTTTTGGTCATACAAGCTTCCTTCAACTCCTACGTGAAGTCGAAGCTTGTAAATGCCTTGCGGTAATATATTAGGTAGGAGCTAATTGATACCTGTTATACCTACCTATATATATATATATATATATATATACATTGGTATGTATATTTTATTGTATTACAATCAATAAACTCGACAACAGCGGTAGCTATAACTTTTATGATTATTGTTATCAAATTTTTCGGTTCAATAAAAGATGCGTAAATATTTATAGCTCATCGATCACAATAAAATACCAATTAATATAAATGCATCGAAGATTTTGTGAATCCAAATACATTTGTTAAATTTTACATTGTTATTTGAAGTGACCATAGTGTGACTCAGTATCGAGATATGCGCTTACAATAACACATCCGTTATACATCCGTTTCACAAACAGGCAAATTGTCAGAAGTAAAAAAAATCGTAATGGTATCTGTGTATATGTGTATCTGTGTGTCTGTTTGTGGTATCGCAGCTTAAACTAGCACCCCGGCCCGACTTCGCACAGGCAGAGCATAAATATGCCTGCATGTTTGTATCAGTTTGTTGCGTCGAGTATGAATTAGATTATGCGTTATTCCAGACACAATCTACATTTCCAATTTAATTTAAATAGATTTTGTAGTTACGGAGATACTTGGATCATTTAACTCAGCCCCTAAGGGTAGATTTGAAAAATAAAATATATGAGTTTCATTATCTGTTTTAAGGTTTATACTGAGGTTTAAGTGAATTAGACCAAAGAATAAAAAAACATCATAACTCTGTTTACACACTTCCTTTCGCATTTATAATATTAGTAGAATTTGTACCGAATATTGAGTGAATCAAACCAAGCAATAAATGTTGTATAGAAACTTTATCCACCCTGTTGAATCATTTTAGGGGATGATTTTGAAACCTACACTATTTACATTTCCTTCATTCATTTTTAGGGAAAGATTTGGTAAAAAAAAGTGTTTTATTATTTGTTTTAAGGTTTAATTGTACCAAGGTTTGAGTGAATGGGACCAAGGAATACATTTTTTCATACATACATATAATTATGCATGTTTTTTAGAGACTACTTCTTTCCACATGCTACGATCCTGACATACCTCTTTCGCTAGTTCCACTTTCATGAGTGCTTTCATACACGCTCGCCGGTTATATTATAGGTATTTTGGACTTGGTCGCGTATATCAATTTCATACTTACCATCTCTCGTAAACTTAGAACCCAGGCACACAAACTCTTTCACTCGTTCCACTCTCTCGCTTTCAATCGCAACTCTACAATCTGTCATCTTTCTTCTTTTTCAAATACCATTACTTTTGTCTTGCTTACATATCACTTCCATCCCTTTCATTTATAAGGCATCATGCATAATAATATTATATAATTATAATCTTATAATATAATATTTGCAACTTCTTCTGATGGTGCTAATATCACCAGACTATCAGCGTACAGGAGGTATTTGATGGTTTAATCATTCATTCACACTCTCTTTTAGATCAAGCAATTGTCTATGAATAGGTTGAAGAGCCCTGAAGAAGAAACACATCCCTGTCTAACAATGTTTAATGTTAAACTAGTCTGATATTTTTTTCATAGAAACTTTATCATCCCATTTATAATTTTCCCCTTCAAGGGAAGATTTTTTAAAATTAAAAAGCTTATGTGTTATTTCAGAACCTACACTATCTACGTATCCAATTTCATTAAAATAAATGTAGTAGTTATGGAGATACAATGATAGAAACAAGCATTAATTATTTTTTATGATTTTTCCAAATAAAATTCGTATTCACACCCCCTAGTGGTAGATTTGAAAATATCGGACCGATCGATACATATTATTACATATATATTTTATATATAATGATATATATATAATATAATTATATATATTTCATTAAAATTCACTTCACCCAACCCTTGAGGGTAGATTTGACGATGTGCATCATTATTTGTTTCAAGGTTTAATTGCAATGAGTTTTAAGTGACTGCGTGATCACATCTGTTGGGTGTCGAATCCAATTTTTAACCGACTTCCAAAGAAGGAGGTTACTCTATTCGACCGTATATATACATTTTTTTAATTTTTTTATGTTTGTTCGCGGATAACTTTATCGTTTATGAACCGATTTTGATGATTATTTTATTGTTGGAAATGAAATATCCCAAGAATAGTACCATAGTAAATTAATCAAAATCTGATTGGTATCTCCAGAGATATGGAGATAAACACCTCAAACTTGGTACTGAAAATTAATAGCGCGGCATTTGAAGTCGGTTATTTTAGTTTTTTAAACGATCTTATTAATAGGATGTTCCATAGAAACTTTATGAAGGGGATCATTTTCAAAAATAAGATTAGTCTATGTCTTATTGTTTTTCATTATTTTATATAAGCTAGCGTTTAACCACTATCTCACCTGTTGGTAAGTGATGATGCGGTCGAGGATGGTAACACCCTAGACCTAGAATGGGAACTGGCAGTGTGCAATGTGTTCCATTAGATATAGTGATATAACATTAGGTATTTGGCGACAAATTTTGAGGTGGCCAGGTGGACACCAGATAGTGTCCTACCACCATGCGGGGGTTGGGAGTTATTACTTAACGAGGTTTTTACTTCACCGGAGGGCAACTGTAAAAGGGCACATACATTTTTCGATAGAAAAATCCATTGGTACACGGCGGGGATTAAAATCTCTTGAATGGTCTTATTACAGAACCTACACTATCTACGTTTTAAATTTCATTAAAATCGGTAAGTTACCACTTACGATACGTGGTAACAAACATTCACACACACAAACACACACACACACACACACACACACACACACACACACTTACTATCGCATTTTAATATTATTAGGATTTATTCAAATTCACATCACGGGTCGTACACGCCCGGTCTTTTGGAGGGCATTGATGGAGCCTAAGCCAACACCAAGAGGCCCTTTACAATTTTAACTTAGGAACTACTGTGTATGGATGGATATGGGAAACTATTTTATAAAAAGATAGTACATTATATTATCATGATGACTATTAAATGAGCTGATTTATGTCTGATACATGGTCTATGGGATGAGGTACGGCACCCGCCAACTATGCCTCATTTCAAAATATTAAGACGGGTGGTGACTCGCTACACACTGAATACACTGACTCGCTATACCTCCCATAAAGGCGGACCGGTATGTCGGCGCCGAGGGGCAACATTGGCGTGGATAGCTAAGGGTGTTGAGAGGTGTGCTGCACTTTCACTAAACGCTACTAGCGGCTTTATGCCTTTAACACTTCCACCCTGGAGCTTAGGTCTTAGCTCTTGCGATTCCCACTACCGGCCGGCCGGTCAAGGCAAGCCGGGGGTCAGAGGGTCTCATTTAGCCCTCACGGGATACGGTTATTAGGATTATTATTATCTAGCTATATACTAAGAAAACTATATTTGAGTTCATACTGCCGTATATAAATTAGAAGCACATTTAACATCATTTCAACCGACTTCCACAAAGGAGGAGGTTCTCAATTCGTCTGGGTATATTTTTTAAACTTTGTAGTAGGTTAAAAAACTGCATACTTGACAAAATATTATCGAATTGAATTGATTTGAACTTGCAGCTTTGCAAGTTTTACCGGCTACCTAAGATTGAAGTTTGTTCAAGACCTCACCAAAGACTGAAATATGTAAAATTTTCATTCCTTTGTATTTAATTATGATCTTTAACTTTATATATTAGATGTTCAAAGCTCAATTTACGAAAACTTACTAAGAGAAAATGTGTCAAGTTACTACTAAATAGGAAAGAACATGACAAATTTTATTTTAAAGAAACTGAAGAACTCGATATCCAGTTAGATATCACTGCTTTTATTAGGGATCCTGTTATCTCAGTACTTATCTTGCAATTTTCTTGTTTCTAACTGGGTTTTCTATCATATTTATATTTTTGGTGGGATTGGATTTAAGTCAGTTGTCCAACGTCTCATCTTATTGCCATCTTCCATTACCAGATATGCACAAATCCAACATCACTTAACATTAGAAATAGTGGTCAAGTATTTCTCCAGAATAAAAATAATAGCGTTATGGATTAAAAATAAAAGAATTTGTGAAAAGAACAAGGTGATTTTAAATGAAAAAATATTACAAACATACATACAAGATACGCGCTATAAACATATAACCCTTTCCTTGCAGTCGGGTAAAAAGGGTAACATTTTACGTTTTGTTGTTTGCATGTTTTGTTGTTTGCATGTTACGTTTTATGTTTTCTTATTATAAAAACTGTTTGATTTTTCGAAGTTATATTTCTTACAGCGCCTTAAAAAAAGATGAGATTGAATTCTTACGATGCGCGCACACAGCGACTGAATTAATACTATAAAGTAAGCCGATAAATCTAAAGGGAGATATATCAGCTAACGTCATGGTATAGTGTGAAGTGATTGTTATCTGTGTTCAAGATATTTAATGATCGTGATTGATATCAAATTATTTTAAAAATTGTTTTTACAATTTTTACAAGCTTTTATTTAACTTGCAATGTATGTATATATAGATAGATAGACAGATGAATACTTTATTGCATACCAATCAACACATTATAATCTAAGACAAGGAAATACGAATTAGGTGTGACAATGGGCGGTCTTATCGCTCAGAGCGATCTCTACCAGACAACCTTTGGATGGACAGGAGCTAGTTTTGAAAATAAGTAAAAAAATATTTTTAAAACTAGCTTTTATCTAAATTCTAGGCGTAGTAGGTAGTAGGTAGTAGTATTTGGCGTGTAGGTACTTACTTATCTATATTCTTAAAAGCTTGAGGCTCAAAGTATAGTTAAGTACCAAAAAGTTTTAGTATCTCAAAAACGAGCAGTGCCTCAAGCTTTTAATACCTACACGCCAAAAACTTACTAGAATTTATTTTTAACATTTTAGTTCATTGTCCCAGATAAAAGCTTGTTTTTTAAAATATTTTTTAATTTATAATTTATTTAAATTAAACCTTCGTCAATTATACTAAATACCTTTATTTTATTATTATATCGTCGTTTCTATAAATATTGACACGCAGGGTAACATTTTTGAATTTTTGTTTTGTAATGACATAAAGTAAGTATATTTTCTTACTTGCCTAAATAATATTATTTTCGTCTAACTCCTATAGTGTAGTGTGTAGAGCATTTAATTTATCTAGTGTTACCTAAAGTAAAGTAAGTAACCAATACATGGCTTACTGATCTTGCTCATATTAAACGCGATTGACAGTTTAATAACAAGGTACACCTTGTTCCTAATGTGCACTCGAAGGCTTAAAATAAAATCGAAAGGTTTATGACCTTTATGAATCATCAGATTGTAATGTTTATGTGCCATCCCGATGGTTAAGAGTGAAAGGGAATGCCCATATATTTTATATCGACCGTCATAATGTCATTGCCCCGAAAGGTATTCCAAATAAAACAAAACCTTCGATGAAAACAATCATATATACATAATATAAAACATATTCTTAAATCCACAATGACTAATTTTGAGTGTCTAACCTAATTGTATGAAATATTTTACAATAGAGATTCTTTCGAACTAAACTTATAACATAAACCAATTCGTTAACTTTAATAAATTCTAAAAGTACAATTCAGGCAGACGTTTTGAAATAATTCTGTTGGCATTGAAACAGACATTTTTACACAATACATAAATACTCACAGCCATGCCTACGTACTTTTACGCATTATAAATCCTTTTTGCATAACGTATTTCCAAATGATAAATCTTACATTTTGCACGCGATACGATCTTGGCTCGTAAGATAAATGTGGGTGTAAAAGTGGATATCAACAACTGACTTTTGGACGTAGAGTTCTTACATAAATTAATAAGATGTGCTGCCTTAAAGCATTGTCCTTTTTAGGAGTACAATATTTGGAAACGAGTACTGTTGTCGCATAAACTACTTTACATATATTTTTGACTATTAACATTAATAAAAATCGAAAATAACCAAGAGCGTTTTACTTACAATGTCACAATAAAGTAAGTATGAAATTATACTATTCCATTTAATGAGAAATATTCGTAACAATTTTGGCTATCGTTAAATATCACAATGCAGATTCTCTTTTGATGGCGAAAAAACAGTTAAGTGAGATGAAATTTCTCAAAAAAATCTATCGACGCTTTCGGGCTTCATGCGACGATATTTTTTAACTGACAAAATAACAGTAAAGTAAAATATTCAAAAATAATCTAGAAAAATAAATCTCTCCAGAAGCCCAAGCAGGCAATAAAATTTGCACACCGATATGAATTGGCCGAATGTAATTTTTTTTTAACATCACCGTCTTTCGCCATCATCAACTTACTGTTATAAATTATTTTAAATATTGATGTTAAAAAAGTTTTGAAGATATTAATGGCAATCAAAATAACAAAAACACATAATCCAATATCTTAAATACTCCATCAAAAATAATTCCTAGGTTATAACAAATCAACACATTCTCTCACTGAACTATTAACCATAAAAAAATTGCAGATAGTGTACAAGAAACATCTTTAGTGTACATTCTGCATTATTACTTTTCAAGGTACGACAACACCACGGCGTCCTGCGTCCGCGTGCATGTTCGCGATCTGATTTTCAATCGTTTTCTGATCGCCGGAGAGCGCCTTTTGTGTGAACCAGTCGGTACAAATACTACTGCGCTATCTGATCGCCGCCTAGATCCCGCACGCAGGACTCCGCGGTGTGGTCGTACCTTTATTGTTACCAATTTGCCAATTGAACGCCTACCACAATGCTGCACTATTTTTGAGTATATAAGTAGCTACATTTAAATTTTCGTTAATGTTTGTCAGTGTCTACTTCAACCACCCTTACAAAGACTTCGTACTCTAGTTTCAACTTTTTCGTGATGGAATCTGATAGCACCTTGCTGCCTCTAAAGCTGTAGTACGATCCGAAGTTCTCGCTATCAGGGATATTCACCGTTGGTGGATACCTGTAAAATAATAAGCTGGTTATACATACGAGTGTACGGTTTCATGTCATAGAGCTACCTTAAACTTTATTTATTTACCAAATCATTACATTTAAATATTGTTTTTAACCACTGATGATTTTAGATCGAAAAACGTATGATCAATACAACGATCGTCAATTCCCATCTCTAGATTATATAATTAGAAGAACATAAGTTGTCGCTCGACAGTGGATATGAGGGACGAGTTTTATGTACTGATCTATTTGATCAGATACTACGGGCAGGCCAATATGGGCAGGTAAAACGCTAAAACTATGTGTCACAGATCCAAAATTACTGTTTATCCTGTATTTGAGTTGGCATATCAATATGAAACGTCTATTACGAAGAAAAAACTGTGAATATATTTTTAGACATATTCACAAAAGGTTCACAAAGGTTCTCACTAAGCTGAGTTACTGAAGTACTTTCCTGTAAGGCAAAATATGTTATTTTACATTACGCTACCAGAAAATTTTAAGATCGTTTATAAAACGAAAAAAAAAGCTGAATTATAATGCCGTGCTAGTCATCTTCAGTACTAGATGTAGGTGTTATCTTCATATCCATGGAGATACTGATCAGATCACGATTAATTTACAATGAAACCATACGTAAGGTACTTATACCCTCTCTAACAGAAAAATAATGTTCCAAATCGGTTAACAAATGACGGAGTTCTGCGGTAACAAAAACAAAATAAAACAGTCAGACTGAGAATCACAAAACTAAACCAAATACCTATGTATGATTCATCTACTTAACATCATCATGATTCTAATCAAATAATTTGGTAAACCAGTTTACGGTTGCGTTTGTTTATTTATAGGTAATTTACCGATTTGACCGTAAATCATATTGATACTGATACAGGCTGATGATGATGATGATGATGATCTAAAGTATAAAGAAATAACATAGAGCGTCAGATAGTGATTATTTAATTTTGGTAAAAACCGCATGAAAATTTAGTATTTTTTGAGTTTATCGCAAGCAGACAGACGCGGCGGGGGACTTTGTTTGGTACTGCGCTTATGCGAAGGTTCTGTGTATCATTCGTTAATGTTTTGTGTAAATTGGTTGAAATGTGAGAGTTAATTCATACTCGACACAACAAACTGATGTACGAAACCGGGGCGGGTCGCTAGTATGCATATATTTTAATGTGCCAATATACATAAATAAATAATACATGATTCCTAAATTCAAAATTTTTAGTCACTCCCAACTTTTCTGTGTACAATGTATGTTAAAACCATTTAAATAAGCTTAAACACGATATTATATCTGCTGTGAGTTGATTAAAAATTGAGAATTCTGCAGATTCCAGATGTCCTAGCATCAAGTCAATACTACCATGTCTAATACTAATAATTAATATAATTTAAGCTAGAGGATGCAAAAATTTGAATTTATGACACTTACTAAAGTTATCTAATAGCGTCATCAAATTGAAAAAAGCAGTCTTAAAACGACTCAACGAATTTTCATAAATCAAAGCTAAGAATACTCTTGATCAAACCAAAATAGGAAAAAAAATAGATACATTTTCTATACCTTCTTTTTTGACGAAGGCTTAAAATAAATACTCTGAATATCTGTAGTTTGAAAGCATGAAGTTTTGAACGGGCGAAAAATATTTATCATAGACATACACTATGAAACAATGTTTTCAAAATTGATAAAATATGTGATAAATAATGATTATGTTGTAAGTATCATCATCATCATCATCAGCCGGTGTCAGTCCATTGCTGGACGTAGGCTTCTCCCAAGATGCGCCACTGAGCCTGATCTTCGGCTCTTCTTTTTCAGTCACTGCCCACCGCTTTGCGTATGTCGTCGCTCCACCTGGTTACAGGACGTCCTACGCTACGTTTGCAAATTCGTGGTCTCCACTCTTGGAGATGCCTACCCCAACGGTTATCAGTCTTGAGTATGTATAGATTTTAATAAAAAGTAATTGCAAAAAAACTCTTCCATCTTGGAATCTAAACGTAGCATACTTCTCGTATTTGCTGCATTTAGGGCTAGTTTCACCGGTTCTTGATAAAATGTCAGATAGTTACCTGACAGATGATGTCACATAAAAGCAGTCAAAAATCCGTCAGAAGAGTTCTCAATAGGGCTATCAGAAATTGGCCCTTAATAAATTAAAATATAATTATACGTACTGAGTAGTAAACTCCGGCTTCGTGTTGTTTGGCATCAAGTACTTGCACTTAACAGCTATCTCCTTATCAGCGTAAACTTTCTTGTAATGGTTGACGCTGCTCTCATACTCCTCGGCGAAGTTGTCCAGGGACACGTATTTATCGACCAGAGACTTGATCACTTTATGAATGTATGGATATCTCTTAGCGTAGGTTTGTTTTCCAATATAATTGTTCTGTCTTTCTGGAGGGTTGGGGCCGGGTGGACCACCGGGGCCAGGAGGGCCAGGGGGTCCATTGGGTCCGTTAGGTCCGTTGGGACCACCGGGACCATCACCGCCGTATCCACCGTTACCTCCATAGCCTCCATTGCCGCCATTGCCGCCGTTGCCTCCGAAACCACCGTTCGGTCCTACCACGTGGACGTATCTGTAGTCTCCGTCATCGTCAGGATACAACCCTTGCTGGTATATGTATGTGTACTTGCCTTCATCACTTCGCACATATTTGCCCTCAGTCAGAGGTCTGTAATACTTGCCATCGTCGTACACTTTAAATTTTTCCGGGCGATACTTTCCATCGTTCCACGGTGAAGACTCAGTAATGGCTATTATTGAAACAAGTACGATCTGAAAAAAAAAACTATTATTAAAGTACACAGCAACTTAAATAAACCGTACTATGTACTATTATCATAACATTCTCTCATGAAAAAAACTGCTTCATGCATATACATATAAAATAAACAAGTTTTGCAATAAATACATCTCAATAATCTATCCATTTCTGCATTCCTAACAACTATTGTCATCTTTTAAGAAGAACCACCTTTTTAAATATAAATATAAGCTATTGTAATTTCAGGTCATTACGCAGACTTTTATGGTCGAATATAGCCGTTTCACTTAATTAATCAACACAATTAATACAAATACAGTCAAATAAAATTCAATGGTACTTACAATATTCAAGTCGCGCAACATTTTTGATAATTTTTTCGATGCAATTTGAATTATTCACCGCAGCCTCGCAGACTGTTAACGCCGCAGATTAAGTTTTGAATCTGAAACTAGATCAAATCCTATGTCAGCATAATATGTTAAGAAACAGATAAGGACTGTCAATATCATTTTATTCTTCTTTGACATTTAATTAACATTTAAATCTATAATAAATGTTATTTAAAGCATACCAAAAAGTGGAACAGAATCCTTAAATCAAGGTGCGACGAGGTCAGGCAGATGGATTTGCATAGTTTATAAAATTTTAATAGTTCTGTTGCGATCCTATTATACTAATATTATTCACTCACTGATGCACTACAAACTGAGATTTTTTAAATATTTTAAAAGTGTGAACGCGTGCAATACTGTAGCAGTTTGGAGACGACCGACATGCAAGAGAGTTGTTATTCTCTTAGGGAATGTTTGAAAATCCACTTCACACATCGATTTGCATAAAACAAAAATGATTAAAATGCAACAATATAAGTAATGCCCACCGCATTCTAAGAACCTTATTCCATTTACATATAGATTGGTGACTTGCTTGACTTAGATGACATACAAATCTAGTCCTACGTTTGTAGGTGTCAAAATACCAACTCTAATCTAGATTATTTAAATGCATTATGGAATTATTATTCTAAAATATGCGATCAACATTGTTATTTTTATGGATCTTTTTTATGCATTAAATGCCCACGTACAATGCGCTGGCTACTAAAAACATCTTTAATGTCTTATTTGGAGAATGTCATCAAGATTATAAAATTTGCATCCTCCTTTTTATAATAAATAATACATTTTAAATAAAATAATTATAATTCACTATTTACGTGAATAATTTACTTTCTGAGTATATACCAATAATAGTTATTTGTTTTTACATCTATCTTTTATGTTGATGTTATTTTGCATTGAGAGTAAATCCATGCCGTTTACTGTTATTGTTCGATGAACAACTCACAATGTACATATAAATTGCTGGAATTTTCTAGAATTAGCGTTATAATTATATCCGTGTTTTAAATTATTATATTAAAGTATACATTTGACATTCAGAATCTTGGTAGGGCTTTTAGCACGCTTACTATTATTATTTTGTACCACCTAAACCGGTGGATCTAGCATATAATTTTGCACAATATTGTCTGATAATGCACATAATAATATGGAAAAATATTAAGAAAATAATTCAAAATTTAAATAAAAATACTTATATATCGCACATTCTGATAATTAAATAAATAGTTTTAATTATATAAATAACTACGGAACCGTTTGAATGTGAGAATATAACACCACTACGAAGCACAACAGTAACCTAAATGTTACACAGCAATAATTAAAATCCTTGGATTTAGCGAAATTAATAAATCACAAACTCGTATTTTTGTTAATCAACTGAAGTGGCCGCGCGAATCAATCAATTAATATTAACGAAATGTGAATCACATAATTATAATCATAAACACTGCAAGCTCCTACATCACGGTCTCCTGATAAATTTTAATTGATATTTAATTTTTAGCGATAACAGAAATATATACCTATAAATATACTTTATATAATTTATATATATAATTGTACAGTTAATAATTGGTATAACATTCTTACAAAATATGTTTCGCGATAGAACACATTTTCTCAATCTAATGCATTAAAAGCATACGTTTTGTACAAATTGACATGATTGTAAAACCAGAGGTATGTTGTTGTTATTGTCAGTCACTTTGTCATAGTAGCTTATATAATTTTGTATTAAAACCACAAAATCCTATAGGATTTTTCACTACAGAATTATTTGTTTGCAAATTTCAACCAAAAAAATAATGGAGTATATTGATACCGCTAAGGAGGGATGCGAGACGCTTTCCAGACCACTTGACATCTGGACAGAACTAGCAATAAATACCAAATAATAAATAGCGTCAATTTAGTAATGGACATTAATAATCACAAAACAATATGGGAACAGATGCATAAACTCAAAATAATAGAGCAAAATAGTCCGAAATATGTATTGTAATATGATTGTATTTTATTCTACTTAACTGCAGTCTGTGGTTTTAAACACGAAAATACCAATCTTCCATGAATAACGAACTTCAAAGCCTGTGTCACTGTGAAATAGCATCCAAATGTGAAAATATGTCTATAATTAAATCATTAGTTTTACAATAATATGACCACCTACATCCAAACTTACAATGAAGTAAGGAAGTTTGGATGTAACTAATGTTATTAATGAAGTTAAGGTGTAGTAGCCTAAGCTTTATAACAATAAAACATGAATTGTGACGCTAGGCTCCACTATTCCACCGTACTGGTCATCCCTGAACACAATATCAGAACTACTTTCAGAACAAAAATTCAGCAAAATTACTTTGAATTGACTATTTAACTTAGGACGGTAGAACAGCATCTCATTAAAATCTATCTATGAACAAATACACATATCAAATATAATGTCATCCTGGCCAGCATATTTTAATAAAATTATAATTGAAAATTTATTATTTAATTGGCATCAACATTTTATTTAATTTTATATGAGCTCGAGCGGTGAGATAGACCACATTAAACTTAAATAAAATAGTAACTAAAAATAAATCATGTGCGATGTCTGTAAATTTTAATCAATAAACAATTTTCAACCGATTTCAAAATAGGAGGAGGATCTCAGTTCATCTGGTTGTATTCCGATTTTCAATTTTATTCGAAAGAGCATACTCCTTAGTTGGACCTATTAAATAAATCAAGACTCTATGAATATCTCCAGAGATATGGAGATAAACACCCTAAACTTGCCTCTGAAAATGTCGGGCGACGCATTAAAATCGATCTTCATTTACATTTATTTGTTCTAAGAATAAAATAAATTCTAATGGAGCTTGTTAAATACGTAATGTAAACATTATAAAACTTGCTCCTTAAGGTGAAGAAATTCGGATAAAACTGAAAGTACTTTTTCGATTGAACTTTCATATAAAATCAAAAAGTTTAAACTAAAATATAAAAATAAAAAAAAGTATCACCCACCTTTACTTCAAATAATGTGCGATCCGGAAAGAGAAATCCACTACTGCCGCGAAAGATTGATTGTTCCTTTTACAAAAAAAAGAGCTTGCTATAATTATGCTATGCCAACTAATGACATTTACTAGAAAATTTGAATTTGAAATAAGATATTTTGAAATATTAGTTTTTAATTTCTGTGCTAATAAAAAAGTATTCATTTATATTAATGCAGAATTCATAAAATTGATATTAGAAGCGCATTTTGTTGTCGAAGGTTTTGAAGCTAGCATTGACTGACGATTAAAATATGCACACAATATTAACCTTTTTTGTTCTCTAAATTAGCTACTGTTTATTTGCTAAAAGAGGTCAGCGTCCAGTACTGGGCTAAGGGCACCTTGCAGTTTTCTCCTAAAATGGTCAACTCGCCTCCTCACTCGACCTTTTCGGTATGTTGCCTCGGTTACTGTTTTTACGGTTTTATACCACTGAAGGAAACAATAAAGGAAAAAGTTGACACATTCATATGGAATTCTCATCCTTTCTGATGTTCCATTTGTTTTGAGAATAAAAGTATGAATCAAAATCAGAATGGTCACGAATACTAAGAATCTAATGTAGTGTTCGCTTAAATTTATAATATTCTTCAGTATCCTTGTAATTAGGTTTTCAATATAAGATCATTTAGAGGAAAAGTGGACAGCGAAATAACTTTATTTGTTTATTTTTCTATACTTACACGTCATGCATTAATAGTATAAATAATTAATTATGCCTGGATAACACTTAGAAAATATAAGAGAAATATTAAGTACAATATTAAGTCAAGTAACCTCTAAAATGTTTTTGACAAACTTCTTCATGGTGTCGAAATTACGGTTTGTTCATCATCATCATAATCAGCCGGTGTTAGTTCACTGCTGGACGTAGACCTCTCCCAAGTCGTGCCACTGAGTCCAATCTTCGGCTCTCATTTTCCAGTTTTCTTCTTTATATCTTATAGCTTACCGTTTGACCACTATCTTGCCTGGTGGGAAGCGATAATGTGGTCGAAGATAGTAAACACGCCAGGCCTAGAATACTATAACTCTCAATATACCGGAACGCGACAGTTTTTGTGCTTGATGGTGGAAAGCTTCTTTTTGGTAGCAAGTCAGGCGGAACATCAATATGTTATTATACTCTTACCTTCTTACTTAATTTAAATCCACCCCAGACTGATCTATGTATATAATCTATTTATTGACATATTTATTGTAGGTGATAGTGGTCACTATATAACATAATAATACTGTAAAACGACCATCGAGTAATCTATGATTAATCTATTCATTATGACCACCCCAATGAGCCTCTGTCATCTCTGCTGTAATTTGGTAAAGTTTAGAGTATTTTGCAGATTCAGCATATGCCCAGCATGAGGTCAATGCTACCATAATTTGTTACTATATAATTAAACTAGCTGTGACGACGAGTTCGTCCGCGTGGAATAGTGTCTATGGGTAGCATTAACTAATAAGACACATACGTATCCCAAATACACCGCACCGCACCACGCCACGCTAATCCCCCTTCCCCCTCCCCTCACTTACCCTCCCCTCCCCCTTCTCTCCCCCTACACACCCTCTCCACTCCCCCTTCCCCCTTACAAACTTTGAATGTCATATTTATTTAAATCGAACCAACAGCTTAAATAATAAGCTTCTAGCTTTAAAAATGACGATACTTCCATACAACTTTTCATCCCTCCTTTCAACCCCTTACGACCCTCTTTTCGCATTAAAAAGTAGCCTATGTCCTTTTTCAGGCTCTAGACTATCTGTGTACCAAATTTCATTTAAATCGGTTCAGTAGTTTAGGCATGAAAGTGAGACAGACAGACAAACATCGCAACATAGCATTTAACAGTAATGACAAATAAAACCCAGAGATGGCGCTAGTGTAGATTTTTATAGCTCTCCTATAATGTATGAGATCCTGCATCGTGCAAACGATATTTTCCGCGATATTGAAACTGATGCACTTGCTTCGTGATTAAACATCTCAAAAGTTGAACTCGTTTAAAAACGTTTTCTCTTTATAATATTAGTCTGGATAGTCTGGATTACTAAGAGAATATACCGAATTTCGAATTGATCAGATCTTCTCGTTGCCTATACCGCAGTGTCTAAAGACAAAGGTCTTTAACCAGTGCGACCTACTTGTGATGACATACGGAGCCGAGACGTGGACACTCACAATTCGACTGGTCTACCAATTTAAAGTCGCTCAGCGAGCTATGCAGAGAGCTATGCTCGGTATTTCTCTGCGGGATCGAATCCGGAACGAAGTAATTCGCCAGAGAACTAAAGTTATCGACATAGCTCAACGGATTTGCAAGCTGAAGTGACAGTGCGGGAGCGGCAAGCGGGCTAGTCATATCTGCCGCAGGACTGATAACCGTTGGGGTAGACTTGTCCTAGAGTGGAGATCGCGAATCGGCAAACGTAGCGTAGGACGCCCTGTGACCAGGTGGAGTTACGACGACGACGCAAAGCGGTAGGCAGTGACTGGAAAAGAAGAGCCGGAGATCGGGCTCAGTGGCGCATCTTGGGAGAGGCCTACGTCCAGCAGTGGACTGACACCGGCTGATGATGATGATGATGATCAGACCTGATAAAGTTTATCTCGTTGAGTCATCAACTAGAAATAAACTGTCCAAGTGCTAGTCGGATTTGCACTCGTAGGGTTCCGTAACACAGTAGAGTAGTTTTTTGCCATTCGGCTACGGAACCCTAGAAAGCTTAAACGACTGAAGGGAATTTAATGAATTTAAGCTAAAAACACGGCAATATTATAAAATTACCGTGCTAAAAGCATTCTCAATTAAGACAATAGCTGTCAAACAAAAAAAAAAATCAGTCGAGTGCGAGTTGGACTCGCCCACCGAGGCTTCCGAACCAACTTCTCAAACTAGGTTAATGGACAAACTTAATTTTGCAGTTCGAGCCCTAGACTGGTACCTAAACACGGTTAATGCACCAACTGCAAATAATAACTTTGTAATCGTAAATTCGTTTTTTTAAGGCGTTCCGATTTTTTCCTTTAAAGGTGCTGTAAGAGCTTGCTTGCTTCTTGCCAAATTTCATTATTCTAAATCAACGGGAAGTACCCTATAGGTTTTGATTGTCCTGTGAAATCACAAAATATCCAAAAAAAAATTGACTTAAACGGTTATATATTTTGATCGCGTTGACTAAGAAGTTTCATTTTTAGGGTTCCGTAGCCGAATGGCAAAAAACGGAACCATTATAGATTCGCTATGTCTGTCTGTCCGTCCGTATGTCACAGTCATTTTATTCCGAAACTATTAGGACTACAGAATTGAAACTTAGTAGGTAGATGTATTTTGTGAACCGCTTTCCGATTTTTATACATAAAAAATATAAAAGTTTAAGGGGGGGCATCCCATACATGAAACTGAAACAAAAAAAAATCTTCAAACCTATACGTGTGAATATATCTATGAATAGGTCTTTAAAAATGACATTGATGTTCCTTAAATCATTTTTTCTCAAAATCAATCATTTAAAAGATAGGCGCGTCTAAAGTGGTAAAATGTGTGTGACCCCCTCCCACCCCCCTCTAACTTCTAAAGTAAAAAGAAAAATATATTCTGTCGATCTCTATAAAAACTTTCAAGGAAAATTAGTTTCAACGAGATACAGTCAGCAGTTTTTGAAATATAGCGACCGCAAATATAACTTTGTTTTTCATACAAACACTATGAAAAACAAAGTTAATTTTGTGGTTGCTAAAAATCATAGTTATAGAATACTCTACTGTGTTACGGAACCCTACGAGTGCGAGTCCAACTTGCACTTGGCCAGTTTTTTATTTCACACCTGAAAGATACCGAATACTATTTGATATAAGTCTCAACTTGATACCTATTTGTTATTGAGAATAATATAAACTGGCCAAGTGCAACTCGGACTCGCACTCGAAGGGTTCCGCAAAACAGTAAAGTATTCTATAACTATGATATTTCGCAACTAAAAAATTAACTTTGTTTTTCATAGTGTAAGTATGAAAAACAAAGTTATCTTTGCGGTCGCAATATCTCAAAAACTGCTGACTGTATCATCACATCATTCAAACCAATTTTCGTTGTTAGTTTTTATTGAGATCTACAGCATATATTTTTTTTAGATTTTTCACTCCGATACTTTAAAAGTTAGAGAGGACACACATTTTACCACTTTAGATGTGCCTTTCTTTCAAATTATTGACTTGAGAAAAAATGATTGTAGGAACCTCAATGTCATTTTTATAGACCTATCTTTAGACACGTATAGGTTTGTAGAAAAAAATTTTTTTGTGTGTCAGTTCCATGTATGGGATGCCCCCCCTTAAACTTAAACTTTTATATTTTTTATTTTTGTATAAAATCGGAAAGCGGTTCACAGAATACATCTATCTACCAAGTTTCAATTCTGTAGTCCTGATAGTTTCGGAATAAAATGGCTGTGAAATACGGACGGACAGACAGACAGACAGACATGACGAATCTATAAGGGTTCCGTTTTTTGCCATTCGGCTACGGAACCCTTAAAAGGGTCTTAACAGACGGATAGACGGACAGACAGACAGATAGACAGACATGCATATAGACAACAAAGTGATCCTATGAGGGTGTTTATTTCGTTTTGAGGTACGGAACTCTAAAACTATATCAAAATCGGTTCATCCGTTTGGGCACATGAGTTAAGAAAAGGAAGCTTGGGCGCTACGCTGCCAAAGACACACAGATACACATTATAACACCCCTCTTTTTTTGTCATGGGTTAAAAATCACATTAACTTACCAAGTTATCTTGTTTAACCTATTTAATTATAACCTATTTGAAATACATAATCAATTTTCCCCGACTACTTTTATAAGGCGCCGAAGTTTGCGCCAAAAAATTAGAAACAATACACGTATGTCGTTTAAAATGGCGCCACGCAGCCATACATTTGATAAATTATTCGTGTCCTGGATATCTTACAGGAAAAAACTACCCCCCTTGTTATATTCAATTTAGTATTATCCAAAAATGAATGCAAATATTATCACAGAATAAATAATAGTACTATGCATTATAAGTTATGTACGTACATAATTATGTGGGCGAATTTATGACAAAACGTGATCCAAAATAATGTGTCTGAATATGTATCCAAAATAATAATCGTAAAACATTCAAATTTAATACTCTTTATTAGTTTTAAATATCAGAAATAGACACAAAAATAAACTAAATGGGGTCTACAGCTTCTAATGACACATACGTATATTATCCATCATTATTTAGGTAGGTTCAATAAAAATCCCCATGTCCTACAGTAGTGACATATCAAGTATCATCTAATTTACATATTCTGCTCGTTTATAATACTTGTCAGTTACTGTGTTCAATGAAAAATATATGCATATTTCGAAGGACTGCAACTATGAATAATACGAGTTAACTTATTCTATCGCCTGATCTAATGATGTTTTCCTAGGAAGGGTATTACTAACAATAAATTCCATTACTCGTAGCAGCAATGTAGTCACCATCTCTAAGCACGTTTTAAAAGACAGCATTTGGGTTTTTATCATAATAAAATTGACGGCAAACCGACAGGTCAAGTCCTTGTCCTGATCACCTGATGTGATGATGTCATCTAAGATGGAATAGGGGCTATATCGCGTGTGAATTTTCCGCTAGGGGCGGCAGTGTGTTGCAAGGTCTACGGTATTTTTTAGTTATGGTTTTATCCCAAACTAACATTGACATAACATTAGATTTAGACATTTCAAGATATTATCATGATAAATTGTATAGCTTAACAGCTGTCAGCGGTACCATTTTACTCAGTGGCGCGAACTGGTGAGCGAAAAAAACGATAGCCCCCATTATAAACGGTTGTTTGGAAATAAAGACGTTGCTCTTGGGAAATTACTGAAGACGGATCCACATACTGAAACTATCCTAACCAACCCGTCTTCAGATAATATAGCAAAAAGCTTTATCTGAAGTATATTATAAGCAATAACATTAAAAATGTAGTAATATTGTCAGATACTAAAAGTGCGCTACAACACATAACTAGCTGCACCTTTGGAAACAAAAGTTCAGCAATGGCATACACGATTTTATCGAAAATACTTGTGCTGCTCTCTAGGAAAGTTTCTTTAAAAATTCAATAGGTGCCTTCACATGTAGGGTTGTATGGAAACAAGGAGGATGACAAACTAACTAGAGATGCCATATCAAATGGTATAAAAGTCTTTTTAACACCGGAATATTCCGAAGTCTTCATTAAACACAAGTGGACGATTACTTCGGCTTGGAAGGAGTATTTTGATATGGCATCTCTCAACAAAGGCATATGGTATCGTACCATACAGTGTGAGCCTTCTCGTATTCGATGGTGGACAAATATTAGACTTCATCGAAAATTTATTGTTATCGCCCACAGGTTGCGATCCGGACATGTACCTTTAAACAAATTCAAACATCTTATGAGAAAACTGAGCAGTCCGGATTGCAATCTATGCGGCAAAGTATCTTTCATTTCCTGACGGAATGCTCATGTACCCAAAACCTAAGAAACGATATTTTCGAGAAATTTGAAATCAGCCACCTTGATGTGGGCATATTTCAGAGCATTCTATCTGATCCATCGTCAGACGTGGCTACAATGCTCTATCTATGTGTGCACAGGGTGTTTGAAGAGCGTTCGTCTGTTAAGTAATAATTATTTACTTTGTAAGCTAATACGGAGCTGCCATAGCTATATTTAGCCAAAAGCCCCTAAATAAAAGTTGAATAAAAAAAATCCAAATTGGTTTGAATAAATATAGAACGTCATGCGAGAACTTTAGTTTTTTTGGATAGTATATACCACTGCCGGTGCCTTGTGTCCCGCTTACTAGCTAATCGCTCCACGACCAAACTCAGCTCGAGCAATGGGGTCGATTGAAAATCAGGCCTGCGTAGACCCAGTCAACGCAGCAGTGCTGAGTCTATTCCAGTTGCCAAAAGTATTATTGTGCGTATTGTATTTTGTAATTTGTTTCTCTAGTGTACTCTTTTTTTGGCAATACATGTGTTTTTATGTATTTGTATTTATTTATTTGTTACCAGTGGTCACCCATTTAGCAACACTATGACTATAATCTTAATAAAAATATGTATATGGTGAACTGTGTAAACGCAACTATCGACTGGATGCCGTTGTGTTATAATTTTTGCTGCTGCTGTTGTACGTTTTTTTTTGTCGCTGAACTAGCATTTTTTTGCATGGTGCCACGAATATTTAACCATTTACCAAAATTGCTGCTTCTCTGTACTGACTGTAATACTTTTAAATCGAAGCTGAAACTATTTTTATCACCTAAGCTTATTATAGTGTGCAAGAATATTAAAAAGATACATTTTAAATCCTAATTATTTACTTTTTACATGAATTGACACTGTTCTATTAAACTAATTTAATTTTATATTCATGTTGTGTGTGTCTCTCTGTGTGGGTTTATTACCTGACATTCTTATCATTATCATTATTAATGTATGTTTCAATTTTATAAGTAATTTAATTTATTTTTTATTATTATTTGTGAATTTTTATAAATAATATTTAATGTCTATATATGGCTGAATACAGATGAGTTTGTTAATCATTAAACAAACAACTTTTATTGTTGTATAACCTGTATTCTCAATAAATATATTGATTGATTAGTTGACGTTTTTTATGATGTATTAGGTGACTTAATCGAGAGTGTTTTTAGCGTTTATTCATGAAAATCCAAGACAACTTTCACAGTATGAGTTCAACTTTCGCAGGTCTGATCAATACGGAATTATATTGATATTGATTGATAATGATTTTGTAAAAGCGTGGTAGAATTCACGTGATGCTGGGGCATCTCCTGAAATCCACAGAATACTCAATAATAAATCTCCTGAAATGTACAGAATACTCAATCCATCGCATAGATCCATCGCTAATTTAGAGCAGTGTCGTGTTTGGGCTCATTGGAATGATGTCAAGGTCAATAAATAGATTATACATAGATCAGTCGGAGGTGGTTTTAAAATTGTAATTAAGGTATTAAAGAAAAGAAAAGCAAAGTGTTATAGAAATTGTGGGTTGCAAAACAAAAATGTCAGAATCTTGTGCATGATTGCACTGTACCAGTTACCTTGAAACAAGTGGATGTTGAGTCTCATATGAGCCAAAATATCATTGAACACCTTTATACCTAGATCTGGGAAACATTTTATTTCAGGGCTGAATAGCAGGCACCAGTTGTATCGCATCAGGCGGATTAGCAGTGAAGTACTACCACTAAAATCAAAATTCCTGTACTAAACATGACTGCTATAGGACTTGGTGGAAAATCATAGGATATTTACAGGATGCTTGCCTGGGGGAAAGCGATGATTTCTATCAAAAATTCTCAATAGCTAGATTTTCTGTGTCACTCACTGCTCTGCGAGTATTATCTTGATACATCTAAGTTATGTCTGAACATCCTATAATATATTGCTTTAAAATGAAAGACCGTTTCAAGGCGTGCTGTATGGTCCGACTGACTGATCTACAGTGCAACATTCCCTATCTGTGTCTTCTACTTATTTGTGCATCGCATGGTATCTCTTTATATACCTGCTTTACCATAGATCTATTACCTAATGATACTTAAAATTCTCTTAATTATGAAACTTTATTTTTCACTGTAATCAGTGCATCGATTCTACACTAAGAATCTAGTTGTCTTCAGTACGCTAAATTTCAAGTATGTTTTAAAAATCCTACGTTGCACAAGAATTTAAAATGTAACCTTATAATCTAACCTAATGAAACGATTCTTCAACAGTAAAAAAAACCATAAAATATTAACAATAAATATCATGTCAGGTTCAACTAATACATTCCAGGATCAAAACTTATAAATTGTAAATTAATGAATCATGAATGCATCGCAAATGTCCACTCATTTTGTGACTAATGAATAAAAATAGTTAAGCATAAAATTATATGCACCAAAAATACCCCAAATACACATACACAAAAACAAGATTTAGAGCTAAAGTTGATCATAATGATCATGTTGGAAAAAGATTATATTAAAATCAATTGATTAATTATACACTGTTTCAATTTACGCTTTAGCACAAAGAATTTATCACTGCAAAATAAACAAAAATTGTGCGACGACAAGAGAATATCAATAAATAATTTGACGAATAGGTAGCTTCTTTATTTAACTAAATTAATAAGGTACATTTTACAGATCATTGATCACATAATTCAGGTACTAGACTAGATTTGGAGAGAGGTTCTTTAAGGTAAATGGGCGCCAGATGCTACGAATCCGTTCTCGTCAGCGGTGTAGTCTACTCTGTACGTGATACCGTCGGGAGCGACGAACTCGTAGAATCCCTTTACTCTAATGGCGTCCTTCTCGTTGTCAATTTTCTCGAGCTTGCCAGATTCCTCAGCGAGAATCTTGTTCTCGGTTTCGTAGAGGTAATGGTAGCCTTCGGGGGCGATATCATTGTCATAACGAATGAGACCGAATTTGTATTCGTAGTTGCCAGGGTTGCCCTTTGAGATTGTGGGGCTAACGTAGCTAGGAGTGGCGGAAACGGCGGGGAATTTCGAGGGAACTTTGACTGGGGAACCAGTGGCTCCGCTGCCGAGACCGCTGCCGAACGCACTGCCAAGTCCACTGCCGGCACCGAAGCTAGATCCCAAGCCGTTGTTGGCATCGCCAGAGTAAAAACCACCAGCGGATCCTCGGTCACCGCTAGAAAAACATAATATTTTATAAAGTATAAAAACACAACAAAACAATCGATTATGATACTAACAAACAAAAATACAAAGGCGTTTCTTTGTATTTTCAAAGAATAAAAATTCAAAAATTATTAATTATCTTTTATCACGCTACGTCAACGAAATAAATTAACTCAAGCCTCTATGAACAGGTCACGCTAGTAATTTACTACTTTAGGAATCTTTGTCCTGACTTAAGGTTGTCGCCGACTATTCCCGCACCGCTCCCACCTAGCAAAATGTTTTTATTCAAATGTAAGCCTTATGACGATCACTATAGACAGACTTTACATTGACAACACAAAGAGCAGACAGCGCTGTCTTCGCGGTGTCTCCTCTTTGTGTTATCAATGTAAAGTATTCTACAATGAATTCGGGTGGGAGCGGTGCGGGAGTAGTCGGCTGACCGACATAGAGACAACGCACAGCCTAAACCACTGATCGTAGAGACTTGAAATTTGGAGGGTACAATTGTCTTAATAGGTAAGGGACTAAGAACGCATTTTTGGAAACTCCGCTCCGAAGAGGGTTAAATGGGGTAAAAATATTTGAACGAAAATTCTTTGTTTATCAACATAAAGCGACGAAAATTGGTATTTGAGTATAGTTCATTTGATATAAAAATCACTTTATAAATACTTTTTTGCCTAGGGTGGATTAAGGTGGTGTAATTGGGGATGAAAGTTCATGTTGAATGTTCTTTATTAATGAAGTTATACTGATGGAAATTGGTATTTAAGTAGTTCATTTGATATAAAATTAAGTTATTAATATTTTTGCCAGTGGTGCATTAAGGTGGTGCATTAAAGTGGTGCAATAGGGGATGAAAGATTAAGTCAAAAGATATTTATTTATTAAGTTACTAGCTGATACCGTTCGACTTGAGACTTCGTTCACGTACACCAAGCATTTAGTAGCATATGTAATCCACATGCTATAAAGTATCTCCTTGTTAAATTTCAGTAAGATCGGATCGTCCGTTTAGGCGTCATTAGGTAATAAACAGACAGAGTGACAGAGTTACAAATTTTTTTATAATATTAGTATGGAAGTATGGATACTGATTACATTTACGTAGTTCAGACATAAAAAAATACATACGGAAAAACATAGAATCTCCTCCTTTTTAGAAGTCGGTTAAAAATGAAACTCTATTTCCATTGGTCACGCTATAACTTGAGAACGGGCGGACCGAGTTGGATAATTCTTTTTTTGTTGTAATTCGTCAGGACAAGGTTTTTATGAAAGAAAAGTTTTAAATGAATGAAAGTAGTTTTTAACTCGGGCGAAGCCGCGGGGCACAGCTAGTAGTACATATAAGCAAAAGATCTAAGTTTAAGTAAAACCAAAATCTTAATCCAGTGGTTTCGACGCCGGTAAATGACCTTTTCTTAGATTATTGACTAAAGCAAAGATGGAGCAACCGTAGTTATCAAAACCTACACTGTTGTCTATAGATACTTCAATTTTTATACATAACATAGTGATGTGTATTGGTTTGTTAGATATCGATAAAAAGTTGTCATGTAATGTAGAGTGGTAATAGATGAAAAGCCATTGTCACATGGGGAAGTATCCACTAAAGACCGTTCACTTTTAAATTGTCGCTTGCCGTCAAGTTTTAATTGTCTTGTTTAGGTCGGGTCGCATCACATCGCAAAATCCGTCTTTTTTAACGAGTTAAGTACGTTCAAGTAAAAAAAACCATTTTGTTCACTAATTTGTCTGTATGTCTAATTGTCCGTCTGTCACAGATAATTTGCTCCGAATCTACGGGACTAATAAAGTTAAAATTTGATACCTTTTACGTGATCCAAACATGAAAGTTTTACGTTCATAAATTAATTTTTAATATAAGGGGCCCAAACGAAAATAAAAATATTAGATAATATCGTTTAAAAACTAAAAAACAACCGACTTCAATGCCGCGCTATTCATTTTCAGTACCAATTTTGAGATGTTTATCTCAATATCTCTGGAGATACTTATCATACCTCGATAAAATTACCATGGTACCACACTTGGGATATCTCCTTTCGAACAAAAAAGTATAATCGAAATCGGTTCATAAACGACGAAGTTATCCGCGAACAAACATAAAAAAAAAAAAAATATATATATATATATATACGGTCGAATTGAGAAACCTCCTCCTTTTTTTGAAGTCGGTTAAAAAAACATTGCAAACTAGTAGGTACCTACTAATCCTAGTATTAATAAAAACACGACACTTGAAACAATCGAACACATTCCCACTGACAAACTCCCATCACTAGTGAAAGTAACAGCAAACAAATACTACCAAATAAAGACAACGCATGACATTCATTAAATCATCTCATATGTATTACCTTCCTAACTTGGTAGGGTAAAGGTAGCCAAAGGTAACCATTTGACAATCAAGGGTTGTACGCTCCCAAAAATCGGTCATGACAACCGTATCTCTTTCCTTGTCTTGCACGTTGATTGTGACACTTAACTAAATTGAGACAGGCATACGTGACATATGTTCAGCTTTAAAGCTCCATCTTTGCTTTAGTCAATAATCTAAGGACCTTTTATAAATATCTCTTAGGTGCCATCTACTAGAATCCGTTTACATTTTTACTATAAAATTATCGAATCAATAAAAATAATATTGACTTTGGGATTCACCTTGATGAATCAAAGTTTTAGTACAGCAAATTTGTCACAGATGGTGCTGAAATAAATACATGCTTTGTACATAAAAAGTGCTCTATCGCTTTTAGGAAAGCTTTTTAATGATGTAATATCAATGAATGTATCTGAACTATTACTACTTTAGATGCGGTCATAAAACAAATTTTTGGAATAATGATCATCATTAATTTATATTTATTAAAATTTGGAAATGACTGACGCATAGTCATTTCATATAATATCACTGTAAACGTAGTGGTTAGTGTGCACCTGAGTAAAGAAACTGTTACTCATGTGGTTGGAGCGACGAAATACGCAGGCAGTAACTTAGGGTCAGTTCACACCAAAACGCGACGCGACGCGACGCGACACGACGGTGCTTATGGTTTTTGCACTGCGCAGCAAGACGCGCCGCGCAGCGCGATTATCTAAATGAAATATGTATCTTTTTGTGTAGTAAATAATATTCTATTTTGTATTAGGTACTACTTATAAAGTGCGCGCCGCATCGCGACGCGTGTCTCGGTGTGAGCTTCTACTGTAGGCAGAACTCAGAAGCGTTAATTAGAAAAGGCTTATATCCCGCAGTGTACTAATGTAGGTTGATACCGATTGATGAATAATGATAATGTAACATCATACTATAGACTTTTACTCTCTGGCAAACTGTGCTGTCCTGTACCTATGCTTATTAGCATAAACAAGGAATTGTCATCTTACTTGAAAGAGCCGCTGCCTTCGGGTTTGTATTTTCCAGCGTCGTTCTTGTCACCTACGTAGCCACTGCCGGGGCTACCAGGACCGCCTGGGCCTCCGGGACCACTGGAGCCAGTGTAGGCGCCACCGGGACCTCCGCGGGTGCCAGATCCGGAGTAGAAGCCGCCAGCACCACCACGGTCGCCGCGGTCACCACTTGAAATAAGAATGATAAATACGTTATTAGATTGAATGTGTGTGTTGCGCGTGTGTGTGTGTATTGTGTGTGTGTGTGTTGGTGTGTGTGTGTGTGTGTGTGTGTGTGTGTGTGTGTGTGTGTGCGTGTGTGTGTGTGTGTGTGGTGTGTGTGTGAGTGTTAGATTATATTATAAACGGGTATTTAGGAGTTATTCTGCTTGCTTGTAAGTTAATTCATATATTAATTAATTGTGTTAGCCCTATTTTAGTTTACTTTGGTGTTTTATAGGGTGTTTTTCATTATTTATTTACTGTAACAGACGTAGTGCGTTGGCGCGCAAAATTCTGTTAAACCATAATTTTGCGTTTTGCTATTTCTGTTGTAGGAAAACTTCACCTCTGAGCGACTTGTCTCAAATCATAAACGAAACGTTGAGGCAGTTGCGCTGTAACTGGACAAGTGCGGTTTTGCAGCGTTTCTTCTGATTGCCTAAGTATGTGTTTTTACAAGCTTTTATTTAACTTGCAATGTATGTATGTATGTAACTATGTATGTTCGGGTGGAATCTTGGACAATGAACTAAAATGTTAAAAATAAATTCTAGTAAGTATTTGGCGTGTAGGTACTATATTTTTAAAAGCTTGAGGCACTGAAGTATGGTAATTACCTGAAAAACGGGTAGTGCTTCAAGCTTTTAAAAATATAGGTAAGTACCTACACGCCAAATACTTACTATAATTTATTTTTAACATTTTAGTTCATTGTCCCAGATAAAAGCTTGTTTTAAAAAATATTTTTTGTTAATAATTTATTGTTTTGTGCTGACAACATAAGTATTACTTGTTGTACCTGCGTGTACAAATATCATTGTATATATTTTTTTAATAAAGCTTAATAGTAATGTGAGTTGCACATTACTAGTATTCTTGTTAACCCCTCCAACTAAGCTAAAATGCTTGTGTCTGGAGTGGCTTCACGTAAATAGTGCAATGGTTGGGGATCGAACTCACGACCTCTCGATCGCCAGTCCCACACCTTATCCGTTGGGCTATTGCCGCATTCACATATATAGGCAAGGCCAATAGGCAAGATATGCTGGAACATTGCTTTTTTTTAACATCTATGTATAATGTAACCATAAAAAAGTGAATAAATATTTTGTTTTTTTTTAATTTTGTCGTTTTCCAATTATTTTTTAATGTTTTTGTTGGCAAATAAGCTGACGGCCCGCTTGTTAAGCGGTCACGGGTGCCTATGAACATTTACATCAACGTGGACGCTGATGATGTGATGCAGACTATTAAAATACTTCCATTATTTAGTTTAAGGGGAAGATCGTTTCACATCTTTGAGGGAGCCATGCTTAAAACGGGTGGAACGAGACTTCCAAGTCTATGAGATATTGGGATAAACTTTTTGACGGTGCAGAGAAGTTCAGATCATAGACCACAATGACATAAACTTAGCATCAATTGAGATGATCAAGTGCGTATCTGTATAACAAAGCTTAAAAATCGGGTTGTAAATGAAAAAGTTCTAAGGTGAAAAACATTTAAAACACAATCGGTTTGTGGTACCATTTTAACAGACTTCAAAAAAGGACTTTTCTCGATTTGACCGTAAATTTTATTTTTATGTTTGTTTGCGGATAACTTCGTCGTTTATGAACCGATTTTGTTTTTTTTAGGGTTTTGTACCCAAAGGATAGATTACTACTAGGATTACTAAGACTCCACTGTCCGTCTGTCTGTCTGTCTGTCTGTCTGTCTGTCTGTCTGTCAGTCTGTCACCAGGCTGTATCTCATGAACCGTGATAGTCAGACAGTTGAAATTTTCACAGATGATGTATTTCTGTTGCCGCTATAACAACAAATACTAAAAACAGAATAAAGTTAAAAATAATAGAGGGTCATGGGGACCCTCTATTATTTTGACAAGAAACGTGTTTTCTTTGGTATTTCACGCCATCTATGAACGCTTAGTTAGATAAACGTCCCACAGATGGCGTTATATAGAAATGTCGATCCCTAACTCCTTTGTTAGACGTTAGATGGCGTTATAAGAAATAAAATGTTTACCTATTAATTATTATTTTTTGCTGGCGAAAAATGATAGTGGTAGTTTTTGCTCGATCTTATAAAATACTGTAGTGTGGTACGGAACCCTACTAGTGCGAGTCTGACTTGCACTTGGCCAGTTTATTTTTGTTGGAAAGGAGATACCCCAGTGAGGTACTATAGTCAATTCACAGAGATCTGATAAGAATCTCCAGAGATATGGAGATAAACACCTCAATCTTGGTACTGAAAATTAATAGCACGGCATTTGAAGTTGGTTCTTTTAGTTTTTAGGGTTCCGTACTTCAAAAGGTAAAAAAAGAACCCTTATAATATCACTTTCTTGTCCGTCTGTCTGTCTGTCCGTCCGTCCGTCTGTCTGTCAGTCTGTCTGTCAGTCCGTGTGTCACCACCGATTTTCTCAGGAACGGGTGGACCTAGCAAGTTGAAATTTATACCAGATACTGAAGTCTAAAGTACCTATTAAGTGTATAAAAATCAAGGTCCTGAGTCAACACGATAAAAAGATATGGGCATATTTTGATTTTCGCGATAACTTGCAAGTACCAAATTTACCTTAATTTTTTTATTTTTTTATTTTTCGGAAGTTTCCCTTTACTGGTGCTGTAAAACCTTGCTTTTGACCAAAATTGACAATTATAGGTCAACCGGAAGTACCCTGTAAGTTTTGGGTCGAAAACCTATAGGGTACTTCTCGTTGCCCTACAATCATGAAATTCGGCAAGAAGCAAGGTCTTATAACACAAATAAAGGAAAAATTCCAAAAGTAAAAGAAGTTGAAAATTATAGGGTGTCCCATACATACATACATAGTAAACGCCAATTAAGATAGACCTCTGAGATATATCAGCGTTCATACAATTTATAGGTCTAGCTTAATTGGTTAATTAAGTTAAAAATTCATTTAATTAATTGGTACCTACCAACGTTGGTACGGAAGCCTCGGTGGGCGAGTCCAACTCGACTTGGCCGGTTTTCTTTAAACAACTTATGTTGATCTTATCTTTTGAAGTGGTAACAAAATAATATTATATTTGCCTTTGTGACAAGACAGCAGATGGACAATAAATCCTGAATGGACACCTACATTCACATAATCGTATCACTGCTTCCGGGTAGATTGACATTCACGGATCTATTCTAATTTATTTCAAACAAGCAAGTGTGCAAATTGGAAGACGAGCCAATTAATAATAAAAATGACCTTATTCTTTATTGAGCATATACCATATGTAAATTTGAACTATGATATATATTATTGAAGCGATTTTTTATCTTTATGACATACCACTTAAAGACTGACTGAATTTAAATAGGTACCTAACCTAAGTAAGCAATCTGAATTTAAATAAATTTTATTGATATTTTAATACTATGGAATAGGTGGAATAATACACCATGGCGGAATCGAGAGTTATAGACAAAGAGAGAGAACGAGACAACGTCATTATATCTCAAGCTCAAAAGACAAAATAAATACCATATATATTGAGGAATGACGTCATAAGATGATGGTAAAATAATAAGAGGTAGAAGAAAAGTGTATTTTATTATTTTAAGATAAAAGCTTATCTTTAAAAAAGCTTTTGACTTTTAATTTATTTTTACTTTTTACTTATCGCTGGACAGATTTCTCAGTCTGTTCATCAATGGCATTCGTATTGACAGCAAGTCTTTTCCTTTCATACCCATTTTGTAAGAAAGTATAAAAACCTTGATGCGCCATCTTTACAAGTCCGCCATACTGAGTTTAGAGTTATTTTTCGAGTTATTATTCTCAGCAAGCCCTTTCATTTGATTTTTTTTTTTTTTTTTTTTTATACCGAACTGGGTAGCACTTGATCACTATCTCACCTGATGTTAAGTGATGATGCGATCGATGATGTAGCGTGCTTACCCAGAAGATACCTATTCACTCGCGATTTGAAGACCCCCATATTGTACTTAATCGGAAACACGGACTCAGGCAGGGTATTCCATTCCTTAGCGGTTCGTATGATGAACGAAGAAGCAAATCGCTTCGTTCGGGTAGATGGTATATCCACCATAAATCGGTGGCGCCTTTTAGTGTCTCTGGATGTCCGATTATAAAATGGGGATGGTGGAATCAAATCATGCAGTTCCATTGCACACTCTCCGAAATGTATCCGATAGAAAACCGATAAACAAGCGACTTTGCGGCGATGCGCGAGACTTTGGAGTCTCTTGCTTACTAATAGGTCATCGCTGATGAGTTTTTTGGCTCTCCTCTCAATAGCTTCCAGTGTCTCCAGCTGGTATTTAGCAGAACCATCCCAAAGGTGAGAACAGTACTCCATACACGACCGGACTTGTGCTTGGTAAAGATTAAGCAACTGTCCCGGTGTGAAGTACCGTCTCACCTTAGCCAAAATGCCAAGCTTTTTTGAGGCTAGCTGGGCTCTAGACTCAATATAAGAGCCGAAATTGAGAGTTGGTGTCAAAGAGATGCCAAGAAGCTCGAGATTGTTACTTATCGGAACGGACACATCCCGGAAAGTAGGAGCCAGTAGAAATGGGCTCCGTTTAGCGGAGAAAAGACACGCCTGGGTTTTCGCAGCATTGAACTTGACCAGATTGGCATCGCCCCAATCAGAGACTGCCTTCAAAGAAAAGTTCAAGTGTTCGACCATCGCTTCTCTATGAGACTGGATTTGTAATGCACTGGTTCGTGCGTTGGATGTATAACTCTCTACAACAGTGCTGTCATCTGCGTACCCAAAGATACCGGGTTTAAGCAGGTCATTAATATGCAGCAGAAAAAGTGTTGCAGTGAGTACTGATCCTTGAGGGACTCCGGCATTTATGGCCAATTGGTCGGAAGAACAGCCATCGATGACCACTCGAATCGACCGATCCCTCAAGAAATCTGCTATCCAAACACATAAACCAGTAGGCAGGCCGTATGAAGGAAGCTTGCTAATAAGGCTATCGTGCCAAACCCTGTCGAAAGCCTTCGAGATGTCAAGAGAGACGGCCAGCGCCTCGCCGTGGTTCTCGATGGCTTCGCTCCAGATGTGCGTGGCATACGCTAGAAGATCCCCAGTAGACCGGTTTCGGCGAAACCCGTATTGTCGGTCACTGAGGAGATCGTTCACTTCTAGGTATGCCAGGAGCCTGTGGTTCAGTACACGTTCCATAGTCTTACAGAGTATGGAAGTGACTGAGATAGGCCTGTAATTGACAGGGTCTGCACGACTACCCTTTTTCGGCACGGGTTGCACGTTTGCTTGCTTCCAGGACTTAGGCACTTGACCAGTCGTCATAGACAAGCGAAAGAGGCGTGTCAAAATAGGAGCCAACTCAGGCGCACACGTCCTCAAGACTACAGCTGGTATACCGTCTGGACCACTAGCTTTGTTCACGTCTAGATTGCGCAACGCTTTGCGTACTTCAGTCTGACGAATGCGGATTTCCGACATAAACGTCCCGCAAGTCGGCAGACTAGAAGGTACAGCATTGCCAGCATCTAAACGTGAAGACTCCGCAAACAGAGTAACAAATAAATTCGCTTTCTCTTCAGCCGAGTGTGCTAGTGATCCATCGGGTTTCAGTAGTGGAGGCAGTGAGGGACGGCAGAAGTTCTCTTCGATCGACTTCGCCAGGGACCAGAACGCTTTGCTACCCGAGGGGTAAGAAGCAAGTTTGTTCCCTGTTCGGCGTATGTGATCGAAGCGAGCCTTCTTGAGAGCCTTTTTGCAGGACTTGGCGGCTAAGTTAAAGGCTTTCTTCTTTTCGCGTACATCTCTAGTCTTGCGGGTTCGAGCATCAGCCCAGGCTAAGTAAGCTTCATGTTTTGATGCTTCTGCATCTCTACATTTGGCATTAAACCATGGACGAGCTTTGCTTGACACCGGAACGTCAGAAAATGGTATGAAATACTCCATACCCTGACGTAACACTTCTGTCACAGCTTCCGCGCAAGCTGAGGGATCGCTCGAAGAAAAACATACCTGCCGCCAAGGATAAGACGCGAAAAAACAACGCATCTCATCCCAATCTGCTGACCTGTATCGCCACACCCGCCGGGTGCCTTTTTGGCTGGGATCGGGCGGGGAGTAGACGGATACAGACTTCACCAGACAGTGGTCGGAGCTACCTAAGGGTGATGAAACCGACACCGAGTAGCGGTCTGGTTCTGTTGTCAGCAGAAGGTCCAAGCAATTAGCTGTATGGCCATCAACGTCCGGTATCCTTGTTGCTCCCTGGACCAACTGAGTGAGGTCTAGCGTTAAAGCAAGCTTACGCATCTCTCGACCAGCGTGGTCAGTGCTCTGGTATGGGTATAGCCAGTCTTGATGATGGGCGTTGAAATCCCCCAGAAGCACTAATTGAGCAGAAGGATACCTCTGTTGGGCCACATCAGCCGCCTCACTGAGGTGGTTTGTGAGCCTGTTTGTCTCCTCGTCTCCGCTGTGCGAACGGTAGACACTAGCATAAAGAATTTTCTCTATGCCAGTGTCCACCAAAATCCACATGACGGAAAGTTGAGGGTCTTCAAGGTTGCGGAGACGCCGATAGCAAATGTCATCGCGGGCATACATACAAACACCCGCCCTCGCCCTAAAGTTATGCTCTAGAACATAGCCTGGGTAGGCAAGGTACGCCGCGTCAGCTGGACATTTGATCTGCGTCTCCGTGAGGAACAGAATATGCGGTTTTTCGGTCTCAAGGTGGTGGTGGACCGAGAGGATATTGGAGTGCAAGCCTCGAATGTTTGAGAGGTGCACTTGAAGGGAGAGGACGTGCTTCCGCTGTATAACCTTTATTCTGTTTCTGCCTTTAATTTTGTGGGGAGTGAAGTTAGGTAAGGGAAACGGAAGTGGAAACGAGGCGCTAATTACCAACCCGTGATACATATTAGGTCTTTTCACCTATTGGGAACCAATCCTGGAGACCGCGGGGACGCCCGAGCCCCCCCAGAGGTGTCCATCGGGTCCTCTCGTCCGGTCGCCAACCGGCACGATGGCGCACCTCCGGGATTTTTCGCGAGATGGCGGGGCAGCCTTTCATGAGTGGCTGGCTCACTACTTGGGCCCCCAACTATCTGCGGTCGGCCAGCGGAGAACCGTACCTCGGATCCCGCTGCTCTCCAAGATTGGCTGCCAGGTAAATTGACCTTCAATGTATCACGACTAGCTATAGTAAGCAACGCAACTGTTTCCGACCCGTTCCCCATAATGGCTTCACCAAACATTCATGCCGTAAAGCGACCGCTTGGCGGCATGGCTTTGTCTGGTGGGTGGTAACACGCCGCGGCCTAAGCCTACCACCTGAAAAGTACTGCTCTTTTGGCGCCACCCAGGGGACACGTGTAGGACATCGAGGGCTAAATCCTACGGACGCGAGCAGTAATAGTCCCCCAAAAATTGGGTTGATACCGATATTGTAGGAGTGCATTACAAATAACTTGTCCGCCATTTTGGGTATTCTGCCATCAACAACTAACAATTTAGAATAACGTCACACAGATAACCATACATTGTCATCTAAACTAAACGAGAATACAACATTTCAGCTCAATCGGTTGAAGATAGCTGCTTCAAAATTAAGTTGCGAGATTCCACCCGTACAAACATTGTTTCATACATACAAACAACTTAAGTAAAAGCTTGTGAAACAACAGGGATCTCCCATGCCTGTTTGGACAACTACCTTCGTTTTTGAACGATTCGTGATTTTTGTATGCTTTGTGAACGTGTGGTTACGGCCATAGGAGTCAAAATGTGCCACTGCCTCCAAAAGTAATAACGCATCGACATAAATCATGGTCCGAAAACGCTTCGTAATAGTGTGATTGTGCCTTAACGATCCATGAAAACATAAGGGAGATTCTCTTATATAGGCTATTACCAATAGTAAACTTATTATACCGAAGTAAGTAATTAACTACCAGTACCGTTAAGTGACGATGTGGTCCAAGATGTAGCACGCTTGATATTTTAATATAAATCATTCTTATTTTATTTCTTCTTTTCTTAATATTCTGTAATTCTTATTTTTAAATTATTTATCAAATCAAATTATAAAGATGGTCTATATACCTACATTAAAGGTAAAGCTGACTGACTGATATATCAACGGACAAACAAAACTGCTGAATCAAAAAACTTAAAATTATGGTTTCTCATATGATGTAAGTAACTATTACGAAGGCATTTTTGGCAATTCATCTTCTAAAAGGGTGCTAAAGGGGGTGAAAGTTTGTATGACATTCCTAAATTTGATATTATATAGTACTTGAAATATTTTACGAAACACTTTAATAAAACAAATCATAACATACTGGAAATAAATCTCTTAGGGAGCTATAGGGATCATAAGCTCCCAGAGAACGAGAACAGGGCTGCGTTCATGACCTCGGAGCGTCACATTCGCTAATAAACGAGTTAGAGAAAGAGGTTAGAGCGTGTGGTTGCACACCGAGCGTAGGTCGTGAACGGAACCCAGAGGATAAAAGTGTGTTTGATTATTTTAAGTCATTAAAACAAATACTCGAAACTGACATGATTTTTTTATCGTTGAATTATGGATAACGTCATAGTTCGAATTTTGCCGCAGCAGAATATCTACTTATCTCATATAATTAATTAATACTTTTCACGGTAAAAATAAAGTGAATGTGCGCAAAGCCGCAGGCAGAAAGCTTGTCGTTAATGAAACATCAAAAACAGTTAGGAATCATGTTGTCCTTATTTATTGTATATTTAGATAGCAACCTGTTTCGATCTAGATACGACCTTGACCAATTCTTATATATTATAAAATAATAATAGTAAGCTTATAATGACCTAATGGTATATTCTTCACGATTATCATAATTTATGGATCATTTTGGACATAATTAATGTGGTATGTATTTCCGCAAAACTTTTATAGTTTTAAACAAACTTGTGACGCAACATAGTCGTTTATATTCAATGAACACCATAATCACGTATATATTAGTGGTGTTTTTTTTAAAATAATTTACTAATTTATTTTAAACATTTATCTTTGACTAAAATTCATCTGAGACAGTAACAACATTTTTTTAAAGGACTTTGCAAATGGAAGAATGGAAGAATGTCTGTCCGTCTGTCAAGATCCTTTTTCTCAGGAACGCGGAAAGGTGTCAAGTTGAAACTTATACGAAATAATTGCATGCAAGGTTTAGCTTACAGCATTCATAAAGGAAAAAATCTGAAAACCGTAAATATGTAGATTATAGTACATAAAAAACTGATTTGCGATTACAAACTCATTATTGCGGTTAGTGCATGAACGTTGGTCTAGGGCTCCAACTGCAAAGTTACTTAGTTTGAGAAGCGTTACGGAAGACTCGGTGGGCGAGTCTATTACTCCACCAATTATGAACCGATTTCAATGGTTTCTTTTTAATTAGTATGGTACATTTCCAAGGTATGGACAGATATGGAGATACATTTCAAACTTTGTACTTACAATGTCTGGTGCGGCATTTTAAGTCGGTTTTTTTTCACGATCTTAATTATTGGCATAAAGTAGGAACGTAAACTAAGAAAATTATAGCATTTGCATTTTATGGGGCTCATGTGATATATTGCTCGACAATACTATTTCACTAAATCTAAAGTGACTTAGGTTTATTGAATATCTGTAAACAATAAAAATTATATAAGTTGACATTGCGTCATTTATATACTAAGAGCTATAGCATTTTTTTTGCAATTGGAATAAAGGGGAATCTTCTATTGGTTTTGTTGTCCTCCCACGCCCTAAAATATTTGGTGTCATATACATTATGATGATTTCATTCAATAGGAGTGTTCTTTGATGCAAGTAAAGTTATATCTAAAGATAAAGAGTACAGATAACCTCAATCATGTGTGCAGTGCTGCGTTTTCGTTTCGTAAGCTGTATAACGGAATCCCACCACTCTTAAATAGATTTTTTTTTTTTTTAATGAATCGTCAGTATAATTATATATACTGAAGGTGTGTATACACTTTTTGATAAACATAACTATTTATAAATAACCTTAAATAACATTAATTATCTAAAATTCATAGCTAATCAAAAATTTAATTTAATTAAAAATAAATAGAAATGGCATGTAAGTACAGTGAAGTTAGTTAAAGTTTGGTTGGTTTATAGTTTAAGAAATACTATATGATTAACAAGTCCTCATACTAGGATTCCCTGTGTCATGAGGACTAGTTTCTATGTTTCTTTGAAGTGTTACACACTTCATATTTTTGTAAATTGTGGATATACTAAGTTTAATAACAAATAGTGACTCCAATTTTTACCTCAGAATCCTCCGTCATTTATTGGCAACCGATTTTGAAAATTATTTTTAGGGTTCCGTACCTCAAAAGGAAAAAAAGAAACCCTTTTACACCCCTCCTTGTGTTGTCCGTCTGTCTCTCTATCCGCCAGTCTGTCTGCCTGTCCGTCTATCAAGACGTTTTTTTCTTAGAAACACGTAGAATTATCAAGTTGAAACTTATATCAAATATTCGGGTCTATGATAATATCTTTCAGCTGTTTTCGTGTTGTTTCAAAAACTGAACTTGTACCAACCCTATCAAAGATATGACCGTTTACGACCCATATTTTAGCATATTTTGCAACTAAAAAGGTAATGGACATGAAATTGGTCGGTTGGACGTCGGTCGGTGGACTGTGTGATAGAAAATATGAATGTAAAAGGAGTGGATGCGGAAATGACTGCGGATACACCGAAATGGAAGAATGACATATTGCACCGACCCCACAAAAGTGGGATAAGGGTAGGAAGATGATGATGAATTTAGCATATTTTGCAATTTCACAAGGGAATCAAAACTTATAGGGTACTCTCCCATGACCTAGAATCATGAAATTTAGAAAGAAGCAAGGTATTGAAGCATTTATGAATTCCATTTTTTCCTATGTGTCGATCAAAATTGAAAACCGTAAATATGTAGTTTAATAGCACATTTTTAACTTTATACCTTTATGCGTTCCTGAGAAAAAGTCTTGACAGACAGACAGACAGATAGACGTACAACAAAATAATAATATATATAGAAAAATCTTTTTCGTACTAAAGGCAACAACTTGCATCGCGAACAATTTGTTGTAGTAAAGTGGCGAATATGTTAGTAATAATAAATGGCGATCAGGTATTTTTAACTGTAGAATGTACTGAGCTAGATACGAGTATGTGTCACTGCGAACTTTTTTATACATCTTATTTAGTTCTACAACTTTTGTACGAAGCTTTATATTATGTTTTACCATTAAAGCAGCGTCCATAGGAATGGTGTTTTCGCGATCGTTATTGTCGGCAAACCTAATATTTAATCAGGATAAAATGTGGTCATGCGGAAAGTCCATTCCTAATATTATTGAAAGAATTTTTGAATTCGGATCAGAGATCAGTTTCAGAGATTAAATACCTACGACAAATACATTTACATACTTACAAATTTATCAACTTTACCTTTTTATAATATTAGTATGGATAAAGACATTATTATTGCACTTACTTATGTTGAAAGTTACTAAGTCATTATATCAATTGAATCGATAGCGCTCATAACGCCTACGTACCTAATTGAGGGTTAATATTGGTCAGGACACTTACTTGTAACGGCCAGAGTCATCTGGGGTCCAGCGGCCAGAGTTATCGACGGCAGGATTGTATCGTCCAGAGTTGTCGTATTTGCCAGGGTTGTAGCGGCTGGGGTCATAGCGGGTGGGATCGTAGCGAGAGGGGTCGTAGCGGGGAGCTACGGTGGTCGGTCTAATAGGAGCAAATGTGAAGGGTGTGTACCTGTTGCAATAGAGAACCTATTTACTTTATTTCCTTATAATTATATATATGGTTATGGTTTACTTTGTATTTTAAGACTTTAACGGCAGATTGGAATTCGATCTACAAAGAAAAAAACCACTGAAACGCAGAATAAATAAAGCTACTTAGTTTAAGAAAAAATACTATTATTTTAATTTTAATGAGCCTGTCGGCTTACCAAGATACATTATGACATCTACAGTTGCTAGTTAGGAAGATAAATTGACTAATTACGTAATAAAAATTTCACTGAAAGGACTACTTGCATTAGAAATTAGGTAGTATTTACTACCGAATAACTACCGAATTCCAATCCCAAGCAAACATGCCCCATTTTACGTTATCATCACTTTAACTATCCATCGGGTAAATAATGGTCAAATGCTTCACAATTACTTACTTCACAGTTTGTCCCGCCGCAAGGGCCGCCATTAACGACAAACAAACCACCTGCAATAGAATTAAATTATCAATAACATTATTAACACTTCGGCATTTTATTGACGTACACTATTATTAACCACTTAAAGGCGTTAAATTATTCAAATAAAATTTGAATGGTAATCAAAATGAATCACTTAATTAAAAGTTATTTAATAAAATAATATGAGTTTTTGATTGACATTACAAAACGAGGTACTCGATTTGTATATTTTATTATTGTGATTTTCCTTCCGTTCCATAGAATTCAGTAGCTTGCTGTATTTCGTACTTGTACTTTCATCAGAACATTTTGGCAATCTTCAGTAGAGTAAACACCTCAGAAAGCTAACTCAAATTCACTTGCGCAACATTAAAGTCACTCTTTTAAAGTATTCAAATCATATTAAATTCACTGATTCACAGGTGCTCTCTCGGTAACTTACCAAAAGAAGCTGCATTTTCGTTGTTATCAAGCGCTGTTTACAACTTGAATGTGTTCTTCTATTGATCCACGCCTATTTATACCTTTTTATCTTATTTTACAATGTTCATCACAGATCTTCCCATTTATAATGTGATGCTTGACGATCATGAGGACTGTGTTTCTCAAAGTTGGCTCCGTTTGATTGATTTCATATGTCCACTGATGACAGAGACGAAAAATTTAGCGCATAAATTATTACAATTTATTGCGTAAGTGAAACAAATAGTAAAAATAGCATTAACATACAGAGCGAAGAATTCAGTTATTCATACATACAGTCTAAATGGACTTAGTAATTCTTACACAGAACTAATTATTACAATAATGAGAGTATTAGTGGTTTCTCCCAGGTGCGGCAACCTATAAAAATAAAACTTTGTTGATAAAAATTACACTTTGTTTTTATCTTATATTATTTATCACAATTAAAATCATTAGACAACTAAACTTTTTTAACCGACTTCAAAAAAAGGAGGAGGTTTCTCAGTTCGACCGTATATATATATTTTTTTTTATGTTTGTTCGTGGATAACTTCGTCGTTTATGAACCGATTTTGATAGTTTTTTTTTTGTTTGAAAGGAGATATCTCAAGTGTGGTACCATAGTAATTTTATCGAGGTCTGATAAGTATCTCCAGAGATATTGAGATAAACATCTCAAAACTAGTACTGAAAATGAATAGCGCGGCATTGAAGTCGGTTCTTTTTTAGTTTTTAAACGATATTATTTTCGTTTGGAGTCGAAACCATGGGCCCATGGAGCCAACAAGCACGTGGTTTTGTTAGGGAGCTATCCAGACGCCTAATAGATGTATCTCACAACCAAACAGCTATTATCTCGGGCAACGCATTAGATTTGCCATTCAAAGGGGAAATGTCACAGCTTTTTGGGTACTCTACCAGCCGAAAGCGATCGAAATCTTGTTTTTTATTACCCGACTGCGCTACGCAAAGAAGAGGTAATGTCAAAAGTCAAAAGTCAAAGCATTTATCCAGTATATGGACAAATTAAAAATTTGCACTTACACACGTCAAATAATATTAAATAGATCAGTGTGTTATCAGTCTATGTATGTATGTATGTATGTATGTATATACGAGTATGTATGTATGTATGTTTGTTCCTTTGTGGCACTCTAGACACCGAACGCGATGGCCGATTTTGATAAGTGGTACGTCGTTAGATTTGCCATGCTAGCGCGAGTGTCAACAAGAACATACAAATTTGAAAAGTCAAAATGGCGGATTTTGGATGCAATGTGGGGTTCAAACATTTTTTTTTTGCTCAAACCTTACCGTGTTTGATATTAATATGTGTATTGAGATTGATGTTTGATAGATGATAGATATGTTTATTGTATAAATAGTGTTTGGTACCTAAAAAACATTTTTCACGCAGGCGGGTTTTTGTTCTTTTTAATAATTCACTTGTTTTTAGCTTGTATTTTATTTTTAGTCATAGTCAGTATTATTTTTCGTGTCTTTAATATATGTAGATATGACTTATCAATCATAAGTAAAACAGAATCGTTTTAACCACATCAGAAAATTTTAGGAGCATTTAATGAGCAATGACAGAACTTTATGTCTTCAAAATCACAACATCAGCAGCTTGTTTCTCTGCACAAACAGATTTAGGCTTGTGATTACTCCGATTATAGCAACATTATTGTATCTACTAAAACCACAAAGAAAGACAAACGCCAAAGTAAGTTCACCAAACTGAGTTTTAAATGGCCAGTCAATCGTTATACATTTTATTAAATAATTAATTTAGTGGACCAACGGGTAAAAATTATATATTGAACTCCATGAAAAAATCTAATGATCAAAATAATCATCCCTGTCATTAAACTTGTGCATCAATGAAAGCAAAAGCAAGCCAATACTATTTCCTAAGTATTATCGTCATTATCAGCCAATTTCTGTCCACAACTGGACAAATGCCACTCATATGAAACTCCACCAAGCTCAATCTTCAGCTATTCATTTCCAACCGTTGCCAGTCAGCTTGCGTATATCATCGCTCCTATTATATGTATATGATACGTCATGTAGTTATAAGTTTGAGAACCATAGCTATTGGGTACTAATTAATGTAAGCGTCAACCCAAGATTCAACTGATCTTTAATATTGCATAATTATCTGGACTAATACACTAGTTCCATGATTTTATTGGTTGATCTCAAGGACATAAAAACACGAAAAACCTTTTTTTTTATCTGCGACACTTATGAGGAAGCGTGAAGAAATTAGTCATAAAAATATATTTATAAAAATGTTTGCATTGTTTCTATGTAGTTGCACTCAAGAAATGCAATTTATAATTATTCGTTTCCTCTTTTTAGGGTTCCGTGACCAAATGGCAAAAAACGGAACCCTTATAGATTCGTCATATCTGTCTGTCCGTCCGTATGTCATAGCCATTTTATTCCGAAACTGTTAGGACTACAGAATTGAAACTTGGTAAGTACATGTATTCTGTGAACCGCTTTCCGATTTTTATACAAAACTAAATAATATAAAATAAAAGTTTAAGGGGGGGCATACCATACATGGGACTGAAACAAAAAAAAAAACTTCAAAACTATACGTCTATGTCTAAATGACATGTTTTAAAAATGACATTGAGGTTTCTAAATTTTTTTTTTCTCAAAATCAATCATTTGATAGATAGGCGCGTCTAAAGTGGTTAAATGTGTATCCCCCCCCCCCCTTCTAACTTTTAAAGTATGCGAGTGAAATTCTATACTGAAAAAAAGGTTTACAGAAACACTTCATCATTAAATATGTTGAAAAACAGAAACAAACATCACATTACAATTTACAGTAATAGTGTAAAAAGTTTACTTATAGCTCCTATATCAGTAAATAGAATTGTATTTTGTTTACCATTGCCTCTTAATGTTGATACCAGCTCCATTAAGGCACAAATAAAACCAGCCTAGTCGAGTTGCACTCGCCCACCGAGGCTTCTACCAAGTACCAACGTTGGTTGGTCCCAATTAAGCTAGACCTCTATACTGTATGAGCGTTTATATAACACAGAGGCCTATCTTAATTGACGTAAACTATGTATCTATTGGGACACCCTTTAATTTTCAACTTTTTTAGGGTTCCGAACCCAAAGGGTACCAACGGAACCCTATTACTGAGACTCCGCTGTCCGTCTGTCTGTCTGTCTGTCTGTCTGTCTGTCTGTCTGTCTGTCCGTCTGTCACCATGCTGTATCTCATGAACCGTGATAGTTAGACGGTTGAAATTTTCTCAGATGATGTATTTCTGTTGCCGCTATAACAACAAATACTAAGAACAGAACAAAGTTAAAAATTAAAGAAAAGTTTAAAAAAAGTTTTTTACGATAGCGCCTCGCCATCTAGCTAGCATCAAAGATGGCGCGGCGCTATCGTCTTTACCTTAATCTGAATCTCGGAAGCGGCTTCAACGATTAAATACAATTTAGTATACAGCGGATTTCGGGGGCGATAAATCGATCTAGCTAGGTCCGCAACTTTTCCTTAAATGGGGGAGTTCTACATCTCCCACCCTTCCCTCCCCTCTCCCTCCCGCCCCTAGAGTCGATGTAATAATAATATTAATATTGCTCTTGCGCTAAATAGGATAATTAACAAAGTTATGAGTTTAGGCTACTTTAGCTAACTCATATATTATGATTTTTCCAAACCTTGATAGTGCACCTGATGTTTGTATACTTATATATTTTTACTATATACGTCCATGTCAATAGAGTACTTAACTTTTATCGATATTTTTTACGGTAATTTGGTATGGTCATCTCTATCTGAGATTTAAGACTGTGCGCCCGTCAAAACTAGTCGGAAGCGCCAATCACAAAGAGTTCCCCGCGACCGCATACGACGGCCAGTTGCAGAATTGATTGTACTGCGTGCTAATAATGATTAGGGGTCTAATTGCTATGACGTCGATAGTTTGAGCTCATTGGAATGGTCTCAATGAAAAGATTATACATAAATCAGTCAGGGGTGGTTTTAAATTTAAAGAATTATAACATAAATTGAGTGCTAAATTTTTACCGGCTGCTAATGACTTAAGGTACGGACACACCGCAGCGTCCCGCGTGCGCGATCTAGGCGGCGATCAGATAGCGCAGTAGTATTTGTACCGAGTGGTTCACACCGAACGCAATCAGGCAAAAATCGCGCCCGCAGATCGCAGGACGCTGCGGTGTGGCTGTAACTTTACGCATAAATTAGTATTAGGTACTAAAACATTGGGTTGCTACTCCAAAGGAACTAAAGTATTTAGTTTAGTCAAATGCATTTTAATTGTTAATTTCTGCTTCAAGAAAATATTTAATATTATTATTGCGGTTCTTAGTTCTCCACATTTATTTTACAATAGGTGTGGTAAATTAGTTACATATAATTTAAAATAATGAAAATAAATATGTACCTACACACAAAATATTTCCTTGTAAATTATCCTTCATATATACCTATAAATTGAATATATGCAAACAACCTAAGCTTCATTGAAATAGGTAAATAAAAATACCAGACCTAGATTCCGGCATCGACCAACCTTTGTCATTTTTATTCGTTATTGTAATAGACACGAATGGAAAATTTATAACGTATCCAAACATTTCACTTTGTTTGAATATTTATCAAAAATGTCATGACATATTACACCGGTCAACAAAATAAAAAAAAATCTCATGTTGATTACTTAATATATTTTGATCATATAAGCAATATACAGGGTGTTGGGTTTCATATGGTCGAATTCATCGATGGAGGACTCTACCCAGAGAACCCATGTATGTTTCGCGAAAATCTATAGTTTTCGAGAAAATTGCGTTTAACTTGTTTTCGAGTTATTCCCCGAAATGTTGCAATTTATTTAAATTTTCTCCCAAACTATAAAGGCCAGAGCCCTAGTTTTTTTTTTGTGGGACTATGAACAATGAATATGAATAATATGAAAAAAAAATAAGACATCACATTTTTTATTTAGACGATATTTGAACTCTTACTTTTGGCAGACTTTTCTCCAAAAAAACACAGAATAAAAAAAGTTACAACCGATTTTAAAAACTTGTCTGTTTTATAGACCTGATGCTTGCCAAATTTCGTACGGCTACGGCAAGAGGTTCAGGCCTAAAAACATAACAAAATAGAAAGGATTTCAATTTTCTTCTTCCGAAATACACTCTGGTAATCTCTTTTTTACAGAATTAACTGAAATGAAGAAAAGAAGTTATAATAAAATCCCAACATCTTTAAATTAAATGGTTTTATGTTGAAAAATATCGAAAATTTTCTTAATTTTCTTGTCAATTTTGTAATAAAAGTTCAAAGTGTACAGCAATGCAAGCAAAGTGACTCTTTACAGCAATGCACATACGATAACGCTTTATGAAGTTCCTTCTGATATGATGAAATAAGTCATTGTCTTTACTTCTCTTCTTGTGTGCATCTCCTAGTTAAAGTTGATATTTATTCTTACTCATTTAACTGGAGAAGTGAAATCTTTAGGATGAAACTTACACAAGTTGATATATCCGGCGCGATGGATCTGTCTCTGGCCATCAAGATGCCTTACCTCAAATTATTTGATTTTTTATATGGGAGAACGACCCAAGCTCGCGAGTGTAAAAGTATCGTCCATGAAAGCGAGCATCATGGTTGATCACCACATCGTCACTTATCATCAAGTGAGATAGTGGTCAAACGCTTGCCTATTGTGTAAATTAAATACCAAACTAAAATAATGATAGAAGAAGAAAACTAAAAGTGATCACTCCTTTTATCATCTAAAAAGAAACTTTAGTAAGCGATATCATGTGCATAGCTGTAACTTAAAGCTTTTAAAATAAAACTGGCCAAGTGCGAGTCAGACTTGGTCCCGCACACGGAGGGTTCCAAACGCCATCTATCGAATTTCTAACGAACCTCTAACACCAACTAAGTAAACGTTAACACAAAAGTAGAATAGTATTATATAGTAGTAATAGTAATAGTGGTAATAGTAATTGTAGTAATTAATATTATTAAATATCTGGTTGACCGAGCTTTGCTCGGTATTTTTTGCCACTTAAACAGACAAATATGACTCTTCCCGACATCTATTGACGAATATTAATACTATTTTTTTTAATTGAGAGCAACAACTGCTTTACTGATATAGTACTTCTACTCGTCAATAGATGTCGGGAAGAGTCATATTTTAAGTTGATTATCAATAAAGTTGATTATTGAAAACACGAATAAAACAACATTTTCTGAAAATGACTCCTAGCTAGATCGATTTATCGCCCCCGAAATCCCCTGTAGGTATACTACATTTTATTCAATTGTTGGAGCCGCTTCCGAGATTCAGATTAAGGTAAAGACGATAGTGCCACCTTAGCAACTAGATAGGTGGCGCTGCGCTACCGTAAAAAACTTTTTTAAAACTTTTCTTTAATTTTTAACTTTGTTCTGTTTTTAGTATTTGTTGTTATAGCGGCAACAGAAATACATTATCTCTGAAAATTTCAACCGTCTAACTATCACGGTCCATGAGATACAGCCTGGTGACAGACGGACAGACAGACAGACAGACAGACAGACAGACAGACAGACAGACGGACAGCGGAGTCTCAGTAAAAGGGGTCCGTTGGTACCCTTTGGGTTCGGAACCCTAAAAATGACAAAAGATAGGCTAGGAAAATGGTCGATATTTTTCAACATAAATCCTCAATTTTTACTCTTAAAGTTCCTTAATTCAAAGATTTTGGGCATTTATTACAGCTTATTTCTTTATTATTAAAGTAAAAGTTCGAATATTGTCTAAGTAAAAAAATGTGATGTCTTATTTTTTTACTCAGAAAATAATAAGCTTAAATATAAATTGTAGTTTTCCCTGAAAGACCTATTCATTGTTCAGTCCCACAAAAAAACTAGGGCTCTGGCCGTTATAGTTTGGGAGAAAATTAAAAAAAAAAAGTTGCACCATTTCGGGGACTAACTCAAAAACAAGTAAAACGCAATTTTTTCGAATACTATAGATTTTCGCGGAACATACATGGGGATTAGCAAGGATTACCCTGTGATTAGCAAGTGTTCGAATCAAAGATCAAAGCAGCAAAAATCTGCCGATATTGTCAGTGTTGTGTGTCGCAATGGCAACTCTGGTAAAAATTAAAAATTAAATTAATTGAGGGTAGTTTCCAACGATCTCTCCTATAAATAGCGGTGCGGACACTCACAACATTCAGTCGTCTCGTGACCACGATCAATGCAACTTGGTCGAAACGTCGAGTAGATAAGATTTATGTTATAGGCGCGATAACTCCCGTATTTAAATATTTATAACTGGATATTTCAGTTTAATATTTCGGTTAAATATTCAGTTGGATATTTCAGTTAAAACATTTCAGTTAAACATTTCGGTTAAACATTTCAGTTAAACATTTTAGTTCAACATTTCAGTTAAATATTTGGTTAAAGTATTTCGTTTAAATATTTCAGTTAAATATTCGGTTAAGTATTTTAGTTAAAAAAAAAAAAAAAAATCGGTTGGATATTTCAGTTAGATATTTCGGTTAGATATTTCGGTTAAATGTTTCGGTTAGATATTTCGGTTAAATATTTCGGTTAAATATTTCGGTTAAATATTTCAGTTAAATATTTCGGTTAAATATTCAGTTGGATATTTCAGTTAAAACATTTCAGTTAAACATTTCGGTAACATTTCAGTTAAACATTTTAGTTCAACATTTCAGTTAAATATTTGGTTAAAGTATTTCGTTTAAATATTTCAGTTAAACATTCGGTTAAGTATTTTAGTTAAAAAAAAAAAAATCGGTTGGATATTTCAGTTAGATATTTCGGTTAGATATTTCGGTTAAATGTTTCGGTTAGATATTTCGGTTAAATATTTCGGTTAAATATTTCAGTTAAATATTTCGGTTAAATATTTCAGTTGAATATTTCAGTTAAAAAGTTTCAGTTAAAAAATTTCGGTTAAATATTTCAGTTAAATATTTCAGTTGAAAGTTTCATTTAGAAATTTCAGTTGAACATTTCAGTTAAACATTTCGGTTAAATGTTCGGTTAAGTGTTTCAGGTGGCTGGTAGTGGAGCTCGTGGTGCGTGCGAGTGCAGTGGGTGGCAGAGCATCGCAGGTCGTTGTCCCTGGTGCACGCGCCGACTTGCTGCGTCGCTGCCTTCACTCGACGACGCTGCGACTGCCGGTTCCGTCGCTCCCAACTCAACAACACATCCATAGCGGACTCACAACTATTTCATGTTTCAGGTGGCTGGGAGTAGAGCTCGTGGTGCGTGCGGGTGCAGTGGGTGGCAGAGCATCGCAGGTCGTTTGTCCCTGGTGCACGCGCCGACTTGCTACGTCGCTGCCTTCACTCGACGACGCTGCGACTGCCGGCTCCGTCGCTCCCAACTCGTTTCAGTTTAATATTTAAGTTAGATATTTATGTTGAATGTTTTAGTTAAATATTTCAGTTGAGTGTTTCATTTAGATATTACAGTTAAATATTCCAGTTAGATATTTTATTTATAACTATGTGTTCAAATCGCGAAAGTTTAAAGTTTACAATTGCTAACCGTTACGGGCCGGAGGTTGCAAATAGAATTCGTCACCTAGAATTTCTTCGGAAGAAACGAGCGCGTTTAAATACATCGCTGATATTTTTAATGAAATGTCGTGATTTGGGCTATATACCTACGTGTGTGCGTATCAAACCACGTAGTGATATTGCGCACTCCCGAGAAATTCTGCAAAACGCGAGTGTCCGTTTACTTAAACAACTAATACGGAATTGTCATTACAATTTGGACAGAGTAAATAGTGATCTATATGATGTGCATTCGGAGTGTAGTGCTGTGTTATCATCTAGTGATTTGGATTTGTGTGATCGGGTTACCTACCAACAAGCGGATCGCACATACGATCTGTGTACCGCGGGACATAACAAAAAGTTGGAGAAATTGCGGTTACACCACGAGCGTGAGCTCACAAACAAAACAAACAAATACTCATCTCACATACAGAAAGACACAGTAGTGAACATTTCGAGTTTTGCGTTGGATGACGCGACACAGAGTGTACTAGCGAAGGGCATGAATTTCGCATTGACACCTAAACGGATTCCCTATGAAAAAGTCATCAGCAGCTTGGAAGAAACAATATTGAGAAACAAGTTGCCGCCTAATGCAGCAGAATCACTTAGGCAGGATGTTTCTGTAACATTAAGAAAGAGCACATTACCTAAGAGTAATGTTACCGCGGAAGAACGTTCCGCTCTTCAGCACATACGCAGGAATAAGGACATTCTTGTGTTGAAAGCTGACAAAGGAAACGCTACCGTGGTAATGAATTCGTCTGATTACGACAATAAGTTACGGGATTTGTTAGAAGATAGGCGTATATATAAACCTGTGTCATATGATCCTACAGCTAGGGTAACTCGTCGCATCCGTGCCGTCATTAGGGATAACGAAGTTCTTTTCACAGAAGATGTGTACGACAGATTATATAGACCTAAGATCGTTACACCACCTAAACTGTACGGCCTACCCAAAATACACAAGACAAACGTGCCCCTGCGTCCCATCGTGAGTCAGATTGACTCCCCGACCTACTATCTGGCAAAGCATGTTGCGTCGGTGTTACAACCATTAGTGGGTAAAACTCCGTCTTTTGTAAAAGACTCTCGCCATTTTGTTCAAATCCTCGGTGAACTTAAACTGGAACCAGACGACATCATGGTGAGCTTCGATGTAGAATCACTTTTCACCAACGTTCCTGTGAAGGAGTGCATTGAGGTGATAAGGACAAGGTACAGTGATGACCTTCCAGAAAACTTTTTTGTGCTGTTGAGGAACTGTTTGGAAGGAAACTATTTCCTATACAGTGGGCAGCACTACCTCCAGATAGACGGTGTTGCCATGGGAAGTCCAGTGGCACCTGTCCTTGCCAACATCTGGATGGAATTTATCGAAGAAGCCATAGACCTACAGTCGTCATCAGTAAAGGTGTGGAAGCGGTACGTTGATGACGTCTTCTGCATCATGACGGGTGATGAGCAGGCAGTAGCCACTCTGGCAAAGAAGCTGAATTCGATTCATACCAACATAAAGTTTACCTATGAGCTAGAAACGAACAAAACACTGCCTTTCCTTGATGTCAAAGTTATGGTGAGACCTGATGGTTCATTATCACATTCTGTCTATAGGAAAGCGACCCATACTGATAGGTATCTGAATGCCTCGTCGTACCATCACCCCCGTCACCTGGGATCTGTAGCCAGGTCATTAATGGATAGAGCTCGTGACCTCTGTGACCCTGAACACCTAGAGGAAGAAATCGCACATGTTCAGGAGGTTCTGATAAAAAACGGCTACAAGGCGGGAAGAGGTCATTCTAGACGCAGATATAAGGAGAGGACCACTGACGTTGAACGGCAGGCAGCGTTCATTCCATACGTGAAGGGAGTGACGGACAAGATCGGTACTGTACTACGTAAATACTCTATCAAGACAGTATTCACTCCCCTAACGAAGATATCAACGCAGGTCCGTTCGCCGAAGGATGTGATTCCTTTTCAGATACCTGGTGTGTACAAAATCGATTGCAGCTGCGGTAAATCGTACATCGGACAGACCAAGCGTACTATTGCAGAAAGGGTCAAAGAACACATCGCAGCTGTGAAAAACTGCCAGGTCAATAAATCTGCTATCGCCGAGCACTTACTGGAATCCGGACCTAATCACTGGATCGAACTTCATGACCCTAAGATCCTCTCGACCGACCGCTACTATTACTCCCGTATTGTGCGTGAAGCGGTAGAAATAAAGAAGCATCCCAATTTTAACCGGGAGGATGGATTTAGGTTGGCCGCAACATGGAACCCTGTGATTAGCAAGTGTTCGAATCAAAGATCAAAGCAGCAAAAATCTGCCGATATTGTCAGTGTTGTGTGTCGCAATGGCAACTCTGGTAAAAATTAAAAATTAAATTAATTGAGGGTAGTTTCCAACGATCTCTCCTATAAATAGTGGTGCGGACACTCACAACATTCAGTCGTCTCGTGACCACGATCAATGCAACTTGGTCGAAACGTCGAGTAGATAAGATTTATGTTATATGCGCGATAACTCCCGTATTTAAATATTTATAACTGGATATTTCGGTTTAATATTTCGGTTAAATATTCAGTTGGATATTTCAGTTAAAACATTTCAGTTAAACATTTCGGTTAAACATTTCAGTTAAACATTTTAGTTCAACATTTCAGTTAAATATTTGGTTAAAGTATTTCGTTTAAATATTTCAGTTAAACATTCGGTTAAGTATTTTAGTTAAAAAAAAAAAAAAATCGGTTGGATATTTCAGTTAGATATTTCGGTTAGATATTTCGGTTAAATGTTTCGGTTAGATATTTCGGTTAAATATTTCGGTTAAATATTTCAGTTAAATATTTCGGTTAAATATTTCAGTTGAATATTTCAGTTAAAAAGTTTAAGTTAAAAAATTTCGGTTAAATATTTCAGTTAAATATTTCAGTTGAAAGTTTCATTTAGAAATTTCAGTTGAACATTTCAGTTAAACATTTCGGTTAAATGTTCGGTTAAGTGTTTCAGGTGGCTGGTAGTGGAGCTCGTGGTGCGTGCGGGTGCAGTGGGTGGCAGAGCATCGCAGGTCGTTGTCCCTGGTGCACGCGCCGACTTGCTGCGTCGCTGCCTTCACTCGACGACGCTGCGACTGCCGGTTCCGTCGCTCCCAACTCAACAACACATCCATAGCGGACTCACAACTATTTCATGTTTCAGGTGGCTGGGAGTAGAGCTCGTGGTGCGTGCGGGTGCAGTGGGTGGCAGAGCATCGCAGGTCGTTTGTCCCTGGTGCACGCGCCGACTTGCTACGTCGCTGCCTTCACTCGACGACGCTGCGACTGCCGGCTCCGTCGCTCCCAACTCGTTTCAGTTTAATATTTAAGTTAGATATTTATGTTGAATGTTTTAGTTAAATATTTCAGTTGAGTGTTTCATTTAGATATTACAGTTAAATATTCCAGTTAGATATTTTATTTATAACTATAACATACATGGGGGTTCTTTGGGTAGCCCTTGGAGTCCTCCATCGATGGTTTTCGTTTGGACCATATGAAACCTGACACCCTGTATAAAAAAGTGCAATTACAAATTGAAAAATTTGCTTTTTAAGAAGTTATAGAGGTTTGACCATTTTAGAGTTCCGTAGCCAAATGGCAAAAAACGGAACCCTTATAAATTCGTTATGTCTGTCTGTCAGTATGTCTGTCCGTCCGTATGCCACAGCCACTTTATTCCGAAACTATTAAGACTACACAGTTATAACTTTATAGGTAGGTGTGTTTTGTGAACCGCTTTAAGATTTTTGTACTAAAATTTTTTTCAAAAATTAAGGTGGGCGGGCTCCCCAACCGAAACAAATTTTTTTTTTCCTAAGCCCATACTTGCGGGCTATAGTTAGGTCTTCAAAAATGACATTGTGGTTCCTAAAACCATTTTGTCTCAAAGTCAATCATTTTAAAGATAGGCACGTCTAAAGTGGTTAAATGTGTATCCCCCCTCTAACTTTTAAAGTAAGGGAGTGAAAAATCTAAACAAAATATATGCTGTAGATCTCAATCAAAACTTTCAACGAAAATTGGTTTGAGCGAAATCAGTTTGCAGTTTTTGAGATATAGCGCCGCAAATATAACTTTGTTTTTCATACAGACTCTATGAAAACCAAAGTTAATTTTTTGGTGGCGAAAAATTATAGTTATAAATATATATATAATACTCTACTGTGTAACGAAATCCTACGAGTGCGAGTCAGACTTGCACTTGGCTAGTTTATTGATTTTCGCGCCCAATAAATGTCTGCCGAAAGAGAGGTAAGAGGACGGGGGGTAGTGTTTCTTGCGTTGGTCGTTGTGGTCCGTTGTGGACAACAGTATGTGTTTGCATATTACAGTGGAATAACGTGTTACATTTTTTTTCGCTGTAACAACCTGTACAAAATTGCTTCGAGAAGTCGTAAACGAGACGCTGACTCGTTTTGCTATATTTGTTAATGTAAGAGAAAAAGTATGATTTATCATACTTTTTCTCTCTTGAACTTGATCTCTTGAAAATGAGAATGTAACATTTATAATTTATACTTAAAAGTATAATTTATAAATGTTACATTCTCATTTAAATAAATCTTAACATAATATTGATAGCACACCCCGCAAATATTCACAGAGTAGATGCGGGGCGTGCCACAATCTTTCTACCAACCTAAATTATAGCATTAGCAAGTAAGGGTTAGGGAGGTGAAATAACAACTGTACTCACGTGATCCATCATATATAGGGTTTTATTTCTCACTTTACACCAGTTTTACTTTTATTATATTTATCGCTATCTTGCAGCGTAACGCCTTAATAGTAGAATAAGAACTGAGAGCCAGCACTAGCTGCTTGCTGACTTATATATCCAAAAGGTCGACCATAAAAAGTCTCCCGCCATTACATTATGCGATGTTAGCGCCATCGCTCGACAACTACAGTCTATAGCCAATAGAATGTCTATTTATTAAGTTTAAATGAAATTTGAAAGGTCTTCTGACTTAATTATATTCTAATTAAATATAATATAATTATCAATGTAGTTATCAGTCTATAGTTACAAGTGTTGTTATTAACAGTATTACATTATGCGATGCTAGCGCCATCGCTCGACAACTACAGTCTATAGCCAATAGAGTGTCTATTTATTAAGTTTAAATAATATTTAAATTGACATAATAATATTCTAATTAAATATAACTATAATAATTAACAATACTTAACGCCTACAATATTTATATTAGTGTATAAATATTGTGTTAATAATTTAAGAATTAGCTGTGTAACATAAACATCAATAACTATTTATAAGTATTGTTAACAATATGGGAGTTAACACGGAAGAACAAGGGGATCGTTTCCATCAAGATATAATGGAATTTGAGAAACGTTACCAAGGCCAGTACTGAAAGCATGATGGGGAACTATATTTGGTGTAATAAGAAAAACTTCTACTAAACATGAGAGAAAAAGTAAAACGGTTCATTTTTAAACATTTGTACTCTATTTTTAAACTTCTATTGTAAGAATGAATCATAAATTGATGTTTGGTATCTCTTAACAAATCATCTTTATGTCCATTTTTAACCGACTTCACAAAAAAGGAGGAGGTTCTCAATTCGTCTGTATGTTTTTTTAATATATTTTCATTGATTTGATTTTTTCAATTTTTTAAACATAAAAGCAAATAACTATATATTTTTTATTCTTAGGGTCAGCTCAGACCACGATGCGACACGACGGGACGTGGCGCGACGTGACGCGGCGCGATGTGGCGCGCACTTATTAAGAGAGTGATACAAAAAATAACTTTATTTATTTAGTTCGGCGGCTTCAGGCTGTGCCACGCCACAGAATAATGAATAGTACAAGTAAAGAAATTGCACTCCCTGAGAGCAAAAATGCGAGATTAAACCTAGTTACAACGCTGGTAACGTTCAAAATGCGCTTAACGCCTCAAGTGTATCACAGTATCAACTACTAGCAACTATGAACCGCGTGTTGCGCACAGTAAAATGCACCGTAAGTCCGCACAGCGAGAGTCTGAATAACTCGGTCAACTCGCGGCCTGTCCTATACGGTTAAGTGTTATGAGAAAACTTATTGAAGCCTTCAATTGGTAGAAGAATACTCTAAGGTAGAACAATGTAATAAGTACATTACGGATAGTAAGTGCTACATTAATGTTTAATGTCGAGGTAGGATAAAAGTACTACAGTTATACTAAAATACATTACGTTCAATTAAAATTGAGTAAAGTTTTAGATTGCGTAAGTTAAATAACGCAAAAAAATAGTACTAGCCTAGAATCGTAGGTTGTTTGACTTGTAACATTACAATAGTCTAGGAGCTGACTCACTTTTTCGACCAAAAATAATTATGTATTTTATTCATTGTAGGAAGACTTTATTTTGTAATAGTTGAGTCTCTAAATAAAAAAACAGATAATTCGAATTAAAAAAAATTGATGTAGGACTTGGGATACTTACTGAACTAGAGAGAGCTTTATAACATAAAATATACTTTTTAAAGCAACAACATTATTTAATAATTTTATAATTATTAAAAATTTAAAGGCTCTTTATTTGGTAGGAATGAACTTTAACTAACATTGATTTTCGGGGTGGCTTGGGGGGAGAGGCATTAGGGGAAGAGGTAAAACCCCCTTTTTGAAGGAAAAATTGCGAAAAACCCCACTTTAGAAGATATGAATATTTTATTAAGTATTCATATTATTAAGTTTTTTTTTTAAGTACTAAAAAATTTATAAATAATTAGTTTAAGGCTGGAGAGGGGGGGATGAGGTCTTCTGTATCTTCATTTAAAGAAACCTCTGTTGTCCTGTTCCGAACACTTTCGTGTCCATGTGTCACCACCGATTTCGAAATCGAAAAATATGCGAAAAATTGTGTCTTTGATGGTCTTATTTTTTGAACGCATTGACTTACAAGTTTCATTTTTTCACAACTAAAAGATATCGCAGACCCGGCTATTTGATATACGTTTCAACTTGATACCTCTACGCGTTCCTGAGAAAATGGTTATTGACAGACGGACAGGCAGACAGACAACAAAGTAATTATATTGTACGGGACTTATCGCGCTAAAAACATAATTTTATTTACCTCGGCGTTTTGATCAAGTAGCATTGACCGTGGTCACGAGAAGACTGAAGTTGTGGGATCAGCATTGTTATGATTGAGAGTAGTTTAAAACTACCCTCATTTGATCTTGATAGGAGTTGCCATTGCGACACACAATACTGACGACATCGGCATTATAATATATTTATGTGTGTAAATCTAAAGTTTAAAGACAACAAATTGATCCTATGAACAGACAGACATGACGAAACTATAAAGGTTCCTTATTAGGACTACGGAACGCTAAAAAATAATTTTCAATTGATATGACAGAGTTCTGAGGTAACAAACATTAAAAAAACGTCGAATTGAGAACCTGCTCTGTTTTTGTGAAATCATTAAAAACTAAAACACCGACTTCCATGCCCCGCGAGTCAATTTCAGTAGCAAGTTTGAGACGTTTATCGTCATATCTCTGGAGATACTTATCAGATCTCAGTGAATCTCAGTGATCAGAGATCTACAAGTAGTCACTCTCGGATTTTAAAAATCTGACTATCGTATGACACGACAAAATCATTTAGAAAGAAAAATAGGAAAATTGAAGTAAACGTTAGGAGGTGTCTACCCTATTTACTTATCTTAGAACTAATCTATATACTGTTAAAGTATAATAAAAATAAAACCCTAGGTTAACATTGGTAACCGTACTTATTTATCTGAGTACATATCTTGCATTAGCTCTCGGACTAAACAACTAATTTGTCTCTTCCTTTCGTTTAGACATACTAAATAATATTTTTGATATTTACTCTTTACAGTTACTATATGTTAATATCGTAAGCAAGGAATATAATATTGAGGTAGGTAGGTAGGTAGGCGCGCGGCCGACCGAGAGCACGCGTGACACTTTATTAACTGAACTTGTAACCAAGCGGGTGCCGCGGAGGTACTTGTAGTTTCATAGTATTTACAGCGCGGAGTGCGACAGGCCTGGCCGCGCGGCGCAGCGGGTTGCCGCGTGATAAACAAATGAACTTTATTAACTACACAACAAGGTACACATTGCACTGAAATCATATGGCGGCATTACGCGTTTTGCTGCGCCGCTCAAAACCAAAAGCCTCGTCACGTCGTGTCGCGTCGCGTCGCGTTGCGGTGGGAACTGACCCTTATTCTTATTTCTAAGTATAAAACCAATGAAAATAACGTGCGAAAAATGCTGTAGACAGTTTTTATTTAAATAATATGTATAACAAATATATTTTTATTAATACGCATACTTCATAAATAATATTATATTTATATTTTACATTTAATATTATGACGCATATTTTCGCATATCTTGCGATTTCACAAGGGAATCAAAACCTATAGGGTACTTCCTGTTGACACAGAATCATGAAATTTGACAAGAAGCATGCTCTTATAATTATCACTTACTAGCTGGCCCGGCGAACTTCGTTCCACCTAACAGACAATGAACGTCGTATTACCTTTAAGATGAACTTAATTTAGGCTTTTATGAACTTAATACAATGAATACAAAAGAGATATTAAGTTTAGTAATGTATTATGGCAATACAAAAATAGAATAAAAAACAATAATCAAGTACTTCAACCGCATGTCAGAAAGACATGATGGAATTAAACAATGTTATTATTAAATATTATGTTTCTTTGAAGTGTTTCACACTTTATATTTTTGTAAATTGTTAAACACAATCCAAAATTTCAATCCGGGGGGTGCGGGTTCGAGTCCCGTCGGTACGATGAAATTTTGGATTGTGTTTAACAATTTACAATGTTATTATTGTTATAGATAAGTTATTAACTTGACATTAGTTCGATTGAGTTTAATTTTAATTGTAAAAATATAATCAAATCAACCAGTATTTAATTTTAATTCTGAATAAGTATACTTACTTCATGGATAACTGTCTAATATTTTTTTGCCTTATGGATAAGACTGTATACGGCAATTGATAAATTGGCTATCACTTTCTTGCATATATCGGTATTTACCTACGATTCATATAGATAGATTCATATACGATTAGGCATTGATTATTATTGTCTTGATTGCTTGTGAGCATACATTTCTGAACGCAAGCATATTTGACAATCAATAAATATGTCATAACTGACAGTATTTAAAATTTATTAACATTTTTAAAATCTACATGACTAAAATTCACAAAAATTTGAAGAATTTTTATACTTGACACAGGCTAACTACACTAATTGTGTGGAGCCATGACCCTTATTAATTTGCGGTTTACCGTATCGACGGGATAAACAATTGAACATCAAATGATTAGCAGTTTTGAAACCCAGGAACATTTTGGCAAAATATTTTTTCTTATATAATTTTTTTAGATCAATTATTCATTGTTTTTAATACTTATTATCCTATTCCTGATAAAGACAATTCCAAAAATACAAAAATCATAAAAATCGGTCCAACCGTTCTTGAGCTATAAGTGTAGTAATTAACACGACTTTCTTTTATATATATAGATAATGGAAAATAAGACGTAAATATGTACTTTAAAAAAAAAACAAGCGAATTTACTACTAAAATCAAATTATTTGCGGTCGGTGCATTAACTGTGCTAGGCATCGGTCTAGTAATCGAACTGCAAATTTAAATTTGTCCTTTTAACCTTGTTTGACAAGTTTGTAGGGAAGCTTCAGTGCGCGATTACTTGGTCACACTTGGCCGGTACTTTACCATGGAACCTAGCGAGGAACATATGATTTTCTTTGTAGTTCCATGTCACCATGAAGGCGGCAATAGCCCAATGGCGATCGAGAGGTCGGGAGTTCGATCCCCACCCCACCAATTGCACTTTTGACGTGAACCCACTCCAGACACAAGCATATTTAGCTTAGTCGGAGGGGTTAACAAGAATATTAGTAATGTGCAACCTACATTGCCAGTAATCTTTATTAAAAAAAAAACATCATATTATTTTAAACACTAATAAAAAATGTGATATTCAGTTCTAGTTCAGTTCTTCTATGTGTGCGACTTCATCCTTGTCAAACTTAACGATTTGAGAAGCTTAGCATCAAGTTTGGCGTTTTGCTTTGGCATTTACAAGCATGAAAGTAACCTGCATCCCTAGGGAGATAGATTTTGTCGATAACTCCAATGCAATCATGGCATAGGCAATATTTGGGTCATCGGGATCCAACAGTGTATTCCCTTATAGATATAATAACGGGAATTTAACGTGACTTACGCGATGTCGATATAGCGATCGACATATGTTTCGGCCTCATCCGGAGACCTTCTTTAGGTTCTTGAGTGCGGGGCGCTCGCCGACGCGTCCAGCCTCGCACACAAACATATGTCGATCGCTATATCGACATCGCGTAAGTCACGTTAAATTCCCGTTTTTAAATCTATAAGTTTAAAATGAACGTGAGTTTTTATAATAAAAGTGTATTTATTCCCTGTTCAGCGACGCAGACTTTTACAAAAGGAGTAATCTACTACGCACAGAATTGAAATAAAAGAAAACATAAACATGAGTGTGAGGTATAGTACTGTTGCTTAATTGCTCTCATCGAAAAACAAAACCATCATATGACCGTGAACGTAGTTAATGTCTATCGAAAACATGCAATAATATTGACACGATAAGATACCTTGGCTTACAATCATAATGACAGTATAATACCGTTATTGAAGCTCTTGTCGTCTTCTTTAATGACTAAATTATTAATTGGAGATAAAACATAAGACTTTATGTACTCGACAGCCTTACTCGTAGGATGTAACATGGTAATTTTGAGAAGCACACCGATTAACATGTATTGTTTATAGTTCGTAGCAGTTGACATCCTCGAGAGCATGTTGTAAAACTGTTACACCTTTATACTAGGCTCTTAGTCACAGCTTAGTCACAAATCAGTTCTTGGTACTATATTTAGATATAATTTGTTACTAACTAAACATCGTTTATACCATTTGATTCGTATGTACCATTGGTTTGCACTCATAAGCTATCGTTTGAGATCTCACCTGGTGGTAGGCGATATGATATGGTTAGAGATGGTGAATTACGCTTGGCCTAGAATACTCTGACTCTCAAGAACCTTGAGAACTGCCGAAACTCCTAGTGGCGTAGCGTGGGGGGTGCCGGAGGGGCCATGGCCCTGGGCGGCACACGAAAAAGGGTGGCAGCAAGCCGAGATTTATGAAATTAAAATATAAAAAAACCTTTTTCAAACTCTAAATCGCGCTTCATCATCATCATCATCAGCCTGTATCAGTCCACTGCTGGACATAGGACCTCTCCCAAGATGCGCCACTGAGCCCGATCTTCGGCTCTTCTCTTCCAGTCACTGCCCACCGCTTTGCGTATGTCGTCGCTCCACCTGGTCACAGGACGTCCTACGCTACGTTTGCCGATTCGCGGTCTCCACTCTAGGACATGTCTGCCCCAACGGTTATCAGTCCTGCGGCAAATATGACCAGCCCACTGCCACTTCAGCTTGCTAATCCGTTGAGCTATGTCGATAACTTTAGTTCTCTGGCGAATTACTTCGTTCCGGATTCGATCCCGCAGAGAAATACCGAGCATAGCTCTCTCCATAGCTCGCTGAGCGACTTTAAACTGGTGGACCAGTTGGACTGTGAGTGTCCACGTCTCGGCTCCGTATGTCATCACAGGTAGGACGCACTGGTTAAAGACTTTTGTCTTTAGACACTGTGGTATCGGCGACGAGAAGACTCGACGGAGTTTTCCGAATGCTGCCCAGCCCAGCTGAATTCTTCTCTGGATTTCCTTCTCGAAGTTATGTTTGCCTAGTTGGAGCGTTTGCCCTAGGTAAACATACTTAGTGACAACTTCGAGTGGGATTCCATCTACGGCAATCGGTTCCGGAACAACGTGCTCGTTGTACATGACTTTGGTTTTGTCCAAATTCATCCGGAGACCGATGCTACGAGAAGAATCAGCTAGGCCATTCAACATCCTTTGTAGGTCCTGCAGCGTCTCTGCCATAATGACGATGTCATCTGCGAATCGTAAGTGAGAGATGTACCTGCCGTTGATGTTAATGCCACGATCTTTCCAGTCCAGCGTCTTAAACATATCCTCCAAGGCGTTAGTGAACAGTTTCGGGGATATGACGTCCCCCTGTCTCACTCCTCGACGCAGGTGGACATGTTTAGTTCGCTGGTTCTGTACTTGTACAGTCATCGTTGCGGCATTATATAGACATCTCATCACTTCGATATATCGCCAGTCGACTTGGCAACGCTGCAAGGACTCGAGAACAGACCAGGTTTCGATTGAGTCAAAGGCCTTCTCATAGTCCACAAATGCTAAGCACAGGGGCCGATTGTACTCTTCGGTCTTCTGTACAATCTGCCGCACCGTGTGGATGTGGTCTATGGTGCCGTAACCGCTTCGAAACCCGGCTTGTTCCGGAGGTTGAAACTCGTCGAGTCTTCGCGCAAGACGGTTCGTGATGACCCTTGAAAACAGCTTGTAGACATGGCTCAGAAGCGAAATTGGGCGATAGTTTTTCAATAGGGTTTTGTCTCCTTTTTTGAAAAACAAAACCACCATGCTTCTGTTCCATGCCTGTGGAGTTCTCCCAGTAAAAAGAACGGAATTAAATAGCTGCTGAAGATGTTGAACTGCTGGAGCTCCTCCGGCTTTTAAAAGCTCCGTTGTGATTCCGTCTTCTCCTGGGGCTTTTCCATTTTTGAGTTGTTTAAGGGCCATCACGATTTCGTCTCGGCTAATTTCGGGCAGATCTTCTGTGAAGTGGCGGGTTAAGGTGGCTCTAGAATCCTCAGTATCGGGTTCGGGCCTTGAAGCATGCGATGCGTAGAGCTTGCCGTAGAAGTCTTCGACTTCCGACAGAATCTCCGGCTTGGATGCGACGACGTTCCCCGTTGACGTTGTCAGCTTTGTGAGGTGGCTTCTACCCAGAGGCTGGACGAACACTTTCGACCCCCGATTCTGCTCAATTGATTCTTTAATCAAGAGCGTGTTAGAGGATCGGAGGTCGCGTCGTACCAGCTTCTTTATGGATTTGTTGCGCACCAGGTTAGTTGACAAAGCTGACAAAGGGTCTGTTCGTCTCTCTTCCATTAGCCGAAGTGTTTCTGCCGAGAGTTTGGACTTTTTGCCCGTACGCTTGCTCTCGCAAAACTTCGTCCCTTCTTCCCTGAGGATTTCCACCACTTCTTCGAGTTTCTGGTCTACGTCATCTGTGGTTTCCAAGGCAGCGAATCGATTTTCTGGCGACCGGCAAATGGCGGTATAACCATTCATATCTATGGCGTAGCTAAATTCTACAGGCCGGTGACGGGCAACAGCGTCACCGGTGCGAGAAGCTACGTCCTGCGATCGCCAACACGCCTGCCCAGCGTGGCGATTAGGGCATATCCCTCCCAAGGGATGCAAAAAAGTATGGAAAAATTACGGAAGGACACCTAAAGCCAAGGTCCCCAGTTCCCGGCCGCCCTGCTATTCCTGACCACGGCGGCGGTCACGGTAACGGCAGGGCAGGGGGTGCTAAGAATCCCCGGGCTACGGTAGGCCGCCAGAAAAAAACTGACCCTCGCAACCTATAATGGACGCACGATTCGGCTGGACGATCATCTGGCGCAGCTGGAGGAGGAGCTGAAACACATAAGATGGCACATACTGGGGCTATGTGAAGTCCGAAGACAGGGAGAGGACACCATAACCTTAGAATCGGGCCATCTTATGTACTACAGAGAAGGAGATCAGCCATCCCAAGGCGGCGTCGGGTTTCTGGTCAACAAGGTTCTCAGTGACAACGTTGTAGAAATCTCCAGTGTGTCGACCAGGGTAGCGTACCTCATAATTAAGTTAACCAAGAGGTACAGCCTCAAGGTTATCCAGGTCTACGCACCGACCTCGACACACTTGGATGATGAGGTGGAGAGCATGTATGAAGATATCTCCAGAGCTTTACACACCACCTCCAAGGCTCACTACAACGTTGTCATGGGAGACTTTAACGCCAAAGTGGGAGTACAAACTTGCGGCGAATCGTCTATAGGACCACACGGATTTGGGAGTAGGAATCACAGGGGACAAATGCTCGTCAATTTCCTCGAGAGGGAGGGGCTTTTCTTGATGAACTCGTTCTTCAAGAAACAGCCCCAAAGGAAATGGACGTGGCAAAGCCCCGACTTTGTGACTAAAAACGAGATTGACTTCATCATTACGGACAAACGGCGCATATTCAGAGACGTCTCAGTGATCACTAGGTTTAATACTGGAAGTGATCACCGACTGGTACGAGGCACTCTGGATATCGACTTTAAAGCCGAGAGATTCCGATTGATGAAGTCTACGCTCCGTCCGAACCTACTCCAAACCGTTGTTGGGTCCGAAACATTCCAATTAAAATTGGAAAATCGCGCTTCGCGCTGACACAATCCTAACCGCGCAGACGTTTTAGGCGGCGGCAACGTTTTCAGTGTTCAATTGTCTTCTTACTTAAAATAAGCGTTTTAAATTTTTATACGTCAATAAGGGCGGCAAAGTTTGCTTCAGCCCCGGGTGGCACAATAATATCCCACGCTACGCCACTGAACTTCGTAAGATTATGGCGGCAGATTTTCTCCTTGCTGGTGGTAAGCAAATTTTTAGGGTTCCCTACCTCAAAAGGTAAAGGGAACCCTTATAAGATCACTTTGTTGTCCGTCTATCTGTCTGTCTGTCTCTGCCTGTCCGTCTATCAAGACCCCCTTTTTTCGATAGAAAAATCCATTTGTGCACGGCAGGGATTGAACTCGGTACATCTGACATCAAAGCAGCATCAAAGCTTTTGGCTGTAAAAAATCAAACTTGTAAGGCAACGCGATCAAAAGATATGACCGTTTAACTCACATATTTTCAAATATTTTGCGATTTCAAAAGGGAATCAAAACCTATAGGACTTACTTCCCCTAGACCTAGAATCATGAAATTTGGCAAGAAGTAAGGTATTGAAGCATTTATTAATTATTACTTATTACTTATTAAGCACTTTATAGGAATACATGTAATAACCGTAAATATGTAGTTAAATAACAAAATAAAGTGAATTTACTATTACAAACTTATTATTTGCGGTGCAATACATTTTCTATGGATCGAACTGCAAAGTTAAGGTTGTCCTTTAACCTAGTTTGAGAAGTTGGTACGAAATCCTCGATGGGCGAGTCCAACTCGACTTGGCTGGTTTTATTTTAAACAGTCTAGGGTTTGATCGCTATCTGATCTGTTGATAAATGACGATGCGGTTGAAGATGCTGGATGGTAGCCCGCCAGGCCCATGATTTACCTGATCTTATATGACCAGTGAGATATGACGTTTGAAATAAATTATGTAAACCCAGTCAACAATAAATATATTCAATCTTCTCCATCCTAAAGATTTCTGGAAGAGATCGCTATTAGCGATAAGACCACCCATTGTAACACAATTGTATATTTTGTCACGTTATTAACTTATAGTCATAAGTTAACAACAAAGAGTTTATCTATCCATCTAAAGTCACGGACACACTTAAAACTTGAGCGGTATATTGCATGACGTTTTAAATGATCTCCATCTGGACGAGTTTTTAAATAAGCTTAAGTATTAAACTATTTTAATAAAGCTACACAAAAAGTGCCTAAAAATTCCACATAGAACAAAGTACAAACAAGCTCTTCACTTTAATCAGGCGCCGAATTTAATATTTGTTCGTTTTCGTGCCGCTGAGCCTAAAATTTGGCTATTCTTTTATAGTCACAGTCCACTGCTTTGCGTATGTCGTCGCTCCACCTGGTCGCTGGGCGTTCTACTCTTATTTTGTATATTGTAACTATAACGATTTTAGGACCAGGAAAGCTACTCTTATTTCTAAAAATAAGATTAACTGCATTTAAAAAAGTTTGAAAATGTATCCCTACCGGGAATTGAACACACTAAAATGTAAAAAAATATATGATTACTAGTTTATTGTAACCTTAACAAAACCTACTTTAAGTATGAAATATCATAACGCCTGTCTACATTTTAGTATTACCTTATAGATAGTTGATATTAATTTTACAAATTAATTTATGCGTATATTATATTATAATATTTAGGCGTCATAATTTTGGGCTGTATTCAAATATTTAAAAGAATATGTAAATTTTAAATATTTTGAAAGAGTACCTAATGTAACGAAGCGTAACTCTGTAATATAATAAGAGTCAGATAGTCAGTGTATCAATTATATTAATCATCATCATGAGCCTATATCTGTCCCCTGCTGTAAATAGGCCTTACCTATGACACGCCACTGAGATCTTCAACTCTTTAGTTCCAGCCGCTGCCAGCTTGCGTATACCATCGCTCCATCTAGGTGGAGGTCGCCAACTACGCTTACCGCATATTTTTAAGTATCGTGATACTTCCATATACAGTGAGGATTTTTGAAATTAAACCATAAGGTAGGGTCCGTTAACGGAACCTCTTCCGGAGTAGCTACAATGAAACGTTCTTACTCGTACTTTTACAGTACCCTAACTTTGATTAGGCTAATAGATTATTTTGATATAAAAAATTATTCAAATGGCATCTGTTTTTTGTGTAGTTTGGCCATTTTCTTGTTGACAGTAGTTTTACAAACTAGTCAAAAATTCGTATTTTTACTGCCCAGTTAAGTGGAGAGTTTTCTGACAACGTTTTACTTTAGCTACAACTGAAGAGGTACCTGTACCATCTCAAAAATCCACCTGTATAGTGTATATCAATCACACACAACCTTTCGTATTTATCCTTACTTAATATTATAAATGCGAAAGTAAGTAAGTAAGTAAGTCAGTCTGTCTGTTTGTCTGTCGCGCTTTCACGCCAAAACTACTGAACCAATTGAAATGAAATTTGGTACACAGATAGTCTAGAGTCTGAGAAAGGACACAAGCTAATTTTTAATGCAAAAAGCAAAAAACTGGCCAAGTGCAAGACGGAACCCTACGAGTGCGAACTCGTAGGGTTCCGTAACACAGTAAAGTATTCTATAACTATGATTTTTCGCAACTAAAAAGTTAACTTTGTTTTTCATAGTGTTTTTATGACACACAAAGTTATCTTTGCGGTCGCCATATCTCTAAAACTGCTGACTGTATCTCGTTTAAATCAATTTTCGTTGTTAGTTTTTATTTAGATCTACAGCATATATTTTTTTTAGGTTTTTCACTCCCATACTTTAAAAGTTAGAGGGGGGGACACACATTTTCCACTTTAAACGCGCCTATCTTTCAAATGATTGACTTTGAGAAAAAATGATTTTAAGAACCTCAATGTCATTTTTAAAGACCTATCCATAAACATCCCACACGTATAGACTTGAAGAAAACATTTTTTTTTTGTTTCAGTTCCATGTATGGGATGCCCCCCCCCCCCCCCCTTAAACTTTTATATTTTTTATTTCTGTATAAAAATCGGAACGCGGTTCACAGAATACGTCTATCTACCAAGTTTCAGTTCTGTAGTCTTAACATTTTCGGAATAAAATAGCTGTGACATGGGGACGGACAGACAGACAGACAGACATGACGAATCTATAAGGGTTCCGTTTTTTGCCATTCGGCTACGGAACCCTAAAAAGGGCTATTAGGGGTTGAAAGGGGAGATGAAAAGTTGTATGGAAGTATCGTCATTTTTAGAACCAGAAGCTTGAAACTTATTGTTTAGGCTGTTGATTCCATATAAATAAATAATTTAAGGTTTATGTAAATGTTTTACTGAACCAATTTAAATGAAATTTGGTACAGAGATATTCTAGAGCTTGAGAAAAGCCATAGGTTACTTTTAAATGCGTTAAAGGGGTTGTAAGGAGTTGAAAGGGGGGGATGAAAAGGTGTATGGAAGTATCATCAGTTTTAGAGCTAGAAGCTTTAAACTAATTTTTCAGGCTGTTGATTCGATATAAATAAATATGACATTCAAAGTTTGTTAACTACGTCGCGTTTAATGATATATGAATAGCTAAATTTCAGTAAAAATGATAGAATTTAGTAGATAGATAGATAGATAAGTCGCGTTTAATAACTTATAAATTAGTTGTAACTTCATGAAAAATAAGTTAGAATAACGTTAGACTAAGGTAAATTATATACAGTAAATCATCCAAAAAAGTAGTAGGGTACGAGAAAAAATTGTAATTAATAGGTAGGAAAACTCTTATTTATTACCCTCACCTATTAGCATTAAAATCAGATAGTAAAATGTAAGCAAGAATGTATGACCAGCCAGGTCTGAACATGTCCAGACTTGTTCACGACTTGACCTTGAAATGTAACTCAGATTTTAGTACAAAGTACTGTGAACTCTATCGCAATATGCAATAGTTGGACAAGTTACCTTTAAATATAGGTAGGAACATTTGTTAGTAAGTTCGTTCAGTACAGTTCAGTACAGTTCAGTTCACATTAAGAAGCCTAAGGAAAAGGAAATAAAGAAGCCTTCAAGAAAAAGTGTTTTAGTGAATCCCTGCCAGGGCATACTTCAGGCAGAGCCAGCCTCAAGAATAGGCCAAAAATACCCCCTTTTTAGTTGGTCCTTGCATCGCCGGATAGGAATATCGAAGAAAGAAGACCTGAAGATGCCCCTCGTTCACTCCGAAAAGGGTGAATCTACGGAGGAAACGTCAACGGACTGGTCGATGAACACGCCCGCTACGACCGAGACCACGACGTCGACAGCCACGGGAGGGTCGGGAAGCACCGCCGCCAACAGTAGCGCTCCGGGGACCGCCGCATCGATGACGGTAAGGAGCACCCGCTCCACGCGCGTCGCCGCCGCCGCCGCCGCCGCTGCCGCTGCCGCCACGCAGCAACCTGCACGCACCGAGAGCGCACCCGCCCCGCGCCCCGCATACACCGAGAGCGCACCCGCCCCGCGCCCCGCATACACCAAGAGCGCACCCGCCCCGCGCCCCGCACGTGCCGAGAGCGCACCCGCCCCGCACCCCGCACGCGCCAACCGCACGCCTGCGCTGCGCACCGAGCACGATATGCCTGCACCGTCGACTGCGTCCATTGAAACCCTACGCCCACAACCGACCGCGTACACTGCATTCATCGAGAACGACGCTTCATTACGCCCGCCGAGAGCAACCTGCAAGCCGAAGAACATTGGAGGAAGACCTGCAGTACCACCGTTCGCGTCTTCGGATATGCCAGCACCACGACCAAAGCAATCGGCGAGATCAACGAAGTCGACTAGAAGAATGGAACTTGAAGCCCGATTGGAACTTCAAAGAAAACAGTTACAAGCCGCCCAGAACGCCGTAGCCTTAGCTGAAACAGAGCTAGAGGTAACCCAGTGCCAATCGGAAGAGGACTTCGATGAAGAATTAGAAATGGAACGGTCGACGCACATCGAACAATGGGTGAACCACACTACTACATACTTGGAGCAACCGAAGGAACCAGAACGAAGTGAACCAACCAAGAAGTCTGAACTGAAGGAACTAGCCAGTGCGATCATTGAAGCTGCGCGAATGGTTCATCCTCAACCGCAGCAAGCGCCACTGCCGCCGCCGAGAATATGGGATCTACCTGATTTCAGTGGATCACATGAAGACTGGCTACCCTTCAAGAAGGCGTTCGCAGAAAGCAAGATGCTGTGCTCAGATATACACAACATGGCTCGACTGAGACAATCAATAAAGGGCACAGCGAAAGAAGCAGTACGAAGTCTCCTGTTTGCAACATCCGACCCTGAGGAAGTCATGGCCTCAGAGCTACAGAAGATCAAGGAGCTGCCTCGAATAGGAGATACTCCCCGAGAGATATGCATCTTTGCCAGCCGAATCAACAACGCCGTGACTACGATCAACGCCTTGAACAAGCCGCACTACATGCACTTGTTAGAAGTCAGCAAGAACATCGTGGAGAAATTTTCACCTATTCTCCGTTACCGATGGTCCGATTACAACGCACACATCGGTGAACAAGAACCAGAGCTGATAAAACTGAAGAACTTCTTGAACATTGAAGCTTAATTATGCGGCAATCTTACGCCTCTGGAGACAACAAAGAAATGAACAGGAGATAGAAGATATCCCGTGAACGCTGTATATGATGAAACCAAAGAACCTGAAACAAATGAAACCAAAGAACATCAAACAGTTGCAGCAACTCAAGACGCATTTAAGAAGTTTTGTTCCCAATGTGAAGGCGAACACTGGCTTACCGAATGCCCGAACTTTAAGAAAGCCACGGTCGACGAAAGAAGGGAAACAGCTAAGAAGAAAAGACTCTGCTTCCGTTGCCTGCGCCAAAGACACATGCGAACCAACTGCAGAGGACCACCCTGCAAGAAGTGCAAGCGCCCGCATCACGTCATGCTGCACTCAGAGTCAGCTCAGAAAGCCATAGAACCGCCTCAGCCACGAGAGAATCCATCGACTGACAATGAAAAAGCACAGAACATCGTGAAATCCGTATACGCCACAGCGGATGGAACGAAAGTTTATTTGAAGATGATCCCAGTCGACGTCTACGGTTCAAAAGGATCGGCTCGCATACTCGCACTACTCGATGAAGGTTCTACAGTTTCGCTATTGGACTCTGATGTTGCCATTCGCATCGGAGCCACTGGCGTAGAAGATCCACTCATAATAGAAACCGTCGGTGGAAAGATCGTCGAGAATAAAGATTCACAGAAGATGAATTTGAAAATCAAAGGAGCGCATAGAAGAGACAAGAAAGTCGTCAAAGGCGTACAAAGTCGTCAAAGGCGTACACACAGTAGAAAATGTGAAGTTGTCGCCGCAGTTCGTCAGCAAAAGTGCAATAGAAAATTGCAGTCACTTGAAGAACATGCTGAACGAGCTCCTGTACGAGAAAGAAAGACCGGCATTATTAATCGGTCAGGACAATTGGGACCTCATCGTTACTCGAAAAATCCTGAAAGGGAACCCTCTTATCACTTACCTCCCTGGGATGGGTGCTGCATGGATGCTGCACCGGAGCTGCCTTTGCACCGGTGAACTACGTCAATCACTGCCGCAGCATCGACAAAGAAGATGAAATCGAGAAACTCATCAAAGAGCATTTCGACTTGGACTCAATTGGAATTCGACAGCGACGCCCGAGCAACGACGCCGATCAACGCGCCCTAACTGTCTTAGAGAAGACAACGAAACAATTAGAAGATGGAAGATACGAATTCGGTCTGCTTTGGAAGACAGAAGACGAGACGTTGCCGAACAATTATGCCCAAGCCTTCAACAGACTTCTAGGCATAGAGAAGAAACTCGACAAGAACGCAACTCTGGAAGAAGAATATGAGAAACAATTGGGAAATCTTCTGTCCAGTGGCTACGCCGAGAAAGCCCCTTCGAGCACCACACTAGGGCGAACATTCTACCTGCCTCACTTCGCCGTGGTACATCCTCAAAAGAAAAAGATGCGCATCGTATTCGACGCCGCCGCCAGGTTCGAAGGAAAAAGTCTAAACAACGTGCTGCTACCGGGACCAGACCTACTCCAGTCTCTCTTTGGAGTATTATTAAGATTCCGAGAAGGGCCCGTGGCAGTTGTCGCAGACATAAAAGACATGTTCCTGCGCATCAGTATCCGAGAAGAAGACAGAGACAGCCTGCGATTCCTTTGGCGTGGGAAAGAAAGAAAATCAAAACCCAAGGAGTACCGAATGACATCTGTGATCTTTGGTGCTGCATCTTCACCTGCAACAGCTATCTACGTGAAGAACCTCAACGCCCAGAAACACGAAAAGAAACACCCAGAAGCGGTCCGAGCCATCATCCGAAATCACTATATGGATGACTACTTGCAAAGCTTCACGAGCATAGAAGAAGCGAAGCACGTAGCTGAAGAAGTGGACCGAATACACAGGGCAGCGGGTTTTGAACTTCGTCAATGGACAAGCAACGATGAAAGAACGTTGATCAACCTCAAAAAAGAAGAAATCCCAACAGAAAAGAAAATCGGAAATAAAGAAAAAACTCTCGGGATGAGATGGCACACCAATGAAGACGCATTGGCATTCAACGTGGGATTAAGGAACGTTCCAACAGAAGTCTCTGATGGCAACAGCTAGGCTATTCTGTAAGCTATCTCGACAGCGGAATCCGCGGTGAGATTCGAATTTCGTACTTTGAAATTCAATCGTATCACGTTCGCAATACGGTTGAATTTCGTAGTACAAAATTCAAATCTCACCGCGGATTCCGTTGTCGAGATAGCTTACAGAATAGCCTAGCAGAGCTCCAACCAAGAGAGAAGTCACCAGCGCTGTGATGTCAACTTTCGACCTAATGGGACTCGTCGCTCCAGCGCTGATCAAAGGAAAGAAACTGATTCAAGATTTGTGGAGAACTGGCGTGAAATGGGATGAGGCCATCAATGACGAACAACGAGAGATCTGGGATCGCTACCTAGATGACGTCAAGACGCTCAAAGATTTGAAGATACCCAGATGTTTGGCGCCGACTTCGAGAGCCGGCGAGATGCACACGTTCGTCAATGCCAGTGAGACCGCCTACGCCGCCGCCGTTTACTGGAGAACGGTTACCAACGACGGGGACGTCAGCATCTTTTTGATGGCGGGGAAAGCGAGAGTTACACCTACGAAAACGACGTCAATCCCTCGTCTAGAACTACAAGCGGCTCTGCTGGGAGCGAGAATCGCCGCCACCATCGAGGAGGAATCCAACCTGGAGATCACAGCTCGGGTTTTCTGGTCGGATTCAACTACCGTACTGCAATGGATAAAAGCCGACCCTCGACGCTTCAAACCATTTGTCGCTCATCGATTGGCAGAACTGGAAGAGATCACGAAACCTCGAGAGTGGAGATGGGTACCCACCAAAGACAACCCTGCAGACGACGCCACCAGGAATATGCCACAGGACTTCAACGAGCAAGCACGGTGGTTCAATGGACCGGCTTTTCTGTATCAGCCGAAATCGGAATGGCCGCTAAGAAAAATTGAAAGGGAAGACATCGATCTAGAGGAGAAGAAGGTTACGTGCGCCGCAGTGAGCGTTAAAGAAGAGAAGGCCAAGACACCAGATCCGAATTGCTTCAGCACTTGGATGAAGCTGTTACGAACCACGGCGAGAATTTTTATGTTCGTGGACAGATGACGCCAAAAGAAGTCCGGGAACAAGAACGCTGAGAAACAGACAGGAAAGCCGAAATATCTTCCTATCAAGAATCAACACCTGATGAAAGCAGAAAAGGCGCTTATACGTCAAATTCAACGAGAAACCTTCCCAAGAGAACTCAAAAGTTTGAAGAATCAAGGCCGAGTAGACACCCCAAGCCGACTGAAAAACATCGACGTGACCCTGGATGACGAAGGGATACTTCGTCTTAATAATAGAACAATGAAGATTCAAGATGACGAGAGAAACCAAAGGCTGCCTATACTAAATGGCAACACACAGAATAACACAACTTCTCATCGAGCACTGTCATCGACGTCTTCATCACGGAAGTCACGCGACGGTAACCAACGAACTTCGACAACGGTATTGGATCCTGGAACTTCGCAACATCGTTCGACAGATCGCCCATCGATGTCAGTGGTGCATTGTGAAGAGACGAAAACCCGAGATGCCACCGCTGGGGGACCTACCACGAGAACGCCTGGCCTAAAATCAGCCGCCTTTTACGTGCACTGGCGTAGACTTTTTCGGGCCTATGCACGTGACTATCGGCCGACGTCGAGAGAAACGCTGGGGAGCTCTGTTCACCTGCTTGACTACGAGAGCCATCCACTTGGAGCTGGCCGCGTCACTGAATGTCAGCTCAATGATAATGGCATTGAGACGGATGGCTGCACGGCGGGGAACACCGCGAACGATATTCAGCGACAACGGAACAAACTTCGTCGGTACCGACCACGAGCTGAAGGAAGAAGCAAAGAAGATACAAAGAGAAGAACTCGTAAAAGCAGCAGAAAACGAAGGGATTTGTTGGAAATTCATTCCCCCTGGGGCTCCTAACATGGGGGGAGCTTGGGAAAGATTGGTGCGAACCGTGAAGACCGCGCTAGTCGCCGTACTCGGAGAAAAGAGTCCACCTGAGGAAGTCCTTCACACGCTCCTGACCGAAGTGGAACACACCGTGAACTCGCGACCACTCACGCACCTGAGCGCTGACCCGAACGATGAAGAAGGACTAACCCCGAACCACTTCCTCATAGGTAGATCATGTGGCACAACCGTGATGGCCCAGTACGACGACCTCGACCTTATCGGGAAACCCAACTGGAAAACTGCACAACGAATGGCCGACCACTTTTGGAACCTATGGCTGAGAGAATATCTCCCTACTCTCGCGCCTCGGAGACTAGACAACAAGAAGAACGCTGTATTTCATCGAGGCGACGTGGTGATCATCGCTGATTCTTCGCTGCCACGCAACACATGGCCGCGAGGTATAATAGAAGACACTTTCCCGGGACCAGATGGACGCATCCACATCGTGAACATGAAGACCAAAGGAGGGCTCATGAGACGACCTACCTCGAGACTCATCCTCGTGGCAGCTGCAACGCGACCGGAAAATGGAGTGCCCGAAGCATCGTGCACTGGCAGGGAAAATGTTAACTACGTCGCGTTTAATGATATATGAATAGCTAAATTTCAGTAAAAATGATAGAATTTAGTAGATAGATAGATAGATAAGTCGCGTTTAATAACTTATAAATTAGTTGTAACTTCATGAAAAATAAGTTAGAATAACGTTAGACTAAGGTAAATTATATACAGTAAATCATCCAAAAAAGTAGTAGGGTACGAGAAAAAATTGTAATTAATAGGTAGGAAAACTCTTATTTATTACCCTCACCTATTAGCATTAAAATCAGATAGTAAAATGTAAGCAAGAATGTATGACCAGCCAGGTCTGAACATGTCCAGACTTGTTCACGACTTGACCTTGAAATGTAACTCAGATTTTAGTACAAAGTACTGTGAACTCTATCGCAATATGCAATAGTTGGACAAGTTACCTTTAAATATAGGTAGGAACATTTGTTAGTAAGTTCGTTCAGTACAGTTCAGTACAGTTCAGTTCACATTAAGAAGCCTAAGGAAAAGGAAATAAAGAAGCCTTCAAGAAAAAGTGTTTTAGTGAATCCCTGCCAGGGCATACTTCAGGCAGAGCCAGCCTCAAGAATAGGCCCCCCTTTTTAAAGTTTGTAAAAGTTTTGCGTGGTACGGCGCACTGTAAGTGGGAAAAAATTCCTAAGTATGCTAACCTAAAAATAAATAAAACCGGCCAACTCGAGTTGGGCTCGCCCACCGAGGCTTCCGTACAAACGTTGGTAAGTACCAATTAAGCTAGACCTCTAAATTGTATGAGCGCTCATATAACTCAGAGGCCTATCTAAATTGGCGTTTACTATGTATGTCTGGGGACACCCTTTAATTTTCAACTTTTTTTATTTTATGAATTATTCCTTTATTTGTGCTGTGAGACCTTGCTTCTTGACAAATTTCATGATTCTAGGTCAACGGGAAGTACCTTATAGGTTTTAGACCCAAAACCAATAGGGTATTTCCGGTTGACATAGAATTGTCAATTTTGGTTAAAAGTAAGGTCTTACAGAACAAGTATATGAAAAATTTCTAAAAATAAAAAAGTTGAGAATTAAGGTGAATTTTGGTACTTACAAGTTTTTGCGAAAATCTAAATTTGCCCATATCTTTTTATCGTGTTGACTCAGGACATTGATTTTTATGCAGCTAATAGGGACTGTAGACTTCAGTATCGTATACATTTCAACTAGCTAGGGCTACCCGTTCCTGAGAAAATCGGTGGTGACACACGAACAGACAGACAGATAGACAAGAAAGTGATCTTATAAGGGTTTCTTTTGAGGTACGGAACCCTAAAAAGTATAAGGTATAAGTAAAAAAAAGTAATAGTAAAAGTATGTAATCCGAACGGGCAGACACGCGAAGGCAGACGACGATAAAGTAATAAAATTATTAGCCTAAATAATTCAAAATGCTACCCAAAGCACTACGCCCACGCGGACGAAGTCGCGGGTACATATATTAACAGACTTAAATTTAATTTAAGATGGTTTAAAAAAAAACGAGAGAAGCGTCTTTAAATGCTACTTTAGTCTTTTCAGTACCGAGCTTGAGGGTGTTTATCTGCAAATCTCTAGAGATACTGAAGAAATCTCGATGCTATTTAAATACCACCTGGCAAGCGTACCCCAAAAAAATTTTTTTTTTATTTTATATAAAAAAAAATTAAAATTTTATATAAAAGAAAAATTATTTTTTTTTGGAGTACGCTTACTAACGACCGGCCCCGGCTTTGCACGGGTAGAGCATATATGCCTGCATGTTTGCATCAATCTTGTTGCGTCGAGTATGAATTAACGTCTTTAACAAGTATCGTTCACTCACCGGTAAGGAATTCCATTCCTTGGCAGTGTACGTATGATAAACGTTGAAGCAAAACGTTTTGTGCGGGTAGATAATTCTTCAGATGATTCAATAATAATGTGTCTAAACTTTTTTTAAATATGTTTTATATATATTACTATCTGATACCTCCGCGACTTCGTTCACGTACACCAAGAATTTAGTTTAGTAGGCTATTTTCATCCTCATGCTATAAAGTTTCTTCTTGTTAAATTTCAGTAAGATCGGTTCGTCCGTATATGTATAGGCGTGATTAGGTAACAAACATACAAGTGACTGAGTTACAAACGTTTTTATAGTAATTGTATAAGTATATAATAGGCTTTGCCTATAATATTCTTTGCCTGCGTTTGGGTCACCCTAATAGCTAAGAGTATAAGAAATAGTCTACGACTTATTCTCAGGTACCTGCCAGAAATACACAAAAATTTAATATAAATCGGTCAAGCCGTTTCGGAGCAGTTTGATAACAAATATTTTGACAAGAGATTTTTATATATTAGACTAGCAGTGCCCCACGGCTTCGCCCGTTAAAACTACTGTAATTCATTTAAAACCTATTATATCATAAAAACCTTGTCCTTATTTAAATTACAAACACAACTAATAAAGAATTACCCAAATTGGTCCACTCGTACTCAGATTATAGCATGACCAAAGGAGATAGGGTTTCATATTTATATTTTTAGATGAACTACTTAAATACCATTATTATCCTTAAGTATAACTTCATAAATAAAGAACTTTTGACGTGAATTTTCATCCCCCATTGCACCTATTCAATGCACCCCTGGCAAAAAAAGCCAATTTTAATCGCTTTATGTTTAAAAACAAAGAACTTTCATACAAAAGTGTTCACCCCACCCTCTTCGGGTGGAATTTCTAAAAATCCGTTCTAAGTACAACCTTACGTACTAAGACAAATGTACCCTCCAAATTTCAAGTCTCTACGACCTGCGATTTAGACTGTGCGTTGTAAGTCAGTCAGCCAGTAAGTATGTCAGGACAAAGATTCTTATAGTATTAAGGTGGCGATCAGATAGCGCAATAGTATTTTTACCGACAGGTTCACACCAAACGCGATCTACGGCGATCAGAAAACGATTGTAAATCAGATCGCGAACGCGCACACGAACGCAGGACGCCGCGGTGCGGTCGTACCTTTAGATAAACTTTACTTAAATAAGCTGGCCAAGTGCAAGTTGGCCTCGCACTCGTAGGGTTCCGTACCACATTACAATATTTTATAAGATCGTGCAAAAAATACCAGTATCATTTTTTGGCAGAAAAAAAATTACTTTGTTTTTCATAGTGTTTGTATGAATGACAAAGTTATGTTTCAGTTTTGAAAATGTGATATATATTAAAAAAAAAGTGCTGACTAATGTCATTCAAACCAATTTTCGTTGAAAGTGTTTATTGAGATCTACAACATAATATTATATTTTTAAGATTTTTCACTCACTTATTTTAAAAGTTAGAGGGGGGGGACATATTACCTTTCTTTAGAAGTGTCAATCTATCAAACGACTTTGAGTAAAAATAGTTTTAGGAACCTGAATGTCACTTTTATAGATCTATCTTTAAACACCCCGTACGCTTTTGATGAAACATTGTTTTTTGTTTCAGTTTAACCCCCTTATTTTTTATATTATTGTACAAAAATCGTAAAGCGGTACAGAGAACTCACATACCTACAAAGTTTCAACTGTGTAGTTCTAATAGTTTCGGAATAAAGTCGCTGTAACATACGGACGGACAGACAGACATGACGAATCTATAAGGGTTATATTGAGTAGGCATTTGCAGACAAATAAAGACAGTGTATAAATCAATCACAATTTATTTTGAATAATTGTTCTTAATTCGTAATTTCCATTTCAGTCAATTTTCTTCGTAGACATAATAAGCGTTTCTATATTTAGTATTTGTCAGTAGATTTTTGAGGGTTGTTACGGATGTATTCCAGGGAACGGCGGATTTCCTCAGGTACTGGGGGACCCACAGGGAGGACGTTGCCCTGTAAACAAAAACATTCAATATAATTTAGATAGTTTAAAAACTAAAACAACTGACTTCTATGCCCCGTAAGTTTTGTTCAATAGCAAGTAAGAGACGTTTATCGTCATATCTCTGGAGATACTTATCAGATCTCGATGAAATTACAATGGGACCACCTCGAAAACATACCCTACCAATTAAAAAAAGAACTCATTCAAAACGGGTCACCATTGACGGAGTAATCGCTTAACATACATACAAAAAGACATACAGATGAATTGAAAACCTCCTTCGTTTTGGAAGTCGGTTGAAAATGAATTTAACCATAAACATTTGGAATAAGTATGAGATCCTTTCACTTTGGCTCTTCGGTAAATAAAAACATCGTTAACAAACTCCCAGCAGGATACAGGTGTTGAGTAAGTTTATTTCAGCCTAGCAATGGACCCTGAATGGTGGTAGGACTCTGTCTAGTGTCCACCAGCTACTACCGTCTAGTTGGAAAATCTGTCGCCAAACATCAGAGGTCGTTCTGCAGCTGTCCTTGAGAGCCAGTTTCCATTCTTCACTTATCGTTACTTACCAATAGGTAATATATAATATATAATATATAATCTATTATGACTTTAAAAAAAACAATAAAACCGCAAAGGATTCCATGTTCAAGCGGTTGTATCACATTAATCGAACAGGCCTAGAAAATTTAATAATTTACATTTCTTTTAACACTATCACCTCAAAACTTTGCTATAATATCGATTTTTTCGATAATATCGATTCATGCTGCTAAGCCACGTGTATGACGTATATATAATGATAAATGAGAAACACCCAAGACCAACAAAATAATCTCCTAACCAATTGTTTAGTAACGGCTTTATCAGGGCTTATTAATTAAAAATATTATATCTTATAATAGCTATTCATATATTTTTTTGTCCTGCCATTTATTCTGAGGGAATGTTGAAGTTTATAATAATAATAATAATGTTTATACACCATAAAAATAATGACCTATACTAGGTTACACTGAGTAATAAATGCATCATATGAACCAGTATAATTAAATATACTGAAGGCGATCATATAATTTGTGACAAGCAACTATTAATAACTTGAAACAAGATTAGTATTTAAAATTTCATAGTTAATTTGAAAATAAAAAGAAATGGCAGCTTAATTGCTATTATATTATTTAACTTGTTTCTGTATTTCTTACCTGAGGTTGGTAGCCGTTTTCATCAGCCACGTACGTGATTTCTACTGGGGTACCATCGGGGGCGATGTATCTGTAAGATCCTTGAGATACCTGTGAAAACAAAAACATACATTATATATATTTACCTGAGAACAGATAGCCTGAACAAGAAGGCGGAGCCTTAAGGATTTTCCTATCCATTTCAACACTCTTAGGAGATGAAAAGAAACGTTCATTTCATCAATATAAAAAATTAGGGTTTTAAAATCTCGATAATGCTTAACTAAGAAAATATAAACAGCTATATCTTGCAAGAAAATATAATTACTAGCTATTTCAAATTATTTTAGATATAGGCCAAGAATGCGTGGACGTTATCCTGCCCAAACACAGATTTTCCCAAAACTCTATCATCACAGAGTCTTTGGGACGGACCGATCTGCGAGCTAACACGGAAGAATCTAATACAAACGTGCTCTAGCTCCGAAGATCGTGCCCGTCTCTTAGCAGTTGCAGAGTGGGAATCAGGTTTGTGGCTACAGGCTCTTCCATCGCCTAATACAGGTACTTTGATCGATTACTCGTATTTCAGAGTATCTACATCTCTTCGCTTGGGCGTACAGTGTTGTGCTCCACACCACTGCCAGTGCGGTAGTGCCGTCGGCCGGCTTGGTCACCACGGTCTCTCCTCGTCCTCGTCACGCTAGCCTTAATGACATCATCCGTCGGGCTTTTACCACCATCAACTGCGCAACAGTTTTGGAACCAAATGGCTTAATGCGTGATGATGGTAAAAGACCTGACGGTATGACATTAATACCATGGAAGTTGGGGCGGCCCTTGGTATGGGACGCTACTTGCGTCGACACTTTGGCACCGTCACATCTTCCCGGTACACAGAAAAAGGTTGGTGTGGCCGCAGAAGCAGCTGAGAACCTCAAAAGGCGCAAATATAGTGGTTTAGACAGCTACTACCTATTTGTGCCTTTTGCGGTTGAGACTCTAGGACTGTGGGGACCGGGGTGCACACAGCATTTTCAAAGATCTTTCCACACGGCTGGTTGAAACGACACGGGACCAAAATGCTGGCATGTATTTAGCTCAGAGCTGGCATTTTGGGAACTTTACCTACTGGTAGTAGTTTGGTAGACTAAATTTTAGTTTTTATGGTTTTTTATTTGGTGTATTTGTTTGTTTATAGTTAGGTAGTTTTAAAAATATATTAATGTATATAATATTATGTGAAACTTAAAATAGTACTTCTGTATCAATAAAATATATTTAAATTTTTAGATATATGGCATAAGCAGTTTTTGTACTTACAACGACCTCGGCGTCGTCAATCTTCTTCAGGACTCCGGAGGCTTGACCAGAGATACCGTTGGCGGTTTCGTACCTGAAAATATTAACAATTACTACATATAGTTGGTTTTAAACATATAAATGATATCTTGAGATACATATACCTAACGAGTATTAACCTAAATAGTCTAATAAAACTAAGGTATTCGAAAAACAAAAAAATCCGTTATTAGTTTTAATATATGAGGAATGTAAAAACCTTAATGTTTACTCATCTAATCCATTAGAAATGTTATCGTTAGATACTTGGGTAACCTAAATAAATCTAAATGGGCTGATTAAATGTAATTTGGATTGTGTAACAAATTCAATAAAGGGCCATGACTCGAATATACTTAAAAATATAATTTAAAAAATTAATAATTGCTATCAAGGGTGGAATATATATTTTACAGATGGATCAAAGAAAAAGGAAGGTCTAGGTGCCGTTTTATAAGTCTAGCGAACGTGTATCAGCAATGTACAGGACAAACTCAAACGTATCTATTATGACGATGGAACTCATTGCCATCTCAGAAGCTCTAGAATCGGCATATGACTCGTCATGAATATGTAGTTATACTTACAGATAGTAAAAGCTCACTGCAACACATAGAACTTTGCGCTTCTGAACACAGAAGTTTATCTGTAGCTTATTATTTTTTTTTAACATTAACAGATTTTTAGATAGTGGCAGAGAGTTGAGATTGCAATGGGTTCCGTCGCATATTGGTATCAGTGGTAATGAAGAGGCTGACTGATTAGCGAAATAAGCTGTTACAGAAGGTATTGCATTTTCAATTGACCCTTTCTATTCGGAACATATATATAAATTTTAAATATGCTAATAGGTTTAAAGAATATTTAATGACAGAAGTAAAGAAAAAGGCATTTGGTATAAAACTATTCAAAGTCAGCCTCCTCCCGTACCTTGGTTTTTTAACTCTAGAATCAGTAGACATCATGTTGTTTTAGCATACAAATTGCGTTCCAGATACATTCCTTGCAAGAAATTAAGGTACCTTATGACATATATAGACAGTTCACCTAATTGTGAAACCTGTGGTGTAGTTGAAGATATTCATCACTTACTAGTTGAATGTGTCCGTAACTAGAGTCAGAGAGACTCCTTGATGTTGGATTCAAACTTAGAAAGAGCGAATATTGGCATATTTAATCATATACTAGGATTACCAACATCAGACGAGGCATTGTTGCTATTTGATATGTTTTTAAGTTTTTGTAATTGTATGTATAAATATTTTATTATATTTTTAATGTAAGCAGAATAAGTTTTAGAGATTATATATAGTTAGATTAAGGTATGATTGAACTGGCATTATAATTGTAGAAAAAGTCTCTAAAATAAATAGTGATAAAAAAAAATAACTACGAGTATTGCCAGAATATCAATTAGACAATTAATAGTAAATTATATTGAGGTTTCATACAATAGAAAACTCTTTATTGAACACCTTCAAAAATAGACAGGCAATTAAACCGTAACTAGTTTTGTAAGACGTATTGTTTTACCAAACTAGTATAACAAAAAGAAGTTTTATCGATCAAAGTATAAGTTCCAGATAACTTTTGAATAGGAAGAATAATATTCATATCCTTGGTAGAGATCAATTCTCCAAATGAATGTTTAAAGTTGTACAAAACAATAACTTTTGTATCTATAATGGTTTAACTGAACTTTTCAGAGTAGATACTATGCCTAAGAGATACGTACGTGTAAGCGAAGCCATCAGCAGTAACTTCAGAGTCAGCTCGAAGCACAGCAGCCTCGGATTCCTTGCCACTGTTGTACACGCTCTTGGCAGCTACAACGGGAGCAACAGCGACGTTTTTGGCGACATCATAGGCAGCCTTGGCGGTGGCGACGGGGGCTGTGGCGACGAACTGAGCGGCGCTGTAAGTGGCTTTAGCGGCAGCTACAGGTGCGAAGGCGACTTCGTCAGCCACGGCAGCGAATGGGGCTGCACCGGTGTTGATGACGACCTTAGCAACCTGCTTTGCGGGCTGGTAGCGCTGCTGGTAAGGGTTGTAGCCAACGGACGCAGCGCTCGCAGCGCACACGCACAGGGCAAGTACCTACAAGTAGAAATAATTATAGATATAAATTAACAATACACTCGCACTTATACTTTACAAAGTGTTTTATGATTAATAAATAAGGAACTTCTGAAATGTTTAAATTTAACAAATCATATAGGTACGTGTACATAACTGGGCACCAGATCAGACTTACTTTATAAAATGGACGAGAACTGGTAGAAGATAATATCTACGAGCCTTAGTGCTTATACAGTTAAAAAATAATCATTCGAATCGGTTCACAATTGACAGAGTAATCGCGTAACATATATACAAAAAATATAAAAATTTAAAATATAAAAAAAAACATACGGACGAATTGAAAACGGGGGAAGTTTTCAAATCGTCTATATGTTTTTATTTTTTCGTCGATTGAACATATCTTACCAAGAATTTCATGATGATGAGATCTGTGTCGGTTCGGGTCCCAGCAACAACAGGTACCATTCCAATATTAGATAATCCTTTTATACAAAATTTTGTGGGCTTAAATCTAGTATAATAAATTATGAGGGCACTGTACTCGTGATAGTGACCTCGAGACTCTGGTAGGTGGGTATTTGTTGCAAGTTCACAGATTTGCGTTATATCATCGCCTCATTAGCATTTAGAAATTGATTATTCTTCTCATCATATTACTTTGTTAGGGTTCTGTCTTGTGGGGCGATTTAATAATGAGTTCTATCAAATTGCCTTTTTAATTTCGCTGGGTGCTACTAGTAATGAAATATTGTTCTGTGATAAAAAGGTTTCACAGTTAGAGTAGCACACCAGTAATGTTGGTTTTTAAATAATAATTACCTATCGCAAGCAGGTAGGTACTTTTCTAAATATCACTCAATTAAATAACTTGTAGACTATTTATCACCAGGTACCACAGAACCTATATAAATAGTAATACTTATAGTCACTATTGTTTTATGTATCCGTACCCTTGGGTTAGTAATTATTGTACTTTTATTAGTTTCTACAAATTATCAAACTATTTAAAAGTAATTCAGTTAATCTAATTTTAAAATTAAATAATTCTACAAGAAAATATGGCATGGCATATCTTACTTGTTAACTGACTTCCCAAAAAAGACGACGTTTTTAATCCACCTGTAATTTTAGGGTTCCGTACCTCAAAAGGTAAAAAAGGAACACTAATAAGATCACTTTTTTGTCCGTCTGTCCGTCTGTCACCACTGATTTTTGCAGGAAAGGGTGGGCCTAGCAAGTTGAAATGTATAACAGATGCTGAGGTCTATAGTCCCTATTAGTTGTATAAAAATCAAGATCCTGAAATAACACGATTAAAAGATATGGGCAAATTTATAAATATTTTTTCGCAAAAACTTGTAAGTACATACCAAAATGTACCTTAATTTTAAACTCTTTTATTTTTCGGAATTTTCACTTTACTTTTGCTGTAAGACCTTGCTTTTAACCAGAATTGACAATTTTAGGTCAACCGGAAGTACCCTATAGGTTAAAGGTTGGGTCGAAAACCTATAGGGTACTTCCCGTCCCGTCCCTAGAATCATGAAATTTGGCAAGACGCAAGGTCTTAAAGCACTCATAAAGGAATAAATCTGAAAACCACACTATGTAGTTTAATAACAAAAAAATGTAAATTTAGTTACAAAAAATAAACTGGCCAAGTGCAAGTCGGACTCGCACTCGTAGGGTTCCGTAACACAGTAGAGTATTTTATAACTATGATTTTTCGCAATTACAAAATTAACTTTGTTTTTCATAGTGTTTGTATAAAAAACAAAGTTATGTTTGCGGTCGCTCTATCTTAAAAACTGCTGACTTTATCTCGTTCAAAACAATTTTCGTTGTCAGTTTTTATTGAGATCTACAGCATATATTTTTTTTAGATTTTTCACTCCCATACTTTAAAAGTTAGAGGGGGGGGGACATACATTTTACCACTTTAGGTGCGCCTATCTTTCAAATGATTGACTTTGAGAAAAAAATATTTTAGAAACCTCAATATCATTTTTAAAGACCTATCCATAAACACCCCACACGTATGGGTTTGAAGAAAAAAATTGTTTTTTTCGTTTCAGTTCTATGTATGGGATGCGCCCCCTTAAACTTTTATATTTTTTATTTTTGTATAAAATCGGAAAGCGGTTTACAGAATACATCTATCTACCAAGTTTCAATTCTGTAGTCCTAATAGTTTCGGAATAAAATGGCTGTGACATACGGACGGACAGACAGACAGACAGACATGACGAATCTATAAGGGTTCCATTTTTTGCCATTCGGCTACGGAACCCTAAAAATGGCGGTATTGTGGTAATACAGGATGATTTTTTTAAGTGGGCGTAGGTGGCCGAATCAGAAATTGTGAGGAATAGCCATTACGATAGCATTGCTTTAGAAAGTTTATGAGGAACTCTAATATCTTGATTTTCTATAAAAATAATTCTATAATTTGAGTTGGATGACCTGTTAAGAGGTAATCTAATTTCCTTGCTATCCTTCGACAGAAACGTGTTTGGATCATGTATTAATACAATGATCAATAAAATCCAGAGGACTTTGATATTGATACCTGTTATAATCAACATAATGAAAGTCTAGGTAGATACCTACCGGATGATCCATCACTATCATTGTTTTTTGTGGTAATGATCAGATGATCATAAGAGCCGGTGACTGCTTACCATCAGGCGGGCAGTTAACTTACTTGCCCACTAAGGTATATGGTAATGTACAATCTGAATCATAGAAAAATTTGCTTTTAAACACACTATGTTAACAAGCCCAAAGTTTGTATGTCCAAAAACATAGAGACCTATAAAAATAAAACTGCTTTCATTTACCTTGAATTCAAAGACTTTAATGGTCTAAAACACCACGGCCGTCAAACCTTACTTATTTTCTGAGTTTCAAAATGCGTGGATAAATCAGTGTTAGTTAGTGGGTATGTACACTCACGGAATAAAAAGGTTCGTCGATTTTCAAATTGATACCTTCAACGTATCACGAGCACAAACACACACACACACACCTTTTGAAACTTTGTTACAGAATAGACTGAGTTAGAAAAAATAGTGTTAATGTACGTTGTTAAGTTCAACATTATTTAGATCAAAGTAGTTTGACTATTATCTTGTCAACAAGATTGTTATTTCCTTATGGGTTAATGTTTTATGGACCAATCCGCCATTACTATTTCTGTTAGCTATTATCAATTGGTCAATGTTATCTGTTTTTAATTATTCAACTATTTTATTATGTTAATATTAAAATAACTAAATTAAATTTAGTATATTGTTAACTATTTTATAATGCCAAGACCTTTAAGTGTTAAAATAAGAGTAGCAATTATTGCCGAACATGAAGCTGGCTACAACATCACCGATTTATCGCATCGTCTTAATGCGACCAGAGATAGTGTGAGATTCTGGATAAGGAGAAACGGCGAAGAAGCCACTCGTTGACCATCGTCAAAATATATCTGATCGCCGTCCAACTCTTAACGTCGCACAAAAACCAGATATGAGACGGCAATATGAAGAAAACGGCTTTGTGGCAACGAATCATTTCGCCCAAATATAATATGATGTTTATCCTAGAGTGATAAGAAACGCATTACACTCAATGGGATTACATTCTAAACGACACGCAAAAAAAGTTTTATTGACAACGGCTCATAAGCACGCTTAAGATTTGTACAGACTTATTTGAACTTCGATTGGAGTACCACTATATTTACTGACGAAAAATGTTTTAAGTCAAGCCAACATGGGAGGCTTAATTTGTGGAGATATAATAGTACGAAATATACAGAAGACCATGTAGTGCCCAATTTCAGTTTTGGACGAATCTCGGCTAATATATGAAGGTGGATATCAGCGGATGGAGTAGGCGAGGTCGTTCTTCTTACTTCAAGGGCAAACGCAACAAACACACTATCTGGCTGATTTTGAAGACAGTATGCTACCAAGTGTCTGTACCGTGTATCCAGTTGATGAGCTACCTGAGGTTGGCTATGTCTAGGATAATACTTGCAACCACACTGCTTGTATTGTGAATGAATGGTTCAACCAACATAGCGATATAATGGTGATACTCTGACCAGCAAGATCTGCAGATTTATATACCAATACCCAATAGAAAACTTATAATATGGTTTAATGGTTCAGCGATGGGAAAATAGAAATGAAAGGATCATAGAGGCTATAGAAAACCACTGCCGAATTATTTGGGAAGACACTAGAGGCATGGATCTATGTTCTCGTCTTGTGGGTTCCATGCAAAATAGGTTACAGTGTGTGGTGGAAGCTAATGGTGGTTATACCCGTTATTAAAAAACTAATGTCATTATACTTATTCGTAGTTTTCATTAACTTTTGCTGTCGTCTGTCCATTTTGTACACGTGTATCCTACGTGAATTGTGGCTACACTGACTACAGACTAATGAAAACGTCTTGCATGTACTTGTACGCTTTGCCAGACAAGAAATTTCTTGTCTGGCGTAGACAAGAAAATTTCTTATAATATGTAAGGAGCCTAAAAAAGGAGTTTAACGTGACCTACAAGATGTTTATATTAGATTTCGAATTAAGTTGACAAATTTTGTCGATCGCTAAATCGACATCGCGTAAGTCTTGTCAAATTTCCGTTTTTACTCGTCTACTAGAGGGATATGTTTTTGACCGGTATGTAAGTATGTAGGTTCATATGTTCCCTTATAACTTTTAGAAGTTAGCTTCTTATCACAATTTGACGATTGAGGTGTCGTTGGAAGCATCTTGTTTGTCTGCTAGTGCTAGTAATACTATGTGTACTATAATACTATGTATATATATGTTCACTATGTGTTGTCACAATACAAAAAGAAGAAGAAGCTCAACGCGATAACATCACGGAACTGTCCCTCAGTTTCGTATTCAGTGTGCCTATATTTGTGATTACCTACCTACGTTGTGATTTAGTGATTCGTTTACAATTAAAGTGTTTCTATTATGTGCAAGTACCCTAGACATGATCAAAGTTACTCGGCTACAAAAAGTGTGTAAAAGTTAATCTAACTTCTTTGTGACTTTGTGATTGAGTGAAAATAATAGCGTGATTTTTCAGTAGAAAGGTTTTAGTTTTTTAACACACAACCCTTGAGAGTCAGAGTATTCTAGGCCAAGCTTTTTACCATCTTCGACCACATCATCGCTTACCATCAGGCGAGATAGTGGTCAAACGCTAGCCTATAAGATAAGATATAAAAGAAACTTACTGTTTTAACTTATTACTGTAAAATAAAAGTGAGTTTTTATAATAAACTCACAGCATATTTTAATTTAAAGGGGTATGTGATCTAATCGCGTTTTGCTCGCTGATGCTGTTTTGTGTGTGTCATTAGATTTCATAATATGTTCATAGAAGATAACATACATTGCTACCACAGATAATCTAGTAAACTCACAAACAAGATACTACATTATCACTCGACCCTGTTAGATCAAAACGCTACAACCCGGGTTACAGCGTTTAGTGACAATAGAGCTTAAAATAATCTACTTGATGTAAGCCAGGTACTCTCTCCATCTAAAGTTTAATAAATAGTTCCAGTACTATAATATTCTATGTGACATTTTCACAGTAACCTAAAATTTTGATCACATGTGTTAGCAGAACGATGCAAGACGCTAGATTGCAGCGTTTTATCGTGATAAAATAGGGGTAGTGCGGTCGCGCAGTTGAGGCCAGCCGCGTGAGCAGCCTTGTATTTTGGTAAAACGCAGCATACTTACTTAGATTGCTGCGTTTTAACCAAAACAATCTAGTGCTGAGCGTTTGAAGTTTGTATTAAGTATCCGCAGTATTAGACACAAAAAATATATCAATAGATATATCTTATATATAAAAATAAATTGCTGTTCGTTAGTCTCGCTGAAACTCGAGAATGGCTGGGCCGATTTAGCTGGTTTTGGTTTTGAAATGTTTGTCGTAGTCCAGGGAAGTTTTAAACGGTGAGAAAAACGGAAGATATTAAAATCAACAATTAATTTTCGCCATAAAAACTGTTCTACCTACTTAACTGTCAAACATAACCCCTTCGGTACGGTAGGGTAGACTCTGTTCCACTCTTGAATTAAAATTTGAAGCACTTATTAAATTAAGGGTTTTGAATCGACAGCATAATATATTAACATTACTTGGATTATTGCGTAGGTATTCAAATTTTAATATTTTAAACTTCGATGGTTGTCCGAGGTTGTCAATGTTGGTTGGTTCAGAAATGTTTGTCATTGTATTACATATTTTGATGGTTGTTATTATTGCGCTTCCATACATGGGTATTTGCTATTTTATTTGTGTATAAAAACCAATAAAAACAAAAGAAAAGTGTTTTTAAGGCTTTTTATGCTCGATCTTACAAACCTTAATAGATAAAGACTTGAAATTTACTCATGGTGTGTATTGCAATGGCTACAAGTTCAAATAATAAAAACTAAATTAAATTATAAATTAAAGGGGGACTCCATACAAGAAACGTATTTTTCCAGCAAATATTGTTCAATCGGAACCCTGCGTGTGCGAGTCTGACTCGCACTTGGACAGTTTATTTATATGCGCGGTACGATGTGCGCCGGGTCAGCTAGTTTTTTATAAATAATATGTTTATATTATGTTGGTATGAAAGTAACGAAAGAAAAAACAATTATATCTGTATCATTTGTTAATAAAATTATATGACGACCGATTCAATTCTATGGGGTCAAACACTTTGAAGATATTTTTCTTAAATCGGCGCCTTGGTTGCAGCGGGTCGCACTTGACTTAATTCTAATGAACAAGTTATTATAGGCATAGAGCCAACTGCACATATAACTAATATCCAAGCTTATGTCTTGTTCGGTAGCATCAAGCATGTTCTTTTTTAGCCCCCGACGCAAAAAATGGTGTTATTATTGACTAGGTATCTTTTATCATCATCATTATCAGCTTACATCAGTCCACTAGTGGACATAGGCCTCTCCCAATGCACGCCACTGAGCTCTGTCTTCAGCTCTTCTCCTCCAGTCTCTGCCAGCTACCCTGCGTATATCGTCGCTCCATCTTGTCACAGGGCGTCCCACACTACGCTTGCCAGTTCGTGGTCTCCAATCCATAACGCGTCTGCCCCAGCGGTTATCGGTTCTGCGACATATATGACTAGCCCACTGCCACTTCAGCTTGCTAATGTGTTGAGCTATGTCGGTTACTTTTGTTCTCTGGCGAATTACTTCGTTGCGGATACGATCCCTTAGAGAAACACCGAGCATAGCTCTCTCCATGGCCCGCTGAGCGACTTTAAATTGGTGGACCAGTCGTACTGTTAGTGTCCACGTCTCGGCACCGTATGTCATAACAGAAATTATATTTGAAAGCTTCGTAGTGTCTTCTCGTCGCCCATACCTCAATGCCTTAAAACTAAGGTATTCAATTAGTGCGTCCTATCTGTTATGACATACGGTGCCGAGACGTGGAGACTAACAGGTATCTGTGCTTTAATGATATTGTAAGAACATGGTAGCATTGCCCTGATGTTGGGACAACTCTTGGAATCTGCAGAATACTCTACTCCTCACCAAACAAACAGCAGATATGTCGTGTTTGGAATAGTCTCAATGAACAGATTACACATTGATCGTACGGGGGTGCTTTTAAATTTATAATAAAATACATTCAACTATTACAGATACAGCGGCAAGCACAATTCTGGACAGTCAGAATTACCTTGAGACATAAAAATATCAAGTCTCACATGCATGTAATTTTACTGGACCTTTCACCCGAAAAAACATTCCTATTTCACGGCTGAATTAATTTTTAATGTGTTGGTACCGCCCCAGGTGGACTAGTAGAAGTCTTACCACTACAAGATTACAATTCGTATGATGAACATGAAATTACATATCTTTTTTCACTACAAATGTCATTGTCACGTGAATGATAACAGAAATGTATTTTGTTTGGGCTAGCAGGTGTCATTGCTGTGATACATAAGAGACTAAATTTAAGCTCGACTCACAAAATGTATTATTGTAAACGTTTATTATTATTCACATTGTTGTTTGTATGCTCTATGTTGTATAAAATACTACTAGATCGGTCCAGCCAATCTTAAGTTAAGCCTACCAAAAAACAGCGTTATTATGTATAGGAAAAATTTATACACCACACATTATGGCACAATATCTTTTTATTAATTTACTACTAATTTATTCCAATATTCCATTCTTTTGCTTTTTCACAGTATTCTTTCATATTGGGCTTGGTCGTCGTGAGGGTATACTCGAGCTTAGTATTGCTCGACCTTCTGAGGGTGGGTACGGATGTACTCCAAGGATCTGAGGATGTACTCAGGAATGGCGGGGCCAACGGGGAGGAGGTCGCTCTGAAATATAAATAGTTATACTTAAAATAGTCATAGTTAAATTTAAAGGAAAATAGTATAGGTGTAGTTATACAAGTATTAAAATTATTTAGTTTATTTTTTTTTCTCCATTTTGTAAATATAGAAAAAAATATCGACGTTGCATTTCGCTACCTATGCGTGTTTAGTAATAATAAAATATGATCATTACGATGTAAACTATTTTTCAAACTGACTTTTAAAAAGAAGGAGGAGGTTCTCAACTACTAGGAGGTACTATTTTTTTATGTATGTTCGGGCATAACTCCGTTATTTATGGACGGATTTGCAAAATTATTATTTTTTGTTCGCAAGATGTTTATTCCGATATGGTCCTTTTTAGGATTCCGTACCCAAAGGGTACTAAAGGAACCCTATTACTGAGACTTCGCTGTCCTTCCGTCTGTCTGTAAGTCTGATTGCACTTTACAGGGCTGTAGTTATCTCCTTAACCGTAATAGGTACATACTTTACATTTTCACGAAGTATGTATTACTATGGGGGATTTAAACACAAATACTAATAAACTGGCCAAATGCAAGTGGGACTCGCACTCGTAGGGTTCTGTAACACAGTAGAGTATTCTATAACTATGATTTTTCGCAACTACAAAAATAACTTTGTTTTTTATAGTGTTTGTATGAAAAACAAAGTTATCTTTGCGGTCGGTATATCTCAAAAACTGCTGACTGTATCTCGTTCAAACCAATTTTCGTTGAAAGTTTTTATTAACATCTACAGGATATATTTTTCTAGATTTTTCACTCCCTTCCTTTAAATGTTAGAGGGGGGGGGAGGGCACACATTTTAGCACTTTAGACGCGCCTATCTTTTAAATTATTGACTTTGAAGAAAAATTATTTTGGAAACTTCAATGTCATTTTTAAAGACACCCCAAACGTATAAGTTTTAACCAAAAAATATGTTTTTGTTTTAGTTCCGTGTATGGGATGCCTCCCCTTAAAGTTTTATATATCTTTTTTTGTATAAAAATCGGAAAGCGATTCACAGAATACATCCACCTATTAAGTTTAAATTCTGTAGTCCTAATAGTTTCGGAATAAAATGGCTGTGACATACGGACGGGCAGACAGACAGACAGACAGATATGTCGAATCTATAAGGGTTCCGTTTTTTTCCATACGGCTACGGAACCCTAAAAAGGGTCCTATACAAAAAACGCGTTTTTCGGCGTTATTTCGTGAACTTATGAACCATTAAAGCACATGAAATCTTCACAAAACAATAACTACTATGAGCACTATAACAACAAATACTAAAAATTGAATAAAGATAAAAATGAAAGAGGGTCCCCATACAAGAAACTAGTCTTTTCGGGCGTTTTATGCTTGATCTTACAAACCGTAATAGATAGAGACTTGAAATTTGCTCATAGTGTGTATTATAATGGTTGCTATAAAATCAAATAATATAAACTAAAATAAATTAAAAATTAAAGGGTGTCCCGATACTAAAAAATTTTTTTTTTTTGGCAAATTTTGTTCAGTCGGTACCTACCCTACGTGTGGCGAATTCGACTCGCTCTTTTAAAAGTTTAAATAAACTGGCCAACCAGTTTATATAAACGTTGTAAAGTTCAGATGATGAGTTTCGGATAAAGATAACGGAACTCTTCAATAAATGCCAGGAAATTTTGTTACCTCAGAACTCCGTCATTTATAAACCGACTTGATATTTTTTTTCTGAGGGTGGAATTCCCGTGTAGTCCCATTGTAAATTCATTGAGATCTAATAAGTACCTCCAGAGATATTAAGACAAGGTGCCGTTAATAGCTGTCTACTGGATTGAGAACAGTCTTGCTATCTTTCTGATTTCTTGATTCTATAAAATTTTATGGTATAACAATATATGTTTTTAAATTTGCCATGAAATTTCCTATAAAAACTTAAAAACCTAAAAAAATACGTCCGTAATAGTGTTATAAACACGAAAAGTAAACAAAACTGATTTTATAAACCTTTTTTTTCGTCGTAGAGTCACTGTCACTGTCCGTTTGGCACTATTGTCATTTATTGTGATCTAATGAGTATCTCCAGAGATATAAGCACCTCAAAGTTGACTATAAATCACCAGCGTGGCATTTGAAGTCGGTTATGACGCCATCTATGGTAACCTTGTCGAAGTTAATAACTCGGAAGAAATTATTACGGTTTCAAATCTGGGGCCTTATTCAGTATGACCATTTTAAAGTCTTACCGTGCCGTGTTACGTCATCTCCACGTTATGGTATTCTCAATGCCAATTTCAAGTTCGGTAACGCGGTAGGGTAAGGTTATTAAGGTTAGGCGCGTTAAGGAACGCGTTATGTCATTGGTCATACTGAATAAGGCCCCTGACGAGAGATGTTGCACTGCTTAAATCAAATATTATGTTTCTCTAAGTGTTACACACTTTATATTTTTGTACATTGTTACACACAATCCGAAATTTCATCGTACCGACGGGATTCGAACCTACACCTCCTGGGAAAAATATGCCCACGTGCTCTGACCAACTAAGCCACGGTACAATCCTATCGATACGACGAAATTAATGCATTGCATTTAACTAATTATGCATTGGTGGCGCCATCTATGATAACTATTACGAAGTTAATCATTCGGTAGAAATCATAACAGTTTTCAAATCCGACGAGAGATGATGAGATGGTGCATAACAATGTACAGAAAAATAAAGTGTATAACACTTAAAGAAACATAATATATGTTGAATTCTTTATTTATTGTGGTCTGGTGAGATATATAATGTTAAAATAAAAGTCTGATTTATGATATTTCTATGGATTAAACTTTGATACTTTTTCATACCTGGGGTTGGTAACCGTTCTCGTCAGCAACATAGTTGAACAGCGCTGTAGTGCCGTCAGGGGTGACATATTTGTAAGATCCTTGGATTACCTGTAACAAAAGAAACAAAATTCAAAGCATTTATTTTGTACATAGGCAGTATAAAATATATGTCCTCCTACATGTCAAAAGTTACTCAATATGTATAATATTTTATTGTTATCTAAGAGCTAGTTTCACCAGTTCTTAATAAAGTTACTGATCTACATTTTTTAACGCAACTGTAAATTTGTAGGTTCCCGTACCTTCAAAGGAAAAATTAAGATTGTTTAAAAACTAAAACAACCGACTTCCATGACGCGCGATTTACATTAAAAAAAAATACTTTTATACGGTTGAATTGAGGAACGTCCTACTTTCTTTCTCCGCTCAGAAAGGATTTTCTAAAAATTTCTCCCGGATACGGAACGGGGATTCAACTTTTGTATGGCGAAACAAGGTGAGATAAAGTACGTTTTGTAGGATTTTTCGAAATGGGGTAGGTAACCAAGTCTGAAAATTTGGGTTTTTCGGGTTTTATAAATATTAATCCCGAATTGCCTTACTCACGCGATAACATGAAAACGGGTGAACCGATTTGGCTAATTCTTATTTGATGTCTTTAATGATAGAATCGTTTTTACAAAAGAAAAGTTTTAAGTAAATAAAATAAGTTTTTAAGAAGCCGCGGGGCACTTCTAGTTGGCCATTATAAGAACAAAACATATTATTATTTAGAACTTGCTGTTGCCCGCGACTTCGTCCGCGTAGTAATGAAGATATAAAATACTATGAAGTTTAATGGTGTTTCATATTATAGTCAACAGAAAGTGCCTATACAACCTGAATAGAACAGTAATCCTTGCGTGCCCTTAAAACCATGTAATAACTGATACCTTCCCTTTTCCCCTGGCTTAGTAAAGCCATTTCAGAGTTTGAAAAAATAGGGGTTAATTAAGTGTTTATTATTATTTAACGCTACAGCACTACAGCAAACTTCCCGGCTTTTCCTCCCTTTTTGGATTTTTTTTTGCAACATCTTGTGTAGAATGAAGTCCTTAGTGTACCTGCCAAATTTGATTGAAATCCGAAATAACAGTACAGCAAACTTCTCCCCTTTCCCCCCTATTCCCAATAAAAGCACAATACCCAGAAAAACTACTTACTCGCAAATAATATTGTAAAAATAATATATAAATAACTATCATCAATTTAATATATATATCATAACTATATCATATATTTAAATATATATCATAACTCATAACTCCTCATTACTCATTTTTGACGCCCTAAGAAAACAAGAAATAGATTCACCATACATCAGCCTATTACAAAACATCTACTCCAATAGAACAGCGGCAATAAAGATACAATCAATTGGACAATCATTCCCTATACAAAAAGGAGTTAAACAGGAAGACCCACTATCTCCAAAACAGTTTAAAGCCGTACTAGAAGAGGTCTTCCTAAAGCTGGTAGCAAGCTCGACAGATAAGGGTAGATAGATATATAAACACTTTATTTAACCTTTGAAGTTAAACATAAAAATTAGTTATTAGTTTTTTATAATTTTTACAATTAGTGCTAAAATATGTATTTTTTCTTAAAAAAAACACTATTACATTAAGCGCATTAGCACTATTAATTAAAAAAACACTATTAATAAAACTTTCTAATTTATCATGCTTTCCAATAAGGTATAACAGTTGGTTTAATACGCAATGGATCTGAGTACTTTCCGTGGCAGTTATTGATTTTGATGATACTGTTTTAGTAAAAAAAAATACCAAATGTTATACCTTTTTGGAAAGCTTAATGAACTAGAAAGTTTTATTAGTAATGTACACGCTTAATGTCATACTAAGTATTTAAGAACAATTACATGGATTAGCACTAATCGTAAAATTAGATGTATAAGGGAATAATACATTTTAAGTTTTTAGCAACAAAATTAATAACCTTTATGTAAACTCGCGAGAGCTCTTAGACCTCCGTAATCCGGCCCTGTCACAAAATCCGTTCTTAGCAAATGTTCACATTAAGTACCTCTCTGCCAAGTTTGTAGCAAAAACATGCAAGGACTTCCGTGCAAACTTGCGAAAGCCCTTAGACCCCCTTAATCCGGCCCTGTCGCAAAATTCGTTCTTAGCGGACGTCAACTAACTATAAACTACCTCCCTGCCAAATTTTATCTTTGTACGTCAAGCGGTTTTCGAGATTTTGTGATGAGTAACCTTTCGCTTTTATATATATATATTTATATATTATCGCTCTGCATTAAAAATAAAAAACATTAAAAGTATTGAGCTCCAATCCATTCATCGACGTCAAACTACTGAAAAATGTGTTCCTGTTCGATCAGCGTATTTTAGACCGTAGGTTCCCATAATGAGTGTAGGATTTAGGGTTGCCAGGCGCACAATAAAAATAGTGTAAGTCCACGTTCTGTAAAAAAAAACTGTATTTTATTATAGGATTCTACTTACCAAGACTTCAGCGTTGTCAACCTTCTTCAGACTACCGCTAGCTTGGGCTCGAATTCCATTTTCGGTTTCGTAACTGCAAATGAAAAAAATAAGTATTATTTATTATAATATGTAGATAGATAGATATACAGATAGATTCAAATTGCTGCTTATACAAAGCAGGAATCTATCCTTGAATCTATTCCTAACATATTGTAACAAAAAATTACTTGATACTAATTTATTGCTTACAAAACATTTGACCGCTATCTCATTTGATAATGCGGTATTATTCTCTGGTGGAATTACTGTCTTTAAGGCTGAGTTACACCATCTTACTTTAACAATAACAAACGTCAACATCTGTCAAAATCTATATAAAAACACCGATTAATAGTTATAGTTACGGTTAAAGTAAGATGGTGCAACTCAGCCTTAGTCTTATCCATATCGCGTAACTATCCTAACTCGCGAGCTGGCTGGTACAAATCATCATTCCAGAACTCGACGGCATGTCATTGTTGGGTGGTTCTAGCCACGATCGTGACCTAGAACCAGTGGTCACACATTTAGGAGTACCTACCGATCACTATCCATGCCAACAAGTATAGGTAAGTAAATATAGATCATCCAACGGAAATAGCAATAATTAAATCAGTACTTACAGGTATTTGAATCCATCAGGAGATACTTCGGAGTCGGACTTGACGATAGTGGCGTCAGCTTCTGAGTTACCGTTGTAGACAGTTTTGCCAGTGTTGTAGACGGCTTTGCCAGCATCGTAGATAGCCTTGGCGGCGACCACAGGGGTGTTGACGACGGCCTGGGCTGCTGCGTAAGCGGTGTTTGTCACTTCGGGAGTGATCAATAATGTCTCAGGAACGTAAGAAGTCGGGACGCGCCTGGCGTCTTGAGTTCTACCATAGCTCTGTAAGCCACTGAAGGTAGCAGCGTTCGCCGCGCACACGCAAAAAGCAAGAACCTGTAACAAAAAATTATAAACATTAATTGCTGAAAACTTAGGGCATGTAATTAGTTTCCCTTTTAGGTGTTTCTTTTTTATTTAGGTGCATCCATTGAGAAAACATTTAGAGTAATTAAGATAGAAAAGTCACACACGAAAGCAAAAAAATAAATAAATAAAAATAACACTCAAAAAAACGTCACCAGGCGTTTTAATGTGTCGGTAAAGTTCTTTATAAATGTTTAAGTAAGCTTTCCTAAGCAAGTGACAGTCGTATTCATGAGAACATATTCTCACCAGGAATTTCATTTTGCTAAGATCCGTGGCCGTTTGATGGGTAGAAGCAACAGGTACATGGCTCAAGGTTCTTAATCCTTTTATACAAATTTAAGCTATGCTTAAGAATTTTAATAAAAATATATATAAGGTAAATGACACCCGATAGTAGTGGCCTTGACTGCTAAATTATTTTATGTTATCAGAGAGCCTCTAATTAATCGATACTTATTAGTCAAGAGTTCCGTATAAATACATTAGTATTAATTATTTCTACACAAATATTATAAATGCGAAATTCAGTTTGTATATTTGGTTGTTTTTTGGAACATCTTCACGGTCAAACGGATCTACCGATTTGGCTGAAATTCTGCACAGGGATAGCCAGTATAGTTGATTAGGCTATAGGATACTTTAACGCAAGCAAAACCGCGATTTGCAGCTAGTATAAAAATATATCTTTATCATTACCTGCCGGAAATAGTTAACTGACATAATATACCATACACGAGTTGTTAAAAATCTGACACATACTTAAATTCCTGATGGGGTCATATATTATATATATATATACATACATATACCAGGATATATGTACCAGGACTTACAGGATATATACAGGATATACATGTGTAACTAAAATAACTAATAGGAATTTCCGCTTCTCAGCTACAAGATGCTGAAATAATATTCCACCGTCGTTAAAAAATCTACAAAACGTATATATGGTTTTAAAATAAATTGAGAAATGTGATGTGATATGTGAGTGATCATGAAATCACTTAGGCAACTCATAATCATCTCATGACACCAGTATTCTAAAGTATACATAAACTTACTTAAGTATTACTACCCTACTATCGTATTCAGCGTATAACTGCATAGTAATAACTGCAATCTTTGTACTTACGTATTTCGTACCTTGATCGCGTACACCGGCCCCCATGAGACCGACTTTGTCCGATTGAACGGAGTTTGTCCCTTTATTTTGTATGGACAACTTATATATATACAATACATATAGTATAGAACATATATGGGACTAGCAGGCTATTAGACAAGGACACACTCCCACCCTGGTGTCTCTCAATTGGGTCGTTTTGTTCTAAAACGCAATTATAACCTTATTATTAAAGCATACGGATTACATTTAATTTGTCAGAACATCTGCAGTGCACCATCCTTTTTATTACATCTATGCTTACTACTGATTGTTAGCCAACAATATCTAAACATGTTGTAATGTCACTGTTAGCCTGCAGTAACGAAACGTCGCCGGCCGCACATAAGTAAAGAAAAGCTTTACTCAAGTGCCGACCGGCATCACCGGAAGCTCAGCGGTAGTCATTTGACTGACATTTAAGCTAAAATGGGGCTGTTTGGTGACGCCTGCATAATATTTATGTACTATTGAGGGACAATAGTCCAGTAGCACCTCGATGTTCATAGTAGCTCGTTATGTGTGTACCTCACCCCTCAGTACTTGATTAGCGCTGCGTGGGCATTCTCACGGTGATCACCCAGACGCTAACGAGGCATTCTAGATATAAGCTGATTTAGCATTTAAGTAGTAAACATAAGGGTTCTTGTACAGACAATTAGATTAATTCATTCAATATATTTCTTGCCTCCGAATCGGCAACACCTAAGTTTAGTTTTCATTTTAGTTTTTAAAAAGGCATTTTACCTACCCCGATACTTAACTGGCGCTGCGGACAGGATTTGCTCGTATATAATCTACGTCTCTACATTATTACGGGTGTCAAAATTCGCCTGTAGTGGGACAGTAGTAGAGCAAATCCACGAACCAAATAAATTTGTTATAATTCGGGTGTGTGTGTGTGCAACAATGGGTGTAGCGGTCGGTTGGTAAGTACAACTTTTTGCCATCCTTCCCCAATATCCCCTTATTCATTTAAAGTGTTCAATGTGATAAGTCTTCTCTCATTAGCACGTTATCTGGTTACTAGTACTAAGAAATAAGCGATAAGAAATATTGTTTACTACAAAGAAAGTTACATAGAGTAAAGACATTTTAGAATTGACTTTACAATAATATAATAATCGTGTTTAACTAATATTTTATGAGCATCTGATGGTTTAAAACTCAATCATTTTAGATGGTACATTTATTGAACAAAGAATAAATAACTTAATATATTTACAAAAATAATTAAATTTTTATAGTTAATAAGTTTTACTAATTTTGATTTTACTTGTTCTTTTACTGTGTTTATACTGTTTTGATTCCGTGTATTTTTGTGTCTTTTACTGTTTTTGTGTATTTTCTGTGTTATATTATAACTGTGTTTTTGTGTGTCTAAATTGTTATAACTCTGTGCAAAAATGGAATGTCAACCGCATGTTGTAGCTATACCAAACGATATATTAAAATTAATCCCTCTTTTTGGAGGAGACAATAGACAACTTAATTTGTTTTTACGAAAATGCGTTTATGTGATTGAAAGGTACCGTGGTAACGAGGATCAAAATTTATACGTTTACCACGCCATTACGAGTCGGTTAATTGATAACGCAGCTGCCTTATTATCAGAACGAGAAGATATTGTGAGTTGGTCTGAACTCAAGGCCTTATTAGAACAGCATTTTGGTGACCCTCGCAGTGAGGAATGTATAAATATAGAGTTAGAGAGTTTGAAGATTAAATCCAGTGAAACGTATTTAGAGTTTTGCAATCGTATTCAAACGGTCCGGTCAATTTTAATATCCAAGGTTAATGCATCGAGTAACGCCGAAATAAAAATCGCCAAAATTGCAATTTATAATCATACGTCACTGAACGTATTCCTTTACAACCTACCAGAAAATATGGTGCGTATTGTTAGGTTAAAGGCACCCGCGACTTTAGAAGCCGCCTTAAGTATTGTTTTAGAGGAAGTGAACTTCCACGAACAATACACCTTGCGTAATCGGATGTATGGCAATTCGGTAACAGCTAAGCCAACTCTACAACAGGGTTTTAGCGTGCCACAGAACCCCACTGGTTATAGGCCTATGTTACCTGCCAATAACAATTCAAAATTTAGTTTCGGAAGCCCTCAAATTCAACAAAATTCAGGGTTCCGTCAACAACCCAATCAACAATTTGGGTATCGACCACCTCAATTCGGGTATCGTCCACCTGTTCCACAACAATTCGGTTATAAACCGCAAAATTTCGGGATGATGCCACAGCGATTTGGCTATAAGCCTCAAATGGCTCCCCAACAATTTGGCTACCGGCCCCCAATGGCCGCTCAACAATTTGGTTACCGGCCTCCAACGGCCCCTCAACATTTCGGCTATCGTCCTCCTACAGCCCCGCAACAGTTTGGGTATAGACCTCAACCGTTCGGCTATCGACCTAATATTCAGAAGCCGCATTATCAGTCCACGGACGTCTCTATGAGAACAGCACCGCTTCAACAAAACTCTCCCAACGGTTTTAAACTTAATGAATTGGCCCTGAATTCTGAGTACATAGACGAGGAATGTTATGACCCCAACTATTACTATCCTGACTATTGTGACGAACAGTATGACGATATGACTGAAGTAGTTCCCTCTGAACAATATTCCGAACACCGTAAACAAGACGAGAATGATGACGAAACTCAGACTCCTCCTTTTCAGGCACAGGCCTCGACCAAAGAAAGGACATAGAAATTAACTGTGATCATAGTTTAAAACTACCCTACGTGTATATACCAGAAATCGACGCGAAACTAATGATCAACACCGGAAGTACACGTTCCTTCATTAGCCCTCGAAAGGCACATGAATATTTCTCTCAGTTTATCTGTTACGAACCATTCAGAGTTATCAGTACCCATGCTTCCAGTCAACATGACGAGGTTATACAAATACCCCTTTTCCCGACATTTCAAAATGCCGAAGAACACAAATTTTACCTGTATGACGTCGACACACGCTATGATGGTCTAATAGGTAACGATTTGTTACAACAGCTAGGCGCGATCATAGATCTGAAAAATCTTGTTCTGAAAACTCAAACAACATCTATTGCCATAGTCAATAATAACCTTAACTATGTTATACGAGTGCAACCACGAACCGAACAACGAGTGAAGTTGCCTACTAACCAATATTCTGGCGAAGCTATTCTTGATTATCAAGAACTTAACCCTGGTTTACGGATGCCAGATGCTTTAGTAAATTGTACCAACGGATATGCATCGACGATTATCCAAAATACTACAGACCAAGAGATTATACTGACTGTAGAACGACCCTTTACCGTAAATACATACGACAACTCTGAAATTGAACTAAACCATATAAAAGACAACCAGGACATGAATACTGACATATTACTTGAAAATAATCTCCTTGACAAACTCAGACTAGACCACACAAATGAAGAAGAACGACAAAAAATACTGAATCTCTGTAAAGAATATAAAGATATTTTTTATTGCGAAGATCTGCCCTTATCATTCTCTAATCAGGTAAAACACCAAATTAGAACAAAGAATGAAGACCCGATTTACGTACGACCATATAGGCAAGCCCCTGCACAAACAGACGAAATAAATAACCAAGTTGAAAAATTATTAAATGACAATGTTATACAAGAATCTCATTCCCCCTGGAATGCCCCGGTACATTTGGTACCTAAAAAGACTGACGCATCAGGACAACCGAAATATCGCATGGTAATTGATTATAGACGTTTGAATGACATTACAATTGATGATAAATACCCGCTTCCTAACATGAACGACTTATTTGACAAACTGGGCAAGAGCTCTTACTTCAGTACTCTTGACCTAGCTAGTGGATACCATCAAATTGAAATACAAGAGCAAGACAGACAAAAGACCGCCTTCAGCACACAACACGGACATTTCGAATTCTCAAGAATGCCATTTGGGCTAAAGACTGCTCCGGCTACCTTTCAACGAGCTATGGATAACGTCTTGAGAGGCCTGCAGGGAATACACTGCATGGTCTACCTTGATGACGTCATCATATTCTCAGCCAGCTTAGAAGAGCACATACAAAAACTGCGAACGATATTTGACAAATTCCGACAAACAAACTTAAAAATTCAACTTGACAAATCAGAATTCTTACGGACAGAAGTACTTTACTTGGGACACACAATTACAAAAGACGGACTGAAACCTAATGACGATAAAATAAAGGCTGTACTTAATTATCCACTGCCAAAAACAACGACTGAAATAAAGAGTTTTTTGGGACTGGTAGGCTACTACCGTCGCTTCATCAAAGATTTTGCCAAAATAACCCAACCTCTAACCTCATGCCTCAAGAAGCGTAATAAAATTATTCTTGACCAAAATTATATTGATGCCTTTAACAAATGCAAGGAACTCCTTACTAATGCCCCACTATTACAATACCCAGATCATGATAGACCGTTTATTCTTACAACAGACGCGTCTAACGTTGCTCTTGGTGCTGTTTTGTCCCAAGGCACAGTCGGTAGTGACAAACCTGTCACGTATGCAAGTCGAACACTCAGTGATACTGAATCCAGATATAGTACAATTGAGAAAGAGCTGCTTGCCATCGTATGGGCAATCAAACAATTCAGGCCTTACCTTTACGGCAAAAAGTTCTTTATATATACAGACCACAGACCTTTAGCTTGGTTAAATTCCCTAAAGGACCCTAACAGTAAACTGACTAGATGGAGACTACGACTACAAGACTATGACTTTGAGATTACTTCTAAAAACGGCAAACAGAACACGAACGCTGATGCTTTATCTCGAATAAAGGTAAATGCACTTGACTCTGACGATGAAGGACAATCCATGCAAGTTAACATTGACAACGATTTACAGACAAAACTTGACGACATAGTTAAAGAAATTGAACAGTTTGTTAACAAAAAGAGAACCCGTAATGACTCCTCGACTATAACTATCTCTGATGAAAGTGCCACGGCAACTCTTACAGATATTTCCGATACCCAGTCAGCTACAAGCACAGTAAAACTTGCCGAATGTCCCAAAACATCCCCTGAATACCCGATTAGGTCACCCTCTGAATCTAATCACTCCCAAACAATTCATTCAACTGCAGATTTAGAACCCACCGGGATACCTATCCTGCATGAAGCAATTGACACGAAACCTAACCAGATACGAGTATTCTCATGGTTCAAAAATGAATTACAAGTTAAAAATATATCGACCAACAAACAAAAAATTTTAGAAGTTTTTATGCCTATAGGTAATAATGAACTCATTAAACAATTTCTAAAAGAGTACATCACTCCGAAGCTTAAATATTTCATATACTTCGAAGAAAACGAGCATAGGAAACAGTTTGGTAAGGTAGTAATAGAGTTGTTTAAAAAAGATTTGGTAAAACTTATTGAATGTACACAACGCGTAGTTTGTGTAGAGGATGAAAATGAACAAAAGGCCATAATGCTGAAATTTCATGATGGAAAACAATGCCATCGTGGAATAAAAGAAACATTAATGAGATTGTGAAGAAATTATTACTGGGAAAAAATGCAAGAGACTGTAGCAGCCATAATCAATGCTTGCGAGTCTTGCCAAACTATGAAATATGACCGTAAACCTATTAAACCGATTTTGCAATTAACACAAACCCAAGATGCTCCTTTCCAGGAACTTTTTATAGATCTTTTTAACATTGAAGGCAAATACTATCTGACAGTCATTGATGCCTTCAGTAAATTAGGACAAGCCATCGAAATCTCAAATCGGTCAACCCCTGAGGTTGTTAGAGCTTTAACAAAAATACTTTTCCTTTTACGGCACCCCAAAAAGAATAAGTTCTGACCCTGGCACGGAATTCAACAATGAGTTGCTAAAAGAATTCTTAAGCCTACATAAAATTTACCTTCATATTGGTACCCCGCGAAATCCAAACTCAATGGGTCTCATTGAGCGCTTTCATTCAACGTTAACAGAAATTTACCGCCTTGCGAAGTATGAAAGGAAGTGTACCGATGCTGGATCGGTGATGACCTATTCCATTATCGCATACAATCATTCCGTTCACTCAACTACAGGCCTTACACCCTTTGAAACGGTATTTGGACATACTGACTCCGATAGCCCCTTTAACGTAGAATTTGAAAAGAAATATATACAACAACTTGTAAAAGACCATGCAAAACGAACTAAATACCTATACAATCATATAGCCGAAAACATGTTAACTACTAAAGAAAAGATAAGGAAAAAGAGAGGAGGTGAAGCTGATATTCAGCTTAGTACAGGAGATACAATTTATGCTAAAGTAGTAAATACAAGAAACAGTAAAGATAAGCCCCGCTATCGAAAGGCTAAAGTAGGTGGTCCCACAAATAAAAATGTTGTACCCATTCAAGTAGGTGAAAGACAGACCAAGGTACCAATAAAAAATATAAAACGTCCTCCACAGGTGGTGGCTCCTGATACTAGCCACTCCGTTGCAGGCCCTTCAACTTCGATCACTTGAAGGCAATCCAGGGATTCTGCCGGTAAAGAAAGGAAATGCCCACCTACAAGTTGATAATTGGACTATAATTAAAGTAATTAAACTCGATTCACTTCATACCGATTTAAAACTCATTACATCTGAATATGATACATTTGCAAAACTATTGGCACAAAATAAGACATATCCACAAGAATTCGTTGCACTTAAGACTCATGTAGAGTACTTACGTTCTACTACTATAGAAAAATATAGACAGCTCGTTCCGCAACGATCCAGCCGAGGATTGATCAAGCCATTAGGATCATTGATTAAAATTGTAACTGGCAATCTAGATCACGATGACGCTCTCAAGTATGATAAACTTACTACACAACTAGGTGATAATCAGATTATTGTGTCCAATAAAGTAACATTAATTTCTAAAATGCTAGATAGTGTTATTAATAATACCGAAACCATGAACAGTAACGTTATCTTATTAGGTAAAAGAATAGAGAAGGTTGAAATAATGTTCAGAGAATTAGTTTCACAGAAAAATTGGGTGTTTTCTACATATTTATTAGGATTGTTCAATTTATTTATAAGTAACTTTCGAACTATATTTATTAAAATAAGTGAAATTGAAACTGCCTTAGCTTTAAGCAAAGTTTCAGTTTTGCATCAAAGTATTGTTAACTCTACCGAATTATTGTTTCACCTGAAGTCTATATCCAAATATGGAAATTTGTTATATCTACCTACAGACAGTAACCTAGTAAATCTTGAAGAATCGATTAGTGTTAAATCTTACCTTAAGAAAAACCAGATAACGTTCATAATGGATATACCCCTTATCACTAATATAACTTATAACTATTTTAAAATGTACTCCCTACCTATTTACCATGAACGTGAGAACCTAACACTTACCATATTTCCCAAACACCCCTTCCTTTTGGCGAAAGGTGTTAGCTACTTACCGATTGCGAAACCATGTCGCGCACTCGCCGCTGGGGATCAGTTCCTCTGCACCAACAACAATCGAGCCTTGTATGCGGAGCCTACATGTATAGAGCAGCTCATGGAGTTCGACAATACCTCTAGATGTGTACAGCAATCGATATTGATGGAAGACATTAAGCTACAGCAAATTAATGATGCTAACTGGATCATTTACTCCAGATTGAGAACTACACTTCTACAAATATGTGAAGATGACATTACCAGATATCCTATTTTTGGTACATATTTGATGACCCTGAATGAACCCTGCGATGTTGAAGTCGACGGTATCAAAATCCATTATCACAATGCCTATGTGATGCACGAGGATGTGGAACAAATCCCTATCATCAAATTGCCTCCACTACAGATGCACTCAAGCACCGAGCTATCCGGTGCACATGCACTAAACATGAAGGAAGTTAACCTGGACGAACTGAAGTACATGGCGTATGCGTTAAAACAAATTGAATTAGTGAATAGTGCCAAAAGTGATTCGGTTTTTACAAGTGACTGCTTATTTTATGTATCGTTATGTGTAGTAATGTTAAGCCTTATTATTTCTTGTTTGTTAATTTTTAGAAAAAAATGTATTGTCATCTTTTCGCGAAATCATCGGGATAATTTAAAAATCAATAAACCCGATAATTTCGCTCTTGAGGGGGGAGACGTTATGTGTGTACCTCACCCCTCAGTACTTGATTAGCGCTGCGTGGGCATTCTCACGGTGATCACCCAGACGCTAACGAGGCATTCTAGATATAAGCTGATTTAGCATTTGAGTAGTAAACATAAGGGTTCTTGTACAGACAATTAGATTAATTCATTCAATATATTTCTTGCCTCCGAATCGGCAACACCTAAGTTTAGTTTTCATTTTAGTTTTTAAAAAGGCATTTTACCTACCCCGATACTTAACTAGCTTGCACGATATTTCTGTTGAATGTTCCAACGCAAACAATAACACGTAAGTACGGCATAGATGGCATGCTTAGCCATACCACAGACAAATAAAAAGGAAACGTAGCGTGAGATACATTTGATAAACATCAAATAGAGATAACAATATTCCACTGTATACTCGTTTTCTTTTGTTGAGTTAACAATTAACATAACGTCGAGTAAGCTATGCACAAGTAAGGGATGCTTAAATTCGAATGACTCATTAATACCATCTTGGTCGAGTGGTATGGTGAACTGATAAGGAAGCAGGAGGCCCGAGTTCAATTCTCCATCCAGTAAATTACTGTTATAATTTTGAGGGCCCGGTGGCGTAATCAGGAGAAAGTTGGTTGATCTTTGATGCCAGAGGTACCGAATTCAAACCGCCGTGCACCAATGGATTTATCTATCGAAAAAATTATGTGCGCTTTTCACAGTGGCCCTCCGGTTAAGGAAAAACATCGTAAAGAAACCAACAACCCCCGCATGGTGGTAGGACACTATCTAATGTCCGCTTGGTCAGCTACCACCCTCAAGTTAAAAAATCTGTCGTCAAACATCTAATGTGTTCCGGCAGCTATCCTAGAGAGCCAGTTCCCATTCTAGGTAGGCCTAGAAAACTAGGCCTGGCGTTCTTACTATCTTCGACGTCATCATCACCTACCAACAGGTGAGATAGTGGTCAAATAAAATATAAACTATAAAATATTTAAAAAAAAAACAATTATTCATAGCTTGTATTATTTTATATCTGTTTAAACAAACTTCGCTATTAAAGGTAAATTGGTGAACTATGTTATAATTATGTGAAATATAATAAATAACACGGTGATGTTATCTTAATAGTTTTTGAGGAAATATTTATTTGTATACCTTAGAAGAATACACAGCAACAATATTTTTAAATAAACTGATTTACAAAATATCGAAATATCATAAACTACTATTTTTATTTAATATTATATTGCATTGAAACCGTCTTCATTGACAATTTTCTATTTCGACAAAATAACACTTTAATGGTTGCATCTAAGAATTGCTCTTACCTATTGATTATTTAAGGTTATAAGCTTAATTATTCATTTTCTATAGGAAAAGAGGATTGAAGCTTAATCCTTTATAATCATAACTTCCACAATTACTTATTACAAATTATCACAACCGGCACATCGCGTAGTTATTGTATACTTTTAAATTAATATTTCGGGTGACTTCTATTGTTTTTGATACAGTTAAGAAGCCTTCGTAATCCACTATATTCGCACATATTATGTCTGTCACATACATTTTCCACAAACTAGATCCAAGGGGACTTTCTTTTTTTTTTTTTTTTTTTTTTTTTTTTTTTTTTTTTTTTTTTTTTTTTTTAAAAAGCTTACTCGCAATGTGGGTTTGACATTACTAGTATTCTTGTTAACCCCTCCAACTAAGCTATATATGCTTGTGTCTGGAGTGGGTTCACGTCAATAGTGCAATGGGTGGGGTGGGGTTCGAACTCACGACCTCTCGATCGCCAGTCCGACACCCTATCCATTGGGCTATTGCCGCTTCTGACTATAGCTGCTCAGGACATCTCTCGTCGCGCGCTTCTCACCTTTGCATTATTAAACCCCATGGAGTGCGCAACATTCCATAATGGCGTATAAAATTCGTCTGAAAACGCCAAATCTTATTAACACACTTTATTAACAATTTGCTTTCACAACTACGATTTCCCAACACTTATCACTCAGTAATAACTTACACTTATGCCGCTTTCACTATACATTTGAGATAACATAATTTAATTAGTCTACTTCTATGCAATGCCTCAATATTCGATGTATTTAATAATTATATTTGCTTGCATTTTGATTTATAAAATTATTTATTAACCAAACTTCAACCACCACCAAAGTTCACCAACCGACAATGTTATGTTCATACATTTATGCTATCAATACATTTTGTTTCAAATCTACCCTCATTATTTGTATAACTGATAATAGAAGCAAAACTGGTCTAGCTATTCTACTAATTAATACATGCACTCTTTCTAATGGGTTCATAATGAGAGAGTGCGATATATGGGTCTTTCTATCTCTTCTATCTTTCTCTTTCATTATGTTACTTTCGAAACGTCTTATAAAAGGTCGTATGGAGTTTTGGCGGGAACGTGGAAAAGTGTGTGTGATAACATTGTATTTTTTCCTAAAACTTGTGTTCTTCCGCGTGTTAATGTGTAATAAATGTGGATTATTAACCATAAGTGCCGGTGATTGTGTGCGAGTGTAGGGAAACTGCACAATGTTGTAAAACATGCTATTTGCGTTCTCACCAAAATTCTACTGAAAATCTTCAGTAAACACCACATCTTTACTGAAGGTATGACTTAGACTAGACTTTTACTTGAAAACTGACCTGAAATGTGACTTTGACCCATCTCTATGACTAAAATTAATAAAAACTTGAAGAATTTCAATACTTGACACTGGCTAAATACACTAATCGTGTGAAGCCATAATAAAACTAAAAAAAAAAAGGTCGTATGTGCATATTTTGCTGTCATGCTATTGCTTTTTGAGACTGCTACTCCAATTATGACCGATACTGTACATAAATCATTGGGTTTATTTTTATTATTATACTTTGATCTGTTTAATGCCAAGTATGCACTAATAAACTTTATCACTTTCACCTATTTTTGTTAAAAAGTATGTATGTTACATTTCAACAATAATACTTTAATTCAAAAATTATAACTGCCCCGACTCATCTATGTATAATTTATGCATTGAGAACCAGTTACCATTCTAGGCCTAGCGTGCTACCATCCTCGACTGCATCATCACTTACCAACAGGTGAGATAGTGGTTAAACGCTAGCTTATATGATACTAGAAGTCCCCCGCGGCTACGCCCGCGTTAAAAACTCCTTTTATTTACTTAAAACTTTTCTTTTGTAAAAACGATTCTATCATTAAAGACATCAAATAAAAATTAGCCAAATTGGTTCACCTGTTTTCATGTTATCGCGTGACTAAGACAAATCAGGATTCATATTTTTAAAACCCGAAAAACCCAATAAAGCGCAATCCGAAACTATATTGATTTTCAGATTTTTTTACCCCAGTTCACTCTTTTAGGGTGGCATTTTGAAAAAGTCTGAAACTCGTATTTACTTATTTATTTACAGAAGTACTTGTGTGAAATGTCGAATAAAATGACTATCCAAAATTTGAGCCCCCGCTTCATCCCTTGAAGAGTGAATTTTGAAAAATCCTTTCTCAGCGGATACCTACGTCAAAATTTCTATCTGGATGCAAAATATCAGCGCAATCCGAAACAATATTGATTTCAGACATTTTTACTCCACTTCACCCTTTTAGGAATAGAATTTCAAAAAGCCTGAAACACGTATTTACTCATTTATTTACTAAACTACTTGTGTGAAGTTTCGAATATAAGAGACAATCAATTCTTGTTTCTCCATACAAACTTTGAACCCTCGTTTCATCCTCTTCAGGGATGAATTTTGGAAAACCTTTCTCAGAGGGAACTAACGTCGTAATTAATAACTATCTGCATGCCAAATTTCAGCGCAATCCGAAACAATATTGATTTTTACACTTTATTACCTCATTTCACCCTCTTAGGGGTGGAATTACAAAAAAACCTGAAACACGTGTTTACTTATTTTTTTACTGAAGCACTTGTGTGGAGTTTCGGATAGAAAAGACTATCTAATCTTGTTTCTCCATACAAACTTTCAACCCCCGTTTCATCCCCTTCGAGGGTTAATTTTGGGAAATCCTTTCAAAGAGGGATCTAACGTCGTAATAACTATCTGCATGCCAAATTTCAGCGCAATCTGAAACAATATTGATTTTACACTTTATTACCCCATTTCACCCTCTTAGGGGTGGAATTACAAAAAAACCTGAAACACGTGTTTACATATTTTTTTACTGAAGCACTTGTGTGAAGTTTCGGATAGAAAAGACTATCTAATCTTGTTTCTCCATATAAACTTTGAACCCCCGTTTCATCCCCTTAGAGGGTTAATTTTGGAAAATCCTTTCTCAGAGGGAACTAACGTCGTAATAACTATCTGCATGCCAAATTTCAGCGCAATCCGAAGCAATATTGATTTTCACACTTTATTACCCAATTTCACCCTCTTAGGGGTGGAATTTAAAAAAACCTGAAACACGTGTTTACTTATTTTTTTACTGAAGCACTTGTGTGGAGTTTCAGATAGAAAAGACTATCTAATCTTGTTTCTCCATACAAACTTTGAACCCCCGTTTCATCCCCTTCGAGGGTTAATTTTGGAAAATCCTTTCTCAGAGGGAATTAACGTCGTAATAACTATCTGCATGCCAAATTTCAGCGTAATCCGAAACAATATTGATTTTACACTTTATTACCCCATTTCACCCTCTTAAGGGTGGAATTTCAAAAAAACCTGATACACGTGTTTACTTATTTTTTTACTGAAGCACTTGTGTGAAGTTTCGGATAGAAAAGACTATCTAATCTTGTTTCTCCATACAAACTTTGAACCCCCGTTTCATCCCCTTCGAGGGTTAATTTTGGAAAATCCTTTCTCAGTGGGAACTAACGTCGTAATAACTATTTGCATGCCAAATTTCAGCGCAATCCGAAACAATATTGATTTTCACACTTTATTACCCAATTTCACCCTCTTAGGGGTGGAATTAAAAAAAACCTGAAACACGTGTTTACTTATTTTTTTACTGAAGCACTTGTGTGGAGTTTCAGATAGAAAAGACTATCTAATCTTGTTTCTCCATACAAACTTTGAACCCCCGTTTCATCCCCTTCGAGGGTTAATTTTGGGAAATCCTTTCAAAGAGGGATCTAACGTCGTAATAACTATTTGCATGCCAAATTTCAGCGCAATCCGAAACAATATTGATTTTACACTTTATTACCCCATTTCACCCTCTTAGGGGTGGAATTCCAAAAAAACCTGAAACACGTCTTTACTTATTTTTTTACTGAAGCACTTATGTGAAGTTTCGAATAGAAAAGACGATCTAATCTTGTTTCTCCATACAAACTTTGAACCCCCATTTCATCCCTTTAAGGGGTGAATTTTGGAAAATCCTTTCTTAGTACACCCTTACGTACTAAGACAAATATACCCTCTAAATTTCAAGTCTCTACGACCAGCGGTTTAGGCTGTGCGTTGTCTGTCAGTGAGTCAGTGAGTCAGTGAGTCAGTGAGTCAGTCAGTATGTCAGGACAAAGATTCTTATAGTATTAGATTAAAAAAAGACCATTCCAATGAGGCCAAACATGACATCTCTGCTGTAAGTTGTTGAGGAGTAGAGTATTCTTGAGATTCCAGGAGATGCCTCAGCATCAGTTCACTGCTACCATGTTCTTACAATATAATTTAAGTAAGAAGATATTGAATTTCGAATAGTCTTTAAACGGCTGAATGGATTTTAATCAATCAAAGGTAAAAACACTCTCGCTCGATTAAGATACCTATCAATCAAAACAAACTATAAAACAAATCGATTCATCCGTTTGAGCGCTTCGATGCCACAGACAGACATCCACAGATACACAGGTACACACGTAAAACTTATAACACCCCTTCTTTTTGCATCTGGGGTCTAAAAATACCTTCTTTTAACCACTAATAAAACGCCTTGTATAGTTTTCTTCCAGACGTAGGTTTTGTTTTTTATATATAGATCCCTAAAAACGAAGAACATACTCCGTCCAACTATTTATATCCTTTTTGACAGCTCGAGTACTAATCAATTAGTGATGATGATACCTAATGCTTTACCAGTTCAATTTTTTATTACAATTGACTTTATTTATTTCAATCAATTTTAAATTTATTGAAATTTTTTTTAGTTTCGCCTTGCATCTTGTATTGTAATATCATTTATAATTTTAAAACCAAAAAACCTCATAAATTAATAGCGTTACTCTATTTACAACCATACTAAAAGTCGTGAAAAAATTATAGTGGTCTACGTATAACTTTGTCTAGCATTGCAATCTCGCAAACACAGAACTTTATGATGTTAATGTGGAAAGTTATCCTAATTTCAATGCGCAATAAATAAGCGATGCAGTAGAGCTACTGTTGCATTGTGCTTTGGCATCTCTTGCGCATCGAACGCGTGATTAGCCGCAAAGCCATTAAAGTATTAAAAATAACTTAAGATCCTTCATAAAACGAAAACAACAGACTTTTTGAAGTCTGTTGTTTTCGTGAATAAATGTAATGTAATGTAATGTAAGTAAATGACTAGCCTGGCCTTTGGGCCAGGCTAGTCATTTTCAGTACTAAGTTTGAGGTGTTTATCTCCATATCTCTGGATATACTTATCAGGTTTAGATGAAAATACCTTGAAGATGTACCCAATAATTTAAAATTAATCACTTGTATCGCTTCATAATTGGTGGATTAATCGCGTAACAAACAAATAGACTGGCCAAGTGCGAGTTGGAGACGAACACTTAGGGTTCCGATTGAACAAAGTTTGCCGGAAAATTTTATTTTTTTTGTATGGGACCCTTTAATTTTCAATTTAAGAAACCAACAACCCCCACATGGCGGTAGGACACTATCTTATGTCCGCCTGGCTAGCTACCACCCTCAAGTTAGGAAATATGTCTAATGATATGTCTAATGATAAATAAAAAATCTGTTCCAGCAGCTAGCCTTGAGAGCTAGTTCGATTCTAGACCTAACGTGCTTACCATTTTCCATTTTCGACCGCATCATCACTTACCAACAGGTGAAAAAAGTGGAAAAATAAAGGGCCAAAAAACACGTTTCTTGTATGGTGACCTCCTTTAATATTTTATTTTGTTTTAGTATTTTTGTTAAATCCCCTATAGTAATACATACTTGGCGAAAATTTCAAGTATGTACCTATTACGGTTAAGGAGATACAAGCCCTGTAAAGTGCGGACAGACAGACGGACAGCGAAGTCTCAGTAATAGGGTTTTTTATAGGCCTTTGGCACCCTTTAGGTCAGGAAGCCTAAAAAACATCGAACGAATTGTGAACCTCCTTTTTGGAGTTCAGTTGAAAACATCGAATTTTTAATTATAATTATTGTTGCGACTGCAACGTTAGATACATGTATAACATATTATATAGATGCAAAGTTAGTTTGGGCTAAGACCTAGATTAGGGCCAGAACTAGATTATCCTACTGAGTCAACTGAACAAAAAATTGTAGAGATTACTCTGACTGTCCAGTCAGAGTAATCTCTACAATTTTTTGTACTGAAAATGACTAGCCTGGACTTTGAAGTCTGTTGTTTTCGTTTTATGAAGGATCTTAAGTTATTTTTAATACTTTAATGGCTTTGCGGCTAATCACGCGTTCGATGCGCAAGAGATGCCAAAGCACAATGCAACAGTAGCTCTACTGCATCGCTTATTTATTGCGCATTGAAATTAGGATAACTTTCCACATTAACATCATAAAGTTCTGTGTTTGCGAGATTGCAATGCTAGACAAAGTTATACGTAGACCACTATAATTTTTTCACGACTTTTAGTATGGTTGTAAATAGAGTAACGCTATTAATTTATGAGGTTTCTTGGTTTTAAAATTATAAATGATATTACAATACAAGATGCAAGGCGAAACTAAAAAAAATTTCAATAAATTTAAAATTGATTGAAATAAATAAAGTCAATTGTAATAAAAAATTGAACTGGTAAAGCATTAGCTATCATCATCACTAATTGATTAGTACTCGAGCTGTCAAAAAGGATATAAATAGTTGGACGGAGTATGTTCTTCGTTTTTAGGGATCTATATATAAAAAACAAAACCTACGTCTGGAAGAAAACTATACAAGGCGTTTTATTAGTGGTTAAAAGAAGGTATTTTTAGACCCCAGATGCAAAAAGAAGGGGTGTTATAAGTTTTACGTGTGTACCTGTGTATCTGTGGATGTCTGTCTGTGGCATCGAAGCGCTCAAACGGATGAATCGATTTGTTTTATAGTTTGTTTTGATTGATTGATAGGTTTTAATCGAGCGAGAGTGTTTTTACCTTTGATTGATTAAAATCCATTCAGCCGTTTTAAGACTATTCGAAATTCAATATCTTTTTACTTAAATTATATTGTAACAACATGGTAGCAGTGAACTGATGCTGAGGCATCTCCTGGAATCTCAAGAATACTCTACTCCTCAACAACTTACAGCAGAGATGTCATGTTTGGCCTCATTGGAATGGTCTTTTTTTAATATCATATAAGCTAGCGTTTAACCACTATCTCACCTGTTGGTAAGTGATGATGCGGTCGAGGATGGTAGCACGCTAGGCCTAGAATGGTAACTGGTTCTCAATGCATAAATTATACATAGATGAGTCGGGGCAGTTATAATTTTTGAATTAAAGTATTATTGTTGAAATGTAACATACATACTTTTTAACAAAAATAGGTGAAAGTGATAAAGTTTATTAGTGCATAGTTGGCATTAAACAGATCAAAGTATAATCATAAAAATAAACCCAATGATTTATGTACAGTATCGGTCATAATTGGAGTAGCAGTCTCAAAAAGCAATAGCATGACAGCAAAATATGCACATACGACCTTTTATAAGACGTTTTGAAAGTAACATAATGAAAGAGAAAGATAGAAGAGATAGAAAGACCCATATATCGCACTCTCTCATTATGAACCCATTAGTAAGAGTGCATGTATTAATTATATTATATAGATATATTGTATAACATATTATATAGATGCAAAGTTAGTTTGGGCTAAGACCTAGATTAGGGCCAGAACTAGATTATCCTACTGAGTCAACTGAACAAAAAATTGTAGACTGACTGTCCAGTCAGAGTAATCTCTACAATTTTTTGTACCAACAACTACTAACCCAACCCAAACTAACTTTGCATCTATATAATATGTTATACAATATATCTATATAATATAATTAATACATGCACTCTTACTAATGGGTTCATAATGAGAGAGTGCGATATATGGGTCTTTCTATCTCTTCTATCTTTCTCTTTCATTATGTTACTTTCAAAACGTCTTATAAAAGGTCGTATGTGCATATTTTGCTGTCATGCTATTGCTTTTTGAGACTGCTACTCCAATTATGACCGATACTGTACATAAATCATTGGGTTTATTTTTATGATTATACTTTGATTTGTTTAATGCCAACTATGCACTAATAAACTTTATCACTTTCACCTATTTTTGTTAAAAAGTATGTATGTTACATTTCAACAATAATACTTTAATTCAAAAATTATAACTGCCCCGACTCATCTATGTATAATTTATGCATTGAGAACCAGTTACCATTCTAGGCCTAGCGTGCTACCATCCTCGACCGCATCATCACTTACCAACAGGTGAGATAGTGGTTAAACGCTAGCTTATATGATATTAAAAAAAGACCATTCCAATGAGGCCAAACATGACATCTCTGCTGTAAGTTGTTGAGGAGTAGAGTATTCTTGAGATTCCAGGAGATGCCTCAGCATCAGTTCACTGCTACCATGTTGTTACAATATAATTTAAGTAAAAAGATATTGAATTTCGAATAGTCTTAAAACGGCTGAATGGATTTTAATCAATCAAAGGTAAAAACACTCTCGCTCGATTAAAACCTATCAATCAACCAAAACAAACTATAAAACAAATCGATTCATCCGTTTGAGCGCTTCGATGCCACAGACAGACATCCACAGATACACAGGTACACACGTAAAACATAACACCCCTTCTTTTTGCATCTGGGGTCTAAAAATACCTTCTTTTAACCACTAATAAAACGCCTTGTATATTTTTCTTCCAGACGTAGGTTTTGTTTTTTATATATAGATCCCTAAAAACGAAGAACATACTCCGTCCAACTATTTATATCCTTTTTGACAGCTCGAGTACTAATCAATTAGTGATGATGATACCTAATGCTTTACCAGTTCAATTTTTTATTACAATTGACTTTATTTATTTCAATCAATTTTAAATTTATTGATATGTTTGTAGTTTCGCCTTGCATCTTGTATTGTAATATCATTTATAATTTTAAAACCAAGAAACCTCATAAATTAATAGCGTTACTCTATTTACAACCATACCAAAAGTCGTGAAAAAATTATAGTGGTCTACATATAACTTTGTCTAGCATTGCAATCTCGCAAACACAGAACTTTATGATGTTAATGTGGAAAGTTATCCTAATTTCAATGCGCAATAAATAAGCGATGCAGTAGAGCTACTGTTGCATTGTGCTTTGGCATCTCTTGCGCATCGAACGCGTGATTAGCCGCAAAGCCATTAAAGTATTAAAAATAACTTAAGATCCTTCATAAAACGAAAACAACAGACTTCAAAGGCCAGGCTAGTCATTTTCAGTACAAAAAATTGTAGAGATTACTCTGACTGGACAGTCAGAGTAATCTCTACAATTTTTTGTTCAGTTGACTCAGTAGGATAATCTAGTTCTGGCCCTAATCTAGGTCTTAGCCCAAACTAACTTTGCATCTATATAATATGTTATACATGTATCTAACGTTGCAGTCGCAACAATAATTATAATTAAAAATTCGATGTTTTCAACTGAACTCCAAAAAGGAGGTTCACAATTCGTTCGATGTTTTTTAGGCTTCCTGACCTAAAGGGTGCCAAAGGCCTATAAAAAACCCTATTACTGAGACTTCGCTGTCCGTCTGTCTGTCCGCACTTTACAGGGCTTGTATCTCCTTAACCGTAATAGGTACATACTTGAAATTTTCGCCAAGTATGTATTACTATAGGGGATTTAACAAAAATACTAAAACAAAATAAAATATTAAAGGAGGTCACCATACAAGAAACGTGTTTTTTGGCCCTTTATTTTTCCACTTTTTTCACCTGTTGGTAAGTGATGATGCGGTCGAAAATGGAAAATGGTAAGCACGTTAGGTCTAGAATCGAACTAGCTCTCAAGGCTAGCTGCTGGAACAGATTTTTTATTTATCATTAGACATATCATTAGACATATTTCCTAACTTGAGGGTGGTAGCTAGCCAGGCGGACATAAGATAGTGTCCTACCGCCATGTGGGGGTTGTTGGTTTCTTAAATTGAAAATTAAAGGGTCCCATACAAAAAAAATAAAATTTTCCGGCAAACTTTGTTCAATCGGAACCCTAAGTGTTCGTCTCCAACTCGCACTTGGCCAGTCTATTTGTTTGTTACGCGATTAATCCACCAATTATGAAGCGATACAAGTGATTAATTTTAAATTATTGGGTACATCTTCAAGGTATTTTCATCTAAACCTGATAAGTATATCCAGAGATATGGAGATAAACACCTCAAACTTAGTACTGAAAATGACTAGCCTGGCCTTTGAAGTCTGTTGTTTTCGTTTTATGAAGGATCTTAAGTTATTTTTAATACTTTAATGGCTTTGCGGCTAATCACGCGTTCGATGCGCAAGAGATGCCAAAGCACAATGCAACAGTAGCTCTACTGCATCGCTTATTTATTGCGCATTGAAATTAGGATAACTTTCCACATTAACATCATAAAGTTCTGTGTTTGCGAGATTGCAATGCTAGACAAAGTTATACGTAGACCACTATAATTTTTTCACGACTTTTAGTATGGTTGTAAATAGAGTAACGCTATTAATTTATGAGGTTTCTTGGTTTTAAAATTATAAATGATATTACAATACAAGATGCAAGGCGAAACTAAAAAAAATTTCAATAAATTTAAAATTGATTGAAATAAATAAAGTCAATTGTAATAAAAAATTGAACTGGTAAAGCATTAGCTATCATCATCACTAATTGATTAGTACTCGAGCTGTCAAAAAGGATATAAATAGTTGGACGGAGTATGTTCTTCGTTTTTAGGGATCTATATATAAAAAACAAAACCTACGTCTGGAAGAAAACTATACAAGGCGTTTTATTAGTGGTTAAAAGAAGGTATTTTTAGACCCCAGATGCAAAAAGAAGGGGTGTTATAAGTTTTACGTGTGTACCTGTGTATCTGTGGATGTCTGTCTGTGGCATCGAAGCGCTCAAACGGATGAATCGATTTGTTTTATAGTTTGTTTTGATTGATTGATAGGTTTTAATCGAGCGAGAGTGTTTTTACCTTTGATTGATTAAAATCCATTCAGCCGTTTTAAGACTATTCGAAATTCAATATCTTTTTACTTAAATTATATTGTAAGAACATGGTAGCAGTGAACTGATGCTGAGGCATCTCCTGGAATCTCAAGAATACTCTACTCCTCAACAACTTACAGCAGAGATGTCATGTTTGGCCTCATTGGAATGGTCTTTTTTTAATATCATATAAGCTAGCGTTTAACCACTATCTCACCTGTTGGTAAGTGATGATGCAGTCGAGGATGGTAGCACGCTAGGCCTAGAATGGTAACTGGTTCCATGAACCCATTAGTAAGAGTGCATGTATTAATTATATTATATAGATATATTGTATAACATATTATATAGATGCAAAGTTAGTTTGGGCTAAGACCTAGATTAGGGCCAGAACTAGATTATCCTACTGAGTCAACTGAACAAAAAATTGTAGAGATTACTCTGACTGTCCAGTCAGAGTAATCTCTACAATTTTTTGTTTTAATTGTGCATAGACAAACACTTCGCTATTTTACGAAGTTTGACTATATTTTATTAACGGACTTTAAAAAAAGGAGGTTTCTCAATTCGACGATTGATAAGCATCTCCAGAGATATGGAGATAAACACCTCAAACTTGAAACTGAAATTTAATAGCGTGGCTTTTGAAATCGGTTCTTTTAGTTCTTTTTTAACGATCTTATTTCCGAACCCAAAGGGTACCAACGGAACCCTATTACTGAGACTCCGCTGTCCATCTGTCTGTCTGTCTGTCTGTTTGTCCGCCTGTCACCAGGCTGTATCACGTGAACCGTGATGGTTACCGTGATAGTTACCGTAGATAGACCGCTTAAATCGAGATGTATGCCAAGCCCAAGGAACGATAATATGTGGATGCGCATGTTGGCGCATGGCGAGAGGTCCAATGGTACAATTGGGACGCCGTGATTTATTTGAATTTCAGAACACTCCCCGTTATAAATGCTGTAGTGGGTACAGAAAGACCCGATGTCTCTACGCATGCTCAAAGGTTGGATGTTGGAGGTAAGGTCGGGGTCGTCAACAATTCTGACAGCTCTAAGCTGAATTGCATAAGGAAGTTCAAAGAACATAACCTAAGGCGGTGGTGACATAATTTAATATATAGATTTATTTAAAAAGTCAAATAACGAACATCATATAATTAAAATAACTAAAAATGAGTTCATCCTAGTTGGCCTTGGAAAACTTGTATTATATTTGGAAAACAACTTATAATTTAGGTACACACCTATTTGAAGATCGTCTTGGGATATCAAACTGGTTTTGATGTAAATGTCAACAAGTATTATTACCACCTCGGGAGGTCGCCGGGGTCACGTAGTACCATTTTGAAGTCACAAATCACGCAACGGATCTCACCGAACGCATGATACGTATCATTTAATTATCACTTAGACAGTAATTTTAAGCATTACCTTGACACCACCGATTGCGTGACATAGTTCTCTTTAACCCAAATAGTACCGCTTCAGACACGCCTGCCCTCAAGAAAAAAAACTATTTTTGTTAACTTTCACACCAAACGCAAATTCAAAATAAAGAAAGAAAGAAAAATCATTTATTTGACAGCACACATTTATATATACATTTTTTTTTATTTGAAGATGTGATCGACGATGTCACACGCTTGCCTAGAAGATACCTGTTCACTCGCCCGGATTTTACTTAACAGGAAACACAGGCTCTGGCAGGGATTCCATTCCTTCATTGTGTGAATGATAAATGTGGATGCAAAGCGCTTTGTGCGACAAAATGGAATATCTACCATGTATCGATGGCGCATTTCTGTACGCCTGATAGTACGATGGTAAAAGCGGGACGGTGGAATTAATTCGGTGAAATTAATTGAATGTTTATATCATGCACGAGCAGGGAGGTGCCTTACTTACTTGATGCTAAAAATACTAATTAAAACATGAAACAATGTAAGGTGTCAAAAAGGGTTATCTCAGCACATATGTCTAGATTTACACCTAGACACTGATTCTCAGACAAGTAATTTCAGATGATTTTCAGACAAAATATATGGGAATGACACAGAAAAGCTATAACAACAAAACACGCGGGTGTAGTAACGCATAAGCAATTAATGTGCGCAAATTAACAGTTTGTATATGGGTTTCGAAGAAGAAATTATTGAGGTTTTTTTCAGCTTTTGAGAAAGGAAGCTTCAGCACCTACCATTACATTTTTTTGAAGTGAAAACTTCTTTAGCGGCTTTGTGCACTTTTCTTGGGATGGGTAAAAATGTTAAAATCGCGTCAGGTCACGGGTCCTGATCGAACATTCGTAAGACGGAGCGCAGAGCGCTTGCGCGAGGTGTCATTCCAAAATATACAAAAATGACGTGTTCAAGTTGCGCAGGGCGCTTGCGCGAGGTGTCATTCCAAAATATTCAAAAATGTGTTCCGGCAGCTATCCTTTAGAGCCAGTTCCCATTCTAGGCCTAGCGTGCCTACCATCTTTGACCTCATCATCACTTACCAACAGGTGAGATAGTGACCAAACGCTAGCCTCTAAGATATATAAAATAAAATACAATTTAAGTCGAAGTGACAATATTTTTCTAATAGTAGATTTTGTTTTTTTTTTTTAATATAAAAGGTAATGGATAAGCACGACGCTTGCCTGATGGTAAGCAATGCTGCCGTGTTACTGAAAAAGGGCACAACTAACATTTTTTGTGAAATTGAGTTATATATATATTCAGAATCAGGAAAAAAAGGCCTAACTGCCTGATTTTTTGTGGATAAATCCACAAAATAATAGGATAACAGCACACAGGACAGCAACACAGGATAAAGCTACAAAATTAACAGAGATAGTATAAGCTTAAAGGGCACAACTGCACCATTTTTTGAATTTTATTACAAGAAAAGGGCATATTGTGAGATATGACTTTTAGTTTTACCTTTTTACTTTTATATATTTAATTGAATGGGCATAACTGACGTTCATCAAGTATAAAAGGCTCATGTGGCAATTGTGCTTATTTTTTATACCGAATACTTAAGCAATTAACGTAGAAAGAAAGGTCACAACTGTTAGTTATACCTTTTCTTTTTAACCCTTACACCTTAAAATGTTAAATAAAAAGGCACATTGACGTTTGTGCCTTTACCACTTAACATTTCTGAACGGAGATGAAGTGAGCGGGGCGAGGTGAGCAGGGAATGCCGTCAGTTGTGCCTGACTTATTTTTTTTCTCAAAATTTTACATTGATAAGGCATATTTGGTTATATGTGCCTTTTATACGTAATATTGCTCTAGTAATGTAATTTTTATGTTAAGTTAAAAATTAATAAGGTAATTATTAATTATATACATTAAAATAAATATATAGTAATTTCTGTCGTTATATACATCCTAATCATAGTCAATTTTTAACATTCACACAAGTTTGAAAATCACACTTCAAAGGTATTTTTTTAAAGAAAATTCCCAAAATATTTTAATCTCGATTTTCTCAACATTTGCAAAATGTTAATTGTGCCTTTTTAAATTGTGACGGCAGAATGACGTCTACTTATTACAGATACAGCGACATGCAAAGTTCTGGATAGCCAACATTTTTTATGTAACTGCACTGCGCCTGTTTCCTCGAGAAATACAGATGTTAAGTCCCGCATACCCTGTAAATTCACTTTCACACGCCATTCCAACCGAAAAAATATCCTATTTCACGTCTGAATTAATTCTCAAAGTTATGGTATCGCCCCAGGCGGACTAGGAAAAGTCCTACTACCACTATAAAAACACTCGAAACAACGACTTCTTCTGTACCTGTCAATGAGCATCAATTTTACAAACTTTATCTCTACTTCGAACGAATTTATTTGCCCGTCACAAATCTTGCGATTGATTTTAGAGCGACTTCCAGGGGTTCGATTGAGCTGAAATTTTGTATACATGTGTAAATCGCGTAACAATGCAATATTATGATGACATGATGCTGATCTGATGATGGAGCTGGAATCGTGGCCAAAGGAAATCCTAAACTACACATGTTATATCTGTAGTGTTTGGGCTCGTTGGATTTGTCTTGACTTACTCTGGTCCTAGGTTATGTTAAAGCTTGAGTTTGAAAAGGTTATTTTTTTTTAATTTACTTGTATTCTTACCAATCGTTTTTCATCAATTACACTTCATACAATTGTGTTTGTAATCGACCCTGTTGTCTGATCTAGACTTGTTGCTCAATTATTACGTAAAATTGACAACAGACATTTATCGCCTCGGGACCACTTTACAGACATTCATAAGACGTGCATTGTGCACGGGCATGACGCTTCTTTGTTGACCTTTAAAGGCATGAGAGAAAGTGTTATGTTGTCTTTTCGAACAGGATTCAATAGACATCGTACCTTTTACATACAATAGTAGTACCTATAGTCTGTATTATATCATAGTTAGATTTTGTTTTGTCCTCAGTTAAGCTTCGTGAGCGCGTTGATGTCTTTTGTACCAAACGTGCTGCATACTCATTATTTAATATTTATCGTTGACACTGTACTAATATACTGTTTTTATGAGATTTACTGACATGATTTGAACAGTGTTTTCCTGATAATAAAAGATCATGTCGGCCTAACGTTGAGTCTCACGTGTCCTTAATAACTCTCATGGTATCAATTTCGTTTCGACCTTCAAACCGTAATTTCAATAGACACCATTAATAATGTATTTCAACAGAATGTAATAATCTAATAGCATATAAGTAATATCGCTAACTTTCTCTGTTTAATATTTACCAACATTGATAAACCTTAAGACCCTAAAGACATTAGACACTGATTCAATGTAATAATAATAATTGCAGTTTGCAGCAAAATAAGTTCAGAAGAAAATATTTGCTAACAGCGCCATCTTTTAGATTCCACTTGAACTTTATTGTAAGAATGTGAACTAATCGTTGCTTTTCAACCTTGAAATTTAGTTTGAAATTAAATCCGCTTATTTTCCGAATGTATAAACAAAGTTTATTTAATTTGTTGAGCTGCCGCTAGATGGGTTTCACTAAAATAATAAGGATAACTATTATTTTAGTAATTACAAAAATAAAAAAAACATAAGTAATAGTTGTCAACGGACTTCCTAATTTAATAAACATTTAATATATATAACTATATATATATATATATATTATTTTTTCCCTTTCCCTTGAGATTCACAATTATTATACCTGTTCTGGTAAGATGATAGATAATTTTAATTACTTTGTGTTCACCAACTTCGACCACATTTTATATTCGTCAATTTCCAAATATAAGGAATAATTCTAACGCAGGATTTTGGTTTCGCTTAGCAAAATGCTTGCATATAGTGTACCTCCTGGTTTCATTAATCAATTCTCTTACCTGACCTTCGTCTTTTTAAAGCAATGCTGTAGCTATTAAGCAATATTAATAACGATAATTTAATGACATATTAATTAGTTGAATGGTTGCTTTTCGGAACAATAAAAATCTTCATTAGTTTAAAGTATAAGTATATTTACAAAAAAGGTATATAAAAGTAAAAATTTACTACATTTATCAGGCTGACTTATGAACAGTTTGGTCATTCTAATAATAGAAAAATTATACAACTGTTCAATTACTCCATTTAAATGAAGTATGTCGGGAGGTTTTATATTCTAAATTAATCTAGTGTGTCTGCACAAACTTAACGTCTGTTTTCAGGTTGGGGCGCAGCGGTAGCGAGGTAGGCCAAAGCGCGCTGGATAGGCTCAGGAATGGGGGGAGGAGTAGGTAGATGAGCGCCGGAAGGTTGAAATCCGTTCTCATTAGCGATGTAGGTTAACTGAATACTGCCTCCATCTTCGCTTGGGTACTGGAACTGGCCTTGGACTTCCAAAGCGGGCTCTTCAGCACCGATGTTTTTTAAAGCTCCACTCTCGTCTGCGATGATACCGTTGCCAGTTTCATAGGAGTACCGGTAGGATCCGTCAGGGTTGATCTCGTTTTCTTGTGCTACGATAGGAATCGGCTCGGAAGGAGATTGAGGAGCGGCGCAAGCCACGGCCAGGAGTCCAAGGAATACCTGAAATCACAACAATGCTTAGTATATATCTATGAACAAAATGTTCATCGGATAACGGTGACATGAGGTTTAATAGTTCGAATTGACATAATATCCTTGATTCCACGACACATATTTTCTAAAGTGGTATCATTCGTCACAACACAAGGATCACGGACACGTTACAATTTTGTTTTTCTATTTGCTATTTTGTTTATCAATTCACTATCACTGCCACTTACAATGGTCTTCATGTTTGTGTTAGTCGGTGAAGGCACTAGACAATGTTGATCTAACGGTGTATATCGGTATATATACGCACGGGTCAGAGTGTGCCTTCCACTTCTGGACGCTATTGCACCATATGGCACGTCACAATAAAATCGACAAAATATGAGTGAGCCTACGGTAGGTAGGGTCATACACACACGCGCAACATTCCTTTTAGAGGCTCACTAATTAGCAGATCTGTACATCAAAGGCAGTTCAAAGTAAAGGCCAACTTTGTGCGAAATATGAGAAATTTAATTGCATTGTCAGTACATATTTTACTCACAGATGAAAAGAAATTGTATAGTATCTACATATTTGATTTGTTGATAGTCCTAATTACATATACAAGGTGATATGTCAAGATGGGTTACTATGGAGAAATCTAACTTCAGGTAAATGTATCAAGGATCGTCGAGATAAAAAAAAAATGTTTTGGAAACCTAGTGTTTAAATCAGCCTTGCTCTTACCGACAGCTATACTTTTAACCTTATCAACCTTATTCAAAGCTACATTAGTTCATAACTTAAATATTTAAAAAATAACCGATATTTATTTTTGACTGACGTGTGGGTAGATTATTACTCGTATGTATGTTACTTTATTACTTTAAGGGCTGGCGCTGACTAATGTCACAGCACGGCACGGCACGGTAAAGGATTTTATTATTATTTATTATTTTATCGCAATTGAAAAAGTTAACTTAATTGCTCTTCAGATAAATGTTTATAACTGTAACGTAAATATATTATACATTATTATCTTGATAAAGGTTCACATGGTTGTCTGATATATAAAGCCATATAAGGTCAGGTTTCGCCGGTTCTTGATAAATTTTCAGATAATTATCTGACACTTTAAGCCATTTACAAATTAAATATTACGTTACTAACTACACTTTATATTTTTAGGATTCCGTACCTCAAAAGGTAAAAAAGGAACCCTTATAAGATCACTTTCTTGTCCGTCTGTCCATCTGTACGTCTGTCCGTCTGCCCGTGTGTCAGTCCGTCTGTCTGTCTGTCTGTCTGTCCGTGTGTCACTACCGATTTTCTCAAGAACGGGTGGACTTAGCAAGTTGAAATGTATACCAGATACTAAGGTCTATAGTTCATATTATGTGTTTAAAAATCAAGGTCCTAAGTCAACATGATAAAAAGATATGGGCAAATTTAGATTTTTCGCGTAAACTTGTAAGTACCAAAATTTACCTCAATTTTCAACTTTTTTATTTTTCTGAATTTTTCCTTTACTTGTGCTGTCAGACCTTGCTTTTAACCAATTCTAGGTCAACAGGAAGTACCCTATAGGTTTTGGGTCGAAAACCTATAAGTACTTCTCGTTGACCTAGAATCATGAAATTTGGCAAGAAGCAAGAAAACAACAGCACAAATTAAGTAAAACTTCCAAAAAATAAAGAAGTTGAACATTAAAGCGTGTCCCCACACATCCATGGTATACGCCAATTAAGATGGGCCTCTGAAAAATATGAGCGCTTATACAATTGTATGAGGTCTAGTTTAATTGGTACTTACCAACGTTGGTACGGAAGCCTCGATGGGCGAGCCCAACTCGACTTGGCCGGTTTTTTTTATAGATTGTTACATGATCGTACTGATAGCTGTATTGGTACAGTGCTTGGGCCTCGGGAGGCGCGGATTCTAATCCCGTCGGTACGATGACATTTTAGATTGTATATAACAATGTACTTTCACTAGTTACCGCAAATCTGTTAGATATTTTTTTATTTTTTAGGTTTCCGTACCTCAAAACGAAAAAAGGAACTCTTATAGGATCACTTTTTTGTCCGTCTGTCAAGACCCATTTAGTCATTCATTCTTTCTTAAGAACGCGTAGAAGTATCAAGTTGAAACTTATATTAAATCGTTCGGTCCACGATATGTTTTAGCTGTAAAAAAATCATATATTTTCACACATTTTGCGATTTCACAAGGGAATCAAAACTTATAGGGTACTTTCCGTTGACCTAGAATCATGAAATTTGGCAAGAAGCAAGGTCTTGCAGCACTTATAAAGGAAAAAATCTGAAAATCAATAAGTAAAGTAAAGTAAAAGTAAACATTTAGTTTAATAATAAAAATAAAGCGAATTTTCTTTACAAACTTGTTATTTGCGATTAGTGCATTGACCGTGTCTAGGCATCGGTATAGGGTAACTGCAAAGTTAGTATGTCCTTTAGCCTAGTTACACAAAGTAGTACAGAAGCCTCGGAGCGCGAGTCCAACTTACACTTGGCCGATTTATTATGGATTATATATGGACAAGACTAGCATAACGCTCGCCTTCCCAATGGTAAGCGAAGACGTCTACCTACAAAGATACAGCGGCATACAAAATTCTAAATAGCCTGAATTTTGCTGTCACTGCACTGCGCCTCTCACAGAAACTGGCAAAACTGGCCCTAAAGCATGCAAAAATTGCTCCTTGCAAATTAGATACATATTCACCTACAAAAAAAGTCGCCAGGCTATTAGTTCTAGGCAACCGTTTTGTTAATCACATAAAGCATTTTAAATGTAGTTTTGTTTACGCAAACTTTGAGCCTTCTTCGGCGGCCATGGTATCGGGCCTTCAATATCTTAATTACTTAATAAAAGTTAAGTATGTATACAAAGGTTATAGAAACTTTAATCATATATTGGTGACGATCACTGGTGATCATCATTCATCTGTTGTGTGTGAATGGACGTGTTAGTAGTTGATAGTACCACAAAGTATATCAATTGGTGTTCTACTGCAATACCGTAGCTAAATAAAGCAGCCAAGTGCGAGTTGAACACGCGCACCGAAGCTTCCATACAAGCTTGTCAAAACAAATTTAACTTTGCAGTTTGATCCCTAGATTGGTGCACTGTTAATGTACCAGCCGTAAATAATAAGTTTGTAATAGCATAATGAATAGTACAAGTAATAATAATAGTGGTAATAGTAAATTAATAAATTAAATAAATACATTTTATTAATTAATTATTAATAAAAGTGGTAATAGTAAATTAGCTTTTTTTGTTACTAAACTACATGTTATATGACTATTGACGGTTTTCAGATTATTTCCTTTAGAAGTGCTTCAAGACCTTGCTTCATGCCAAATTTCATGATTCTAGGTCAACGGGACGTACCCTATAAGTTTTGATTCTTGTGTGAAATGGCAAAATTTGCTAAAACTGCTACTTGAACGGTCATATCTTTTGATCGCGTTGACTTACAAGTTTTATTTTTTCAAAGCTGAAAGATACCGTAGAATCGAGTACAACTTGACAAAAGTTTCAACTTGATACTTCACGCATTTTTGAGAAAAAAGGTCTTGAGAGACGGACAGACAGACAGACAAACAGACAGACAGCCAGTCATTCAATCAGGACTTTGGATTTTATATACAGGGTTATTGGTAATACGACGTATTCTCGGCAGGAGCAAATACGGAGGCTGAAAAATATCATATTTAGTCCTTCCAATGTTTAGCACTTATCGTAAAAATTATCAAAGAAATATAATACGTTATAAATCATTGCTATTACATTCTAAGTATGTTTGAATATTTTATTACTTCTTTATTTTCTTTTTCACTAAGTTCCCTACAGTAACATACCAGCCATTTTTTTTTGTTACAAACCTCCAAAATCAACGGACAGTCCAAACCGCTGGTCCTAGGATTTTGGAGGGTGTGTTCTTTATGAAGGGTTTGCATCCACTAAGAAAGGGTTTATTGAAATTCTACCCCTAAGTGGGTAAACTGGAGGGTTGAACTTTCTATTAATCTTTTTATATATAATATATTATAAATTAATTATATTATATTATTCTCTGAGTCAATTGTCTCGAAAATTAGTGCACAAAGTCTTTAAATAAAATTATGAGTTACGTGTATCACAGTTTTCCAAAATCATCCCCACGCGTTTGCCTGACTGTCTGAACGACAGTCTTATATATCAACGCACCGCCTAAACCGCTGGTGGCTAGAGACATAATATTTAGAGGGTGTGTTGCAGGTAAAGTACGTATCCATTAAAAAAGGGTTTTTCGAAATTACACCCCTAAAAGGGTGTGATGAAGATTACATTTTCTGTGATTTTTTTTTATTCTCTGGGTTGCTCAATTGTCTCTAAACTTGGTTCACATACTCTTTCAATAAAATTATTAGACACATGTACCACAGTTTTTCCAAATTTGTAATATATCGATTTGATGCACTACCGAAACCACTGGTTCTAGAGGCATGAGATTTGGAGAGTGTGTTCATTGTAAAGTGTAAGTATCCAATAAGAAAGTTTTTTAAATTTCACCTCCAAGTTTCTTCCCAGAGAATATAAAGTTTCCTCAAGAAACTTTATATTCTCTGGGTCGCTCGAGAGACTCGAAAATTGGTACACATACTCTTTAAATAAAATTATGAGGCACGTGTATCACAGTTTTTCCAAAATCATCCACGACATATTCGTTTCTGTTTGAAATAAAATTAAAAAACAATTTAACCAACTATTCTTTTATTACACCGACTGTGTCAAACTACCCTATTGAATTCATAAATGTGCAGTTTTCCTTCAAATTCTGCTTTGCCATGATCATAAGACCTCGGAATTTTAACAAGGGTAGACTAAGGGAGGACTGCTTTTCACACGGTCGGTTCTACTTGGTCTGCTCCAAAGTAAGCTCGCAGAGCAGCATTTGTATGGGATATTGTCAGCTTGTATTATCAATTGAGATGGAGTGAGAGAGCATATTTTGCGCATATTGAGCTTATTTATTTGTTTCCTTTAAGGCACGCGGTAAAAGCATACTACATAATATACATAGTTGGCAGTAACTATGTATATTATGATTTTTTAAAACATTATTATTATTCAAAATCAAAAAGAACATATTAGTTTAATGATATTAAACATTTTAAGCGGTCGTTAATATGCAAAGTGCCTACAAACAAGTAATAACAATATAATAATAATACAACGAACATTTAATTTTACATAAATATCATGTTTTATTCAGCATGGTATCCTTGAAAGCTTTCGTATTATTACCTCAATTAAAGATGCCAAAGTCGGGGCCTCAGACTGAATATAATTAAAGATATTTTAAAGAATGTGCCTCCAACAGAAGTTTTAATTCCAATGATAATTTTATGCAACGATTCTTACGCAAGACGATGGTACAATAGATTTATTTTGTGGCCAAACCGAACAGGCGACACAAAAATTTCCTTAATAATATCATACATTTTCATTTGTACCCCACCTGTCCGGCATATTGCCTGAAAACGCAAACACTGGGTATAGTAATACAGTCTAGAACACAACACTGATTAAGTATTGTATGTGTGGGCTAATATAGAAGCATGATTGAATTATACCCAGACTGGTCTTCTATGAACATCTTCAATAAATATAGCGTTAGTGCAATACATTAAGAAACATTTTCGAAAATCTATTTCTGAAATGGGTATAAAAAATTGACGTTCAACTTCCACTCCCGAAGCAAGCTACCACACAAAGCTGTAGCGTATTAATGCCTTGTAATTTGTTATCAGTACCATCTGAGACCAGACTACGGCATCCCGCTTACTGTGCTACCTCTTTAAAGCCTCAGTCACATAATCTTTCTTCTGTCACCCTTCCCTCACCCACTGATCAGGATGCCTATGATTTTTTTTGACGGCCCGTTGATGTACGGGACAAATGGATTGACTTATACTCATACTCGTGAGATCGCTGCTCCAATTCAAGCACGTGTGTTCATCCATGGGTAGTAGGAGCATTATATCGAAGTTCCGCCTATTTTGCTACCAATAAGTAGCTTACCACCTTCAAGGACAAAATCTAGCGCATAAACCTTACGGAGTTCCGGCAGCACAAATCCCTTGAGAGTCAGAATATTCTAAGCCTAACGTGTTCACCAACTTCGAACACATCATCGCTTACCACCAGGCAAATAGTGGTCAAATGCAAGCCTAGTAGATATTAAAAAATACTATCTAATTTGATTTTTTTTTCCTCATCTTATGTAGAATGAAGTCCTTAGGGTGCCTTTCAAAATAGATTGAAATCCGTCGATAAATGACGCTACAGCAAACCCCTTTTCCCCCCTCCACTCTTCTTTTTGATTTTTTTTCACTACATCTTGTGTAGAATTAAGTCCTTATAAGGCGTCCATTACACAAAAGGGTCTGCTGTTAGTTTGCTCACAGTCACGGCTGTGACTGATGGACAACCTATCGTGTAATAGGGTGACTGACGGTAATTTACAGATATTTTGATATTTTGATTTACTGCATCAGCAACCATCAGTCATGACTTAATGTAATGGATGCCTAATGCTACAGCAAACTCCCCGCCTCCTCCTCTCCCCCCATTTTCCCCTATTTTTTCAATTAACTATATAGTTTTCAAAAGCCTGCGACGCTGATGTGAGAGATAGAACTTTAGCATTTCAATACCAAATTCAATACGATATCGCAATGTAAATATGCTGAATCACGACATTGTCTGCCCGCACCCACTTATGTAATACATGAATGGCTATATCTTTAGATACTCTCCAATCATGGACTTGAGACTTACCTTATATGAACACCTGAAAAAGGTTACCAATCTATGAGTAGTTCATCAGTATTATTAAGTTTGCGAAATGTTTAGAATTAACGTAAGCCCGTTTGGCATAACTGATATAATTATGGATGTTTGTGACGACGCAAAAAGAAGGGTGTATATATTGGACGTGTGTATCTGTGTTGCACCAACGGATGACTCAATTTTGGTTTAGTTTTGTTTTTGTTTGATTAGTGTCTTTATTCGAGATTGTTCTAGGCTTTGATTCAGGCCGTTTAGGCGTTTTAAAACTATGAGCGTGTTTCGAGTTGATGATGCTATGAGATCAACTGTCAAAGGTCTGATCAAATTGTAATTTGGTATCCACTTACTTCAATTATATTGTAAGAACATGGTAGCATTGACCTGATGTTGGGGCATGATTTCAGAAGTGGAATCTGCTGAAAACTCCTGCCTATCTTACCAACTTACAGCAGACATGCCATATTTAGACTCATTAGAATTGTCTTATTACGCCAACTGGGCGTCAAAATACAATATTTGATAACATGTTATAACATATAACATGTTATCAAATATTAGAATTATAGGATAGCATACGGCTCTTGTCAAGTGCTTGTCTGTCTCCGAAAACTCAATGTTGTGTTGCAATAAAGCGTATTTTGTCAGGCTGCTGTTTAATGACACAAGATAATAATTTACCGAAGGAGGTATTTATTCCCTTCATAAAATAAACCCGAGGGTACCTGCTGTAAAAGGGTAAATGCTGTAAATACATCTTAACATTTTACTATAAATAATATGAGACGGCAAAAATCTGTATGATTTAAAGTGTTTATGCATTATTTTTTATTTAATATTAAATGAGTTTGTGTTCGAAGGTATTCTGTTTAACGAGTGTACGTGAGACTTACGGACTAAAGACTAGTTTAATTTTTTTTTTTTTACATCTTTCGTCTTATTACACAGATATGTATTATTAGTTGTAGAAGGTAATTGTATGTGTACCGGTGGAATAGTGTGCTATTGGGCATAGTTAAACTCATAAATTGTATATAAGAAAGAGCGCAAAGAAATAAACTATACGGATTCACGATTTAATTTTGACTAAAGGTACGGACACATTGCCACGTCTTGCGTTCGCGATCTAGGCGGCGATCAGATAGCGCAGTAGTATTTGATCACCGAATAGTTCACACCAAACGCGATCAGAAAACAATTGAAAAGTACTGAGATCGCGCCTGCAGGTCGCAGGACGCCGCGGTGTGGCCCTACCTTAATAGGTGACTACCAGTAATAACAAAATATATTGAAGTATAAAATTTAATAACAATAACTATGAGTATTAACAATCACAAAACAAAAATCTATTGGGGTTGGCCTTCAGGCTGGGGTGGGGCGGTGGCGAGGAAGTCCAAAGATTTCTGGATGGCTTCAGGAACCGGTGGGGCCGTGGGCAAGTGAGAGCCTTGAGGCTGGAACCCGTTCTCATCAGCGATGTATGTGACCGAGATGGTTTCGCCGTTCTCACCGGGGTATTTGTATTCGCCTTGCACTGAGATCGCGTCCACATCGCCGACCTTCTTGAGCTCACCCTTCTCATCCGCGCTAATACCGTTGCCGGTTTCGTACGCGAACTGGTAGGTGCCGTCTCCGTTGACGTGATTATCGTCCTTCAAGATAGGAATAGGCTCAGTTGTAGGGGCCGGCGCTCCTTGCGGGGCGGCTAACGCCACAGCGACCAGCATCGAGACCAACACCTGCAAAATCACACATTTATTATACAAACTTCACTAGAATATCACATTAGGTATCTCAATCAACAGTTTTGCCAAATTTGTTGAGTTGTTTAGCCGTGAAGAGGGAACAAATAAAGTGGAAAGGTGATGGCGAGCAAATAATTCAATTTAGCTAGCACTTTGCGACGATCTAATTTGAATAGTTTTTAGATCGACATTCCATTTACGACTTCAACCTTTCCATCTATGGATGCGATCTCACTCGATCTTATACCGCATTAGCATATTTTTTTAAAACACATCACTTGTCCGTGATAGCTATGTCACTGAACTTTGATATCACTAATCCACGTGTAGATACTGGAATGCTTATTTTCGAGAACAAATTATCTTTGGCACTTACAATAGACTTCATTTTGTTAGGCTTGGGTGGTTGTCGATAGACCAGATGAAGTCTGAGAGTCGACTGATGCCATCCATCCTGAAAATTTGGGTTTTTATAGTTAGCACCATCTGTCCACCTCTTTGCGTTCCTAATTACACAATTGAATGCTATGTCGCAAAAATCTATGAGATAAGTAAACATTTGATGCATTACCTCGGCCCGTGTATGTAAACTCACGGGCGACGTAATGATTGTCAACAAGCCTAACGGCATTTACATTTCTCTAGTTCTGGCCTCACTGCAACCTCCAGTATTTGCACTCTACATTTGATCCTGTCAAATTTGCACCTGCTACCGACTTTCACCATTTCTCGGACACTGTTTTCCTCTAAAATTGCAAATTACCTGCCCATCACTACATATTATAAAACAAAGTCCTCCCGCTGCGTCTGTCTGTCTGTTGACGATATACTTAAAAACTACTGAGCAGCTCTACATGCGGTTTCTACCAATAGATAGCGTGATTCATAAGTAAGGTATATAGTTGTATAATTTGTCAAGGGTTTTTGTGCAAATTGTTTCAAACATGATGATAATTGTTGTATGTGTTGAAAAAAGTCAAGCTACCTGGGAGCTTTCATCGAAAACGGTGCCTAATCCCTTTGAGATAAAACAAAAAAATGCATAGTAGGATATTCCTCTTTTATAGATCCTAGACTAGACTAGCGACCCACCCTGGGCTTGCTCGGGTAGAGCATATATGCCTGCATTTCTGCATCAATTTGTTGCGTCGAATATGAATTAACGTCTTCAACAATCATCGTAATATATCAACCAATTTACACAAAACTTTAACCCTAAGTGCTCTACCCGTGCAAAACCAGGGCAGGTCGCTAATACTACATAAATACCTACATAATTATCTTGCTTATCGGTTACCTTTGTATCTCGATATTTTAATGTGAAGATATTTCCTGAAGTGTAGTTTCTGAAATAGCTACAATTTTGTTTTGTCACCTTAACTGTAGCAATAATAAGTTATTTTTCAAAAAAAATAAAACCGACTTCATAACCACAAAAAGGCACTCAAAAGCGAAAAATAATTTACTTAAAATTATTATAAGCGTTACCCACTTCTCTATTTGAAGTCGGTGCCAGCCAAGTCTAATAGGTAGTAGATAGATAATACCTACATGTATCTACCTACTTACTAACCTACATGTACCTACTTACTACTACTACATACATAGTATCTATCTAATATCCAATAGACTTGGCTGGCACCGACTTCAAATAGAGAAGTGGGTAACGCTTATAATAATTTTAAGTAAATTATGTTTCGCTTTTGAGTGCCTTTTTAACCGACTTCAAAAAAAGGAGGAGGTTTCTCAATTCGACCGTATATATTTTTTTTTATGTTTGTTCGCGCATAACTTCGTCGTTTATGAACCGATTTCGATTATTCTTTTTTTGTTCGAAAGGAGATATTCCAAGTGTGGTACCATGGTAATTTTATCGAGGTATGATAAGTATCTCCAGAGATATTGAGATAAACATCTCAAAATTGGTACTGAAAATGAATAGCGCGGCATTGAAGTCGGTTGTTTTTTAGTTTTTAAACGATATTATTGTGGTTATGAAGTCAGTTTTATATTTTTTTTAAAATAACTTATTTTACCCTTTTAAGTGCAAAAAAAGTTTTAATGAAATTACATGCATCTATTAAATTTCGTGTTTGGGCCGTTATACACTGACGGATATATACTTTTTGAAAATTTCAAGTATGTACCTATAACGGTTAAGAAGATACAGATCTGTAAAGTGCGCACATATAGACACACGGACGGACGGACGGATGAACAGACAACAAAGTCTCAGAAAGTGTTCATTTGGTAGCCTTTGGGTTCGGAACCCTAAAAAAATTGACTTTAAATGCCGCGCTAAAGTGAAAATATTCACTAGTAATAATTATAAATACTTTTATAACACGGACTAGTTGTATTCCAACAGAGTACTGAATCACTCTACTACGTTATAAGAGGCACTTCTTTATATTGTGGATACCCGAATTATGAAAGCACTGTGTAGCCAACCTAACAACGGAAAGTATTATTTGCGTAGTAACTATTATATAATATGTGGTTTTATGCTTATAATTTTTTTTGCAGTGTTGGTTGGTACAACGTACGTTCATAATTCTGAGTTATTTAATTATGTATGCAGCGTCGCGGGACTGAAATGGCCGCCATCTTCGCCAAATGTCATGTCATGTCAAAAAATATTAGGTATGTTTAAAAAAGTTTGCACCCTAACAAGACTTTGCCCGGTAGAACATTCCTGTGAAGACAAATTATTTATATTTATATATAATTATTTACTATAATTATTAATATATAATTATTTATTATAATTATTAATATATAATTATTTATTGAGGGCCCGGTGGCGTAATTGGGAGAACGCTCGGCTTTGATGCCGTGGTACCGAGTTCAAACCGCCGTGCACCAATGAATTTTTCTATCGAAAAATATATGTGCGCTTCTCACAGTGGCCCTCCGGTGAAGGAAAACATCGTTAAGAAACCAATAACCCCCGCATGGTGGTAGAACATATCTAGTGTCCGCCTGGCCAGCTACCACCCTCAAGTCAGAAAATCTGTCGCCAAACATCGAATGTGTTCCGGCAGCTATCCTTGAGAGCCAGTTCCCATTCTAGTCCACTTCTCTATCTTCGACCGCATCATCACTTAGCAACAGGTGAGATAGTGGTCAAACGCTTGCCTATAAGATATAAAAAAAATTATCCCCACCTTTATTTCTATCTCGCTCACAGTTACCGTAAGAATATCTTATATGCAATAGCAACCTCCATTGTGTATAATCTTCTTGGGACTCTTCTACTAAAACTAGTACATTCTCCTATGTTTGAGGTATTTATCTCTATATCTCTGGTGATACTAATCAGATCTCGATAAAATTAAAATGGGACCACCTCGGAAACGTATCCTACCTATTAAAAAAATAATCATTTGAATCCGTTCACAATTGATGGAGAAATCGCGTAACATACACACAAAAAAAAAAAAAACATATAGACGAATTGAGAACCTCCTTTTTTGTGAAGTCGGTTAAAAATATACATATAATAGACATGATAACAATTTAGTTTGAAGGTAAAACGTTATGAGGATTATTAACATAACTTAACAACACAATGTTAACAACAGCTCATGATAAGTTAATCTGTATTATTATTAGATTTACCTACAAAACAAATGAAGGGTGTGTACTCGTTACGTGCTCCAAGAATAACCGACGAATAATAACGAATAATAACGCGACGTTTCAAGTACAGGCGACAGACGTAGATATTATTTATATGCTGCACTATCATAGTTAGCTTTATAAAAAAGTGCGTATCAAACACGTACTTTACTGTTATATACCGGCTTTAATTAACATATCTTTAGTCGATTTTCTCGACTTAGGTCGAATTTTCTAAATCAATGAACATCGCGATCTCACCGTGTGATCTTACTCCCGAGGAAGAGTGATGTACTTGCTCGAAACCTAGGTCGAGAAAATTAAAGAGAAATAACCGGCCAAGTGCTCGCCGGGCCACGCGCAGTATAGGGTTCCGTAGTAGCCCATTATTCAATGCAAGTCTTTACCCGTTATAAACAAGCAACTAAGTACTTCGTCTTTGTCACTTTAAAGGATTTTATATTTGGTACAAAATTATCCAACACCCAAGTTCAACGACTATTACTGCAAAACTAATAAAATTATGAAATTTAAAGTTCATGAAATGCACTATTATCACGAATTTTTCTAGATTTTCAAGCCAGCAGTTTGGCTCTTAGAGGGGGGGGGGACGTCCTTTTGTCCGTAATTTATATACATACTCCTACAAAGTTACAGATTTCTAGTATTAACGGTTAGCAAAACCTCGGACAGACAGACAGAGAGACAGACGGACATGACGAAACTATAAGGGTTCATTGTCAGGACTACGGAACCCTAAAAAGAACAGCCGGTATGTAACACTATTAATGTTACAAATCAGCACCAATATTATAAATGCGAAAGTCAGTTTGTATGTTTGTTGTAAACGAGTTAGCTGAAACTTTGCCTATGTATATTAGATATTTTTTAAAGCGGGCGAAGCCGCGGGGCACAGCTAGTGTACGATAATTTTACGCAATATACTTTACTTTTTACAAAAACATATCTACTTTACTTTACTTTATACATATTTTCTTCTAATAATACGGCAATAAGTCTACTTTGGACAAACACCGGTTCCTAATAAGCCTATTATGAACGTTTTTTCCATATTTTTGACATCTTTGTCAGACAACTATCTGAAACTTTATTACAAACTGGTGAAACTGGCTTTAAGTATTCTTGAGAATCACGTTATGCCATAAACAACACAGTATAATTTGTTGTTATTTTTACTACTTTACTGTATTACCTTTCTACTGCTACGATATTTGTTGTCACAACACATATTCAGTAGATATACTTTAACGACTGTTAGAGCCAGTTTGACAAGTTGCAAGCGAGAAGGCTTATCAGGCAGTTATCTGACATATTATTGCTTTTTCATGACGTCAAATGTCAGATAGCTATCTGAAACTTTATCAGGTACCGGTGGAACTAGGCTTTCTAAACTGTCAATCTTTTTATTCGAGTAGCTTGTGGGTAGACATACTAAGCGATCTCTGCTGTTGCTTTGCGATATTTTATTACAAGCTTTTATTTAACTTGCAATGTATGAATGTGTGTATGTATGTATGTATGTCACTATGTATGTTCGGGTGGAATCTTGGAAGCTAAATTAGACCCACTTCCCGATGTCCGATTTGACTCAAATTTGGTGAACTTATGTATCTTCGGTGACAGTACAATAATATATTACCATAGAGCTGGTCTGATGATGGAGACGGAAGGTGGCCAAGACATCTCTGTGATAAAACTACATAACCCAACCGAGTTAGAGCTCGATTGATTCGTCTTGAGGAGGACTTTACACCTAGATGATATCTAGGGTCTGATGATAAAGCTGGAAGGTAGCCACGGCATCTCTGCGATAAAACAATATAAACCCACCGAGTTTGGACTCGATTGATTCGTCTTGAAGAGCACTTTACACGTAGATGATATTCAGGGTCTGATGATGAAGCTGGAAGGTAATCACGGCATCTCTGTGATTAATTAACGTAACTCCACCGAATTTAAGCTACATTGATTCGTCTTGAGAAGGATCTGATGATGAAACTGAAAGGTGGCCATGGCATTTCTGTGATAAAACAACCCCATCGACCTAGTTTGGGCTCGATTGATTTGTTTTGAAGATCACTTTATCCATAATCACATCATAATATCCGTAGAATATTTGAAACTCTAAAATACTCAGGTAGTTAGTTATCTTACCTACCAAAACGTTAAAAATAAATTAAATGTAAAAAATGTTTTTTTAAACCAAGCTTTTATTTGAGACAAGGAACTAAAATGTTAAAAATAAATTCTAGTAAGTATTTTGCGGGTAGATACTTACTTACCTATATTCTTAAAAGCTTTAGATACAGAAGTATAGTAAGTACCTAACCTGTAAAACGGATAGTGCCTCAAGCTTTAAAGAATATAGGTAAGTATCTACCCGCAAAATACTTACTAGAATTTATTTTTAACATTTTAGTTCCTTGTCCCAAATAAAAGCTTGGTTTAAAAAACATTTTTTACATTTAATTTATTTAGGATATTGATGCAACTACCAAGCTAGTGTCGGGAATGTTTACTTAAGCTCGGGCAGACAGACGGTTATCACGCCATTATTAGCAGAGATATGTCTTCCCTGTGGCAGATTGTGCGAGGCAATTGTAATAGAATCCTTAAAATTATTAGATCTCGATTGGATTGAACAATTGAAAAAATATAATCTTGGGCTTAAAATGTATATTATATTTCAAACTAGCTGGCCCGGCGAACTTCGTACCACCTAACAGACAATGAATGTCGTATTACCTTTTAGATGAACTTAATTTAGGCTTTTATGAACGAACTGTACGGCTGAACTAAACGTAAAGGAATACAAACTTTAAAACATATTAAGTTTATTAATGTGTTATGGCAATACAGATATAGAATAAAAATTGGTAAAAATGGTTTTTGGAAATATAAACTTTTTTAAGTTGCTTGTAAGCATACATTTCTGAACGCAAGCATATTAGACAATCAATAAATATGTCAAACAATTATCATTACTGTCAAAATTTGACATTTTTAAAATCTACATGACTTGAATTCACAAAAACTTGAGGAATTTTTACTTGACTTACTACTTGACACTGGCTAAATACACTAATCTGTGGAGCCATAATTATACCAAACAAAAAACGCGGTAATCCCGAATATTGTAATTCTATCCACACATGAGAAGAATTTTTATACTTGACACTGGCTGAATACACTAATCGTGTGAAGCCATAATTATACAAAAAAAATACGGCGGAATAACAAAAACAAAAACAATTGAACATCAAATTATTGGCAGTTTTTAAACCCAGGAACATTTTGGCAAAATATTTTATATCATATAATTTTTTAGGTCAATTATTCATTGTTTTTAATACTTATTATCCTATTCCTGACAAAGACAATTCTAAAAATACAAAATCATAAAAATTGGTCCAGCCGTTCTTGAGTTATAAGTGTAGTAACTAACACTACTTTCTTTTATATATATGTATGTAGATTAGATAACTAGTGTATATGACTTTGTAATGTTTTGTATTTGATTATTGAATTTTTTTGTTTGATTTTATTTGTCTTTGTAATTTTAATTCTATATAAGCTATTTATAGTTAAAATGTTTTGAATGTATAGAAAGATGAATCTGAAATAAATAAATGAATTAATAATATCATCAAACTGTCAACGTCCGCTGTTGGACATTGGCGTTTGTTGAGCCGTGTTTTCTTCTATGAAAGATGTCTAGACTAACGCAGCGGCAAAATTTGACAAGACCTCTGCCATTTCATAATGTTATTAACTACATATAAAGTAAATATAATAAATGTATTTACTTGTTGTTTTATTATTTTAAACTCTTGTTTTACTTTACAGGTTTCTCTAAACAAAATTATCATAGGTACTTAAAAATTCTGATAAAAGGATATTATTTTCTAAGAAGCAGCTATTAAAAAAATACCATGAATACTAGGTTGTATGCTAATACGAAGATAACATTATAATATATTGAATATTAATTATTTCTTTTGGGGATTCTGCTTATAAAGGTCACCCAGACACCCAGTTCTAGGGTATTTTTAGAACGTAACGAATAACTTTTGATGATGAGTGAGACATATGAGATGAGTATTATAGACAAATGATGTGGAAATACCCTAGGATAAATTTACTATGGATGTAAGGGCTGTATGGGAGCACAAATACCATGTCAGTGCTCCCAGTCAACCTCACCTGCCCGCGGTGCATCCTGCTGACCAACGAAAGAGGCTTTAGCGACCGACAAATGTCGGTATAACCATTTGAAAATTATGGTTTAGCTAAATACTACAGGCCGGTGACGGGCAGCAGCCTTACTGGTGCAAGAAGCTACGTTCTGCGATCGCCAACCCGCCTGCCTAGCGTGGCGATTAGGGCTGTCCCTCCCAAAGATGGAAAGTCACACTCAAAGCCAAGGCCCTAACGCAGTGACTGGAAAAGAAGAGCCAAGGATCGGACACAGTTGCGTATCTTAGGAAAGGCGTACGTCCAGCAGTGGACTGACACCGGCTGATGATGAAATTTACTAGATATATGAGGAAGGGAAAAGTCGAGCGAGCTTGGAATGCAGGCTAATTAAAGCAGAATATAATACTTTAAACCATCAGACATTTTGAAGATCTAGTCAACCAGCATTTATTTCTATCTTTTGTTTTGTCGATAAGTCGATACATAGTCTCAGTATAGACAAACTTTCAGAACACAAAGTAATAAACAATCTAAATAATAGAGAAGATTTTGCATATTTTAAAACACACATTATTGTTCTTATAGAATTTAAAGTACGTTAGGCAGGAATCATATTATGTGATATTCAATTTACAATATTATGGGTATAGTAAATAGACACCATACAATGTAAGCTGTTCATATTAATTTTAATAATAACTTGTATTTATACTGACACATGAAATACCCACCTTATAAAATATATGAACCAGTCTAAAATTACTATTAATTGTGTCAAGATGACTTAACCAATTTGAATGAAGTACTCAGTAATTTTGAGCGAATTTAATACTGTCCTTAACAGATACCTATATTGATATCTATAAATTACACAACTACACATTTCACAATGTATTCAAAAGGCAGTTTATGAATAGGTATTCAGACAACAAAGAAAGTCTCAGATATCTCTTACATAAAACCTATTCCACATAGGCTCAACGAGATGTCTTCAATCTTGTAAGTATTATATTAAGATGCCTGTGACAAACGACTTGTGTGATATTTGCAATACATTTTATCTGGGTTCATTGGCGTAGCTAAGGCTACATGTGAAGGTTGAGACAGACCTAGCCAAATTTAGGTTTTCATGATAGCTACTCCTAATTAATGAAGAAAACCGATTCCTTGATCAAATTGATATCTCTACAATTAAGAATTTTGCGGTTACTTCACGCACGCTTCGTTCTCCTACTTGCATTACTTGTCAAAAAGTCTTATTTATCGTGTCACTCTTGGGCATTGGAGTGGTCCTAGATATTATTTCATGATGAATAGTGTCGCTATACAATTTTTCGCTATTTTTCTCTCACGATGCTAGTGTTAAATAAGTAAGTGACCCCTTATAGATGGTTTAATTTATATATTTTTAGGGTTCCGTAGCCGAATGGCAAGAAACGGAACCCTTATAAATTCGTCATGTCTGTCTGTCCGTCCGTATGTCAGCCATTTTATTCCGAAACTATTAGGACTACAGAATTGAAACTAGGTAGGTAGATGTGTTGTGTAAACCGCTTTCCGATTTTTATACAAAAATGAAAAATATAAATGTTTAAGGGATCCCATACTTGGATCTGAAACAAGAACAAAATTTTTAGTTCAAACCTATATGTGTGGGGTGTCTATAGATAGGTGTTTAAAAATGACATTTAGGTTCCTACAAGTATTTTTTCTCAAAGTCAATAATTTTAAAGATAGGCGCGTCTAAAGTGGTAAAATGTGTGCCCCCCCCCCCCCCCTTTAATCTATGATCTCAATAAAAACTTTCAATTAAAATTTGTTTGGACGAGATACAGTCAGCAGTTTTTGAGATATAGCGACCGCAAATATAACTTTGTTTTTTATACATCACTATGAAAAACAAAGTTATAGAACACTCTACTGTGTTACGGAACCCTACGAGTGCGATATCTTTTTGTTAATACATTATGAAGTGCCATTTCCTTTTATTTATCGTATTATGTTATATTTTTGATAATTCGTTTGTTATAATTATTTTATTTTGTTATAATTATTTAGTTGACCCGAAAATGTAACGGTGATTGAAGTTGAAATGCTCAAATTGTAATTGAACATGTAATATTTGAAACTGCAATCTGTGAATATTTGTATCCATTTATATTCTGCCGAATAAATTATGGATATTTGAAGATTTCGTGGGCGCGAATGTAGCGAATTAATATTAGCGCATTAGCGCAAAAAAAATATTGTGTTTTCAAATTATACCTATGTCCTAAATTTGGCACAAAGTATTGAATTAATTTAATGTCTTTTGATTTCGTAACAAATCAGATAATTACTGTTTTTCAGTTCATCCGTGTTAACACGGTGCTTGCAACCGTGGATTATTAATAAATCTTGAAAACTTCTAAATAACCTCTGTCGCTGAAGCCTTAACATCTGTTTGTAAGGAGTGGCATTACGATAAAAAAATCTTGACTATTTTTTTATGATAATGTGATGAAGTCATAAATGACATTTTAAATGCTAGTTAAATGAATTAACTCTGTGTATTAAAAGCCACGATGAACTATGACTTAATATTGTATACATTACATCAGCTAAGTTGTTATTGTGAGGAGGTTGTGGTAAACCCGGTAGAGTACAATACGTTTATTACCAATTTAATTTTCTATAATTTCATTAGTGTTTTACGGGTAAAATTCGTAACGTGTTTCGGCTAGTTAATCTTTAAAAAGTAAACAAAATCCGTTTAATGATAATTATCATGTACTAGTCGTACATATGATATTTTTAGATGAATTATGGTACGGCCACACCACAGCGTCCTGCGTGCGTGATCTAGGCGGCGATCAGATAACGCAGTAGTAGTATTTGTATCGACTGGTTCACACCAAACGCAATCTACGGCGATCAGAAAACGATTGAAAATCGGATCGCGAACGCACACACAGACGCAGGACGCCTCGGCGTGGTTGTACCTTTAAGGGTCACCGCGCAATCGTGTTATTTTATATGTATTATGGTTTTTGTTAATTATTAAGATACATTTAATTATTTTGAAGTGTATTATCTTTACAACAGATTATATAACATAACCCCTCGCAACGTCTCTCTGTCTTTCCGCGATAAACTTAAAAATTACTGAGCGGATTTTCATGCGGTTTTTATCAATAGACAGAAACATTCAAGATGAAGGTTTATGTTTATGGTTTTGTGTAAATTGGTTGAAATATGATGATGATTGTTGAAGATGTCAATTAAAACAACTGATAATAAAAATGCAGCCTATATGCTGTACCCGTTCAAAGCCAGGGCGGATCGCTAGTAATATAAAAATCTTTAAACAAACATCTTTAAATGCTATTTTTTTTTAAAAAGCTATACATACGAAAATGTATCTTCAGAAGTCATATATAAATACAATAATTAGGATTATTTAAAAACTAAAAAACCGTCTTCATTGCCGCGCTAGTCATTTTGTTGTTTATTAGTTGGCTAGTTATTAGTTTACAAGTTTGAAGTTTTTATCTCCACATCTTTGGAGATACTCATTAGATTAGATGAAATGTACAATGGGTCAAATGGGAACTATACGCTCTTAAAAACAAGATTTATTTCAAGACAATTAATGGACGTTGAAATTTTGAGGACAAAAAAACAGAAAAAGCAAATGAATTAAGAATCCCTTTTTTAAGTTTACGTTTTCTAAGAAGATATGCTTGCGTTGAAAACTGAGGCCAAAACTTAAATTTTATGGCAGGTTTAGATTGTAAAATAGTGTAAATAGCATGAACTTTAATAATTATTGAGAGATAAACACTAAAAACAAATCTCAAGTGCGTCTGGGTCATCGTGTTACGCAAGTCTGCTGTGGTCTCTGACCTTCAGTAAACGAAATGTAGATAATACTATAATTATTTGTAAAGAGTATGCAGCACGTCTGCTACAAAAGACATCATCGCGTCAAATTAACCTCCTATTTTATATTATAAAAACACGAAAGTTTGTGAGGATGGATGGATGGATCTAAAGGTTTGAGTTATATTTGAGTAACAAATTCCTGGACGGATTTTTATAAAACTTTACAATGTCAATCAGAATAGAACATAGGGTTATAATATATAATTATAAAGAAATTGTGTAAATTGGCCGTAGTATAACTATAATTTGTTAAGTTGGTCGACGAAAACTCTGCCATCTGAGAGCTACATATAATCGTTGCAGTTACATGATAATTTTAAAAGTTACGATGATAAGAATAACAGGGGAACCTCGCCCGTGTGGCTGCGTGCGAGACTGAGTACGGCCCTGTGGAAGTCGTGCTAATACGTGACAGCAGACCTCATTGCTAGCAGAGTAAAATAGGACCATTATAAAATATTTATGAGCGCGGGCAAAGCCGCGGGTCACAACTAGTCAAATATTGATTTAAAACCTTATTGATTCTTATTAATATACATTACACGTGTTTTGTGTGTCATATTTGCATGCATACCTATCCTATTGTATGACGATATTTTTTTAGCCGTCTGCACTAAGTATAAATGCTACCTACATCTAACCACATTAATATAATTTGTCTCGTGTAAAAAAACAAGTTTCAAACATTTTCAATATCATTAAGAAGACAACTCAAGTTCAATGTCAAAGCAAGTCTAGTTTCTGTATAATAAAACTGGATATAGATGACCCTTGTCTCGATGTTAAGTCGAATTACGATTGGCTTTAACTTTCGGTAGCCCCACCTCGCAACTCGTAAAATATCGTCTGATTTATGATTCTAACGCTTTGACCTTCAAGCTGGCCGTGACAAATGGGTAATTTTTCGCAAAGGCGTCGAAGCTGGTAATTGCTCATTTCATTTTCATCTGTTGTATGAAGATCCGACCTTGACACGAGAGTGGGGAAAGTGAACCGACCGGTTGTTGCTCAAGTTGGGTCGACTGACAGGCCGACGGGTCATGTTCGACGTCTCAAGCTGAGATCTAGAGGCGCCAGTACTGTACATGCCAATTAAATTCCAAGTAACGCGCTATATAATTTATGACCATAATTAATTGGTAGTTGTAATAGACGTTTATGATCTGTACAAAATCAAAACATTCAATTGTTGGTATTGTAGGTACCTATTATCTCAGCGTGTTATTAGCAATAATTTTTTTTGGAACGTGTTCAGTTTTTTACGTTGCGGTGTTACAATGTTCTTTGTTTTATGGTTTAAGCCATTATATCAGCCTTGATTCTATTTTATTACATAGGCTAAGTGTATGAACCGCTTGAAGTAAATCGACCGTATCATTTCATCACGAAGAATAAAATCAAATAGAAATGTTAATTATTAATAGTAATGAAATATAAAATTTAATACATTTACCACGACTATGTTTTTGTGTTGTTTTAATGAATGAGATAACTAATTCTAAAAATAACTTTACTTTAACTTTGTAAAGCTGTTTGATGAAATATAAATAAGAATTTTTACATTATCTAGTATCATAAATCATGGAAAAGTAAGAAAATAGATCCATAGAACTCAATAAACATATAAAAAATTAAAAACTCTTTTAACGCCAGGTTTTTGTAAAAATATTATTATGTGTGATAAGAAGTACTAATGATAATTATACATATCAGCGTAAATTCAACTGTCCTACCATTTGCCATTAAGTATGGAGTTCTAGTCCCTACAGCTCGGCTCCATCATTAGGTCAGCTCAATAGTACCATATTACTTTATCGTAAGATATACATGTTTGTATACAAAATTTGAGTCCAATCGAACGTCAGAAAGTGGTTCCAATTTAACTTCCAAGATTTGACCCACACAAACATACATACATACACGCTAACACAGTAAGTTAAATAAAAGCTTGTAAAATATACGATAACGTGTAAAAATGAAACATAAGATAAATTAAATATTCTTTAATTTAATCTCATATCATAAAATATAAGTAACATGTTAACTTGAAACTATGACATTGTCATAAGCTAAGCCTTTTTTATTTTTAATATTATTTTTATAACTCAGACAAAAATCATCTCATTAACAATAGCACTTCACTTTTATTCATAATTTAACCTTTAAGTATACATTGCAGACGAATCTTGCTCTCAAATCAATGCAACTAATTTATTAACATAATAATTATTATATATCAATAACCGAAGCAACAAACTTAACTTATAAACTTATAACATTTGTTGATTTTCCATTTGCGATTAAATTCATGAATTAGGTACAAAAATAAATCAAGCAGGTCAATTCAATCAATGAATAGTCTAGTAAACCTATGTTACCTATGTTGTCATTATATTCTCATTATCATATATTGTTAGGCATAAAACTTCATCTGTAAAATAGGAATACTTTTTGCTTAATAGATAATTATTTAACCACCTATATACCTTCTGTTGAACTTTTAAGACTTAATTATTTTAAAGGTAATGTCATTCTACTGATGCGCAATTTGTCTTTTATTTAAGAACAAGCCTCTATAGCAAAAAGACTCGCACATACTAAAGATACGGACACACCGCAGCGTCCTGCGTGCGCGATCTAGACGGCGATCAGATAGCGCAGTAGTATTTGTACAGACTGGTTCACACCAAACGCGATCAGAAAATAATTTAAAAGTACTAAGATCGCGCCCGCAGATCGCAGGATGCCGCGGCGTGGCCGTACCTTAAGGCGAGCCGCATCCAAACGCATAACAGCGGCCGTAAAAATATGCAAAGTTGCAGTGCCGCCCGCCTACATGCAGGCATAGCCAGAAGCATATATAGTATGAACCATTTGATTGCTCCGTAGTGAACGATGGTTCCTACCAAAATGTGCTGAAGTAATGAAAGAAGATTTTTACAATGCGATGCGTTGCAATGTGAATTGCGTGGTCCCGCCTTAAATGTGCGCGAGTCTTCAAACAAGTCATACGAGTATCGATTTTAAAGATGTCTGACGTAGGCAGGATCTTGCACAGGTGGCTGCAGAGTAGCGAGGTAGTCTAGAGATTTCTGTATATCCTCTGGAATAGGCGGAGCTGTGGGAATGTGGGCACCTTGGGGCTGGAAACCGTTCTCATCAGCCAAGTACTGTACTTGGATTAGCTGCGGACAATAACAATAAAATATAAAACATCGATGATAGATAGATAGATATACCTAATTGAAAGATTGCGGAAGATTGGTGATTCGCTATGTGAAATATAATATTAACGCTTTTTATAATGCTGTTTACTGATCTTAATATTCAAATATCCATATTTTCACAGGTGGTGTTAGGTGCATTATGTATACCAATGTTCCGCCACGGGTAGGAGGAGCATTATGTTGATGTTGCGCCTGACTTCCACAGGTGGTAAGAGCTTCCACCTGACTTGCTATCAAAAAATCTGCTTACTACCATCAATAATAAAATCTGCCGCCATAACCTTACAGAGTTCTGTTAGCATACAGCCTAGGGGCTGTATGTATGTATGAAGTCAGACCCATTCTATGCCTAACGTGTTCACTCTCTTCGATCTGTCAGATATAAAAATTAACAATATTCTTCTCAAAGTGTGATCGTGTGGTGTGTGGTGGACAAAGGAACAAAAACTGAGTAAATTCATCCCATATTACACGCTTCTTAATTATTAATGGAAATCGTTACAGTTTTATAAATAATAAAAATATATTTTGAATACAACATTTTCACTCATAATTTTTGGATTTACGGTTGCATACATTCGTCTTAAATGGCAGTCGTGACCGAACGTTGGAGGCCCGTATAAAAGTATACCTGACTGTTCAGAGTTTTGCATAGTCATAAACATTATAACTCATGACGTGCCACTGCCACGTTTTAGGCAAGCGTTAACGTTTATAATACTGACAAAATAATTGTTATCCTTTTACTTTATATAAAAAAGCTTGTAATAATATAGAAAGAACCACATCATTTTGAAAAAGATATATATCGCACATTAGTTTAGTTTTTAAATTGATGTAAAAGTACTCTGTCAGCTGTTATTTAAAGCTATTTATCAAGTTGGTACTTCAAATCACGTACCAAAAAATTAAATAGGTATATATCTGTGGTAGATACCTATGAAGCAAAATTATTAAACATGAAGACTGACCCATCTACTCAGATACTATGTATCTGCATAATTCATATATTATCCAACTTCTTTCAATTAAAGCAATCCTGTCTTTATCCGGTTCACTTGACCAAATGTTTATCTAAAATTAATAATTTTGGCAGAACTTGTCGTTAGAATAATAATTAATAAGTATTAACTATTGTAGCTTCTCTCAAAATTAAATTTGGAATCACACATTGTTCACGTTTGGGGTTCCATTATTAAAGAACTACAAATATTAGTATACCCGCGTTCATCATAGACATCATCATCATCAGCCTATATCAGTCGACTGCTGGGCTTAGGCCTCTCCCAAGATGCATCACTGAGCCCGATCTTCGGCTCTTCTCTTCCAGTCACTGCCCACCTCCTTGCTTATGTCGTTGCTCCACCTGGTCACAGGACGTCCTACGCTACGTTTGCCGATTCGCGGTCTCCACTCTAGGACAAGTCTACCCCAACGGTTATCAGTCTTGCGGCAAATATGACCAGCCCACTGCCACTTCAGCTTGCTAATCCGTTGAGCTATGTCGATAACTTTAGTTCTCTGGCGAATTACTTCGTTCGGGAATCGATCCCGCAGAGAAATACCGAGCATAGCTCTCTCCATAGCTCGCTGAGCGACTTGAAACTGGTGGACCAGTCGGACTGTGAGTGTCCACGTCTAGGCTCCGTATGTCATTACAGGTAGGACGCACTGGTTAAAGACTTTTGTCTTTAGACGCTGCAGTATAGGCGACGAGAAGACTCGACGGAGTTTTCCGAATGCTGCCCAGTCCAGCTGAATTCTTTTTTTGGTTTCCTTCTCGAAGTTATGTTTGCCTAGTTGGAGCGTCTGCCCTAGGTAAACATACTTAGTGACAACTTCGAGTGGGATTCCATCTACGGCAATCGGCTGCGGAACAACGTGCTCGTTGTACATGACTTTGGTTTTATCAAAATTCATCCGCAGACAAATGCGACGAGAAGAATCAGCTAGGCCATTCAACATCCTTTGTAGGTCCTGCAGCGTCTATGCCATAATGACGATGTCATCTGCGAATCATAAGTGAGAGATGTACTTGCCGTTGATGTTAATGCCACAATCTTTCCAGTCCAGCGTCTTAAACATATCCTCCAAGGCGTTAGTGAACAGTTTCGGGGATATGACGTCCCCCTGTCTCACTCCTCGACGCAGGTGGACATGTTTAGTTCGCTGGTTCTGTACTTGTACAGTCATCGTTGCGGCATTATACAGACATCTCATCACTTCGATGTATCGCCAGTCGACTTGGCAAAGCTGTAAGGACTCGAAAACGGACCAGGTTTCAATTGAGTCAAAGACCTTCTCATAGTCCACAAATGCTAAGTACAGGGGCCGATTGTACTCTTCGGTCTTCTGTACAATCTGCCGCACCGTGTGTGTGGATGTGGTCTATGGTGCCGTAACCGCTTCGAAACCCGGTCTGTTCTGGAGGTTGAAACTCGTCGAGTCTTAGCGCAAGACGGTTCGTGATGACCCTTGAAAACAGCTTGTAGACATGGCTCAGAAGCGAAATCCGGCGGTAGTTTTTCAATAGGGTTTTGTCTCCTTTTTTGAAAAACAGAACCACAGTGCTTCTGTTCCATGCCTGTGGAGTTCTTTCAGTGAAAAGAACGGAATTAAAGAGCTGCTGAAGCTGTTGAACTGCTGGAGCTCCTCCGGCTTTTAAAAGCTCCTTGTGATTCCGTCTTCTCCAGGGGCTTTTCCATTTTTGAGTTGTTTAAGGGCCATCACGATTTCGTCTAGGCTAATTTCGGGCAGATCTTCTGTGAAGTGGCGGGTTAAGCTGGCTCTAGAATCCTCAGTATCGGGTTCGGGCCTTGAAGCATGCGATGCGTAGAGCTTGCCGTAGAAGTCTTCAACTTCCGACAGAATCTCCGGCTTGGATGCGGCGACGTTCTCCGTTGACATTGTCAACTTTGTAAGGTGGCTTCTACCCAGAGGCTGGACAAACGCTTTTGACCTCCGATTCTGCTCAATTGATTCTTTAATCAAGAGCGTGTTAGAGGATCGGAGGTCGCGTCGTACCAGCTTCTTAATGGATTTGTTGCGCACCAGGTTAGTTGACAAAGCTGACAAAGGGTCTGTTCGTCTCTCTTCCAGTAGCCGAAGTGTTTCTGCCGAAAGTTTGGACTTTTGGCCCGTACGCTTGCCCTCGCAAAACTTCGTCCCTTCATCCTCAGGGATGAAATCCTCAGGGATTTCCACCACTTCTTTGAGTTTCTGGTCTACGTCATCTATGGTTTCCAGGGCAGCGAATCGATTTTCCAATTTTAATTGGAATGTTTCGGTCCCAACAAAGGTTAGGAGTAGGTTTGGACGGAGTGTAGACTTCATCAATTGGAATCTCTCGGCTTTAAAGTCGATATCCAGAGAGCCTCGTACATGTCGGTGATCACTTCTAGTATTAAACGTAGTGATCACTGAGACGTCTCTGAATATGCGCCGTTTGTCTGTAAAGATGAAGTCAATCTCGTTTTTAGTCACAGTGTCGGGGCTTTGCCACGTTCACTTCCTTTGGGGCTGTTTCTTGAAGAACGAGTTCATCAAGAAAAGCCCCTTTCTCTCGAGGAAATTGACGAGCATTTTCTCCCTGTGATTTCTACTCCCAGATCCGTGTAGTCCTATAGACGATTCGCCGCAAGTTTGTACTCCCACTTTGGTGTTAAAGTCTCCCATGACAACGTTGTAGTGAGCCTTGGAGGTGGTGTGTAAAGCTCTGGAGATATCTTCATACATGCTCTCCACCTCATCATCCAAATGTGTCGAGGTCGGTGCGTAAACCTGGCCTTGATAACCATAACCTTGAGGCTGTACTTCTTGGTTAACTTAATTATGAGGTACTGAGGCTGTACTTCTTGGTTAACTTAATTATGAGGTACGCTACCCTGGTCGACACACTTGAGATTTCTACAACTACTTCGAAATGGTTATACCGCCATTTGTCGGTAGCCAGAGTCCCGTCTGTTGGTCAGCAGGATGCACCATGGGCAGGTGAGGTTGGCTGGGAGCACCGAGGTCGTATTTGTGCTCCCTTACATCACAGACATAGTTTTACTTTACGTCCATATTCTGAAACACTAATATCCGTTTGTATCACCATCATATCATCATCAATTTAAAATTCGTTATCCGGTTCATCTCCTGGATCTGGAGAATACTCAACTCATCACCAAATTAGAATGGTCCCAAAATAAATTATTCATACATAGATCAGTCGGAGATGGTTTAAAAATACAAGAATCAAGAGAATTAGGTACAATATATAATCATATAAGCAGCTTAGTTGTCCGAATTTGAATTTTACCAATTTTTTACAATACATCAGCAAAATATAACTTTACACACTACGGAACCATAAACACTGTGTTTTAAACCATCGTCTGTATCATTTTGATATTGTTAATGTTGACAACTATTAAACAGGTTTTCTCTTGTAGACAAGCGAGTTTCATATCATAAGTAATTGATGATAGGTTTAAGTTAATTTTATTTATTAACTTCAATATTATTAGCCTCCGACATAAAACGAGAGATGCTTTAAGTTTAACATGTGTATCTTTGATGTAGCATCGTAGCGCCCAAATAGATTTAAACCGATTTAGATTTAGTTGTTTTTTTTATTTGTTTATAGGTTACTTCCAATTCAAAGCAAAGAACTCTTTCGATTAAGTAATCAAGTCTGTTCTTATCAATCATACTATTTCACCTGATGGTAATACATAGCAAGCCAGGCGGAACATTGATATTACGCTCCTACTACTAACACAACGCCTTAATTTCGCACAGTATTAATCACGAATAGTTTTAATCGACTTAAGAAAGGGGCATTTTCTCAATTCGTTTGTTTCTATTATTTGTTACCTCAACACAATTCAATTCATCGAGATGTGATGAGTATATCCATAGGTTTCTCTGGAGAAATACCTAAAATTTGCTACTGAAAATGCGCGGCATTGCACATGCCGCGCATTTTGTTTTTGTTTTTTTTTTAACGATCTTAATTATTTATCGAGGGATATTGTTCTGCCGCTTCTTTGAAACTTTAAATCATAGTAGGTACTTGACAATAGCTAACTATGTATCTAAACAGTATCTAATCACCGTACCAATAATACTACCAAATCAAATATTATATATAAATATAATAATATAAATAAAATATAAAGTATAAAATATTATATTATAATATAAAAAAATATATATAATAAAGAAATAAATATATAATACTATTATGCTACTAATCACTATGCACTATATCAATTTTTTCACAACAAATACTCAGACTGAACAGGTTTATTATGCATAGATAATTACAATTTTATTCAATACATAACAAGCAAAACTAATCATGTAACAGAAATACGAAGAGATAGGCTGTAAGCATAGCCTAGCGCTATCTGAAGTATGTGCTTGTAACTTGTAACTATACATTTCATGCTCTTCAAACAGCTCTTTAAATAAGCACACAGGTAAATTACGAAAACACTAATTGTCGGTAGGTTTCTTAAAGTTTTGTAAGTTAGCGAGGCTTATCTGTTGCACTTTGTGCAAAGTTTAGATAAATAATTGCATGGTAGCAAAACATAAAAAAGTTTTTCGACGATTTCTAACATTTATAGTAGGTGAATCAAATCTCACAAACTAGATCCTATGAGTTGGTTTAAATGATCAAACGCATTCATAAACATTGCTTGAGTCATAGATAAATAATTATTCTATGCTTGAGTGAAGATCAAATAATAAAGATCTGATAGATATGGAGATATGGAGAAAATTACTTCAAACTTGCTACTGAAATTGACTAGAAGAAGTTGAAGTCGATATTTTTGTAAACGATTCTTATCACATGGCATAAAACCATTCCAACCGTTCTGTCTCGCGAGCTTTTATTTAGACACGATTTAATGGAGAAGGTATATTAGAGATGACGATCTTTTTTTTTTATTTGAGAAAAAATATGGCCATTTAAAAAAATCAGCGATGCTGACTTGGAAATCCAAGTCAGCATCGCTGATTTAGATATGGTCTTCTTAAACGGTTTGTAAATAAGTAATCAGTGTTGGTTCTTATGCAGGTGTTTTGAAGCTAACTCGCAATCGCAACTTTGGGTGTTGGGGATTTATAGCTCACGCAGATATACAGTGCCTATGGCGAGAGTCAGACAATCAGCCCACCAGCTTGATTGCCCTTTGTGTTCCGAAACCAGCACAGCGCAGGACCTCACTGAGGCTCACCATAGGGCAGTGGAAGGGCCGCGTTTCCGGGTGCAACACTTATGTTACCAAAATAACTGGATAAATCGATACGAAAGAGAAAAAGAGAAAGAGATTTATATTAATGAGTGATTTTTAATTACCTGCCCATCAGGCGCAGTGTAGGAGTATTGTCCTTGAGCCACCTGAGTTTCTTGTTCGGGTACGCCCTGATTTTTGACGTAGCCCTGTTCTTCAGCTGCGATTCCATTGCCAGTCTCATAGCTGAAAACAAACGATATTTTATTATAATTCAAAATATTTTTACCGACTTCACAAAAAGGTGAAGGTTCTCAATGCGCACGTTTTTTTGTTTCTTAAGAATATCATCGTTGGTAAACCGATTCTAAAAATACGGATACGGATCTGATAAGTAGTATCTCAAGAGATTTGGGGATAAACACCTCAAGCTTTGTACTGAAAATTACCACCGCGGCATTTGAAATCGGTTTTCGTTTAAAAAACGACCTTTTTAACCGACTTCTCAAAAAAGGAGGAGGTTCTCAATTCGTCGGAACCTTTTTTTATGTATGTATGTTCACCGATTACTCGAAGATGCCTGAACCGATTTGGAAAATTATTTTTTTGTTTCAAAAGGTACCCTTCCCAAGTGGTTCCATTTAAATTTTAACGAAATCGGCCGAGCCGTTTTTAGGGTTCCGTAGTCCTGACAAGGAACCCTTATAGTTTCGTCATGTCCGTCTGTCTGTCTGTCTGTCTGTCTGTCTGTCTGTCTGTCTGTCTGTCTGTCTGTCCGAGGTTTTGCTAAAAAACCGTTAATAAAGAGCTAATAAACTAGAAAGCTGTAATTTTGTAAGGGTATGTATATCAATTACGCCGACAAAGTGATAGAATAAAATTTTGTGAAGTGGGGATGATTTTTTTTTTCGTCATCTACCCCATCGTGTGGGGTATCGTTGAATAGGTCTTTTAAAATTACTTAAGGGTTGCTAACAGCATTTTTAGATTAAATGCTCCATTTACGACATATTAAACTTTAAAGTGCAAATTTTTGTTCCAGTAGGGCGTCCCCCCCCCCCCCCTCTAAAAGCTAAACTGCTGGCTTGAAAAATCTGGAAAAATTCGTGATAACAGTGCATTTCATGAACTTCAAAGGAAAATTATAGACAACCAATTTTCGTTGAAAGTTTTTATTGAGATCTACAGAATATATTTTTTCTAGATTTTTCACTGCCTTACTTTAGAAGTTAGAGGGGGGGACACACACATTTAACCACTTTAGACGCGCCTATCTTTTAAATGATTGACTTTGAAAAAAAATGATTTGAGGAAACTCAATGTCATTTTTAAAGACCTATTCATAGACACCAACATCACACGTTTAGGTTTGAAGATTTTTTTTTGTTCCAGTTCCATGTATGGGATGCCCCCCCTTAAACTTTTATATTTTTGTATAAAAATCGGAAAGTGGTTTACAGAATACATCTACCTACCAAGTTTCAATTCTGTAGTCCTTATAGTTTCGGAATAAAATGGCTGTGACATACGGACGGACAGACAGACAGACAGACATGGCGAATCTATAAGGGTTCAGTTTTTTGCCATTTGGCTATGGAACCCTAAAAATACATACGGAATGAAAAGGAGTGAACAGACAGAGAACCTAGAATAGAAAGTAGAGTAGAGTGCATGTGCTTGTTGTGTTCGTTCACGTTCAGATGTGTGTTTACTATACACATTGAATTGTGTTTTGTTTTTACATATATTAATTTATATTTATATATAGTATTCAGTATAAAGAAAAACAGAATCGTTCTCTATTGCGATAATGGGCTACTACGGAACCCTACACTGCGCGTGGCCCACACGCACTTGGCCGGTTTATTCATATATAAACATTAGTATTACGACGCATTTACTTATCTCGACGACTTACGTACTACTTGGCTGGCACTTTACTTACTGGCACAGATTATGTAATAGTTACTTCATTATCCTATTACTGAGACTTCACTGTCCGTCCATCCGTCCGTTCGTCCGTCCGTCCGTCCATCTGTCTGTCTGCCTGTCTGTCTGTCTGTCCGCACTTTACAAAGCTGTATATCTTGAACCGTAATAGGTACATACTTCAAATTTTCACGAAATATGTATTACTATGAAGGATTTAACAAAAAATACTATTTTTTTTAACAAAACAAAATTAAATTAAATTGTAGGGATCCCCATACAAGAAACGTGTGTTTTCGGCGTTTTTTGAACTTGAACTTATTAACCATAATAGGTAGAGACTTGAAATCTTCACAAAATATGTTTTACTCTTGTTTTACTATGGCCGCTATAACAACAAATACTAAAAACAAAATAAAATCAAAAATAAAAGGGGGTACAAGAAAATGATTTTCAGGTGTTTTATGCTCGATCTTACAAACCGTAATAGATAGAGACTTGAAATTTGCTCATAGTGTGTACTACAATAGTTGCTATAACATCAAATAATAAAAACTAAATTGAATTAAAAATTAAATCCCCATATAACAGATTTATTTTTCCGGCAAATTTTGTTAAAACGGAACCCTACTACAGCCTACAAACGCCAGTTTATTATGACAATGACATCACTACTAAATTCGTTATCATACAATCTGCCAACACAAGCGACATTATAGTTTATAATATATAGAACTACTATTTATTTACTCCATTTAGCTAGAAACGCTTTCAGTTTGACCAACTTTTAAGATAGTTCTCCTTACCTTAACCCTCCATACTGTGAACATCATGATCAGCCGGTATCAGTCCACAGATGGACATAGATAGGCCTCTCCACACAAAAACACGCCACTAAGCCCGATCTTTGGCTGTTCTTCACCAGTCACTGCCAAGCGCTTTGCGAACGTTTATCGCTTTACCTGAAGGCCTATCACGAAAATAGGCTGAATGAACGAAATGAACTAAATGACGGGGACGCAGCTATGAAATGAAATGAAATGAAATGAAATGAAATGAAATGAAATGAAATGAAATGAAATGAAATGAAATGAAATGAAATGAAATGAAATGAAATGAAATGAAATGAAATGAAATGAAATGAAATGAAATGAAATGAAATGAAATGAAATGAAATGAAATGAAATGAAATGAAATGAAATGAAATGAAATGAAATGAAATGAAATGAAATGAAATGAAATGAAATGAAATGAAATGAAATGAAATGAAATGAAATGAAATGAAATGAAATGAAATGAAATGAAATGAAATGAAATGAAATGAAATGAAATGAAATGAAATGAAATGAAATGAAATGAAATGAAATGAAATGAAATGAAATGAAATGAAATGAAATGAAATGAAATGAAATGAAATGAAATGAAATGAAATGAAATGAAATGAAATGAAATGAAATGAAATGAAATGAAATGAAATGAAATGAAATGAAATGAAATGAAATGAAATGAAATGAAATGAAATGAAATGAAATGAAATGAAATGAAATGAAATGAAATGAAATGAAATGAAATGAAATGAAATGAAATGAAATGAAATGAAATGAATGAAATGAAATGAAATGAAATGAAATATCTTTATTGCCAGAATGTAGTACAATTAGTTATTACGTAAAATGAGTGTCTCATACATTCTACCACAACAGTGGTGTGCAACAGAATTGAAATTTTTACTAGTCGCTACACAAATATAAATATTTAATAAATCATAATTGCAGGTATATCTAATTTAATTGAATGAGAATTATAAAATGTCAAATGGTTAAATATAAATTACAAAAATGATACGAAATGTCAATTGAAATTTAACTATTACTTCTAAATTATTTATGTTAAATTTTATAGTTCATATATTCATTTAAGTCATAAAAACAGTGTTCCAATAACCAATTTGTCAATTTTCTTTTAAATATGCCTATAGTCATGTCTTTAAATGAATTGGGCAATTTATTATACACTAGTATGGCATTTGCGTAATCGTTCCTTTTAAATATATCTATACAGATATATTTAAAAGGAACGATTGCCCCGTTGCAATACTGCAACGGGGCAGATATAGCTTAAATTTGTGCCTAGATGGTCTGTTAGTTATTTCCGAGCGCATATTAAAATAATGTGGGTATCGTTTGACCATCATACACAATTCCCGCAAGTACATACAGCACAATGGTAATATACTATATTTTCTGAATATGGGCCTACAGCTATCCATAAACCAAGCACCACATATAGCCCGCACACATTTTTTTTGAACACGGAAAGCTCTATCAATCTCGACCGAATTTCCCCACAGTAATAGTCCATACGCTAGGACGGACGAAACGTACCCATGGTATGCACTGAGTGCTGCCTCAGTGGACACCGTCATCCGTAATCTTTTGATTGCAAACACGAATCTGTTGACCTTGTCGCAAACATACTGTATATGAGCCTTCCAATTACAGTTTTTGTCAATTAATATACCCAGAAATTTTGTGTTATTAACTTCTTCTATGTTAATGCTATTTATTGTATGTTATTTTAAGGTCTATGTGTCGTTTTTTGTAATTTTGAAATTGTATCATTTTTGTTTTTTCAATGTTCATTTTTAGATTATTATTATCAAGCCATTTTACAATGTTGTCTAAAGTTTTATTAATTTCTAATTCGTAATTGTCAATCTCATTACATTTTACAAGAACTGTGGTGTCGTCAGCAAATAAAATAGTTTTGTGATTAGTGACATTAGGTAAATCATTTATATAAATGAGAAACAGGAAAGGTCCTAAAACGCTTCCTTGAGGAACTCCAAATTTATTAGTTAAAAACATAGATTGACTTTTTACTTTAGTTGTTTTTGTAAGTTTAGAAACTTCAACACACTGTTGTCGATCGGATAGGTAACTTTCAATCCAGTTATATGCATTTCCTCTAACGCCATAGTGTTCCAACTTATGCAATAGCAGTTTATGGTCAACAAAATCGAAGGCTTTGCTCATATCAAGGAAGATAGCAGTAATTGGCTTGCCTTCATTGACAACCTCGGTAATATACTTAATTAATTCGAAACAAGCAAGCGACGTCGTACTATTTTTTCGAAAACCGAATTGTTCTATTTTTAGAATACCTTGGCTAGTAACGAAATTATACATTCTTTTTAGCATGACTTTTTCAAATATCTTTGAAAGTACTGGTATTAAAGTAACTGGGCGGTAATTGTTCATATCTGTAGTATCTCCTTTTTTAAACAATGGTTTAACGATCGATTTTTTCAAACACGTTGGAAAAGTACCTTCTAGAAGTGATTTATTGACTAGATAGCTTAAAGGTTCACAGATATATTTAGCGACAAGTTTTATCATCTTAGTATTTATTTCGTCAATGCCTACTGCATTCGTATTTTTCAAACTGTTAACTATTCTACATATTTCATCGGCGTCAGTTGGTTTTAAAAATATGCTATCATTGTTTGTATGCGTCATGGATTTTTTTATTGGGGCATTGTCATATTTAAAATTATTACTAAGTGTCAAGTTGATATAAAATTCATTAAAATATTTACTTATGTCATCTGGATCTACGTGAACTTTATTATCAATTATTATTTTGTCCAGTTCCGCGTTATTATTAGAACTACCAATATTTTTATTAATTATTTCCCTTGCCGCCTTACATTTGTTTGAATTATTATCAATGTATTTTTTATTTTGTAATTGTTGTGATTTATGTATGCACTTTTTTAGTAGGTAACTATATGTTTTATATGTTTTACTATGAGATTTCTTTTCGTGGAAATTGTGTTTATATTTTAAGTATAAGTATCTTTTTTTAATACAAGACTTTTTTATTCCTTTAGTAAGCCAGAGATTTTTTGTCGGCTTATTTTGCTTCTTTACTTTTATTACTGGGAAGCACAAATCGTAAATTAGCTTGAGTAAATCATGAAAAACTTGAAACGATTCATCGAAAGTTTTGTGCTCATATATTTCCGAGAAAGTAATCGCCGAGATGGAATAACAGAACTTTACAATGTTTTCTTTAGTGTAGTCTCTTACCCATTCGTGCCAGGATATCAATTCAGGTTTTCTATTGATTTTTATCGTTAGCGTTTGTCCTGTCTCATGATCCGAAAGACCCAAGTAATGAACGTTAGCCTGAGTACGTTTGACATTACTTGCAAATTGATCTAGACAAGCGACTTGTCGAGTCGGTGATTTTATGTGTAGATATATATTAATTTTTTTTAGTAAACTAAGCAAATCTTGACACCTTTTACTGGGTTTCAGAGTATTAATATTCCAATCGCCACACAATATGATTTTTTTATATCTATTGGAAATTCTTAGTAATAATTTTTCAAGCTTTTCTATGAATACAGATGGATTACTTTTTGGTGTTCTGTAAATACAAATAACAAGAATATTTAGTGACATTATTTCTATCCCGGAGCATTCAAAGCTAAAGTTACAGGCTAAGTCATTTAACGTATTAAGAGGCTGACAGTCTAAATAATTTTTGGTAATAATACAAGTACCTCCTCGTTTTGTATTACGAGAGTATGATGCAATCACTTTATAACCAGGAATTTTTAAAAGTTGCTCGGTGCCTTTTTGTATAAAAGTCTCGGTCAGGCATAAAATATCTATTTCTTTTTTAATTTTTTGTGAATTCAGTAAGTACGAATATTAAATCCTCGGTGATGAAGGATGAAGGCTGTATAGATCCATCTCTGCCATGTTCGTTCATTTGAATCCCTATCAAACTTCGTGATAGGCCCCCTGGTCACATGGCGTCCTACGGTACGTTTGCCGATTCACGTTCTTCACTCTGTGAACACTTACTTCCATTGATAAGATCCATCCGGGTTGATGACGTGTTCCTGTTTGATGATGGGTATCGGCTCTGTGGTGTACTGCTGTTGTTGTTGCTGTTGCTGTTGTTGTATTAAGAAGTTTGGTGAATGCTGGAACTGCTGGATACTGCTCACATCCGCTACAACCACAGCTACTGCAGCGACTAAAACCACCTGTAATTGTTGAAACTTTTAACTTTACCATTTTAATACACAAAATAGAATAAACTATCATCATTTAAAAGATAAGATTTACATCTCAGTAATGATAAGCGTTTTTTTAGTTTCTTTATGGCTACACACGATAAGTAGGTATATATTTAGCTAATGTTAAAGTAGTAAAATTATTGTTTAGGTTTTTGTGAATCAATACGCGTAAAAGTCACATTTCAGGTCAAGTTTTAGTCATAATCCAGCAGTCCAGTAGTCCAAGTCATATCCTCAGAAAAGAACCTCTACTGAAGATCAGTGGAATTTTAGTGTTAACGCAAATAACCTGTTTTTAACATGGTTCTGTTTTCTATAATATACTGCACTCCCACACATTCACCAGCACTTATTAATTAATAATCCACATTTAATACACATTAACTCAAAGAAGAACACAAGTTTGAGAAAAAAAAATGAAAGAACACACACAATCGGTTTGCGCCATTTAGAAAGCTTAGCAGAACAATTTTATTTCTTAAACGAAAACTACTCATCGAAAATTTACTGATTCGCCAATACTATGGGTAACCTTTTTAATATCTGAAAGTAAAATGTTTGTTTCACCTTTTTTTAAACTTACAATGCACTTCATGTTGGACATGGGATGTTGATTGCAGAGGATGTAATGATGCATTTTGGATGCACCCTTGAGTATTTATATGAAAATGTTCTGCAATTACACATCGCATCCGATTCTGCACGTACTTTATGTATATGTTCTGAATGGAGGACAGTCGACCCTTGCTTATTGTTGCCGATACAAAATTACCTTTAGAGAAATCTCAACTTTATTTCTTTTCACGAACAGTCCAAGTACCACAGTAGTGAAAACTGAGAGACATATCAAATAAAAATCAAAAGTTATTAAATTGCAATTATGAAAATGATGTTCTGTGTGGTCATGTTTCGGTCAATTTATTCGACTAGGTACTAAATCTTCGTAACCAATTTCATTTATCAAATAGTATTCATACTGTATTATAATAAATGATAAGTAAAAAACATTTTTAATAACAAGCTGTTATCTGGGACAATGAACTTAAATGTTAAAAATAAATTCTAGTAAGTATTTGGCGTGTAGGTACTTACCTATATTCTTAAAAGCTTGAAGCACTACCGTTTACCGTTTTTCAGGCTAGGTAATGACTATGCTTCAGTGCCTCAAGCTTTTAAAAATATAGGTAAGTACCTACACGCCAAATACTTACTAGTATTTATTTTTAACATTTAGTTCATTGTCCCAGATAAAAGCTTGTTTTTAAAAATATTTTTTACTTATAATTTATTTTTACTTTTTAGTAGGTAGGTATAAATACTGACTACCTACCTAATACCTAAGTATTTAAGAGAAGGCATGATGTTTTAAAATATCCACGGATATTTGATGTGATTATGGGTAAAGTGCTCTTCAAAGAAAATCAATCGACTCGGTGGGGCTATGTTGCTTTATAACAGAAATGCCATGGCCACTTTACAGCTTTATCATCAGATCCTGGCTATCATTTAAGTGTAAAGTGCTCCTCAAGACGAATCATTTGGGGCCCAAATTCACTGTGGTTACGTTATTTTATCACAGAGATACCGTGGCCACCTTCCAGCTTCATCACCAGTCGCTAAATATCATCTAGGTGTACAGTTATCTTCAAGACGAATCAATCAAGCCCAAACTCGGTAGTGTTTTGTTTTTTTTATCACAGATATTTCGTGGCTGCCTGCCAGCTTCATCATCAAACCCTAGATATTATCCAGATGTAAAGTTCTCTACAAGACGAATTAATCGAGCCCAAACTAGGTAGAGTTACGTTGATTTATCACAGAGATGCCGTGGCCACCTTCCAGCTTCATCATCAGACTCTGGATATCATCTAGGTGAAAAGTTCTCTTCAAGACGAATCAATCGAGCCTAAACTCAGTAGGGTTATGTTGATTTATCACAGAGATGCCGTGGCCACCTTCCAGCTTCATCATCAGACCCTGGATATCATCTAGGCGTAAAGTTCTCTTTAAGACAAATCAATCGAGTCCAAACTTGGTGGGGTTATGTTGTTTTATCACAGAGATGCCGTGGCAACCTTCCGTCTCCATCATCAGACCAGCTCCATGGTACCATATCATTGTATTGTCACCGAAGATACATAAGTACACCAAATTTGGATCCAATCTGACATCGGAAAGTGGGTCTAATTTAGCTTCCAAGATTCCACCCGAACATACATTTTGACATACATACATACATACAATGCAAGTTAAATAAAAGCTTGTAAAAAAGGGATAAAAGATTACGTAATAGGATTTTAGTTTCACTTTATTTTATGTTTATCTTTTTACTAAACATTATTGCTAAGAATGACCCATTCTCGAGCACTGTAAGATAGTGTTGTTCGTAAAACGGTAGACATCAAGCGCTTTGAAGTCATTTGACACCGACTACTCTGATTTTATTCATACATACATATTACTACCGTAGATTGTGATAATTCATTGTGGAACGAGCTACCGTCTGCTGTTTTACCGCAGAGCTACAATATGGAGTCCTTCAAAAGGGCGTTAAAAGAATCTTGACAGGTCGGCAACGCATGAGTGACACCTCTAGTGTTGCAAGTGTTCATAGGCGACGGTGACCACTCCCCATCAGGTGGGTTGTCTGCTTGTTAATACCAATATCATAAAAAAATATATAAAAAGTGTAATACGAAGTCCGTGCATACTACTTACAAATGGAATTATTTGCCAAATTCAGTGTTTTCCAATCAATATAATATAATTCAAATCTTCAAATCACGAATGAACAAGTAGCTTCTAGGCAAGCATGCCACATCTTAGATTATTTCAATATCTAATAATAAGTGAGAGTGTGAATTTACGTTTGCTTGTCGAGGATAAAAAAAACTTGACGGGTGATGTAATCCACTTGGGTCGTAAAGATATCCGTACGTAGGAGCATCAGCTCGGGTCTCGGATAAAGGCATACGCTTGTGACATACTATACGACAAGGTTTATTTTCATACCAACACTCATATGAGTTGTACTGTTTGTTTGTATTTCTGGTCATTCTAGACGTTAAAAAGTCTAACATTTCTAAATATGTAAACTGTGTTAAGCACCTAAAAAAAACTTAGCCAGTTGGTCACATCTTTTGCAGAACTGATAATCTCTAGGGTAAACCTGTTTTAGAGTGGAGACTACGGCTTGACAAACATAGTGTGGGACGCCCTCCTGTTAGATAGAGCGATGAGATGTATGATCCCTTAGCTGGCAGTGGTTGAGTTCAAAGAGCTGAAGGTTGAGCTCAGTAGCATACCATAGGTGAGGGAGCAGCAGCAGCTCCAGCAGTGGATAAAATAGGCTAGGCCTAGAATGGTAACTGGCTCTCAAGGACAGCGGTCAGAACAAATTAGATGTTTGGCGACAGATTTTCCAATTTAGGGGTGGTGGTAGCTGGCCAGGCAGACGTACAAGATCTACAACCGTAACAGCAAAGCGTAGCATTGGCGCATAGCATTTAAACTCACTACCTCTGGCGCCAAAGCCGACCATTCTTCAAATGCGCCAATGGGCCCGCATATTTTTTGTCTTTCACTTGAGGGTGGTAGCTGGCCAGGTGAACACCAGATAGTGTCCTAACACCATGCAAATCAAGATGATGACACAGTCAACGGTCCAGTGCCTTTTTTACTTCCAGACCATACTATACCATTTTGGACCGCACATGACAATTTATAGTGTTACTAGAAGTGTCCCGCGGCTTCGCCCGCGTTAAAAACTTATTTTATTTACTTAAAACTTTTCTTTTGTAAAAACCAATCTATCAATAAAAACATAAAAAAAGAATTAGCCAAATCGGTTCACCCGTTTTCATGTTATCGCGTAACTAAGGCAATTCGGGATTCATATTCATAAAACCCGAAAAACCCAAAGTTTCAGACTTTGTTGCCTTTTGCCTTTGTTTAAAAAATCCTACAACACGTACTTTATCTCATCTTGTTTCGCCATACAAACTATGATTCCCCGTTCCGTATCCGGGAGGAATTTTTAGAAAATCTTTTCTGAGCGGATACCTACGTTATAATAACTATCTGCATTCTAAATTTCAGCGCAATCCGAAACAATATTGATTTTTAGACTTTGTTACCCAAGTTTATCCTGTTAGGGTGGCATTTTGAAAAAGTCTGAAACTCGTATTCTCTTATTTATTTACAGAAGTACTTGTGTGAAGTGTCGAATAAAATGACTATCCAAACTTTGAACCCCCGCTTCATCCCCTTGAAGAGTGAATTTTGAAAAATTATTTCTCCTATGTCAAAGTAACTATCTGCATGCCAAATTTCAGCGCAATCCGAAACAATATTGATTTCAGACTTTGTTACACCTCTTCACCCTTTTAGGGGTGGAATTTTGAAAGAGCATGAAACACGTATTTACTTACTTATGTACCTGTGTTAAGTTTCAAATATAAAAGACTATCTAATCTTGTTTATCCATACAAACTTTGAACCCCCGTTTCATCCCCTTCAGGGGTGAATTTTGAAAAAATACTTTCTCAGAGGGAACTAACTTCGTAATAACTATCTGCATGCCAAATTTCAGCGCAATCTCAAACAATATTGATTTTCACACTTTGTTACCCCATTTCTCCCACTTAGGGGTGAAATTTCAAAAAACCTGTAACACGTATTTACTTATTTTTATACTGAAGCAGTTGTGTGAAGTTTCGGATAGAAAAGACTATCTAATCATCTTTCTCCATACAAACTTTGAACCCCCATTTCATCCCCTTAAGGGGTGAATTTTGAAAAATCCTTTCTTAGTACACCCCTGCGTACTAAGACTAATATACCCTCCAAATTTCAAGTCTCTACGACCAGCGGTTTAGGCTGTGCGTTTTCTGTCGAAGGATAGCAAGGAAATTAGATTACCTCTTAACAGGTCATCTAACTCAAATTATAGAATTATTTTTATAGAAAATCAAGATATTAGAGTTCCTCATAAACGTTTCTAAAGCAATGCTATCGTAATCGCTATTCCTCACGGTTGTCAGTGAGTCAGTCAGTCAGTCAGTATGTCAGGACAAAGATTCTTATAGTATTAGATGACTGATATTATTTTGTACTGTTTTTTGTAAGTGGTTCATAAACATTGCAAACCATTGTTCAATAAACTTCTAGTATGCTGAAATTTGGTAATTTTTCATATGGCTAATTACAGCTCTATGGCAATTTTATGGAACCATCGAGCTGATCTGATGATATAACCAGCTGGGGCTTCCTAATGGAAAATGGTAGGACCAGTAGAATTTGGGCTAGTAGATATATTTTGTTAGTATGTGTACTTTTCATAACACATGACAACGAGGGTATTTATATTAAGCTAGTTTTTAAAAATATTCTAATATATTATTTTACATCTGATTAAAAAATTACGATAAAATACAAGTAAAACCAGTCGTCAACACAAGTTCCGAGATATTAATCGAAACGATTATCAAGGTTTCGAATGAAATAACAATATTTCTCAATTGTTATTTCATGCCTTTAACGTTTATTGATTCCTCGAAAAATGCCGACTCCTTGTATTTTGTAGAAGTAAATTTCGACTTGCAGGAGGAACTATTTTTTATATTTAATTAGTAATAAAAAACAGAACAATTATTGTTTTGCAAGGACATATGGGTTTCAGACTTATTGAAGATTGTTAATAGTTTTCTTTTATTTCTTTTATTATATTGCCATTAGCATAGCATAGTTTTAAATAATACTTTTAAACCACACCCGGCTGATCTATCTAAGTATAAGGAAAAAAATATCGTAAGCATTGTAGTTAAATAACAAAAAAAAGCAAATTTAGGCATTTGTCTAAGGATCGAACTGTAAAGTTAAGTTTTTGTTGATAAGTTTGAACGTAAGCCTTGGTGCGCGAGTCCAACACGCACCTGGCTGGTTTTTTTTAATAATAATTAATATGTTTTTAAATAATATTAAGAATAATAAACTCTAGATTGTATCGAATTTCTTCGATATATTCACTCATTTTGGCGGAAAGAAAAATAATATAAATATATATTTAGCATAGTAATATATTTTCCTTTAAATTTTCTTTTTCTTAATATAATAAATCTATTAATATTAAATAACAGCCAGATACAAAAGACATTTTTCTTGATGTTTATACATACCAAATACAAAGACACATTTTATGTACTGTCAAGTATTCTCTGTAAACATTAATATCTGATGACAATAAAATAAAGAAGCCCATGTACAATTAATTGTTACAAGAGCACGTTAAGCTTTATAGGTGCCGACGTTAAATTAAAATTGATAATTGTGCCTCGCGCATTTATTTTTATGGTTTACTTTAAATGGTTTGCCGATCGATCTTTATAGGACAAGCTGATAATCACATACTATTTTGTCACTTGCTGTGCTGATGTTCGAAATCTCTTTCAATACCTGTTTACATTTTAAGGATTCCGTTCCTCAAAAGGAAGAAATGAATCCTTATAGGATTACTTTTTAGTCCGCCTGTCTGTCTATCCGTCTGATATGACCCACTTTTCTTAGGAACGCGTAGAGATATCAAGTTAAAACTTATGTTAAATACTCGGGTCTACGGTCTCATTTCACTCAAAAATCATACATTTAGTCAACGCGATCAAAAGATATGACCGTCAAAAGATATGACCGACCATCACATATTTTCGCATATTTTGCGATTTCACAAGACAAAGGAATAAAAACCTATAGGGCACATCCCGTTGCAAGGTCTTGAAGCGTTTATATAGGAATAAATCTGAAACCGTAAATATGTAGTTTAATAACAACAAAAAAAAAGGATTTACTATCACAAACTTATCATTTGCGGTTGGTGCAATACATTTTTTAGATAGAACTGCAAAGTTAAGTTTGTCCTTTAACCTAGTTTGACAAAAATACTTACGGCACCTCGTGAGTCCAACTTGCACTTGGCCGGTTTTTTTTAATTTCTTATTAGCAAACGCCAATTCGAAATTATGAATACCCATGTAGGTACATAAAAATTTAGATTTTCGTTTTAGTGATGATATGTTTTATTTACTGAGCCTATTTTACGGTTGGATAATAGTCAAAATAAATAGGTTTTAGGCAGAGTTAGACTAATAAGAGAGAGAAAAAAACGTCACACACAGGTCAAGTTTCAAGAGAATAATAAAGTGATACTACAAACATTTATTCAGCAAAAAATAAGATTAAAACACAAAAACTAAGCCTCATACCAATATCACATAAACTTACATACCTATTTACAAAATGTACCAGTTATCATTACATTTTACAGTATAGGAAGATAAGGTTAGTATTTTAGTATCCCTTCACTTACTCGTACGCTTCTGTGATAGAATAGGCTGATTTACTAAAATAAAAATTTTAGTCCCTCATTTACATTATAAAAAAATATTGGATACGTATTTTTTATTTGTTAATTAAACAAAAAATGAGAAATATATAGAGCGTTGAAATTCCCCGTGACGTCACAAACCGTACTACTTTCTAGCGGCTAGTGACGTCACGAGCCCCCACTCCCGAACTTTGACGCTCTTTATCTTTGTCAACAATGTGTCGAATATTTAATGATAATCTAACTGAGGGACTAATTAGAATTACTATTTTTCGACTCATGCAACATCCCTATTGATTTTTCTTCACATGGTCTAGGTCTCACGCAAAATTAGTTATGTAAGTAGATTGCCGACAATATTTGTTATTTTGTACTAACACTATTGAACTTCCCTAACTGCATATCGTATTGTCGTCATAAAAGCGCCGTATTTATGTATTTTTCTTGGTACTTTTGTCCTTAGTCAAGCCAGGTGACAGGTTGTTGTACGGATTATTGTAGTTATATTTGGTCGCATCATAAGGGTATCTAGGATCGTAGGGTCGGTTGATGTTGCCAAGGTTGTATCGGTTGCGATAATTGTAGCCATCGTAACGGTTATAAAGTGGGTCCAGGATTTGTTTCTCTTTGTCTATCCCTGGAATTACAGCTTTGCCGTCGGCAGGAATGTGGACCCCTGATGGTCGGAATCCTGGAAATAACACCGTACTATTACTTAGTGTATAGTTATACTATACTTACTATACTTATACTTACTATATACTATACTTACTTAGTTGCATTGATCGTGGTCACGAGACGACTATCAATGCAACTTGGTCGAAACGTTGAGTTAAATAAAATTAATGTTTTAGCGTGATAAGTCCGTATTTTAATATATATGTCGCCGGCAGATATCTGAATTAGCTGTTCAATTAACAGCCTAGCCTTTTAACTAAATAGCGCCGTTCAACTAAATTCCTGAATGATATCCAGCTGTAGCGTTTATTGCAACATTTAATAAACTGGCTGGCTAATGCTTAGGCCGGTCATATAATGTCCTAGTCTGACACTAAGGCAACACACTAGGAACAGTGACTACCGCTTGACGTGCGCCGACGAGCGTAGCGAGGTAACGAGCGTATCTGCCTGCGACATATATAACTGTGTTCAAATCATAAAAGTTTGAAGATTACAATTTTTGCTGTAAGTTGGTGAGGAGGAGAGTATTCTGCAGTCTACTGCAGATGACAGGAGATGCCCCAGCATCAGGTCAATGCTACTATGTTCTTACAATATCATTGATACTTAGGATACCAAATTTCGAATTCATCAGACCTATGAAAGTTAATCTCATAGCTTCATTATCTAGAAAAAAGCTCATAGTCTGCAAACGGCTGAACGGATTTTCATGAATCAAAGCTAAGAACACCTATCAAACAAAAACAATAAAATAAAATCGTTTCATCCGTTTTTTTTTAACATACACAGATATACACGTCAAACTTATAACACCCCTTCTTCGTGCGTCGGGGGTTAAAAAATAAGTTTAAATTAATGTTTACCGTTTTCATCCGCTACGTAGGTCACTTGAATTGGTGTGCCTTCTGGTGATATGTAGGCGTAACTCCCTTGTACCACCTGAGATATAAAATAAAATACAATATTTAGGTATTTAAGAAAATGTTACATGAACAAGAATACCTAATATTATAACTAGGTATGCAGTTTATTTGTGTGTGGCCTCTTCATGGTCAAACGGCTATATCTAGCTGAAATTTGCATAGGGTATGGTGGAATAGATAGGACAGTAAATACTTATTAACGAGGGTAAAAACTTGGATCCCTGCTAAGAAGATATATAGTACCGGTACTAAAAATAGAGCACATAACTTATTCATAAACCGTTGTGGGAATATGAATGTATTTATAATAGAGCCATCTCTCGGAGAACTTCAGAACTTACTACCAATAACGGAATACTTTGATTACAATGCTCATAAAATTGGAAATTTGGAAACCTTAACGCCATAGAATTACTCGTATGAGTATATGTAGAGGGATGTATTAGGTACTTACAAAAGTATAATAAATAAATTTAAGTATGTATGCGACTAATTTTTCGAGCAATAAAGGTAATAAGCATCAAGTTTAGATTTGATTTATCTATAATCCTTGAGGGTGTAAATAAAAGCTTTTGATCATAAATAACCAGTTCTCACATATAAATAAGCATCCTTCACTAATTTTATACATATTTTTATGAAATTCCAAAGCAATGTTTCACGATATACAATGTAAAGTAAAGATACATAACGTTGACTACTATAATAAGTAACATAGTATAATAAGTAACCAAATTCGGTTTCGAGCGTTTGAGTAATAAACATTAAAACATATTATAGTACATTTGAAATGTGCAGAAAGGTAGGTACTTATGTACCAACATTTATATGTTTGCGAAATGTATTTAATTTGTTTGAGTTAAGTTATTATAAAGTGAAGCATAATTTATTTGTAACATGAGTATTATTATTATTTAAATACTGCCTTTCTTCTAATAACAGCAGAGGTATGATGGATATATGTTCCAAATTGCAATAATATTGATGATACGTTTGTATGGATATCTCGTGCACTGCGGAACCTTTGTCGAAACAACATTTGTAGAAAGAGTAGATTATGAACCTACAATGGCTTCTAGCCATCAACTCTAATCAACACAATATTATATAGTACTAGAAGTGCCCCGCGGCTTCGCCCGCGTTAAAAACTCCTTTTATTTACTTAAAACTTTTCTTTAGTATAAACGATTATATAATTGAAAACATCAAACTGAGGGCCCGGTGGCGTAATCGGGAGAACGGTCGGCTTTGATGCCTTGGTACCGAGTTCAAACCGCCGTGCACCAATGGATTTTTCCATCGAAAAATGTAAGTGCGCTTCTCACAGTGGCCCTCCGGTGAAGGAAAACATCGTTAAGAAACCAACAACCCCCGCATGGTGGTAGGACACTATCTAGTGTCCGCCTGGCCAGCTACCACCCTCAAGTTAGAAAATCTGTCACCAAACATCTAATGTGTTCCGGCAGCTATCCTTAAGAGCCAGTTCCCATACTAGGCCTAGCGTGCTTACCATCTTCGACCGCATCATCACTTACCAACAGGTGAGATAGTGGTCAAACGCTAGCCAATTAAGTAAAAAAAATTAAATAAGAATTAGCCAAATCGGTTCACCCGTTTTCATGTTATCGCGTGACTAAGGCAAATCGGGATTCATATTTATAAAACCCGAAAAACCCAAATTTTCAGACTTTGTTACCTACCCCATTTCGAAAAATCCTACAACACGTACTTACTTATTTATTTACAGAATTACTTATGTGTAAAGTTCCGAATGAAACAAACTATCTGATCTTGTTTCGCCATACAAACTTTGAATCCACGTTCCGTATCCGGGAAGAATTTTTAGAAAATTCCTTCTGAACGGATATCTACGTCATAATAACTATCTGCATGCCAAATTTCAGCGCAATCCGAAACAATATTGATTTCAGACTTTGTTACCCTACTTCACCCTTTTAGGGGTGGAATTTCGAAAAAGTCTGAAACACGTATTATTTAATTTTTACTGAAGCACTTGTGTGAAGTTTCGAATAGAAAAGACTATAAAATCTTGTTTCTCCATACAAACTTTGAACCCCCATTTCATCCCTTAAAGGGGTGAATTTAGGAAAATCCTTTCTTAGTACACCCTTACATACTAAGACAAATATACCCTCCAAATTTCAAGTCTCTACGACCAGCGGTTTAGGCTGTGCGTTGTCTGTCAGTCAGTCAGTATGTCAGGACAAAGATTCTTATAGTATTAGATAAAAAAGTTAGTTTGTTTATTAGTTTGGAACTTCTTTACGGTCAAACGGCTGGACTGATTTAGCTGAAGTTTTGTACAGGGATAGCCAATACTATGGATTAGGCTATAGGATACTTTTTAACGCGGGCGAAGCCGCGGGGCACAGCTAGTTAAACATCCCAACCAGCAAAAACTTCACTTAAAACAATCTCTAGACCACTATTTCTTACTCTTATACCATTTTTATATCGTCGTATAAGCCTGAATGTGGGCACCATTTATAAGCGTATTTTGTTTATATCTTTCTAATATCAGTCTTATTGAATGTTGTTTTCACTTAAATTAATCTTACCAAAACTAATTTAAGCGTACATACGCTTACATTGTTTTAACGTTAGAGTCCTGTAAGCGTAAGAAAGCTTATTTTGATTTTACATAAGATCAAACACAATCGTAAAAGTACTGTTGGTATAGTGTTTGTTTGAAAGTTACAACTAATAAAAAGAAAGCGAAAACAGTAAGGATAAAGGTAGCTATTTAATAATTATATTGTAATAACCGTACCATTATTCACAAGTGTTTCGTGTTATGCTTTTCGGTAAGTATTAGTATTGGAAAATATAATTTAATGTAAAGTAGACCCTAGTTTTCGCTTTACAACTCGTGCGCCTCATCAATATACAGTATTTAGTATTAGTGTTTAATTATTTTATTTGTTAATTTGTATTAAAAGCGTCACCATTAGTATTGAATTTATTAGAATCACTATAAGACTATTGTAAGATCATTTAGCAGTAATCAAATTTATTCCAACATGGAGTCATGTGGGAATAAATTAGAGTTCCTTGAATTGTCATAAAACATTATTTTCATTTAATAGTGAACGTTTGAGATGTGTAATGGTATTTTATGAGACCGCACTAAAATACTTTTAGTGAAATATAATAGTCACATTAAATTTTACTCTCACAACTTTAGTCACAAATTCGATTTAAGATCAAACTTACTTAAATTAGACTCGTTTTCTTTATTGTAAGTATGATGATTCAATATCACTCTAATACCGTGCCTATCCACTGCTGTTGATCTTATAATAGTTTTGAATAAGATGAAAATGTACACGTTTTAGGTACTCTAATTAAATGCTGATATTAGTCTAACATTCTTACAATAGCATTTAGAAAATATGTAATAAAATTAAATGAGCTTAGCAAATGTCGATATGAGAGCTAACTACTAATCAAGTGTGATAAGTCTTAAAAAATGCTTTTTTAGGAGAGTGTGGCTTACAACGGCACTGTAAAATAAAGTTATATGCATAATTAAGACTAGGTATTAAGATCAAGCGTATTAGAGCCTGTAACGGCTTGTCAGAGACTAATATAGAAGCGATAGCAATGACAAAAACAGATAAGAGACCACTATAAGCTCAGAACTCTTATAAAGTGAGAAATGTAAGACGATTTTGCTAGTTGGGATACATGCACCATGATGACTTAGCACTGTCACTAGCTAGACCAGCTGTGAGCCGTGGTTTTGCCCGCGTTCCAAAATATTCTATGACCTAACCTACTATGAGGGCTCGGTGGTTTAAGCGGTCGGCTTTGATGCCATAGGTACCAAGTTCAATTCCCGCCTTGCACCAATGGATTTTTCTATCAAAAAATGTATGTGCACTTTTCAAATTGGCCCTCCATTAGTGAAGAAAAAACATCGTTAAGAAACCAACAACCCCCGCATAGTGGTTAGTATCTAGTGTCTGCCTGGCCAGCTACCACCCTCAAGTTAGAAAATCTGTCGCCAAACCATCTTTTGTGTTCTGGCAGCCCTCCTTGAGAGCCAGTTCTCATTCTAGGCCTAGCGTGCTTACTATATTCGACCGCATCTTCACTTTCCAACAGGTGAGATAGTGGTCAAAAGCTAGTCTATAAAATTTTCAAAAAAAACTATACTGGCTATCTCTGTGTAAAATTTTTGCTAAATCAGTCGTGCCGTTTCACCGTGAAGAAGACCCAAACAAATATACAAACTGATTTTCGCATTTATAATATAGGTGTCGATTTGTGTTGATAATTCGTAGCATTCAATTGTCTCGAAGAGATCGAATGAAAAAGAAAAAAGAAAAGATGTGCACTAAGATTTTGTCATCCAATATACAATTTATGACTTTGTTAGACTAACCTGCGTTCCTTGGGGCTCTCCAGCGTTGTCAATATAAGCATCTTTTAAGTAACCTGCTTCTTGAGCTTGTTTTCCATCAGCAGTAGTAAAACTGTCATAAAAATATTAAGAGGTAGAAAAAAGAGTATATTAAGATATCATTTATAAATAGGCACTGACATATAACAATAATCATAGAACTAAATTAAATGAATAAAAACAATTTCATGTACACACAAACAGATAATCCAAAAGTAAAACAGTTTGCAATATGAGCTTATTTAAAAATAAATTTCACTGAAATAATTGCAATTTGTTGTTCTGATAAACAAAGCTAATTTACGTGTGTGTTATAGCGTACTTATTATGAATAGGTTTTTATGGATAAACATTGAATTTGCCTCAGCTCTGTTTTTAATATCACTTTAGCCTCTTTAATTGCAAAATAACCCTTGCCTCGGCTGATGATGATGATGAGGACCCCTTCCTCCTCAACTCATTGTTAAGAAATGATTCAATCTGTGGCTGTCTTTGTCTGGAAGTGGCTGACAGTAGGGAGACGATGCTCTGAATAACTGTATTCGATCCAATCTATATCCTAACCCGTATTTCGGAATAGTTTTAAGACAAGTCTTTGTAATACTTTAACATATTTTAAAGTTACTGGGCAAGCAAAACGCTGGTCTGTCACTGAGTGATAAGTATAAGTCTAATGATATCTTTTTAGGGTTCCATACCTCAAAAGGAAAAAACCGGCCAAGTCGAGTTGGACTCGCCTACCGAGGCTTCCGTACCAACTTCTCAAACTGGGTTAAAGGACAAACATAACTGTGCAGTTCCATCCATAGAAAATGTATTGCACCAACCGCAAATAATAAGTGTGTACATTCACTTTTTTTTGTTATTAAACTACATATTTACGGCTTTTATTTATTCCTACGTAAGTGGTTCAAGTGTTTCTTGCCAAATTTCATGATTCTAGGTCAACGGAAAGTACAAGTTCCTATAGGTTTCGACTCCCATGTGAAATCGCAAAAAAATTAAATATGTAGTTAAATAATAAAAATAAACTGGCCAAGTGCAAGTCGGACTCGCACTCGTAGGGTTCCGTACCACACTACAGTATTTTATAAGATCGAGCAAAAATACTACTATCATTTTTCGCCAGCAAAAAATAATAATTAATAAACATTTTATTTTTTATAACGCCATCTAACATCTAACAAAGGTATTAGGGATCGACATTTCAATATAACGCCATCTATGGGACGTTTACCTAACTAAGCGTTCATACATGGCGTGAAATGCCGAAAAAAACACGTTTCTTGTGTGGGGACTCTATATTATTTTTAACTTTATTCTGTTTTTAGTATTTGTTGTTATAGCGGCAACAGAAATACATCATCTGTGAAAATTTCAACTGTCTAACTATCACGGTTCATGAGATACAGCCTGGTGACAGACGGACAGACAGACAGACAGACAGACAGACAGACAGACAGACAGACAGACAGACAGACGGACAGCGGAATCTTAGTAATAGGGTCCCGTTTTACCCTTTGGGTACGGAACCCTAAAAAGCATTTACTACAGCAAACTTATTATTTGCGGTTGGTGTCTTAGCAGTGTCTAAGCATCGGTTTAGGGATCGAACTGCATAGTTAAGATTGTACTTTACGCTAGTTTCACAATTACAAGTTTGTACGAAAGTCTCGGTGCGCGAGTCCAACTCGCACAGACCAATTTTTTTTGTCCGTTTGACCAGCTACCACCCTCAAGTTGGAAAATTTGACAAACATCTAATGTGTTCTGGCAGCTGCCCTTGAAAGCTAGTTCCCATTCTAGGCCTAGCATGCTACCATCCTCGACCGCATCTTCACTAACAAACAGGGGAGATGGACGATGGACGGGGATGGGAGTGGTCAAACGTTAGCTTATACACTAAAATAAAAGTATCATTATCTTGATACTATGCTGATTTTCAACACTACCTTTCTTTCAGGACGCTGGCAAGCATCGTGATGATATCATTCCGAGCATAAGTTCCTATAGGTTTCGATTCCCATGTGAAATCGCAAAATATTAAATATGTAGTTAAATAACAAAAAAAATCATTTACTACAGCAAACTTATTATTTGCGGTTGGTGTATTTACAGTGTCTAGGCATCGGTTTAGGGATCGAACTGTTCGAAAGTTAAGTTTGTCTTCTAACCTAGTTTGAGAAGTTGGTACGGAAGCCTCGGTGGGCGAGTCTAACTCGCACTTGGCCGATTTTTTAAATTCATAATAGGTTAGCGCTTGACCACTATCTCACCCGAGTGATCGATGATGTTACCTAGCGCGCGTACCTAAAAGATGGCCCATTCGCTCGGGATTTGTAGACTTTAATTTTTAATTATGTGCGCTTTTCACAGTGGCCTTCCGGTGAAGGAAAAACATCGTTTAGAAACCAACAACCCCCGCATGGTAGTAGGACACTATCTAGTGTCCGCCTGGCCAGCTACCACCCTCAAATTAAAAAATCCGTCGCCAAAACATCTAATGTGTTCCGGCGGCTATCCTTGAGAGCCAGTTCCCATTCTAGGCCTAGCGTGCTTACCATCTTCGACCGCATCATCACTTACTAACAGGTGATATAGTGGTCAAACGTTAGCCTATAAGATATTTTAAAAAATGTACAAAAAATCAGGCAGGGAATATCATTACATTCGTTTACAACAGATACTGCGGAACGCAACACTCAGAATTGCTAGAATTGCATACGTCTCTACGCGTATCTCTGAGTTGGGATCCTCATTCTAGTGAGAATACTAATGTAATTAGTACGGTTAATTGGTGTAAACATAAGCTTCTTTAACTTAGATTTGTTTATAGTAAATTACATTTAAAAGGAAAAAATCCTTACCTGAACGAATAAGTTCCATCGCCAATGTGTTCACTCGAATACGTCAAAATAGGTATCGCAGCACCAGGTGTCCTGGAGTATTGGTTGTAGTAAGGATTATTGTATCCCGGGACGCCTGGGACCAACGGGTTGTTGTATCCTGGAACGCCTGGGACCAGAGGGTTGTTGTATCCTAGAACGCCTGGGACCAGAGGGTTGTTGTATCCTGGTACGCTGGACACTAACGGATTTCTGTATCCTGCCACCCCAGAAACCAGAGGTCTGGTATTTGCAGCGTACGGATACGCTGTTGGAACTATGGGTGATACCGGAGCAACAACTGGTGGTATGCCCGGTACTGGAGCGCCGGCGAAAGGAAATGGATGTCCACTCGACAATATGCATACTAACACTACACACGTTGTAATACGGAACATTCTGGAATACAAAATCAGCAAAAATTTGAATGACGCGCATACTTGCACGTAGATTTTATTTATGGATGCTCATAGTATAATATTTGAGTTTTACATACAAATTAAACATGTAAACATAAATAAATATAGCTGAACATCATCTAAATTTACACTATCTTCTATAATAAAGCTTCATAATGTATAGACATCTTCGCGGTCTGCTTAAACTATCTCAGTGTAAAACTTTAGCATGAGGTCGTGTTTACCTTATTGTTCGACAAACTCGAGTGCGCAGGTGGTACTGAATCGTGGGACCCGAATATTCCATTTATAGGTAGCAGGGTTCCTTTGTACTGGTATTTTTTGTTATGCCATCGAACGTGAGCCTCACACACGTCTCTTACCCACCGGCTGTTATTATCCGAGATACACTTGCAGTTATCCGCCAAAAGCACGAACTTCGACTCGAAATCATTTAGTAATTTCGCCCCAAAATTATAGTAAATGTTACTAGTTGTTGTACCGTCGAACATTATTCACTCAATTAGATTGCACAAATACCCGCAGGTGGTCTATTAGACACAATTTCAGATACGCTAGCCGCACAAAATGCTATCTCTAAGTATAGACTTGTTTAAAATGTACCTAACATTTCAATTGAAACCCATTACAATAAGTGAAATTATTAACTTGAATATCAACTGGATTAATATTAAAGAATAGCTAATAATTTCTTAATCAGGTTTCAATATAAGCTTTCTTAATTGTGCTATTCTATTCTGCCACGGATTCCTATTATTTACTTATATGATAGCTACTATTATTGAAAACCTAATAATTGTTTTATCCAGTTGGTATGCTAGGAGGGTTTTTTTTTTTTTACTGACGATAAGCAAGCGTTTGACCACTATCGGGTTGATGTAGGAGCTGTAAGCTTTGTAGCCTGGGCGTGGTTAGACGGAAACAGACTTGCTTACCACCTAATAATAACATCTTGCCGTACAAATCGGTCTAATCCACAAAACTAAACAGGGATTAACTCATGATTTTTTTGTCTTCGCCGTACGAGCCCCTGTTTTTACGCACATACATATGTGTCAATACTACACAGAGCCTGCAAGCTAAGAACTGCTGTATTTCTGCATTAGCGCAGTTTAGATACAAATTTGTTTTTTCACAGGTTTCTTTACAATTCTTTAAAACGTTTTTTGCAGATACAATCTGTGTTTTCAGAAACTTGCTTTCACAAGACAATGTTCTTTCTAGGTTCAAAAATAATTTAAATGCAGAAAAAACATTTTAAACAATTAAGATTGTTGAAAAATCTAATAAAAAACCAACTTCAAATGTCGCGCGGAAATATTTATATATTTGAATATATATATATATATATATTTAATATTTTATAGGCTAGCGTTTTGACCACTATCTCACCTGTTGGTAAGTGATGATGCGGTCAAAGATGGTAAGCACGCTAGGCCTAGAATGGGAACTGGCTCTCAAGAATAGCTGCCGGAAAACATTCGATATTTGGCGACAGATTTTCTAACTTGAGGGTGATAGCTGGCCAGGCGGAAACTAGATAGTGTCCTACCATCATGCGAGGGTTGTTGGTTTCTTAACAATGTTTTTCCTTCACCGGAGGGTCATTGTGAAAAGCGCACATACATTTTTCAATAGAAAAATCTATTGGTGCACGGCGGTTTGAACCTCTGGCATCAAAGCTAACCGTTCTCCCGATTACGCCACCGGTCAAATTGAGTAGCAAATTTCTTCACTTCCCTGGAGATATTCATCAGAACTCGATGAATTGAAAGAGATATAGCGAACATAAACAAAAAAAAACATTCAGCCTAATAGAACTCCCTTTATATTGGAAATTTAAAAATGTAACAAACATCAAATCAAACTTAACTACTGCGACATACGAGTAATTAATGAAACATAGCGTTACACGCCTATTCATTAGAAGAAGGTCAATTAGCTTGTTTCAAATTAAAACACGAAGATACAGATCTCATCAACCATTAATTACCTCAATTGCATCATTATTTCGGTTATTAGGTATAGTCCGCCATTGATGTGGTTAGTCCGAGTTTTTTGTATGTAGTTACAATAGCTCTCGGCTTTGGAAATCAGGATGGAGTAGTCATATCATCAATATATATATATTAAACCGAACTATGCCCGCAATAAAGTAAAAACAATACTTTAGTAAATTGTTTCTTGAAGCTTTTCTATTAAGAGCTCTTATCACTGATATAGTCAACATTTCTGTATGTCTGTTAAGGGCCATTTTCACCGGTTCCTGATAATGTGTCAGATAGTAATAATGACAGATGACGTCATATAAAAGTTGTCAAAATTGTGTCAGATAAGTTCCTAATAGAGACATCAGGAACCGGTGAAACTGATCCTTATAGAAATAATGACTATTCATAGGACATATTAAATTGCCGCGGAGTGAAGTGCAATCGTTAATGTAGGAAGCGATCAATGGATCAGTTACAGAAAATCAGTTGCGAAAATGTAGTTTAATAAGCATTATCTACAACCTTACATGGGATGCTACTATATTTCTGGGACGTTATTCAGAATTGGGATGCGTCTGGAGAAACAAACTTCTAAAAACGACCCAGAGACAGAGACATTTTATAGAACTATTTTATATACCTACTAGAAGTGCCCCGCGGCTTCGCCCGCGTTAAAAACTTCTTTTGTTAACCTACTGAAAACTTTTCTATCATTAAATACATCAAATAAGAACTAGCCAAATCGGTTCACCCGTTTTCATGTTATCGCGTGACTAAGGCAATTCGGGATTCATATTTATAAAAACCAAAAACCCAAATTTTCAGACTTTTTACCTACCCCATTTCTTAAAATCCTACAACACAATACAATACAATACAATAACTCTTTATTGATTACCATGAATATACAACACTTAAAGTTCTTAATTAAAAAATATTTAGGTAATACAATCGGCGGTCTTATCGCTTAATGCGATCTCTACCAGACAACCTTAGCGACTTCACTACCAACACGTACTTTTTCTCATCTTATTTCGCCATACAAACTTTGAATCCCCGTTCCGTATCCGGGAGGAATTTTTAGAAAATCCTTTCTGAGCGGATACCTACATCATAATAACTATCTGCATTCTAAATTTCAGCGCAATCCGAAGCTATATTGATTTTTATCCTCTTAGGGTGGCATTTTGAAAAAGTCTGAAACTCGTATTTACTTATTTATTTACAGAAGTACTTTTGTGAAATGTTAAATAAAATGACTATCCAAACTTTGTACCCCCGCTTCAACCCTTGAAGAGTGAATTTTAAAAAATCTTTCTTAGCGGATACCTAAGTCAAAATAACTATCTGCATGCTAAATTTCAGCGCAATCCGAAACAATATTGATTTCAGACTTTGTTTCCCCCACTTCACCCTTTTAGGGGTGCAATTTCGAAAGAGCCTGAAACACGTATTTACTTACTTAAGTACTTGTGTTAAAATTCAAATATAAAAGACTATCTAATCTTGTTTCTCCATAAAAATTAAGGACCCCCGTTTCATCCCCTTCAGGGGTGAAATCTACAAAATACTTTCTCAGAGGTAACTAACTTCGTAATAACTATCTGCATGCCAAATTTCAGCGCAATCCGAAACGATATTGATTTTCACACTTTTGTTACCGCATTTACTCTTAGGGTGTTATTAAAAAAAACCTGAAACTCGTATTTACTTATTTTTTTACTCGAGCACTTGTATGAAGTTTCTAATAGAAAATACTATCTAATCTTGTCTCTCCATACAAACTTTGAACCCCCGTTTCATCCCCTTCAGGGGTGAATTTTGAAAAATCCTTTTCAGAGGTAACTAACGTTGTAATAACTATCTGCATGCCAAATTTCAGCGCAATCCGAAACAATATTGATTTTCACACTTTGTTACCCCATTTCACCCTCTTAGGGGTGAATTTTCAAAAAAAAACAGAAATTTGTATTTATTTATTTTGTTACTGAAGCACTTGTGTGAAGTTTCGGATAGAAAAGACTATCTAATCTTGTTTCTCCATACAAACTTTGAACCCCCATTTCATCCCCTTAAGGGGAGAATTTTGAAAAATCCTTTCTTAGTACACCCCTACGTACTAAGACAAATATACCCTCCAAATTTCAAGTCTCTACGACCAGCGGTTTAGGCTGTGCGTTGTATGTCAGTGAGTCAGTCAGTCAGTATGTCAGGACAAAGATTCTTATAGTATTAGATATCAGGAGAAACCCCCATATAAACTAGGCTTTAAAACCTACATTATAGTAGGACTGAACTTTATACTATTCAAAACTATCCTTACAATAAAATAGCATCAATTATTCAGATAATATTTCAATAAAGTATAATTGAATTATGTTTTTGTCAAGGTAAAGCCAGCACATGTAACGTTTTAAGGTCAGTTCGCAACGCGACGCAACGCAACGCGACTTGAGGATGCATTTGGTTTCGCGCCACGCAGCGATAAGCCGCACGGCGCTGCGCGGTGCTGTTCGAAGCCGCGCGATACAGCGAGACACCGCGCGGCGCAGCCAGAAGCCGCCATATTAAGTCAATGAAATTTGTATCTTTCATGTAGTAAATAAAGTTTATTTTTGTATTACTCTCTTAAAAAGTGCGCGCCGCGTCACGTCGCGTCACCTCGCGGTCTGAGCTGACCCTTGACTACGTCTACCGCTTGAAGACTAAACGATGGACGTCATTGTATTGAGATAAATAATCTAACATAATGTATATTATTACTCAATATTATGCTAAATATTTTAGCCAAATTTTGAATTTTTCAGCAATATTTGTCTTCTACAATGTATTTACACATTATCGTACTTTACATTTTATTTACATTTTATAACAATCGATTAAAAATGGTAAAAGTTCATGGCGTCGTTTATGATGTACTTTGATCACAGCGAGAGAAAGTAACAGACTAGCAGTAGCAGTCTTTGTAATGAGAGATTTAGGAGCAGTTTTTTTTTATATTAGCACCCTTTTTTAACCACCGCCGCAAAAAGAAAGGGTGTTATACGTTTGACGTGTGTATCTGTGTATGTGTGTGTCTGTCTGTGGAATCGTAGCGCGTGGATAAAACGATATTGATTTAGTTTTTTTGTTTGATAGGTGTTTTGATCAAGAGTTTTCTTAGTTTTGATTCATGAAAATCCGTTCAGCCATTTTAAGTCTCTGAGTTTTTTTAACCAACTTCCAAAAAAGGAGGTTACTCAATTCGACTGTATATAAATATATTTTTTTATGTTTGTTCGCAGATAACTTCGTCGTTTATGAACCAATTTTGATGATGAATTTTTTGTTGAAAAGGAGATATAGTAGGGGTGGTACCATGGTAATTTCATCAAGATCAAATTAGTATCTCCAGAGATATGGAGATAAACACCTCAAACTTAGTACTGAAAATTAATAGCACGGCATTAGAAGTCGGTTATTTTAGTTTTTTAAACGATCTTATTTTAGATGATGACGCTATTAAATCAACTTTTATAGATCTGATCAATTCAAATTTCAGTATATAGTCGACTAAGTCCAGATTTAGATTTTATACAAACAGGCTAGTGCCTGATGCTCTGTGGCTTCGTCTGCGTTAAAAAACTACTTACATTCATTTGAAACATTTCTTTCATATTTTTTTAGATTTACAGTAGTTGTCTAGCTGTGCCTCATAGTTCTGCCTGGCCAGGTATTTTTTTCAGTTATTTGAAATAGCAATCAGATTAAAAGTCTTGACCTGACCCTCATAGAATCACTATGTTGTCCGTCTGCCTGTCTGTCTGTCTATCTGTCCGTCTGTCAAGACCCTTTTCTCTGGAACGCGTAGAGAGATATCAAGTTAAAACATATATCAAATACCGGGTCTACGGTCTCTTTTGGCTGTGAAAAAATTAATAATTTGTAAGTCAACGCGATCAAAGGATATGACGTTAATGACGCAGATTTTCGCATATTTTGCGATTTTACAAGGGAATCAAAACCTATAGGGTACTTCTCGTTGACCTAGAATCATGAAATATGACACGAAGCAAGGTCTTGAAGCACTTATATAGGACTAAATCTGAAAACGGTAAATATCCAGTTAAATAACAATAAAAAGTGAATTTACTCTATTACAAAATTATTATTTGCAGTTGGTGCAATACGTTTTTTTTGGAACGAACTGCAAAGTTAATTTTGTCCTTTAACCTCGTTTGACAAATTGTACGCCAGCCTCGGTGCGCGAGTCAAACTCGTACTTCACCGGTTCTTATATATTTTTATTATTTTTGAGATGAACTACTCAAATACCAATTTTCAACTTCATAACTTAAGAACTTTCGACATAAACTTTCATCCCCCATCGCATCACCTTAATGCATTCCAGGCAAAACAATATGAAAAACTTAATTTTGATATCAAATGAACCACTCAAATGCCAATTTTCATCGCTTTAAGTTCAAAAACAAAGAACTTTCATACAAACGTTTCCACCCCCATTTAACCCTCTTCGTTATTATGTACACCCCTATGTACTTAGACAAATGTATCCTCCACATTTCAAGTCTTTATGACCATGGTTGGATGATATATATTGATAATGGTTTAGACTGTGCGTTGTATCTAAGGGTTGATTTCACCATTTATGCTACTAATAGAGATTTATTGAACTAAGTTCTACTAAAACGTGTTCAAACGTCGATGTTGATGATCTTGGTTCACGCGTACTTGATTTCATCACCTCGCATCAGGCTCCATTTGATTGCGTCTCGTTTACCAAAACCAAGATTTTATGCTATTACGCACAATGGAACGTAAATCTCGTCATAGAGCTGTCGTATTAGATTTTTTTGGCATTGTCAAACTGAAAAATTCATATTACCAAATTCGTTTCCGTGTCCGTGCATGGTATATATTTTTGTGTTCAGAATCGCGAATTTCAAAGTTTAGAATGTAGCCCAAGGAATTAAAATATTTAAAATCTTAATAACGAAATGACAAGACGTCTCGTCTTGTTATGCCATGCACGGACACGGAAACGAATGCGCAAAATACGAGTGACAATGCCTGTAAACAGTGTAAACGCAAGAGCGCTAAACACGGTAACCCAAAATCGGTATTTCAGAATTAGAACCTTTGTCCCATATCTACGACTAAAATTCATAAAAACTTGAAGAATTTCAATACTTGAATTAAATTTGACACTGGCTAAATAAACTTATCGTGTGGAGCCATAATGAAACTAAAAAAAAAGCTGTAACCACGTTCAGTTTGTGGTGGTGAAATGCAAAATGCCGGTTTAATCTTAGTTACACACGTAAACCAAGTTCAAGTCGACCTGATCGCGTTTATATTCACTGGTAAAATCGGCCCTAAGTCAGTCAGTGAGTATATCAGGACAATTTGCAATTGTAATTAATATGTCCGCCGGGCCAGCTACCACCCTCAAGTTAGAAATCTGTCGCCAAACATCTAATGTGTTTTCGGCATCCTTGAGAGCCAATTCCCATTCTAGGCCTAGCGTGCTTACCATCTTCGACCGCATCATCACTTACCAACAGGTGAGATAGTGGCCAAACACTAACCTATAAGATATTAAATATATAAAACAAAGAATCTCATAGTACTGGTACGGACACACCGCAGCGTCCTGCGTGCGCGATCTTGCGGCGATCAGATAGCGCAGTAGTATTTGTACCGACTTGTTCATACCAAACGCGATCAGCAAACAATTGAAAAGTACTGAGATCGCGCCCGCAGATCGCAGGACGCCGCGGTGTGGCCGTACCTTTAGAAAATATTATCTAGAAACATAGATAGGTAGATAAACAATATCATCATATAATTAGTTACCTGAAATAAGTATTAGTCACAGAAATAGGAATATTATTCCTATTTCTATGGTATTAGTACTCGTATGTCAAAGATCTAAATAATCTCGGCGATTATATACATAGTATTGGTCACTTGAAGCAAAATACCAAAAATCATATCAGGTACGTGTTTTAGCAAGCACTTCTCGGCTATTTCACGTAATGATAATGCGTTCTAATTTAGAATCATGTTTTTTTGTTGTTTCACATCATATCTGTTATTTAGTTCTTCTAATATTCGCTTCAGTAAATATATATATATACCTAAACAATTTGCCTGAAGTAAGTAGTATTTACTGATATTAACATGGGGCCTCAGAGGCAAAAAGGCAAATAAAAAGTAACAAATAAAAGTAAAATCTTTTATTTTACTTTGTTATTCACTTCATCAATAATATCTATATACATAAAAGATAAAAATAAACAATATAAAAACGTGTATCTAATGGCAGTTGCGTTAAATAAAAATCGAGATGCATTTGTTCGCTTTGGTTGTTTTAGTCCGATCGCGTCTGGTCGTCAGGGTCATCTTGATGAAAGTACAGCGGTCGATCGCCTCACGGTGAAACTTTAGGGATAGATTCACCCTCAGCGTGGTATCCGGTCTCATCAGCGTAGTATTGGATGCTCTGGGGCTTGCCGTCTTTATCAGTGTAAGAATATGAACCACGCACAACGACCACCTTATGAGGTTTATTGTCTTCGTCGAGAGCATCCTTCAGTTCACCGTTCTCATTGCGGCTGATACCATTTTCTGTCTCGAACCTGCAATGTTACGTAAACTTCAATACTCGACTACTTAACCTTCGGCTATTATTGACCTTTTACCTAATAATATTAAGTTTTACTTGAAATTATATAAGCACAAGCTGAGTGCACGATTGGTTGTGTCATGTTTGTCTCCATCAATAGATGCAAAATTACCTATGTGTCTATCTATTTGCCTGACTTGCTACCAAAAAAGCTTACCACCATCAAGGAGAAAGTCTGTCGCCACAACTTCACAGTGATGGGGCAGCAGATAGCCTTTGAGAGTCAGAAGCCCGTGTTCACCATCTTCCATCACATCATCGCTTACCACCAGGCGAGATAGTGGTCAAACACTTGCTTAACAGCTGATATAAAAAAACATATTATGCATGTAAATGCGAAATGTAAAATCTAAGTTGGGCAGGTATATTTGGTCTGTCTGTGATTTACTGTTAGTATTTCATTTGGGTGCAACTATTTGATTATTAAATGTATCGTGAGGATTACACATAATATTATTATTAAGAACGGTTGTACACTCACGGGTTTTTTTATATCGGAATTGCGGAGCAATGGGTCGGAGCAATTCCGATATAAAAAAACCCGTGAGTGTACAACCGTTCTTAATAATAATATTATGGGTGCAACTAGTTGATAACTAAATAATATCAGCTTATGACACACTTACACGCTTCAGTCTAGTCTTCAGTCGTGATCTGTACTAAAAATTAATACGAAAAAACTCACCCGAAGACGTATCCTCCCTCTGGTTGCTGCTGGAAGTCAGACCGGAGGATTGCAGGAGGCTCGTCCACAGCATAAGCGATAGCCGCAAGGGCAAGGACTACGGCAACGATCTGGATGCATTTAATATAGTTACACAGGCTTTTAATAAAACATTAAAAACTATCTTACCATTGTACTATAGCTTTTATGAGTTAACAGTTTCGTAAGTTAAGTACTTTAATTGGTGTACAATAAAGCATTTTGTATACTCGATGATGTGATGGATATAAAGTATTGTGTCTGGTCTCAATAATATATATAACATTCTAGAATAGTATAATAGTATATATTATAATACATTCTAGATATTAGTAAGTATTAGTAAATAATTTAAAACAACCTATTTACGTACCAGTTTCATATTTAAAATGATGGTATATTTTTCTATGCAACTCAATGAGCTTATGATGATTTTCGATGCAAAATGCTTTATATAACACCGCCACGTCTGGTAAGTAAAAAAGACAATAAATAATAAGTAGTTTTCTCGTAGGTTACATTTACAACAGTATTAAACGAGTTCAATCGACCTTCAAATAGAGAAACATAGGTCTAGGACTTATTGTAAAAAATAATAATTAAACACGACGAAATACAAAAGACAACAAACTTGGGAAAATATTAGCACAGTAATTTCGATGGGTATTTTTTATTTAAACAAGATGTAGAACCGGAATGCTATTGCAAGTTTGGTGACGTTTGACATTACGTTAGACCGCATGCAATGTATAAAAGATTTTGTCTCCGGTACCAATGCATCAGTCTCTAATTTCGTAGCAACGGACAAACTAAACTCTTCCAGTATGAAAATGGTACGTCGATCAACTGCAAATATTCTTCAGCTAAAAACGGAAAAGTGGTTTCGGCATTCGGCACAATTAAGCGACGTGCTAACCGCTGAAACATGAAATCCTTTGCGATTCTATAATTTCCTTATTGCACTAGTTAAAAAGTGAAGTTCGGTTTTGATAAATGTGAGTTGTTGTGTCCACAGATTGTGGTTGTCTTCGCCCTCTCGGCTCTCGCCGTCGCTGCTCCCCCGGATGTGCCCCAGATTGTGCGCTCTGCTTTCGAGAAGGGACCCGATGGACAATACCATTTCAGGTATGTAATATGAAAATATTTTTGAATCGAAAACTTCTTTAGCGGCGTTGTGACCTTTTTGGGATGGGTAAAAAATTTTAAACTCACGGCAGGACCTCGCGTCAGGACACGTGACCTGATTGAAAATCCGTAAGATGGAAGGAGAGTAGAAACTTTTTTTGGATGGGTAAAAAATGTTACACTTGCGTCAGGACACGTGACCTGATCGATCATTCGTAAGACGGAGGGAGAGTAGACCAAATGCTCAACGTTAATGTTAAGTTTTCACTTCTGCCAGCACTCCAGGAGTGTAACCCGTTGTTTTGATTTTCTTTAGTCAATTTAGTTATTTTCTCTTTTAGACTTTTGATTAAAGTGGTAAAGTGATTAAAAAAACCGTAAATGCGTAAATTTGCACGGTGCCACATAACTAAGTGTGCCGTAAAGTAGGTACTTAGATGAGCCCAACTAATTTGATGCCCACTCCGTTGTACGGTGCGTAATTTTTAACTTTCGAACAATGTATACAGGCTTCGTAAATGCATTTTTCGAGCAAATGTATTGTAAAATATAATATTTACTGTCTCTATACAATGTCTAGAAAAAATAGCGGCCTGGTGAAATATACTTTGTTGCGCCCCCGTGATACAATCTACTATTTAGTAATACTTTGACGAGCAGACTCTTGCCTTCAGCACTTATGAGTAAATCATAATGAACATCATCAGCATATACGACTGTACCATTTTAACTGCATGCCACTGAGCGCAATGAGCAACGACAAACTCTCACGGTGTGTGTGTTCGAGTACATATATCGAGCAATGAGCACAAAATCACATAGCAGTCTTGATAGCATTCTTTATTATGCGAATATTAGCTGGAAAGTAACTGCTGCTGTCCTTGTAAGACCATACAAGCCAAAGAATCAAAGCATTTATTCAGTATGTAGGCAGTATTAATATACGCACATATCCACGTCAAAATCATAAATCATAATCATTCTTGCCAAATTTCATGATTCTAGGTCAACGGGAAGTACCCTATTGGTTTACGACCCAAAACCTATAGGGTACTTCCGGTTGACCTAGAATTGTCAATTTTGGTTAAAAGCAAGGTCTTACAGCACAAGTAAAGGAAAAATTCCGAAAAATATAAAAAGTTGAAAATTATGGTACATTTTGGTACTAAGAAGTTTTTGCTAAAATCTAAATTTACCCATATCTTTTTGTTGTGTTGACTCAAGACCTTGATTTTTATACACCCAATAGGGACTATAGACTTCAGTATCAGGTATAAATTTCAACTTGCTCGGTCCACCTGTTCCTGAGAAAATCAGTGGTGACACACGGACAGACAGACAAACAGACAGACGGACAAAAAAGTGATCTTATAAGGGTTCCTTTTTTTACCTTTTGAGGTACGGAACCCTAAAAAAACAAAAGTAATGAACCATTCATCTGTCGTCCAATCGTTTACGTCAGACTATTAAAACATATTTAAGTAAAGTAGGGTTGCCAACCATACACGTAATTGATAATGAGGATGGTACCACGCTAAGCCTAGAATAGGCATTGGCTCTAAAGAAAGCGACCGGAACAAATAAGATGTTTTGGCGACAGATTTTCCAACTTGAGGGCCGCTGGCCAAGAGGACACTAGATAGCGTCCTACCACCATGCTGAGGGTTGAGGTATATTTTCCTTCACCGGGAGTGTGAATGCGCACGGATTTTTTTCTTTAGAAAAACCAATTGGCGGATTCAAACCCCTCACTACTCTGGCGTCAAAACCTTTGTCCCACTGCACAATTGGGTCCCTCAACAAATTTTTGTTTAATGAATCGATTTTTTTATGTTCAATATTAAAGTAACTTGTATATTGCAGTTTTGAAAGTGAAAACGGCATCCAGCGCCAGGAGGATGGTGAACTGAAGGAGGCCCTGGACGAGGATAACAAGCCTCACACTGTGGTGGTCGTCCGCGGTTCCTACTCTTATACCCGAGAAGACGGCAAGCCAGAGACCGTCACCTACTTCGCCGACGAGACCGGCTTCCACGCGGAAGGTGACTCCATCCCCAAGCCCGTCTCCAGGAGATAAACGCAACTCTCATACACCTAATAAATGAACCACCGGACACAGAACTATTATCTACGAAACCGGAAAGTGCCATACAAAAGACAGGGCGGCACGCATCAAACGCGCTGTCATTTTAGCTAGATTTTGATGCCGAACTGCCACACATTCACGAGCATGTAAAATAATGTTATTGTGTATAGGAAATGAAAACGGATAGTACAATAAATATTTTAAGCAAACAAAGTTTTATAATTTTATTTGATATTGCCCAACATCGGACAAAAAGAAGGTAGTTCTTACTATGACTTGTATACAATACAATCAACATCATCACTATCACTACATAGTATAAAACAAAGTCGCTTTCCGCTGTCTGTATGTATGCTTAGATCTTTAAAACTACGCAACGGATTTTGATGCGGTTTTCTTATTATATATATACTAGCAGCCCGCCCCAGCTTCGTACAGGTAGAACATATATGCCTACAAAATTTGCATCAGTTTGTTGCATCGAATATAAAATATTAACATATTTAACAATCATTGTCATATCCCTGATTCTGACCCGACGGTCGTTGGTTCTAATCCTGCTATATACCTACCAATGAAAGTTTTATGTGCATTCATGAATCATGGGTTTTCGTGGGATCATTAAATCTACCAATAATTAAGATAGTTTAAAAAAAAGAGTGTGTGTACTAATGTACACGCGTTAGAAGTTATACTTCTGTGGCGTATGGAAAAAAAATAACTAAAATGCAGTAGTGATTAACTATAAATATTAAAATTAATCAAAAAGATTTTATTTAAATAAAAAAGGTTTTATTAACGTAAAAATATGACGTTAAATATGACATATACAACTTGAACATAGTCATGCCACCTAGAACTAACTTCACGGTGTAGAATTTAGGTGTCGGTGTGCGCGCGCAACGTACCACCTAGAACTAACTTCACGGTGTTAAATTTAGGTGTCGGTGTGCGCGCGCATCGTAAAAATTCACTCTCATCATTTTTCTCTATCGCACCAAAAGAAGTATAACTTCAAAAACTAAAACAACTGACTTCAATGCCCCGCGAGTCAATTTCAGTAGCAAGTTTGAGACGTTTATCGTCATATCCCTTAAGGTACTTATCACATCTCAATGAAATTACAATGGGACCACCTCGGAAACGTACCCTACCGATTACAAAAATAATCATTCGAATCGGTTCACAATTGACGGAGTAATCGCGTAACATACACACACAAAAAAAGAAAGAAAAAAATATATACGGTCGAATTGAGAAACCTCCTCCTTTTTTTTGAAGTCAGCTAAAAAAGAAACATACAGACGAATTGAGAACCTCCTTCTTTATGGAAGTCTGTTGAAAAGCCGAGGTCCACCACCGAGGAGAACATCTGCCGCCGTAACCTTACGGCGTTCCCCGACGCTAAAAGTAGGGGTATTATACGTTTATCGTGTGTATCTGTCTGTAGCATCTTAGCACCCAACCGGTTAAACCGATTTTGATTTTATTATTGATATGGAGCTAGTCTGATGATGGAGACGGAAGGTGGCCACGGCATCTCTGTGATTAAACAAAATAACCCCACCGAATTTGGGCTCGATTGATTTGTCTTGAAGAGAACTTTACGCCTAGATGATATCCAGGGTCTGATGATGAAGCTGGAAGGTGGCCACGGCATCTCTGTGATAAATCAACATAACCCTACCGAGTTTGGGCTCGATTGATTCGTCTTGAAGAGAACTTTTCACCTAGATGATATTCAGGGTCTTATGATGAAGCTCGAAGGTGTCCACGGCATCCCTGTGATAAATCAACGTAACTCTACCGAGGTTGGGCTCGATTGATTCGTCTTGATGAGAACTTTACACCTAGATAATATCCAGGGTCTGATGATGCAGCTGCAAGGTGGCCACGGCATCTCTGTGATAAATCAACGTAACTCTACCGAGTTTGGGCTCGATTGATTCGTCTTGAAGAGAACTTTACACCTAGATGATATTTAGCGACTGGTGATGAAGCTGGAAGGTGGCCACGGCATCTCGGTGATAAAATAACGTAACCACAGTGAATTTGGGCTCAAATGATTCGTCTTGAGCACTTTAGACTTAAATGATAGCCAGGATCTGATGATGAAGCTGTAAGGTGGCCATGGCATTTCTGTTATAAAGCAACATAGCCCCACCGAGTCGATTGATTTTCCTTGAAGAGCACTTTACCCATAATCACATCATTAATATCCGTGGAATATTTTAAAACTTCATGCCTTCTCTTAAATACTTAGGTAGTAGGTAGGTAGTCGGTATCTATACCTACCTGCTAATAAGTTAAAAATAAATTATAAGTTAAAAACATTTTTTTAAATAAGCTTTTATCCGGGACAATGAACTGAAATGTTAAAAATAAATTCTAGTAACTAACTTACCAGTAGTGTAGGTACTAACTTACCTATATTTTGAAAATCTTGAGGCACTGAAGTATAAGTAATTAACTAGCCTGAAAAACGGGTAGTGCTTTAAGCTTTTAAAAATATAGGTAAGTACCTACACGCCAATTACTTACTAGAATTGATTTTTAACATTTTAGTTCATTGTCCCGGATAAAAGCTTGTTTTTAAAAATATTTTTTACTTATAATTTATTTGCGCTTACATTGCAAACGCTGGCTGAACGTTTCGATATAGATCAAAATAATGTACTACAGTACACCTTAAAAAGGTCTACAAATAAGACCGCTATGATATATGTCTATCATTTATGTTTGACTCACAGTTTACGGAGTAACTATTATATAATCTGGGTCACAATAACCATTTTAATCTTTATTTGTTTACTATAAATACATTACATAACTTCCAAGACTATTTTCTACGGTACAGTATTAATCCTCATCCAAATCTTTTCTTTAATTACCTTGGTCACATATTATAGACTAAAATTGTCCACAGTATATAAAATTTTACTTAATTTTTACAGTATATAAATGAAAACTTTAGAAGATATCACAGATTTAAAATTATGCGCATCAAAATATTTGCAGCGAAATTACAGATCAGACAATAGTTACTACGTAAACATTATTAGCTTCGCTATTTCTGTAGTTCATTCGCGACCGATATAAATCAATTTGATGTCAATATAGTTTGATCTATCGTATAAAACTAGCTATGCCCCGCGGCTTCGCCCGCATAGAAAAAAGTACCTTATGACCTTATCCATTAATTAGTACTGCCTATCCCTGTGCAAAATTTCAGCTAAATCGGTCCAGCCGTTTGACCGTGAAGAAGTCCCAAACAAACAAATATACAAATTGACTTTCGCATTTTTGCATGGTGAACAGGCTAGGCCTAAAAAGGAATGACCCGCGAGAGCTGTGCTGCCGGAACACCGTAAGGTTATAACGGCAGATTTTTTCCTTGATGGTGGTAAGCTACTTTTTGGTAGCAAGTAAGGCAGAACATCGATTTAATGATCCCATTACCAGTGTACGAACACCCATGATTCATGAATGCAAAAAAAACTTGAGAAAATCAATTGGTATACATATAGCTAGGATTATAACCAGCGAATCCTTGCAGCGTTGCCAAGTCGACTGGCGATATATTGAAGTGATGAGATGTCTGTATAATGCCGCGACGATGACTGTACAAGTACAGAACCAGTGAACTAAACATGTCCACCTGCGTCACTAATGCCTTGGAGGATATGTTAAGACGCTGGACTGGAAAGATTCTGGCATTAACATCAACGGCAAGTACATCTCTCACTTATAATTCTCCGCATGAATTTGGATAAAACCAAAGTCATGTACAACGAGTACGTTGTTCCGGAACCGATTGCCGTTAATAAAATCCCACTCGAAATTGTAACGCAGTATGTTTAGCTAGGGCAAACGCTCCAACTAGGCAAACACAACTACGAGAAGGAAATCCAGAGGAGAATTCAGCTGGGCTGGGCAGCATTCGGAAAACTCCGTCGAGTCTTCTCGTCGCCTATACCGCAGTGTTTAAAAACAAAAGTCTTTAACCAGTGCGTCTTACCTGTGATGACATTCGGAGCCGAGACGTGGATACTCACAGTTCGACTGGTCCACTAGTTTAAAGTCATTCAGCGAGCTATGGAGAGAGCTATGCTCGGTATTTCTCTGCGGGATCGAATCCGGAATGAAGCAATTCGCCTGAGAACTAAAGTTATCGACATAGCTCAACGGATTAGTAAGCTGAAGTGGCAGTGGGCTGGTCATATCTACCGCAGGACTGATAACCGTTGGGGTAGACTTTTTCTCGAGTGGAGACCGCGAATCGGCAAACGTAGCGTAGGACGTCCTGTGACTAGGTGGAGCGACGACATACGCATAGCGGTGGGCAGTGTCTGGAAAAGAAGAGCCGAAGATCGGGCTCAGTGGCGCACCTTGGGAGAGGCCTACGTCTAGCAGTGGACGGACACTGGCTGATAATGATGATAACCAGCGACAGTCGGGTTAGAAGTCAAGGTTACTACTATTAATGTGCAACACACATTACTAGTAGTAAGCTTTGTTTACAATATATTTATAAATATAAGAAAAATAATAATCCGACTTCAAATGCCGCGCTAGTAATTTTCGGTGCTAATATCAGATTTTCAGATCTCGATGAAATTAGAATAGAACAAAAAGAATTACTCGAATAGGTTCACAATTGACCGAGCAATCGCGTAAAATACCTTGATACTAAAAAACATACAGACGATTAAAAACCTCCTCCTTTTTGGAATTCGGTTAAAAATGTACTACAAATGGGTGCAATAAAATATTAAAATTTATAAAAATTTAAGCAAAAATATATTGATAGCGTTTACTTGGTGACAAGTAGTGATTCTTTACCATGTCTTTAAATATTGGCAAAGATTTATCACGACTGTACGCGCAACGCGTTGTTATTTATTATTTATTTATTTAATTACAGTAACTTATAAAACATGGCTTTGCTAATTATTATCTAAAAACCTAAATAAGTTTGTCTAGATAATAAGTTCTCGTTTACATTAAACTAAATTATATATAGGTATAAATGAACAGAGTGAAAAAAATTATATAATATGATAAAGGGAAAAAAATAAATTACAAAAATATAAGGGTAAATCGATAACAAACAAGTAAGTTCTGTTCGCCGCGCGCACTAACATACACAACTACCCTCAATTCTCAAGCTGCGTGCGAGTGCCTGCTGCCTGCCGCGCCGCGTTGAGTGGTAATTGTTGTAAGCGTGTGTGCCTGTCTTCGTTATAGGATGTTCCAGTTTATTTCATTGATTTTTGTATATTTTTTTTATTCGATTTCCAGAAACATATTTTTTAGTACATATTTAATGTTGTTTCTAGTTATTTTATCCCTAGTTTCTTTCGATAATAATTTGTTTATTAAATCTGGAATCATGTATGTATGGGGATGTTCTTTTACCGTAGTCGTTATTAAATGTAGGTTTTAAAAGTACTTTATTAGTTATATTTCTAGTTAATATGTTATGGCTAGTTTCTATTTGAATTTCGTCTCGAAAGTATTGTTCTGTTAATAGATTATATTTGACTTTTTGGTGAATAGGAATTATACCACAGTACTTGAAGAGTCCTGGGGGATCATTTTTGAATCTCAACTTGATTTTACGTGGCACTATAATTTTAAGTATTCTATGTTGTATATTGTAAATCTGATCAAGGTATGTTTTATATGTACGGCCGTAACTGCTTAGGCCATAAGAAATTATGCTTTCTACTAGAGCTTTGTACATTGTAAGTAGAACGTCATAGGATACTCTACTTTTTATTATATAAAATTTGGCCATGATTGCTCTAAGTCTGTCACAGTTGTTGTTGATGTGCTTTGACCAATTAAATCGATGATCAATTGTTAGAACCAAATATGTTTGTTCAGTTACCTGATCTAAGAGAAAACAATTACTGCTACATAGTTTATTATCCAAATGTAAACAATCATGACTATGAGCTGCAATTTCTAAAGCTTTATGTGCAGCATTATTGTTGTGGCTGGAACAGACGTGCATTAATTTGGTTTTTTCGGCATTAAGTACCAGTCCCGCGTCATGTGACCACTTACATATCGCTGTAAAGTCGGCCTGTATGTTACTTTCTGCGACATTAATATCCCTATGACCAGCAACCAGGCAGGTATCATCGGCAAATTGGTAGACAGAGCAATATTTAACCACATTAGTGATGTCATTAACATATGTTAAGTAGTGCAAGGGCCCGAGGACTGATCCTTGAGTGGTCCCTTCTGTTACTTTTACACTGTCGCTGAGTTTTGTGTCCACTTTGACTTGATAGCTGCGATTGTTAATTGTCCAAGGCTTAATTATAAATAGTTACTATATAGATGTGATGAGCAACCTCCTGGCACACTCTCGCCGCGTGGATGGTTTCTGCATGCCGCCCCTCAACGGCAGCGGAATCCTCAGGCTCTTGCGGGTTCGAAATTTCTAAAGTCTGTAGAGTAGGCCTTGTGAATGAAAGGCCGTGGAGAAGATAGCTTTTATTAGAATCTATCCTGTACCACAGAATACTTAATAGTACTCCGTCTGTACAATCTGAATATCGGCCGACGAGCTTTGCTCTCTCCTGGAGCGCCGGAAGTGAAAAGGGCACAAGAAAAAGGTAATGGCCGAACGAACGTTACATAGAACATCAACTTTCGGCCATCTTCACGAATCAGGTCACTCGAACGTTCCTCTATTAAAGAATGAAAACTGAAATTTGCTCTGAATATTATCTACTGTTTCTTTTGATTCAAGAATGACATAGTAAAGCGTGAAATAAATTTAACTACTATAACACTAAAGTAAACCAGTAGTTTTTGCTAGCCGTTCTGAAAGTGCCTGCATGCTTAATGAATTCATGCCATTTAATACAAGCATGTAAATTTGCATTAACAACGTCTAATTTCCAAAGGCAGAGCATTCTATAAACGGATAGCATAAATATACTGTGAAACAATTGTCATAGTAAGGAGTAGAGTGAAGAGGAATTTATATTACCGTAAGGAAAAGAATGAGAGAGGTACAGGTAGGTATATCCACTTACTCCACTCTAGAACGCATCTACCCCAAAGGTCGGTTCTACAACAGATGTGACCACTGACCAGTCCACTGCAACATCAGTTTTCTAATCTTTTGAGCTACGTCAGTATATTTGGTTCTCTGTCGGATGACTTCATTTAGAATTCGATCTTTCAGAAATTATCGAGCCCTTATAGCCATAGTGTGTTGAGAGGTGTACTACACTTTCACTAAGCGCTACTAGCGGCTTTACGCCTTTATCACTTCCACCCTGGAGCTTAGCTCTTGCGAATTTGTTGATATACCTAGCAGCCGAGTTAGAAAATCTGTCTCCAACTAATGTGTTCCAGCAGCTATCCTTGAGAGCCAGTTCCCAGTCTAGCGTGCTTACCATCTTTGACCGCATCATCACTTACCAACAGGTGAGATAGTGGTCAAACGCTAGCCTATATAATATAAATAAAAGTGGCCAAGTGCGAGTCAGCATCGCGTCTCTTATCGCACACTTAGGGAGGGTTCCGTACAATACGAAACATAACAGAGTTTCAACCTCATATATTTGATTAATTTATATTACCCAGAATATTTGGTTTGGTCGCGATCTAGAAAGACGGGGCTCGTTTACTAGCGCCATCTATCATTTTGCCGAAACTAATTAGATAGATGGCGTTTAAAAACACGTTTTTTGTATGGAAAAAACCCCATACAAAAAACGTGTTTTTAAACATTTTTTAAAACCCTTTAATTTTTAATTTTATTTTGTTTTTAGTATTTGTTGTTCTAGCGGCAGCAGAAATACACCATCTGTGAAAATTTCAACTGTCTAACTATCAAGGTTAATGAGCTTTAGCCTGGTGACAGACGGACAGACAGACAGACATACAGACAGACAGACGGACAGCGGAGTCTTAGTAATAGGGTCCCGGTTTACCCTTTGGGTACGGCACCCTAAAAAGCCACAGTCACACACCTTCGTACACACACTTTGAGAGAGTAAAGTGTATCTATAACGGTTAAGTATATACAGCCCTGTAATAGATGAAATGACGGACGCACAGCAGTGCCCTGTAGGCACGCTTTGGGCGTGGAACCCAAAATAAATAAGAAATGTTATCAGCTTAAAAATACAAAATTCTAGCTGTGCCCCGCGGCTTCGCCCGCATTAAAAATTATCCTATAGCCTAATCTATAATACTGTACATCCCTGTGCAAAATTTCAGCTAAATTGGTTCAGCCGTTTGACCCTGACACAAAAAAGATAATAGTTGACCCTGAAAAAATCCCAAACAAACAATCAAATATACAAACTGACTTTCGCATTTATAACATTAGTGTTGATAATTAGGTGTTCAAACATAGGTATTCTAAAACAATAATTATTTCATATCATCGCATTTCTTGTATTTAACATTTTTTATTATTAATTTATACGATATATGTTGTGAAACATGTTACTAATTTTATATATTTAGTCATTCGATTATAATACTAGATTCAGGCGATCGATGAAATATATATAAAAGATTTGGTCGTCAGTATGTTAGTATCAGTTGTTTAATTGCTAGCAACGGAGTTCAATCTAACCCATTCAAGATGAAAATGGTACGTACATATTTATTTCGTAATAGCTGAATTACATTTTTGTGATTTTTTATATTTTATTTTTGCAATTTGACGAAAAACCAGCACACTTTTTAAGCAACACCTGAAATCTCTTTCAATTATGTTTGAAAGGATAGTTTATTTTTGAAGACTAATAAAAAATTATAAACGGTTTTAAAGCTACTTCTAGCAATTTGATATGTATAATTAAGGTGTTAAATTTAAATATGATTTTGTTTGTTTTTTTAAACAAAATATGTTATAGTCAAAATAAGAACATGACTCGTTTTTCTTTTGGGTTTTCTCTGCAACAAAGAGATTGAAATTCCCCATACTGGCTATAAAATGTAATTCTCTATATCTAATCACTGTGTTTTTGCATCGGCCAATAAACTTTATGTTTAGTCTCCTTATACATACTTAAGGTATGGCCACACCGCAGCGAATTGCAGGCGCGTACGCGGGTGCGATCAGACAGTGCAGTAGTATTTGTACCGACTGATTCAAACCAAATGCGATCAGGCAGCTATTGAAAAGTACGCGCCCGCGCCCGCACCTGCAGGTCGCAGCGGTTTAGCCGTATCTTAAAAATTTCTCACAAAATGTTAGCTGATAACAATAAAATATCTAGTACTTGTGTTTATGAACATCCACAATTGGTTCTAGGATACCTAGTTTTCGAAGGTTTGGGATTGCTGAATTACGTTATTTGAAGCAACCTTAGTTCACATTAACTTTATGTAACTTCCCCTACGGCACATCTTTTTTTATGTTAAGCATTTTACTTTACCATATCTCACCTAATGTTATGTGAGGCTACAGCTTAAGATGGTATAAACCTTATGTTTTTGTAGCTTAAATAAACTGGCCAAGTGCAAGTCGGACTCGCACTCGTAGGGTTCCGTAACACAGTAGAGTATTCTATTACTATGATTTTTCGTAACTACAAAAATAACTTTGTTTTTCATAGTGTTTGTATGAAAAACAAAGTTATACTTGCGGTCGCTATATCTCAACAACTGCTGACTGTATCTAGTTCAAACCAATTTTCGTTGAAAGTTTTTATTGAGATCTACAGAATATATTTTTTCTAGCTTTTTCACTCCCTTACTTTAGAAGTTAGAGGGGAGGGGACACACATTTTACCACTTTAAACGCACCTATCTTTTATATGATTGACTTTGAGAAAAAATAATTTTAGAAACCTTAATGTCATTTTTGAAGACCTATCCATAGACACACGTATAGGTTTGAAGAAAAAAAAATGTTTTGTTTCAGTTCTATGTATGGGATGCCCCCTCTTAAACTTTTATATTTTTTATTTTTGTACAAAAATCGGAAAGCGGTTTACAGAATACATCTATCTACCAAGTTTCAATTCTGTAGTCCTAATAGTTTCGGAATAAAATGGCTGTGACATACGGACGGACAGACAGACAGACAGACATGGCGAATCTATAAGGGTTCCGTTTTTTGCCATTCGGCTACGGAACCCTAAAAAGGGCAGTGAGACTGGACTATAGAGTTGTCTAGAGTCTAGTCTCTAAGGAAAATTGGACTTAAGTGAATTGTTACTTTAGTCCAATTTTGCTTTAGTCCACAGAATGCAAACTATTCTCACGCGTCTTCAATACATTACCAGATAAGCTTTATTTATTTTGTCTTAAACATCACTATAGTTGTCTGAAGTACTTAAACATAGAGGTTCGTGTAATAGTATGGCTGGCAACCCTACTTTAATAATGTTTTAATAGTCTGACGTGATCGACCACGAGAGAGTGACGATATAGTGGCCCACCAGCCTGGCTGGACAGACATTACGCTGGAGAGAGATTCGTGGAAGGCTATGGAAGAGATCTTTGGCCGACAGTGGTACATTATAGGTCAAAAAAAAGAAGTGTGACGTGAACGATTGGATGGCAGCTGAATGGCTCATTAGTATTGTTTTTTTTTAATTGAAAGCGTTTAATTATGCTTTTGCTATGTTTACTTGATAATTGATTATGATTTATTTTATGATTTGACGTGTATATGTGCGTATATGAATACAGCCTAAATCCAGTACTATAAGAATCTTTGTCCTGACATACTGACTGACTGCCTGACAGACAACGCACAGCCTAAACCGCTGGTCGTAGAGACTTGAAATTTGGAGGGTATATTTGTCTTAGTACGTAAGGGTAAGGGTGTATGTACTAAGAAAGGATTTTCCAAAATTCACCCTTTTAAGGGATGAAATGGGGGTTCAAAGTTTGTATGGAGAAACAAGATTAGATTGTCTTTTCTATTCGAAACTTCACACAAGTGCTTCAGTAAATAAATCAGGAATAACGTATTTCAGGTTTTTTCGAAATTCAACTCCTAAGAGTGTGAAATAGGGTAATAGAGTCTGAAAATCAATGTTGTTTTGGATTGCGCTGAAATTTAGCATGCAGATAGTTATTATGACGTTGTTATCCGTTACGAAAAGATTTTTCAAAATTCACTCTTTAAGGGGATGAAACGGGGGTTCAAAGTTTGAACCGATTTGGCTTTAACTTCTTTGATGTCTTTTATGATAGAAAGGTTTTTACAAAATAAATGTTTTAAGTAAATAAAAGAAGTCTTTAACGCGGGCGAAGCCGCGGGGCACTTCTAGTACTGAATAATCGTTTTGATTTGATTTGATTTGACTACTTTCATTGTTAATGAAGTTATCTGTCAAGCCGGCAATAGCCCAATTGTAAGGTGTCAGACTGGCGATCGAGAGTTCGTAGTTCGATCCCCACCCATTGCACTCTTGACGCTATTGACGTGAACCCACTTCAGACATAAGCATATTTGGCTTAGTTGGAGGGGTTAACAAGAATACTAGTAATGTGTAACCCATATTGATAATAAGCTTAAACAAAGAAAATAATAGCAAAAAATAAAGAATAAGTGATGCACTGTATTTATCAGCATACAGATCCGTAGCATGTAAAAACAGTGCAATGGATTATAAATGTGAAATTTCATGCCTCTTATATAAAAATAGAACGCTAAATGGAGATGACTGATAGCCGTCTCTCTGGATTTCTATGAAGACGTTTTCTTTCAGGAACGTTCCGTGTTCCGTGCGTGGTCCTTACAATAACTTCTGAAAGCCAATTTATTGAATACTAGCTGCACCACGCGGTAATAGGTCAAAAAAGTTTTGCATAAAACTGCCTTTTTTCGCATTTCTTTAAGAAACGTTCCGTGTTCCGTGCTTGTGTCCTTACGATAACTTCTGAAAGTCTATAGCTGCGCCCCGCGATAATAAGTCAAAAAAGTCAAAAGTCAATTATCTTGGCTGTCCCTGTGCAATTCCAGCCAAATCGGTTGATCCGTCGACCGTGAAGAGGTCATAAACAAACAAATATGCAAACTGACATTTGCATGTATAATATTGATGTTGATTATAGATTTATTTATGCAGATCGCCATTGTCGCTCTCGCCCTTATGGCAGCCGTCGTTGCCGCTCCCGTCGACGACGTAATAGAACTCTCCGAGTACAATAATGCACGTTCTGAAGACGGAGAATTCCAATACGGGTTAGTATACATTTATTTTATTAATTCAATATACTGGTAGAGAACTGTTAAGTTACGGCCACATCGCTGCGATCTGCAGTGGCAGCCTCGGTTGCGATCGCGCGTTCAACTGCTATCTGATCGCGTTTGGTGCTATCTGATCACGTTCGAACCAATCTGTACAAACTTACTGCAGTAACTGATCGTTACCGCGGCCACCACCGAAGATCGCAGCGTTGTGGCCGTATTTTTAAGTCTTGATAATTTTTATATTATACAACAGGGTAGATTACTAATTGCAAAGAAGTGAAATAATAATTAAGATAGTTTAAAAACTATAAAAACCGACTTCCATACCGCGCGAGTCGGTTTCAGTAGCAAAGTTTGAGACGTTTAACGTCATATCTCTGGAAATACTTATCAGTTCTTGATAAAATTACAATGGAACCGCCTTGGAAATGTACCCTACCAATTCAAAAAAAGAATCATTCGAATCGGTTCACAATTGACGGAGTAATCACGTAACATAAATACAAAAAAACCGGCCACGTCGAGTTGGACTCGTCCACTGAGGTTTCCGTACCAGCTTCTTAGACAAGGTTAAAGGACAAGCATAACTTTGTAGTTCGATCCATAGAATTTTTTTTTTTTTAGATTACTCGCAATGTTGGTTGCACATTACTAGTCTTGTTAATCCCTCCAACTAAGCTAAATATGCTTGTGTCTGGAGTGGGTTCACGTCAATAGTGCAATGGGTGGGGTGGGGATCGAACTCACGACCTCTCGATCGCCAGTCCGACATCCTATCCATTGGGCTATTGCCGCCTGAAAATGTATCGCACCAACTGCAAATGATAAGTTTTTAATAGTAAATTTCATTTTTTGTTATTAAACTACATATTTACGGTTTTCAGATTTATTCCTTTGTAAATGCTTCAAAACCTTGGTTCTTGTCAAAAATTTAATGCTTCTAGGTCAACAGGAAGTGCCCTATATGTTTTCGACCTAAAACCTATAGGGTACTTCCGGTTGACCTAGAATTCTCAATTTTGGTTAAAAGCAAGGTCTTACAGTACAATTAAAGCAAATATTAAGAAAAATAAAAAAAGTTGAAAATTAAGGTACATTTTGGTACTATCTTTTTATCGTGGTGACTTAGGACCTTGATTTTTAAACATCAAATAGGGACACATGGACAGACAGACGGACAGACAGACAGACTGACAGATGGACAGACGGACAAGAAAGTAATCTTATAAGGGTTCCTTTTTTACCTTTTGTGGTACGGAACCCTAAAAATACATACGAATTGAGAACCTCCTCCTTTTTGGAAGTCGGTTGAAAATATCCCACAAACAACTCAATAACTATCTACCTTATTACTTAAGGTGGACGTATCGCTTAAAACGATCTCTACCAGACAATCTCTGGATGTCATGTATCGCAGCAAGAATTACTTGATATATTAATATCAAAACTACAGTTTAGGCAAAAATGAAAGAAAATCTCTTACACCTAGTTATAAATCAACTAAGCCGAAAGGAAAAAAGAGTGCCTTATCTATGCTTTTGATTCTGTGTTTGAATTATGGCTAGAGTTATATTTTTTGAGCAAACTAATTATGTTGATAATATTATAATAGGCATGACGACAGTAATAAAAAAATCGAAGATTTGATGATTTTAGGGGAAAATACATATTAAAACAATTTAAAACACTAGTTTAGTTTTGTATAAAAAATTGAGATTATTAAGATTTTCAATAAAATAAAACATTAAAATACTGCAATCGGTCATTTTGATTGAAACACCAATCACGGCGCATGACGTCACGCTGGAAAACCGATGTGTATTCATTGCCACAGATTATATAATAGTTCCTTCGATAAGTAGGTATGTCATTAACGTATGCCTGACGTCACAGACGCCATGACACATGTGAGCTGTTTTTGCGCACTATTAAATAAACTGGCCAAGTGCAAGTCGGACTTGCACTCGTAGGGTTCCGATTCCGTTCCACATTACAATATTTTATAAAATTGAGCAAAAAATGCTGAAAGAAATCACATTTCTTGTAATAAATTGATAAATCGATCAAGCTAGGTTTTCATTTTCAGAAAATGTTGTTTTATCTCTGTTTTCAGGTAATGAAAAACTCCTACAATATAACGTACATTTTGCCATTGTTACATTATTATGATAGCTTAGTGGGAGATGGATCGGATGGCGATCAGAAAGACCCCGGTTCGAGTCCAGACGAGATGATTAATTTTTCTAAGTTTGTTCTCTTGTGAGAAAACTATTATTGGGCAACAAAATATAAAACACGATTTACCAAAAAAAAACTAAAAAAAACTAATAAATTATTTGACATTTAGATTTGTAATTATATTACTAAACACGGTAATAATGGTGACACGGTAATATAAGTGTCAATTCCCAACATTTATTAAAACAGGAGCCGCGTGCTTATTTAGTACAACTACGCCAACTAAGAGAAAGTTAACATGTAATGAATATAATTAATACATTGAAACGTTCATAGATGGCATTATAGTAAAATGCCGTAAAAATACGTTTCTTGTATGGGGAACCCTTTAATTTTTAACTTTATACTGTTTTTAGTATTTGTTGTCATAGCGGTAACAGAAATACATCTTCTATGAAAATTTCAACTGTCTACCTAAATACAGGTAATTAATACAGTCAAACGTTCATAGATGGCGTTATAGTAAAATGCCGAAAAAACACGTTTCTTGTAAGGGGACCCCCTTTAATATTTAACTTTATTCTGTTTTTAGTATTTGTTGCTATAGCGGCAACAGAAATATATCTTCTGTGAAAATTTCAACTGTCTAACTATCACGGTGCCTGGGGACAGACGGACAGACAGACAGACAGACAGACGGACAGCGGAGTCTCAGTAATAGGGTTCCGTTGGTACCCTTTGGGTTCGGAACCCTAAAAAAATATTAGAAAAATTGCTTTAAACTTCGTTAATTACTGAAATATAGGTTTTTTCGTGAATAGTAAATGTGTTCCCACATTACGGAAGAAGATTTCAAAATCTTTCGTCACGCCTATTGTTGCGTGTCACTATAGTAGTGGATACTAATACTACAGTGATACTTCTACTAGGTACTAACTAGGTACTAGTGCGAGGTTGTAAGGAATACGTGCAAAACGTATTCCTTAATAAATTTAATGCAACAATATGCTATCTAATCTTTTATTCTATCGTCAATATTGTACTGGACAAAGCAAAGCTGATGATATTGATGAAGATATTTGAGGGTCCAATGGCGCAGTGGTAAAATGGTTAGCTTTTACGCCAGAGGTACCGAGTTCGATCCCCGCCGTGAACAAATTGACTTTTTTATGCAAAAATGTATGTACACGTTTCACAGTGGGCCCTCCGGTTACGGAAAACATCGTTAAAAACCCCCAGGTGGTAGAACACTGTCTAGTGTCGTCCTGGTTACTATTTATTTATATATATTGGTTACCACCCCCAAGTTGTAAAATCTGTCGCCAAACATCTAATGTGTTTCGGCGGCAGTCTTTGAGAGCCAGTTCCCATTCTAGGCCTAGCGTGCTAACATCCTCGACCGCATCATCACTTACCAACAGGTGATGTGGTGGTCATATATAGAATAATATAGAAAACAACAATGTTACGCGGCCAAAACAAAAAAATAGGAACGATATTAACTCTGCACGGCTGTTATAGGAACCATTCTGAGCCGCGACATTTATCGAACTCAAAATTTTATTGTTTTAACCAAGCAGTCAGAAGTCAGAAGTACGACTGCTTTTATAGACCCGGACCGGGCTTTAGCTTACCTTTAGCTTTAGTCTTATTTACGTAGTCACTATAATATTATCTGTGGTCTTAGCAACAAGAGCGTTTAATTGATTCTCGCCCTAAATCTCTCAGGTATAAGACTAACAACGGGGTCCAAGTGAATGCGAATGGTAAGCTGAAAGATGGTGTCGATGAAGACAGCAAGCCGGTCAAAGTATTGACCATCCGTGGCTCGTACACCACTTTTAGAGAAGACGGCACACCTACTGTCGTCGAGTACTATGCCGATGAAACCGGCTACCACGCGGAAGGTGACTCCATCCCCAAAGTCCTATAAATGATACAAACAATTCTTATCATTATATGAGAGAAGCCACGATGACTAAGCTATTTGCAACGGACTTTAAAATATTGATTGATATCTTGATCTTCATCCAATTCACTCGCTGAACCTTTTAGATACATTTAATTTAAAATTGTCACTACACACGTTTTAGTTTGGTACCTACATTGTTGCTGTGTAAAGCTTAAATGTTTCAATAAAGATATTGATACATATTGTGTTGCCTTGATTTTTATCCCTTAATTTATATTAACTTATTTAATATTTATATAATTTAATATTAACTACACTTAAGAGGGATATGAGAAAGAACCTTAGATTTAAACGAAAAACGACAAATTTAAAACGACTGAGTCTGGATTATTCTATAAATAATCATAAACTTACTTCAAGATATATTATTTACTTATCAAATGAATGTGAGTTAGGCAAGGTAGGTTTGTCTGTTTTTTTAATACGCTAAAGGAACTGAATAATGTTCTTATCATTTTTAGGGTTCCGTACCTCAAGAGGAAAAAAGGAATCCTTATAGGATCACTTTTTTGTCCGTCTGCCTGTCTGTGTCTCTGTCTGTCCGTCTGTCAAGACCCATTTTTTTAGGAACGCGTAGATATATCTAGTTGAAACTTATATCAAATACTCGGATCAATGGTCTTTTTAACCGACGAAAAAAAACGGAGGAGGTTATCAAGTCGACGTGTATATTTTTTTGGCTGTGAAAAATCAAACTTGTAAGTCAACGCGATCAAAAGATATGACCGTTTATGTCGCACTTTTTTGCATGTTTTCAGAATTCACAAGGGAATCAAAACCTATAGGGTACTTCCCGTTGACCTAGAATCATGAAATTTGGCAAGAAGCAAGGTCTTGGATATAGGATATAGGAATAAATCTAAAAATCGAAAATATGTAGTTAAATAACAAAAGAAAAGGAGAATTTACTATAACAAACTTATTAATTGTTGTTAGTGTAATACAATTTATATGGTTCGAGCTACAAAGTTAAGCCTGGGGAAACCCGCTCTGGTACCACTCCGTTCAGCCAACGAACGCCTAGTGTCGGGGTTACGGGGTCGCTGTCGCATTCAACCGCAGCCCCAACAGCGCTTATCCGCGAGGACTCTTCCTCGGAGGTGTGGGAAGACCGAACAAAAGGTCTGATTTTCATGGAAAATCCTGAGATTATAACAGTTTGAGAATTTTCCTTCATAAACGTATTACCTATTATTAGGGTTCCGTACCCAAAGGGTAAAACGGGACCCTATTACAGTCCGGCAAGTATAACTTGGCGTACCTGTGCGCCACTGTGCTTTTACTTTGTACTTTGATAACAATTTCTCTTAAACCACTTTTAATTACTTTTGGCATTATTGAACTATTTTAATGTAGCTGATTTATCAACAATAATGTCGCGGTAGCTCATTAACCGTGATAGTTAGACAGTTGAAATTTTCACAGATGGTGTATTTCTGTTGCCGCTAGAACAACAAATACTAAAAACAAAATAAAATTAAAAATTAAAGGGGGTATATAAACAAAAAACGTATATAATATTTATACGTTTTTTTATACGTTTTGAAAAAACGTACAAAACCATACAAAAAACGTGTTTTTAAACGCCATCTATCTAATTAGTTTCGGCAAAATGACATAGATGGCGCTAGTAAACGAGCCCCGTCTTTCTAGATCGCGACCAAACCAAATATTCTTGGTATCAATTAATCAAATATATGAGGTTGAAACTCTGTTATGTTTCGTATTGTACGGAACCCTCCCTAAGTGTGCGATAAGAGACGCGATGCTGACTCGCAGTTGGCCAGTTTTATTATCGTTTTATACACTGCGGATCTAGCTCACGCGTTGCAACTTGCACATCGCACTCAAAGCGGCGAGGCGGGGGGTGGTTTTTAGTTTGTTTTACTTGGATAAGTAAGTATTGATTTTAGATGTTCAATTATTACCAAAAGAAGATTATTTTTGGTTAGTTCAACTTTTAATTAAAGACTCAACTTTAAAATGTAACCTGTGTTTTATTGAAAATCCTGAGATATCACGAGATTTGCAAAATCCGGCCGCAATCCTGAGAAAAGTCGAGAAATCTCAGGACAAATCCTGAGATATGGTAACCCTAATATCGTCTGACCTGTGTGGGAGAGAGACAGAGTGACGTCATATCCCCGAAACTGTTTCTTATAACGCCTTACAGCGCTTGTCCAGAGCAACGGCACCGGGACGTCACCGGCAACAGAATGCCGGCGCCGAAGTAGCGGTACATATGTATGTATGGCAGGTTGTCCACAGCATGATCGGCACCGGGCGACGTCATCCCGGCCGCCGATATTTAGAGTAGATTGGCGCGACCGCTAGAAACCGGCCAGAGATTTTGACGGGCCGATGTGCCGGCATTGGCTCGCAATCTACGAACAAAAAAGCAAAATTGATTTTTTTTGTTCGTAGCTCGCAATACAAAACACGTTTGATCTTGTCCACACACTGCCGGCGCCCGGCGCCGTTCGATAGGTCATTGTTTTTTTATCTGAGGTTGTTTGTTTTATTTCTATGGAAACGCATCTGCCACGCATGACAGCTAGAAGAAACAGAACCACCGGAATCGGTGGCGGTGGATAAACCCCGTTCGAATCCCGTCGGTACGATGAAATATTGGATTGTGTTATTGCTATGACGTCGATGATTGTGTGTAACAATGCACAAAAGATATAAAGAGCTTAAGACACTTAAAGCAGTATTTTTCAACGTCTTGGTCTCCTATCTATAAGGGGGTCGCGGGGAAACGCGAAGCCTCAGTAAAAAAACACAAAGTTTAACGATATACTATTATTAGGGAAATATTAATTTAAGAGGAAGATTTTTTTAGGTGTTATATTTTAGAGAGAGTGAGAGCGCATATAAAATTTTCTTCTGAAGAAAAATATGTAATTTGTTTCTGAGCTGTAAGTTGGTGAGGATTTGAGTATTCTGTAGAGTCCAGGAGATGTCCCAGCATCAGGTCAATGCTTTCATGTTCTTACAATATCGTTGAAGAAGAAGATTTTCGAATTGATCAGACCTGTGAAAGTTGATTTCATAGCGCAATTAACTAGAAAAAAGTTCATAGTGTTATAACGATTGAACGAATTTTCATAAATCAAAGCTAAGAACACTCTCGATGAAGATAGCTATCAAACAAAAAAAACTATCAATAATAAAATCGAAATCGGTTCATCCGGTTGGGTGCTAAGATGCTATAGACAGACACACTTTTCGAATTGATCAGACCTGTGAAAGTTGATTTCATAGCGCAATTAACTAGAAAAAAGTTCATAGTGTTATAACGATTGAACGAATTTTCATAAATCAAAGCTAAGAACACTCTCGATGAAGATAGCTATCAAACAAAAAAAACTATCAATAATAAAATCGAAATCGGTTCATCCGGTTGGGTGCTAAGATGCTATAGACAGACACACAGATACACACGTTAAACGTGTAAACCCCTACTTTTTCCGTTACGTTAAGGTTACGGCGGCAGATGTTCTCCTTGGTGGTAAGCTATTTTTCTACCGACTTCCAAAAATAAGGAGGTTCTCAATTCGTCTGTATGTTTTTTTTTTTGTGTGTGTATGTTACGTGATTACTCCGTCAATTGTGTACTGATTCGAATGATTATTTTTGTAATCGGTAGGGTACGTTTTCGAGGGACCACCCATTGTAATTTCATCGAGATGTGATAAGTATCTCCAGAGATATGACGATAACGACGTCTCAAACTTGCTACTGAAGTTGACTCGCGGGGCATTGAAGTAGGTTGTTTTAGTTAAACTATCTTAATTATTGGTAGATTTAATGATCCCACTACCTCTGTACGAAAACCCATGATTCATGAATGCAAATAAACTTTCATTGGTACGTATATAGCTGGGATTAGAACCAACGACCGTCGGGTCAGAATCAGGGTAACTATCCTTTACGCCAAAGGGGCGTCCAATATCACTACGTAATTATTATAAAACAAAGTCCATCACTGCGTCTGTCTGTCTGTTCGCAATAATCTCAATAGCTACTGAACGGATTATCATGCGGTTTTTACCAATAGCCAGAGTGTTTATGGGGAAGGTTTAAGTGCATAATTCGTTAAGATTTTGTGTAAATTGGTTGAAATATGACGATGATTGTTAAATATGTTAAAATTTTATATTCGATGCAACAAACTGGTGCAAATTTTGTAGGCATATATGTTCTACCCGTGCGAAGCCGGGGCGGGCTGCTAGTACTAAATAATCACGCGGCTCCTGTTTTAATAAATGTTTGGAATTGACACGGTAATAAAATATTATATAATAATATCTGGATGACCGAGCTTTGCTCGCTTTCTTTTAATCGTTTTTTGTCTATTTTTTTGGCTTCCAATAATAATTTTCTCACAAAAGAACAAACTTGGAAAAATCAATCACCTCGTCTGGACTCGTACCAGGGTCCATCTGATCGCCATCCGAACGATCTCCCACTGAGCTATCATAACAATGTAAAGATGGTGAAATTTACCTTCATATTCTAATTATATTGTAGGAGTTTTGAAAATGATAACCTAGCTAGATCGATTTATCAGTTTATTATAAGCAACGTGTCTTCTTTCAGCATTTCTTTCTTGATTTTTGAAAATATTGTAGTGTGGTACGGAATCGGAACCCTACGAGTGCAAGTCCGACTTGCACCTGTCCAGTTTTTTTTTCATACTTTGGGGTCGCGTCATTAGACGGGTTGAAAAACATTGTAAAGAAACATAATATTTGATTTAAGCAGTGGACATCTCTCGTCGGATCTGAAAACTGTAATAATTTCATCCGAATGATCAACTTCGAAATAGTTGACATAGATGGCGCAACCAATGCATAATTGGTTAAAAATGCAATCCATTAGTTTCGTCGTATCAATAATACAAATAATATTTAACAATTCTTATGCTAATTAATCTGTTCCTTGGTAATACCTATATTATTTTAAACCGACGAAAAAAAAAACGGAGGAGGTTATCAAGTCGACGTGTGTGTATTTTTTTTTATGTATAACCACCCATAACTTTTTACAGAGTAGTCTGGTTAATAATTCTTTTTTTTTTTCTTATAAAGACTGCTAAACAATATTTAGGATTGTATAAACTATAGGTAAACAGATGGAATACCTAATAGAAACGTGACCTGTTTGAAAAGTTTCTATTTCTAGTAAAACAAACGATTTCTGAATAAAGATGAACATACATATCTAGGCATTTGTTAAATATTTTTTGCCCAAACATTTTTGCTTCCGTCAGGTAGAGGTATTTGCGGTACTTAATACGTAGATAGATGCCTAGATAGTCGTCGCAAAATCAGTCGCAAAAAAACCCAAGAGTAAAGGGTGTTATAAGTTTGATGTGTGTGTCTTTCTTTGTTTAATAGAAGAGTGTATGTACTAGTGTGGTGGATATCCATATCCACATATGATGGCTGCAGCGTCAGCTAATCTTATTGCCACCATTGCATTGTATGAAGAATAGGTAACATAATAATTAAGATAGTTTAAAAACTGAAACAACCGCCTTCCACGCCCCGCGAGTGAATTTCTTATTTCAGTAGCAAGTTTGAGACGTTTATCGTCATATCTCTGGAGGTATTGATCAGATCTCGATGAAATTACAATGGGACCACCTTGGAAACGTACCCTACAATTCACAGGTTCACAATTGACGGAAAAAACTCGTAACATACATACAAAAAAAAAACGTACAGGCGAATTGAGAACCTCCTTCTTTTTGGAAGTCGGTTAAAAATACTGATCAAAACGATTCCAAACACACATCTGCTATATTTCAGCGAAGTAGGTATTTAGTGATACTTAAACGTGAACGTTAAAACTTAAAATCATTGCAATACTTTATTGATATTATTATATTAGACAATATAATCTATGTTTCTAAGCACAAACCATTACGATTTTTCTGGATGTCGATCAACAGATAAGAAATGCGTAATTTATGCTAAATAAAAACCGGTTGAAAATCGCAATTATTTTGCTTTACCTATAAAAGTATTTTTAGGTAAAACATTATGTGGGAACCTAGATAATTACTGTGTTAGTCCGAATAACAGGATAATGTGACGAATATAATTGTTGTTATTTTAAATAATTGTGGTATAAAACTGTATAGACAAGTCGTTCTGCGTAAGTAGGCTTAAATGGGCCGTATTCATGAAGATTTTAACTAACGCATAGCTATAGATTATGCGTTCGCGAGCACTGCGAAACCGCATTGTTTGTTAATACTGGTATTTTAAAGTAATACACTATCAGGCGAGCTGTATGCGAGATTGGAAGCTCTAGTACGAAGCCGAAGGCGGAGTAGGTTTCGAAGCACATCAGATAGTGGGACGAAATTGACACTATCCTTTAACAGAGACTGGAGTAAATTTGGCACAGGACGTAAAAATATTAATGTAAGACGTAACACCCAAAAATATTATAAGCAAACCTTTGCACAACATATTTTACAGGCTGATAATAATATATTAATATTACATGTCTCTTGGATTTACCTAGCGGATTTCAACGACAGACCATGAATCTACTGCCACTCAAAAAAAGCATTAGCATTTTTTTTTAAATAATTCATTTCTTAAAGTGTTCAATATAGTTAAAGTGCCTATTATTACCTATGTCACTCCTATGAGAAGGATTGTGGTCAGGTACGATCGTGTTAGACTACGTTTTGGACTTGAATATAAAATATATCCTAATTGAAATCTGCTGAATTATGCAGATATGTTACAGACATTAAACCTACTTATTAATAACAATTTGACCCTTTTTGGATTGCCTGGGTTCATGTAGTAGCCAAATCTAGAAGAAACTCCTTACATTGGATGACTATAGACAATATTTAGAGATACAAGGCAATAATTTGTGTATTTTAAAAGTAGTTCTTGTAACAACGGTAGTAGTCCAAGAAAATTAGTAAAATCAGGGGAAATAATTCGTGTAGTTTTCTAAATTGGTACAGTTATACCTTGCGGTATCCAGATATACATACTGAAAGTCCTCAAGTGCTGAGGCTGTAAGGGGGGTTGAAGGTACCTTTATTCAGATTTTTGCTCATATCTCGAATATCTAAACGAATAGCAATATAATTACTTCTGACAAAAGTTCCTACATAGAATTTCATACAAATTTGGTCATATTTATTTTTGCTCTAAGATTTTTAAGACTTTAGGAGCTACAGGGTGTGTAAATTTTATCAGCGAGATAAAAATTAGACGATTTAAGGAGACGGCGTATTTTTTTTATCATCGTTCATCATCACTTACACCTTTAGTTTAGAATAAGCAAGCTTAGTCATCTGCCGACCCAACATAAAAAACCCCATTTCGATCTATTGAGAATTTTCAACAACAATTTTCAACAGCCACCGATTCTTACTTTTTGTTAAATCCAGCACCAAGTCCAAAGCTGATCTCTCCTCTCTCCCCCCTACTAAAGGGTCAGCAAAATATCACGCATTACGAGTGTTCCACCAAGTACAAGTGTGGCTGGGTAACGAAATGCCTCCTGAAATGTGTGGTTGGAAGCCGGGAGCTGATGGAACCCTCGAACCAATTACCACCACTGATCCTCCAGCTCCTGACACCGTGCTGACTTCAATTTTTTGTCGCTGCAAAAGTGGTTGCACTGGAAAATGCGGATGTCGAAAAGCCGGTATTTCATGTTTAGTATGCTTCGGCTGCTTGGGTTTATGTACTCAAGGTGTACATGTTGATGTCATAGATTTAAAAATGTTGGACTATCACGAAACAGAAAATGTACTAACTACTTTAAAATAAAATTACTGTACATCAATTATATGTATTTCCCATTTAAACTTTTAACCTTAAATATATGTTATTACGTCCTAAATAATTGCATCATTTTATATAAAAGCATACTATTTCTCATAATTCATCGATCTAAAATATTATATAAGCCAACATACATCTCGGACACTCCAATAATTCTATATGAATATATTTTTGTCGTCAGCAAGTGGGTACCTTTCTCAAGCATTCGTCACTACATGATGTTTCCGTAGTACTAATAAAACTTACACACAAACATAATACATTAAACAATACTAGACATAACACATACAAGCTTACTCACACTAATTGCTTCTGGAGTAACCACACACTACACTCATACTTAATACTCGTACAACGACAATAATACATTCACATCACTATACAAGAAACTGACATTTTAACCCGATTACAGCACACATACACAATATTCACACACGTATACACACTTTAGCAAAAGTTACATTCAAAAGTACCCACTTTTAAATGTAATTTTTGATTATATTCCTGGACTAGGGTGGTACTGCTAGTTATTGGTTACTTAATGTTTTTTATGCAACTTTCATATCTATTTTTTTTTTTTTTTTGTTAAATTCAAGACCAATAACTATTACTATTTTAAATATGTTAACCATATTTATTGTTCATTATTTCCACAGAGTACCTTCTTACCTACGCAATAGTCTAAAAATATGTACATACGACGAGGGGGCCTGGCGACCTGTAACACAGGTTTTTGTACAAAAACCTACATCAGGCGCCAGCTCTCACAAAGTAGTATAAGTTTAAAGATCTATTGTTCACGTACTTTTATTATCCTATGTTAATAGTTACTAAGCTGTACCTTTGTGAGGAGAAATAAATACTTTATTATAGATGGCGAAGTATAAAGACGAACTGAACTGGTTTTTCTCTATTTCGTTTAAATTCTTAAATTGTCAATATTTTATCTCCTTGTTAACTTAAGCACCATGTAGCTCCTAAAGTATTGATCGTAGAGCAAAAATAAATATGACCAAATTTGTAGGAAATTTTACTTAGGAACTTTTGTTAGAATATTGCTATTCGTTTAGATATTCGAGATATGAGCAAAAATCCGAAAAATGGAACCTTCAACCCCCCCCCCCCCTCCCCCCCCCCCCACAGCCTCAGCACATCCCCCACCCCTGAAGACTTTTAATATGTTAATCTGGATACCGCAAAGTATAACTGTACCAATTTAGAAAACAACACGAATTATTTCCCCTGATTGCCAATATTTGGTTTAATTTTTTTTTTTTTTTTTTTTTTTTTTTTAATTTGATCCGGCTATAGCTTAAATGGGCATTTAAAAATGTTACCAAATTACCAACAAAAATTTTAGCCACTGTTTCATGGTGCATTTTATTTTAAAGTAGCTTAAATAAAAAAATATGTCACTAAGATGAATTTATTTCACTATCAAATATTATTAAAAAATAACAAAATACAAAAACGTTACAAACAATATGGCAGTTAGCATCAAGTTAATAACGAGCAACCAAACCGAGCGTGATGCTGCAGCGCTCAGCTCAGTTAAAGTCCATGTTCATGTTTTGGTTCAGGTGGAGCTGGGGAAAGAGCGATCAGCCGGGACTCAGGAGTGGAATGATCGATGCTTCGCCAGCGGTGAGAGCTCTGTGACTAGCTTATCTCCTGGCGGGGAACTTAGGGATGGAATCACCAAACGCGCGGTAGCCGTTCTCGTCGGCTTCGTAGTTGATGGTCTCAGTTTTGCCTTCCTTATCGGTGTAGGTGTAGGAACCGCGGACGACAACCACATCATGGGGTTTTTTCTCTTCGTCGAAGACCTCCTTCACCTCACCAGTTTCTTCGCGCTTACTACCGTCTGCAGATTCGTAGCTGTAAATAAAATATAAAGTGTTATTATAATTGGTATCACAATATATTATTTAAGTACATTATATTATTTCATATTTACAGATTTCAGACGCTGTGGTTTTATATGAATATAGTCTATAACATAACAGAAATTATCCGTATTGTCAGCGACCGACAATACGGATTTCGCCGAAATCGATCCACTGGGGATTTTCTAGCGTATGCCACGCACATCTGGAGTGAGGCCATCTAGAAGCACGGAGAAGCCATTGCTGTCTCTCTCGATATCTCGAAAGCCTTTGATAGGGTTTGGCACGACAGCTTACTAAGCAAGCTTCCATCGTATGGACTGCCCACTGGTCTCTGTGCATGGATATCGGATTTTTTGAGGAACCGGTCAATTCGAGTAGTCGTTGAAGGCTGCTCGTCCGACCTTTTGGCAATCAATGCCGGGGTTCCTCAAGGATCGGTACTCTCTGCAACACTTTTTCTGCTACATATTAACGATCTCCTGAAGCCCGGTATATTTGGGTACGCAGACGATAGCACTGTTGTAGAGAGCTACATATCTGGAGCACGTACCAGTGGTGCAGATATCTCCAGTGTCTTCGAGAGGCGATGGTCGAGCGCTTGAATCTGAATCTGTCTCTGAAGGCAGTCCCCGAATGGGGCGAAGCCAACCTGGTCAGTTTCAATGCGACTAAGACCCAGGCATGTCTTTTCTCCGCAAAACGGAGTCAGTTCCATCTGACTCCTACTTTCCGAAATGTATCCGTGCCGTTAACTAACCACCTTGAGCTCCTTGGCATTTCCTTTACTCCAACGTTGAATTTTGGTTCGTATATCGAATCAAAAGCACAAGTAGCCTCCAAAAAGCTTGGTGTTCTAGCGAAAGTGAGGCAGTACTTCACACCTGGACAGATGCTCAATCTTTATCAAGCACAAGTCCGATCATGTATGGAGTACTGTTCTCACCTCTGGGACGGTTCGGCTAAATACCAACTAGAGGCGTTGGAGGCAACTGAGCAAAGAGCTAAGAGGCTAATCAACAAAGACGAGCTCATTAGCAGAAGACTCCAAAGCTTAGAGGATCGCCGCAGAGTTGCTTGTTTATCGGTTTTTTATCGGATACATTTCGGAGAGTGTGCCTCCCAACTGCACGAACTTATTCCCCCATCACCTTTTTCCAATCGGACAACCAGATGTACTGATACACGCCACCAGTACATAGTGGATATTCCATCAATCCGAACGAAGCGATTTGCTTCCACATTTATCATACGTACCGCCAGGGATTGGAACTCCTTGCCTGAGTCTGTGTTTCCGGAAAGGTACCATCTAGGGGTCTTCAAGTCGCGAGTGAATAGGTATCTTCTAGCCAAGCGTGCTACATCGTCGACCACATCGTCACTTAACATCAGGTGAGATAGTGGTCAAACGCTTGACTATAACGAATAAAAAAAAAAAAAATTAAATTATTTTTTGCCAAATGAAAAAAAAATTACGTAATAATTAATATGGAGTCGTTTTTCAAATTTCAAAAGATTTTTGCTAAAATTATTTCACTAAACTAAACCATGTTTAATTTTACTACCTTGGTAAGGTAATTAAAAATAAACTACCTACAAGTTTTCAAGTGGGACTGATTTCTGTAAAGCATATTTCATGCGCATAGGTTACCAATTAAATAATTTAAGATCGTTAAAAAACTAAAAAAACCGACTTCAAAAGTCGCGCTAGTCAAAGAAGCCAGTAGGCGAAGTAACTATTATATAATCTGTGCCAGTAGTTAGTAGTGTGTCGAGATAAGTAAATGCATCGTAATACAAATGTTGATATATTAAAAACGGCTCGGCCGATTTCGTTAAAATTTAAATGGGACCACCTGTGAATTAGGGTACCCTTTGAAACAAAAAAATAATTTTCCAAATCGGTTCAGGCATCTTTGAATAATCGGTGAACAAAAAGATTCCGAATTGAGAACCTCCTCCTTTTTTGTGAAGTCGGTTAAAAACATAACAATTGTTTTCACCTATAAATGAATGAATAATAACTCTTTTATTGCCCGTAAAAAGAACAATGTCAAGTACAAAGATGAACACGCTAGGCCTAGCATTCTAGGCCTAGCGTGTTCAGCGTGTCTGACTTTCAAGGGCTTTGTGCTGCCGCAACACAGTAAAGTTATGGCAACAGATTTTCTTCTATATATTGAATGATATTATAAACGTTTACTTGAAATTGTAGCCACCATCGGGTTGCTTCTCGAATTCGGAGCGCAAGATCGAGACGGGCTCTTCGACGGCGGCGGGAGCGGCGGCGGCGGCAGCCACTAGGGCGAGGGCGACTACTACGATCTGCAAATAATCATCGATAATTGTAGTCACCATACACACCGATACTTCTGCCAGTCATGCATGACCCAACTTCTGGATATACACCTACACCTAGGCCATGTAACCACCAACGTCAGCCCTAGGTGAAACCACCAACAGAACAGGTTTAACGGTCCGCCCTGTGCTGGTATAGTGTTAGGTGCCAGCCAACTCGAAAGACTGGTTTGAATTGTGATGAACACTAGTCAACCTAAGGCTGCGTCAATCAATATCAAATTAAATAAGTAGGTACGTAGTGATCAAGTGCTCGAATGCACCCAATTATAAAACAACCGACTTCAATGCCCCGCGAGTCAATTTCAGTATCAAGTTTGAGACGTTTATCGTCATATCTCTGGAGATACTTATCAGATCTCGATGAAATTACAATGGGATCACCTCGGAAACGTACCCTACCGATAACAATAAGAATCATTCGAATCGGTTCAGAATTGACCGAGAAATCACGTAACATACACAAAAAACAATAAAATAAAACATACAGACGAATTGAGAACCTCCTTTGTTTTTGGAAGTCGGTTGAAAATAATCTGACACAGAAGTAAGTGCCACAGGATTATTATTAACTTGGATAATAAATGAGAAATAAAATCAACGTTGGTACATACCATTTTCATTTTGAATGTTGTGGTATGATTCGTTTGCTACCAAATGAGCGACTGATGATTTGAACACCGTGACAAAATCTTTTATACATTTCACCCGGTATCTAACGTAATGTCAAATGACAGCAAACATACGATGTCGATATGCCGGATTCGGTCATCGATGATCACAGCTCGCTCGAGTGTACAGTTTAAGAGAGTATTTGATTATTCGTTTGTGTGTACCGACGCGGCCGTTGCGCGGACGTAAGCCGCGGCGTCAAGGCTTAGATAAAAATATTTGCTTGATAATCAGTTGTCACAGAACTTCCAATTAGAACCCTCGGTTATGGGCCAAGGACTCCAAAATTGCAGGATTCGTTTTAACAGAATTGTTTTGGTAACAAAATGTTATGATCACACAAATATTTCTTAATTTAAGATGTAAGAAAATACCTTATTGTAGTACTTATTACTTATATATCGGTAAACGTATTAGTTTTCGGTGTAATGAGTTTTTCCTCTTACCGTATAATCCACCTACATTCATGTGGATAGTGAATTAAAATATGTAACTACATTATAAATTCTTATTAAATGCATTTATTAAAATTCAGAAAAGTCTTGTCATAAATCAAAAAAATGCAAGGCATGAATAGATAAATCTATTAAAATTATTCATTAATTCAGTCGTTATAAGTTCTTGTCCAAGCTACTGCCATTGTTAATTATGGATGTAACAAAATATAAAAACTCACGAATTAAAAAAAAAACAATTTTATTTAGCTATATAAAAAATATAAAGCCTCTAAAAATGTATTAAAAAATTATCTTAGATGAAAAAAACCGTCTTCGTTTGACATCAAGCTTTATTTTTCAATCAGCTTTTGTCGATCCGAAAAGAACACTTAGATCCATAGCTTAGATCACTGAATACTAATAAAAACTAAATAAACGTATCTAAGTGACCCTAATCAAAGGATCCGATCGTTACATAGATGTTTTAGCTCCATGACTCTATCTACAGCTACAATATAATAAGGAACATACCACCTACAGAAGTCAGTTTTTCTACTATTCAAATTCTCAGTGTGCGTTTTATTTAGTTATTGTGTTTCATTATTTCACATTTTTTTACAAAATTTATCTGAAGTACTGAAACATGGGGTTACTTACGTGTAAGACTACGATAGCCAACCCTCCATTAATCAGGAGAACACTAGATTTTTTTACAAGTCTAAAGTCGGCGATTGGACGAGTGCTGAATGACTATTTTTTTTAACACAACAAAAATGTGTTTATTTTTTTAAATACAATCATTTTATTGTTATGATTTATTTTGATATTTGACTAGTATAAGTAAACAGTTTTAATCCGCCTTAATACAGAATAAATGCTTTGAGGCTTTTGAGATTAAGTCACAGTCAAATATTAATAAAACGTAAATTAAAAATTAAAACCAACCCCGAATAATATAGGTATACCTACGTAATCTGTACATTAAGACCCTTCGAATGAAGCATGACATCTTTGCTGTAAGTTGGTGAAGAGTAGGGGATTCCGCAGATTCCAGGAGATGTCCTAATCCTATTAAAGGAGTAGGATAATAAAATAAACTAAAAAGTCGGACTCGCACTCGTAGGGTTCCGTACCACACTACCATATTTTATAAGATCGAGCAAAAAATACCATTATCATTTTTCTCCAGCAAATAATTAACTTTGTATGAATGACAAAGTTATAAATGTTCCTTATAAACTTAAGATAGGTGATTATGAACTTAGTGACTATTTATCTATACTAATATTATAAAGAGAGAACATTTGTATTTTGGTATTTTTGTATGTTTGTAATGATTTGGCTCAAAAACTACTAAACCGATTTAAAAAATTCTTTCACTAATACATAGAATGGACTTTCGGAATGAAAATAGGCTATATATTATCCCGTTTAAATTAATGGTACATTCGTGGAGACCTAATTTGCAACCTAATTCGGCAAAAAAAAAAAAACGATCGATAAACGCGTTTCTTACGAACGCTGCTTAATTGAAAATAGATAGAAGAATATTTTCTTTGCAAGAGTTGTACAACTTAATAAGACCTACAAAAAAGTCCGCGACAGCATATGTCTATCTCCTAAGGTTGACTCACAGTAACAATTTTAATCTTAAAATTTTTGTTAAAAAATATTACATAACTTCCAAGGCTATTTTCAAGTATATAGTATTAATCCTTATCCAAATAACTTATACGTTAATTAGCTTGGCCACATATTATAGATTAAAATTGTCCTTTACATGATATAATTCAAATGAAAAATCTAGAAGATATCACGGATTTCACATACACGCATCGCAAAATTAATAAAATATTTACAGTGAAACCACAGATTAGGTCATAGTTACTACGAAAATATTATTATAAGCTTAGCTGTGCTGTAGATCCCCACCGATCACAATCAATTTGAATTCAATATAGTATAATAATATGATCTATTGTATAAAATAATATTCATCTATACATATATATATAATAATATAATAATATAATATTTTAAACCACCCCGACTGGTCTATGTATAATCTTTTCATTAAAAGCATTCCAATGACTCTAAACACGACATTTAAAATCTGAGCTGTAAGTTGGTGAGGATTTGAGTATTCTGTAGAGTCCAGGAGATGTCCCAGCATCAAGTCAATGCTTCCATGTTCTTACAATATCGTTGAAGAAGAAGATTTTCGAATTGATCAGACCTATGAAAGTTGATTTCGTAGCGCAATTAACTAGAAAAAAGCTCATAATTTTATAACGATTGAACGAATTTTCATGAATCAAAGCTAAGAAAACTCTCGATGAAGACATCTATGAAACAAAAAAACTATCAATAATAAAAACAAAATCGGTTCATCCGGTTAGGTGCTAAGATGCTACAGACAGACACACATGTTAAACGTATATTACCCCTACATTTTGCGTCGGGCAACGCCGTAAGGTTACAGCGGCAGATGTTCTCCTTGGTGGTAAGTTACTTTTTGGTAGATTTAATGATCCCACTACCACTGTACGAAAACTCATGATTCATGAATGCACATAAAACTTTCATAGGTAGGTATATAGCTAGGATTAGAACCAACAACCGTCGGGTCAGAATCAGGGTAACTATCCTTTACGCCAAAAGTGCCGTTCAATATCACTACGTAAGTAAGTATAAAACAAAGTCCATCACTGCGTCTGTCTGTCTGTTAGCAATAATCTCAATAGCTACTTATAACGGATTATCATGCGGTTTTCACCAATAGCCAGAGTATTTATGAGGAAGGTTTAGGTGCATAATTCGCTAAGGTTTTGTGTAAATTGGATGAAATATGACGATGATTGTTAAATATGTTCATATTTTATATTCGATGCAACAAACTGATGCAAATTTTGTAGGCATATATGTTCTACCCTTGCGAAGCCGGGGAGGTCTGCTAGTACACTATAAGTTTGTTGGTCTCCGTAGAAGTTATAAAACTGTGTTAGAGACACCATCGCCAGTTATATTTGCGGTTTTCAAAATTTGCTATATTTCAAAAACTATAATACTAAGAGTACTACTACTTATACTAGCTGGCTATATCTCGTTCAATCCAATTTTCGTTGAAAGTGTTTATTGAGATCTACAGCATATATTTTTTTTAGGTTTTCCACTCTCTTCTTTTAGAAGTTAGGGCACACAATATACCACATTGAGAGTGTTTATCTTTAAAACGATTGACTTTGAGAAAAAATAGTTTTAGGAAGCTCAATGTCATATTTAAAGACCTATCTATAGACACACCGCATGTATAGGTTGGATGATTTTTTTTTCTAGTTTCAGATCCAGGTAATATAGGGATGTGAGTATAGGGAGCTCCCTTTAATTTTTAATTATTTTTTATTTTTGTAAAAAATCATAAAGCGGTTCACAGAATACATCTATCTACCATGTTTCAATTGTACAGTTCTAATAGTTTCAGAATAAAGTGGCTGTGACATAAGGACGGACGGATAGGCAGACAGCTTCGAGCATTTACCAATGGAGATGTTAACGTTGTAATCCGCAGACATTTTTTCTGCCGATACTTACGGGGGCGAAAACACGCATTGCACACACACAAATCACTCACTTTAAAGATTGAAACACGCACACAGTATTAAAAATACAGCGTACTTACGCACGCTCATATGGCCAAAAATGGCTATATGGCCAGCAGAGGGGTACTCCTTGCGTTAACATCTCCATTGGTAAATGCTCGAAGGCAGACAGACATGACGAATCTATAAGGGTTCCGTTTTTGCCATTCGGCTACGCAACCCTAAAAAGAACCTATGAAAGTTGCTCTCATAGCGTCATCAACTAGAATAAAGTTCATAGTCTTAAAACGGCTGAACGCACAGACACACAGATAGGTAACCACACCTACACAGTCACAAAAGACACACACGTCAAACTTATAACACCCCTGTTTTTGTGTCGGGGTTTAAAAACAGAAAATATCAGATTAATCGAGATAGTTTGTCAATATATCGAATAATTTATATTTATAGCGTTAATGTAATTCATTACATGAAATAATAATCATACGTAATATCGTTATAAATAAATAAATAAAAATCCAAGCTAAAATCTCACACGCCAAGAGAATATTTTTATTCCGACTTCAAAAAGGATGAGCTTGTCGATTCGTCTATATGATTCTGAAGTATTTTTTGTGTGTACGATATTATTGAATAACTAGCTGTGCCCGGTGGCTTCGCCAGAGTAATAAGTATCATATAGCCTAATCTCTGGCTCTCGCTGTAAAAGGTTTCAGACAAATTGGTCCAGCCGTTTGATCGTGAAGAAGTCCCAAACAAATAAACAACCTGACTTTCGCATTTATAATATTGATTATAAATGCGAAAGTCAGGTTAAATCGATTTTAATTACTTATTATTTTGATGAGTAGTGTCTCAGATTACAGATCAATATTCTGTAATCCTGATCTTCGGATATTCTTTTCACATAGTCACGGCGACATTCGTAAAGCGGTGGGCGCTAAGCGTAAAGTAGTGTCTCCAACCTGGACACAGGGCGTCCCACGCAACGTTTGCCGATTAACGGTCTCGATTCTAGACTAGAACCAACAATTAACAAGTATTTAACTAAGTAACACAATATTGTAAGTCACATATAATCACAAAGATACTTTTTTTTTCTTTTTTTATATCTTATAGGCTAGCGTTTGACCACTATCTCACCTGTTAGTAAGTGATGATGCGGTCGAAGATGGTTAGCACGCTAGGCCTAGAATGGGAACTGGCGATCAAGGATAGCTGCCGGAACACATTACATGTTTGGCGACCGATTTTCTAACTTGAGGGTAATAGCTGGCCAGGCGGACACTAGACAGTGTCCTACCACCATGCGGGGGTTGTTGGTTTCTTAACGATGGTTTTTCCGTTTCACTGTGAGAAGCGCACATACATTTTTTCGAAAGAAAAATCCATTGGTGCACGGCGGGGTTTGAACTCGGTACCTCTGGCATCAAAGCCGACCATTCTCCCGATTACGCCTTCGGGCCCTCTAAACAACTAATTGTAAAGCAGTAACAAAATTGTTGACAACAAAAACTTCAAAATAATATTATAAAATAACTAGAAGTGCCCCGCGGCTTCGCCCGCGTTATAAACTTCTTTTATTTACTTAAAACTTTTCTTTTGTTAAAACGATTCTATCATTAATTACATAAAATAAGAATTAGCCAAATCGGTTCACCCGTTATCATGTTATCGCGTGACTAAAGCAATTCGGGATTAATATTTATAAAAACCGAAAAACCCAAATTTTCAGACTTTGTTACGTACCCCATTAAAAAAAAACCTACAACACGTACTTTATCTCATCTTATTTCGCCATACAAACTTTGAATCCCCGATCAGTATCCGGGAGGAATTTTTAGAAAATCTCTTCTGAGCATACCTACGTCATAATAACTATCTGCATTCTAAATTTCAGCGCAATCCGAAACAATATTGATTTTTGGACTTTGTTACCCCAGTTTATCCTCTTAGGGTGGCATTTTGAAAAAGTCTGAAACTCGTATTTACTTATTTATTTACAGAAGTACTGGTGTGAAATGTCGAATAAAATTGCTATCCAAAGTTTGAACCCCCGCTTCATCCCCTTGAAGAGTGAATTTTGAAAAATTCTTTCTCCTATGTCAAAATAACTATCTGCATGCCAAATTTCAGCGCAATCCGAAACAATATTGATTTCAGACATTGTTACCCCACTTCACCCTTTTAGGGGTGGAATTTCGAAAGAGCCTGAAGCACGTATTTACTTACTTAAGTCCTTGTGTTAAGTTTCAAATATAAAAGACTATCTAATCTTGTTTCTCCATACAAACTTTGAACCCCCGTTTCATCCCCTTCATGGGTGAATTTTGGAAAATACTTTCTCAGAGGGAAGTAACTTCGTAATAACTATCTGCATGCCAAATTTCAGCACAATCCAAAACAATATTGATTTTCACACTTTGTTACCCCATTTTACCCTCTTAGGGGTGTAATTAAAAAAAAACCTGAAACATGTATTTCCTTTTTTTTTACTGGAGCACTTGTATGAAGTTTCGAATAGAAAATACTATCTAATCTTGTTTCTCCATACAAACTTTGAACCCTCGTTTCATCTCCCTCAGGGGAGAATTTTGGAAAATCCTTTCTTAGGGAACTTACGTCGTAATAACTATCTGCATGCCAAATTTTAAGTGTAATCCGAAACAATATTGATTTTCACACTTTTGTTACCCCATTTCACCCTCTTAGGGGTGTAATTAAGAAAAACCTGAAACACGTATTTACTTATTTTTTTACTCGAGCACTTGTATGAAGTTTTTGAATAGGAAATACTATCTCATCTTGTATCTCCATACAAACTTTGACCCCCGTTTCATCCCCTTCAGGGGTGCATTTTGAAATATCCTTTTTCAGAGGTAACTAACGTTGTAATAACTATCTGCATGCCAAATTTCAGCGCAATCCAAAACAATATTGATTTTCACACTTTGTTACCCCTTTCACCCTCTTAAGGGTGGATTTAAAAAAAAATCTGAAACACGTATTTACTTATTTTTTTACTGGAGCACTTGTGTGAAGTTTCGGATAGAAAATACTATCTAATCTTGTTTCTCCATACACATTTTGAACCCCCATTTCATCCCCATTAAGGGGTGAATTTTGGAAAATCCTTTCTTAGTACACCCCTACGTACTAAGACAAATATACATTCCAAATTTCAAGTCTATACGACCAGCGGTTTAGGCTGTGCGTTGTCTGTGAGTCAGTCAGTCAGTCAGTCAGTCAGTCAGTCAGTCAGTCAGTCAGTCAGTCAGTCAGTCAGTCAGTCAGTCAGTCAGTCAGTCAGTCAGTCAGTCAGTCAGTCAGTCAGTCAGTATGTCAGGACAAAGATTCTTATAGTATTAGACAAAAATATGGTTAGTTATAGGTCTTTCCTCAAATGTTAGTTGCATAAGTTTAGTTTAGACCTTAATTGGCCTAACAAATACGATCCCTGGGTGGCGCTTGTAGGTGACCGAGGTTTAGCTATTCATAATAATTCGACAATTTTTCAAATATAATTTAAGATTGTTTACAAAACAAAAAAACCGACTTCAAATGCCATGCTAGTAATTTTCAGTACTAAGTTTGAGGGTTTAACTCCATATCCCTGGAGATATTTATCAGATCTCGATATAATTACAATGGGAACAAACAGAAAGCATACCTACTCTCTCAAATAAAAAATAATAATTCTAAACCATATAGGAAATGACAGAGTTCTGACAAAAAAATACGAGCGAATTTTGACCCTCCTCCTTTTCGGTGAAGTCGGATCGATTTCAAATCGACTGCGTAAAGAAAACGTATCTTGTAAAGAAAACCAATAAGGAACAGGATTTTGGATTTATAATTAAATCAGTTAATGATACCTCGTGACTTTGTCCGCGTTAAATTGTCCATAACTTATTCTATCAAATTGGCCATCCCTGTGCAGAATTTCAGCCAAATCGGTCAAGCCGTAAAGAGCCGTTTACACTTTATAGAGTCAAATAACAAACTGACTTTGGCAATCAAAATATTGCTGGTGATATTATTGGTTAAGATAATTGCGTCAATTACTTTCATACCTACAATAATAAATTAATTCGCTGTGGACATAGGTAATAACAAAAATATAGCCAGTGCACTTAGTGAAGGATCACCAAAATTTACAACAGATACGCTTATATATAGTTATGAGTAACAGTGTAAATGATAGATCCTCTTCGTTGTAAACCATCTCATAAAGCATTAATTATCTGCAAACCGACACACGTAATCCATGAATATTAAATTAGTTTAAACTTTGAACTTTAGACGCACGCCTTTATTTAAAATACTTATTCGGGGAACTTTTATATGACCAATTATACATTTTAGTTTTTATGTTAATGAGAAGTCTAGGTAAGTATCTATAGCTAATAATGTTCCTAACTTATTATTTTTATTTTTTCGGACATTTACTTAGGTACTTGTTCTCTATTTTTAATGCAATCAAGGTAACCTTGTATTTTTGATATTAAATAACAAGAACATCCATTAATACATTTTTAGAATTGAACAAGTATTTGATATAATTATGTTAATTATGTTCCGAATGCTGTAATCTAGATCACGATTAGTGTCAATATAGAAAAGCTTTCAATTAATTGCAATTTGATTATGTTTAATCTCTAATCAATCATCATTGCTGATTTACAATGTTCTATCGTTCTATATTACACTTTTGAACTATGTGCACACAGACATTTGACCACTAACTCACCCAATGATAAGTTATGATACGATCAAGATAAAATCATGCTCGTCTGCAATTAGTAGAAGACGGCAGAGAGGCGTCAATCTTGGAAAACTGTTATTGTTGACCATTTCCCGGTACCATAGAAAAGATAATAATACTACGTATAGAACGGACACTCTATTCCCCCCACCAATCCGGGGTTCCTCACCACGCCACCGATTCTGAGCTGTCGAGGCGCCAGTCTGAGCAAGGACGCTACACGCGTACGGCTACAGAACAATAGGTAATACTCTCGGGAGAAGAACATCAACTTCATACATTTATGTTAAGACCAGTAGACACTGGAGGTTCAAATTTACGTAGGTATATTATAAATACTAATATACCTACCTACATATTCGTATTTTTTAAATTCATTTTCATAAATGAAACAACGATATATTTACTCGTGCGTAAATAACACTTAGTTTATAGAATATTTTTTTAAAAACATTCACGTTAAAACATTTTTATAACACAGCAATTAGGAACTAGATGTACGTAGTATTTATATTCCCTTTGCTTGATGTCGCTCTAACGTGCGAGCAAGACATAGAATAAAAAATAGTTACTATGGTGCAGTTTGTCTATTGAAGTCGACTGGACCTGCGGACGACGCGACGACGCAGCGACTGCACCGAGTGCGAGATACCTATACACTTGATAATGGGCTATTCTTGTGCTATTTACGGCTGCTTATCATGCAGACGTGACAAAGATAGGAGTTTTTATAGATTCCCTAAGGATAAAACTAGGTAAGTAGGTAGTTCTTGGTAACGCGATGACGACTAAGTACCTATGTGCCTAGCTATCTATTGTCTACTTTAGTTATACGAGTATGTATGCGTTTCTCTATGTTGTGATTCACTATTTCACTTTTTTTATTTTTTTTATATAAAAATTGTCTGAAGTACTGAAACACACAGTTACATGTATGGTTGGTTTTAACCTACTTTAATTTTTTTTTTATATTCTGACGTAAACGATTGGATGACAGCTGAATGGTTCATTACTTTTTTTTCTAATTCACAGCGTTAAATTACGTTTACGTATTATGTTTACTTGATAATTGGTTATGATTTATTTTATGATTTATGATTTTGACGTGTATATGTGCGTATATTTATACTGCCTACATACTGAATAAATGCTTTGATTCTTTGATATATGTATAGCTTTTTCAAATCAAGTAACTTGTCCCTACCTAACTCTACACTATTTAAATAACGTAATCAAATATAAATTTAGAAGATTTTAGTTTGCAAAAACTTTCGCAACTGTTTCACTCGCACGCGTGTATCCGTGGATTGTTATCGTTCTTCGTTCGCAGCGAGACAAGTGTCTTTGTAACAGCGTATCGCGTAGAGTAAATTAAAATAATTTCATTTTCTATACTCTTGAAACCATAGCGAGTAATTTTGCAAGTTTAAACCGACATTGAAAATGAAGTAGGTTTTGTAACAAATAATTATGATTTATGATCTGTATCTATGTACTTATATATTTTTTTGTACTATAACATGTTCGCCTAATATTTTGAATCGATTTTGACAATTCTCATTTCAATTTGTAAAGTCAGTTTTAAGTATTTTAACCCCCGATTAACATATTTTTTTACAAAAAAAAACGACTTCAAACAAGAAACTAAAAATTTAAAAAAATCATGAAAAAAATTAGTACGCTCATATCGATGTCTCAGTTTGTGATTTAATGTTTCTGTAGACGATGGTTTACGAAATAGCGACTGATATGTTTAGTGTTAAAAGCTTTTTGGGTAAGTGTACAAAAAACATTCATACGGTCAGTACGTAGTACGTATGTACGAAGTAACTATTATATAATCTGTGATACGGTGATTACGGGCGACAACCTTAGACGTCACGCACACAAGTGCACGTATAGAAAAACGACATGTGTGTAGTGTCTGTGTCGGTGTCACAGTGTCGGTCGTTAAAACGCTAGTTTGTATGGAGATTTAGGGTCCGGGGTGTGCCGATACGGTTGCTAATCTATACTAACTAAAAAAACCGGTCAAGTTCGAGTTGGACTCGAACACCGAGGCTTCCGTACGAACTGGTCAAACTAGGTTAAAGTACAAACTTAACTTTGTAGTTCGATACATAGAAAATGTATTGCACCAACCACAAATAATAAGTTTGTAATAGTAAATTCACCTTTTTTGTTATTATACAACATATTTACGGTTTTCAGATTTATTCCCATATAAGTGTTTCAAGACCTTGCTTCTTGCCAAATTTCATGATTCTAGGTCAACGGGAAGTACCCTATAGGTTTTGATTCCCTTGTGAAATCGCAAAATATGCGAAAATATGGGACATAAACAATCATATATTTTGATCGCGTTGACTTACAAGCTTGATTTTTTCACAGAAAAGAGACCGTAGATACTTGTTACTTGATAGAAGTTTCAACTTATGTTTGATTTATTCGTAGTTAATATCTCTACGCGTTTCTGAGAATAATGGGTCATAAAAAACGGACAGACAGACGGATAACAAAGTGATCCTATAAGGGTTCCTTTTTTTTGAGGTACCGAACCCTAAAACTATTAAAATATTTTAAAAACTTATTTCAGCTATGAAAAGCTACATTATCAGCGAGTTACATGGGCCATATTTCACGGGCGAAGCAACGAGGGAGGTGTACTAGATTAAGTATATATTATACAAACTACTTCTATTATAACATAAATAGAAAAACTATTAAATAATTATACTAAACCGGTATTAATAGAATTTAACGTACTACATTGTTTATATCCTATAACCTAGCGTTTGACCACTATCTCTCCTGTTAGTAAATGATGATGCGGTCGAAGAGGGTAAGCACGCTAGGCCTAGAACGGCAACTGACTCTCAAGGATAGCTGCCGGCACACATTAGATGTTTTGGCGACAGATTTTCTAACTTGAGGGTGGTAGCTGGCCAGGTGGAACCTATATAGTGTACTACCACCATGCGGGGGTTGTTGGTTTCTTAACGATGTTTTCCTTTACTTGCCACTGGCACTGTGAAAAGCGCACATAAATATTTCGATAGAAAAATCTTTGGCATCAAAGCCGACCGTTCTACCACTTACCTACACCACCGGGCCCTCAAAACATTGGTCGCACGGAAACGGTCAAATCATGGACAAAGGCATTCCAATAGATGAATACTTAATAGGGTTGAAGACAGGCAGTCAAGGCGGCTGTTAAATATTTGCCAAATCTCTTTACAGGTTCACCTAAAATTACTGGCGACGCTCAAGTTAGATAAAACGCCTGTTATTCAGTTACGTTAAACACTAACATCGGATTTTTAAGATATTCGGTATGGATAATATGGATATGGTATTGCGGTTAATAAGCTAAAACTGTTTACTTTTTAACCGACTTCAAAAAAAGGAGGAGGTTTCTCAATTCGACCGTATATATATATATATATATTTTTATGTTTGTTCGCGGATAACTTCGTCGTTTATGAACCGATTTCGATTATTCTTGTTTTGTTCGAAAGGAGATATCCCAAGTATGGTACCATGGTAATTTTATCGAGGTACGATAAGCATCTCCAGAGATATTGAGATAAACATCTCAAAATTGGTACTGAAAATGAATAGCGCGGCTTTGAAGTCGGTTGTTTATTAGTTTTTAAACGATATTATTTTATATCTTTTCAGCGTTTTGACCACTATCTCGCCAGGTGGTAAACGATAATTATGGTCAAACATGGTAAACTAAACACGCTTACACACTTTAACTGATACAAGCAGGGCATAAAACAACAGCGTTTACACATTCATGCTGATAGCTAATTTGTATTCATTCGCATTGCGTCTATGCAAATACGAGTATATCGAATTTATTTTAGGACAGAGCAGTATACATCGAATACTCAGGAGATAGACAAATTAACGATATTCAAAAGGTCAACGAATAAAAAATACTTAGAACGTCTTAGAATATTATTAGTTTAGATTATGGCAAAAAACATGTCGATGGGTTATGGAACTTGTATCGTCGGTATGCAAGACACAAATAAAAGTGATGTGCTCTTAACCTTTCCAGAGGTCAGGTCTATACTTTAATATCGTGAAATTACAATAATTCAAGGTCAGCCAGTTTTTCAACAGCGACAGGTAGGCGGTAGGTGGATGTGTAATGCTCACTTTTATTAACTACTAATTAAACACCGAGGCCTCCGAACATCTTCGAATGTCTGAATGAATGAATGAATTGTATTGACGGGAGTAGTCTTCAGCCGACACTTAAATGAGGGCAAACTTAACCAAGAGCTGAAATCACTAGTCAGCAAATTTCATAACTGTGAATTTCTGCCTATACCTAAAACACGAGGTTATACCTCAGGACCACAAAATGGGAGATATCAATACAGATTGCTAAACCACTACATTAATACACTTGACTATAAGTCATGTTACTTAAATAGTAACATCACAAAGATGACAAAGACAAAATCATCCCACATCTTAAAACCTGGCACTATACCGTTCTACTTCAATAAAATGAAAAAGTCTTTAGTTCCTTTGGAGCATACCAAAACAGCAATAAGCCTTGAATCAAAAGCAAAACCTGGTACCATCCCTTTCTATTTCCAAAAACAAAACACTCAGACTGTTTTAGCTATTAATAAAAACCAATCAAACAAATCCAGAAACATTTCTCAGTTTTTTCGTACATGATGAGAACGCAAATAACAAAAATAATAATGATAATGCAAGTAGTTTAAATATTATCCACTTAAATGTTCAAGGTATTAAATCTAAAATAAATGATCTAGAAATATTAACGAATGAACGAAATATTGACGTGTGCTGCTTCAGCGAAACATTTTTAAGAAACTGCGAGGTAGAAATCTTACAGTTAGATGGCTATAAAAAAGCAACACACTTCTGTCGAAAAAATTCGGCTAGAGGTGATGTTTGCATATACGTAAAAAATTCAACGCCGTTTATTAAATTAGATTGGATTGTGAATATGGCTATTGAAAGACATTTTGAATGCTGTGGAATAGCCATACCGTCATTAGGTTACTTTGTTATTTGCATTTATAGAACTCCAGACGGTAACTTACCCTTATTTTTACAAAGTCTGGAGATATTATTACATAAGCTAACGTTAAGAAATAGGGCTTCCAAGAACAAATTAATTTTACTGGGCGATTTTAACATAAACCTTCTTGAAATAAATAACAAAAGCAAATCGTTCTTGAATACACTACAAATGTTTAACGTTTATCCCACAATAAAAGAACCTACAAGGATTACTGAAAAATCTAAGACTTGTATAGACAATATCTTAACAAATATAAAACGCGGATATAAATCTGAAGTTTGTAATCTAGGACTATCTGATCATACCGCCCAAATTATAAGTGTATTCTGCAGTATAAGCTTTCGGGAAAAATATTGGTATACACAAAAACGAAATGTTGATGTTCACCTATGTACATTTCTTAAATATTTATCACAAGTTAACTTCTCAGAAGTATATGAATACAATAATGCAAACGAAGCCTACAATGCATTTTCAGAGTTATACTGTCTACTATTCGAGCTGAGTGTACCAATACAAAGAATTAAAATCACATACAAAAAAAGAAATAACTGGCAAACAAAAGGTATAAAAAATTCATGTAAACATAAAAGAAAAGTTTACTTAGAAACTCGTCACAACAAAAACAAAGAAAACCTATTAATGTATAAAAAATACTGTAAGACACTAAAAAGAGCTATAAACGTTTCAAAGAAAATATCCAACATAAAATATATCGACAGAAGTACGAATAAAAATAAAGCTGCATGGGGTATAATTAAGCAGAACACCTCACAAACAAACTGTATTCAAACATCAATCGACAAAATAGAAACGGATAATGAATACGTGACAGAACCTGCAGAAATAGCATCTCTACTCAATAAATATTTTATTAAACGTAATAATACGGAACCAATTAACAGATACATACATCAGCAATGTGCTAACCTGTCAAGCAAATCTATCTTCATGAGACCAGTAACATGCCCGGAAATAAGTAACATAATTAAATTCCTAAAGAGTAAGAAGACCGCTGGCTATGACGGAATATCTGTCCAGGTTATTAAATCTAGCACAAATTATATTATAAAACCGCTGGTCCACATAATCAACCTTTCGCTAGAAACAGGCTGTTTTCCAGACAAACTAAAAAAAGGTTTAATTAAACCTATACACAAAAAGGGTTCGAGAACGGAAATGTCTAACTACAGGCCAATAGCAATATTACCTAGTATATCAAAGATACTTGAAAAGGCCATATATAACAGATTAATATCCTTTCTCGATTCTACCAATATCCTTAATACTAATCAATTTGGTTTCCGCAAAGGCAAAAATACGACACTAGCTATCTTTAAAATGTTGAATGAAGTATGGGAAGAGATCAATAATAAAAAAACAGGAATAGCTTTATTCTTGGATTTGTCAATGGCGTTTGATTGTGTTGTCCACGAAATATTATTCGAAAAGTTAGAAGCAGTAGGTGTAAGAGGGACTTCTTTATCTTTAATAAAATCATATTTAAGCAACAGGAGTCAATCAACTGTTATTCAAAACTACAATCTCACAACAAAATCTATAGAACAGGTAGAATCGGAACCAGGAGAAATTGTTTTAGGTGTCCCACAAGGCAGCATACTGGGACCCCTATTATTCTTAATATATATAAATGAACTCCCTCAAATTACACAAAATACTTGTGTTATGTTTGCCGATGACGCAACTATTTTTATTCCCCAAAATGAGCTCAACATAAATGAATTTGAAAAAAAGGTCAACAACACATTACAACTAGTCACGAACTGGTTAAGAAACATAAATCTAAGAGTTAATATTAGTAAGACCAATATACTGCAGTTTAAAAACTATAAAAGAAATCCTTTACAAATAAATGTAATAAATAAAGGAAATACAGTAAAAGAAATTAATGAAACTAAATTTTTGGGCGTGACTCTAGACTGTCACCTAAATTGGAAAGCACACATAAGTAAAATTAATAGTAAAATTTCAAAATATTGCTACGCATTATCAGTCTTAACTAATGTATCATCACAAGAGGTAGCAATAAATGCTTATTACGGTTACGTCTACCCTCATTTAAGTTACGGAGTTATATTTTGGGGAAATTCCGTTGATGTCCAATCAACATTTATACATCAAAAAAGATGTTTACGGAATATATATAGAATGGGCGATACCGAATCTCTTCGAAGTATATTTGTAAATAATAATATCCTTACTTTGACATGTATATATATTCTAGAACTCTGTACTTTTGTGAAATATAATGAAAATACCTATTTCAGTCAACAATCTTGCAGAGCCGACAACTTGAGAAACAGATATAGATATAATATGTGTATTCCACAAGTGAACAATACAATGTACCATAAAAGTGCCCTCATATCTGGCATAAAAATTTTCAATAACTTACCTGTAGATATTAAGGCAACAAATGAAAATGTCATGTTTAGGCGAAGGCTGAAACAATGGTTGACTAAAAAAGCCTATTACGATTTGAATGAATATTTTGAAAAAAGTTAGCTTGTATTGTAGAATATTACCTAATTAAGTTGTAAATTTTACGAGAAAATAAATGTTATATAGTAGGTATTCTAAAATGATAGCTCACTAAGTACCTAAGAACGTAATTACTTGCCTATGTTATAATAACTATGTTGGTTTAATTCGTAAATTAGCCTTACAATATTATTGTATGTTCGAAAAGAACAAACTGTTGAAACTACTTTACTTTAAGATCTTTGTAACCACAGTTTTGAACAATAAATACTATTCTATTCTATTCTATTCTATTCTATTCTATTCTATTCTATGTCTGCGCGACATTTTAATACGAGTTTTTGATGGGCCATTTTTTTCCATTTAGGCTTCTATAATATTAATAATAAATTTGAATTAAAAATAGTGTAAGAAAAAATGATTTTATTGTAAAAAAAAGCGTGGGGTGCATGGTATCAATAGTTCCAAATATTTTATGAACAGATATGACTAGAAGGGTTATTTTGATAATATCCTGAAAAGCATCCCACGCTTTTTTTTAATTCAAATTTATTAAAATTAATTTTCTATTTTTTAGTTGGACTTTCTATAAAAGCGTATTTTTTTAAACTATTATTTATTTTTCATTTTTTAGTCGAATTTTTTTTTAAATTTTTTTTTTTAATTTATTTATTGTCATCGGTCCTTAATAAGTATGCCAAATTTCGAGTTAATCCGACGTTTTAAAGAGGGTTAAAATCATGTTCAAAGATTCCGTTACATACAAACATACATACGTCTGAAGCTAATAAAAGCGTATTAAAAATGTTCGGAGTCTTTAATTATCACAGATTTACCTACTTTACTAATAGTAAAACAATTGAATGTCCATTTTTAGGGTTCTGTACCTCAAAAGGTAAAAAAAGGAACCCTTATAACATCACTTTCTTGTCCGTCTGTCTGTCCGTCTGTCTGTCTCTCTGTCCGAGTGTCACCACTGATTTTCTCAGGAACAGGACCTATCAAGTTGAAATTTATATCTGGATACTGAAGTCTATACTCTATAGTCCCTATTGGGTGTATAAAAATCAAGGTCTTGAGTCAACACAATAAAAAGATATGGGCAGATTTAGATTTTCGCGAAAACTTCTTAGTACCAAAATGTACCTTAATTTTTTTATTTTTTTTTATATATTATAGTTGGTAGTTGGTATCTATTGGTAAGTGATGATGCGGTCGAAGATGGTAAGCACGCTAAGCCTAGAATGGGAACTGGCTCTCAAGGATAGCTGCGGGAACACATTAGATGTTTGGCGACAGATTAGATGTTTGGCGACAGATTTTCTAACTTGAGGGTGGTAGCTGGCCAGGCGGACACTAGATAGTGTCCTACCACCATGCGGGGGTTGTTGGTTTCTTAACGATGTTTTCCTTCACCGGAGGGCCACTGTGAGAAGCGCACATAATTTTTTTCCATAGAAAAATTCATTGGTGCACGGCGGTTTGAACTCGGTACCACGGCATCAAAGCCGACCGTTCTCCCGATTACGCCACGGGGCGCCCTTAATTTTCAACTTTTTTTTATTTTTCGGAATTTTTTCTTTACTTGTGCTGTAAGACCTTGCTTTTAGCCAAAATTGACAATTCTAGGTCAACCGGAAGTATCCTATAGGTTTTGGGTCGAAAACCTATAGGGTACTTCCCGTTGACCTAGAATCATAAAATTTGGCAAGAAGCAATTAATTGGTACATACCGACGTTGGTACGGAAGCCTCGGTGAGCGAGTTCAACTCGACTTGGCCGGTTTTTATTAGGGTTCCGTACCCAAAGGGTAAAACGGGACCCTATTACTAAGACTCCGCTGTCCGTCTGTCTGTCTGTCTGTCCGTCTGTCACCAGGCTGTATCTCATGAACCGTGATAATTAGACAGTTAAAATTTTCACAGATGATGTATTTCTGTTGCCGCTATAACAACAAATACTATAATATCGTTTAAAAACTAAAAAAAACAACCGACTTCAATGCCGCGCTATTTTTTCAGTTCCAATTTTCAGTACCAATTTTGAGATGTTTATCTCAATATCTCTGGAGATACTTATCATACCTCGATAAAATTACCATGGTACCACACTTGGGATATCTCCTTTCGAACAAAAAAAGAATAATCGAAATCGGTTCATAAAAGACGAAGTTATCCGCGAACAAACATAAAAAAAATAAAAAATAAATATACCGTCGAATTGAGAAACCTCCTCCTTTTTTTGAAGTCGGTTAAAAAACAGAATAAAGTTAAAAATAATAGAGGGTCCCCATACAAGAGACATGTTTTTTTCGGCATTTCACGCCATCTATGAACGCTTAGGTAAACGTCCCATAGATGGTTATATTGAAATGTCGATCCCTAACAACTTTGTTAGACGTTAGATGGCGTTATAAGAAATAATTTTTTTATTAATTATTATTTTTTGCTGGCGAAAAATGATAGTGGTATTTTTTGCTCGATCTTATAAAATACTGTAGTGTGGTACGGAACCCTATGAGTGCGAGTCCGACGTGCAATTGGCCAATTTATTTTTTTATGTGTAGGTACAAACAAAAAAGGTTTGATTGGCTAGTAGGTAGGTAGGTATGTAACTGCATCCGAATGGTTTCTCAAAAGAACGGTACCTACCAGAAGTTTATTGCGCAACATGAAGTTCAGAATTCAAAGCATTTATTATGTTTATAGGTAGTATATGCACTCAAACATGTTAGTGAGCAATTCTGCAGTCTTAATATAGAAACCAATAAAAGGAACAAGCCAATCAGTTACAGCTACCATCCATTTGTCGAAATCGGGTTACTTGAAAGATGTGTTCTTCCAGTATAATGAAAATAGGGTTGCCGGTTGCCATCCGTACTATTTACACGGAACCTTATGATTTTATCTCAAAAATACAAATATATTAAATAATATGTAGGCATATATTATAGGGGAGATAGTGGTCGAACGACGCTAGCTTTTTAGATACGAAAAGTATCTTGAAATTATGATTTAGTATGATGGCGCTCTCAAGTACTTATACCATCTAGCTAGAGGTGTCGTCAATATGACTTAGGGTGAGGATATTTATATCCGCCTCTTTAGAGGCGGGTTCCCGGTACAAGCAACCCGGTACAGGCAGTTACCGATCCGTACGGCAAAAATATTCCAATTTTATCCCTATGCGATCACGCATAAAGAAACAGGTCGGGAATAGAGACAGAGCGCATATTATGATAACATTGGAATATTTTACCTGTACGGATCGGTAACTACCCGTACCAGTTTCTCTGCACCGGGCACCGTCTCTTTATGGCCCTGATCCTCACCCGTAGAGACCAGGGCTCAGTTTTTTTGCACATACAGCATGTGGTGTAGGGAGAGGGAGTCAGGGCAGAGGCCTCTTACCCTTACTTACTTTCTTTCTCGCCCAATACGGTGGGCGTGTCTTTTTTATTTTGCTTGAAATCCGAGCGGTCACCGGCGGATCTCTCCTTCATCCTTTTATCGTTAGCATCTGTCTGAAAGAGTGTGGAGAGATATCTGTGGTGTGAGTCAAGGACTGGTAAGTATTTACATTAATAAACATACTTCTTGTCATCGCAAACGTCTTATAGAGGGCGATGCTGCTAAACAGCTGTATAATTGCGTCTCGTTCTTACCGGTAGTTTCATCGCTATCAATGTAACACAAACCCTTGTGTAGGTACTTTCAACTACCCTTGAATTAGTCGAAGATGGCGGGTAAATCATCAAAAACGGCATTCGCTGGGTGGCAGGCATTTAACTCTGCTGACTGTAAAATAAATGCCACATTCATTTGTGACATGAGTTGCCCTGACCCAAATAATTTGGGACTTAAAGGTTAAGATGAAGATTTCTTTTTTTATTGCAGACTGACAAGTGGGTACTTACTTGGCTTGATTTTAATATAGACTTAAAGTGACAATGCAGTTGTTAGTGGAGTCGTAGATCGTGCTTTTATTGCTTGGAAGTGGAAAACAACAGTAAGAACATCAGAGCCACTGCCATGGACAACTGACTAAGTGCAATCCACATCACAAAATACCTTTATGTTTATTTTATTTTACTTATTATACAGCACTAAATTTTAAATACCAAAACCAATTTAAGGGGAGTTGTAAGAGGGACTACTAATTATGACATGTATGCGCTATCAGATTTATTTTCTACTTATTATTCACAAAGTTATTGAATTGTGTTTATTTCCCAAAAATCCGTATAAATGTATGGACATAGCATATTCATAGACTTAATGCACGCACGATGCGCGGTGTATCATAGTCATTCTTTCCCGCTCACACAAGTCAAAACTATCATTGAGCGTCGGTCTTTGGTTAGCCAAAAGGCGGGCGGCACTTATTGACCAATTCTTATCCTGTTTTTGGGACAGTCAACTTATGTCTTTTTTTTAAGTTCTACCAATGAGATGTGTTCTGTAACTGTGACTGATAGATTTATAATTTTTGGATAGATTTATATTAAAATTTAGTGGTATATTACTCAACCCGTCTTCCAGACAGGCTGGCACCGAACATTATGCCGAAACTTGGCGAGCTGATAGGGGGACATATCTTTATTCGGCCGAAGCCTGTGACGCGGGTAGGTTAGGTTAGGTTTTCAACAATGATCCTCCCGTAGAGAATTATGAGACAGTCTATGACTCTTAAGGTGGAAACGCACTAGAGCGGCGCAGCAGCGGAGCGGCGCACGCGTGTAGTGACTTTTTGACTTTTCCGGTAAAATGTTCTCCGAAGTATTTTGTGCAATTATACTGAGTTCCGGTGTTATTAATTCAAAAAAACTAGGGTCGAAATTACTCATTTTGTGCAACAAACAACTAAACTCGCAAAGAAAATTGCTGAAAAATGGCGCCAACCGTAGATTTTTTTTTGTCTTCACCCATTCTGGTAGGCAAAGGGAACTATGCCCATACAGCCAAGTAGTAGTACTTCAGTAGAATTTTTTTATTGATATGAAATGAAAATGAAATTTAATGAAATGAAACCTAACCTAACTCATTCAATCAAATCATTAAATCTGATATGAAACAAATTAGTAGCTTCTTTTTAGAAATATACGTATTTGCATGAGTCATAAAAACTTCTATGATTTTTTTTAGTAAAAACTTCATGGTTGGTTTTTCTTTTTAATAGACATTATTTTGACAGTTGGGAAAGAGAACGCACGAGTTCGGGAAAAGTAAAAAAAAGCACGAGTATGTAATAGCCCACATCCAGAACGCTATACGTCCCTGCAATACGCCACTTTTTGAGAAACTGTATTAAAAAGAATATTTTTCTGGCCGCGCCGCGCCGCTCCGCTGCTGCGCCGCTCTAGTGCGTTTCCACCTTTAAGAGTTTGATTTTATTATCATCTTATTTATACCTAACTTTATTATAGCGTGGTGTCCACAGGTGGTAGGAGCACATTATGGTGGTAAGATAAAATCTGCCGCCATTACCTTACGGTGTTCCGGCAGCGCACAGCCCTTGAGAGTCAGAGTATTCTAGACCTAGCGTGTTCTCCATCTTCGACCACATCACCGCTTACCACCAGGCTAAAAGGTGATCAAATGCTATGAAAAGATATAACAATGAGACAATATATTTTTATACATTTAAATAATATCATTAATGGTTACCTGAAATGCATCTAAAAATCAAAACGAGAAGCAGCAAATAAAATCAAAATTTTAAAAAGTACATATTTAATTAAACTAAAATAAATAACACTGAATTAAAAGCACTACACAAATTATTACAATCTTATTTACCAAGTTAAACGCATTACGTGATCAGTCTTCCGTTTAGAGGATTTTATAAATCCAAGAAATTGTAATTCTGCGACGGCGCGCGTGAACCGCAATCTGAAAAAAAAACAAAATCTTTAAAATGTATTGACTTCACATTCCGAGCTAATCAAGTTCAGTTCAGTTGCAAGTTTGAGATGTTTCTCTTGTCTGTCTTTAGACTCATTAGATCTTAATCCTAATTGTATAATGTGCACCTTAGTGCATATTTGTACTGTCCACTTCATTCAAAAGTTGTCTGGAAAAGATCGCTTTAAGGGACAACAGCGTCCTTTGCACTAGTGACGACTTTAGTATTATCATTATTATCATCATGACCAGCCGGTGTCAGTTCACTGCTGGATATATATAGGCCTCTCTTAAGACACACAACTGAGCCCGATCTTCGGCTCTTCTTTTCCATTCATTACCCACCTTTGCGCTTTGCAAATGTCGTCGCTCACCTGGTCACAGATTTTTTATGTTTTTTATGTTGTTATTTAATTGTTTACATTAAAAAAATATAATTAATTCATTTAGATCCTAATCTTGATAAACCCTATATGTACTAGATTTAACTACATGTTGCCGCAGCTCCACCCGCGGTAAAAAAAACAACGGGTTGCTCTCCGGGAGTGCCGGCAGAAGTGAAAACATGAACATTAACGTTGTCCAATAAGTCTACTCTCCATCCGTCTCACGAATTTTCGATCAGGTCACGTGTCCTGACGCGAGGTCCTGACGCGAGGTCCTGACGCGAGTTTTACATTTTTTACCCATCCCAAAAAGTTCACAACGCTCAGCGGCTTTGTGAACTTTTATATTTGTGCGAAGTTTCAGCCAAATCGGTAAATTCGTTTGAAAAGGTCAAAAACATATACACAAACTTTTATTGGTGTTGAGGAGTTGTTTGGTGTTGATGGGTGAGGAACTGCTGATTGAACAAAAATATCCTAATCAGTCAACATGTCTAAGTTCTAACAAAGCGGAGGTACCGCCCAAAACGTAACAGAAGTCCTACTGACAAATTTAAGAAGGTAGGTAGGTAACGGTAGGTAACACAGCATTACATTTATCGACAAACGAGGCAAAGAGTTTGGTCAAAACCAAAAGCAGTTCTCCTTGGGGCCCTGCTACCGGGGGCACCGAAGGTTAAGGTTTTTTACTTTATTTTGTAACATATTTTTACATCTTAGATCATAGCGTAGCTCAAATATCAGGCGTTCGATGTAAAATCTGATATTGACTATATGGCATTAAAATAACCGTAGAAGTTATTGTGAGATCGTAAGAAAAGAAGGCTTCACAGAATTGCGACGGATGTAAGAATAGACATTGCGGTAAGACTTCTGCTAGTCCGCCTGGCGCGGTATCACCACTTTGCCAATTAATTCAGCCTTAAATAGGAATGTTTTTGGTTGTAATAGCAATGTGTGTAGTGAGATCACAGGGCATACGGGACTTTCATGGACAACATCTTTACGTCTCGAGGTAACAGCCGTAGTGCAGTGACATGAAAAATGATATGATGTTGCATGCCGCTGTATTTGTAAGTAGACGTTGTAGGTAGTCGTCGCTTGCCATCAGGCGAGCGTCGTGCTTGTCCTGTTATCTTATTTAATTTAAAAAAGACAGATGGCTATGACCATAGTACATGGTTACTTATTTCTAGCCATTATCACAGAATAAATAAAAGTAAAAGTATCATGCATGAAGCCTTATAAGGGTTTCTTGTAGGAATACGGAACCCTAAAAGCCACGTGTTACTCTGCGGTGCTCAGCTAATATTAAGTAGGTGCTTATCTCTACGGACCCTTTAAGATGTAAATAAAATATGTTTCTAAGTGAGTACAATAAAAAATACGGCCATTATGCTAAATAATTTTAATTTTGAAATTACTAATCTTAGAGTTACGAACGTTTTCCAAATTTTAAGTATTAGCGTTTTTCTTTATTACAAGTAAGTATGATGGAAGATTCGAACAAGTTATGTTAAAATTCTATCTAGTTAAATAAAAATTATACGTTCGTTGGTACTAGGGATTGCAATCCCGCAATCCTGCGGGATCCCGCAGCTTTTATTAATCTGCTGGCTCCCGCACCTTCAAAGCGCAGATCCACAGATCCCGCAAATTAAAAATTTGGCGCTAAAACTTTCGCGTAAATCGCGAGTAGCACGAGGGCGACGTTGCCGTTCCGCACAGCGCGCTGCGCCTGCGACGTTTGGCGGGCTGTCCTGACTCCTGTCAGTTGTTCATAAATACCACTGCGCTGCGCACGTCTTTTTTCTTCTTTCTGTGCTATTTTCAAAGCCGATTGTGCCGTAAATAATAATATAATGTCATAATGTTGCGGGAGGGTGGAGACATAAAGAGGCAGGTTCCCGATGCAGACAACCGGCACCGATCCGTACTGGTAAAATATTCCATTGTTTTATAATTTTCTGCAACCTGTTTCTTTACGTGCGAGCGCATACGATAACATTGGAATATTTTACCTATACGGAACGGTACCGGTTTGTCTGCGCGCTACCTGGCTCCTCCTGGTCCTCACCGTATAACACTATGACTTAAAGTGCTTTTTGATCATATAATGATTATGGATATGGTTATCGATGATAGTAATCAATTTAAATGGTATAAATTAAATTAATTAAGATAGAAAGCTACTCGTAGATCGAGATACGAATCTCAATCTATAGCAAAACAATGTCGTTATGTTGCGTGAAACATTATGCATGCTTTAGTGTTTTTTTTTTTTGTTAATAATGTTTTTTATAACATAATTTCAAAGATGCGGGATCCCGCGCATATCAAACCACGCGGGATTGAATGAGCTGCAGGATTGCAATCCCTAGTTGGTACGTGAGAGAGACTGGTGGGAGTGACGCTTGAGAACGGCTGCGATAATTTGGAAATAGTTAATTTTTAGGGTTCCATACCCAAAGGGTAAAACGGGACCTTATTACTAAGACTCCGCTGACCGTCTGTCTGTCTATCTGTCTTTCTGTCTGTCCGTCTGACACCAGGCCGGGCCAGGCCAGGCCTCTTGAACCGTGATAGTTAGACAGTTGAAATTTTCACAGATGATGAATTTCTGTTTCCGCTATAACAACAAATACTAAAAACAGAATAAAGTTTAAAATTAAAGGGGGTTCCCATACAAGCGAAGTGTTTTTTTCGGCATTTCAATATAACGCCATCTTAAACGCTTAGTTAAACGTCCATAGATGGCGTTATATTGAAATGCCGATCCCTAACACCTTTGAGTTAACTTTCACTTAGATAGCGTTAGACGTAAGATGGCGTTATAAGAAATAAGCACACGCTGCTCACAACTCTGTTTTGATAAAATGTTTATTAATTATTATTTTTTGCTGGTGATAAATGATAGTGGTATTTTTTGCTCGATCTTATAAAATACTGTAGTGTGGTACGGAACCCTACGAGTGGGAGTCCGACTTGCACTTGGCCAGTTTATTCTTTAATTATTTGAAAACAAAATTTATCAGGGAGAAAAATTGAAGTTTCTCTGGAAAAGTAATAATCTGAAAAACAATGTCTGTCGAGTGCTAATTGTAGATACAATAAATTAATATATAATAAAAGATTGAACCTGCAATCATAGTAACTGCAACATAATCAAATCATACATTTTACCCTCAGTAAAAATGTGGACTTTACCGAAGATTTTCAGTGTTATTTTGGTGAGAACGCAAATAGCATGTTTTTCAACATTTTGCTGTTTCCCTACAGTCGCACACATTCACCGACACTTAAAGGTGAATAATCCACATTTATTACACACTAGAAGTGCTCCGCGGCTTCGCCCGCGTAAAAACTTCTATTATATTACTTAAAACATTTCTTTTGTAAAAACGATTCTATCATTAAAGCCATCAAATAAGAATTAGCCAAATCGGTTCACCCGTTTTCATGTTATCGCGTGACTAAGGCAATAGGGGATTCATATTTATAAACCCAAAAACCTAAATTTTCTGAATTTGTTACCTACCCCATTTCGAACGTTCTATTGTAACTTACCTACAACCATAGAAAAGATGATAATACTACGTATAGAACGGACAATCTGTTCCCCCCACCAATTCCGGGCTTCCTCACCCCGCCACCGACTCTGGAGCTGTCGAGGAGCTGCGCTGAGCAAGGACGCCACACGCGTACGACTATAGAACAATTACTACTCACGGAGAGAAGAACATCAACTTCATACATTTATGTTGGGACCAGTAGACACTGGAGGTTCAAATTTACGTAGGTTCTTATTACGTAGGTATATAATAAACACTTAATTATATTAGTATACCTACCTACATATTCGTATTTTAGAATTCATTTTCATAAATGAAACAACGATATATACTCGTGCGTAAATAACATTTAGTTTGTAAAATATTTAAAAAAACTTTCACGGTAAAACATTTTTATAACACAGCAATTAGGAACTAACCTACGTAGTATTTATATTATCTTTGCTTGTTGAAGTGTTGTGATTTAATGTTTCTGTCGACGATGGTTTACGAAATAGCGACTAATATTTTTAGTGTTAAAAGCTTTTTGGGTAAGTGTACAAAAAATATTCATACGGTCAGTACGTAGTACGTATGTACGAAGTAACTATTATATAATCTGTGATACGGTGATTACGGGCAACAACCTTAGACATCACGCACACAAATGCACGTATAGAAAAACAACCCGTGTGTAGTGTCTGTGTCGGTGTCACAGTGTCGGTCGTTAAAACGCTAGTTTGTACGGAGATTTAGCGAGTGTCCGGGGTGTGCCTCAACTGAAAACGAATGAAGGCATGATATATGATCCAACCGTGCGAAGCTGTAGCACCCCCGCCCTGGCTTACGGGTCGCTAGTACAGAAAATAAACTGGCCAAGTGCAAGTCGGACTCGTAGGCTTCCGTAACATTCTATAACTATGATTTTTCGCAACGAAAAAAATCACTTTCTTTTTCATAGTGTTTGTATGAAAAACAAAGTTATATTTGCAGTCGCTATAACTCAAAAACTGCTGACTGTATCTCGTTCAAACCAATTTTCGTTAAAAGTTTTTATTGAGATCTACAGATGTGTTTTTTCTAGATTTTTTACTCCCTTACTTTAAAAGTTGGAGGGGCGGGAAACACATTTCACCACTTTAGACGCGCCTATCTTTTAAATGATTGACTTAGAGAAAAAATGATTTTAGGAACCTCAATGTCATTTTTAAAGACCTATCCATAGACACGTATGGGTTAAAAGAAAAAAATTTTTTTTTCGTTTCAGTTCCATGTATGATGGGATTGGAGCCCCCCTTAAACTTTTATATTTTTTATTTTTGTATAATAAAACTGGCCAAGTGCGAGTCAGACTTTTGTCCCGCACACGGAGGATTCCGAACGCCCTCTAACGAATATCTAACAAACTTCTAACACCAACTAAGTAAACGTTAACACAAAGGTGTTAGTAATTAATATTATTAAATATCTGGTTGACCGAGCTTTGCTCGGTATTTTTTGCCACTTAAACAGAAAAATATGACTCACCCGACAATTGAGAGCAACTAACTGCTTTAACGACACAATAACACTAAAGCTACTTCTACTCGCCAATAGATGTCGGGAAGAGTCATATTTTAAGTTGATTATCGATTAAGTTGAGTATTGAAAACGTTGATTTCTGAAAATGAATCCTAGCTAGATCGATTTATCTCCCCCGAAATCCCCTGTATACTAAATTTTATTTAATCGTTGGAGCCGTTTTCGAGATTCAGATTCAGATTCAGATTCCGAGATTAAGTAAGGTAAACTAGCTAGATGGCGCTATCGTAAATAAACTGGCCAAGTGCAAGTCGGACTCGCACTCGTAGGGTTTCGTAACACAGTTAAGTATTCCATAACTATGATATTCGCAACTACAAAATTAACTTTGTTTTTCATAGTGTTTGTATTAAAAACAAAGTTATCTTTGCGGTCGCCATATCTCTAAAACTGCTGACTGTATCTCGTTCAAACCAATTTATGTTAGTTTTTATTGAGATCTACACCATATATTTTTTTTAGATTTTTCACTCTCATACTTAAAAAGTTTAGAGGGGGGGGGGGAGGGACAGACATGACAAATCTATAAGGGTTCCGTTTTTTGCCATTCGGCTACGGAACCCTAAAAACACGTTTTTTGTTTTAAACCCTTTAATTTTTTACTTTGTTCTGTTCTTAGTATTTGTTGTTATAGCGGCAACAGAAATACATCATCTGTGAACATTTCAACCGTCTAACTATAACGGCTCATGAGATACAGCCATGAGATGATGAGCATGAGATTCATGAGACGAGCCTGGTGACAGACGGACAGACAAACAGACAGACAGACAGACAGACGGACAGCGGAGTCTCAGTAATAGGGTTCCGTTGGTACCCTTTGGGTTTCGGAACCCTAAAAATCGGAAAGCGGTTCACCTATAAACCTATTTAAGCAAGCGTGCTTAGTGTCACTTGCCAACAGGTGATATAGTGGTCAGAACACCTGCCAAAGAATAAATTACAAAAACAATTAAGATAACTTACTGTATGACAGGGTCCTGATGACGTTGTTCATCTTCGTCATCCGGTCGTAGTACAGTAGCGAACGCTTGCAGCCAGTCGTACAGGTTGATGTGCTTGCCGCACTCCCGGTGTAACTTGTACGCGAGACATATGTCGGGTAAAGTGTCCACTACGCTGTCTGATGATGGTAGAGGGCAGCAGGAGCACTGAGGAATATATATACTTTTAACAATTGGCTAGTTAACAGTTGTAACAATATTATATAATTTATGTTGAATACAGTAGCTTAGGGGTAGACACTAGACAATAACCATATAATATATATTTTTGTTGAAGATTGATATATTTTATTTTTGAAAAATAAATTTGTGAATTTATATCTGCTGATTGCAAGAAACGAAACGCAGGCGGTCATGATTGAGCATCGTGTGACGTCAGTATTTTAAAAACAATGTAGTTATAACTAGTCAATATAGTTATTACTTGGTATAGATGATGATTTAGCCAGTGACAACCATTTGAATATGTATTTAGAAAATTTCGCACATTCAAAAAGTAAAGTCTGTGCATGCACACAATTATACCAGAAATATCAGAAATCGCAAAATAATTACTCAATTTAATTTTGTAAATAACTAATACGATATCCCTATAAAAATATAATAGATTGATTAACATCAAACAAATATAAAACAACAATCACGCAAATGTTAAAGGGCTTAGATAAACAGTTTCCATTGCCACCTTCCTGTGCTATACAGTCAGCCTAGGCTAAAGGGATCACTACAAAGTCTATGCTAATATTAATAATAATACCTGTAAATAATGCGCGGGGTTACTAAGCGCGGTATGCAAGGCACCACGAGGTGATCCGACGATCTGTTTCTTCACGCCTGCAACTTCACTAAAGAACAGCACCTCGTTGAAAGCTCTCGAGTGGGGAGGTTGAAGTCCCTTGTCGAACACTTCTTCTAAGTAACTCACGAATCGCGATCGAACCATTTCATACTCCGACTGGATTCTATCCGCTCTCGTCGCCTTTAGCAATTTCTAAAAAATGCGAATCGTTATCGACAAGCTTGTAGGCAAGAGGCTTCAAAGCTTTGAGCAACGCCACAAAGTCGCTAGTTTATTAGTCTTTTATTGGCTACATGTCCGACAGTGGGCAGAAATTGGCTGATGTTGGAAATTGAATGATTGAATACTTTTCGGTGAGTGTAAATCTAACACAATATTTAACTATTTACGGATAAGGTCATATAGGTATACTTCAATATTAACGACGATAATAGCGTACTAAGCTTCATTTTGGCAAAATGTTACAGCACATATTAAGACGCATTCTAGTTCGAGCTCAGAATTAGCAACCTCAAATGTGTAGGTATAGAAATAAAAGTACCCAAGGCTTGATATTCCAGAAGACTTGAAATTCTCATTGGTATTCTCATTCAGAAAGCTAATATTACGCGTCGACAGAACTTTTACCGTTGTATTGATACAACGATGCGGGCTACAGCGAATATTCGTGTTAACCCGATGAATGTGGCCAGGTACATCGTGTCATCGCGTAGTGTTCGGGCGAAGACGATGTAGTATCGGGGAGCTGTCGGTAAACTGGCACGGATCAAAGGGATTTGTCGCGACAATATTCGCTTGGGTGTTCAATCTACGTCAATTCAGTGTCGTCCAGACTTTGAAGCAAGACGGACGTGCCTGTATTTTAATTTACTGACATATAATGCAAAGCCACTATTTCCTCCATTTTTAAATTACCGCCTACGTCTCGGCGCCACAACAAACTGAACAACACAATCCGGCACGATGTATCGCGTCAACTCGACACGAAACTTCGCCCGCCTTAATGTAGACAAGAACATCGCCTATGCCCGAACACGATGTTGTTGTCGCGCCAACACGATACGAATCTTCGCCCGCTAATGTAGCCGAAGCATAAAAGACAGAACTAAAAACTAATTTAAAATTTATTATATTACGTTGGTTGAAAGTGGAAGAAGCGAAAGATTATGTCAGGATCGTATCATGTGGAAAGAAGTAGTCTCTGCCTACCCCAACGAGCGTGATTGTATGTAGGTATGTATATTACGTTATTTTACCTCTTTCAATTTATATCTGTTCCCCGGCATATTCTCAGTATCTTCATCGGGGTCAGCATTACTAATTGAAATAGTAGTTTCTGTGTTCGCATTTTCTATTTGCCTTAAAAATGTCAATAGATGCACCCTTATAGTCTTCGCGAAGTTTTCACCGAGTTCGTCGTTGAGACGTACATTGCTCATATTGTTCTTAGTAGGCGTCAATCGAAGAGGCCTTACAGGTGAAACGATTTGCAGATATGCGTTGACGACCTTCAAAGCGCTCTTGATACTCTCAGCTAATTTAATTTGAGACTGGAATCCAATCAGCTGCATGCTTTCTCTGTAAGCTTGTGTATTTGTGATGCATTCTATAGCACACCTCGTGTAAACTTCTCTTACCTGAAATACAGAATTCATAAGGTTCTTGATAACTATCGTTAATAGCATTTCCAATAGACGGCTGACACTTATAAATGTTAAAAAATATGGATACGTCTTGCATTGTGTCAATACCAAAGGCAGGCGAAATATTAATTTATAATTTACTAGCAACCCACCCTGGCTCCGCTCGGGTGAAACGTATATCTTAGGTCGGACGGACGGCCCGAAGGATGCTGACTTGGGCTTCTAGCCTGGTGGTTTAAATCCTAGCCGTACACCAATGGATTTTTCTATGTGCATTCTGGGTGTTCGTCTCTACAGGTGGTAAGAGCCTTATATCGATGTTCAAATGACTTGCTACTAAAAAGGTCCCATTTTAGGCCTATCGTGCTACCATCCTCAACCGCATAATCACTACCAAAAGGTGGAATAGTTGTCAAACGCTAGCCTATATGATATATAAAAAAAGAAAAAAAAAACTTTTATAAATTAGAGTGTCGCGCCGCGGCAGCGCTGCTGTTGCTTGGTTCGAGTATTGTGTATTGTGTTGTATAGTATACATCGATAAATTCTACAACCGGATTTTTGTTTATGTTCAATAAAAACAACGTGCGTAAGTACCGTCTCTAGTCGATCGATAATCTAAAACATAATTACATAAACATATTGCAAGGTAAATAAAATCTAAATATTCAACTCACACTTTTCCCCATAACATTTTTCGGCATATCCTTGACGAATGAGCAGAGCAATCTCACAGAAAGATAGAAGCTATGCAGATAATCATGCAGCTTATTTATCTCTTTATACAGTGTTTTCCTGAAGAAGTTATCATCTTCAATCAGTTTTATCTTAGTTCTGCAGTCTTGCTTTTCCAAAAACGGTCGGAATGAATGAAGCTGTCGAACGCTTTCCAAGTCTTCGCCACTTAGGTTTCCTAAAGCTTCGTCGAGGTTTTCACGATCACAACCTAGCGACTTCAGGTTGTCTCCGTAGTAATGATCCATCATGCAATACTAAAAAAATATAGAGAGTTTTGAAAACAAGGCACAGTCGTAGATAAATACACACCTAAGGTTTGAAAATTTACGGTTGATCCTTAGTATGAGATCTTACATCTTGTAGAGATTTGGAGGTCATTAATTGTCACCCACATCATTATTATTTCCCACCATAGATGGGATGAAAAGATTTCTTTTGAAATATAACAAAATATTGTATGGTTACTCTACACTGACAACACATTAGCATCTACACCACCCGTGCAAAGGCACAGTCGTAGATAAATACACACCTAAGGTTTGAAAATTTACGGTTGATCCTTAGTATGAGATCTTACATCTTGTAGAGATTTGGAGGTCATTAATTGTCACCCACATCATTATTATTTCCCACCATAGATGGGATGAAAAGATTTCTTTTGAAATATAACAAAATATTGTATGGTTACTCTACACTGACAACACATTAGCATCTACACCACCCGTGCACCCGTGCGAAGCCGGGCGAGTCGTTATTATACTATACATAAATAAAAATCTTTTACATCTCTCATATTCGGTAAGTAGGTCCTTATTACCCCCAAATGGGGCTTGTAGGTAACCAATTAGCGCTCTAGGGTAATAATGTAGCTAAAAAAGCCCTAGGGCGGTAAGTAATTAAAAAAAAACTCTTCTCTCTTTCAAAAAGTTCGCGTACATCTAACCATCATACTGGCAAATCTGAATGTATGATGTCTATTGCCACTGGCAATAGACATCATGCATTCAGCCCAATGACAAAAGAGGTCGCTTCGCTATTCAGCCTTGTCTTCGTATGAGTATAATAGTCATCAATTTTAAATATCGAACGGCGAAGCTCAATTTCGTTCTTGAAAATATTTTTTTTTTAAAAGATGAAAAAAGGCGGGAATAGAAAACTTTTACTTTAAATATTGTTTGTTTTTCGGATTTTTTTATAGTTACGTGCTAATTACAAAAAAAACATGAGTTCTGCAAGTGATGAAGAAATAAGCTGCATTCCCGAATCAATGAAAATGGAAGCTGAAGCAACAATTAACAATATTTTATGCCGGTTTTTTCTACTTACCTTACAATCGAGATGTAAAGCAGAGTAGTTAGCTCGGGTGTAAGCATCAATTGCACCCTCGAACTATAGGCGCCCTCGCTGCGCTCGTGCGCCTAAATATCTCGGACTGCAATTGATGCCTTACAGCCCTTGGCTACTAATCTACTATTATAACCACAAGCTTTTTGTAAAGACGTCATCATGCGTAATGTAGATTACTGATGATAACAATATCAACTAGCCCAAATTCGATTGAATTCGATTAGACATCGATTGTCCTACGTCCTACCATTTGCCATTAGGATTCAAGTACTTACTGCTCAGCCCCAATCTATCATTAAGTCAGCTTGAAGCATTATACTGCATTTTCACCAAATGTACATGTATGCTAGATTTCAGCGCAATAAGTTGTAGGTAGTCTTTAAAATTCAGTTGCAAGATTTGACCCAAACAAACATAGACATCACAAAATAAAAACCTATAATAATAATTAAGATAGTTTAAAAACTAAAACAACCGACTTCAATGCCCCGCGAGTCAATTTCAGTAGCAAGTTTGAGACGTTTATCGTCATATCTCTGAAAATACTTATCAGATCTCGATGAAATTACAATGGGTGGTCCCATGGTGGGTGTACCTCGGAAACGTACCCTACCGATTACAAAAGAATCATTCGAATCGGTTCAAAATTGACGGAATAATCGCGTAACATATACAAAAAAAAAAACATACAGACGAATTGAGAACCTCCTCCCTTTTTGTGAAGTCGGTTAAAAAAGCGGTTTCGTCCAGAAAAATCAACATAAATTAATAGAATAGTCTACCTTGATGCTCTGTATGAGTCGTTCAGAAAGACCAACGTAAATTAATAAAATAGTCTACCTTGATGCTCTGTATGAGTCCTGTGACAGAGAAATCGTAAAACAGGAACACATCGGTGAGCAACTCAAATGATTTACCGGACAGATGAAACGGGCTCGTGTGGGTTAGAAATATGTCTTCTAATACCTGCAAATGAGATAGTGTACAAACCCTAGCTTATACGATACATACATTCATAAAATCACGCCTTTTTCCTGTTGAGGTAGGCAGAGACTACTTCTTTCCACATGCTACAACTCTGACATACCCTCTTTCGCTTCTTTCACATTCATGAGCGATAGATTATACGATATAAATAAAAAATTATAAAGAATTGTATTAACTATCATATCTACATATCTTACAGACTTGGATCCTTGGAAGTCTCATAGTACCATCTGTTTTAACCTTGACTTTCTGTCTCGCACCTGTAAGATGTGGAATGACGTTCCCGCCACGATCGCCCCTTGAGCTGTAGAATGGAGACTTTTAAAGAAATTGTCCATAAATTCCTTACATAAAAGTCAGTAATGCATTTTCAGTGTCCACGGTGCAATCGCAAAGTTTATAGGCGACGTTGACCGCCTAACATAAGGCGGGCCGTAGCTTATTTGCCACTATTACTTTTAAAAAAAATTGTAATAAAGAGCCGATCCACACGTCGCGAGTCGTTTTCAGGAGCAAGTTTGATGTGTTGAACTCTGAAGAGTCTGAAGATACTCATAAGTTCTTGCTAAAATTTAGGTATAAAACCGGACCATGAACCTGACCACTAGAGTCATTATTCATACCAATAGACAATTGATGGAGAAATAGAGTAACAAAAAAAACACACTTCTTTTTGAAAATCGGTTAAAAACTAAGGAAGCTCATTGCGTTCTTCCGACACGGGTCTAGAGGAAAAACAAGGGTGGACAGTAGAAACTTACTTGATTCATATAAACAGGTGATGAATGCGTATGGAAGACTTTGATCAGCAACTTAGATGAAACGTGGTAGGGGAATGATTTATGGAGCGCCGAAACTGACGTGGCCACTCCAAATATTAACACTATTGGCAGCATCGGTACGTACGAACTGAAAAGGAATTTACTTCATCATTTGACATAGTGGAGGAGTCCATAAAACAGGTATTTTTTGTAGTGATATGACTTTTGCTAGTGCGCCTGGGGCGGTACCACCAATTTGCCAATTAATTTTCAGCCTTGAAATAGGAAGGTTTTTCAGTTGAAATGGCAAGGAGTCCAGTGAAATTACAGGGCATGTGCGACATCACATCTCATCATCACATCGTCTCTATGTCGCAAATTAACAGGCGCAGTGCAGTAACATTCAAAATTCTGGCAGACCAGAATTTTGCATGCCGCAGTATCTGTAATAGGTAGACGTCATCGCTTACCATCAGGCGAACGTCGTGCTTGTCCTGTTACCTTCTACCATAAAAAAAAATGTGAGCCTAACTGAGGTTTCAATACACCGACCTTGCTCAACTCACTATCTCTCTTTGTCTATCCAATAGTTGACTCTACGAATAAATTTTAAGTCAGTTGACTAGAAGATATCGCTTTTGCTTACCTATTAGTTCGCCCATTGTACTATAGTGTAAGGAAATTGTAAGTTTTAAATAGTTTTAATGTACTTGCACAGCTACACCCCTAGCAAGACTTTTTCCATACTTAGTCATTCAACATGGCAAATTAACTGTAGTTTCTCACCGCAAAATTAAATGTGCACTAAAACTTACCAACAATAAGATCACACTGTAAGCAACTCATAGTTGTGACCAAGAAGCTTGGAACCTTATCTTTTTCCTAGAGCTGCAACGTTTTTGGATATTTAAGATAGATATTTTGCCAGATAATTTAGTGTGTGATGTTACAGAAGTGCACTGTTGGGCAAGCAAACTGAACTAAGTCAAAATGACACCTGAGGCCCTGTAATATTCCCGTCGAGGACCGAGTTATCCTGGTGGTCTTTAGTAATAGCTAAAGCTTACCTTACAATCATGACAAAGTCCTGCAGAACACTGCAGTTGAAGCTCTCAAAGTCTGGTATAATAATAACGAGGCATCTGTTCGCAACACCAACACTCTTCTTTCTCGGGGACTCTGATGTATATTTAGACTGATACCAATTTTTGAGAGTCTTCATTGTGCAACAGTTCTTCTTCAGTTTAGTCTTTGTTAGAATTGTGTCGCCTTCCATCGAGATGTCCTATAAAATCACACTTTTATATTTCAGTAAGGAGTTACAATGATAATACGTTCAGCTGCCTAGGCACTTCCTTCACTTGGCTTAGTAATTCATATTTTAATTCTTAAAGATTTTTTAAAGACTGTTATGGTAGCCACAAGTGGGTCAATGACCATTTTTAGGGTTCCGAACCCAAAGGGTACCAACGGAACCCTATTACTGAGACTCCGCTGTCCGTCTGTCTGTCTGTCTGTCTGTCTGTCTGTCCGTCTGTCACCAGGCTGAATCTCATGAACCGTGATAGTTAGACGGTTGAAATTTTCACAGATGATGTACTTCTGTTGCCGCTATAACAACAAATACTAAGAACAGAACAAAGTTAAAAATTAAAGAGAAAAGTATTAAAAAAGTTTTTTACGATAGCGCCGCGCTATCTAGATGATGATTAAAGATGGCGCTATCGTCTTTACCTTAATCTGATTCTCGGAAGCAGCTCCAACGATTTAATAAAATTTAGTATACAGGGGATTTCGGGGGCGATAAATCGATCTAGCTAGGAATCTTTAGAAAATGTTGTTTTATTCGTGTTTTCAATAATCAACTTTATTGATAATCAACTTAAAATATTACTCTTCCCGACATCTATTGGCGAGTAGAAGTAGCTTTAGTGTTACTGTGTGGGTAAAGCAGTTAGTGGCTCTCAATTAAAAAAAATAGTATTATTATTCGTCAATAGATGTCGGGAAGAGTCATAATTATCTGTTTAAGTGGCAAAAAATACCGAGCTAAGCCAGACTCTAGATATACAGACAACCAGATATTTAATAATATTAATTACTACTATTACTACTATATAATACTATTCTACCTTTGTTTTAACGTTTACTTAGTTGGTGTTCGGTTCGGAACCCTCCGTGTGCGGGACAAAAGTCTGACTCGCACTTGGCCAGTTTTATTTAATTTATTTGGGTCTTTATTGCTGATCGACCACATCGCACTATAGGAAAAGAATTACAATAAAATTAATTTTACCTTATTCTAAATATAACTAATTGGCCTTACCTAGTGCCAAATCTACAAGTTTATATAGTAGTTTACATTATTCTGACATAGGTTCACTTAACATAGAATTACTAAGGCCGATATTCATATCTCTCATAACACCAAAATGGGTAAATCTAAAGACTGCGTTCCGGACACACTCCCATATCATATGTTGCACATTTTAAATCACCCCACAATCAGCACAGTTAGCCATTGACTTTTAGAGGGTCATTGTTACCTTCATGATAGATAGACGTTAATATTACTCGTGATCCCTGGTAGGTGCAGAATGGGTGACCAGTGGGCAGCTTCGACCGTGCCGTCACATTCACCGAAAAAACAAGTCATAAATAATAATAAATTACCAGCATATCCTGTCCATGAATCAAGTGCCAAACAGCATTCTCCACTAAATGCTTAACACTGGATGCATCTTGTGAGTTCACAATTGCCACATGAGGAGTCACTTGAATTCTGGAAATGAAAAATATACTTATACAACTGTCATACTCAGTGATGATTTGATAAAATAACTAATGGTATTTGACAACATTTTACAATGTGTGCACTATGAATTTCTCATGTACTAGCAGCACCCCGCGGCTTTGCCCTCGTTTAATCGTAGTGATAAACCTTCTTCTTGAAGCACTCTATCTATTGCTGAAAACTGCATTAAGATTTGTTTCATAGTTTAAAAGATCTAAGCATACACACAGCGGGAGCAACTTTGTTTTATACTATGTAAAGATTGTCGCAATCTTTACATAGCATAAATCAAAGTGCAAAGTACAACAGCTATGCTATTAAAATCTTTTTAAATATAATTACCTACTCAAAATACTTTTGTAGATTTTATACTGATTAAAAAATTGAGAAATATATCAGATATATGTAATGTGCAATTTAAGGAGGCAGGATAAAGGTGTTGGGCATGTTTGTATATTCAATTAACGCCCTGCATGGGGGTAGGGTAGGGCTGTCTAGTGTCCGCCTGACCTGGTACTACCCTCAAGTTCATCAACACTTATCAACACTTGAAATAATGTGATATTAAGGTTTTTTGTTTTATAAACAAACATTCACTTTATAATACAACTACATGGCTGTTAGGTCATGAAGCTAATAATATTAAATCTATATAAAATTCTGCTTACCTGAGCATATCAATGAGAGCAGAAAACTGGGTAACATGGTCAGGTTGGCTGATACCAGTCAACAAAGTGGCACTAGGTATGACTCCCTCTAATGTAGAACTGTCATTATCGTTGTATGATAGTTTCACGAAATCCACTATATCATTCAGTAACATGCTGTAGGTCTTGTGGTGTATATCCTGAAAACACAAAAAAAATATTAGTGATATTAGCTGCTGTTTATGTAATCCTTTTCAATTTTATTTTTCTGATTTCTACTTTCTTCTTTAGATGTTAAATTATCAACCTTTTATATGCCACAATGTGGATTCACATAAAACATAATAGAGCTTAATAGCTAATTGAGATATAAATGTAATATGAAATTTAAATTATTTATTATTTACCCCATACTAAAAATGTTAAGTTTTGATTCTGTATGGTTTTATTTATAATTTGGGGTATATATCAATTCAATTTATTTCAGAAATATATGTTTTTATGTTTTCATGGTCACTGACACTATTATTAGTATTGTTCACGGGATATTTACCATGTTTTGCTTTTAAAATTGTTTTCCGATATTTTGGTGCTGTTACAAGCGCCATGTTCATGTTGTCAGTGAACATGACGCTTATTTCAGAAAGACAATTAAATTTATATACATACAGGTTTACAAAAACATAAAAGTATTAACTTACTGATTAAATAAAAAAAAATTGTATGAAGATAAAATATCAGACATAGGCGAAGTGTATGTGATATAAACCTTTTAATTCTAGGTTATATTGTGGGTCCCAAACTAGGCATTGCCTCTACAAAACATCCTGCACTGACATGTGCATTCCCCCTTACAGTTTCCCATCAAGAGGCTTCGAACTGTTTGGGGTTAAAAGGGTTATGCTAAGATATGACCCTTACTGCTTACAGGGTATGCAACATGTACTGACTGAGTCAATGGATTATTATTATTCAATAAATTATCAGTCTTATAAATTTACAGAAAATTGAAAATTGATATTGGTATAATATTTTCTGTTACTTATATTTCCATTATAATATATTAATTAAAAATATCTAATATTCTAATTTTCGAGACCTATGTTATACTCTTATTTAATTTTACACACCTTTAATTCATTTTCGATAAAATTCCAGTTCTTTTTGTAGGTTGCATACCAAGCTTCTTTTCTGTATAACTTTTCAAATAGAGCTTGCCCAGATTTCTTCTTATGATTTCTACTTTTGTTGAATCCATTAGAGAAGAGGAAGACACCCTGAAAGTATAATTAGGAACAATTAATATTCTTTTTAAAATATTTCAATTTGACTGTGTTAAGGATAGATATCATTATATGCCACAACCTGGGGGTTGCTAGTTCAAATCCTAGCCGTGAACCTATGGATTTTTCTATGTGCATTCATGAGTTTTTTCTTTTTTTTTTTGCTGGACTCAGTACGGACTTCGATTAAATTTAATTTATACCATGGGAGTACACTGGTGACCTGCAATACAGGTTTTGCAAAACCTACAGCAGGCACCAGTCTCTCACAAAGTATAATTTATTTACCTTCTAAGTTCCTTACATATTGTACTTACCTTGTTATATATACCTTATAATTAATTAATACCTAATTTTACAACATTATGAGAGAAAATAAATGGATTTATTTATTTTTATTATAGTTCTTGTCTACAGGTTAGCAAGTCAGGCTGCACATTATGTAAGTAATGTTCAGCCTGACTTGCTAACAAAAGGTATCACGTTAAATGTATCTCCATCAGAAGGTTGTCTGGAAGAGACCACTCTATATACTGTACATAGTCTGCGTTTTACTGCAATTAGTCTGCGTTTTATTTATTTATTGTGTTTCATTATTTCACCATTTTTCTGGATAAAAATTGTCTGCAGTACTGAAACATGCACTGGGTTGGGGGTGCACGTAATAGTACGGTTGGCAACCTTACATTAATCAGGGGAATTATACATGTGTTTTAAGTGTGACATTCGACGTCTAGATGAAAGCTGAATGGCTCAATACCTTTGTTTATTTTGTAAATTCTAAGCAATAAGTTATGTTTCTGTAATATCTATAATAATTATTATTGAATATGATCTATTTAATGTTATTTGACGTGTGTAGGTGCAAATTTTTAATATGCCCATATACTGAATAAATGCTTTGACTTTTGACTTTTTGGCTCTTAAAGATAAGACAGCCTATTGTTTCATGTATTGTGCACATCCAAGCTCACCACCAGACATAAAGTAGTTTAACATGCATGTAAAGTATGTTTGTCACTCAGTCAGTCATACCATTTCACATTGATGCTAACTAAGAGGCACTTTACAAAACTGTCAATCCATGTAAACACTAGGGCGCAGTTTGTTACATTATATTAATTAATATAAAACCGTACACAACAAAAGCATTTGTTTACTTTTGTTTTGTATGTATATATTATAATTATAACCTGTAATTAGCACGAAATATCATTGCCTTACTTTTGAAACAGAAACAGTAGACTCCATGATGTGTTAGGGTTTGGTCCACAACTTATGGAAATACAAAAAATACTGGCAATTAAAGAATTAAAGTTTTCAGTATTTTGAAATGCATACTAACTATATAGTTCAAATTTATTTTATTTATCAAAATTATCAAATCAACGCTTATATTTAAATACAAGATTTACATCACTTTTTGCACTGGGATTCGTTCACGTCCTCCGGAGAATGATTTTTGGTTGTTTTGATCACAGATTGGGCTGCGTTCACGTCCTCTGGAGAAGAATTTTTGGTTGTTTTGCAACTCGCTCGAATGTCCGGAACGACCACGGGTGTTTTTAACTCAAATTGTGACTTTGACATTTTGCGCAGACTCGAATTTTGAGGTTATGTTCATTTAATTATCTATTTCTAAATATTTTCGGTTTGTTTTTACGATTAATGTCTCGTTATGTCACGTCTTGGTCTCGACAATGCAAATTTCTTCTGAACCCCTTAATATGTAAAAAATTACGGCTTTTCCCGCCAAATTTACTGTCACAAACGTCAGAGCGTTTTTTAACCATCGAATTTGATGGTTAAAAAGTTGCAACTGGAGTGAAACAACCAAGGTCGTGAACGACACAGTTGCTACAACCGAGTGCGACGCTCTGAGGTCGTGAACGTGGTTAGAGCGTTTGGGTGCACTCCGAGCGTAGGTCTTGAACGCAGCCCTGGGCTGCGTTCACGTCCTTCGGAGAAGGATTTTTGGTTGTTTTGCAACTCGCTCGAAGGCGACCTCGGAACAATGACTAGCATGGAAGCCGGGCTAAAATAAGAAATGAAATACGTATGTTTACTTTTTTTTACTTACGATGTTAATAGTGCGTAGGAAAGAGACGTATAATGCCGTTCTGATTCGTTATCATGCAGGTTGTCACAAGTTAATTTTTGACTAGTGATGGGCTTATCATCGACATTATCGTGTCGATGTCAGTCATCAAAGCAATTATGTATTTAATTTTATTAAAAAATCCAAATACAAGACTGTTCATTATATGAGTTGTGTATGTCGTAGGTATTATTGAAAAAAACGTGATAAAACGTTTTTTGCAAAAAAAATAGTAGGATTTTGGGAACACACGAAAAATTAGACAATGGCTATGAAATCAATTAATCAATCTTAATGAAAAAAGTTAGTTCCGATTAGGTTTTTAAATTATAAATAACCTAGTTATTTAGCGAAAATTTAGTTCATGAAATTTTCCTTTAAAATCTTCTCTTCTTCACTCAGTATAATTCGCACTACCCATGGAAAAATGGCGTAAGATGAAAACACCAACTTTTCAGGAGCGTCAAAAAACTGATTTGTGAAGAACTGAGAAGTCCTAGACAATTAGTGTCTTCAGCAACATGGTAGAAAACATTTTCATACAGATAGCTATATACTTCATTTTTATTAAATAAACTCTGGATTTTGCAAAAATCTAAAATTAGGTGGTTACTCCATTAATATATGGAATAATAATATGAAATTGAGAAACATCTAATGTTACCGCTTTGTTGCTATGGAAATTAGGCGAACTTCGTAGTTTTATTTCGAGTTACGCCTTTATTCCAGCCCGCTTTTAAAGAATATTTGTACGTAAACAATTATATTGTTTTCTTCCATGAGAGAATATTAAGAAAAATTATAGTAACTTGCGAAGTGCTGTTATTAAGTGGGATAAAAATAACAAAAAAAGTTGTCACTTATTACTTACTTATTCTGTGGCTAAAACTTTACTTTGAAAGACGTATGTGGTAAATACGTAAAAAAAACCTGTGTATATTAAATAACATAACTGAAGATACCCTATATGCTTCCACTTGTGTGGATATAAAAAAAGTCTGTGTGCAGTTTGTGTTAATTAAATAGTTAGCCAGGGTGGCTATCTCTATTCCAATTTCATTCAAATTCGTTATTTCTTATGCATAATACGTTTATGACAAACACACCAAACAGTTTGCAAAATAACTTTTGCGTGTACATGATGGGTATCTGCTGTCAACGTCTCCAAAACCATAAAGACTCTCGCAATCTATGCTTCAAATACTGATAGATACATGCTTAGAAAAACTCCTCTACGCCTATGTCTTTTCGCCGCACAATGGGGATCAGGAGACGGCCATAGCCAATTGCTTGGACCTTCTGCTGGCAACTGATCCAAACCGGTACTCAATATCGTCACCGCTAGATTGTTCCTACCACTATCGGATGAAGTCTTGTCTCCGCCCAACCTTAGCTTAAACGGTACTCGACGTGAGGCAATAACAGGCAGCAGATTGGGATGAGTAGCGGTCGTTCCTTGCATTTAACCTTAAGCGGCTCGTATGCTTTTCTTTCGATGACATTATGGTTTGTGTGGACCCTGTGACAAATTTGCTGCTTCAGGGAATAGAAAACTATATTTCATTTTCATTTGTGATATAAAGCAAAGCAGTTGTGATATAAAGCAAAGCTAAGCCTTGGTTCGGGGTTAAGTGTGGCCGTACTGCAGCGCCGCAGCATGCAGTTAACTTGGACTGGATTGACACTCCAAACCGCAAAGCCAAAAATGTGTCAGCAAGGAATAAAACCTTTAACAATGCTGCTACCTAATTCTGCAAGAATGCTTTACTGATGGCTCGATTTGACCACATAGCTTTGATTTATAAGTTGACTCAATCTTTAGTCGGCTGACACTCGATGCGCGCTGGCTCATACCACCAAAGAGAAAGCGAATTTGATTGCTTCTCTGTTCACGGAGTCTACTTCTTGACACTGCCCGTGAGACACCTCCTTGTCTCCTTGGACGCGTGAAACAAATGTCTGATATACCTATCCGTCAGGCTAAGGTTGAAAAACCACTGCAAATAATTGTAGACGTGAACAAAGCCAGTAGCCCGGATGGTATTCCATCCAAAATCCTGAGGACCTGTATGCCTGATCTTGCTTTTGTGTTAATATGTTTCTTGCGCCTTTCCATGACTTGTGTCAAAAACTTGGAAGCTTGCCAAAGTGCAACCTGTGCCCAAAAAGGCAGTCTTGCTGACCCTGCTAATTTTTAGACACGTTAATACTCTGCAAGGCTATAAAAAACCTTTAGTGAACAACTGGCTCCTTGCATACATAGAACTTTGTAAGTGACCGAAAATTTGGGTTTCAACGAAAGTGGGGGGATCCTATAAGCAAGTTCATCGATCCATCCTACGGACTGCCACTTCTTTGTGTGTCTGAGTTTTGTATTTTCTTTTGAGTGACCTGTCGTTCAGAGTAATCATTGATGGCTGCTCTTCTCACCAATTGGTGTCTTTCAGGGATCATTGCTTTCTGCCACTCTTATCCTGCTGCATATTAACGACTTGCTAATGCTCGGTATGATTAGAAATGCAGACGATAGCACCGTTGTAGAGAGCTATACGTCCAGTGCACAGTCTAGTGTGGCACAAATTCAATTTTATATAGTCATGCGCATAAACTTGTCCTTACAGGCTGTCTTCGATTGGGGTGATGCCAATCTGGTCAAGTTAAATGCAACTAAGTTACTAGTTACTACTACTAAGTAACTAGTTCTAGGTTCTAGTTCAATTTTCTGCCAAGCTAAAAAATTATTCGAAATGTTTCCGTACAGATGGCAGACCACCTGAGCTTCTTGGTAGTTTACTGACGCCATCTCTCAACTTTGGCTCTTACATGACAGGTGGTAGAAGCATATTATATCGATGTTCCGATTGACTTGCTATCAAAAGTGGCTTACCACCATCAAAGAGAAAATTCGCCGCCATAACTTTACAGTGTTCCGACAACACACAGCCCTTTAGAGTAGTTAAGAGTCTTCTAGGCGTAGCGCGTGCACCATCTTTTCTTCAGTGATCAAACGCTTGCCTATATGATGAAAAAAAAACGAGTCCACACAGTCCAATTACCGTAGAAAAAGCTTAGTTTTATGGCCAAGCTGAGGCAGTAGTTTTAAGGGCCCGGTGACGTTATCGGGAGAACGGTCGGCTTTGATACCAGAGGTACCGAGTTCGATCCGCGCCGTGCACCAGCAGATTTTTCTATGGAAAAATGTATGTTCGCTTTTCACAGTGGCCTTCTGGTGAAGGAAAAACATCGTTAACAAAGCAACAACCCCCCATGGTAGAACTTGTAGCATACAGCATGGTGCGCTTGATTTAAAATAAAACAAAATTAAAACAATAAAAGGTTCCATGTTTCCTATCGGGTGCATTTCGGAGTGTACCTACGCCATCCGATTACGCAAAGTAATACCACCCTGCCTCTTCTTCGACCAGACCGGACTAGATGTGCGCCACCGCTATGTGGTCCATCTCCTTGCACCAAGCGTTATGCTTCATCTTTTATCATAGGTACTACCAATAAATGCAATTCTTTGCCAGTGTCTGTGTTTCCCGATAAGTATAATCTAGGAGTCTTCAAGTCGTGAATAGTACGTGCCGCAAAGCCAATGCGTTACGTAGTCGCGTGTACGAGTATGTCCCGCTCTCGTGTGTGGAAGAGTGTGTTCAGAGAATAGAACAGCTCTCGCTGTTCTATTCTCCGAACACTTACTATGCTATGGATCTTCGTTACATATAAATGACTTATATTGACAAAGTTATCGGAAGGGAAATGAAATATTTCGCATCACATATATTTTATACTGCTAACCAAGCATAGAAAAAGTAAGTATAATATGTTACTTGCAAAAAATGTTATATTTTTATCACACTTAATCATAGTAATGCTAAAAAAGATTCCTGTGCTTGCCTGGAAGAAATCAGATGTTTCATTTACGAATAAAAGACAAGAAAATACTGCAAAAAATAACTGCTTAATCATGCTTACTGATACTTTTCTTCTAAAAGTACCGTGAAAAAAAGGCGTAACTATATATACGCACATAAAGCTGTAAAATATCACGTGGAATAAGTATGTAAGATCATTTATGCAACAAAAGTTTTTTAGGAAGACGTATAATAATAACGTAAGATTAATTAAGCTAAAAAAAAGCTAAAGAAGCTAAGCTAAAAAAGCGTTAAAAGGAAACTCTGCAAATGTGATAAGAGTAACAAATCTTACATCATTTTACTAGGGAATTTATTAAAAAAATAGTTTCGTATTAATTTTTTAAAATTCGAATTGCTCCGTAATTTAATGAAATATAAATTTGAAAAAAATTGAGTATATGTGTTAGTCTTTCCTCTATCCAATGGTGAAATAAAAAATATTTGACGCAAGTGTGTTTGCACCATTGCTTCCATGGGTAGTGCGAATTATAAAAAAGCGTTGCATCTTAATGTAGAAATAGTATGATAATGGTGCGTAAATCCGTAATACACCCTTCAACAACACAAGCCATCTTGTCCAAAGCACTGTACACCTCACGTAAGTATATACTTTTACTTTCTGGTCACGTTCTCAGACAGAAATTAATAATTATATCGCTTTTTTCACTCAGTGAATTCGTCAAACCCGCGACACGTATCGACAAAATATAGATTTTTTGTATTTGTTAGCATTATAAGATGACCAAAGGTGACCATTTGACATTTCCCATTTAAGCTTTGTGACATGTTTAAAAATAATAAAAACAAACAGCCATGTTTTGTTTCTTTCACTCATTATGACATGCTAATTGACATAAATGAATAAAATATAGCTTACTCGATTTTTATTTTAGCCCGGCTTCCATGCTAGTCATTGTTCCGAGGGAACGACCACGGGTGTTTTTCACTCAAATTGTGACTTTGACATTTTGCGCAGACTCGAATTTCGAGGTTATGTTCATTTATTTATCTATTTCTAAATATTTTTGGTTTGTTTTTACGATTAATGTCTCGTTATGTCACGTCTTGGTCTCGACAATGCAAATTTCTTCTGAACCCCTTAATCTGTAAAAAATTACGGCTTTTCCCGCCAAATTTACTGTCGCAAACGTCAGAGCGTTTTTTAACCAACGACGTGAACGGGGTTAGAGCGTTTGGGTGTACTCCGAGCGTAGGTCGTGAACGCAGCCCTGCACAGAGCAGCTGTCGGCACAGATTACTATATGTGTCAGCTGTCGGCACTCACACACACACCATAGATAACTTGTATACTAATCCGAAATTATCGTATTTTGACGTTTAGGAGCAAAATTATCGTACACTCAGTATAATGGCTTAAAATACATTAAAAAAATCATATGACACGATATAAGAAGGTAATTTTTATTACTTTGTTTGTGTATACAGAACAGAATCAATGTATATTCAAACCCCTCAGTCAGTTCAACTCCATACAGACAGACAGGCACAGGGCTGCGTTCACGTCCTCCGCAGAGGGTTTTTCCCTCTGTAGTCTGTGGGGTTTTTGGTTGTTTTGCAACTCGCTCGAACTGCTCGAAGGTCCGGAACGACCACGGGTATTTTACAAGCTTTTATTTAACTTGCAATGTATGTATGTATGTATGTATGTCACTATGTATGTTCGGGTGGAATCTTGGATGCTAAATTAGACCCACTTTCCGATGTCCGATTGGACTCAAATTTGGTGTACTTATGAATCTTCGGTGACAATAGAATGATATAGTACCATGGAGCTGGTCTGATGATGGAGACGGAAGGTGGCCACGGCATCTCTGTAATAAAACAACATAACCCCACCGAGTTTGGGCTCGATTGATTTGTCTCGAAGAGAACTTTACATCTAGATGATATCCAGGGTCTGATGATGAAGCTGGAAGGTGGCCACAGCATCTCTGTGATAAATGATAATCATAATGTGATAAATCAACATAACCCTAAGTACCGAGTTTGGGCTCGATTGATTCGTCTTGAAGTGAACTTTACACTTAAACGATATCCAGGATCTAATGATGAAGCTGTAAGGTGGCCATGGCATTTCTGTTATAAAGCAACATAGCCCCACCGAGTCGATTGATTTTCCTTGAAGAGCACTTTACCCATAATCACATCAAATATCCGTGGAATATTTTATAACATCACGCCTTCTCTTAAATACTTAGGTAGTAGGTAGGTAGTCGGTATCTGTACCTACCTACTAAAAAGTTAAAAAAAAATTATTAAAAAAAAAAATTAAAAAACAAGCTTTTATCTGGGACAATGAACATATATGTTAAAAATAAGTTCTAGTAAATATTTGGCGTGTAGGTACCTACCTATATTTTTAAAAACTTGAGGCACTGAAGTATAGGAATCACCTAGCCTGAAAAATGGGAAGTGCTTCAAGCTTTTAAAAATATAGGTAAGTACCTACACGCCAAATATTTACTAGAACTTATTTTTAACATATTAGTTCATTGTCCCAGATAAAAGATTGTTTTTAAAAATATTTTTTCTTATAATTTATGTCACTCAAATTGTGACTTTGACATTTTGCGCAGACTCGAATTTCGAGGTTATGTTCATTTATTTTTCTTTTTCAAAATATTGTCCGTTTGTTTTTACGGTTAATGTCTCGTCATATCACGTTTTTGTCTCGACAATGCAATTTTTTCCGACTCTGTAACTCTATATATAGATATATTCAATGGAATTGTGGTAAGAACAAAAATAGCATGTGTTAGAATATTTCCAACTACCCTCACGCTGCGACTGGGCTCGATAGTATAAAAGCGGACAGCGAGCGGGTATCAGGCTTCAGTCTTCGTGTGGCCGTCGTATGGTTCGGACGTCGTGGTTATGTTGTTAGCTTAGACACCTTATGTAATTGTTATTATGTTGAGGTTCTGTGGCATTATATAGCTGTGGGTATTGTGATAGTGTTTATTGTTATTATGTTGAGGTTCTGTGGTATTATATAGATGTGGGTATTGTGATACTGTTTATTTTTTTAGCCTTTTTCACTTCTGGTCCCTAAGATCAGAAGTGGGATAGGTCCACGTGCACTTTACGCTTATAAGCCGTCTCTGACATTTGCCTTGATCTATTCAAAGTAACAGTTTTAAATAAATTAAGGTGCAACAATGTTTTTAAATCTAAGTGATACTGAGATGTGGTTTTTCGTGAATATTGGATTTGTCAGTTAAAGTGTAAATTAGACGTTTGTGTGGGTATTCAGGGTATGTGATATTTCTTAAAGATAAAAAAAAAATACTTCGGAAAAGTAATTTCGTCGAACTGTTTTTACAATAAAGGGTAGTTTGCCAGGGTTCTTATCTGGTAGTGTTTACCACCGCGTCCGAATACGAAACTCCACGTGTAAATGCCGTTGATCATAATGATTTGATTTCTCTGTAGTTGTAAGCTGTTTTGGTGTGCTACTACCGTGCAACATAGCTGATAATGCTTGTCGGCGGGTAAACGCGGCGGACAGGATTATTCTATGGTTGGTGTGGATACAGGTATGATTACAATGTTACTTTTATTTCGTTACTCGACCATGCGAGGAGGTTGATTGTGTTAAATAATTGGACAAGCCCAAGAGATTTACATGCGAGTAATTGTTTACCTAAAAACGCAAAAGCGTAGTCAAATCATTGTGCGACAACCTATAATAGGTCGTGTTAACATTTGTATTTGCTGTAACACCCACAAGGCGACATTGTTATTACTTTGCAGTGATAGGTTTGTTTGCCGTGTTTAGTGCGATTAAGAATCGTTTTCAAATCTAACCAATGCTGGTTGATCAGTAGCGTAATGGAATTTAGTTAAGTCGAGAGTGTTAACCGACGTCAGGGAAACTGATTAAAATCGATCTCTCCTATAAATAGCGGTGCGGACACTCACAACATTCAGTCGTCTCGTGACCACGATCAATGCAACTTGGTCGAAACGTCGAGTAGATAAGATTTATGTTTTAGGCGCGATAAGTCCCGTATTTAAATATTTATAACTGGATATTTCGGTTTAATATTTCGGTTAAATATTCGGTTGGATATTTCAGTTAAAACATTTCAGTTAAACATTTCGGTTAAACATTTCAGTTAAATATTCGGTTGAAGTATTTTAGTTAAATGTTTCAGTTAAATATTTCGGTTAAATATTTCGGTTAAATATTTCTGTTAAATATTTCAGTGGCTGGGAGTGGAGCTCGTGGTGTGTACGGGTGCAGTGGATAGCAGAGCATCGCAGGTCGTTTGTCCCTGGTGCAGGCGCCGACTTGCTGCGTCGCTGCCTTCACTCGACGACGCTGCGACTGCCGACTCCGTCGCTCCCAACTCGTTTCACTTTAATATTTCAGTTAGATATTTATGTTGAATGTTTTAGTTGAATATTTTAGTTGAATGTTTCGGTTAAATATTACAGTTAAATATTTCAGTTAGATATTTTATTTATAACAACTTAATTTGGTCGGGACAGCGGGTGAAAGCCAATGGGCGCACTAGAACTGGGAGCCAGAGCTGGCTCCAAACAATAAAATGTATATGCAGAGAAGGATAAAATATAATTGTCCATCTCGCTCTGTCATACTAGTGATTGTATAGCTTTATTCTACTCATATTGTTATTGTTGTTTTAATGCCAGTCTATTTGAATATACTCTGTCTATGGTTATTTATTTTACACCAAATTAAAACACAACTACTGAAAATTGACAAACCTCGCTCTAGGAGTTTTGGCGGGAACGTGAAAAAGTGTGTGAACTTGTGTTCTTCCGCGAGTTAATGTGTAATAAATGTGGCTTATTAACCATTAAGTGCTGGTGAATGAGTGCGAGTGTAAGGAAACAGCACAATGTTGAAAAACATGCTATTTGCGGTCTCAACAAAATTCCACTGAAAATCTTCAGTAAACACCACATCTTTACTGAAGGTATGACTTAGACTAGACTTTTACTTGAAAACTGACCTGAAATGTGACTTTGACCCATCTGTACGACCTAAAATCATAAAAACTTGAAGAATTTCAATACTTGGTACTGGCTAAATACACTAATCGTATGGAGACAATAAAACTAAAAAAAAACAACACATAACAATAAAATATTCTCGCGATCGCTATGTAAAAATGTTGCGGGTGCACCGTAGATGGGAGTATAGTCTAGATATGGTGCTAAAATAATAATAATTACAAGAGTAAGACGGCGCGATGACAAATTATTAATGTTTGAGCAGGTCGAGAAATATGGTTTTTGTCTCCATTTGCGTATGGCCTATTTATTGTTTGGCCCCGTTGAAATTTGATTGACGCGATGGCAGTTCGGAGCAGACCATATATATTATGTTACTCTTTGGAGCAGACGTTTTCGCGCGTTAAAAGAATTTTGGTGAAAAACTACATTTTTGGACTATTTATGTTCTAGAATTGTAGTATTATTTATAATACTAAAATTGGGTATATGCAGTTATGGTAAATTGCAGTATAATTGGCTGTAAAAGCCGTTCTGAGCGAAATGAGCCCAACATATCCTTTCATCGGTAAGTTGCATTTTTGACTAGACACATTAAGTAAATCATAAGATTATTAAAGTTATATGTATTTTCAATCAATAAAATGTAGATTTTTATTACATTTGTAGTCTTAAATATGATAAAAACCAAACCAAGGAAGTGGTGCTAACCGACCAAATTGCGAGACACATTCATCAGATGGTTAAGTATCTTTCTAAACGGTTGCATTATAAACTGTGGGGGATACTAGCTTCTGACTTATTTTACCACGTTAGTTATTTAATTAAAAAAATAAAAATACGGTATACGTTACTTGTGTTTAATGTTTTCAACCTAATTCCAAAACGGAGGAAGTTCTCAATTCGTTTTTAGGGTTCCGTAGCCGAATGGCAAAAAATGGAACCCTTATAGATTCGTCATGTCTGCCTGTCTGTCTGTCTGTCCGTCCGTATGTCACAGCCATTTTATTCCGAAAATGTTAGGACTACAGAATTGAAACTTGTTAGGTAGATGTATTCTGTGAACCGCTTTCCGATTACTCCTCATGGGTAATGTAGTGAAGGTGTTCATTACAAAATTGTAAGTACGTGGGCTAATCAAATGAAAGACCGGGCGCGCAGCCTCGGCCCGCGGCCAGGTGTGGACGCTTTGTGGCGATTTCATACTAACGTGTGTATCTCGCTAGTCGCTGCAACTTGGCCACTAGTGCGCACCCAGTCTAAATGCCATGCACATTTTTGCAAATGAAGAGAAGATTAGATTTTTAGAATGCAAAAACTGTGTAATCTCTAAGCATTAATTACCCTCAAAATAGGGTGAAGTTTAGCTTGTAGCCATACTAATTCCAATATACAATGATATAATCTGTGTATATAGCATTTTTTCTCTCATACCGTATACGCTCATCGGAACTCTATTGCCTTCTCTCTCTACGGGGTGCACGTAATAGTACGGTACATAAATCAGGGGAATTAAACATGTGTTTTAAGTGTGACGTTCGACGTCTAGATGAAAGCTGAATGGCTCAATACCTTTGTTGTTTTTTGTAAATTCAAAGCAATAAGTTATGTTTCTGTTATATCTATATTATTTTTTATCGAATATGATCTATTTAATGTAATTTGACGTGTGTAAGTGCAAATTTTTAATTTGCCCATATACCTACTGAATAAATGCTTTGACTTGACTTTTGACAAACTACACAATATGTATCGTGTATTATATAAACAACTTACTTGTAATAAATAGGTACTTTATTGTATTTCATACATATTCATAGTGGTGTTCAGTGGATACCCGTGGTCGTATGCTACTTTGTAGAATGTATTGTTTTGTTACGGTAGGTGACATGACATACGACCACGGCTATCCTCTGGTACCACTAAGAATATGTATAAAATACAATAAAATATTTGTTACAAGTAAGTTGTTTATATAATACACGATACATATTGTATAGTTTTAAATAGCGATCTCAGATGAGAATATTTTATTGTGTTATTCTTTTTAGAGCGTGGTTTTTCAGTAGTTAAGTTTTAATTTTTGAACTTACTTTTTACTAGCTGTGCCCGCGACTTCGTCCACATGTATCGTGTATTATATAAACAACTTACTTGTAATAAATAGGTACTTTATTGTATTTCATACATATTCATAGTGGTGTTCAGTGGATACCCGTGGTCGTATGCTACTTTGTAGAATGTATTGTTTTGTTACGGTAGGTGACATGACATACGACCACGGCTATCCTCTGGTACCACTAAGAATATGTATAAAATACAATAAAATATTTGTTACAAGTAAGTTGTTTATATAATACACGATACATATTGTATAGTTTTAAATAGCCATCTCAGATGAGAATATTTTATTGTGTTATTCTTTTTAGAGCGTGGTTTTTCAGTAGTTAAGTTTTAATTTTTGAACTTACTTTTTACTAGCTGTGCCCGCGACTTCGTCCGCATGGAATATTGTCTTTGGGTAGCATTAACTAATAAGACACATACGTATCCCAACTTCACCGCACCGCACCACGCCACACTAATCCCCCCTTCCCCCTCCCCTCCCTCTTTCCCTCACTTCCATCTCCCCTCCCCCTCGTGCTGCCTAGAGGGCGCCACATTCAATTTGTTGTAACGTAACGTCATATAGCCTATAACCAGCAGCATGGAGAATGGACTCTAGGTAGAAGGAGATCGATCTTTCTAACAAAGCTTGTCTAAAAAAGTTCTGAAAATCTGTCGCAGAGTAGTACTCAGGCCCGCCGGTTCAATGCCTGTGTCGCTAGTGAAGTATATCGACGGCAGAAAGCGTAACTGTCGTATCTAAAAATTTGAAATTTGAAAAAACAATTTTTGACAGTAGACAACCTAGAAACAAGTCAATGGTATATCATTAATTTTTTTCATCATAGAAAGACGAGAAAGAAGAGAAGATGGTCTTATTTAAATTTTATTCCGATCAGATAAGTACCTCCAGAGATATTATGATGATAATTGTCTCAAACGTGCTACAGAAAGTAACTAATAATAATAGGTTTGCGCTTGATTATTTTACCTGATGTTAAGTGACGATGTGATTGATGATGTGGCTCGCTTACCTAGAAGATACCTATTTACTCGCGACTTGAGATCCAAAAATTATATTTAACCGGAAACACAGAAAACCGGTCAAGTCGAGTTGGACTCGCCCGCTGAGGCTTCCGTACCAATTTCTCAAACTAAGTTAAACTTCGAGCATTTACCAAAGGTGAAAAGATGTTAACGCAAGGCGTACCCCTCTGCTGGCCATATAGCCATTTTTGGCCATATGAGCGTGCGTAACTACGCTGTATTTTTAATACTGTGTGCGTGTTTCAAGCTAGTGTGCGGGATCGTTAAAGTGAGTGATTTGTGTGTGTGCAATGCGTGTTTACCTCGTCCCCCGTAAGTATCGGCAGAAAAAAATGTTTGCGGATTACAACGTTAACATTCAAATCACGATTTTAAACAAAAATAATATAAAAGCACTTAAAAAAATTTAAATACCTGATCAAAAATCAAAAAAAAATTTTCACTTACTCACTGATTTTTTTATACCTACGGTCTGTAGACCCTTTCGATTATTATTTTTCCTTTTTAGACTCAAACTTCAATAACCCAACATGTGCGGTTGCTGTGGAGGTTGCTGTGGAGGATGTTGTGGAGGCTGCTGTGGCTGCGGCTGCCCCTGCATAACTATTCACACGTGCTGTACGAAGATATGCTAACTTTAAGCATGCCCTTAGTCTGCGTCTTAACAACTCCATTGGTAAATGCTCGAAGAAGTTAAAGGACAAACTTATCTTTGCAGTTGGATCCATAGGAAATGTACTGCGCCAAATACAAATCATAAGTTTGTAATACTAAATTTGTCTTTGTTAATCAACTACATATTTACGGTTTTCAGATTAATTCCTTTGTAAGTGTTTCAAGAATCTGCTTCTTGCCAAATTTTATAATTCTAGGTCAATGGCTAGGATTTGATTTGATTCCCATGTGAAATCGCAAAATATGCGACATAAACGGTCATTATCTTTTGATCGCGTTGACTTATGTAAAGGTTAAATTTTTTTACAGCCGAAAGATACCCGTAAACCCAAGAATTTAGTATAGGTTTCAACTTGATACCTCTACATGTTCCGGAGATTTATCTCTATGCGTCGGTCAATACCTTTTAGGGTATTGACAGACGCATTAACGGACAGATAGATAGACAGACAGACATGACGAATCTATAAGGGTTCCATTTTTTTCCATTCGGCTACGGAACCCTAAAAAGCCGCAAAAAGGATATCTGGCATCTAGCTTAAACAACAGTTATGTGCTCTGATTATTTTTGTGCCAATGACATGCATGTTGTTAGTAGTATTTTTTATCGAGGGTAAAACCACGGGGCACAGCAAGTTAGTATTTAAAAAGTATTCCATTGTAAATTGTAACATAAAATATAGTTAAGTACAAAAATGAAGTAACAAATTACAATATATATGTAATTAATCTAAAATTATAGCTTTCTTCTCATAATAATATTATATTTAACCAAATGCACTCACTACCTTCAAAAATATTATAATTTATAACACCATAGTTTAAATATAGGTCAAACAAACTAATGCCTCAAAACCAAAACATGTTTATTCCCTACTTTTATGGAAAATATTCAAGAGCTGGTATCACTCAAAATGCCATCAGTGACGTACCGCGCTTGTCAACAATGACGTGACACGCTCATGTGCGCTTCAAACCTAGGCTGTCGTTTAATTGCGACTACAGCGCAACCCTCTATCTAGACAAGTAAATAATCAAAGTTATGTATATACGTCAATGAGTTAAAGGTAAAATGTTTATCGGGTGAAAACTGCAAAAGGGGGAACTTTTAGCGGGAACGGGGAATAGTGTGTGTGCTATCATTGTATTTTTTCCTAAAACTTGTGTTCTTCCGCGAGTTAATGTGTAATAAATGTGGATTATTAACGATTAAGTGCCGGTGGATGTGTGCGAGTGAAGGGAAACAGCGCAATGTTGAAAAACATGCTATTTGCGTTCTCACCAAAATTCCACTGTAAATCTTCAGTAAACTAGACAAGACTTTTACTTGAAAATTGACCTGAAATGTGACTAAGACCCATCTCTACGACTTAAATTCATAAAAACTTGAACTTGTAGAACTTCAATACTTGACACTGGCTAAATATACTAATCGTGTGGAGCCATAAAAACTTTAAAAAAAAATGCAAAAGGCGCGAAGTTTTTTTTTTATCGGACATCGGAATCTGTATGTATGTCTTAGATTATAAAGGATGTATGTATTTATTGGTTTTAAATTACGTTTATTTATGTAAGTCAGCGTCTTTTACAATATTATGCTCTTGAATTGCTATTATATACAGCCTTTTATCTATTCCCTTTACTCATAGAGGGGGATAAAAAGCAGAGTGTAAAACTCGGCTTCAATATTATTTTCTCTCGGCCGACGTACTTTAAATCCCTCGCTACGCTCAGGATTCCATAGCGTCCTCGCAGAAACGTACTATATTGCACCCTTGTTATACAATCTACTATTTACTTATATCTCTATCAAGCAGCTTTTGTAAGGAGTAAATCCTGACACAGTAGTAAATGATATTAAGATAGTTTAAAAACTAAAACAACCGACTTCAATGCCCCGCGAGTCAATTTCAGTAGCAAGTTTGAGACGTTTATTGTCATATCTCTGTAGATACTTATCAAATCTCAATGAAATTACAATGGGATCACCTCGGAAACGTACTCTACCGATAACAAAAAGAATCATTCGAATCGATTGAGACTTGACGGAGTAATTGCGTAACATACACAAAAAAAAAACATACAGACGAATTGAGAACCTCCTCCTTCTTTGTCGAATTGAAGTCGGTTAAAAAGGAATATACATACATACATTGCAAGTTGCCAAATTAATATATCTAAAGTAAAAAATATTTTTAAAACATATTATATCTAGGACAAGGAACTAAAATGTAAAAAATAAATTCTAGTAAGTATTTTGGGGGTAGGTACTTACCTATATTCTTAAAAGCTTGAGGCACCCGTTGTACAGATTAGGTACTTACTATACTTCTGTGACTCAAGACGAATCAATCGAGCCCAAACTCGGTAGGGTTGTGTTCTTTTATCACAGAGATGCCGTGGCCACCTTCCGGCTTCATCATCAGACCCTGGATATCATCTAGGTGTAAAGTCCTACTCAAGACGAATCAATCGAGCCCAAACTCGGTTGGGTTATGTTGTTTTATCACAGAGTTGCCGTGGCCACCTTCCGTCTCCATCATCAGACCAGCTCTATGGTACCATATTATTGTATTGTCACCGAGGATACATAAGTTTACCAAATTTGAGTCAAATCGGACATCGGGAAGTGGGTCTAATTTAGCTTCCAAGATTCCACCCGAACATATATTACATAGATACATTGCAAGTGATATAAAAGCTTATAATAAAATAAAAGCTTGTAAAAATATAGTGCACTGCATTTGTAGGTGGTTTCTTGTATTTTTTAACCCCCGACGCAAAAAGAAGGGGTGTTATAAGTTTGACGTGTGTATCTGTATATCTATGTATCTGTGTGTCTGTGGCATCGTAGCTCCCAAACGGATGAACCAATTTTGAATAAGTTTTTTTTGTTTGATATGTGTCTTCATCGAGAGTGTTCTTAGCTTTGTTTCATGAAAATTCGTTCAGCCGTTTAATTATTATCAGCTCTTTTATAGTTGATGAGACTACGATAACAACTTTCGTAGCCCTTGTTGACCGCTGACGTCAAAAAAATCAAAATGGCGCTTGTGCGCACTATATATACCTGTCACTCTACTGCTGTTTGTCTAACGTTGTTTATATTAGTCAAATCAAATGTATTAATTTGAAATTCAGTATCATCTTACTTCAAAGATATTGCAAGAATATGGTCAACTTGACCTAATGCTTAGATATCTCCTTGAATCTGCAGAAATCTCAACTCCTCGTCTGAGATGTCGTGTTTAGGCTTATTGAAATGGTCTCAATGAACAATTTAAACCTGGATATTTAAATCAGTCGGGAGTGGTTTTTAATTTAAAATTTAAGTATTATTATCCTTAAAGGGGAACAAAAGTATAATAACTAATAAGTACCTATAAGTAAGAGGCTATTATCGAGGATATTTTAACTAATTTTAATAGTTTTCAATACAACAATAATTTATTATATTCTTAAATACTTTTACAGCTTATCATTTATCTATTAATTTAAACAATGTACAAATCACTAGTGTACGTAGCATCTCGTTATAATTTTATAGTAACAACCTAATTTAGAGGCACATTATGTAATAACTCTTTAAAACAATTATAATTTCATAACTGTTAAGTATAGGTTACGCCAAACGCTGGAAAAGCTCAGACCTTTACTCATCTAACCCACCAAATAAACTAATTCACATAAATAGAAAACATGTAAGTCGATAGAGATGGAAGTCACAGCATTGGGCCAATGTATTACGAAACTACTTAAAATTATACTATTCAAATAAAAACATCAAATATTTTGGTAAGTAGAAATTAAACATTTTCCACTTTTTCGTTAGGAATATACTTACCACTAATCGTGAGTAGGTAGGTTCTAACTAACATTGGTCTGTGAAAGTATTTTATTAAGCAATGGTAAGTAATTGTTGATTTGTAATAAATTTTAACACATATTTTTTACTCTTCATCCATCTTTATAAACAATCTATTTATCATCAGTACTAAGGAAATGCCACTGATGCCACTTAATTGACAGAAATTAAGATACTTTTCTATACGTTAGACGGAGAATATACAAAAATACTTTATACCTTAGGCGCTCCCTGTTATGCCTAATTGACAGATATATAATTGACTGACCGTATTGCTATGCAAGTCCACGTTCATAATTTAAGATTCAGCTGTACCCAATGGTCAAAATATATGTAAGTAAGACACAGGTAGAGCAGAAATATTAATTCGACTAAAATATATTAGAAACGAGTCTTGTGTTATCATCATTGAGTAGGCGAGCGCTGTCTCGTCTCTTCGCAGGGAGAATGTCGTTCTTCCTCGGTGCTGAATTTGTACTCCCTCTCGGGTGGATGGTCAACAGGGGGTGGGGTGCGACCTTCGACCGAGGCGGCTTCGAGAGCTGGCCCGCTTGGACCAAACGGCATGCCTTCAGGGTATGCACCCTCCCCGCTGTTCACGTACTCTGAAGGTTGATAGCTGTATGTGTTCAAGCTGGAATTAAAAATAATAATAATTAATATGCACTAGAATGGCTAACTATTCTAGTGCATAATTTAGTCGAGAAAGCCAACTAAGCTTAGTAGATCAGTTCCAACGTTGGCAAAATGAATGTTTCTTATCCTTATATCATCGTCAGATTTTCGCATTTCAAATGAAGCGATTAATGTTTCAAAATACCTATTATGTAATGTATGTATGTTATATACCTACTGGTAGCCCACTGCTTCATTCAATGATACCATGCTTATTATTTAGATGCTTATTGTTAAAGAACGAAGACTACCTACTTTTATAAAAACTGGCCAAGTGCAAGTCAGACTCGCATTCGTAGGGCTCCGTAACACAGTAGAGTATTTTATAACAATAATGTTTGCCACCAAAAAAAATAACTTTGTTTTCATAGTGTTTGTATGAAATTCAAAGTTATATTTGCCGTTGCTATACCTCAAAAACTGCTGACTTTATCTCGTTCAAACTAATTTTCGTTGAAACTGTTTATTGAGATCTACAGCATACATATTTTTTTACATTTTTCACTCCCTTACTTCAGAAGTTAGAGAGGGGAACACACATGCCACCACTTCAGAAGTATCTATCTTTAAAATGATTGACTTTGAGAAAAAAATGGTTTTAGGAACCACAATGCTATTTTTAAAGACGTATATACTACTATAGACAATCGGCACGTATAAGTTTTATGAATACTTTTTTTTTGGTTCTATGTATGGGGAGCCGTCCCACCTTAATTTTTCATTTTTTTAATTTTTGTTTAAGAATCGTAAAGCGGTTCACATAATACACCTATCTTCCAAGTATCAACTGTGTAGTCTTAATAGTTTTGGAATAAAATGGCTGTGACATATTACGGACGGGCAGACAGATAGACATACATGACGAATTTATAAGGGTTCCGTTTTTGCCATTCGGCTACGGAACCCTACAAAGCAATATAATTTAATTTTGAATTAATATTAACACGTTTCTACATAATTCCGTTTTTCATTTTCTTAAAACTTTTAGTTTGAACCCCGTATCCAGTATCCAAGTAAATTAGTGCGTGCGCACTGCGGTTGCGGTTCTACCGCACGAATATACTGTGAAGTATGGAGTGTCATAGAAGTGCGTGCGTAGAACCGTGCATTAGAAAAAAAAACCGCACCCGTGCGCACATAGACATAATGTTCTTGGCATACCCAAACATTTTGGTGTTTAAATAAACATAAGCCTGTCGAAAAGTTGTACGTATACCTAAATGTCCAACATAAGGTCGATCGAACAGAATGCTAAAAGGCTTCGATATATATATAAATAACCGGCCAAGTGCGTGTCGGGCCACGCGCAGTGTAGGGTTCCGTAGTAGCCCGTTATTCAATGCAAGTCTTCACCCGTTATAAACAAGCAACTAGGTCCTTCGTCTTTGTCACTTTAAAGGATTTATTCTAAGGATTTTGTATTTGGTACAAAATTATCCAACACCCAAGTTCAAAGACTATTACTGCTAAACTAATAAAGTTATCTTAACCGCTATAGTTTTCCTTTAAAGTTCATGAAATGCACTATTATCACGAATTTTTCCAGATTTTTAGAGGGGGGGGGGGACCCCTTCTGGAACAAAAATTTGCACTTTAAAGTTTAACATTTCGTAAATGGAGCATTCAATCGAAAAATAGTGTTAGCAACCCTTAAGTCATTTCAAAAGACCTATTCAACGATACCCCACACGATGGGGTAGACGACGAAAAAAAAATTAATCCCCACATCTCATGTAGGGGAGCTACCCTAAAATTATTTTTCAATATTATTTTCCTATTTTTCAACATTTTATTTCACCACTTTGTCGGCGTAATTTATGTACATACCCCTACAAAATTACAGCTTTCTAGTATTAACGGTCTCTTAGCAAAACCTCGGACAGACAGACAGACAGACAGACAGATGGACATGACGAAACTATAAGGGTTCCTTGTCAGGACTACGGAACCCTAAAAAGGGAGTTAAGGGGCCCCGCTTCTTAATGTGGACCGCATGAATTGGGTTCGCGAACCTAATTTCACCTTAGTCATAATCGAACTGGCGTTTGTGTAGCACGTACAGAATTACATGTGCAATTAGCACAGATCCATTTAAATAATTAGCAACAAAGCCTTCCTCTGTTCTTTATGCACATTAAGCTCGACATTAAAAATTCGTGTTTTAATGTAGTTGATTCTAGTTCCATTATGTTAACGTGGCATAAAAGTGAATAACGCATCTACCTTTTTATATCGATATTAAAAGGTCAACATTCAACATGTTTCAAACTAACCTATTAGGCCAATAGGAAATATCTTCAATGGCGTGATGGGCGTATGGAGCATACGCGTGTTGATAATATGGAGAATGATGCTGTGTTGAAGTTTCGTATTGGAGAGGGTAGATTGGCGCGGGCGCAGACGTCGGCGCAGCGCTGGTAGGGGGCGCTGAGGCGTACTCTAGTGGCGCAGGGTACGCGTGAGGGGGCGTACGGTAAGGCACAGGGGAGGTGTTGGGTTGGGGGGAACTGCCCCCTTGTGAAGCGCTCCAATAGCCACTGCTGCTAGCCCATGTGTAACTTCCACTGCCGTTTGGAGCCGTTGTCGTACGATCTGAGTTATTATAAGTTGCTGAAAGAAGAAAAGATTATCATGAGGATTTTGTCGAAATTTTATAACATTTAAAACGTGTTTTTATTTTAGGAATAAATCTATTTTAGAATTAAAATAATGCATTAATTTATAATGAAAAACTGACACAGGCAATAAATCTAAGGTATTGTAATTAAGTCAGGGCACAATTTTGTAGTTTGCGGAAATTGTATACTACTGTTGTAAGTACAGAAATATGAATAATACGTTATTTATTCATATTTCTGTGGTTGTAAGGAATAAGCTAAGCCCTTCTCGTCAAATCTCAATAGTTTTTTTTCAATCCTTACTAATCCTTACTATATATTTTATATATAATATATAATATAATATATAATATAATATTATATAATATATAATATAATATTATAAATGAGAAAATTACTCTGTTTGTCTGTGTCGCTTTCACGCCTAAAGTACTAAACGGATTTAAATGCAATTTGGTACACAGATAGTCTAGAGCCTGAGAAAGCACACAGTCAACTTTTTAATGTGAAAATAGGGTTGTAAAAGGTTGAAAGGGAAGATGAAAAGTTATATGGAAGTATCGTCATATTTAGAGCTAGAAGCTTGAAAATTATTGTTTAGGCTGTTGATTCGATATAAATAAATATGACATTCAAAGTTTGTAAAAGTTTTACCTTCAAGGGTGTACAATAACAAAAGGGAATAGGTGACGAAAGTTTGTATGGAAATAATAAGGTTTATGTAAATGTTTTATATGTTTCCGACAAGGGACAAAATATTAGAGCTATCCTGATTTAACATTTACGGAGTCAATACAAAATGTGAAAGTGAAGTTAACTTGAGGAAGGGGGTTAGGGTGGGGGCACGGTATGGCGCGGTGTAGGTGGGAAAATATATTATAAGTGTGCTTATCGAAACGGGCAGACAGACGACGATAAAGTATTTATAAGTATGTGTCTTATTTGTAAAATAATTAGACTAAATAATTAAAAATGCTACCCAAAGCACTATTCCACGCGGATGAAGTCGCGAGAACAGCTAGTACCTATTTTATTTGCTCAAAAAGAGTCCAATATCCCACTACATGTATTATAAATGTGAAAGTAAGTGTGTATGTGTGTGTATCATGTGTGTGTAAATGTTAGCACGTATCTCCACAACTACTAAACTAAATTAAATTTAAAACGTAGATAGTGTAGGCTCTAGAATAAGGCAGGTAGGCTAATCTTATGTTCTAATAAGTTTAATGGAATATTTAATTCCTTGGTTCGATTCACTTAAAACTCGGTACAAATATATGCACCTTAAAACAAATAATGAAAGACGCATTTTTTAAGGCTTCGTACCCAAAGGGTACCAACGAAACTAAGACTAATTACTAAGACTGCACTGTCCGTTTGTCCGTCTTTCAAAGGGCTGTATCTCCTAAACCGTAATAGGTAGACACTTGTGATTTTCTCAGAGTATGTATAACTATAGCTGCTCTAACAACAAATTACTAAAAATAGAATAAAGTTAAAAATTTACGGAGGTCCCCATACAAGAAACGTGATTTTTCAGCGTCTTTTTCTTGATCTTATAAACTGTAATAGATAGTAACTTGTAATTTTCACAAAGTATGTAGGTATTACTACGTAAGTAGGTATTACTATAGCCGCTATAACAACACATACTTAAAACATAATTAAATGAAAAGGGGTCCCCTTACAAGAATCGTGTTTTTATGCGTTGTTTGCTCAATCTTATCAACTGTAATAGATGGAGACTTAAAATTAGCTAATAGAATGCATAATTATGGCTGCTATAACATCAAATAATCATCATCATTATCAGCCTATTTCCGTCCACTGCTGGACTGTGGTACTCCCATGGCACGCCTGCATATCTGCAAATAATAAAAGCTAAATAACATTGAAAATTAAAGGGGGGACCCCTTACATACAAGAATATCTACATATTCTTCCGGCAAAATGTTTTTACTTGCAGCGGCCCGCAGCCTTGTATCCTACGATTCCTATGCCCTAATCCACTATAATTTCAGCCAAATCGGTCGAGCCGTTTGACCGTGAACAGGTCTCGAACAAACTAATATACAAACTGACTTTCGCATTTATAATATTGGTGTTGACAGCTGTCATAGTTATAGGTACATACTTTGTAAAAATGTCAAATGTCTTATATTTTACGGTTCAGAAGATACAGCCCAGACAACAGACAGACGGAATGACAGTGGAGTCTTAGTTAAGGTCCCCGCGTTAGCACCCTTTGGATACGGAACCCTAAAAAGGCACCTTTAATTATAAGCGGTTTGTAGTTGACAGGAGTTAGTCATTCCGAAGAATAATTTCCAGTCGTCGCTTATCTAGAAAATAAAGAAAGTATGGCATGTGGGTAAACTCACAGGGAGGTGATAAGGTGCGAGGTCGTGATGGCGGCCGTGGTGGGTAGGGTGCCGGTCTTCGGGAGGCTGTGTTACTGTTGCCGTATAACGGCTGTGACGTCACGAACCAACCACCAACTGCAAGGTAACACAATGATAACCTAAGAATGTCAATATTAAGATATGGTTTTAAAAATTAACGAACCGATTTCACTTGCCACGCGAGTCATTTTCCAAAAACGTTAATGTTTTTACCTATAGGTATATCGTTGAAGTAAACTCATCAGATATTGATACCTCCTAAGATATACCTTATTCATCTGTACTCATATACTCATTATACGTATTATTAAAAGAAAACATTTTTATTTATTACAAATAGACTCAAAAACTCCTGCACCGATTTTAAAAATTCTTTTCTACTATTTAGAATGGACTTTCGTAATTAAAATAGGCATTCTATTATTCCGCTTAACCTATTTATTTTACATTGCATGACTACAAAAGTCAAAGCATTTATTCAGTATATGGGCAAATTAAAAATTTGCACTTACACACGTCAAATTACATTAAATAGATCATATTCAATAAAAAATATTATAGATATAACAGAAACATAACTTATTGCTTTGAATTTACAAAAAAAAAACAAAGGTATTGAGCCATTCCGCTTTCATCTAGACGTCGAACGTCACACTTAAAACACATGTTTAATTCCCCTGATTAATGTAGGGTTGCCAACCGTACTATTACGTGCACTACAATAAAACGGTTCAGACTTGAGAAGACGTTTTTCGCATCGCTACCAATAAAATGTGTAGCAAAAACACAGATTAGATAATAGTTACTACGTAAGCGTTGATATTCTATACAAATCTATTTGATGTAAATATTTTAAACATAAATATTTTTTTTTCAATAGCGAACTTTAGACACTATGGTGAACACGCTAGGCATAGAATCACAGACTAGAATGTTCTGGACTCTCAGGAGCTGTGCTGCGGCTGCCTGAACATCGTAAGGCGTAAGGCGTATCAGGAGGGGTAGAATTTCTGCTTGATGGTGGTTAGCATCTTTTTGGTAGCAAGTCAGGCGGAACATCGGTATCATACTCCTGCCATCTAGGCTGCGTTAGACGAACACTCATTAATGCACACACACAATTCTATTAGTGAACGGCTAGGATTTAAACCAGCGACCTCCGGGCTAGAACTCAAGATATCTATCCTTTACGCCAACGGGCCGTCCGCGTGACCTAAGATAAGATATAAATTTGAACCCCAGGTTGCTAGAAAAAACATTAAAGTCGTTTGACAATAATTAGCGAAAAATTCGACTAAAAGCAGATGAATTCAGAACCTCTTATTTGTTGGAAGTCGTTTTAATATTTAAGTAGGTAAATTAATTCAGGTCACACATAAGTTTGAGCAGCGCAAGTGAACGTAGTAAGTTGAAGTAACTTGTGCGTTTACTGAGTTACTAAGTTACTTCAATAAAATTGGAACAAAGGCAAAATCAGCGGTGTTAGCTACTGGCTAAGAAAAGGCCGAAGGATTTTAATATAAATTATGTAATAAGAATAAAAATATTAATGCTTAGAAAAACAGAACATAACTTACATTGTGGATATTGATGCGGCGACGCGCTCTGTTGAGGATAGTGCGTCCCGACGAAATCTCTTTGATAGTATCCTTCAGGTCTTTCCTTAGCATCCAAGAATGCTTTCGCAAAGGGATTATATTTTATCTTCAAGGATGTAACCTCTTCGTTCTGGTAAGCTGTAACGGCTATGAACTGCGTCTCCGGGAAAGGATAGGTCATAATCCTACGGAGATCCGTGCCAACCTTCACTAAGTGCACCCGTGGTTCGTATTTGTGAAGGCTGTTTAACATTATCTGCAACAAAGTATCAGATATTATTAAGGATCGTGACTCAAACAACTATTTTACGAGTAAATTATTAAAGTTGTTTGGATGTAATTTTTAAAGTTCCTCATTCCGACTAACGGGACTTTAACATATTCGCCTTATACTCGTAGTAGATAAGTAATGACATACCATAACATAACAGATACTCTGGCACGCAAAACTGAAAAGATAGGATTTTGTTCGTCACTAGACTGCGCTTGCTACCCATTAGACAATATTACTTACCAGTTACCCATAGATATTAATAAGATGCTGAATCCATAGGATTCAGCATCTTATTACACTGGACAATTTGTAATTTCTCGAATGAATTAAGGCAAAGCGGTAGTATCAACTAGCAGAAGTCCTATCACTAAGCCACGGTACTAAACACTTACTAGGTTCGAGGGTGATGTCGCTATGCTGTGATCATTAAAATGTACGTTAGCTATATAGAGACACGTATTAGGCCAATATAGTACAAGACCTAAACAACGGACATGAACAAAGTTGTTAACAAACTAACTATTTAAAGTTTCAATATTGGCTAAAACTTAATCATTTTAGTTAAAGTTTTAGCCAAGATTAAAATGACACATTAATATGTAGGTATGTAAATTATGTTTTATTCCAATAATGCTCTCTGTATACTCAAAGAATATATGAAACTTAAGTAGGTAGTTTATAATCTAAACCAATGAAAACATTCTAAATTATATTTCTATCGAGTATCAGATTAAGTGAGGTTATTAACATTACTAACAACTATTTAATTACAATACCGACATAATACAGTAAACATTAGCACGCTGTCTAGGGGGCAAGTTACACTAAAATATTATGTGTAATGTAAACATAGCGCAGAGACAATAATTATTACAAATGATAGTGCGTACAGACAGCCGCTAAACAGTTGGTAAAGCTACAGTTTTCACACCGAGATGTCAACATATGGATCTGGATGTATCTGATATTTGCTTTCATACATCATTCGCACCACATCAAGCGTGAGAACTGCCTTCTCAGAACTAGCGGTAGCACCAAACTGTAGCACCTCCATCGAAAGCTTTCTGTTATAAATTAATTCTGTTAATTCTGTGAACTAATTAATATGCTCGGTCAGGCGCGTAATCGGATGCGGCTGTAAATACAACTCGGTAATCTGTTTATGCTCTTGTATAAGCGGCTGAAATTAACAATTGTAACAGAGTTCCGGGAGTTGAGCTTCTATAATGAGGCTGGACAGATCCGGGCCTTTCTACTCGAAGATGTATGCGTGGGTGGGACGGATACTCAAACGCATTGACGGTGGTAAAATAACAGTTAAGATTGTTTGTGCTATACTTTAGGATAAATTGGCTCAAGAAGTTACTAATTAAACAGTGATTGATTATTGGGCTATGGTGCTATAAAATATAAATGAATATTTTAGTCTAGCATGCTGATCGAAATTGAATCAGACTTGCTACAGTTTACAGTTTTTACAGTTTTGTAAGTTTTTTTTTTTTAATTTTGTTTTACCTGACCATTTCCATTAGTTTTGTTTGTAAGCTTGACTTTCGCGAAGGAAATCGGTTCCTTCATCCAATGTGCACCAAAGTTAGGACTCTCTGGGTGAATGTAGATAGCATTCGACGGAGGGACCTCGGCTTTTCCTCCAGGTACCTAAAACATCAATAGTTGGTATAAACCGTATACAAATGTCAACTATTATCTTCCGAGATGAGAGAAAATATTCTTAGTAAATGTTAGACAAAACATATTTTAAAACTACAATTACTACTGAACTACGTAATAAGATAAATTATTTCAAGTGTTGGCGAAAAGCCTAATTTTACAGTCTTCGTCATTTCATCATTCAGTCTATGCAGAAAGTAATTATTATTTCATTTTTTTGTGTTGTTTTATATAACAAAAGCAGCCATTGACCACCGGACCACCTGTTATCCCGCCTGATATTAAGTAAAGATGCAGTCTACGATAGATTTTCTAGTATTGAAACCCGACACTAATGTATGATAGTCAAGTTTTAGCATATCCAATCGGTAATCATAATTAATAAAGTAAATACATATTATAATATTAATGAAGCGAGCTATCCCGAAAAGCTCGAGTTTCCGTGAAAAATTAAATTACGAAAACTAAAAAGATTGATTATTTACCCATTCGCCATTGACGTATTTCCACCGATGCGAGTCGACTTGCACAAATTCCAGCAATACTGTATACATGGCTGTCGGGTCCAGACCGCTAGCCGTCACCTTTACCACGGGGAACATTCGCCTGAAAGAAAATACGTCCATTAGGGCAGATCATTGGGCAAACAATAAGCATTGCCATCCAGCGTGGTAATTCTTTCCCATTCATCAGGGATTTGCTAGATTCTACGACAGTATATATAAGTACCAACCTACGAATCGATTTTGGCAACGGCGACTGTTTTTCGGACGGATACATTTTTTTAGCTTTATTATTCAAATCTTTAATGCACATGGCTAATATACCTATCATTTATTAATGTAAGTGTTTGAGCATTTTGCAAATAAATTTAAATTTGTTACAATTTGCTTAAAATCTAGAAAGAGTCCTACTTCATTTTTATACAAAAAAAAATTATATAGCTGCTGGCGTATAATTTTACGTGAAGAGTAGGTACTTTAGAATATCTACTTGCTACTATGTAGAATAAGTACTATACCAATATCTACATCTCTACCTAATGTTATCTATTTAATTAAGGACAAAAAAGAAATTATCATTTATATATGGTCAAACCATTTATCTTATTTGTGAATAAACAGTATAAGTATACTTAGTATTATTCACTCATAGGTACACGTATAAGTCAAAGTGAATCGAAGAAAGCATGTTTAAATTACAGAAATAATGTAACGCTTGGATTTTCAACCGACTTCCAAAAAGAAGGAGGTTCTCAATTCGTTTGGATGTTTTTTTTTTTTTCTTTTTTGTGTGTGTTAGTTACGCGATTACTCCGTCAATTGTAAACCGATTTGAATGATTCTTTTTTAATCGGTAGGATAAGTTTTCGAGGTAGCCCCATTGTAATTTCATTGGGATCTGATAAGTATCTCCAAAGATATGACGATAAACGTCTCAAACTTGATACTGAAATTGACTTGAAATTGACGCGGGGCATGGAAGTCGGTTGTTTTAGTTTTTAAACTTCTTAATTAAATAGATGGGCTATTTGTTTCTCATCCATTCAATGACAGCAGACCATTAATAATAAAAAATTAAATTAATATGGGTACAATCTTTGATTATAATATATAATCAAAGGGTACAATGAAATATGTAGGCTTAATGACAGAGCCAACGAGACTTCTGCTTAGCGCAAGTCCTGTTCGTTACATATGGTAGTAAACAAGGACGCAGGCTCAAGGGTAGAGTACCGACATGCACCGGGCATCGTTTAGCCGCCCTGCGTTAATGAGTAAGACCTACCGCGTTAATAGTTGAAAACTAGCCGTCGGCCTGCCGACGGTTAGCACGGCTGTTACACACTTGCACACCACGGATACCGCTGATGCCATGTATTCTATATTCAAGTCCCACGGTACTGTCCCACGGTATAGCCGACGCAGCATTCCTGCAACTGCATCGACCACCTGCGAGCCTGAGACCATCGCGGCATCGGAACTTTATTCGACACTTCTGGTTCTCACATCGACCAGTCGACACGTCTTTAATTGTACTTTATATTAACTTTGTAATATCTTTATAATTAAACTAAGTGAAATAAATCAAGGTTTTTTTTGCGACTCCTGGGCTCGCTCTTTATAATTGGCGCAGTCTCACGGATAATTTAAAAGTAAATTCAGTGGAATTTCGAGAATTAAAAGAATCTACGCGAGTGATAGTCCGGGAGTGATCCAAAAATTGATCGCGCAGACACCAAGATGCTGATGTAAGTGCTAGTTTCTATCTAGAATTGCTTCCTTTTCTATCCCATAAGTGTATCCTTAATTTTCCAAAATTTTCCATTTAAGGCAAATTCGGAACCGTAGGTTAATTAGTAGTAATCGTCAAAATTTGCAGGACGCAAATAGAAGAGTTTTAGAGTATATTGCAGAAGAAAATAATTTTAGTTATAATAATTCTAGTGATAATAATATATTAGCAGATCATCGTGAAAATATGTCGGACTCACTAATTGACCAAATTTACAAGGCGCTCCGGCTTTTGCCTGAATTCGACGGAAACCCGAATGTTTTAACGCGGTTTATTCGGCTATGTGACCAGCTAGTAGTACAGTTCATGAGAATAGAACCCGAATATACATTAAGCAACTTATCATTGTTAAATGGTATTTTAAACAAGGTTGTAGGACCAGCCGCCCGCCTTATAAATTCCAACGGAGTTCCCGAGTCCTGGGATGGCATTCGTTGTGCTCTCGTGAATAACTTTTCGGATCAGCGCGACGAAACATCGTTATACAATGACCTCGCGCTACTGAACCAAGGCTCGTCTACCCCACAGGAATTTTATGACAAATGTCAAAACTTGTTAAGCACTATTATAACATATATAAGCCTGCATGAAACAGTCCTGAGTACGATTGAAGCTAAGCGAACTTTGTATAAAAAGTTAACCCTGCAATCGTTCTTACGGGGTCTCCGTGACCCATTGGGATCTCGCATTCGTTGCATGCGGCCTGATACAATAGAGAAAGCGCTAGAGTACGTGCACGAGGAGGTGAACACCCTGTACCTGCAGCAGCGCAACGAGCATCTTCCCGATAGGAAGATGAACATGCTTCCTCAGGTAAGTCAACCTAGATATAACTATGGCTATGTTCCACCCCCTGCCGCTATTCTGCCGAGATCGTTTGCACCACAGCCTCCAAGACCTTTCAACATGCCTGGACCATCGCGGCCCATGTTCGCCCAGCCTCAGAGAACTTTACCTATCTGGAGGCCACAGCCACCTCAGTTCCGAGGACCGACACGAACCCAGCAGATGTTTGCCGCACAGCCGCCGAACTACAGATCCCAGAGTAACTTATTTAAATTACCTCCACGTAATACAACTTACCCGCAGCCTATGAGTGGCGTTAGCCACTATGTAACGAAACCATTCCCCGCGCCTGCACGTCAACCTCACGATTGGAGCAAATACGGTAATCCTCCTCCTTCAAATTATTTTAAGACTAGAGAAATGAATTTTAATGAGTTTTATGATCAGCAATTTTACAATGACGCACAAGACTATTATCAGCCCGATGACTGTGACTATTACCAAGACTATTACGAACATCCCGACTCTACCTACGTGTACTCGCAAGACCAACACCCCGGCTACTCCGATAGTTACTCGTACTGTGTAGAAGCGACACAGGAAGATGTCCCTACACCAGATAATGAGGATTTTTCCAAACCTCAGACGTCAGACAAGTTAAAATAGAACTTAACTTACAGACACAAAGACAATTACCATACATACAGATACATGATCCTCCTCTTAAGTTATTAATTGATACAGGTGCGAACCAATCATTTATTAGCCCTGAAGCAGTTGCTCAATTTTACCAGCATGTACAATGCAACTATGACCCATTTGAAGTCACAAATATTCACGCCACCACTCGGAATGATTATTCAATTACAATACCGTGTTTTCAGGAGATAAATGAACAAGACGAAATAACGCTGTTCATTTATAAATTTCATGACTATTTTGACGGTTTGATTGGGCTAGATTTACTTGAAAAATGGGAATCAAACATTGACCTAAAAACTAAATCTTTAGTGACGAGACAATCGACTAACCAACTGAAAATGTACGATTCACGTAACTGCAACTTGTATGAAGAAATTATACCAGCCAATACTTCCAAGTTAGTTAAAGTCCCGATTAACTTTCATGACGGCGAAGCATATATCCCAGAGCAATCAATATCTAATTGCGTTATAGGTGATTGCATAACTACAATTAAAAACAGTCGTGGTATCATAGAGATATGCAACCCGTCACGGCATGATGTAGTATTTTCAATGGACCGCCCTGTTAGTGCAGAACTATTTAACATGCAATGCGAACGGTCTAGTGAACAACCACTGGATCGTGTTAGTGAGGTGTTATCGCGATTACGCACAAATCACTTGAACCCAGAGGAACGGATTAACTTAGAGACACTTTGTTCTCGCTATGCTGACGTCTTTTACATAGACGGCGAGCCACTTACTTTCACGAATAAAATTAAGCATAGCATTCGGACAACAGATGAAGTACCGGTACATACAAAATCTTATAGATACCCGTACATTCACAGGCAAGAAGTACAAGACCAAATTTCAAAAATGTTAGAGCAGGGTATAATCCGCCCCTCTCAGTCGGCATGGAACTCACCTATCTGGGTTGTTCCCAAAAAGGCAGATGCGTCTGGGAAAACTAAATGGCGTCTAGTGGTGGATTTTAGGAAGTTGAATGAAAAGACCATAGACGACAAATACCCTATCCCAAATATAACTGACGTACTCGACAAATTAGGCAACTGCCAATATTTTACGACGTTGGATCTCGCCAGTGGCTTCTACCAAGTAGAAATGAACCCTGACGACATCCCAAAGACGGCATTCAATGTAGAGCACGGACACTTTGAATATTTGAGGATGCCAATGGGCCTCAAAAATTCTCCATCAACTTTTCAACGCGTGATGGATAATGTCCTCAGGGACCTCCAGAACGTGGTGTGTCTCGTGTATCTTGATGACATCATCGTTTTTAGCGTTTCGTTGCAGGAGCATATGGTCAACCTTGAAAAGGTATTTCACAGACTCAGGGAATCCAACTTCAAAATCCAAATGGATAAATCCGAATTCTTGAAACTAGAGACCGCTTACCTCGGTCACATTATAAGTAAAGACGGTATTAAACCAAATCCCGACAAAATCAAAGCCGTCGAAAATTTCCCAATACCCAAAACAACCACCGAGATAAAACGATTTCTCGGGTTGCTAGGGTACTACCGAAAATTCATACCAGATTTTGCCCGTGTAACGAAGCCTATGACGCAATGTCTCAAGAAGGGGTCCAAAATCACCTGTGACGACCCTGGCTATATTGCCTGCTTTGAGAAGTGTAAGACTTTATTGACCAACGACCCCATTCTACAATACCCAGACTTTGAAAAGGAATTCGTATTGACAACCGATGCATCCAACTTTGCAATTGGCGCTGTTCTATCACAAGGCCCAATAGGTAGCGATAGACCAATAGCTTATGCCTCTAGAACTTTAAACACCAGCGAGATAAATTACAGTACTATAGAGAAAGAGTTGTTAGCTATAGTATGGGGAACGAAATATTTCCGCCCCTATTTGTTCGGACGAAAATTTAAAGTCGTAACTGATCATAAACCCCTTCAATGGGTTATGAACCTGAAGGAGCCAGGTTCAAGGTTAACACGATGGAGACTGAAACTAAGCGAGTATAATTTCACTCCAATTTACAAGCAAGGCAAACTCAACACCAATGCCGATGCTCTCTCTAGAATCGAGATTAATAATGAGGATACCAGCTCTATCGCAGTTAATCTATCTGAAACTGGACAACCACCCTCAGTGGCCAGTTCTACAACACTTTCCGCGCACATGAGTGTAGATGACAGTTCCGTAACCCTTTCGGCTGGTAATAGCCGAGGTAGTTCCGCCACTGCCACAGTTCACACAAGCGAAGAGAATCCTATCTTAGAGATCCCTATTTCAGACGACCCGCTAAATAAATTCAGTAGGCAAATATGCTTTGTGATAGTAGGAGACATCAAAAAACGATCGACTGTGACAAAACCATTTGAAACCCATACCAGAATAACTATTCAACTATCTGAATCAAACTTGGAGAATGACGTTATAAATGCAGTTAGAGAATTCGTAAATCCCAAAATAAAAACCGGAATAATAATAAATCCTCCCTTGGCCATGTACAAAATTATCCCGATAATTCAAGACAAATTTAAAAGCTCTGCTATGAAACTCATTTTAACCAAAACCGAACTTGAGAATGTTAAAGAGTACCTTCAACAACAAGACATCATAAAAAAATATCACGAGGGAAAAACCAACCACCGTGGTATTTCTGAATGTTTCTTAGCTCTGTCTCGTAGGTATTACTGGCCTAAGATGAGAGAGTCCGTAACAAAATACATAAACGAATGCTATATCTGTGGTCAAGCCAAATATGATAGACACCCAGTAAGGCAGCGGTTTTCAATAGTACCACCACCTACTAAACCCTTCGAAATTCTTCATCTCGACCTTTTCACAGCTCAGAATGAAAAGTATCTAACACTAGTAGATGCTTTTTCAAAATACGCCCAAGCCTACCATCTTAGAGATGGTACTGCTTTGAGTGTAATTCAAGCTTTTCTAAAATTCTGTACGCACCATGGCGTCCCTCTAACTGTAGTAACTGACCAAGGACCAGAATTCACCAACTCGCTATTTTCTGAATTTACACGACTACACAAAATCCAACACCATAAAACTTTAGCTCATTCACCCAATGACAACGGAATAATTGAACGCTTTCATTCAACTATTCTAGAACATCTCAGAATCCTAAAACTAGAAAAAGCAAACGAACCGGCTATAAATCTTATGCCTTACGCAGTATTGGCCTATAATAGCTCCATACACAGTTTCACAAAATGCAGACCCATTGACCTCATCACTGGACATTTTGATCCACGTGACCCAGTTGACATTGACATAACCGGACATTTACTTCAACAATACATGCAGGATCATAAACAACGCATGAGTAAAGTATATGATTTAATTAACGAGACGTCTTTACATAACCGAACAGAATTGACTGAATATAGGAACAGAGATCGCGAACCTGAAATGGAATACATCCCTGAGCAGCAGGTATTCGTTAGGAATCCTAAAGCTTCTAGACAGAAGCTCGCTCCACGGTTTACGCAGGACACAGTCCTAGCAGATCTCCCGATTCACATATACACTAAAAAGAATCGCGGCCCAGTCGCTAAATCACGCCTAAAACGCAGTTCTAAAAATCCTGTATTGTTGCAGGATACTACTACTGACGCTATTGCTGACACCTCTGACTCAAGGACAAGATGACGTAACGATTGACTCTCTACAAGACGGACCAGGCATACTCCCATTTAAATTAGGACAAACAAAAATCGTGTCTCACTATCATTCTTTTCTAAATAATATAAATGTTGCTGATATTCACGGTCAGATAAAACGAGTTAAATTTCAGCTATCTAAACTTAAACCTAGGCTTAATAATAAAACCCTATCTTTGTACGATCCGCATATCGAGTATTTAAATCTAAAACTAGAGCGCATATCTGAGCAATTGCAGACTTTTGAACCTAGCCGCAAGAAAAGGGGACTAATTGACGGACTTGGTTCGGTTATTAAAAGTATATCCGGTAATCTTGACTATACAGATGCAATGAAATACAATAATGCCATCAAAGTGCTTGAGAATAATAACCAAAAACTTGAATCCGAAATAAAAAGTCACATAAGTTTAAACAAAGAATGGATATTATGCAACACTAAAATATTAAAAAATATAACGTTAAATCAGGATAAAATTGTTAAAGTTCTCAACCTCATCATGAATAGCGATAGTACTAAGGAAACTGAGTTAATAAAATACGCGCATTTAGCACAACATCTAATAATATTGGGCGATAATGTCGATAGATTGTCTGAAGAGATTTATAGGTTAGAAAATACCTTAGCCTTCATTAGAGTGTCGGGTGCTCCTCATTCAATATTAAATATAGCAGATTTGAAGATGATGTTAAGTAAGTTAGTTACTATGTACTCTAAGGACGAGATCCTTAACGTAGATATTAGGTATTTTTACGATATGATAAAACTAGGCTATTTTTATATTGATAGCAAAATAGTATTAGTTTATAAGATACCGATTGCCTTTCCTATAACCTATGACCTTTACAGGTTATCCCTTGTTCCCAATAGAAACCACCAAATCCTCCTGCCTACCCTTCCATTTATAGCAATTTCTAGAGATGATTCTCAGTACATGGAGGCAGAATGCCCGAAGGTGAATGAGTGGTATATCTGTGCACGGACATCCAACTATATGCCACAGCAAAATCCTGACTGCATCCACCAGCTGATCACCAAACAAGAACTCCTGCCGTCCTGCCAACTTACCTCTGTAACCTTGACACGAGCAGCCATTGAACACCTAGATGACAAGCACTACACCGCGAGTTTCCCTAACCACACTAAGATCCAGACGTCCTGCGGACAGGAGCAACATAGAGTCCTGTATGGCAGCTACCTCATCGTTATCCCGCTAAATTGCTATTTCAAGACACCGTTCTACACCATTTCAAATACGAACGACCACATCAAAGGCCACCCGCTGAAAATTATAGAACTACCTACTTATAATAGCACTCAACAAGCAGGCACCGAGAAGTTATCTACGATTCTGAATTCCATTAACCTTGAAAACCTTCACGCCATCAATGAGAAGATATCACTGCAGAAACCGCTACAGCTAGAACACAATTCAACAAGAAGCTTTTATCATACTACGATTCCATTTTATCTAATTCTGTTGACCGCAGCCGCCCTATCTATATATATATTATATCGGAAAATTAAGAGTAACCCAGCGAAACAATCAGCATCACCAGAATCCAGATGTCATCCCCGCGAGATAAGAGTGGACCATGACAACATTTCATCGACTCTATCCAGTATCTAGGAATAGTCGCTGAGCTTCGGGGGGAGGTGTTACACACTTGCACACCACGGATACCGCTGATGCCATGTATTCTATATTCAAGTCCCACGGTACTGTCCCACGGTATAGCCGACGCAGCATTCCTGCAACTGCATCGACCACCTGCGAGCCTGAGACCATCGCGGCATCGGAACTTTATTCGACACTTCTGGTTCTCACATCGACCAGTCGACACGTCTTTAATTGTACTTTATATTAACTTTGTAATATCTTTATAATTAAACTAAGTGAAATAAATCAAGGTTTTTTTTGCGACTCCTGGGCTCGCTCTTTATAATTCGGCTACCGCAATGAGTAGGTACACGCACTGATAATATACATCACTGATGAATGGAAGCTATAGCTTGTTTTCAATTCAACGGAAAAAGGCTGAAGAATCGTTGAAACGATACGGAACTCAATAGAAAAAAAATTAAACCTGTCTGATACTTTTGGTCTCGTGATCGGAACGCACTATGCTGTATAATTGTATGAAACCGAATATATTATTTTATTTTATTTTTAACCCTGCGTCACGGGTTAAATAGAAGGGGTGTTCAAAGTTTGTGGGTCAAAAATGTGTTTCTCTCTGTGACATTGTAGCATCTAAACGTATTAACCGATTTTAATTTAGTTTTTAGGGTTCCGAACCCAAAGGGTACCAACGGAACCCTATTACTGAGACTCCGCTGTCCGTCTGTCTGTCTGTCTGTCTGTCTCTCTGTCTGTCTGTCTGTCTGTCTGTCTGTCTGTCTGTCTGTCTGTCTGTCTGTCTGTCTGTCTGTCCGTCTGTCACCAGGCTGTATCTCCGTATGAACCGTGATAGTTAAACAGTTGAAATTTTCACAGAAAATGTATTTCTGTTGCCGCTATAACAACAAATACTAAAAACAGAATAAAGTTAAAGATAATAAAAAAGAGGGTCCCCATACAAGAAATGTGTTTTTTTCGGCATTTCACGCCATCTATGAACGCATAGTTAGGTAAACGTCCCATAGATGGCGTTATATTGAAATGTCGATCCCTAACACCTTTGTTAGACGTTAGATGGCGTTATAAGAAACAAAATGTTTATTAATTATTATTTTTTGCTGGCGAAAAATGATAGTGGTATTTTTTACTCGATCTTATCAAATACTGTAGTGTGGTACGGAACCCTACTAGTGCGAGTCCGACTTGCACTTAGCCAGTTTATTTCTTGTAAGGTAGGTCTTAATGCGTAATCAACAGTGTTCTTAGCTTCGATTCATGAATTTGAAGCAAACATTGTACTACTTGAAGCAAACATTGTTTATTTGCTAAATATTGATGTTGAGTAAAAAGTCTATATCCACTTGTTATTTCATTGAAATGATTAACAACAATGCGTTAGACAATTCAAAAGAAACATTAAACTTTGCTCTGTTTTGGCGCAATAGTTTAGTTTTCACAGGTAGGTTAAATTTTCGACGTAAGCCGATGGTAAACCATTGAGTGGAGGACCTGGACACATAATAAAAACATATCTCACTTGCGACTGTGTCGTATCGTACCTTCACCACAGAATAATACTAGAGTTACTACGCCCTACACCTAATGAGTTGTTTTGATTGCTCATTTTACTGGACCATAGGCTGCAACATTAAAATACTATGTAAGTGAGGCCTTATAAATGGCAAGGGATTAGCATGATTTAATAAGCACATTTATGGCTTGCCTTATGAGGACACCTATACTTAGTCATAAAATAATATTGTAAGATGTATTGTTCCATTTAATAGCCCGCGTTTGCTCATAGATATTTTTTTTAAGTTCATCGCAACAAAGGGCTCATCAACTATTAACGCAAAGTACTAAAGTCGTAAACCTCGTTCGTTTGGTTTCATAGTGTATTTCATTTACTTGTTTTTACCTACTCGTGATAGGTATATGTACCCATGTTTAAATTAGTTCAGTACCTATTTATTACGTGCCGTATGATTGTACAAGTTGAGCTTCGAGGTTTTACTAGTGTGGACCTGGACAGTGATGAAAACTAGCGAGACTTCAAATTTTCGAGGTTCTTTTTACGGGTTCAAATATCTTGATGTAATAAACTTAATAACTTGTGTCATCGTAACGTAAATTAAACGCCATACCCGTAGGAGATCCCCTAGAAATACTTGAGACCCAGTTCCCATTCTAGGCCTAGCGTGCTTACCATCTTCGACCGCATCATCACTTACCAACAGGTGAGAGAGTGGTCAAACGCTAGCCTATATGATATATTAAAAAAAAAACTTAGGGCCACCGGTTCAGACTAAAAATTATCCATCAGTCACGTAATGGACTGTTTCATATCGATGAACAAAATAATATGACAGTGTTCTTTATCAGCCTTCACTGTAGTTTCAGTATCTGCAGTAATGGTTGCTGGTTCTGCTGGTGGTATCCAAAAATGTTTTGATATTTTAACAATTCTACATACTTTTACAATATATGATAACTATGAGGAAAACAATAATTATATCTTCTATTATTTTATACATATAAAATGCTTTGTCCTGAATGACTGACTGACGGATCAACGCACAGCCTAAACAGCTGATCTTAGAGACCTGAAACTTGGAGGGTGTGTTCTTTGTATGATGTAGGCATCCGATAAGAAAGGATTTTCCGAAATTCACAAAGTTTGTATGTGACAACGTTATTCCTTGGTCCAATCTACTTCAAATTTTGCATAAACATTCTATAACAGAATTGATGTGAGACGTGATTCGTATTTTAATGAAACTCATCGTCTAACGCGGTTAAAAAAGGGGTAGAAAGTTATTTTGGGGGTGATTTGCATCGAACTTGAAATCAATACTCCTTATTTATTTTGGTTTAAATTACATTTTATTATGACACAATTATGTTTGAAAACTCAATTCGATTTTATTCAAAAAAACGATGAACTCATAAAAGCTTGGTTCTTAAAACACTCATACTTATATACTTAGTATAGTATAAAGCATTGTACCAAGCTTTTAATTAAATATAGTATACTTTATTATTTTAAAAAATGGAATGGCACATATAATTTTTTTTTAAGTTTCCGACGTTGGAGACCTCCTCCTTTTGTGTAAAGTCGGTTAAAAAATATTTAACTCGGATTAGAATTTGAAATATAAATTTTATTTGTTCTTGGATATTTGAATGAAAAACTTACCATATCTTAAAACTTTTTTGCGATTGCTGTATAATTAAATATTTGTTTCAATACAATACTTACAATTTAATAAACTAATAAAACTAAAATATTAACTATGACTAAATAATGTATCGTTATTTTATTTATAATTTATTATATTAATTTATATTTATAATACTGTATTATTTGTTTGGAAATTCCTTTTTTATTATTTCATTAGAAGATTTTGAGTGTAGTTATGTAATCAAATGTATTTTTTTTTGTTATAATTATTAGATAAGATTCTTTGAGTTTGATTTGTTAGTGTATAATATAGGTTTTTAGCAGTCCTAGATTAAGCAAGCGCGGGCCCGTAGAGATCTTCTACAATAACATGACCCGCCCCTCCAAAATTCAAAAACGTTTGAAAGTATTTGTGAAAGCATTTACAAGACACCACCACGCATGTGTGCGTACTGGTACTGCCGGTTCCGCGACATTGCATACATAATTAAATAACTCCTAATTATTAACGCACTTTGTACCAACCAACACTGCAAATAAATTTCTATGAAATTTATAAGCAATACTTTCCGTTAAGTTAGGTTGGCTACATAATACGTTCATAATTCGGGTATCAACAATGTAGGGAAGTGCCTACTCTTATAAAGTAGTACAACTTAATTACAACTGCATACAAACTCTTTCGTAAGGATGTGACTACACACATTAAAACAGTAATTTGGAGGGGCGGGCCATGTTATCGTAGAAGATCTATAACAAATTCTTTCAAAGAGCCCTTGGCTACTCCACTATGGATTCTAAAATATTAAGTGGTAAAATAAAATCAATACTGAATACGTTTATTAACCATCTATAGATTACCATTTTGTGGGTTATTAATAGTCTGGGTTTAAATATGCGGGCCCCCCTTTCGCGCGGGGCCTGTAGCAATTGCAACGCTTGATGCGTGGTTAATCCGGCATTGGTTTTTAGTTTTAACTGTAACAAAGTAGCCTGGTAATTCTAGCACCCGAAGGTAAAACATAAAATGTTGTTTACAAAGAAATAGGTACTGCGGTAGGTGTAGTATTTCAATTTCGTTGTAAATATATAATATAATACCGCCGTGTCACTTTCACGAGATCAGAGGCCGAGCTTCGTGTTCATAAAATATACCACATTTTTATTTTATTTTCATGTTTATTTAACTTACAAATCCCTAGAATATAATATTATAAACATTGTTATATTTTAAAAGTATTCAACAATATAATAAAGATTGTTATATTTTACAAGCTTTTATTTAACTTGCAATGAATGTATGTATGTATGTATGTATGTAACTATGTATGTTCGGGTGGAATCTTGCAAGCTAAATTAGACCCACTTCCCGATGTCCGATTGGACTCAAATTTGGTGTACTTATGTATCTACGGTGACAATACAATAATATGGTACCATGGAGCTGGTCTGATGATGAAGACGAAAGGTGGCCACGGCATCTCTGTGATAAATCAACATAACCCTACCGAGTTTGGGCTCGATTGATTCGTGTTGAAGATAACTTTACGCCTAGATGATATCCAGGGTCTGATGATGAAGCTGGAAGGTGGCCACGGCATCTCTGTGATAAATCAACATAACCCTACCGAATTTGGGCTCGATTGATTCGTGTTGAAGAGAACTTTTCACCTAGATGATATTCAGGGTCTGATGATGAAGCTGGAAGGTGGCCACGGCATCTCTGTGATAAATCAACATAACCCTACCGAGTTTGGGCTCGATTGATTCGACTTGAAGAGAACTTTTCACCTAGATGATATCTAGGGTCTGATAATGAAGCTGGAAGGTGGCCACGGCATCTCTATGATAAATCAACGTAACTCTACCGAGTTTGGGCTCAATTGATTCGTCTTGAAGACAACTTTACACCTAGATAATATCCAGGGTCAAATAATGAAGCTGGAAGGTGGCCACGGCATCTCTGTGATAAATCAACGTAACTCTACCGAGTTTGGTCTCGATTGATTCGTCTTGAAGAGAACTTTACACCTAGATGATATTTAGCGACTGGTGATGAAGCTGGAAGGTGGCCACGGCATCTCTGTGATAAAGTAGCGTAACCACAGTGAATTTGGGCTCAAATGATTCATCTTGAGGAGCACTTTACACTTAAATGATACCCATGATCTGATAATGAAGCAGTAAGGGGGCCATGGAATTTCTGTTATAAAGCAACATAGCCCCACCGAGTCGATTGATTTTCCGCGAAGAGCACTTTACCCATAATCACATCAAATATCCGTGGAATATTTTAATACATCATGCCTTCTCTTAAATACTTAGGTAGTAGGTAGGTAGTCGGTATCTATACCTACCTACTAAAAAGTTAAAAATAAATTATAAATAAAAAATATTTTTAAAATCAAGCTTTTATCTCGGACAATGAAATAAAATGTTAAAAATAAATTCTAGTAAGTACTTGGCGTGTATGTACTTACCTATATTTTTAAAAGCTTGAGGCACTGAAGTATGGTAATTACCTACCCTGAAAAAAAGGTAGTGCTTCAAGTTTTTAAGAATATAGGTAAGTACCTACACGCCAAATACTAACTAGAATTTATTTTTAACATTTTAGTTCATTGTCCCAAATAAAAGCTTGTTTTTAAAAATATTTTTTATTTTTAATTTATTTATAAGTATTCAAACATTTTAACATAATAATTTATGTGTCATAAAAAAAATAACGTAAAAAACCAGTTAAAAATCCTATTAGAACCATTTTCGACTTCTACGCGGACAAAAGCGCGGCAAAAGCTAGTATATAATATTTACTTCTACGTTTATTTAATTAAAATGTCTTTAAAAAATTATTTATTTTACTACAAACCAAAATTCTTTCAGTTAGTCCTATCATATTATAGTAGCTGTCCCGGCAGACGTTGTCCTGCCCGGGGCTCATGCACAACAACTTTGCTAAAGATCATCACATGAACAAATACATAGTTTACGATTCTATAAAGGACATACGGACAAACATTTATTTTATATAAGAGATTATAGTGTCCTGGTACGGACAAAATGTGGTGGAAGGTGGAAAAGTGTGGTGGTATGGTTTAGTTTAGTCGGTCCTTTTGTGTAAATAATATTTTAGCACACCTTTGAAAAAAAACATGCTCTTTTTATCAACCGAGTACATGCCGACTACCAAGTAAGAGGAGGTTCTCAATTTGTCTGTATGGTTATTTTTGGTATGTTTATTACGCAATTACTCCGCCAATTGAGAATGGACTCGAATGATTCTTCATTTTATCAGTACCTAGCGTACATCTCCACGGTGCCCTCATTATATAAAAAGTTCTGATGATCAAGAATCAAAGCCGTTATTACTGAATAACGGCTTTACCTACATAACGGCCTACATACTGATGTAGGCAATATTAATATACGCACATATACACGTCAAAATCATAAATCATAATCAATTATCGAGCAAACATAGCAAAAGCAGAATTTAACGCTTTGAATTTAAAAAAAAAACAAAGAAATGAACCATTTAGCTGTCATCCAATCGTTACCGACAGACTATTAAAAAAATATTAAAGTAGGGTTGCCAACCATACTTAAAGAAACGCATACCAATCACAGTACATATCATGATGTGATCACGATGAGTATCTCTAGAGATATGGCGATAAAAAAGGGTAATAATAAGTAAATTATGTACAATGTTAGGTACTAGTAAATTAATAGATACTGGCTAATGCTGGGAGTTGAATATCATGGATCTTATAGGAAAATATGATCAAATAGTTACAAAACGTTACCTCATCTTCGAAGAAAGTCATACATTAACACCTGATTTCTCGTATGCAAATCAACATAAAAATTTGCTCTACCCTACGAATAAATACGTATTATTTATTCGTATGCTCTACCCTCTATAATAAAACAAATGTCAAGTACATAATTGAGTTGGAAGAAGGCAGCTTTATAAACTTTCAGCTGATTTGAGATTTAATTGGCGTATCATAATCAGAAACAGTAATTTTGAAGGTTGTGGTGTGGTAGAAGATGTAGTGACAAAGATAGAGAAAGGGATGCTTAGATGGTTTGGACATCTAGAGAGGATGGATGAAGAAAGATTGACGAAACAGATTTATGAGACGTGTGTTAATGGGCCAGTTGGTAGAGGCCGACCTAGGCGAACGTATCACGACCAGATCGGAGACGTTTTAAAAAAAGGCCAAGTCAAAAGTACCTATAACCGGCGAGCATGTATGAAAACGCTCATGAAAGTGGAAGAAGCGAAGGAGGTATGTCAGGATCGTAGCATGTGGAAAGAAGTAGTCTCTGCCTACCCCGACGGGAAAAAGGCGTGATTGTATGTATGTATGTATGTATGTATAATCAGAAACTGGCGATAGTTTTACACATAGCAACTATTCTAGTAAGATAACTCACCGTCCATTTTTGGTGACAATCATCTCATTGGTAAGAGTCTGGAAGCGAACCCAAAGTTCTCTGTCGTCGAGCGCAACATTAACTTCCCGCTCGCGGCCGTTCCGCGTGGTGTTGCCTCCGACAGAAGGTTCTACCGCACTCAAGATGTGCGATGCCGCCATTCTGGGGAAAAATAATTGTCTAAGGGCCAGTTTCAGCAGTTCTAAGCCTATTAGGAACTTATCTGACAGATTTTTGACTACTTTGTATTCAGTCATCTGTCAGATACGAGTAACTATGTAAAACTTTATGAAGAACCGGTGAAACTGGGCCTAAATATTGAATAATAATATGTACTTAATATCTAAGTATTGAATAATAAATACTTAATATATTACTTTACCAGTTGTATGCACATATAATACCTATAATATAGTATATAGTATAATATAGTACCTATACAGAAAGCCAGAAAGTGAGTAAATACAGCAAAGACAACTATGCGATGAACCTGTATTTTGGACTTCTTTGGAAATCTTAAAGTTCAAGTTAAAAGAATTTATCCTGTAATATAATGCATACATACATTTTTTATGAAATAGGTAGCTAATAGGAAAAGCACGACGCTAGTCTGATGGTAAGCTATCAGCGGCATGCAAAATTCTCGATAGCCGCGTTATTCAAATGTTTCAGGTCAAATTTACAGGTACCATTTTATCACTTAATTTATATGATCTTTGACATAGAGCTTCGCTGCTCTACCAAACTTATTAAAATCAATCTTATGTATACCTCCGCCATAGTGCTATTTATTATTTATTTTGTGCCTCCACGCCATGGTCATTAAAAAATAAAGAAGATACACGAATCCAAAAACCACGTAACATACTGCTTAAATACAGAAATACCTTTAGCTGTTTACTTGAACCCGGCAGCTTTATTAAATACCTACGAATACAAACGCTGTACAAACGTTGGGCATCACGAATCCAATGGCGATGGCAAATAAGCCGCATTTTATTGTGAGTTTGGTCGACCACGATCGACAATGTTTATACTGAGTGTTTATAGTACATATTATCGCTCGCTACGTAGGTTCAATGTCCCACTAGTATCCCGGTAAAATCAATTTGTCAATTTTATTCTTGTACAGGTTTGTTTTTATAGAACACTTACTACACGAACGCAATTTCATACATGTATATATTTATTGGCAGGACTTCTGCTATTCCGCCTGGGACGGTATCATAGCTTGATTTTTAATCGTGAAATATTAATGTTTTGTCTGATCGAAAGTCCAATATGTTCAGTGGAATTTCAGAGCATGTGAAACTCGTCTTAGTTATATACATATCAGTGTATGTTAGAGGTAAGCGTCATTTGTTAGCAAGCGACTTGTTTATGCTGTCACAAAAAAAATACTAAAAATAACAAACATAAAACGTAAGCTGAGCTTTACCGACAAGACTATTTTAAAATTTTGATTTTACTATTCAAATCAAAGATTAACCATGTAGAATGGACACAGCTTTTGTAACCACAAAACTTAGTCAATTTTATTATTTGTAAAAAAATTATCAATAAAGCGGTTGATATCCAAAAACTTAACCATCTCAGACCAAAATAAAAAAGGTTACATATATATTATGTTTTATCTTCATCTATGATATAACGAAACTATTCAAAACCAACTAAAAAAACAACAAACTATAAACAAACATAAAGACCATATAAAAGACATCAACGCACACACTAAAGATTTTTCGTGTGCTTACTTCTACACAAAGCTTTCATAAAATAAAATATACGTATGGAATGTTATAATTATTATCAGTGACATAATATACAACTGATGGATATTAGCCGAGTTTCACCGGTTTCTGACAAGCCTATTACGAACTTATCTGACAGAATTTTGACAACTTTTATGTAGCGTAACGTGTAGCTAATTGAAAAATATATTCTGTCACTTTGTCAGGAACTAGTGAAACTGGCCCTAATAAGTATTGGAAAGATGGTAAACATCATTAACAAATCATTGTCATGAATATCCTCGAAATGTTATGAAACACGCGATTTAAAACAAAGAGTATATAGAGAGATACCTAAGTAATTTTAGATAGTTTTTAGGGTTTCGTACCCAAAGGGCAAAACGAGACCCTACTACTAAGACTCCGCTGTCCGTCAGTCTGTCTGTATGTCTGTCTGTCCGTCTGTCACCAGGCTGTATCTCATGAACCGTGATAGTTAGACATTTGAAATTTCCACAGATTATGTATTTTTGTTGCCGCTATGACAACAAATACTAAAAACAGAATAAAGTTTAAAATAATAGGAGGTCCCCATACAAAAAACGTGTTTTTTCGGCATTTCAATATAACGCCATCAATGAACGCTTAGGTAAACGTCCATAGATGGCGTTATATTGAAATGCCGATCCCTAACACCTTTGTTATACGTTAGATGGCGTTATAAGAAATAAAATGTTTATTCATTATGAATTTTTGCTGGCGAAAAATGATAGTGGTATTTTTTGCTCGATCTTATAAAATACTGTAGTGTGGTAGGGTTCCGCCCTACGAGTATGAGTCCGACTTGCACTTGGCCAGTTTATTTTATTAACCGACTTCACAAAAAAGGAGAATTATTTTTTGTGTGCATGTTACGCGATTACTCCGTCAATTGTGAACGGATTCAAATGATTCTTTTTTTAATAGGTAGGATACTTTTTCCAAGTGGTCCCATTGTAATTTCATCGAGATCTGATTAGTATCTCCAGAGATATGGAGATAAATACCTCAAACATGGGAGAATGTACTGGTTTTAGAAGAAGAGTCCCAAGAAGATTATACACAATGGAGGTTGCTATTATATACTTTTAAAGACTAAAAAATATGACCTTGAATAATGTTTTTACATCTTTCTCCTCGTTGATCTTGGTTTTTGACAGATATTCTGATGGTAACTGTGAGCGAGATAGAAACAAAGGTGGGGAGAATTAATTTATCTTCACAGGAATGTTCTACCGGGCAAAGTCTTGTTAGGGTGTAAAGTTAGTTAATATTTTTTGACATGACATGAAGTTTGACGAAGATGGCGGCCATATCAGTCCTGCGATACTGCATACATAATTAAATAACTTAGAATTATGAACGTACTTTGTACCAACCAATACTGCAAAAAAAATTTATAAGCATAATACCACAGATTATATAATAGTTACTACGTAAATAATACTTTCCGTTGTTAGGTTGGCTACACAGTGCTTTCATAATTCGGGTAGGTATCAACAATGTAGGGAAGTGCCAATTCTTATAACGTAGTAGAGTGATTCAGTAGTATCTGTCAGCCATATGGCGGCAATTAATGTTAATAATAGCAAATAATACTTTTTAATATTCATTTTGGAATACGGACTAGTTGTATTATATAAATAGGTAGTAGATAGATACTACCTACATGTATAGACTACCTACTTACTACTACTACATAACATACATAGTATCTATCTACTATCCAATAGACTTGGCTGGCACCGACTTCAAATAGATAAGTGGGTAGCGCTTATAATAATTATATTAAGTAATTTATTTTTGGCTTTTGAGTGCCTGCTTGTGGTTATGAAGTCGGTTTTATTGTTTTTGAAAAATAATTTATTTTTAATGAATTTTCACATTATTACAAGTAGTCTTGTTAACCCCTCCAACTAAGCGAAATATGCTTGTGCCTGGAAGGGTTCAGGTCAAGAGTGCAAAGGGTGTGGATCAAGCTCACGATCTCTCGATCGCCAGGCCGACGCCTTTTGGGCTATTGCCGCTCTTCAACCGACTTACCAAAAAGAAGGAGGTTCTCAATTCGTCTTTATGTTTTTTTTGTGTGTATGTTACGCGATTACTCCGTTAATTGTGAACCGATTTGAATGATTCTTTTTTTAATCGGTAGGATACGTTTTCGAGGTAGCCCCATTGTAATTTCATTGGGATCTGATAAGTATCTCCAAAGATATGACGATAAACGTCTCAAACTTGATACTGAAATTGACTTGAAATTGACGCGGGGCATGGAAGTCGGTTGTTTTAGTTTTGAAACTATGAATTAGACATTGGGTTATTGCCGCTTCTGAATTAGACATTGGGCTATTGCCACTTCTGAATTGAGAATTAGAGTAAATATTTGAGTTAACTGTACTTAATGTAATCTAGTTAGGACAAAAATTCGCATTTATAACTTGCCAGCATCGTTGAAACCTGTGTGTGACGATATTCGACGGCTAACTAACGCAAAAAATATTACGTATCGTAAAACTAATTTGCTAGAGTCGTCCGTAAAATGAATTGGAACGTCTCTGCATCGACGAGTTCAAAGCTATAAACACAGACTGAATGTCGGCACTTACTTTATTGAATACTGTTATTTATTTTGCTTGGAAGAGCTCGTACTCGTAATTTGGTTTTACGTCCTCCTCGCAGACCGGCTATGAAGGTTCCTACGATTCCTACATTTAAAGTATTAACGGCAAGAAAGCAACATGTGTATGTATAAAGACGAGGTAATTACAGCGCTAGCCCACTCCTCTGCAGCGTCATTATTCATCGTTTTACGACTCCATGAGGTATAAATATTAAACTTGAGCCGTATAGATGAATTGCGAACATTTTCTTTTTAATAGCAGGGCTAAATACGATGCTAGTACCTACAGGCTCCGGTTTTGGGCCCTAGTCTTCTCGCGAAGGGGCCTCGCACAAAGGATGAAAGCGTGCCAGGATGTATATATATATATATATAAATATTTATAGCCTTTTAATTATGTGTAATAATGCCCTTTATCAGTTGCCGCATGGACGCATGGTGACCAGACACCCTTTTGGAGTGATGCGACCGCGTCGATTGATGAGGAATGTCGCTTAATCGCTTTGCAGTGCCGGCGTTTTACTGATCCCTATAAAATATCAAAGATAACGACGAGTGGCTCTGAAGGTAGTCTCGAATGGTCCGGTGATTGGATGTTTATGGCGTGCTCTCTTCGATAAATGTAAGCATTATGTGCGCGCCGAGCAATTGTCCCGCCTCAGCCCGCGCGATGTGAGGCGAGAGGTGCTAATTATCAAATGCAAGACCGACCAAACCGATATTGAAACCATTGAAACAATACGGCCCGTGTTTTCTTTTCCAATTTCAAAGTTTGCGGAATGGCTGCGTAATGAAGGCCGAGAACGGTGCGCAAATGGAACGATGCCGAAAACTCCAGTAAGTATTTTAATGGTCTTGCGTCATCTCCGTTTCAAACTTGAATTTTCATTATCACTTGCCAGTATACAACCACCAGCCTTGATATGTTAATCAAACAATAGTCTTAAATCAAACAGCCGCAATACATGATCAGTAACATGTGACCTTAAAAATATATATTTTTTTGTTCTATTGGTCAACTGTTGACACAATGTTTGATTATCTTCTTTATTAAAAGGTTATCTACAAATTTGTTATTCAACCTTGGTAGGTTTCCGCACTATGAAGCTCATATTTATTATATACAAAACCCTAAATCATAATTGCTACTTAATTTGTAGAGTACCTACCTAATTAATTACCAGTACATTGATTAAAAATACTCAATTATAAAGATGTATCAGATAGATATCTTCTTATGTAAATGTTATAAAATGTATATGCCGATGCGTTAAATTAAAGTTAATAACTTTCAACAAACCGCTTTTTTGGCGTATTAAAAGGCGTAACTAATTTTCGTGTCAATAAAATGCTAGGAGTAGTGAGACAACGATCAAATAATGTTTCGGCTACTAGCAGCTGTGGTATTTAATACTAATTAGTTAGTTTAATAGTCCTGGCACCAACTTACGCATTAATTGGGGTAGGGTAGGCAGCACGCCAGTAATTGCTGTCTGATATTTATTCGAGTACGAAGGCAATACAACATATTTAAGGATTCCTTCATCATAGAATCAGGCTCATTTTCGTTTTATTTCATAAACATTCAGTGTAAATATTCAAATTCGGAAGCTGATAACCGCAATCAAACTTTTTTGGGCCTACATTTCAATTAAATTTTATTCCTCAATTCTGTGGTCGTCGTAAAGCTTTAAAGTTGGACGAGTAAAGCCCATTGAGAAACTCCGAATTGATATTAATTCAAATAACTCGGGTTAAAAAGTCAGGGTTTTATGTGTGCTGTAAAAGTTTATTGTAGGGCTTTGTGGCGAGCCGGACGCGCCGATAGGCCTGTGTTGGATGTCGGAACCTCGGAGTCGCCACCGCCTTTGTGCCCGCGCGCTCTAACTTCATAGCCCGAGCTGCGCCCTCCGCCGTCGGCACAATGCAACCATCTGCGAGATGCGCGTGCGCTGCGCACTGACCGCACACATCTGCCCCGTAATGTGCATAGTGCACATCTTTACGACTTGCCTGCACATGTGAGACTTTATAATTGCAATCTTATGTACTTAAGATTTTATTTACTAATTAAAAATTTAATACTTATTTAATACTTATTAAAATAACTCAATTAATAAAACATTAGCTTTTTCCTACGGTGTTTTATTCGAATTATAAATTATTTATAGTTTTAGTTTAAGAAGTATAGTTACCGTTAACTTGACTTAGCTATTCTATAGGTATATAGAAAATAGACCTTACATATGACCTTGTTCCCGATGTTTTCCCACAGAAGGTTTATTTGAGTTGCTTTAAAAGGAGAGTTAACAGATTCCTCTTTCAAAAGAGCAGACAACGTACCAGCATTGCTCCTGGTATTGAAGGTGTTGATAGGCGGCGGTAATCACTTACCATCAGGTGTGCTACATGCTTGTTTGCTGCTCTATAGTTATAAAAATTATATAATAAAAATCAGTGAAGATGTCAACGAAAGAAGGTACAATCCACAATATAGCTACTAGATACACTTTAGGTACCTATATATTTCGAAATGATTCATTACTTGATAAAATATTTAGATGTCTTTGTAAAGATATAAATTACACTCAATCTATTTTTAAGTAATGAACATTTAGAACAGAATCTAGGAAACCGATTCCTATATTTAGGTAGAGTACTTACACCTCCTACAGTCTACTCTTCTAGACTCAGGAACTCAATCACTCAAATATTCATAAAATTAATGTTTTCTTAAAGACTGATCCTGATTTTACTATCTATCTTTCATTGCGGACCATTTTAATGACCAAGTATTATAAAGCTCCTCTTTAAATATTAAATATTCTGAGTAGTTTTTTTTTAATATCTAATAGGCTAGCGTTTGACTCTATCTCACCTGTTGGTAAGTGATGATGCGGTCGAAAATAGTAAGCACGCTAGGCCTAGAATGGGAACTGGCTCTCATGGATAACTGCTGGAACACATAAGATGTTTGGCGACAGATGTTCTAACTAGAGGGTGGTAGCTGGCCAGGCGGACACTAGATAGTGCCCTACCACCAAGCGGGGGTTTATTTAGTTATACTGCAAATACAATTTATAAATTATATAATATTCATATTGTGATGAATGTATTGCAAGAAACAGCAATAAAAATTAAAGATTTCGCTCTCGTCATAGAAAAGATAATAATACTACGTACTCTCGTGTACAGAAGAAAAGACAAGTTGGCTTGAACTACAATGTTAAAGAGGAATGAATATAATGTTAAAGATATATGATATAATCTGCTCAGCTTGGGCTCCACAGTAAACTTCTACCTCGACCGTCTCATGTCAGTGTATGCCTGCTTCCTGGACCTGGTCAGGTATTTCATCTGGTGAATTATAAATTTTTTGGAACAAACTTTCCCTGACGCATGTCCTGAAAGATGTGGTAAACGTGGTCAAGTACTAAGTACAAACACAAGTAAGTACGAAAACCAAACAAACGCAGTGCAATGGGGCGACTCGACTTCCAGTGAGTACAGACTTGACTGCGGTGTTTACCAGTGAGGGCTCAATTCTCCGAATATTTTCAACATCTACATGAACGGCCTGATTGAGGAGTTGATAAGTGCCAGAATCAGATATCATATCGGGGATGTTATTTAAACAATCTCAGCTATGCTGATGATATTTATGGTGCTGCTCAGCCCTTTGATCAATGGTTTGCGGAATCTACTAGCATGTGTGTGACAGTATGTCAAGTTAATGCTCGTATTTCGCGCAGGCAATGGTCCGGAGAGTACCTGAAGTGTGTTTTGGGGTCTTAGTATCTGGGTCACATTATGACTGAGAATATGTCTAAAAGAATATAGAGCGGAAAAGAAGGTCCATGTCCATTCGGAGTAACATGCTCGTGCGCTAATTCTCAAATTGTAGCGATGAAGTAAAGGTAACCTTATTCAAGGCTTACAGTATATGTCTATATACGTGTCTACAGAATCAGAATCAGAATAATTTGTTGATAACTAATACAAAAAAAGAGTGTGGTGAAACCACGATGCAAGTAAAACTTTTTGTTTTTGTATAGCTATGGTAGCTAGCAGCAGTTGACATGACACATTAGCATGTATACAAATAAGGTTGTCTCATATGACCTTTCCTTACACGCACACTTAGTTTCAAAAATAATTTATTTAAAATTATTTTTCACAAACGTATTCGTAAGGTCTTATTTATACTTCTTATCTACGGCTTTATAGCAGCAACTCGCTTCTATAGCGTTGTGAGATTAAGTCAATAACGCCTTGGATCTTATAGTAGACTCCTCAGCTCTTGTAAGTTATATTGTCAAGTAGCTCTTAAGTATTGTTTTTACGTTATGGTAGGCAAACAAGACAGCAGACCTGATGGTAAGCGGTTATCGTCACCTATTGTAATATAATATGTCGTCAACACATTAACAACTTCATGAGCGTTGTTGATGCGTTGACGACATCTAAGAAGAATGTGGATATCCTTCTTTTAAAGACTCCATTCCTTAAAGGTATGGACACGCAGCAGCGTCCTGCATGCGCGATCTAGGCGGCGATCAGATAGCGCAGTAGTATTTGTACGCCCTGGTTCACACCAAACTCGATCAGAACACAATTGAAAAGTACTGAGATCTTCGCCGCAGATCGCAGGACGCCGCGGTGTGGCCGTACCTTTAAGGGCTGGTGTGAACCAGTCGGTATAAATACTATTGCGCTATCTGATCGCTGCCTAGATCGCGCACGCAGGGCGCTGCGGTGTATCTGTACCTTAAGACGTAGGAGTAACCTTATTGACTAAGCAGAACATTAGGTAGAATATGGGATAATGTAAAAAAATATGTATAGGTATTATAGAGGGTAGAAAATGTATAGCGCATCAATGTATTCACGAAAGGCTGAACGGTTCCAATTTTGACAGAGCTGGGAATCTTTAATAATTCAATTATAATAGCTCTTTGCTGTGGGTAGTCAAAAGGCTCAATCAAGTAGCTCAAAGTGCCGTACCTGAGGTGCGAGCAATACTCCATGTGTGTGACGGAGGTGTACTTAAAATAAAAACACAAGCCGTTGACGCAGGATGAATTATTGCTTCACTCTGTTGAGCACACCGAGCTTCTTCAAAGCAAGTTTTGCATTGGCCTCTAAGTGACTCCTTAATTGGAGCTTGATCATGATCCCAAAACTGCTAGATATTTTGAAGGTGACGTCCGAGTTCTGGATACAAATTTATCTACATTCCTACAACTTATAATACTTAAATTCAAAATTTAAAGCCACCTCCGACTTATCTTCTAATACTATAAGTATTTTGTCCTGACATACCGACTGACAGACTGATAGACAACGCACAGCCTTCACCGCTGGTCATAGAGACTTGACATTTGGAGAGTATATTTGTCTTAGTACGTAAGGGTACTAAGAAAGGATTTATCAAAATTCACCCCTTTAGGGGATGAAAGTGAGGGGAATGGGGGTTCAAAGTTTGTATGGAGAAACAAGATTAGAAAGTATTTTCTATTCGAAACTTCACACAAGTGCTTCAGTAAATAAATAAGTAATAACGTGTTTCAGGCTTTTTCGAAATTCAACCCCTGAGAGGATGAAATGGGGTAACAAAGTGTGAAAATCAGTATTGTTTCGGATTGCGCTGAAATTTGGCATGCAGATAGTTATTTTGACGGAGGTATCCGCTAAGAAAGGATTTTTCAAAATTCACTCTTTAAGGGGATGAAGCGGGGTTTCAAAGTTTGGATAGTCATTTTATTCGCCATTTTACACAAGGACTTCTGAAAATAACTAAGTAAATACTAGTTTCAGGCTTTTTCAAAATGCCACCCTAAGAGGGTGAAGTGGGGTAACAAAGTCTGAAAATCAATATTATTTCGGATTGCGCTAAAATTTGGAATGCAGATAGTTATGACGTAGGTATCCGCTTAGAATGGGTTTTTTTTTTAAATTCCCCCGGGATATTACTTATTATTTTTAATATGAGATATATTACTTATTATATATAATACTTATATAAACTTATAGATTTACTTGAGTACTTCTGTAAATAAATAAGTAAATACGTGTTCCAGGATTTTTGCAAGAGGTTAGTAAAAAAGTCTGAAAATCAAAATGGTTTTCGGGTTTTTAACCGACGAAAAAAAACGGAGGAGGTTATCAAGTCGACGCGTATATATATATTTTTTTTAATGTATGACTACGCATAACTTTTTACAGAGTAGTTTGATTTCGATAATTCTTTTTTTATTGGAAAGGGTATACTCCCAAGGGGGGACCCCCTAAGTATCAATTTTTTAATGATTTTATCATATCATCAATGTATGTCAACAAACACTGGAAATAAGCAGGCCAAGTGCAAGTCGGACTCGCATAAATAGGGTTCCGTACCACACTACAGTATTTTATAAGGTCGAGCAAATAATACCACTATAATTTTTCGCCAGCAAAAAATAATAATTAATAAACATTTTATTTTTTATAACGCCATCTAACGTATAATAAAGGTGTTAGCGATCGACATTTCATAATATGTAACGCCATCTATGGGACGTTTACCTAACTAAGCGTTCATAGATGGCGTGAAATGCCGAAAAAAACACGTTTCTTGTATCCCCATACAAGAAACGTGTTTTTTTCGGCATTTCACGCCATCTATGATACAAGAAACGTGTTTTTTTCGGCATTTCACGCCATCTATGAACGCTTAGTTAGGTAAACGTTACCCTCTACGTTAACCCTCTATTATTTTTAACTTTATTCTGTTTTTAGTATTTGCTGTTAAAGCAGCAACAGAAATACATCATCTGTGAAAATTTCACCTGTCTAACTATCACGGTTCATGAGATACAGCCTGGTGACAGACGGACAGATACACAGACAGACAGACGGACAGCGAAGTCTTAATAATAGGGTCTCGTTTTACCCTTTGGGTACGGAACCCTAAAAACAAAGAGCCAAAAATCGGGCTCAGTTGCGTGTCTTGAGAGAGCATATGTCCAGCAGTGGACTGATACCGGCTGATTATTATGATGCTGATGATGATATGTAAAATATCATCATCAGCATCAGCAGGTGGTACCATTTAAATTTCATCGACATATGTTCAGAGATATGAAGATAAACACCTCAAACTTAGTATTGAAAGTGACGTTGGAAGTCGTTTTTTTTTAGTTTTTTATGAGATCTTAAATTATCTTTATTGTTATTATAGAGCATAAATGTTCTATATAACGTTTGTCTAGGCCAGGGGTAAGCAATAACGCCTGCTTTTAACATAGTAGATTATGGCCACAAAAAATTATAAAATAAAACCTGTTAACAAACAAATTAAACCGCCGAAAAAAACTGAAAAGCAAAAAATAATTAAACTTTTTTATTTAACCTTAATAACGAAGTTCTTAAAATACTGTTAGTATACCTAAGTATATATTTTTGTAATTGTTTTGAGTTTTTAACTAAACATAATAACTAAGTTCTTAATCTAATGTAAGTATGTATACCTAGGTAATTTTGAGTCTGCGCCAAATAATCAATAAGCAAAGATCACTAAATAACCTCTTAAATTTTAAGAAATAATCAAATCAAATTAACAATGCAACGTAAAATCTCCAGCGATGAACATAAACATTCCAAAAAATGCCCTTCCACACGACCCACAGACTAAATAGAGATGCAAGACAACAACGACGTGTGCCCGTCACGGGCCGTCACAGATTACTATATGTGGTGCCCGTTCGGGTTGCAGTCTCGCTGACATTAACTTCGTCAACACTCGGCATTTTCCGGCGAACTGGCGTGTCGCGCCATGCCTCCGCCGCGCATTACGCTTTACGTAATTAATTAATTTGCTTATTTGGCGCCAACTCAAAATTACTTCGGTATACATACTTACATTAGATTAAGAACTCAGTTATTATGTTTAATTAAATACTCAAAACAATTACAAAATATATACTTAAGTATACTAACAGTATTTTAAGAACTTCGTTATTAAGGTTAAATAAAAAAGTTTTATTATTTTTTGCTTTTTAGTTTTTTCGGCGGTTTAATTTTTTTGTTAAAAAGTTTTATATTAATATGAATCCCTATTTCCCTTAGTCACGAAATAACTTGAAAACGGGTGAATAGATTTGTCTTTTACTTCTTTGATGTATTTTATAATAGAAAGGTTTTTACAAAATAAAAGTTTTAAGTAAATAAAAGCAGTCTTTAACGCGGGCGAAGTCGCGGGGCACTTCTAATCTATGTATAATCTGTTCATAGAGACTATTGCAATGAGCTCAAACTCGACATCTCTGCTGTAAGTTGGTGAGAAGTTGAGTATTCTGCAGATTCTAAGAGATGTCCCAGCATCAGGTCGATGCATCCATGTTGTTAGAATATCTTTGAAGTAGGAGGATGCCGAATTTCGAATTGAGTTAAATTCATAGCGTCATCAACTAGAAAAAGCTCATAGTTATTAAACGGCTGAATTCTGAAAGATTTTTCATGAATCAAAGCTAGAAACACTTTCGATGAAGACACCTTATCAAACAAAAAAAACCTAATCAAAAATAGTTCATCCGTTTGGGCGCTACGATACCACATACAGACACACACATACACACGTCAAATTTATAACACCACTTCTTTTTGCGTCTGGGGTTAAAAAGGAGATGCGTTGACTCGACTTAGTATAGGAAAGATATTGTGCGTCTCCTGTACTATCTGTATAGCAATTTACATTTTTTTATATATCTTATAGGCCAGCGTGTGACCAATATCCCGCCTGGTGGTAAGCGATGATGTGGTCAAAGAAGGTGAACACTGAACACGCTAGGTCTAGAATATTCTGACTCTCAAGAGCTATGCGTTGTTGTCGATTTCTAACGTATCATTGATTTGTATAATAAATAGAGCCACTACCACTAGACCTTCAAAACCCAGAAGACCATAATGATACTGCTGATATTTCTCTGCCCAGGTAGGAAGTAATGGCGACAGATCCTCAGACTGACTCAGGCTTGACAGCAATGATCGTTTTTTTAAATATTATAAGTTTAGGCTAGCGTTTGACCACTATCTCACCTGTTGGTAAGTAATGGTGCGGTCGAAGATGGTAGCGCGCTAGGCCTAGAATGGGAACTGGCTCTCAAGGATAGCTGCCGGAACACATTACATGTTTTGGCGACAGATTTTCTATCTTGAGGGTGGCTGCTAGCCAGGCGGACACTTGATAGTATCCTACCATCATGCAAATAATAGTTATAAGAATAGTTCGGTTATTTTAAGGATTTTGAAGCTACGCAAAGAATCATTTGTAACTTTTACCTAAATAGAGCCTAACTTAAGGCGCTGCTTTCTTCACAAGTGCAAATTACGGTGCCTTTCTTTAGATTTAGATATTGGACGGCCCTTTGGCGTAAAGGATAGTTACCCTGATTCTGACCCGAGGGTCGTCGGTTCTAATCCTAGCTATATACCAATGAAAGTTTTATATGCATTCATGAATCATGGGTTTTCTTGGGATAATAAATCTACCAATAATTAAGATAGTTTAATAACTAAAACAACTGACTTCAATGTCCCGCGAGTCAATTTACGAGCAAGTTTGACACGTTTATCGTCATATCTCTGAAGATACTTATCACATCTTAATGAAATTACAATGGGACCGATTACAAAAAAAATAATTCGAATCGGTTCACAATTGACGGAGTAATCGCGTAACATACACACACAAAAAAGAAAGAAAAAAGAGACATACAGACGAATTGAGAACTTCCTTCTTTTTGGAAGTCGGTTGAAAAGTAGCTTACCACCAAGGAGAACATCTGCCGCCGTAACCTTACGGCGTTCCCTGACGCAAAAAGTAGGGGAATTATACGTTTAACGTGTGTATCTATGTGTCTGTCTGTAGCATCTTAGCATTCAACCGGATGAACCGATTTTGATTTTATTATTGATAAGTAGTTTTTTTTTTGTTTGATAGATGTCTTCATCGAGAGTGTTCTTAGCTTTGATTCATGAAAATTCGTTCAATCGTTATAAAACTATGAGCTTTAATCAACTTTCATAGGTCTGATCAATTCGAAAATCTTCTTCTTCAACGATATTGTAAGATCATGGAAGCATTGACCTGATGCTGGGACATCTCCTGGACTCTACAGAATACTCAAATGCTCACCAACTTACAGCTCAGATTTTAAATGTCGTGTTTAGAGTCATTGGAATGCTTTTAATGAAAAGATTATACATAGATCAGTCGGGGTGGTTTAAAATATTATATTATAAATATAGATCATCATTATTTTATACAATAGATCATATTATTATACTATATTGACTTCAAATTGATTGCGATCGGTGGGGATCTACAGAAAAGCTAAGCTTATAATAATATTTTCGTAGTAACTATGACCTGTTCTGTGGTTTGACTGCAAATATTTTATTAATTTTGCGATGCGTGTATGTGAAATCCGTAATATCTTCTAGAGTTTTCATTTAAATTATATACTATAAAGGACAATTTTAATCTATAATATGTGGCCAAGCTAATTATTTGCATAAGGATTAATACAATATACTTGAAAATAGCCCTGGAAGTTATGTAATATTTTTTAACAAAAAATTAAAGATTAAAATGGTTACTGTGAGTCAACCTTAAGAGATAGACATATGCTGTCGCGGACTTTTTTGTAGGTCTTATTAAGTTGTACAACTCTTCCAAAATCTTCCATCTATTTTCAATTGAGCAGCGTTCGTAAGAAACGTGTTTTGTCGACCGTTTTTTTGTCGACTTAGGTTGAAAATTAGGTCTCCACGAATGTACCTTTGATTTAAACGGGATAATATATAGCCTATTTTCATTTCGAAAGTCCATTCTATATATTAGTGAAAGAATTTTTATATCAAAAAAATAATTTTAAATCGGTCCAGTAGTTTTTGAGCCAAATCATTACAAACATACAAAAATACAAATGTTCTCTCTTTATAATATTAGTATAGATACATTCATATATAATTTCTGCATATTTAAGAAATTGAAATTTGTTCATAGTCACCTACCTACCTACAACCTATCCTGATTTGAGAAACCACTGCATTCCTTAATGTGAAATCAATTCTGTGCATGGTATTCTGGAACAGATCGCTATGAGCGTTAACACCGCCCATTGACACTGTTTTTTGAAATCATTTATTTTATAAGTCAATAAAACGTATATATATTATATCTTAAGTTTACAGGTAAATGTGCCAATTCTATCGTTGCTTTAACCAAACCTAAATTGATAGGAGTCAAAATACTTCCTAATCTTACCTTATAAATCAACAAAAATAATAAAAAGCAACGCAACAATCAGCAACGTCACTGGTGTTGAAGGACGCCTATGTGATCGCCATCGGTGCCATCGGTGATCGCCTACCATCAAGCGAGCCCTCAGCTAGTTTGCCGCCTTATATTATTAAAAGTAAATAAAATAGAAACAACAAGAATTTGTCCGACTGTCAAAGTACCTACAATCCAGGGGTCTTCTAGTCACGTGTGAACTAGTATACCTTCTACGCAAGCGTGCTACATTGTAGACCGCATCGTCACTTAACATCAGGTGACATGGCAGTCAAGCGCTTCACTATTTGGCATAAAATATTGTTTAAATAATGGAACAACAATATCGGAAATAATACTACTTAACTACTGCTTACTACCTGCCAACTACCTGGGTAGGTACTCTACTACTTAAATTAAGGGAGTTTCATAAAGTCTTCTTAGGTCAATTATTTTTAAGCAAAGTTTGTATTTATATCACATTCATGAATATTTTAATAAAATCGGAATCATAAAAGGCTCTGCCGATAGCGAATTAGCGAGCGCAATAATTGCATTGTTGACGAATTAGGTGCCATGGTTGATCTAGAAATCTAGACGAAAATCGATGGATGGTACCTTAGTATTAATTACAATATAAATAGGTAATGGAACGGCGGATAAGCAAGGTAACGCAACTTGTAGATACGTTAGTAATTTAAATTATAATAATAAATAGCTACGTGTTTACAAGTAAAACTGATTATTACTGATAAATTAAATATTAAGTGTCAACACAAACACATAATAACTATGTAACTTAACAATAAATATAAATTTACCTGTCGTCTCCCGTAATTCTGTCCACAATTTTGACTACAAAATAAAACACAAATAACAATCCAAAACGACACCCTTGTTCACTTCACGCACTCAGATCCAATTCATTGACCACTCCAACTAAATTAAAAAGTGTACAACAATTGTCAAAAAAGTAATAATTAGCGCTAAACGTGATAAGAATTAGTTCCTCAGTTGTCACATATCACGAATCAGTGGTGGCGTGCCAACTGCATGAGCAACTACCGCGAACTCGACCACTACACTCCATTAGCATATACACATAACAACATACCCACTGCCTCCTACCCAGAAATTAGACAAACAACCTTAAAATTGTGCTTATAGAGTGCATTTTATTGTATCTACTCGAAGGCTTTTTTAATGTTTACAAACGATATTGCGTCTTATTTCATAAGTCAAAGATTGACTTTGTATTGAATATCAATGAAGGCTTGTCGACTGGCTTCGCTCCGAAGCCCCGCCCATCGAGTTTTGACAAACAAACCGATTGGTGGCGGACTTCGAACTCGGCCGGGACAATCCTGCGCACCTTTTAGGCTTCTACTGCTCGAGTAACACCTGTATTTCCATAAATATTAACTCGATTGTACTTATGTAACATGAAAAAGTCAGTTTCTAATAGGAACTACCTCACAAGCGACTGGTGTTTGAGGAATGTGTTGTTACTGTCATAACAAGTAATACATTCGTTAGAATCCTAGGCCAAATTGCTGTTAAAAGAAAGTAAATGGTTTTAACAACTGAATACGTAAATACTGAAATTACTTCCTAGTAGTTCTTAAGTCAAACATTATTGATTAACATGTAAATAATAATAGTAAAAAAAATTATCATGATTAAAAGAAGTTATGATAATAAACTTATAATATAAGGTAGCTTGGTGCCCTTAAGGCAAAACCTTTGAAAATCGAACATCCTTTTTATTAAACTTTACTGATTCATATTACATTCGTGCAAATCAAAAATTTCACAATAGACTTTATCAACTTAAAAAGTCCATGAAAATTCCATAAAACACCCGTAATAAAAAGGAATTTGGTTGAGTAGGTACGTTTTGCGGAAATTTCTATGTTGAGAACCTTCTATATCCAATCAAGCCTTATTATACCTGCATAGATAATCAGATAGATGTAAATAGACACCTAACTACATAATATAATACAACTAATATGGTACAATTTCTCACAACACACTAGACTACTACAATAGAACCTAGATACATCGAAACCCTTCGATAATAAATAGGCATAGATCGAAGTCGAAACCATGCTACATGTGTGATCTCTTTAATGTTTTAATGTACCAAACAGCACGTTTCCACGAAACGAATTTTATTTACAAATTAAATGATGATGAGACCACGAACCGCTTTCTCGGATCGTAGTTGCATGTAATGTAGACACCTTCTTGATGCAAGTAAGCACTATCAATTACGACGGGAGAAGAGCACACCGTTTTGGCTTCCAATACACCGCGTTAAAGTCGAGGCGAGGCAATTTCTCCGTGCACTTATTTCTTCGATACCTGTGCCTCGAAGGAACTGTAGAGCTAGTCAGCATTCCATTCGGCTCACCCAGATACGGCTCTACGGTCCGCCGACCAAGTGCTAATTGATAAAGGAAACTTCGAACAACGAACGAGCGCAATGCTCTCCACAGAAATGTTTCATTTTTAAACATCTCACGACCGTTATGACCAGACTTCGCTTACCATGAACGTTTGTAGATCTGGGTTCTTTAGACAAATTGATCAATGTTCTAGGAAAAAGTGATTCATTTTGCCAATTAATTTTCTTTTCGAACGGATTCGAATCACATTTGCATAGTAGGTTTACTAGTAGGTACTTAAGAGTTTCTTAAAAGTAATGGTAACTTTAGGTCTAAACTATAATTCCATTACTAATTGATATTGTGTTTTTCTTATAAACCGTGTTAACCTTGTACTATATCCTACTGTGTAAAATTGTCTTTTTTATGATATTAGATATCTAACAGCCAACAGGACAAGCAAAACGCTCCTCTGATTGAGCATCATATCTAAGATTGAGAATTTTGCCTTAAACTAATAGATTTCCAACATGTTGCGCCTCACCGCACTACGTTCTTTATCCTGAGATAACTAGATGGCGAGTCTTACATGAACTGTAATTTCACTGAATACTTTGCTCTTAAACCGATAAACATGCCGAATTTATTCACGGTTAAATACCTGACAAGTGGTGGCAGACTAGTTCAAACTAGGCGGACAAGCAGAATCTGCCACTTTAACATGTTCATGGCAATAATTGTTACACATATTGATCATAAACTGTAAAACAACATTTTATACAAAAGTATTAGACTACTATATAACTGATATTACATAAGCACATTAACATACACACATTTATAAAATTCTATTTTCTTTTTAATTTAAAGGGAACCTGTACTTCTGTGTGTGTGGATGGCTTAAACTCGTCCTGTCCTTTCTCAGAAACTACTGAACCGAAATTCTTTTATCCACATGTTTGCACAGAGATACGAAGTGGACAGAATTTACTTAGATATGAATTAGACCTTTTAATTTTTTTATAGTAAGTAGCTGGTGAAATTCCTTGAAAAAGTTCTTACATTAATGTAAGAACTTTTTCAATTAACTTTTTGCATCTAAGTTCATCTAAGTGCATCTAAGTTCTGACATTCTTAATTTAAATAAACTTAGATGCACATCCATTCAATGCCGAAAATATAAATTCAAAATTCAAAGCATTTATTCAGTATTATAGGCTGATTTAACTTACACGCACTTACACACGTCTAATAACATTAAATAGATAACAGCGTCACCGTTTCTAAAAGATATCTTATATCTTCTTGAATGACAACTTTATGTTGTAATCAAAGTATACAAATTTGCTTATAAAACATTTCTTAATTAACAAAGTCAAAATATAATTAAAATATAAAATCACTATTTAATTAGCTCGTTACATGAATTTTATAAAATAGATACATTTAGTTGAGAATCCCGCCCCGCAACGTTTCCGGTGCAAAGGTGCCCATAACGCTCGCAGCGTTGCCACGCTGAATGGCGATGGCCATTTTTTGCACCAGAAACGAGCCGGCACGGGCTTCTCCAGTCACTTCAATAATCTTACGCCCTAAACTTTTAAGTAAAGTTTTAGCGTCGACGCCCCAACTGCCCATTGTCTCCACGGCTATGGGCACAAAATAATATTGTGGCTCCATTGCCGCGTATTTAGCCCACTTGTTTCTAGCGGCTTTTTCCGCCGCCGCTGCAGCTACATGAGAAGTGCGGCTCACGTGACTGTACGCAACAGTGCTGACACAAGTAGCGTCCCAGACAAGGCACTTGCCGTTCCTCCAGGGCACAAGAGTCAAACCATCTGGTCTCTTACCGTCGGTCCTACTGAGACTCGGCGGCTGCAGCACACAGGGTACGTTGGCCGAGACAAATGCTCTTCGAACTATGTCGTTGAGTGCATGGTGACGCGGAAATCTACCCGTGCAACGACGACAACTCAGTGCGTGATGGCCATTGGCCTCCACCATAGAACCGCAAATGCATCTGTGAGGTTCACACACTTTACAGCCCAGGCGGAGAGCCACCGCCACACGCAGAGAGTCGTCATCTAAAAGAGTGCCCAGGTAAGGCGATGGAAGGGCGTGCAACCATGCACCAGATTCTGACTGCGACACAGCTCTTAGTCTTGCCAATTCTGCCCCTGTGGCACTTTCCAAAATCTGTTCGACGTTCTTCTTTGCTCCAATATCATCCCATGCTCGCTGAGCGCAGGAGGGCACTGGGATTGGCTCGCTCGAGTTGAGAGCCGACCACGCTGATACCGCCTCAGGCAAATAAGGTATACTTGCCCTGTCACCATTGGAAGGAAGAATTGAAGTGACAAGGTCCGCAACCCCATGTGCCGAGGCAAGAAATGCCGGCAAGCAAACGTCTCGAGCGCTCCGCACTAAGGCCCCCGTAGCGTATCGGCAAAGCCGCCTGCTTCCACTGCGAGTCATCAAGAGAAATGTTCAAGATAGACTCAACAGCGTGTTTCAAAGACTCATCAAAAGCTGAAACCTCTTCCGGACAAAGCCAGGTAGGTGCAGTACGCAGCAAGTAGGTCACTTTCGGTAGCGCGAAACACATACGCAGTAACACAATTGCCACGTGAGAAGGTAGTGATTGAAGACGTTCCTGAGCTGAGAGTAGAAGTTGTTTGCGTAAAATTATAGCCTTAGGAACACCATCAAGGAATATAGGTGAACCCAACAAGCTGAAAGTGCTGGGGGTAAGTTCCCTGAGACCAGGTAAAAGCGCACTTAAATAGATTATACAGTTAAATATTCTAAATATAAAAATTATAATTTATCAAATATAATTAAAATAATTATGATAATTTAAAAACCAAAACAACCGAATTCCTTGCCACGCGACTCAGTTACAGTAGCAAGTATGACGTTTATCGTCATATCACTTGAGATACTTATCAAATCTCGATGAAATTACAATGGGACCACCTAGGTAATGTAAGTACCCTGCCGATTAAAATAAACTGGCCAAGTGCAAGTCGGACTCGCGCTAGTAGGGTTCCGTACCACACTACAGTATTTTATAAGATCGAGCAAAAAATATCACTATCATTTTTCGCCAGTAAAAAATAATAATTACTAAACATTTTATTTCTTATAACGCCATCTAACATCTAACAAAGGAGTTAGGGATCGACATTTCAATATTACGCCATCTATGGGACTTTTACCTAACTAAGCGTTCATAAATGGCGTGAAATGCCGAAAAAAACACGTTTCTTGTATTGGGACCCTCTATTATTTTTAATTATATTCTGTTTTTAGTATTTGTTGTTATAGCGGCAACAGAAATACATCATCTGTGAAAATTTCAACCGTCTAACTATCACGGTTCATGAGATACAGCCTGGTGACAGACGGACAGACGGACAGACAGACAGACAGACAGACAGACAGACAGACGGACAGCGGAGTCTTAGTAATAGGGTCCCGTTTTACCCTTTGGGTACGGAACCCTAAAAAGAATAATTCGAATCGGTTCACTATTGACGGAGAATCGCGTAACATACATACAAAAAAAAACATACAGATGAATTGAGAAGCTCCTTCTTTTTGGAAGTCGGTTGAAAAGTAATGAACCATTCAGCTCTCATACAATCTTCGACGTCAGACTACAAAAAAAAACTCCTGTGATGAATGTAGGGTTGCCAAGCGTACTATTCGCCCAACGTATGTTTCAGTACTTCAGACAATAAAGCGCATTTCAGAATACGCTACACGATGCTGCTATAAAGTACAGCATGACGAGCAAATAACACGTAACCCAGCTCAAATATAGTATAGCTAAGTGTGAAAGTTTTCTAAATAAATGTATGGTGACCGATATTGTTGTGCTATAAACGATATGCTATTATAATTATTATAGCGTAGTGTGAAAAGCGCTTAATTAAAGAAGGTAGGTATCTAACAAAATCGGAGTTTCTGTATTGAAAACCTTAGTTGTGTGTAGGATCGTTATTGAAAGGTAACTTCAATCTAGAGAGCTTTCATCTGAAATTTTAATTGATAGGTACATATTAGGTACTTTGAGTCTTTCAATATTATAAAACGCTTAGAGACCTAGTACTGGGCTGCTGGGTACAGCGGTTAACCCAACTCCGGTAGGAGTATAGTTATTCTATGGGTCAACTATGGTTCCTGTTTGATAACAAAATAATGAAAGTACTACCTACTTTGAAAATGAAGTCACGGAATGTTACCAACACACATTGTGATAAAGGTTTATTACATGTTTTATTACATACTTTATATCAATAGCCTTCAAAGACAATATTAACATTTATAATTTATTTGTGAGTTGTACCTAAACAAAACAAGTTCATAATATAATATACTTAGTCGCTATTTCAGCCATATACATTCTTCTAGCAAAAACGTCAATGTCGTCTAACAATTAAGATTAATTAGTACAATAAGAAAAATATTGTTCAATACTTATAATAAATATGTACCTTGATATACTTACTAATTATTAAAGAATAAAATAAAATATAGAAGAAAAAAAAAACTAACTAAACTTGTCTTGTAGAAACAAAGGCCGCATAGACTCTCGTCCCTCCCATTGCGTCTCTTACCAAACAGCTACAAGCTCCGTGAAAGCACAAGTTAAACTAGCGTCGCACGCAGTCTTGTTTATTCGGAGCCCCGTGCTAACTCCGTCGTTTAAACACGCACCAAACCATGAATTAACTTTTCATATAAATAAAATTCACGCTACTCTAACCTCCTGAAATTAACACCTCGACGTAAATACTATTTAAGACTCGTCATCTTGTGCCGTACCTATCTGTCTTCCGTATGTGATTTTATGATCGGTTATTCTCTTCATTTAATTGGCAGTGATGTCTACAATCGGCAGTTAGACACCTATACGTCAAATCTGAGATTAACGGTGCCAACGATCGCTTTTACAGTTACGGTATTTTCTCTATTGATGTTCACGTAGTCTCATAATTTGCACTAATTTGAGTCAGTCATAATTTTAATAACATAGATTTTGGAGTCTTCTGGCGTTGGTTAAAGCTCTTGAACCTTTAAACTAAGTTGTTAAGTAAAAACAACTTTAGTCTTAACTATATAAGCATGTTTGTAGGCATGTAAGATGATTTTGAGTTTGGAAAGTCCGATGACTGCAAAATCTGCGATACGTATCTTCGGAAGAAATCGCGATAAAGTTATCGACACTCGATCAAAGTAAACATCAAACATGAGAATTACCAATTCCTATTTAGACATACCTATAAAATGCTTGTCATAGTTTAAAGGATACGGTTTTGTATGTTTCAGGTACGTGCCCATCTATTTATGTAAGTTAATATTTATTTTGCGTATATTCTAACAGCTATTTACATATAAGTACTGAATATACGTTACACTAAATATTTTAATGGCATTTAAACGTTAACAAAACGCTAAAGATAGCAGTTTGAAATTGACTCGATAGAAAATCAACATTTGTCTACCTCCATTTTGAATTCTTAACAGCCCAGATGTGGTTATATAGCTGGAGACGAATTGGAGATCCGCAACAAAATACAAAATATGTCTACGATGTGATTGTCTGTGATGTCTGTGATGTAATAATGTAAAAATTTCAATAAAGCGCATTTCAGACTACGCTATACTATTTCGCTATATAGTACAGCATGTCAAGCAACTTACAAGCAAACCGGCAAATATATAGTAGGTATAGCTTAGTGTGAACGTTTTCTTAATAAGTGTATGGTGAGCGATATTGCTTTGCTATAAACTATATGCTAATACATAGTATAGCGTATTCTGAAATGCGCTAAGGCGTTTCCCGACCATCCTGCCGGCGGGTCAGCCTACCCGCAAATTGCCAATGTAATGTAAATTGTGAATGCAATGGCCTGAAAATTCACGAATGACATGTCCAATCATTGCCTGAAGGTTTAAAAAAATAAGTCAGCTCAGGAGCTAACATATTTTATTTTTCTATATTAGAACTCAACAGATGGCTTTCAAAATAATTGCAATGGTCTGACACTCTTAGTTAGTTTCGTAGTGTTTAGCTTCTGTGGTCTGTGGTTCTTGATGACACAATTCTACCAATTTCCGTTCATGCTAGTTTCATAAAGCATGTGGAGGACAGTGTGTCGGTAAAATAAAAATATGGTCGGTGTTCATTATACTGAATAAATCTAACAAACCTCATGTTTTCTTTCATATGTTTTCGATTGATGTCTTCATAATACTGTTTTCATTCCTTAAATTTTAGTATTTTTGTTAATAATTTTAGATCGTTTTTAAAACGTTTAGTTTTATAAAAACCGACTTATTTTATTATTTCATTTTATATCTGACAGGCTTTGACAGGTTGGCATTTGACAACTATCTCGCCTGGTGGTAAGTAATGATGTGATCGAGGATGGTGAACACACTAGGCCTAGAATGGGCTGATTCTCAAGGGCTTTGTGCTGCCGGAACACCGAAGGTTTTGGTGACGGATTTTCTCCTTAATAAGCTATTTTCCAGTCAATGCCTTTGGCTTTGTGTTTGAGTGCCCTTCCATCTTTGGGAGGCAGAGCCGGAGATCGGGCTCAGTTGCGCATCTTGGGAGAGGCCTACGTCCAGCAGTGGACTGACACCGGCTGATGATGATGAAGCTACTTTTGGTAGCAAGTCAGGCGGAACATCGATATAATGCTCCTAGCATCTATGGAAAATCTTGTTGCCATTTTGATTTTTTTAAGTTTTTGCGCACGACGTAAGTAGTAGGTATGGTATTATAGGTAACTAAAGTATCACTTTCCCAAGATATTTGGAGGTAAAGATCGCCTTTTGGATACGTATGTATACGCATTCCATTGCATTCAAATAATAGTTCCCAGGTTGATTTAACTATTTATTTAAAGGCATCACAAGCAGGTAGCACGAAATTTTACTTTAATTGAGTACAATACTTGCTTAACTACTAAATCGTGTTTTTTTTCAAACTTTCATTGTTGTTACCTCAGAACTCCGTCATTTAGGAAAATTCTTTTTGTTTGATAATGTAGGTACTATATACCATTTTCCGTCTGTTTCCACTGTAAGTTTCATTTCGAGATTTGATGAATCTCCATAGATATTGCGACATTCATCTCAAACTTGGTACTGAAAATGACTAGCGCGGCATTTGAAGTAGTTTCTTTGAAACCAAAACTTCTTTAGCGCCGTTGTGAACTTTTTGATAAAAAATATTAAACTCGTGTCAGGACCTCGCGTCGTGACGTCGTTCGTGACCTGATCGAAAATTCGTAAGACGGAGGAAGAGTAGAAACTTTTTTTGGGATGGATAAAAAATGTTAAGCTGGCGTCAGGATACGTGACCTGATTGAAAATTCGTAATACGGAGGGAGAGTAGACCAAATGCACAACGTTAATGTTCAAGTTTGCACTTCGGCACTCCCGGAGTGCAACCCGTTGTATTTTTGAACTGAACACTTATTTAGCGGAGTTATGCACTTTTCTTGTGATGGGTAAGAAATATCAAACTTGCGTCAGTTCACGTGTCCTGATCGAAAATTCGTAAGACGGAGCGCAGGGCACTTGCGCGAGATGTCATTCAAAAATGAAATATTCGAAAATGACGTGTCTTCTGCCGGCACTCCCAGAGTGCAGCCCGTTGTTTTTTTTGTTTGTTTTATATACGATCTTACAATGTTTAATCCATTTGGCTTAAAGAAGTTGAAAAAAAACAACGGATTGCACTCCGGAAGTGCCGGCGGAAGTGAAAACTTAAACATTGTCGTTGTGCATTTGGTCTACTCTTCCTCCGTCTTACGAATTTTCGATCAGGTCACGTGTCCTGACGTGAGGTCCTGACTGAGTTTCAGAGTTTTTACCCATGCCAAAAAGTTCACAACGCCGCTAAAGAAGTTGGCACTTCAAAAATGAAATTTATCTTTAAGTAATGAATTTTATTATTGTAAACATATTTCTGTACTGAGTTTACTGGACGTACTACAACTAGTTTACTGGACTGAGTAAACACCTTTTCTTTACTCATGTTACTAAAGGCCAGTTTCACCGTCCGTTTAGTAGCCCGCCCTATTAGCAACTTTTCTGACAGATTTTTGACAACTTTTATTTGCCGTCATCCGTCAGATGACTATATATGTCACTTTATCACGAACCGCTGAAAATGGCCAATGGCAACATGCCAAATTGACCAAATTATATAATGCTTAGATTATATAGACAAGTATATAATGTAAGATATTATGTTTCTTATTACCTACTTTAGTTCGTTAGTTCGTAGTAGCACTTAAGTTCGAATCCCGTCGGTACGATGAATTTTTGGATAGTGTTTATTTTATTTTTTTATATTTATTTAAATTTGTATATTAAAAGTTAAATAAATAAATTGATTAAAAGTTTTCAGAACCAGGCAAATCATTACAGGCAATAATTTTCAGTGCAAAAAAAACAAAAAGCTTTAATATTCTACGGAGCCCAAACTACCATACTACAAAAATCCGCTTGGACATCGAACATTGCTCTCACTGTGTCTGCGTTTCTGTTAGCTCTACCTACTGCCTCTTTACGATTCCGTAAACTTAAACAAGCGTCTCGTATCCGCCATACTCGTCCACTTTTGTGTTTAAACATGCGCTTAAACATAGTGACAAACGTGTTCGATAATTATTAGAAGGATCAATATGCTACGACAAGTATTCGACGGTATGCAAACACGTTTTATGAGCGCAGACCGATGCGCCGCGCGTTTCTATTTGAATGTTAATTTCAAACTTAGTATATTTCGACAAACATCATTATTATTTTCGAGACGTGTACGCTTTGAAAATTTCCATATTTTGGTGTATTTGGTTATGATTATTTTAAGTTAAACCATAGGTTAAAAAACATAGCACTGTCAACTAATACCTACACTGAAGGTCTACTTGTTGACATTTGATCGTCGACGATATGGACTAAAGTAAAATATCCAAGGGCATGACTTACCTATGTTATTTATGATTGAAGGTAACAGGACAAGCGAAACGCTGGACTGATGGTAAGCGACCTATTATAACAGACAGATACTAATACTAAGGCACGCTAAAACCACAGTTTTACAATCCATTGTAAAACTGTGCTAAAACTCTGGTTAAATTATTATAACATTTAACCTCCAAGCCGTGCTACGACGTCTACGGGTGCTACGAACGAGGCTCAACTTTTTTAAATTCTGGACGGGCAAGCACTTAACCACTTTTACATCTGATGTTAGGTAATTATAATTAAGAGGATATTGTCCCCAATAAGTACCACCGCTTCTTTTTGACCGAATTTATAAAATTTTTTAGACTAATAGTGGCCAAACACTAGCCTATAAGGCATAAGGTATAAAAAAGCAGGAGGTACCTAAATAATTCATACGAATGTTTCCGTTTTATATAAGTAATATGTAATAATATCAGAACACTGGCATCAGTTTACTGATTTGTAAAATTATTATTTTATTTATAAAAGCCTGCATATTTTATATGGTTAGGCAATAGACCTCCAGCGAGATAAGAAAGAAACACCTTTTTCATTATTGAACGAATCGTGAGTATTATTCATTTTTATTATTTATACGGTTTGACTCACGTGCAATGGTCGACTGTCAGTTAGACGTCCGACCGGTTTCGAGGCAATCGGTGCCTCATCATCATGGGTCTGATGAGGTCACTGTGTACAGTGCGGGTACAGCGCTCCGCGAGGGTACGCGCACTGACCCATGATGATGAGGCACCGATTGCCTCGAAACCGGTCGGACGTCTAACTGACAGTCGACCATTGCACGTGAGTCAAACCGTATAAATAATAAAAATGAAACACCTCACACTTGCAACTAGAAATAAATAAATAAAAGGAGATGTAAAGTTAAGAAAAACTATACAGTTTTTCAAACGTCCACCATTATATTCTTGGTCGCGTCCTACTCATTATCTCCGAAGTGAACATAGGCTATTAAGTAGTATCTAAGATAACACCAATTTTATGCCAAAGAATAACTCGTTAAACACATTAAAGCAACGACCTTTTATTAATTGGTTTAACTTCAATTTATGATTTCAGAATATCATCAGACAGCCATCACAGAGATCGACGCATTTTTAATAATCAATATCAGCTATTTGAGTTTCCTTTCATCAGCCGCGTTTTTATTTGGCGTCATAAAAATAGTTTAATAAGTCAAATATTCACCGTGGGAGGTAATATGCAAATCATTTTACCTGTACCCTGCAGCAGTCTACGGCAAATAGATTCCTTATCCTTCTCGCCAAGGTTTGCTTAGGTTTACGACACGTCTGTAAACGCGATTATTCAGCCATTTTTTTGCCTATTGAGGATTCCGAATGGCGACACTCCGTTGCCGACATTTTTATTGTTCTATTTTTTGCTCGGACTAAATGTATGTAAATGTTACTGTGGTTTCACAATTGCGTCATAATGAAGACGTTAAGTTGAGAAAAATAGGTACTAACCTAACTAATAGGTAATAACAATCATACATGTTATCTTGTGAACAAAGCGAAATTAATAATCTTAACTAAATTAAAACCAAACTTGCGAACTGCGAGTTGGACTCGCACTCAAAGAGTTCCGTACCACCGCACAATAAATATGTTATAATTTATAAGATAGGGCAAAAAAAAACGAAATAAAAAAGTTTCTTGTATGGGGCCCGCTTACATTTTTTTTGTTTTTATAGCGTCCGTAATAATACATATTCTGTTTAAATTTCAAGTGTCTACCTATTGTAGTATATTATTATGGTCGAGGACTTATAGCTCTATGACAAAGGACGGACGGAGAGACAGCGAAGTCTCAGTAACAGGGTTCCGTTAAAGAACCCGAAGAACACCTAGGTATAAGTAGGTGATTCTGCGCAAAATTCCGACGGCAGTCGAGTCCAGGTGCCGACAAAGTATCGCAGGTTGGTAGGTAATTAATTATCATGAAATTAGCCTTAGCTACCTAAGGTACCTTAGGTATCTAGTACCTATGGAATTATTAAGGATGTAAGATACCGTATCTACCTTACATCCTCTTTGTTCACCAAGATAAAAAATATAAGTGTTTCATGTTTGTTAGGGAGGCGTAATTTATAAATATTTCATTGACTGATTTGCGTTATTGGCTTCTGTGAGGAGGTATAGGGTAGAGGACCACAGACCTAGAATTTACTTATAACGTAGTGAATCCTAGGTATAAGGGTTCGACACACGTATCTACATCGCGAGGCACACCTAGTATATCAAAATGTATAATTTTTAAATACTAGGTGTGCTCCGCGGCTTTGCCCGCATCAAAAAGTATTAATATATCTCCGATTGAATACCTGCCAGCTGCGCCGTTTGACCTTAAAGAGATATAACAAACATACTTTTCCCATTATTATTATGCACAGTGAACGCAAATAAAACATAAGTATGTGTTCACTGATTATGCATAAATTATGTATGCACCTATGATTTATTAATGTCTATTGCCTAGAGTGGAGACCGCGAATCGGCAAACGTAGAGTAGGACGCCCTGTGACTAGGTGGAGCGACGACATTCGCAAAGCGGTGGGCAGTGACTGGAAACCGAAGTGAGCCGAAGACCGGGCGCAGTGGCGTGTCTTGGGGTAGCCCTACGTCCAGCAGTGGACTGATACCGGCTGATAATGATGATGATGATGATGATTGCCTAGATGGAATTTATGGGGTTCGGGCAGTGAAAACAAAATCAGAAACGGTAATTCTTGGATTACCAATACGCATACTTATAATTATACCAAGATATCAAAATTGGTATACGAGTGTTAAGAACACCATTAAAAAAAGAATTGAAATATGAGAAGACCCCATCGCAAACATTTGGAAAAAAAAATCAATGAGCATACCTATATAAATCGGCATATATAAATCATACATAAAATCGGGCCCAAAACTCCGTTGAGTAGGTATACTTTTCGCTATTCTTCATATTTTCAGATTTGGCCATCTACGGCCACTTGAAAAATTCACCTGTACATATATTGTTTGATTAAAAAAAATCCATTGGTGCACGGCGGGGATTTGAACAGAAAGTTTCATCATACAAATGGGTCAAACAAAATTATGTCATGCAATTATAAAATTAAAAACTGGCCAAGTGCAAGTCGGACTCGCACTTGTAGGGTTCCGTAACACAGTTAAGTATTCCATAACTATGATTTTTCGCAACTACAAAATTAACTTTGTATTTCATAGTGTTTGTATGAAAAACAAAGTTATCTTTGCGGTCGCCATATCTCTAAAACTGCTGACTGTATCTCGTTCAAACCAATTTTCGTTGTTAGTTCTTATTAAAATCTACAGCATATATTTTTTTAGATTTTTCACTCCCATACTTTAAAAGTTAGAGGGGGTAAAATGTGTGTCCCCACACATTTTACCACTTTAGACGCGCCTATCTTTCAAATGATTGACTTTGAGAAAAAATGATTTTAGGAACCTCAATATCATTTTTAAAGACCTATCCATAGACGTATAGTACCCCACACGTATAGGTTGAAGAAATTTTTTTTTTTTGTTTCAGTTCCATGTTTGGGATGTCCCCCCTTAAACTTATATATTTTTTAATTTTGTATAAAAATCGGAAAGCGGTTCACAGAATACATCTAGCTACCAAGTTTCAATTCTCTAGTCCTAACAGTTTCGAAATAAAATAGCTGTGACATACGGACGGACAGACAGACAGACAGACATGACGAATCTATAAGGATACCGTTTTTGCCATTCCGCTACGGAACCCTAAAAATGAGGTTTTCCAATTTAATTCAGATTAAAATATTATCAATGCAGGGATATTGATTCGAGGTCGTCGAAAAACGCACTGCACGTAGGTACCTGTAGGTACAGGCTGACTGTAGGTGTTGGTACTTACCTGTACCTAAGACCTATTAATTATCAATTTTATCCAGCTATCTATTCCACTAGCAATCATTCTAGGTCTAACCTCAAGCGACGAAAACAGTTATTTTATATTCTCGGTTTTAACACCTTGTACAGTTTATTGCATCAATCGAAATAGTTGCTCCTGTGAATGAATATAAAAAAACTAATAGTTCCTTTTTATCTTTTGGTTAGAAGTACGTATTGGACCCACTGAGTGGGTTTTGTTTTGTAGTAGGTACCTAGACACCTACCTACATATTTCTTAATTCTTCTATCCCTTTGTTATAATAAACTGAGAAGTAGCTACAATAGTCCTCCTAATACACTGTTGAAGACACTCCTACACTCCTAACACAGTACACCGTGCAGCTTCAACAGTGTTTTAACATGTTAGGGTCAGTTCACACCGCGACGCGACGCGACGATGCATTTGGAGTCGCGCGGCGCAGCCAGAAGCCGCGCGGCGCAGCAAAACGCGCGACGCCACCAAATTATCTCAATGCAATTTGTATCTTATTGTGTTGTTAATAAAGTTCAATTATTTATCACGCGGTTCAATTGTTTCTTCCCCCGACGCAGCGCGGCGCAGCCTAAAGCCGCCGAACTAACTCAATGAAATATGTATCTTTTTGTATAGTAATTAAAGTTCTTTTTTGTAATACTCTCTTAATAAGTGCGCGCCGCGTCGCGTCGCGGTGTGAGCCGACCCTTAAACGCCGATAGCAAAAATGAAAAATCGTAAAATAGTAGATTATGCAACAAGTGAATAAAAAGGCAATTTAATTCGAGGGACTAACTTGGATCCCGAGAGTAGCGAAGGATTCTAGATTAGAATCCTGAGCGAAGCGAGGGATACAAGGACCGAGATTATATTTTTTCATACACTAATCGTGTTGAGCCATAATGATAACAAAAATATATACTACGATACGTGTGACTTAAGTAGCCTATTATTGCACGGCTACGAAAATCACGCCTTAATTAACACAATAGACACGAACGAAGTCACGAGTATCGTATATTATTTTATAGCTGTCGGTGTGACATAAACCTGCACTTTACGCTTGCTATGCTTTTCCGTCAAATAGAAGATTATTGCACGGCGTGAAGTTGGCACCCGAGCGAAACAAGGGTGCTAAACGTCGTGTAATAATCGACTATTTAGGTCACGGAAAAGCGTGCGTAAAGTGCGGGTTTAGGTCACACTGTGCTATAAAAGACTTTAACCAAAATTGGCGGGATTTTTATTTTTATAGAATTATACAGCTTCTATGGTATACCTCCTTTGAGCCAGCCAGTAGGCACTATCAGCAAGTTTTATTTATTTTTTGTACATAACTCGTATTTCGTACTCATTCCAAATTCAAAATGTTTTAATGTTTTATTCACTGAGTGTGTAAAAGAGCGTTTTATTCCCTGCTATCGATGAATAATTTGCTCTTTTTCGAGTGGCGATGGTAAAAAAAACTTTTTGATAAGATAAGATAAGATTTATTGCATAAACTGTGTATAAAGATGGTCTTAAACTTAATTTGTAGTAACATCAGCTTTCCCTTTTCGGGCGTAAAAGTTAAAGTATTATTACTTAAACTAACAACTTAACAATATGTAATATTTGCTATAAATTAATTTGTTTATTAAGTCAAGATATGTATAGAAAATGTGTTTTATGGAATTCTGGCCGTGGGTTACATAGTTATAGTCAAATATATAACTGAGGTCACCGGTGCACCCCACAAATACAGAATAGTAGATTGTATAACAAGGGTGCAATATAGTACGTTTCTGCGAGGCCGTTATTTTGAATCCAGAGCGAAGTGAAGGATTCTTGAGTAGAACCCGAGCGCAGCGAGGGATTCTAAAGTACAATCCTGAGCGTAGCGAGGGATTTAAAGTACGTCGGCCGAGAGAAAATAATATTACAGTCGAGTTTTACCCTCTGCTTTTCATCATGAGAAAATGGAATAGATAAAAGGCTTTATAAAATAGCAATTTAAGAGCATAATATTGTAAAAGATGCTGACTAACATAAACAAACGTAATAAACCAATAAATACATACATTTTCCCATAAAAACCCCGCCCCTTTTGCAGTTTTCACCCGAAAAACATTTTACCTTTAACTCATTGACATATTATACATAAGGACATGAAATACCTACAAAAAAAAAGGTGCATATCTAAACCTAAAACGTATGCCATTAATTGTCCATTGGTCCATTACTAGGATTGTGCCGATCAAGGTCATTAATGGACTAATGGACAATCAATGGCAGTCATTTTAGGTTCCATTATGACTTTTAGGCACTTTTTTTAAGTTACTCGTATATCCATACAAGCAAATGTATTGCGGCACCTCATGTATATATTTCCTACTCCATGGTTAAATGTGTTATTATGACAGTCTGTAACCACAGACTAACAATGCCAATAATTCTAGCACTTTTTTTTCTTCTTCTTGGCCACCACAGTATATGTGTATTGTGCCACTTTGCGCATTTAATTATTTTTTTTATTTGTTTCCCCGTCTATTTAACGTTGCGGCATTTTTTTTTAATAAATTTGCGCCGTGCGCTCTCTACTTAGTAGGACAGTAACATTTCCAGTACAATATTATTATTGAACCTCCTTAGACATGACACTATATACATGAACCACAGATATCATATATGAACAGTCATAAGACAAAAATAAAAAATATTTTGCGCGCACTTATCGAGGAACAAACCATCACTTTTCGAATACAGTGCCACAAGTATAACTTGGCGGTGGTGGTTTTTGGAACTAATTCCGCTCTCTTGAAACTGTGAGTTTGACGTTTGAGAGATTACCGCGACATTATTGTTGATAAATCTGCTACATTAAAATAGTTCAATAATGCCTAAAGTAATTAAAAGTGGTTTAAGAGAAACTGTTACCGAAGTACAAAGTAAAAGCACAGTGGCGCACAGCCGCGCCAAGTTATACTTGCCGGACTGTAGATGGGATGAAAAAGACATTTTCCGTTACCGTGCGCCATGCCGACCACCCCGCCCGACGGGCCGCCAGTCCCTACTCGCCCTACACTGCAATCACCTACTTTTGCTAAAGATTAATTTTATTTTTCAGTAGGACTGATAACATAGTTTGTGCTAATCTTCGTTTAAAAAATAACAACTGATTTTAGTTAAATCTCGTGAATTTTTATTATGCAATTTTTTCGATTTATTTCAATGCATTATCTAGGTACGTTTGTCCCAATGCGAAGTATTGTTCTGCAGCGCCGTGCCGGTCATAGCACAAGTCGGACTCGCACTCATAGGGTTCCGTACCAAACTACAGTAATTTATAAGATCGATCAAAAAATGCCACTATCATTTTTCGCCAGCAAAATATGATAATTAATAAACATTTTATCAAAACAGAGTTGTATGAAATAAGCCGCGTGCTTATTTCTTATAACGCCATCTAACGTCTAACGCTATCTAAGTGAAATTTAACACAAAGGTGTTAGATATCGGCATTTAATATAACGCCATCTATGGACGTTTATCCAAGTGTACATCGATGGAATTATATTGAAATGCCGAAAAAAAACACGTTTCTTGTATAGGGACCCACTATAATTTTAAACTTTATTCTGTTTTTAGTATTTGTTGTTATAGCAACAGAAATACATCATCTGTGAAAATTTCAACCGTCTTACTTATCACGGTTCATGACCAGGCCGTAGCCTGGTGACAGACGGACAGATAGACAGACAGACAGACGGACAGCAGAGTCTTAGTAATAGGGTCCCGTTTTACCCTTTCGGTACGGAACCCTAAAAACCAACGATGGGTATGGCCGGTGTCACACGAACGAACGAATAAAAAGTATCACTACACCGGCGGCGAGAAAAAACGTCTTGAATATGTCTATAGCTTGAGGTTGACTGACCCCCATGGCGCTATGATAGAGGAAGGATGAGGTTACCGGTGACCCTTATGGCGCTCAACGTGGTAAAGTACATAAAGGTACTCGATTTGTCCTATTCTACTATAGGTTATCCCTGTGCTAAATGTATTGTTTTGTTTATTGATTGACTAGCAGCCCGCCCCGGCTTCGCACGGGTAGAACATATATGCCTACAAAATTTGCATCAGTTTGTTGCATCGAATATAAAATATGAACATATTTAACAATCATCGTCATATTTCATCCAATTTACACAAAACCTTAGCGAATTATGCACCTAAACCTTCCTCATAAATACTCTGGCTATTGGTGAAAACCGCATGATAATCCGTTATAAGTAGCTATTGAGATTATTGCTAATAGACAGACAGACGCAGTGATGGACTTTGTTTTATAATACTTACGTAGTGACATTGGACGGCCCTTTGGCGTAAATGATAGTTACCCTGATTCTGACCCGACGGTCGTTGGTTCTAATCCTAGCTATATACCTACCAATGAAAGTTTTATGTGCATTCATGAATCATGAGTTTACGTACAGTGGTAGTGGGATCATTAAATCTACCAAAAAGTAGCTTACCACCAAGGATAACATCTGCCGTAACCTTACGCGTTCCCCGACGCAAAATGTAGAGGTAATATACGTTTAACGTGTGTATCTGTGTGTCTGTCTGTAGCATCTTAGCACCTAACCGGATGAACCGATTTTGTTTTTATTATTGATAGTTTTTTTGTTTGAGTTTTTTTGTTTGAGTTAGATGTCTTCATCGAGAGTGTTCTTAGCTTTGATTCATGAAAATTCGTTCAATCGTTATAAAACTATGAGCTTTTTTCTAGTTAATTGCGCTATGAAATCAACTTTCGTAAGTCTGATCAATTCGAAAATCTTCTTCTTCAACGATTTTGTAAGAACATGGAAGCGTTGACCTGATGCTGGGACATCTCCTGGACTCTACAAAATACTCGAATCCTCACCAACTTACAGCTCAGATTTTAAATGTCGTGTTTAGAGTCTTTGGAATGCTTATATGAAAAGATTATACATAGTTGGTTTAAAATATTATATTATTAGATGGATATTATTTTATACAATAGATCATATTATTATACTATATTGACTTCAAATTGATTGTGATCGGTGGGGATCTACAGCATAGCTAAGCTTATAATAATATTTTCATAGTAACTATGACCTAATCTGTGGTTTCACTGCAAATATTTTATTAATTTTGCGATGCGTGTATGTGAAATTCGTGATATCTTCTAGTTTTCATTTGAATTATATACTGTAAAGGACAATTTTAATCTATAATATGTGGCCAAGCTAATTGACGTAATTATTTGGATAAGGATATACTTGAAAAGCCTTGGAAGTTATGTATTATTTTTAAACAAAAATTTTAAGATTAAAATGGTTACTGTGAGTCAACCTTAAGAGATAGACATATGCTGTCGCGGACTTTTTTGTAGGTCTTATTAAGTTGTACAACTCTTGCATAGAAAATATTCTTCTATCTATTTGCAATTAAGCAGCGTTCGTAAGAAACGTGTTTTTTCGACCGTTTTTTTGCCGACTTCGGTTGCAAATTAGGTCTCCACGAATGTACCTTTGATTTAAACGGGATAATATATAGCCTATTTTCATTCTGAAAGTCCATTCTATGTATTAGTGAAAGATTTTTTTAAATCGATTCAGTAGTTTTTGAGCCAAATCATTACAAACATACAAAAATACAAATGTTCTCTCTTTATAATATTAGTATAGATAACCATGATCTCACCGTATTAAATTTAATGTAAGCTAAGATAAAACAGAAAAATCTCATGAAAAATGCAGGATCATGATGGCTTTTCATGAGATCTCAGCAGATGGAATGTGACGATACAGCACAGGTACTTGTTTAGGTTGGAAGGGTAAGTAGGTACCTACTTAGATTGTTCCTTGGTCAGAAAGCGATCAGAGAAGAGACAAAACGGTTTGAAGAGGAGCTTAGCTAAATTCCATCCACAAGCCGCCGGAAAGGTACCTATTGCGCACGGTCCTCTGTTCGAACAGTCGTTTTTCGAGGTATATTATTCATTCGTAGGGTATGGGGCAAAAAATTGTAAGTACCAAGTGTTTTTTGGTGCCTCTTCAACCGAATTCCAAAAAGGAGGAGGTTCTCAAATAATCTTTTTTTCTATTTCAGAGTGGCCCATTGTCATTGTGAAAACCTAAGAGCTGACTGAGGTTAGAGTTCGATAATTCCATCGCAACTACGACTGGCTGTGATGAGGTCATCTATAGTACAGTTTTTCACTCGCTGCAGACTGGGTCATAAAACGTGGAAACGGTGCAGGGAGTATTTCGCTCTCTCTCCCACTGAAGGGTCCTATGGGCAAGCGCAATACTGCGCATTAATGCTACCTATCGATAAGCAGTATCGATAGACTATAATTTGGTACCTTGTACACTGCACTGGACTGTGCATGTGTGGTGCGGTGCCATTATTAGTTTTTATCGATAACTGAGTTGAGCCCACGGAACGCCGTAGCCCTACTATGATCTATGGCCCAGTTTGCAGCGAGTGAAAAACATTACTTAGATCGAAATGCTTAAGACGGAGACAAAAATGAGCTACTCTCTATAGCGCAACTGAACTACCCAGTTTACAAAACTAAGAAATTAAGAGAAACCCAAAATAATAATATGAATGCGTATATTTCTGTTTTAATTATAACATGAAAAAAAAACATTTATGTGAAAATTTGCATGATTGCTTCCGAGGTCGAGCGCCCTACTTCTACAAGCTCACTTCAAACAAAGCCCTGTGGGCAACACATCATATCTTTATATCATACACAGTACACACCTATCAACAACAGTAGAAGCAGCGCCTCGCCCCCGTGATATAATCAAATAGTTTACAATAACACGTCTCGATCCCTCCGCTAATATTACTCACAAGTGATTTTTACACAGCCTTATAATAAAAATAAAACCCACTGCCACAATAATTTAAGCCTGGCTATAATAAAGTGATTTCAATAAGCTAGTTTACATTGATCTCTGGATTATGTTTGGGATACTGTTGCCCAACATTATTTATATTTTTTAACTATAAAGCAACTAATTATGCGAGATTTTAGATTAATAAATAGGTGAACGATTAGGTTCTAAACAATATTACCTCGCACTAAAATTAAAAAATATATCTTTTTGTGAATTCTTTGAACATAAATAAGTTTGACATGATCATTGTAAACTAGCTTTACATAGAACTAGCTATGACTATCCTAATTGAATTTACGAGGTGTGCTACCTCCTATACAAGTCTTCTCAACCACACAGTGAGCATGTGTATCATCCCTAAACACCATGGAACATTGTTAGCGCAAAAACTATGAAGACAATGCAAATAAAAAATAAAAAAAAATCAGACTTGTCAAAGACCAGCTCAATCTTAGCATTGCATGCTATCTCCTCTCATCTCCTTGTAAAATTTCTGTAAGATCAGATCGTCCTTTTTATTGTGTAATTGATTGATTAGGTAACAAACAGACATAGTGACAGAGTTACAAACGTTTTTATAATATTATTCTGGATATAATTAAGTCATCGCGGGTTTTCTTATTGTATAGGTCAAGTTTAACAACTTTTCCACAAAAGTTTTCTTTTATCTCTAACCGTTAAAGCAGCGTTCGTAAAAAAACTTGTTTCCTCGACCATTTCATTAACGACTTAGGTTGCAAAATAGGTCTCTGCGACAATAGGTACTAATTATTTAGGTTAATTCCGTGAGTCCATTTTAAATACTAGTGCAAGATTTTTTTAAAACGAGGGTAGTTTCAGAGATTTGCTGCGACAGACAAACTTTTTATCAATTTACAAAAGTTACCTCTTTATTATATGTATTAGATTAAACCTCAACAAAAAGAACCGTCTATTTCGTGGATGAGTGGTGTAAGTGTATCGTAACAAATAACTTGCGTTTAACCTAACAGGTTTGTGATTTCTACTTTATGGGTAATTGGATATCACATGAACACTTTCTTCGCATCCCGGGATTATTTTAACTCAGCATGAACAATGAACTTTACGCTAACAATGCACCAAAGATCGCGTCCCGACAACATAACACTTCAAACACCCGCTACATTCTGCACTATTTTCAAAGTATCCGCGTACAATCAAGTATATATCAATCTCAAGATAAATCTAATCTGTAAATATGCACGCCCAGGCGAACTAACAGCGTGCTGCGGGCAGTGAGCGGTGCACATGAGATTAAATAACTATATCGTAGATATGACGTAAATGCGAGGGATAAAAGCGCGGGAATGCAGGCTAGCTGATCCTTACAATAGCACATGGACGGGGCTTGGTCATATCTACAGTTATTTAAAATCATTATTTCGAGAACTGACGTCATCACACCACGTGGAATCACATCTCTTTGTGATGTGTGTACCAGAAAAAATGTAGATGCAGGGAGCAACGCAACTGTTACGTTTGTATATGTTGCGTACAGATACTTTTGGACCTTAGTAATGGAGATAATAGGGATGTTGCCTGGGCCAAAAAATAGTAATTCTAATCAGTCCGTCAGTTGGATTATCACGTATTTTTTATTTTACAAATCAATATCGGGGAGTGGGGGCTCGTGACGTCACTAACCGCTACAAAGTAGTACACTTTTTAGCGGATTGTGACGTCACGCGGAATTTCAACGCTCTATATCTTCATCATTTTTTGTTTAATTGAAAAATTAAAAGATACATATCCAAAAAGTTTTGATAATGTAAATGACGGACTAAAAATATTTTCTTTAGTAAACTAGCCTATTGTACCTTGGTAGGCCAGCGTATGAGATTCATTTTCGCTGTTTGAACAAGTAACCAAGATGTGTGGTATTGACAACAATCGAAAACCAAATCTCTAGCGGTATATCAAAATTGTTCCTAGTTGAAGAATCTGTACGGAGCATTACGCACTGTGGTTTGCTCTGAATATGAAAATGTTTTGAATTCCAAGTTTAATATGCAAATAGCTGCAGTGTAACATATTGATATATTTGTAACATAAATCTGTAATAGTACGTTGCAATCGCATTGCTCCGTCGTCTAACACAGTGGAATAGTTATAAACGTTACTTAAGCCAACATATTGTCTCGATTACGTGCTAATTGATGCTATCGAGAAGTTGGTAGAGTATTGATTAGCTTAAGTAATGTTTATAAATACGAAGATCCAATAAATACAGCAACAATCAATTTCCGTCTACCGACCTTGTCTACCGACCTCCGTGGCTTCTAATTTGAAGCAAGTATTTTCTAGGAATCATAGTTTTAGTTAACTAGTTCTTCTAATTATATTTACGTCGCAATGCGTTTGACCATTATCTCACCTGATATAAAGTTACAATGTGGTCAACGATGAAGCACGCTAACCTAGAAGATACCTGTTCACATGTAATTTGAAGATCCCCGGATTGTACTTATCGGGAAACACAAAACCACATTCATAAAACTCGACGACTCAGCTCTATTTAGTTTTAACTTTAATTTTACTTCCGTGAAGTTGCTGCTTTGATTAGCAACAAGCCTTGACATGTTTCAGCAAAAAAAAATTATTGACTTTACAAAATGATGATAAGCGAAAATCTATATAGAAAGTATTGGTGAGTCTGAATGAAAAATGCAAGCTGAAAAAAGCAAAAAGCATTCATTTAATTGCAAAAGGAATGTTTTTTTTGTGCATTTTTCGATATAAATGCAGTTTATGCAAGAATTGCTTTTATTGAATACACATTACTTTTACACACCTAAAACAAGACCGAAAGCTTTATATTTTTAACCGACTTCAAAAAGGAGGAGGTTCTCAGTTCGTGTGTATGTTTACCGGTTTCTCTAGTCTTTCAACATTATTTTATTATTCGAAAGAGTGTACTCCTGAGGACATCCCATTGTAAATTCATCGAGATGTGTATCTCCAGAGATATGGAGATAAACACCTCAAACTTGCTACTGAGAATGACAAGCGCAGCAATTGAAGTCGGTTACTTTTTCGTTTTTTAAACGATCCTAAATTATTTTTTTTTTTTTCGTTACAATAATACCTAACGTAAGAATTTATATGTATAGTTCTCGTGAACACGTGCAACTTGGTAGAAACGTCGAGGTAAATAAAATTATTTCGCGATACGATAACTATGTGTTCAAATCACGAAAGTTTGAAGTTTACAAAAGCAATGTAACAGTTCATTTATTAGATAAATAGAGCAAAACGTCTGGTGACCCAAATAGTTCGCGTCTTTGACAACCAACATTCGGAAGACGGGTTGAGAAACTTATGCGTCTCGTGACATAGTCATTTTTCATTCCGTCGTATACCACATAATCACATAACATCAGGTAAAATACTAGTCAAATGCTTGTCTGTTAGGAACAAGATACCCAAAAAAATAATTAAGAACAAGTCTAAACACTTTATCATGTCTAGTTTAGGAGTTCCTATAGCCACTTTTCGTCTCAATCTGTACTGACTTCAGTCCATCCGTCCATTTAGCGCAACTGTCACAAACCGTCTACTATACTGACTGGCAACAATGAACTTAATTTATCACCTTAGCTGAAACATTTTTAGTTTGAAAGTTTTCGCGAAAATTATTCATTTTAATGTGAACGTACCGGCTTTTGTTCGCGTGTATTTACTCCGGATATGCTCCGACCAGATTTCAACCTATACTAATACTAACATTAGCTGAAACATGTCAATCTCCACTTGAAGTAGCATAGAGCTGAGTAGAAAGTTGTGTTGAACGTTTAATCTTTAGAGGAGGTGTCCATAGGGCTGGCAGGTTGTAAGATGGGCGAGGCGGGGGAGGCGAGGGGCGCCACGGGCGGCGCTAGTGGCGGCACCGGCGGCTCGTGCGGCCGCGGGGGCAGCCCTGCGCCCGGGATCGCTGGCTTCACGAACCGGTCGCTGGCACGACGAGTCTGCAACAAACGGTATCACTAATATAACTATATTGTAATACGGGACTTATCGCGCTAAAAACATAATTTTATTTACCTCGACGTTTCGATCTAGTTGCCAACGATAAGTCCCGTATTACAATATAATTATGTGTGTAAATCGCGAATGTTTAAAATTTACTATTGGTATCACTAATATCATGTTTCTTTGAAGTGTTACACACTTTATATTTTTGTAAATTGTTAAACACAATCCAAAATTTCATCGTACCGACGGGACTTGAACCCGCAACCTCCTGAATAACATGTTCAGGTGCTTTGCCAATTAGGCCACAGTGCGATGTGTCGTTACGACGAAATTAGTGGATTGCATTTGTTAACCCAATTATGCATAATGATTTCTTCCGAATGATTAACTTACGTAATTACAATTACAATTTACAAATGTATCACTAATGTTTAGCTACGTACTCCGTACTCAGGTCGAGCAATACAGCATAGTATTGCTCGATAGTTCTGTTCGGAGGCGAGTAAAAGTCTACTTGTCAACGTTTTTTTTTTTTTTATACGTTATAGGCTAGCGTTTGACCACTATCTCACCTGTTGGTAAGTGATGATGCGGTCGAAGATGGTAAGCACGCTAGGCCTATAGAATGGGAACTGGCTCTCAAGGATAACTGCCGGAACACATTAGATGTTTGGTGACAGATTTTCTAACTTGAGGGTGGTAGCTGGCCAGGCGGACACCAGATAGTGTCCTACCACCATGCGGGGGTTGTTGGTTTCTTAACGATGTTTTTCCTTCACCGGAGGGCCACTGTGAAGAGCGCACATTAATTTTTCGATAGAAAAATCCATTGGTGCACGGCGGTTTGAACTCGGTACCTCTGGCATCAAAGGCAAGCGTTCTCCCGATTGCGCCACCGGGCCCTCCGTGGACCGCAAACAAAAATATAAACAGACTTAAAAAATTTGTAACTATGGTTTTGTGTCAAGCGATTTTTTTTTGTTTTGTTACCTACGATATAACTAAAAGGTTAACAATTCTACTATTTACAAATGTATAAATACGCTTTCTTTATATTGAATGGGTTTGACTGGAGAAAGTCACTGTAACCCGCAATACGGGCTTCTTTTTTACACCGAACTGGGTACCACTTGACCACAATCTTTTTTTTAATATATCTTATAGGCTAGCGTTTGACCACTATCTCACCTGTTGGTAAGTGATGATGCGATCGATGATGGCGCGTATAAACATTTTACGTATATTTTAATACTTGGAAATGCGATAATTACACAATAAAATATAGTTTGGATTTTAACCTGTTACGTGCACTATGATAATTCTGCACTATAGCGTCAGGCGCTTATGACAAGAATTGTCATAATGCACATACAAGTTAAGAGCAGTGCTCATAACTGGTACAGTGCTGCAAAGGTAGGTCTACCTGCGTGTTGAGATGCATCGCTGGTCGCAGTCCGGCGGCTGGCAGCAGTGGCGACGCATACGGTGACAGCGGCCGAGATCCACCCGGGGATGACACGCTTCGAGACCGCGCCTGTTTTAACAAACAACACTCTGTATTACATACAATAATTTATAATATAGACTCTGTGCAAAAAGATAACCGTCGTAGAAATTGAGGTCGCGGCGGTCGTTTTAATTTACTGTTTTTGTTGCATTGAGAACACTGCTGTCATTACTAGTACGACTAAAATGTTTGATGCTTGGTACCTGCTCTTATAATATCGTGTGCTACTAGGTAGGTATGTCATCGTAACGCCACGACGGTTCTTTTTGCACAGACTCTAACATAACAGCTTCCCTAGACAAAATCAATTTTCTGTTGCCTTTTACGCTAACGCAAGTTCAAAATATATGGAATGACATTTATGTTTCCGCAACAAACTTGTCATTTCCATACATTTTTAAGTTGCGTTAGCGTGAATGATAACGGAAATTGGATTTTGTCTAGGGTCCCAGGACAGGCAAGAACTCGCGGTGGTAAGCGATGATGTCTGCGTATAAGAGATGCTATACCAGTAGCGTTGGACTATCTGGGTTGTAAGATACTCATATAATTATTCTAGATATTTTTAGGTTCTTAGTTTTAAAACTATGCACATGGTTTTGCAATGTAAATATATAATGGAAATAGCCCTCCGACATTACGTATGAGTTTATCCAGTCCTTTCAAACGTTAGTACATTTTAAAATTTCGCGATTTACACCAATTATATTGTAATAAGGGACTTATCGCGCTTAAAATAACAGGTTACACTACAAAGGTTGTCTGGAATAGATTGCTGATTACCGTGTTATTTTTATTAATGAAGCTACATATTGTACATTTTTTATTTTGTTTTGATAATCAATAGTTTTTGTGTTTTATTTTTTTTATATCTTATAGGCTAGCTTATAAGATATATATAGCAGGTAACAAAAAGGCCCCCACCTATTTAGCTAAAATTTTGTACATGTATGTGCCTTTGTGCGTGTGGCGGAATAGGGCGTTTATGAACGCACTTTGTCCGTCCCAACACGCAAAAAAAATTACAATACCAAATTCAAATTACATACAATTTGTAAAGATTGCCCAGTCACTGAATCTATTAAATTTATACACAATACTTTTCGTTAGGTTGGCTATATTGTGTGAATATCTGTGGCAATTTTTTATAAACTTTGTGAGCTTTGTTTGTACATTATGCGTGCAGCTTATTATTTTATATCATTTAACTTAAAAACTCATGTTCTATTATAATGGGTGACAAATCATTACGAAAATATGAAGTTAATGATGCGAGGCGCGTCAGAAAAAGACATTCTGGCATATTTTTGGCTAGATAATATGCAGAATACTTTTAAACTTTTAACGCAGTTCATATGTTATAAACACTAAAAAAGGATAATAATAATGACACGACAATCGAACACGTCCAATAATCAATAATTCAATATATCCCAGCGCCTATTTTAGGCCTATCGTCTACTGTTTTCGATCACATCGTCACCAATACATAAAATATTGTTCAAACGTTATATTCTTAAAGCAAAATTAACCTACACTTAAAGCCTCATTGAACTGTCTCTCTTCTTCCATTTCGAGCGAGGACTCGCTCTCAGACAGATGTCTGCACAGCGCCTCGCGTCGCTCGACCTCTTGTTGCAGCTTCCTTTGAAGACGCATGTTCTCTTCTCGAATGTGCTTTTCTTCTAGGGCGAAGCGATGCATCTTCTCCTTGTTCTCATTTTGTGATACTGCTAGCTGGTTTCTATAGTTTTATTCGAAGGTTTAGAGCAGAGTTGTCAAATGTCAAAGCATTTATTCAGTATATGAGGAAATTAAAAATCTGCACTTACACACGTAAAAGAACATTAAATAGATCATATCAATAATTATTATTCTTAAATATAAAAAGCAATTTAGCTTTGAATAAAAAAATACAAAAGTAATAATCTATTCAATTGTTGAGATGTGATAATTAAGATTGTTTAAAAACTAAAACAATCGACTTCCATGCCCAACAATTTCAGTAGCAAGTTTGAGACGTTTATCGTTATATCTCTGGAGATACTTATCAGATCTCAATGAAATTACAATGGGACCACCTCGGAAACGTATACTACCGATTACAAAAATAATAATTCGAATCGGTTCACAATTGACGGAGTAATCGCGTAACATACACACAAAAAAACATACAGACGAATTGAGAACCTCTTTTTTTTTGGGAATTTGGTTGAAAAGTATTATTGTTCGTTTTCATCGTTATATACAGAGGTTACTTGTAATTGACTGACAACATCTTAATGGTAGTGTCAGCACATAACAAGCTGTTGTACTAAAAGTTTTGAAAACTCACGAAAAAATCAGCATTTTAATAGAAAATGTTTCGTTATTAGATGTACTGTGAGTATGGTACATAATTTATAATTAATTAAAATGGGCTTATATCTCGTAATTTTAGTCGAAATGGCTTTTGAGGTCTCCGACTTATCGACTGAAATTGCGTGAGTTAAGCCGGTTTTAATTAATTATAAATAGAAATTGTTGTTAATAAATTACAAGAGTACGGCCACACGGGTGCATTTCGCTGCGTTGTGTTGTCGCAATGCTATGATTATCCATATACAGTCTAACGATGTCGCATTGCACCGTGTGAAAGGATAACAAAAAAGGATTTAAAATGCAACCTCCGAGAGGTTAAAATATATGGTGAAAGTTTGCATTGAACTTTTCATTCCATTGATGAGTTTACTTACCTCTATAAATACTCTACATTACAAACAATAAAAATGTAATAGGTACTACATATAGTATGATTCTGAAAATGTATCCTCTAGCTAAGTGAATAGGATGTGGGAATTTAAGAGGGAACGTGGGGTGCAGCTTTCCATACAAACGTATTCCGCCGTTTCCTCCCTGGAAAATGCTTCTAGAGCAAAATTTGTTTCTACAAAATATCAAGGTCTGCTGTAGCTATGCACCTATAACTTGCTTTTTTGACCAACCAATCGCAAATAGAAAATAAGCCTTTTTATCTCCTGTTTAAGATTTTTGAAGGGGCATTATTTCTATTTGCAATTGCTTGTTCAAAAAAAGCAATCGATATGATATAGATATAGCTACAGCAGACCTTGATTTTTTGAAAAAACAAATTTTGCTCTAGAAGCATTTTCCAGGGAGGAAACAGGAGACGTTTGTATGGAAAACTGCACCCCGCGTACGCTCTTAATGATAAAACTAAAACACTTCTACGTTAAACGCTTGTTAAACAACACAATATATTATACAACTAAATATGTAGAGTAGAACTTAGAAAAGTCCTACTAATATTATAAAGGCGAAAGTTTGCGTGTGTTTGTATCTTCTACGCTACGCTAAAACTACTGAACCGATTGAGCTGAAAAGTGGTATGTAGACCCTGATATAAGACATAGGATACTTTTCATCCCAATATTTCCACGGGAACGATGTCTACGCGGGTAAAACCGCGAGGAACAGCTAGTTAATTATAAAAAGTAAATATTCTTTGTGAGACTGCAGATGGCTGCTGTAGATGTAAGAATAACCCGAGTTGCAGGTCATCAGGATCCCATTCAATTGTTTGAGTGTTGACTTTACCAGCTGATAAGGGCCAAATGTCGTACACTCGAAATTTGTACATGTATTAATAATGTATAGGATATCCAATATGTTACCTTAACTTGACGACCTCGGAGCGCAGCGTCTGAATGTGAGTGCTGAGATTGGACGCCGTGTCACCATTACTAATGTCCCTACCAACAATAAACACTCATCAATTTGGAAATATACGTGACATATCTCTACATGAAGGTGGTCAAATGTGGACACGCGGAGTTTCCAACAAAATAACAAAAAATCTACCTCAGACCAAAGAAGTCAAGACGGAGGCCCGACGAACACGGAACAACGCACTGAGGCCGGTTAAAATTACGCATCGCCGTGTACATACACAGTTACACGACACGCACACACATATAACGAAATTACGCCTTACCTTGTCAGGCGCTCGGAGCGTCACGCCACAATAATTCGCAATTTTTAAAGAAAAAAATTATTATGTTGTGAAAGGCTATAGAAACCAATATTCGAGAAATATAAGATCGTTTAAAAAACTAAAAAGAACCGATTTCAATGCCGCGCTATTCATTTTCAGTACCAATTTTGAGATGTTTATCTCAATATCTCTGGAGATATTTATCAGACCTCGATAAAATGACCATGGTACCACACTTGGGATATCTCCTTTCGAACAAAAAAAGAATAATCAAAATCGGTTCATAAACGACGAAGTTAACATAAATATATATATATACGGTCGAATTGAGAAACCTCCTCCTTTTTTTGAAGTCGGTTAAAAAGGATTAAGCATCTTTGCTTCGGTTTTTCTGTCATCAGGTTGTGATATCAGCTAATGCTCCTCAAATCATTATAATGAAGTCTGCTTAGTAGTTGCTGATCACATGAACTGGGTCAAGCAGTCTGCCGCTGTCAAGTATTTAATTATTATTGGTAAGGTGGGGGATCTAAGACCTGCATTTTCATGCCGCTAGGGATGTATTTGTGCAATTTTTCCTGTCCAGTGTCTTCCCACGATATTCCAACTCCTTGACAAAACGTAGTATGGCTTTAGGTTATAAGTATAACGACTCTTCGTGATGATTTTGATATTTTCCATTGTAGGATATTAAATTAAGCCTTTATTGCCAACATAGATTTTACAATATGAATAATTTTGTACCAAGTAATTTTTTTCACATATGTATTATATATATATATATATATATATATATATATATATATATATATATATATATATATACTAATATTATAAAGAGAGAACATTTGTATTTTTGTATTTTTGTAGTTTTGTATTTTTGTATGTTTGTAATGATTTGGCTCAAAAACTACTGGACCGATTTAAAAAATTCTTTCACTTATATATAGAATGGACTTTCGGAATGAAAATAGGCTATATATTATTCCGTTTAAATCAAAGGTACATTCGTGGAGACCTAATTTTCAACCTAAGTCGACAAAAAAACGGTCGACAAAACACGTTTCTTACGAACGCTGCTCAATTGAAAATAGATGGAAGATTTTGGAAGAGTTGTACAACTTAATAAGACCTACAAAAAAGTCCGCGACAGCATATGTCTATCTCTTAAGGTTGACTCACAGTAACCATTTTAATCTTTAATTTTTTGTTAAAAAATGTTACATAACTTCCAAGGCTATTTTCAAGTATATAGTATTAATCCTTATCCAAATAATTACGTTAATTAGCTTGGCCACATATTATAGATTAAAATTGTCCTTTACAGTATATAATTCAAATGAAAACTCTAGAAGATATCACGAGTTTCACATACACGCGTCGCAAAATTAATAAAATATTTGCAGTTGTAACCACAGATTAGTTCATAGTTACTTCGAAATATTAATAAAAGCTTAGCTATTCTGTAGATCCCCACCGATCACAATCAATTTGAAGTCAATATAGTATAATAATATGATCTATTGTATAAAATAATAATTATCTATATACCTATATAATAATATAATATTTTAAACCACCCCGACTGATCTATAAATAATCTTTTCATTAAAAGCGTTCCAATGACTCTAAACACGTCATTTAGAATCTGAGCTGTAAGTTGGTGAGGATTTGAGTATTCTGTAGAGTCCAGGAGATGTCCCAGCATCAGGTCAATGCTTCCATTTTCTTACAATATCGTTGAAGAAGAAGATTTTCGAATTGATCAGACCTATGAAAGTTGATTTCATAGCGCAATTAACTAGAAAAAACTCATAGTTTTATAACGATTGAACGAATTTTCATAAATCAAAGCTAAGAACACTCTCGATGAAGATATCTATCAAACAAAAAAAAACCAATCAATAATAAAATCAAAATCGGTTCATCCGGTTGGGTGCTAAGATGCTACAGACAGACACACAGATACACACGTTAAACGTATAAACCCCTACTTTTTTCGTTACGTTAAGGTTACGGCGGTAGATGTTCTCCTTGGTGGTAAGCTATTTTTCAACCGACTTCCAAAAATAAGGAGGTTCTCAATTCGTCTCTATGTTTTTTTTTGTGTGTGTATGTTACGTGATTACTCCGTCAATTGTGTACTGATTCGAATGATTATTTTTGTAATCGGTAGGGTACGTTTTCGAGGGACCACCCATTGTAATTTCATCGAGATGTGATAAGTATCTCCAGAGATATGACGATAAACGTCTCAAACTTGCTACTGAAGTTGACTCGCGGGGCATTGAAGTCGGTTGTTTTAGTCAAACTTTCTTAATTATTGGTAGATTTAATGATCCCACTACCTCTGTACGAAAACCCATGATTCATGAATGCACATAAACTTTCATTGATAGGTATATAGCTAGGATTAGAATCAACGACCGTCGGGTCAGAATCAGGGTAACTATCCTTTACGCCAAAGGGCCGTCCAATATCAATACGTAAGTATTATAAAACAAAGTTCATCACTGCGTCTGTCTGTCTGTTCGCAATAATCTCAATAGCTACTGAACGGATTATCATGCGGTTTTCACCAATAGCCAGAGTGTTTATGAGGAAGGTTTAAGTGCATAATTCGTTAAGGTTTTGTGTAAATTGGTTGAAATATGACGATGATTGTTAAATATGTTAAAATTTTATATTCGATGCAACAAACTGATGCAAATTTTGGAGGCATATATGTTCTACCCGTGCGAAGCCGGGGCGGGCTGCTAGTATATATATATATTAGCAAATATATATATATATATATATTAGCAAAAAATAATATATAAACGAAACTATGGATAAAAGTATGGAGCTGTTGTTCTTAAAACTGAACGCGAAATTTAAACTCATAATAATATCGGTGAGGATGTTAAATACTTGGAATTAAAACAGAAGAAGTTGACAAAATGGTCACCTAGGACTGGCGGGATCAGACACGGGCTGGTCGAGCCTGATCTGCAGCGATCGCTTCTCTGCCTCCAACTTGTCCATCCGTTTCCAAAGTCTGTTCACTAGAGCCTCTTGCTCCTGCTCCAATGTGTTTTCTAGTTCAACCTGCAAAATAACATTTCTCTTTATTTTATTTATTTGTATTATTTTATAAATTGGAATACTTTACTCTCGACAGTCTTTCTTCCGAAATACCCGAAGTTCAATTGATGATGATGATGTTCTAGTCAAGAGAGAATAAGTATATACTGACTGAGCAATCATGCTACCGTTCAGTCGTATCGTCACGTACCATCAGTATCACAGGCACAGAATAATGAATAGTACAAGTACAGAAGATGCACATGCTGCGAGCGAAAAACCGAGATCAAACCTAGTTACAACGTCGGTATCGTTCAAAATACGCTACACGCTTTGGATGCGACCTTGAATTTGCGTCACAGAATAAACGAATAGTAACTAGGAACCGCGTGTTGCACCGCAAAATGCACCGAAGTCCGCGTGGCGAGAGTCTGTATCACTCGGTCAGCTCGCGGGCCGTCAGCTGTCTCTTATTGAATAGTAAAGTAAAGGCGCGCGTAACACGAGCGTGGCGAGCTGCCACGGCAGCATTTTCATAGCTACCGCGCGGAGTGCGACAGGAATGCCACAGGTGATAGAATCATGCATATTATATCGATGTTCCACCTGACTTGCTACCAAAAAGTAGCTTACCACCATCAACGAAAAATCTGCCGCCATAACGTTACATGTTCCGGCAGCACACAGTCCTTGAGAGTGAGAGTATCTAGGCTTAGCGCGTTCCCTATCTTCGACTACATTATCGTTTACCACCAGGCGAGATAGTCGTTAAACGCTAGCCTGTTAGATATTTAAAAAAAATATCAGTTAAGATTGCAGCCAAATAATTTTATTGTTGAATCAGCTATATAAAAAAAATGTATCTACAAGCAGTACCACCCATCATTCGTTTTCACTGTATTTTTTTTTATTGTATGCAGACCAACACTCAACCACGATATCATCTCATGGTAAGTGAATGGGGTCTATGTAAGGTGGAATCACGCTTGTCTACAAGAGGTAGATGGCTGTGAGATGAGACGTTGGCCAACTGACTAGTCCAATTCCCTTAGCATACTAACCCAACACGTCTGCCGGCTGGGTAAAACACCTAGCCAAAACTCGAGAAACTGACTGATGTATTATAGAAATGATTTTCGGTTATAGGATAATATCGTTTAAAAACTAAAAAAGAACCGACTTCAATGCCGCGCTATTCATTTTCAGTACCAATTTTGAGATGTTTATCTCAATATCTCTGGAGATACTTATCAGACCTCAATAAAATTACCATAGTACCACACTTGGGATCTCTCCTTTCGAACAAAAAAAGAATAATCAAAATCGGTTCATAAACGACGAATTTATCCGCGAAAAAACATAAAAAAATAAAAAATATATATATATATATATACGGTCGAATTGAGAAACCTCCTCCTTTTTTTGAAGTCGGTTAAAAAGTAGTTGATAAATTACGGTGCGTGAAAAACAACATTTTAAAATCTCAGGAAAAGGATTGCAGTGCAGTGACATACAGAATATGACAATCCAGTTTAACCCCTGCCAGCTAGGACGATGGATCACCCTGCCAGTGATTCTTTTAGGCGTCCCTTACACGATAGGTTTAGCTGTTAGTTTGCTGACAATCACAGCTGTGACTGATAGATAACTGATCGTGTAATAGGGTGACTGACGGTGACTGACCGATAGTTACATACTTCGATTTGCTGCATGAGCAACCATCAGGCATGACTTTTGGTTTTGAATGACGGATTACCTACCATTTAATGGACGCCTTACTGGCAGTTGTCATTGCTTAATGTCAGGTGAGCGTCATACTTATCCTTGTTGTCGATTGTTTCGACTGATAGGTTACATGCATGTCTGATGCACTTCATTGGGATTTTACACAGCAAAATTGCAACGAACACTCACAACAAACAGTAGTGAGTATAACAGTCAGCACTTTCTAATCATGATTTAAACTCACAATAACTATAAATGTTCTATTAATAAAAATGTTCTCATTCTCACCTTTTCCCTGCGAAGCCTTTCGAGATTGGTTTGCTTGGCAAGTGTCTCAGCCTCTAATTTCTCAATCTTCCTCATCAGTTTGTTGACCAGACACTCTTGTTCTTGTTCGAGTGTCTGTTCCAGTCGGCATTTCTCTTGTCGTAACTGTAAAACAAATATAATATATATTTAGTATTAGCTGACCCGGCGAACTTCGTACCGCGAATATAAATAAACTGTCCAAGTGCGAGTCGGACCCGCACACGCAGGGTTCCCATTGAACAATATTTGCCGACGGAAAAATACGTTTCTCGTCTACGTCTTTATTATATTATTTTATTTTGTTTTTATCGGTTTTTATACACAAATACCGAATACCCATGTATGGAAGCGCCATAATGACAACCATCAAAATATGTCAATACAATGACAAATATGTCTGAACGAACCAACAATGACAACCTGGGACAACCATCAAAAATCAAAATATTAAAATTTAAATTATTTTTTTCATTTAAACCTACGCGTATTGTGGATATCCTCTGTCTCTGTATCTCTGTATCTATATACCTCTGGGCTCAAAGGTCGTAAAGGACTTTTTGATCCTGTCATACTCAGTTTTTAATTCTCTCTATATATCTCTTCAACGAAATTCCCCAAAAAAATGCCTTTACGACCCACATAATTTGACACGATAAACAAAATTTACCCTGGAAATATGGACGTAAATCACAAAATGTAACTAGAGTGTACTCATTTTGGTAGTAAAGCAGAGTATGAATCAACTTTTGGGCGTAAAATACATATACATTATGAATTGTCTTATACAACCTCGGTTGGTTAATAAAGTCACCTCAAAAATGTGGATGTAAAGAACATCGCCTTAAAAAATTGTCCTATACACCCTTACAGTTTAACATTAAAAAAATACAAGTGTACTTTACGATTTTGAATTAGTTTTTTTTTTGTTTGTTAGGTGTCTAAATCGAGAGTATTCTTAGCTTTTCATGCATATCTTCGATTTAATGAGAATCCGTTCAGCCGTTTTAAGACTTTGAGTTTTTTTTCTATCATCTTATAATCATCATCATCATAATATCTTCATCTGATCAATATGATTGATAAAGTTAGTATCCTTTTATATCAATAATAATTATTGTAAAAACATAGTAGCTTTGATCTAATGCTGGGGCATCTTCTGTAATTTGCAGAATACTCTACTCCTGACCATTGAATTTTTTGCTTGCTCCTTATCTTCTCTCTTCCTTACTTTTTAAATTAGTTTTACTCCTTTCTTTATAAAGCGATAAACAGATGATCTATTTATTCATTTGCCTTCACACAACGAAACATACTTCTTCTTCGTTTGTTCCGTTCAATGTCTCGCGTAGCTCAGAGTTACATGGAAGTTTCTTTAATTAATTATAAAATCTTTTAGGTATTATTCAATTTATCAGATCTGCAAATTTGTTGGTATTTTACCAGTATTATAAATTACTGTCACTACATCCAGATTTATTCAAAGCAATCTTGCTTGTAAATAAAATCAGCTGAGGTAAAAAAAGTACGGGTAACTGGAAAGAAATATCAGCACGAGTAGAATCCGAAATATCTTCGTGTGTCTTGGAACGCGTAAGATCAATGCAACAAATTTCAGCTTCTGTAGAAAATAAGTTTGAGGGCTGCCGCGGAAAATCACAAAAAGGGGCATCAGAATTATCTTCCGGATTTTTAGGATAAGATGATAGAAAAAAAACTGAAAGTCTTAAAACGGCTGCACGGATTCTCATTAAATCGAAGATATGCATGAAAAGCTAAGAACACTCTCGATTTAGATACCTAACAAACAAAAAAAAACTAAATAAAAAAATCGGTTCATCCGTTTGAGTGCTACGATGCCCCAGACAAACACACACATACACAGATACACACGTCAGATTTATAACACCCCTTCTTTTTGCATCGGGGGTTAAAAATACAAATAGTATGCACATAATTACATACAAAATTACACAATTAATTTAATACTTAAGATTAATTATTAATTAATCCTTACAAAATATCTGAGCAGGTGATCTTTTAAGAACCTAAAACTTATAACACTTGTCGATTGTTCCCTTAATTTATTCAGTTTTTACAGTAAATTGGATTTACGCCCTTATGTAGTAACATAGGATGAAAATTTGAAGGGTGTAAGGAACATCTAATACTATAAGAATCTATGTCCTGACATACTGACTGACTGACTGACTCACTGACAGACAACGCACAGCCTAAACCGCTGGTCGTAGAGACTTGAAATTTGGAGGGTATATTTGTCTTAGTACGTAGGGGTGTACTAAGAAAGGATTTTTCAAAATTCACCTTTAAGGGGATGAAATGGGGGTTCAAAGATTGTATGGAGAAACAAGATTAGATAGTCTTTTCTATCCGAAATTTCACACAAGTGCTTCAGTACAAAAATATATAAATACGTGTTTCAGGTTTTTTTGAAATTCCACCCCTAAGAGGGTGAAATGGGGTAACAAAGTGTGAAAATCAATATTTTTTGGGATTGCGCTAAAACTTGGCATGCAGATAATTATTACAACGTTAGTTACCTTTGAAAACAGATTTTTCAAATTTCACCCCTGAAGGGGATGAAACGAGGGTTCAAAGTTTCTATGGAGAAACATTATTAGATAGTCTTTTCTATTCGAAACTTCACAGAAGTGCTTCAGAACATAAATAAGTAAACACGTGTTTTAGGTTTTTACGAAATTCCACCCCTAAGAGGGTGAAATGGGTTTTTTTTTTTATTATTTCATAAAAACTTTTTGTCGTTGTGGTTCATACGACAACATTCTTTAACTTTTTATTCTAAATCCTAAGTTTATTTAATACTAACTATACTTATTTCTGCTTAATTAATTTTACTTAATACCTATATTTTACCATCACTTACAACTAAAACTAAATAATATAAGAGCCGTTTTCTCGGCCGACTGTGCGCAGTACGGACTGAGCATAGTCTAGAAATGTGGAGCGGCGGTCGTCATCACCTACTATGTCAGCTAGATTATCTGCTGTGATGGTGAGTTCCATCCTGCACTTGCAGTCGTATCTATGAACTGAAAAACGTTGGCACTCTGTTATTAAATGTTCGACAGTTTGGTCCAAGTCAACCCCGCAAGTACAGTATGGAGACTCCATCAACTTAAACCTGTAAAGGTAGGATCTATTACCGCCATGTCCGGTGAAAAGTTGTGCTAGTAAATTATTCATACGAAATTTACTTAGTATGTTATATGCTACCTTAATGTCACTAAAATATTTTTTGTAGTTTGACCAGTAGTTGCCTCTTCGTATAGCTTTTGCCATTCGTTTATTGTGCGGTCTCTGATGTAATGCTTGGCGAAGGATAGGGGAAAACGATCGTAGACAAGCTGTGATTCATCAGTCAAGGCGGCGTGTTTTGCTAACTCATCCGCTCGTTCGTTACCTGGCATTCCGGCATGAGCCCTTATCCAATGAAACTCAACTAGACCCCCAAGGTCTTGAATGTTGCATATTTTGCGTCGAATTTCCACAGAAATTGGATTAACTGAATCCAGGTCGGAAATTGAGTCAAGAGCCGACCTGGAATCGCTGATTATGTTCGCTTTAGGGTAGATGTTGTAATCTTCTATGATTTCGAGAGCTTTTAGAATTGCTGTCATTTCGGCCTGAAAGACGCTACAATAATATTGCAAGCGAAATGTATTGAACATTTGCTCAGATCCGTCTATCCAGCATGAGATTGCTCCACCGACTTTTCCTTCTAGTTTGCTTCCGTCTGTAAATATACTTGGATATTGGTTGTCTAATGCGGCAAGATCCTCTTGTGTATTTAACTGGGAGTATCCGATTTGGCGTCTCAGGGCTGGGTGGGGAAGGTTGAATGGACTTTTTCTGATTTCCAGACTTTTGCCAGGTAGAGTGTCTAAAGGCTTTCCTCGTTTAATATAGAACAATTCAGCATTTTCGTTCGCTCTAAGTGCGAGTGGTAGTATTCTAGCCAATAATACACTCGAAGGAAATGAGATGGTCCTGTGAGCTTTACATATTCTTATGGAGAACGTTCTAGTTATTCGGTTTAGAAGATTTTTCACAGTTATCATCTTTGTTGATTCAGCCCAGCAGTTGGCCGCATACAGTATAGTGGGCTCTACCACAGCAACAAATATAGTTCGCAGAACTTCTGAGTTCAGACCCCACTGTGCGCGAGCTGCTCTCGATAGAGCTTGGTAAAAATTCAAAGCTTTCTTACAGACGTTAGTGAGGTGTAGTTTGAAATTGAGATTTCGGTCAATTGTTAGTCCCAACACTTTTAGGCTCTCTTTGAAATCTACCTTAATCCCTCCCATACTTAGTTGTGGTGTGTAATACTTGCGTTTTCTTGTTATTATTATAGCCTGAGTCTTTTGAGGTGCAAATCGAAGTTTCAGTTTGTTTCCCCAGTCCAAGACCCTTTGCAATGCATCGTTCATGGTTTCTTCCAGTTCATCTCCTTGTTTGCCGACACCGATCAAAAGAATATCATCAGCGAATGCCTGAATGTGGACATCTCTATATTGTGATTGCTCTAACAATTTCTTCAGCTGTACATTCCAAAACAGAGGACCGCATGTGGAGCCCTGTATGCAACCTTTGTTTGTTCCTCTTGAGACTGATACGCCCGCGTAACGGAGGTGTACCTCTCTGTCTGATAAATAATGCGAAACAAGTTTTAGGGTTTTCTTGTCTATGTGATTATTGTGAAGTTGGTCTAATATTGCAGGCCACCATGCGTTGTCGAAAGCTCCTTCAATATCTAGTGAGACAACTACGGCGATGTTCTTACTTTTCAAGGCCTCTTTTACAACTGCGATAGCGTCATACAGCGCGTCTTTTGTACTCCTTTGAGGCGTGAATCCATATTGATTGGGACTGAGTTTGAGTTCACTTCCAAGTTGCCACATGATTGATTCTATTAGTAAAAAGTTTTTCTAAAATTTTGCCTAAGATTGGTAGTAGTCCAATTGGTCTGTATGACTTGGCATTGGTATAGTCATCCTTACCTATTTTAGGGATGACCTTAATTGTTGCTTCTTTCCAAATTTTGGGGAAACAACCTACAAACAAGCACTTGTTGAATATTGCCAATAAAGCCTCTGGATCAGCACTGTATGCTCTGAAGCAGATAATTGTGGTAAGTCCATCACCTCCTGGAGCCTTATTTCTTGCACTCGGTTTCTGGATTATGGTTTCGAGCTCATGACGGGAAAAAGGTATAACGGTACTACGATTTGCGATATCAATATCACTTCTCAGTGACGAAATAAGTTCATCTGTATTGGATCTAAGACGAGACTGTTAATCTGAGTCAGTATCACGTTGGTCTTGAGGAAAGAAAGTTTCAGCCAGAAGTAGTGCTGAATCTTCTTCTTTTAGTATGGTACCGTCTGCAGATCGCAAAAGCTTATCTTCTTTCTGAGTATCGGTACATTTTAGTATACGGTATGTTTTTTCCCATACGTTCTCTTTCTCTTGATTGTTGCATAACTGTTTCCAGCCATTAGTTATAGCATCTTCTATGGATTGCTTGTAGGCTTCTCTGGCCTCTTGATATTCTTTTACGACAAAAGGTTTCCTACGTTGATTTGCTTTTCCAATTTTGTTCCGTATACGCACCATCTCTCGTTTCTTTGAGGCCACTTTTTCACTCCACCACTTCCCTGTTTGTGTAATAGATTTTATGGCAACTGTTGGTATTGAGATTTTGCATGTATCAATAATGCATTCGGTGTAGGTCTTCGCTAATATTTCTACGTCTTCAATAGTTTCTGAGGCTGCGATTGTGAGTTTTCTATTAATTCTCCTGTGTCCATCTCTTGTATCCATTTCTCTGCAGTATCTGCAGGGCATAATTCCACCATCTAGGCCTACACATAAACATGACATTCACCTCAAGGCTGAACGACACCCAGCGTATTTACCGTACGTAAAAGGAGTGACAGACAAAGTAGCCAACATTCTGAGAAAGTATTCTGTAAAGACCATCTTCACTCCTTTAAAGAAAGTGGGCCAACTACTACGTACGCCAAAGGACACTTTTCCGTTAGAAAAACCGGGTGTTTATAAAATTGACTGCAGCTGTGGGAGCTCCTACATAGGCCAAACAAAACGAACCATTTCTTGCCGTGTAAAGGAGCACATAAGGGCGGTCAAAAACAATGACACACAAAAATCAGCCATCGCAAAACATTTGATGGAGACCGGGACTAACCACTGGATAGAGTTGCACAACCCTCAGGTAATTTCGACTGAACGCCACTATATACCAAGATTGGTAAGGGAAGCGATTGAAATTACAAAGTATAAAAATTTCAATCGTGAGGACGGGTTCAAACTGTCAAATACCTGGCATCCAGTGGTTGGTCTTTGTAGATCATATAAATGCCCGAACAAAAATAACAAACTTGAAGATATTGTCAGTGTTGTGTGTCGCGATCGAGTTCCAGCAGAAGCAAGTAGTAGGGGCGGCGAACCTGCAAAAAGAACGCGAAAGCGGGTAGACCGCTTCGGGTTTTCGTAAACAATCCATTTACCCGCAATCGACAGTTTAGCCGTGAACATGGTGCTTGCAACAGCGCCGAAATATCAGAAGCTCACAAATAATGAAAAACATGGTAAATATCCCGTTCAAATATCTTGTGAAAGTGTTAGTGACCACGAAAACTTAAAAACTTATATAGTCTTTTCTATTCGAAACTTCACACAAGTGCTTGAGTACATAAAAAAGTAAATACGTGTTTTAGGCTTTTTCGAAATTCCACCCCTAAGAGGCTGAAATGGGGTAACAAAGTCTGAAAATCAATATTGTTTCGGATTGCGCTGAAATTTGGCATGCAGATAGTTATTACGACGTTAGTTCCCTTTGAGAAAGGATTTTCCAACATTCACCCCTGAAGGGGATGAAACGGGGGTTCAAAGTTTGTATGGTAAAACAAGATTAGATAGTATTTTCTATTCGAAACTTCATACAAGTGCTCCAGTAAAAAAATAAGTAAATACGTGTTTCATGTTTTTTTGAAATTCAACCCCTAAGAGGGTGAAATGGGGTAACAAAGTGTGAAAATCAATTTTTTTTGGATTGCGCTAAAACTTGGCATGCAGATAATTATTACAACGTTAGTTACCTTTGAAAAAGGATTTTCCGAAATTCACCCCTGGAGGGGATGAAACGGGGGTTCAAAGTTTCTATGGAGAAACATTATTAGATAGTCTTTTCTATTCGAAACTTTACACAAGTGCTTCAGAAAAAAATAAGTAAATACGTGATACAGGTTTTTTCGGAAATTCCACCCCTAAGAGGGTGAAACTTTACACAAGTGCTTCAGTAAAAAAATAAGTAAATACGTGATACAGGTTTTTTCTGAATATCCACCCCTAAGAGGGTGAAATGGGGTAACAAAGTGTGAAAATCAATATTTTGTGGGATTGCGCTAAAACTTGGCATGCAGATAATTATTACAACGTTAGTTACCTTTGAAAACAGATTTTTCAAATTTCACCCCTGAAGGGGATGAAACGGGGGTTCAAATTTTCTATGGAGAAACATTATTAGATAGTCTTTTCTATTCGAAACTTCACACAAGTGCTTGAGTACATATATAAGTAAATACGTGTTTTAGGCTTTTTCGAAATTCCACCCCTAAGAGGCTGAAATGGGGAACAAAGTCTGAAAATCAATATTGTTTCGGATTGCGCTGAAATTTGGCATGCAGATAGTTATTACGACGTTAGTTCACTCTGAGAAAGGATTTTATAACATTCACCCCTGAAGGGGATGAAACGGGGGTTCAAAGTTTGTATGGAAAAACAAGATTAGATGGTATTTTCTATTCGAAACTTCATACAAGTGTTCCAGTAAAAAAATAAGTAAATACGTGTTTCATGTTTTTTTTGAAATTCCACCCCTAAGAGGGTGAAATGGGGTAACAAAGTGTGAAAATCAATATTGTTTCGGATTGCGCTGAAATTTGGCATGCAGATAGTTATTACGACGTTAGTTCCCTCTGAGAAAGGATTTTCCAACATTCACTCCTGGAGGGGATGAAACGGGGGTTCAAAGTTTGTATGGAAAAACAAGATTAGATAGTATTTTCTATTCGAAACTTCATACAAGTGCTTGAGTACATAAATAAATAAAGACGTGTTATAGGCTTTTTCGAAATTCCACCCCGAAGAGGGTGCAATCGGGTAACAAAGTGTGAAAATTTATATTGTTTCGGATTGCGCTGAATTTGGAATGCAGATAGTTATTACGACGTTAGTTCCCTCTGAGAAAGGATTTTCCAATATTCACCCCTGAAGGGGATGAAACGGGGGTTCAAAGTTTGTATGGAAAAACAAGATTAGATAGTATTTTCTATTCGAAACTTCATACAAGTGCTCCAGTAAAAAAATAAGTAAATACGTGTTTCATGTTTTTTTTTAAATTTCACCCCTAAGAGGGTGAAATGGGGTAACAAAGTGTGGAAATCAATATTGTTTCAGATTGCGCTGAATTTGGAATGCCGATAGTTATTACGACGTTAGTTCCCTCTGAGAAAGGATTTTCCAATATTCACCCCTGAAGGGGATGAAACGGGGGTTCAAAGTTTGTATGGAAAAACAAGATTAGATAGTATTTTCTATTCGAAACTTCATACAAGTGCTTGAGTACATAAATAAGTAAATACGTGTTTCATGTCTTTTTGAAATTCCCCCCCTAAGAGGGTGCAATGGGGTAACAAAGTGTGAAAATTAATATTGTTTCGGATTGCGCTGAAATTTGGCATGCAGATAGTTATTACGACGTTAGTTCCTTCTGAGAAAGGATTTTCCAATATTCAGCCCTGAAGGGGATGAAACGGGGGTTCAAAATGTGTATGGAAAAACAAGATTAGATAGTATTTTCTATTCGAAACTTCATACAAGTGCTTGAGTACATAAATAAGTTAATACGTGTTTCATGTTTTTTTGAAATTCCACCCCTAAGAGGGGTGAAATGAGGTAACAAAGTGTGGAAATCAATATTGTTTTGGATTCCGCTGAAATTTGGCATGCAGATAGTTATTACAACGTTAGTTCCCTCTGAGAAAGGATTTTCCGAAATTCACCCCTGAAGGGGATGAAACGGGTGTTCAAAATTTGTATGGAAAAACAATATTAGATATTATTTTCTGTTCGTAACTTCATACAAGTGCTCCAGTAAACAAATAAGTAAATACGTGTTTCATGTCTTTTTGAAATTCCCCCCTAAGAGGGTGCAATGGGGTAACAACGTCTAAAAATCAATATTGTTTCGGATTGCGCTGAAATTTGGCATGCAGATAGTTATTACGACGTTAGTTCCCTCTGAGAAAGGATTTTCCAACATTCACCCCTGAAGGGGATGAAACGGGTGTTCAAAGTTTGTATGGAAAAACAAGATTAGATAGTATTTTCTATTCGAAATTTAACACAAGTACTTAAGTAAGTAAATACGTGTTTCAGGCTTTTTCGAAATTCCACCCATAAAAGGGTGAAGTGGGGTAACAAAGTCTGAAATCAATATTGTTTCGGATTGCGCTGAAATTCGGCATGCAGATTTTGACTTAGGTATCCGCTAAGAAAGAATTTTTCAAAATACACTCTTTAAGGGGATGAAGCGGGGGTTCAAAGTTTGGATAGTAGTTTTATTCGACATTTCACACAAGTACTTCTGTAAATAAATAAGAAAATACGAGTTTCAGACTTTTTCAAAATGCCACCCTAAGAGGATAAACTGGGGTAACAAAGTCTAAAAATCAATATTGTTTCGGATTGCGCTGAAATTCAGAATGCAGATAGTTATTATGACGTAGGTATAGGTATCCGCTCAGAAATGATATTCTGAAAATTCCTCCCGGATACGGAACGGGGATTCAAAGTTTGTATGGCGAAACAAGATGGGATAAAGTACGTGTTGTAGGATTTTTCGAAATGGGGTAGGTAACAGTCTGTAAATTTGGGTTTTTAGGGTTTTATAAATATGAATCTCGATTTGCCTTAGTCACGCGATAACATGAAAACGGGTGAACCGATTTGGCTAATTCTTATTTGATGTGTTTAATGATAGAATCGTTTTTACAAAATAAAAGTTTTAAGTAAACAAAAGAAGGTTTTAACGCGGGCGAAGCCGCGGGACACTTCTAGTTAATTTATAAATGTATGGTCGTAAAGGAAATCTATCTCGGAAAATAGAGCATTAGGGTAATTTGTCAACACTGCTTTAGAAAATACTATAAATTCTAAGCACTTGCTTCCTAGGTTTCGTTTAAATAGCTCAAAAAACAAAACTGCTAGAGGAAAAATAAAATATTTTTTTTAGTTTTTTGCTTCTCCTGAATAGTGGCCATTTGTCCTTTACGACCTTTGAGCCCAGAAGTATCGATATGTTATGTCGTCGATTTAAAACCCTTAATTTAATACGTGCTTCAAATTTCTATTCGAGAATGGAACAGAGTCTACCTTACCGTACCGAAGGGACCAACGTCAAATGTTTGACAGGAAAATAGGTAGAACAGTTTATATGGAAAAAATGAAATTGTTGACCAATTATATTTATTTTTTATTCTTCACCAACTTCATAAAAAAGGAGATGACCAAAGGAAACCTATTACTGAGACTTTGTTAGCCGTCCGTCCATCCGCCTTTCACAGGGCTGATGCCTTTCAGAGGAGACATTGGAAGCTATTGAGAGGAGAGCAAAGAAACTCATCAACGACGACCAACTAGTAAGCAAGATACTCCAAGAGTCTCGAACATTGCCGCAAAGTCAATGTGTCAAGTGTGTAATACAATGGAACTGCATAATTTGATTCCGCCATCCCCATTCTGTAATCGAACAAGCAGGGATACTAAGAGACGCCACCGCTTTATGGTGGTTTTCTTCTTTCATCACACATACCGCCAAGGAATGAAATTCCCTGCCTTTGTCTGTGTTTCCAAGTAGATATAATTTAGGGGTCTTCAAGTTGCGAGTGAATAGGTATCCTATGGGTAAGCGCGCTACATCATCGACCGCATCATCACCAGGGTTCGAGGATATATCAATGGATATATATCAAGATATTTATCAATGGATATATATCAAGATATATATAAATGGATATATATCAAATGCTTTTTTTAAATAATATATTGCAATACATAAATAGTTTAAAAAAATTATATTATGTATTAAGTAATTTTTAGCGTTTGTTACTGTATTTACTATTTCTACTTTCTATTTATGTTTTTAGTTGATTTTGCCTTATCTTTACAGAACATTTTGTTTTGGTTTAATTTGTCTGATTTTAAGTACCTAAATCAATAAAACATTAAAAACATTGTAGTTTTTTTTATTATTTTAGTATGTTTATGCAACACCTATGCAAATAGTATTCATAAAATAATATGGCTTTCATACAATGCATCATTGTATTTTTGAAAAATTAATATTCCTAGCCAGGAATCAAACCCGTTGATTATTACACCATTCGGTAGTGTTGCTAATAAAGAACAAATTATGAGAAGTAATGACATACGGAAAACTTAAAGAAAGAGCTCATTTTTAATAAAATTCTGTTTTATTTTTCTTACATTACCAACCTATGGTTCAAAATGATGGTCATAATTGTTGTCAATACATAACTGGACTTGTCGTCTCAAGGATTGTACTGTATTAAGTAAGCATTACAATATTATTGATTCCATTTAGAATATTTTCCAAAGATTGTTTCAAGTCATCAATTGCATTATTTGTACATATTTTAGATTATTTGCAAGTCTCTGTAAATTATGTGTTTTACATACTCCCAGAGAAATTAATTAGAGTGTAAGATAGTAGGTGGTTATTGGGTGTTCTACTCCAGCCACATCTGTTGATTAAACGATATACCCAACTGCGTTCGCTCCGCTTGCTGCGCTCACTTGTTGCAGTTGGGTATATCGTTTAATCAACAGATGTAGCTGGAGTAGAACACCCAATAACTAAAAATTGATTATCTCTCGCCACTTGTGTTTTAGAACTCAAAGCCTCCGGTGTAATAATTTTGATCGACGTGTTTTAGAACTCTCAATGACCCCGGAGTAATAGTTTTGATCAACTGTGTTCGTAACACAATCGGTTAAGTGATCCATGGTAAGTTTCACTCTGGGAGCCCAAGGTCGGATTATCTCCACCGATTGCGATTCCTAACCTACCTGTGTTTTGAGCATATCGTATAGTCAGATAAACCTGTTCTACTACTTCTACTAAAGCCGTAATGACTTTTTGTTAGAATACTTACGATAAATTATCGCGCCCTAACCTACCTGTGTTTTGAGCATATAGTATAGTCAGATAAACCTGTTCTACTACTTCTACTAAAGCCGTAATGACTTTTTGTCGGAATACTTACGATAAATTACCGCGCACTATCCAGTGCGACTTATTACCTTTACCGTGCACCAGTCAGTGCAATTAAGGATAAAAGTATAGTGTGACTGAACCGTACCGCACACTATACTTCAAGATTATAAAGGAAAAGTTTTGGGTTTAGTTAATTAATAACACAATGTCAAATTCTCAGGTTGTTACCAGTATTTTGTTCTGGTCCTAACTGAGAATTTAAAAAAATATAATTTTACTTACATCATCTTACAAACCATAAAACCAAATGAAATGTTCAGTTGTTACTGGTGTTTTTCACTGGTAGTGACTAAAAATTTACTTACTTAAATCTTACAAACTAATTTTGTATGACGAAATATTTATTAGATCAAACAAGATACATTTGTATAATTCCAGAGCGTAGGTGTTCATACTGGAAATCTGAAACAATACAAAAAATATTACAAAATTAAAATCTGCTACCCCTAAAGCGCCAACTTTTATATTTTCTGTGCTTTAAAGAAATGTGTGTATATACGTTAATTAAAATTCAAGCGTAGTCACTCACCATTTTCATCTAAAGGATTTTAATTTATTAAATTCATGAAGATCTCATTGTCCCTGCTGCTTGTCGCTCCTGTAAAATAGAAATTGGAACACATTAGTTTAAAACTAAGAATACACAATTTAATTTAAAAAAATCTTTACTCAGAATAAATCAAATTAAACTTGGAAATAACTAAACATTAAATCAGTGTGTAGTTAATATAAACAGCAATCGAAAAATAATCATTTTTATGTAATTTTTTAATATTATTTTCTTTACATAACATTTACATAACATGTTCAAAATAATTAGGATCGTTTAAAAAACCGACTTCAAATGCTACTGTATTCAATTTGAGTAGCAAGTTTGCGGTTATTATCTCCATATCTCTGGAGATACTTGATAAATTTACAATGAGACCACTACAAAAGTATAATCTTTGAAATAAATATATAATTAAAAAAATCGGACCACAATTGACAGAGAAAAAAAAATAAAATTTACAGTGAAACATAGAACATCCTCCTTTTTTTTAAAGTCGGTTAATAGGGCTTTTTGTCGTATGAAGACCTATTTTATTTTTTCGATTTCTAGTTATTGAGAAAATCTTTATTATATAATACGACAGAAACTTGGTTTTTAATTATATTTTCGAATCAACCAAAAAAGTTTACGTTGCAAAATATTATACAATAAAAGCTAGGTACTTACTTGTTATTTCCAAATAGTTACAGAACTACACTCACCGACACCACAGCCGACACCGTGCACTTATATAATGAATGGTTTTGTTCACACGCTCGATAGTAGGTACAAACGTATCAAGGTAAAATGGATTGAATAACAATATGTACATCGTAAGCATTTCTTTTAAGGGTTCGCATACACGTTCGTTTTTAACTCTGCGATTGAACTGTTCTGTAGGTACAGATAAATCTTTATACCATTAAGTTTGCACTGTACAGTTAATTGAATGCTATTTTAACCGACACCTAACCGAGGAGTAGGTTCTGAATTCGTCGGAATCTTTTTTTTATGTATGCTTCTCGATTACTCAAAGATTCGTCGGAATCTTTTTTTTATGTATGCTTCTCGATTACTCAAAGATGGCTGTACCGATTTAGAATATTTTTTATATTTGTTTGAAAGGACATACTTTCCAAGTAATTTCATTTAAATTTCATCGAGATCTCATGACTATCTCAAGAGATATGGAGACAAACACATCAAACTTGGCACATGACTAGCGCGACATTTGAAGTTGGTTCTTTTAGTTTATTAACGATTTTAAATTATAATTATTACCATTCAGTTAAACTATCATTCATATGTATAGTCACACTATTTAGTGAAAACGAGCAGTTTAAACTCAAGGTGTGTAGCGGCCTTAGGACAAATTACTTTTTAACCGACTTAACAAAACGAGGACTTAACAGATAGCGTTTGTACGAATTACTTTTTTGTTTATTATATCATAGCTCAATCATTTATGAACTGATTTGTTTTTTTTTTACTGACTTCACAAAAAGGAGGATGTACTCAATTCGTCTGTATAATTTAATTTTTTTGTCACTTCAGAACCTCATCGTTTATTAACTGTGTGTGGATTTGGAGAATGTTTTTTTTTATTTTTTTACCGACTTCAAAAAAAGGAGGAGGATTCTCATTTCTACCGATATTTTTTATGTTTGTTCGCGGATAACTTCGTCGTTTATGAACCGATTTTGATTATTATTTTTTTGTTCGAAAGGAGATATTCCAAGTGTAGTACCATGATAATTTTATCGAGGTCTGATGAGTACCTCCAGAGATATTGAGATAAACATCTCAAAATTGGTACTGAAAATGAATAGCGCGGCATTGAAGTCGGTTCGTTTTTAGTTTTTAAACGATATTATTATTAATAGAATATGTTTACAGTGTAGTTCCATTTTAATTTTAACGAGATCCGATAAGAATCTCCAGAGATATGGAGATAGATACCTCAAACTTAGTACTGAAAATGACTTGCGCTGCATGTGAAGTCGGTTTTTTTGTTTTGCGAACGAACTTAAATTATGTAAGAAAGTAAATAGTAATACTTCCCGTGTGGTGTATTGTACAGTTCAAATAATTAGATACCGTCTTATTATCTAAACACATAAAATATGATTGTAATATTTTATGCACTGACTTTTAATTTTTCTATCTTTTAATCTATCGTAGTCGGGTAATGGTGTGAGTTTTTATATTGTCATCCGAGTAGGCGCAATCTTTCTTTGATCCGATTTCAAAGGTGGTGCGACCATTAGCTTCAAATTTGCTTGTTTTGTTAAAGTGTTTACTTAATATCTTTTGAATTGGAATATTATTTGCTGACACATAAAAAGTATTTGCTATAAAATCGCGTAAAATTAGAAAACTGACATATTCTTCGCTGGTTCATCATCCTCGAGAATCTTGCTGCCTGCCAGACCCTGCCAACCGCCCGCCACCCTGCTCAGCCACCGCCTGCCACCCTGCTCAGCCGCCGCCTGCCACTCTGCTCAGCCGCCGCCTGCCTGACTCCGCCAGCCACCGCCTGCCCGCCTGCCGCCTGACATTGCGCAGCCACGACACTTCGAGAAAACATCTACAGAAATATGTGAGTGAGTATTGTCTTATTACGTGTTTTTTAAAATCTTTGTTCCATACATACTCATTTTTAATTTTTTTTCTCAGGTCGGACTCTGAATACAAATCTGAAGCAATCGTGGCCACAGCACCGTCGGTGTTGTCGCAGCCTACCAAGAAGCCAAAAGCCTCAAAGCGCAAGATCACCCCCGTCGTTAACGCTGCTGCCCTTGCTAAGCGCGGTCATGCATCATATTCACCATCCTTCACACCACCCGATTTGCAAGAGCCGGAATTTTCGTGGTACGTATATATATATATATATATATATATATATATATATATATATATTATATCTGATAGGTTATCGTTTTTATCGCTTGGTGGTAACTACTACTAGGTACCGATGCAGGGCCCCAACCGTACTATAATTAACGTATATACAATAATTTAGGCCTCCGTATTATGTACGCAAATACACGATAAATTCCATACACCACAAAGTTTGAGAATTACGCTCATATTCAATAAAAAATTGAGCATATACTATTGTTTATTGGTAACAGCGCCAGCTTATTTCTTAATTTCAAAACGTTGGTACGCTTATAAAATCTGTGTACTGTGGTCTGTCTTCTCAGCCCGTCTGCCTGTATGGAGTTAAATATACATTGATTCTGTTCTGTATACACAAACAAAGTGTAATAAAAATTATCGTTTTATATGATTTTTTAATGTATTTTAAGCCATTATACTGAGTGTACGATAATTTTGCTCCAAAAACGTCAAAATACGATAATTTCACGGCCCTGGTACTTTCCTCGCTTCAGGTTGGGATCCCTGTACCGATGATGATAATAATTATTTAACAATAATGTATATTGTATGGAGTGAGCAACGTTAAATGATTATTTAACTCTGAATCTAATTATGATGATAAAAGTTCCTAAATATTATCATAACAGTATTTCATCATATTTTATTTTCTTTGTTTTACAGGTCTAAAAAACGCAAGTCAGACATCTTTTCGATTCTGAAAGGGGAAGAAAGCGTTGCTGCATCTAACGCATCACAAAGCGCCGGAGGCAACGTATCGACTTCTTCTTTCACGACGAGGGTTTCCGGAGGGCAGAGCCGACGCACCGCAACAGTCTCCGAAGGCGACTTTTACGTTGAGGTGAAGCTTTACAACGTCGTCGACGTTCAAAATACGCCTCCTCAAGAACGCTATAAAAAAGCGTTGACGAGTGTAAAGCTGCGTCTCAACGAACAAACTAAGGAGTGGGAAATTTTACAAGAGTTTCTCATTACGGTGTTTAAATTATTTAAAGATTCTAAACCAACAAAATTTAGTGATAAGATTAATTTTAAATAAACAAAACGTGTGCATAGGTTTATTATGGTTTTTATTTTATTAAATTAAGTTAGGTTCATAAAGGTAGATAGAATTATTATAGTATGTTTTGATATATGTAGTGTAGGTAGACTATATTAAACTCTCAAAGTAAATTTTTTAATTAATTTGAAATAAAAAAGAAAATTAAAAGCGTATAATATTATAATACTGACTTTAAAAAATAGGTAACTTTCTATGTAGGTAGGTACTTAAATTAATAATTATATCTAGTAGGTAAACAAGCAAGTAGCTTCTACAATGCCATTCTGTTCAGTTTGTAACACATCTATAAGCGGTAGCCGCTGGACAGGTCATTTGCGAAGTAATACACATAAACAAAACGTTTTAACTGTACCGCATATCGATGTGGAAGGCGTAGATATTGTAGCGACAGCATTTCAGAACCGAATAATATCTTACAGGATTGCTGCGCAATACGCAAATGAACATTCTATTGATGTATTTTTAGATTCAATACGAAACAAAGTCAAACTCATTTTAGATGAATGCATAAAAAAACATATTTTTGTCAAAGTCAACTTCAAAATATTCTCAAAGTTTTTACTTTTCAAAAATAATGAACAAGAAACTAAATCGTTTATGACAAAAAATATCCCTGTTTATGGAAATTATAATTTTAAGCATTTATATTTAAATGTAATCAATACAATACGCACAAAAATTGACCAATTCGAAGAGCAAGATTCGGGTTGGACTTTTCTTAATTGTATGCATATTGAGGTTAATGTTAATAAATATCAACCACTTCGCGGCTCCACGTATATTGAACTACCAATATTCATCAAGAAAAAGAAAGCATGTTTAAATATTCAAAACAACGATAAACACTGTTTTCTGTGGAGCGTGCTTGCAGCCCTCTATCCAGCTAAAAACCATCCTGAAAGGGTTTCGTCATATGTACATTTTCGCAATGTACTAAACACTGAAAACATTTCGTTTCCCATGACATTATCTGATGTTAAAATATTCGAAGAAAACAATCCAAACCTAAGTTTTATCATTTTTGGCTTAAAAAATAACAAGACTGTTGTAGGCCCGCTTTATAAATCAGAAAGCCATGAAAATAAAAAAACGATTCACCTTCTTTGGATAGAAAACAACACAACATCTCACTATTGTCTCATAAAGAATTTATCGAGACTGGTGAGAAGTCAAATAACGAAGCATAAAGGACAGATCTATTTTTGTGACACTTGTTTGTTGTTTTTTAAAACGGTTGAGGATGTAGAAAGTCATACCTGTAACGGAATTGTCACTGTCCTACCGGAAAAGGGGTCAGTAATTAAATTCAAGAATTTCGAACGCAAACAAGACATTCCTTTTGTAATTTATGCTGACTTTGAAACTATGCTAGAAGATGTAAGCAAAAGTGAATCAGATCCTCAAAGTTCTTATACGCGCACTACACAAAAGCATACACCTATCGCATTTGCTTACAATGTGATTAATTCTGTTGACCCTTCTTACAATAAATTCGTAATCTTTAGAGGTCCTCATTGTGTAGAAAAAATTGTTAGCTCTCTTTACAAAGATGTTCGGGATATCCATGCAGTGTTATCACAAAACGTTCCCATAATTTTTAATGCAAACGATGCATTTGATTTTAGGAATGCAGTTCGATGTCATATTTGTGAGAGTTTTCTATTCGGAGATAAGGTCAGAGACCATTGTCACCTTACTGGACAGTATCGGGGTGCAGCTCATAGCTTATGTAATTTACAGTACAAAGTTCCAAAGTTTGTGCCAATTTTTTTCCACAATTTAGCAGGGTATGATTGTCACTTGTTTATAAAAACACTTGGTGAAGCGCCTGGACCAATAAAAATAATTCCTAAAACGAAAGAAAATTATATCTCTTTCACAAAATTCATTCCAATATCAAGAGACGAGTTCGTTCAGTTAAGATTTGTAGATTCGTTCAAATTTTTAGGAACCAGTCTAGAAAAATTGGTTGAAACCATGAAAACTCATGAGTTTACTCATTTAAGGAATATTTACCCAAATGAAAATGAGTTTTCCCTTCTAACTCGTAAAGGCGTTTACCCTTACGAGTACATGAACGCATGGGAACGTTACAACGAGCCATTTCTGCCAAGCAAAGAAAGTTTTTATAGCTCTCTCAACAATGAGCACATATCAAATAAAGATTATGAGCACGCACAGTCAGTTTGGACCCAATTTGAAATTCGGAACCTAGGCGAATATACCGATTTGTATTTAAAAAGTGATGTGTTGTTGTTAACAGATATATTTGAAAACTTTAGAAAAACTTGCAAACATTACTACAACTTGGACCCTGCATTCTATGTTACAGCACCGAGTTTATCATTCGATGCTATGCTTTATAAAACAGGCATTGAGTTAGAACTAATAGATGACTTTGCTATAGTAGATATGTTACAGACAGGCATACGAGGAGGTGTGGTAATGGCAGCACATAGGCATGCCAAAGCAAACAACGAATTTATTTTCGACCATGATCCGTTGATGCCAGAATCATTCATAGTCTATATAGACTGCAATAATCTTTATGGATACAGCATGTGTCAAACATTGCCCTTGTCAAACTTTAGGTTTCTTGATCAATCAGAAGTTAATAAACTGGATGTGAATAATGTATCTGATGATGCAGAGTTCGGCTTCATTCTAGAAGTCGATCTCATTTATCCAAAAAAATTACATTGGGAACATAATGATTTACCGTTTTGCCCCGAAAAAGATATTCCACCGGGTGGAAAAAATGAAAAGTTAATTCCAAATCTTTATGACAAATTTAATTATGTTATACATTATGTACATTTAAAAACCTGTTTAAGACATGGTTTGATCTTGAGACAAGTACATCGTGCTATAACGTTTCGACAGAGTGCATATTTAAAACAATACATCGATCTTAATACAAATTTGCGTCAAAAAGCAACGTCAACTTTTGAGCAAGACTTTTTCAAATTGCTCAATAACAGTGTTTTTGGTAAAACGTTAGAAAACAACCGCAAGAAGGTCCATGTTGAGTTGATAAATCAATGGAATGATCAAAACAATAGAACTAAAAAAAGAAATAACGCAGAAAAATTAATCGCGAGTCCAAACTTTCACAGTGCTTCAGTTTTTACGGAAAGTTTGGTTGCGATTCAATTAAAGCCTAATCGTATAGTATTGGATAAGCCACTGTATATCGGATTTACAGTTTTGGAATTATCAAAATCACATATGTATGATTTTCACTATTCTATATTTAAACCATTTTACAGGGACCGCTTGACGATGTGTTATACTGATACAGACAGCTTTATTTATCACATCCAAACCAAAAATTTTTATCAAGATGTGAAAAATACGTTTTTGGAGTATTTTGATACCAGTAACTTTTCTGTTGATAATTATCACAAATTACCAATAATTAACAAAAAAGTACCAGGACTTTTCAAAGATGAAATGGGTGGAAAAATAATCACTGAATATGTAGGATTACGCTCTAAATTATATTGTATAAAAAATACTGACACTGAAATTAAAAAGGCTAAGGGAGTAAAATCATGTGTTGTTCGAGATCTTAGTATCTTAGATTATACAAACACATTGCTTACATCAAATACACTACGCAAGAAAAACATATTGTTTAAAAGTATAAAACATGAAATATTTACACGTTCTGTAAACAAAATTGCGCTTTCTAGTAGCGACGATAAACGATTTATTTCGCAAGATTAAAAATCAAGCAGAGCTTGGGGTCATATTTCAATTCTTGGGGTCTAATCTAATGTAAGTAGTTTAAGATTATCTGTAAGATGAAATAAATATGTAATATAATAATAATAATAATGTTATAATAATGTAAAGTGAATCTTAAGTAAGAATATAGTGAATAAACGAATTTCATTTAGAATACTTGTTGTTTTTATTTTATTTTAAGAGCCTTAACATCTAGCTTAAGTTAATAATGCAAAACCAATTTAATGTTTGTGAAAAATTTTAACTATTCTACGTAATCGTAATCTACGTAGGTACTTCAAATTCACTAACGCAGCATAAACTTTTAACACCGACGCAGGTGCACTGACATGTCACTACATGATTTTGCACATTCGACAAACATTGAATAAAATTCATCATGCCCTGCTCATTATACCCTGTTCGAGCGTCGCAGTTAACACACATATTCACATACTTTCAAGTCGACTTAAGACGTAAGTTTTGAACTTTTATTCGTTTATTTCTATTTACTCGATATTATCCATAAAAATGACCCTAATAGTTTTCTATTTTGTTTCAGATTATGACAGACATTGTAATAAATAATAACAGTGAGACTCAAGATGGACTTTTTGGAATTAATACCCAAGACCTTCTTTTCCACTGTGCGCAGAATCCATTAGAAGGCTTTGACGAAATTTTTCCAATCACTAATCAGAAGAAATCGTCTCCAAAACGTCCAAAACGGAAAACAAAGAAGACACCTGGTGAAACTAAGAATCTTCGCAATAGTATGCGGCGATCATCATTTGTTTTAAACCGTGAAGCATACAAAGGGAGACGTTTGATTCAGATCAAAATAATAGACATTAGTGGTGATAACAGTGACACTGAAAGTGATGTTGTAATATCGGCTCAATATATAGTAAAAGATTTTACGGACAGAATATTAGATCAAACCGAAAGAGTGATTAAAAATATATCTGAAAATATAATAAGTGATTCTGACTGATGAGACGCATAATTGAATAAAATTATTTTTAAATAGATCAGTTAAATTAAATTAGAAGTGATTCTTTAGATGTTTAATCAAATCAGTAAGTAGTATCTCCCTGAATGCATTGTACTATTTAATTCATTAAATTTAAGATATGTTTTAATTTTCGATATTCTATTAAAAACCTATTCAAATATCTGCTGTATTTTAATTCCTAAATACTCACCACTTTAATTCGTTAAAATATAATTTGGTAGAATAAAACAACAACCAGTTTAGGCAATAATTATTTTATTTTATTTAAAACATTAAATTAAATTCTTAGCTTACATTGAATAAATGTATATTATTATTATCATACCACTTTTTTTAAGCACATTACATTTTTTAATGCACACATTTTCGTGTGTTGTACACAATTTAAATTTATATTAGGTTTTTCATAGTCGTGATATAATTTTAAAAAATTAGGACATCCTTTTTCTCCCACATCTATTATTTCACAGTTCTCACAAAGGCCTTTGATCCACATAACTTTCTCAGTTCCTTTTGTTAACACTTTTTTCTTATTCAAATATGGTATTATAATTCTTTTGAATTCCCTGTAGTCAATGTGGCCTTCACTCCAGAAATATCCTCGATTTGCTTCTATCCACCGCACTTGTTTCTTTTCTTCGATCGATAAGTTTTTAAATGGATAGGGGGGCTTGACAAGAAAGGTTTGGGTATTTTCTTCGTTTAAAATAGACAATTCTTTTATAATAAAATTATTTTGTGTATCTTTGAATGCTTGTACATCCACGAATATATATTTTATTCTGCAAGGATTCATATTTTAAGATATTTTTTTTACTATATTACTCAACGGTCTGTACTCGATGATGGAATCGTTTAAAATAAGACAATATGCAGCTGTCTGATCAGGTATTTCTGAATGACATTCAAGTTCCACACGTACGCTAACTACAGGACCTGACTTAAGGTTTTCGCTTTGTCTAGAGCAATCGATTACAAACAGCGGTGCTTTTTCTTTGAATTCAGAAGTACTTAGCAGTGGTTCACTTCTGCGTCCATAATAAGATGTCTGAAACCTGACATATTGTTCATACAATAATGAATATTTATGATCATCAAGACTAATATTCAAGTTTTCATATGGAAAATAGTTAGAGTTAAGATATACTTTGACATCTCTTAAATTACAAGGGTCGAATTTTGATATATCGCGATCAGCTAAATTTTTTCTATTTGTTTGTAAGCCTATGATTACATATCTTGGCTTTTCAATCTGTGAGGACGTTTTAATTGACCAAGTATGCTTAGTTGTTTTAGGTAATAAGGGATACTCATATAAATCCCAATTTCTAAAAGCCAAATATAGAGAACGATCCTTTTCCAATAACTTTAGTAAATTAACTTTTTCTTTATCTGATACCTTGACGTGTGGAACGCGCCGAACTAACTTATTTATTATTATATCTTCAAGAACCTCACCTGATGGAACTTTCGAAGAATTCAAATTTGTATTACTGCGTAATAATATCAGTTCATGTTTACAATTCATAATTATTTTCTTATAATCTTCAGCAAAGCCCAAAATATTACTAAGAGGTATTGAGGCAGAAAAACTATTTCCATGGGTTGTTTTTGTTCCATTTATATCCCAACCCCAAGCTTTTGCTATCTTAGCTTCATTTTCATTAAATGATACTAAACTCTTCATTGTTGTAGTCATTCCAGCATTTTTGATTCTATCTATTTCAACTCCAATTAGTTCATAGCGAATATCTTGAAAAAGAAACAGTAATGGATTGTTTGTGAATTCCACAGCAGTAACTTTTAGTTTTGTATCCTTCTTTATGATGTTTACTGTTCCTTCTAAATAAAGGGTACTTGCTGATGGTAGTATGTATAAATCCTGCTGATTGATAGGTATGCGGATTTCATCATTCCTGTTAAAACTTGTTACGTAAGGTTTATATGAATGATATTCGATACCGTCTATGGTGTTATCGTATGCTGGTGAACTTGTTATATCCAAAATGTTCATTTTAATAGACCAATTAATTTCAGGAACTTTTTATTTTCCCTGGTCAATTTAATTTTTTTCTTAGTTGTTCCTTTTCGGATTGTTCGATGAGTACTGATGTGTTTCATTATTGAATTACTACTTTTATTGAAGTCGATCATCTTTTCCTGATATGCAAATATAATTGAACTTCTTCACCGCGTAGATTTATTAAATTATTATTAATATCTAATAATCTAATATTAATAGTGCTGACGTCAATTTGATTGACAGGAAAATAAATTATATTCTTTGGCACTTCTATTATTCGGTATCCTGGAGGCACGTTAGGAGCAAATTCATAAAGAATATGGCTTGGTTTTCCATTAATATATGATCCGCTCACTATATCACATTCGACTCTTACCACTGTTGTCGATAAAATGTTAACTGGGAGTTGCGACTCGTGTATTATATTGGCTTTAAGAGTTTTATTACCAAATCCTAGTAAAGTTCCTGGAGAATTAGCTTTTTCAAAATGGATATCTTTAGAGCAGAAGATAAACGATTTCAACGTGTTATTATTGCAAAATAAATTAAAAGCGACTCCTTTTTTTACGTTTGACTTTAGATAATCAGAAATATCTTGCAGTTCGTAAGTGCCTTCTGGTATGTCTACGACTTCGTTATTGTCATAATAATATTTATTGTTTCTGTTATCAATGTTAGGTATTGAATTGAATGTTGAGAAATATAACAGAGCACACTCGTATTCATCATCAAATTGTAAAGCTGGATAATAGGTAGTGGATAAAATAGAGGTGTTGCCTGTTATTGACAGCGTGAAAGACATTTTAGAAATGATGGTAATAAAAACACGTTTATAAATATATAGTCACAATACTTTATTAGAACATTTTATACAAATAGTATTAGCATAACATTTTTTCCAAAATTCACTTAGGAACTTTAAACATAAATGACCACAATTAGATGTATTAAAACGTTGATATCTACAATAATTGTATGTTATATTAAATTTTAAATATCTTATTAACTCAATTGGTGGCTTTAAATCACCAAAGCTATCAAAATACTCACAATAGTTAAAATGTTTTACATAGGCTACCCAATGGGTTCCTTCATTCTCTGAGCTATCTAAATTAACAATCGCACACTCAATGTCCTTAGGCTTTGGCGGCAATTCATTTCTCATGAAAACACCTCTAAAGTAAGGTATGTGTTTAGTAGCATACTCTAATATGTCTATATCAGTGAGAGCACGCTTGGGTAACCTTTCTATTAGTTTTTTGAACTATTTACAAAAAGACCATTGCCTTTTTTATATGGTTTTATATATAAGCCTTTTCCTAAGGCGATACTTTCCATCGTTTTATTATGACGTTGGGCTTCTTCCAAATTCCTTTTAGCTGCTTTATGATCATTTACAGCTTTAGTAATACCTGCTGCACCTCCAACCAATGCACCTAGAGCAGACAGTCCTGCGAATATTGGTATAAGTGGTAAAATACCACCTGTTTTTGGTAACGGTATTACACGAGGCAGACACACTCCTTTTTTATTTTTTATCAGTTTTTTCGCAGCTGAATATGCAGCTTTAATAGCTCTAGAATTGCTTTTTGGTTTTAATTTTTTCAGTCGTTTATGTATTGTAGAGACGATCGATTTAAATGTTCTCACGCCAGCACCATGCTTCATTTTGGTTTTCATCACTTTGCTCACAAGCCACGAAGACAGTTTTTCTCCTCTTCCTGCATTTTTCGATTTCATCCGTTGCCATATTATATAATATATTATATATTTAATAATTCTAAATCAGCTCTGTGTCAATCTTCCAATTTATTTGAATTATCGTATGCTATATCGTGTCTCATGCAAGCATTATCAAGCTCATTAACTCCTTGATCACCTCTCAATAATCGTTTTCTTAATCTGGTACCAGGTCCACAGTAATTGTACCCAGGTAAATGCAATTCAAATGGTAAGTTATTTATGATGCTGTTAACGAGTCCACCACCATGCATAGCTGAGTTATAAATGAGATAAAATATCTAAATAGACTTAATTTTATATACTTAGGTATGTAACTCTATAGAAAAGATAATCATACAATTGCTCGTTTTTCAATCCAACTGTTTTCAGTACTAGGTAGACCTAACCACTTTACGAATAATTTATTACCTTTTTTTCTTATAACCTTTTCAATTAGATACACATTAGGACACTTAGTTTTTTGAAGTTCTTGTTCATAAAAACTTCCTAAAATTGGTTGATAGTGTAGATCTTCTATGGAATAAGTGATAGGTTTAGAACCATGAACTTTTTTAATCAAAAACAATTCCGTAGACCAGTTTGGGGTGTATCCTTTTTCAAAGTTACCTTTATATTTACTTATACGAACATGGTCACCAACTTCTAATTTTCTGGTCTTTGACAGACAATTAATTTCCTGTGATTTGATTATATTTCTCAATACTTCACTTTGGTTTGATTGGTTAACATCGTTTGGTTTATATTTTATTGTTCGATGTATTGTGTTATTGTATGTTGCCATAACACTTTCTAAAAGCTTTCCAATCCATTTATAACTACCATTCAAACTAAAATTTTTATACAACTTGTTCTTGAGAGTTTTGATTAGTCTTTCTACTATAGAAGCCTTTTTTATGGAATATGTAGAGTAATGATTAATTTTATTTTTTAGCATAACTTTTTTAAATTCATCGTTATAAAATTCTGTGCCCATGTCAGTTTGTAAGTTAACTGGCTTTCGATAATTTTTAAATAATAGCGAACTAAATGCATTTGCTATTTCGGATTTAGTCTTCGTTTTAACAGGGATAGCCCAGGAAAATTTAGAAAAACAATCTATTACAACAAAAATATACCTATATCCATTATTACAACTTTTTATATTTTGAAAATCCATAAGATCAGCTTGCCATAAATCATCAATTCCTCTTAATATTACAGATCGTCGAACAAAGTTTTTACGAGCTGTTTTATGAATTTCATTTACTATTTGTAGCTTACTCATTTCTTTGATTTAATGATTTGGTCTAATTCAGCCTTTGTATAATAATCTGCTTTTAAATTCTCAATGCCTTTTTTAACATCTGCTTTTAAATCGTTGAATATTATATCGACTTCTTGCTTTTTTACAAACAATTGAGATTGGCTGTCTACGTATTCCTTATTCACAGCATCGGTATTTTTCAATGGAATTGTAATCCCAGTCAACCTTGTATTTTGTAAATCGAACTCTCCGGTTTCAGTTCGCATCAAGACTTTATCAAAATTTTCTAAAAAGTCTGGTAAACGCAATCGTTTATGAATATGATGTCCAAACTTATCCATTATTGTGAACTGATGGGTGTTGTTGACAAAGATCAAATGATACTATTTTTAGAAATGTATGCTATTTATTAAGGTATAATGTTGCTTTCGCGCAGTTCTTCTATAATAGATATTATTTCATTATCTAACCCAGTGTTACCAGCATCTTTTGAAGCAATCAATAGTTTTAATCTTTCAACCAGTTCATTAGGATTGTCCCAGTAAACGTAGTCAACATTTTTCTTCCACTGTTTCAACAGAGGTAGTCCTTTTCCTTGATGAAGTAAATCAGGTTGACTACTGTCAGTGCTCGCTGAAACTTTACGCAACTTAAATAGCGGTTTTATTATATTCAAGTATTTTCGACCTCTGTTACTTCTGATTGGTTTATTTGGATCGAATTCTCTTCGGTGCACATTTGTTTCTAGTAACATTATTTTATAATGTCTCAAATCTTCATCAGTTATTGCAGATATATTAGGTACTTTTTTAAACAGAAGTTCCTTTATACCAGGAGTATATTTGTACTTGTTTGCACCAACTTGAATATAATCATCAAAAAGAGTTACACGCGAAGATCCCATCATGTGTTTACCTCGTTCATTTCTCACGCCAAACGGAACATCTTGTAAAGTTTTGGAAGACATGGACCACGAAGAAATTTCTTGATCACTTGAACCTGATTGCACTGATTTAAATGATTCCTCATTTTCTTCATTATCAGATTTTTCTGAATTCTCATAGCTTTCATCTGAATCATTAGAGTCTCTTGGACTAAATACGTCGAACTCGATGTTAGAATCTCTCTTAAGAGTTTTGTCCTTGTCTAATGGACTTGAAGTTTCAAATTGTACTCCTTTAGTTTGGGAACACGTTTTAGATTTTTCCACCATTTCATTAAGAGGACTTGTAATTGGTTTAAAAACAGATTCCAAAATACTATTGTTTTCCATTTCAATATCTCGCATCTTTTTAACCTTATTTTTAACAGCTGCCGCAGCCTTTACAATTTGTCTCTTTAGATTTTTTTCCATATCTTTAAATTGAATTTCAATTGATTGAACTATTGTCAGTGTTCTCACGAAAGTGATAACATATGTTTTTACTTCAGCTATTTATAGTAGGCTAGCAATAGAGTATAATCAGAAATACAATCGTGTTATATTGGCGAATACTCGCCTACAAATTGGACACTTATTACCAATGGAAAAAGCACACTTTGCACAAGCCGCAGCATGACCACAAGGTAAAAAACAAGTGTTAAGCTCTTCTTCTAAACAAATTTTACAGATTATTGAAGATGATGTATTTACTATCAAAGGTAGATCATCCAGTGGAGTCTGTTGGCAATTTTTTTTAATTTCTTCGTATACATAATTTTTCATGCTCTTAACGTAGTCTTTTCCTTTCATTACTAAAACATACGGACATGACTGGAACCAGCGCGCATGCTCTACCCATGGTTGATCTTCGGAGTTCCAGTCTTTAAGCCTTCCATCGCAGTAAAAACAAATAACTCTGTCGTCACAGCCTGCATAAAAAAATCCTGCTTCAGCCATTTCTTGTGGTTTTTGTGTTAATCCTCGAGGCCAGGTATCGAAACTTCTTAAACGTTTGTATACAGTGGAGTATATACGGTTCACAGGATTATTAAACATGATTTCTATATTTAATTATTAAGTTTACTGCTATTAGCTGTTTACTTTTCAACACCTCGACAAGCATTGACATATTTACGACATACATACTAATGAAACACAACAAACGTATCGAATTTCTTTCGGTAACATCCTTTGTTTTTTTCACAATCCTTGTTAATCACTACATAACTGTAGGGTTCTTTCCATATATTTGCACACATTTCTCTAAATTCCTGCCACGTCATATCTGTATTGACGTGTTCATCATAAATATGTCTCATATTTATATCATCTTGCTTAAAGAGAACAATTAAATTTGCATTATCTCTCACTAACTGTTTTGGTATTTTGCTATAAGTCTGATTTAGATAAAAACAGTCTATATATTTATGTCTTCCCATTGCAAAATAGTCGCGCATATTATTTTGATTCTCACACGCTACGTCATCGAATATAATTATTGAGTTACATTTTGCTGCCTCTGGAGTAAGAACTTCTTCATTTTCATGATACTTAGAAAAAGTAACACCAGGAACCATTCGTAATACCTGTTCCAAATACATGTATCTCGGTTGATAAAGAGTTTTTGAATAAACATAAACATTTTTAAATTGCAAACCATTTTTAACCGACTTCACAAAAAAGGAGGAGGTTCTCAATTCGTCTGTATGTTTTTTTTTTTTTTTTTTTTTGTGTGTATGTTACGCGATTTCTCCATCAATTGTGAACGGATTCAAATGATTCTTTTTTTAATAGGTAGGATACGTTTCCGAGGTGGTCCCATTTTAATTTTATCGAGATCTGATTAGTATCACCAGAGATATGGAGATAAATACCTCAAACATAGGAGAATGTACTAGTTTTAGTAGAAGATTCCCAAGAAGATTATACACAATGGAGGTTGCTATTGCATATAAGATATTCTTACGGTAACTGTGAGTGAGATAGAAATAAAGGTGGGAAAAATTTTTTTTCATATCTTATATGCAAGCGTTTGACCACTATCTCACCTGTTGCTAAGTGATGATGCGGTCGAAGATAGAGAAGTGGACTAGAATGGGAACTGGCTCTCAAGGATAGCTGCCGGAACACACTAGATGTTTGGCGACTGATTTTCTGACTTGAGGGTGGTAGCTGGCCAGGCGGACACTAGATATGTTCTACCACCATGCGGGGGTTATTGGTTTCTTAACGATGTTTTCCTTCACCGGAGGGCCACTGTGAGAAGCGCACATATATTTTTCGATAGAAAAATTCATTGGTGCACGGCGGTTTGAACTCGGTACCACGGCATCAAAGCCGACCGTTCTCCCAATTACGCCACCGGGCCCTCAATAAATAATTATATATTAATAATTATAATAAATAATTATATATAAATCTAAATAATTTGTCTTCACAGGAATGTTCTACCGGGCAAAGTCTTGTTAGGGTGCAAACTTTTTTAAACATACCTAAGATTTTTTGACATGACATGACGTTAGCCGAAGATGGCGGCCATTTCAGTCCCGCGACAAACTTTTTTAAACATACCTAATATTTACATACATAATTAAATAACTCAGAATCATGAACGTACTTTGTACCAACCAACACTGCAAAAAAATATTTATAAGCATAATACCACAGATTATATAATAGTTACTACGTAAATACTACTTTCCGTTGTTAGGTTGGCTACGCAGTACTTTCATAATTCGGGTTTCAACAATATAGGGAAGTGCCTCTTATAACGTAGTAGAGTGATTCAGTACTCTGTTGGCCATATGGCGGCAATTAATGTTAATAATCGCAAATATTACTTTTTAATATTCATTTTGGAATACAACTAGTCCGTGTTATAAAAGTATTTGGAATTATTGTAATAAAATAGACAATTAATTATCGTGTGTGTCAGATGCTTTAATTGTACACGGCCATTTTGGACATTGTCCTTTGATACCTTGATGACATCATTATTACTAGTGAATATTTTCACTTTAGCGCGGCATTTAAAGTCAATTTTTTTAGGGTTCCGAACCCAAAGGCTACCAAATGAACACTTTCTGAGACTTTGTTGTCTGTTCGTCCGTCCGTCCGTCCGTTCGTGTGTCTATATGTGCGCACTTTACAGATATGTATCTTCTTAACCGTTATAGGTACATACTTGAAATTTTCAAAAAGTATATATCCGTCAGTGTATAACGGCCCAGACACGAAATTTAATAGATGCATGTAATTTCATTAAAACTTGTTTGGCACTAAAAAGGGTAAAATAAGTTATTTTTCAAAAAAATAAAACCGACTTCATAACCACAAAAAGGCACTCAAAAGCGAAAAATAATTTACTTAAAATTATTATAAGCGTTACCCACTTCTCTATTTGAAGTCGGTGCCAGCCAAGTCTATTGGATATTAGATAGATACTATGTATGTAGTAGTAGTAAGTAGGTAGATACATGTAGGTATTATCTATCTACCTATTAGACTTGGCTTTTAAGTAAATTATTTTTCGCTTTTGAGTGCCTTTTTGTGGTTATGAAGTCGGTTTTATTTTTTTGAAAAATAACTTATCATGTAAGATGAGTCCGATAGCCAATTAGTTTTTCCACAGTTCGACGGGCCACATATTATACATCGTATTGTATTTGGTAAAAGCTTTCCATGACGAAAACTGCGTTTTTCAGAATTAATATTTATATTTTCGAATTTTAATGATATTGGCTGCTTAACGAACTTCATTGCAAGAGCGCTTTTCGCAGAATGATAAGTAATGTTTAGTAACCACATTAATAAACATTATAATTTTCACCGGAGGCTTTTTTTTTTCTAAAACATGTTGATCAAAATTATTACACCGGAAGCTTTGAGAGTTCTAAAACACAAGTGGCGAGAGATAATCAATTTTTAGTTATTGGGTGTTCTACTCCAGCCACATCTGTTGATTAAACGATATACCCAACTGCAACAAGTGAGCGCAGCAAGCGGAGCGAACGCAGTTGGGTATATCGTTTAATCAACAGATGTGGCTGGAGTAGAACACCCAATAACCACCTACTTAAGATACTGTGAAGATACAATAAAAGTTTGAAATTAGAACATAATATTGAGAAGACGACAGCACTGCGGGCATGTGTCAAAAAAATATTGAGCATCATTTTGCACAAGGTACATAATGTAGGTATGATTATTAAAGATATTATCTTAAAATATGAAGTTATTCAATATTCAACGTTTTCCTTAAGTTTGCCATATGTCATTACTTCCCATAATTTGTTCTTAATAAGTGACACTATTGTATGGTGTAATAATACAGGATGTGTTTTTGTTCTCATAATGAACAGGTTCAATTCCTGCCTAGGATATTGATTTTTTAAAAAATCCAATGATGCAGCATTAGTTTTCATCAAAATCGGGCTAAGACTCCTTTGAATATTCTTTGCTATTCCTCATAGTTTCGAATTTGGCCATCCACTCCTACTTCGATAAATTCAACCTGTATAATTCTACGGCGAGCATGTATGAAGGCGCTCATGAAAGTAGAAGAAGCGAAAGACGTGTGTCAGGATCGTAGCATGTGGAAAGAAGTAGTATCTGCCTACCCCAACGGGAAAAAGGCGTGATTTTATGTATGTATTTATGTATAAATTCTACATATAGTGTCAATCTACTGCTGGAAGTAGGCCTCCCTCAAGAAATGTTTCTTCTCAACACTGCATAATATAACTATGTATATTGCAGTTAAGCCCATTTGTTTGCAAAATTATATTTATATCTGATAACTTTGACATTATCAAAATACTATTATCAATTAATCCTACTGGGATTGAGATTGTTTGTAGTTTAAACAATCAAACCTTGCAGTTATGTTACATTATATTTTGCACTTATCATTTCAGCTTCAATCTACATCCTCATTAATACCAGCCACCTTGCGAATATCTTCACTTCACCTAGCTGGAGGGTGTCATACACTGTGTTTATTAAGTAATGCTCTCCATTCTAGAACATGTTTTCATACATACATTAAACCACGCCTTTTTTCCGTTGGGGTAGGCAGGCACTACTACTTCTTTCCACATGCATCCTGACATCCTCTTTCGCTTCTTTTACTTTCATGAGCGCCTTCATACATTCTCGCCTGTTATAGATACTTTTGACTTGACCTTTCTTTAACATGTTTACCACATCAATAATCAGTTCTAGCGCTGTATATATATGACCGGCCCGCTGCCACTTAAAGCTTGCTATCCTCTAAGCTACATAGCTTAATGACGACAGAGAATGTCATTATTATAATTAGAATACTTTTATTTGAGGTTTTTAGTGGTGATGAATATATCTATATTCTAATGTAAGATATTATTTTGAACCTATGGTGCACTTAATCCCTGACATAAAAAAAATTATATTCAAAATATATCCACCACCTGCCTTGGTACTATTATCACCATCAAGACCACAAGTAAATCCTCATTTGCAATCATCATTACCATCACATGTACCACCTTCATTTTCAAGCTTAAAGTTTTATGCCATCAACGCAGAGCCATACTACATTTTGCGAAGGAGCTGAAATGGCTTGGATAATTGCTGGCAGATCTTATCGCCCCCCTTACAAAATTAGTATATCTAATAGTGAAAAAAATAATTTAATTTTTACTTAAATAAGTTGTTTGTTCAGTCCTGCCAAGGCTTTGCGATAATACAGTGGGCCACAAAAAAAATGCTTCGGTAACAAACATCTAAATGAAAATTAAAGGAGGTGTCCATTCAAGAAACATATTATTTTGGCATATTTGTTAATTCTTACCACTTGAACATGGACCATCACACCAGTGGGTCAGCCTACCCACAAATTTCTTGCCATAATCAAAATATTCGTAATAGGGAATATGCATGTAGTATACATTTACTTGAAATCATTTATTTTCGAATTATTATTGTTCTGGCGTTGTTTGTTAAACATTTTTTTATAAATAAAATACTCTTAAATGTGTTAAAATAATGAAAAATGCAAAAAAAGCATGGGAAATTTTAATTTGCAAAACACATCACCACTTGTCAATTAGAAAGTGACGGCACAGGGCACCACACGGTTCCCACAGATTAAATCTTTTTCCTAGAAATACTATGCACTGTTGTACGAATACGTACTATTTCTAATAAAAAGATTTAATCTGTGGAGACCGTGTGGTGTACTGTGACGTCACAAAGGCATGTGAAAATTTGACAGCGTTTTAGATACCTCATATATTTTCAATGCCATAACTATTTTTTTTAGCTTAATTTGAACATTTTCAGTATTATTTCATTTTTTACTGTGTTAAATGGATTTAATAAGTGAATTAAAAATATTTTTAAAAACCATGCATATTCCCTATTGTCATGGCCTAAGGAGTTGAATACTGTACTGCACATACAAACCATATATGTGTGAATCTGACTCACACTCAACCAGTTTATTATTAAACGACCCAATTTCATTGCGGCCCAGTGTATTTTTTATATTATTATACAGTTAAGATTATACCTGATTTAGTTTCCTGGATAGGTCATTAGTAAGACATTCTTCCTCTCTTTCATAATGATGTGCAAGCGTCTCCTTTTCTTTCTTAAGAGCCTGGATTTTCTTCAATAATGTATTGGAAATATATTCTTCTTCTTGTTCAGCTTTTGCTTGCTGAAAATTAAATAAGTTTAAACAATTAAATGGTAATGGTAATTAATAACTATTTGTTTATGTGTTTCCCACAAAGAAACTGTCTTTCACATTATTTTATAATTATTACGGTGGTAGCTAAAGTTAGGTCATATAGGCTAAGTCATACGAAACTATTTTAATTTAAATATTTCCACATTTAGTAGGTTATTGAGCATATACAACTATACTTTGCAGTAACTAAGTAGCAATAATTTCATGTAACTCAATGTGAAGTAGAAAAATATGCAGGCATCTTTTACTTACAATTGAAACTGATGCTTGTCTCAAAGCTCGATTCTCTTCTTGTAGAGCTTTCACACGAAGTTTATATGTATCCACTTCAACTTTTAGTACCCTGTAACGAAATGTGAACAACATCATTAAATAATACAATAATTGTTTTGGTTATAGTAGGAATGTTTAAGAAATGTTTGAAGCCTGTATCTTGCTAATGTCCATTAATTAGGGCATGAAATATTATCGCACCTGTTTTGCTGTTGCAGAGATTCAATTCTTTTCTGTAGTTGATCACGAGATACAGTGCTGGGAGGCAACATAGCTCCGCCATCTAGAGAACTCGAGTCGCTCTCTGAAGCGGAGTCGCCCATTTTATTTCCTATACGAAATCATAAAATGTTTAGTACATGTTTTTGTAGCGAAACGAGAAAAACAACTTGCAGTTGCACTTTACCTGGTAAAATCACAGAATCATCCATTTGCACGAGAGGACGGCAACAATATGTCATAAAACTTGAATAACTAGTAATATCGTTGGCCGAAATTTAATAATGTAAAATCCTCTCGATTACTGCTAAAATATATATTTTTCAACGCACAAAATCAGACTAAATAACAGCTAAAATGCAAATAAAACACTCGAAAGGCCATATCGTTGTTGCAGGCAGGCACAAAAACTAGAGATGAGATTATTTCACAGACAATATCAAAGAGAATATGGACAATATGTGGATTATTTTTCATTTTCAATTATAAAAATAATCGAGTTTTAATATTACAGACATAGGCAGACTTAGTGTTCTGTGGACCGACTAGACTAATTCATCTATGCTCAGCCAGGAATAGTCAGCTTTATTTCTATAAATAATTAGAATGTCTATGGAAAAATGTCTCGACTCTTTGCTTGCTATGTTTATTTTATTAGAACTTGCAACATTTGAAAAAAATTAAAAAAAGTGACACACACGCCATAATGTAAATTGCTTCTAGATTTGGCGTTTGAGTTGAAAAAATTAAGATTTTTACGTATTGAATTCGTTGAAAATGTACACCAATGACATTTAAAATGTCCTTATTAAATATTGGTAAGATCTCAATACTTAAAATAAACATAAGCCTATCTGAATACATTCATCCAACAGTATTTAGGTTGGATCCAAAGAATCGAAGCCATTTCGTTCTCTTGGTGTAAACTTCATTTGAAGATGTTTTTCTTTCTCTTTATCGTGTTCCACTCGCAGTGTTAAATTTATTGAAAACATAATTATTCGAAATGAAAGGCGTTGGTTCAATCGTCGCCATAGTTGAAGTGTTCATGCGATTTCCTAAATCTGGTGTTGTTGAACCGTACGTAGCACTCAGGGTGTAGTGTATAACATAGCTGTCATCAGAGTCAAAAGATTATGTGCCTCGTCTTAGCTGTGCCAGTTCATGTTCCTCTGAATAGACCATCAATTGTTGATGATAAAAGTGAATTTATGTCTTTTACAATTTGCTGGGTAAGTTGTTTTATATTGTAAACATTTCACTATAAAAAAGCACCTGCCTGTGATGGTAAAGTTTCTGTTTTTATTGATATATCAATCCTCCCTTCCTGACTATAACATTGTGATAGGTAAGCCCTTTCATCACATAATAGTGTGTGGAGAGATTAATAATGTTAAAAATAAGACATAAACATACATTTTAAATTATAATTTAACACCCATCATTCATGTTATGTAAAACTAAAATAGGATCATTTTTGCAACAACACCATGATATAAATAATTTATTAAATTTATTTTCACTAAATGTTTAACATTTTGGATTTTCTTTAAGAATTATTGTACCTACTGTGAAATTAAGTATCTTTTACAATTAATGAGAATAGTAGCAAAGTATTATTAAAATAAATTTACAACAATTTGAAGCAAACTAACTTTTGCAGTGCAGAAAGCAATTATCACATTTTAAATTATGCTCCTGATCCTGATGATGGAGTGATGTTTAAACTACAATTTTAATCAAACTCACGGTCCAATATTTTAATAATCGGCCAAGTGCGTGTCGAGCCACACTCTGTGTAGGGTTCTGTAGAGCCTGTTATTCAATGCAAGTCTTTACCCATTATAAACAAGCAACTAGGTACTCCATCTTTGTCACTTTAAAGGATTTATTCTAAGGATTTTGTATTTGGTACAAATATATTTATTAGTTTAGCAGTAATATAGAAATAGTCGTTGAACCCCAAGTTCAACAACTATTTCTGCTAAACTAATAAAGTTATCTCAACTGCTATAACTTTCCTTTAAAGTTCATGAAATGCGCTATTATCACGAATTTTTTCAGATTTTTCAAGTAGTTTAGCTTTTAGAGGGGGGGGATGCCCTACTGGAACAAAATTTTGCACTTTAAAGTTTAATATTTCGTAAGTGGAGTATTCAATCGAAAAATTGTATAAGTAACCCTTAAGTAATTTTAAAAGACCTATTCAACGATACCCCACACGATGGGGTAGACAATGAAAAAAAAATTCATCCCCACTTCTCATATATAGAGGGAGCTACCCTAAAAAAAAATATTTTTCACAATTTTATTTCAGTACTTTGTCAGCGTAAAATATATACATACTCCCACAAAATTACAGCTTTCTAGTATTAAAGGTCTCTTAGCAAAACCTCGGACAGACAGACAGAGCGGGACATAACGAAACTATAAGGGTTCCTTGTCAGGACTACGGAACCTTAAAAATAAAAATGGACTTACTATGCTGGATAGAGAGAGAGAGATGCTGCAATACAGCCATAGAGCACATGTCACCCTATGTATGTACTTAACAGAAAACACGAGACTAGCAGGCCATCCCATTTGTTTGCACTGCATATGATGAATGTAGATGTAAAGCACTTTGTGCAACAGAATGGAATATTTACCATGTATCAATGGTGCATGTCTGTGCGCCTATGACTGACTAATGTCTGTGCAGGTGTCAAGTATGTTCGAACAAAAAAGTCCAATAAATATCAAAAAAAAATTTTACCATGGTATATATTACAGGGTAATCGAACAGATTGTTGATAATATTTGTCAACACATGCCAGATATCTAGGTATTTATAGGTAGGTACTTTTTTACAAAAATGTTACACCATACTATTATATATGAACTTTATCAAGGTTATACTTATTTATAATATAATATCATCTATACTAATATTATTAAGAGAGAACATTTGTATTTTTGTATGTTTGTAATGAGTAAGATCAAAAACTACTGAACCGATTTAAAAAATTCTTTCACTAATACATAGAATGGACTTTCGGAATGAAAATAGGCTATATATTCTCCCGTTTAAATCAAAGGTACATTCGTGGAGACCTAATTTGCAACCTAAGTCGGCAAATAAACGGTCGAAAAAACATGTTTCTTACGAACGCTGCTTAATTGAAAATAGATAGAAGAATATTTTCTATGCAAGAGTTGTACAACTGAATAAGACCTACAAAAAAGTCTGCGACAGCATATGTCTATCTCTTAAGGTTGACTCACAGCAACCATTTTAATCTTTAAATTTTTGTTAAAAAATATTACATAACTTCCAAGGCTATTTTCAAGTATATAGTATTAATCCTTATCCAAATAATTACGTTAATTAGCTTGGCCACATATTATAGATTAAAATTGTCCTTTACAGTATATAATTCAAATGAAAACTCTAGAAGATATCACGAATTTCACAAACACGCATCGCAAAATTAATAAAATATTTGCAGTGAAACCACAGATTAGGTCATAGTTACTACGAAAATATTATTATAAGCTTAGCTATGCTGTAGATCCCCACCAATCACAATCAATTTGAAGTCAATATAGTATAATAAAAACAAACACTCAAAAAAAAATAGGCCCTAAGTGGATAACAAAAGGCCTAAAAAAGTCTACAAAAATAAAAAGAATTTTGAGATTTAAATACTATAGTTCAAAAGCAAAATCAAATGAAAAATGTAACTATAAGAAACAATACTTATCATATTCCAAAATGTTGAAAAGGTGCATCTTCAAATCTCAAAAAATATTCCATGACAAGTACATGGTGCGGAGTAAAAACAAATGTAAGGCAGCATGGGATATTATTAATCATAAAACTTGCCAAAATGGTGGCCCTATGAATAATATTAACTGCCTCAAATGTGATAACCAAATCTTAACTGATAAAAATGACATATCGGAACTATTTAATAACCATTTCATAAATTTGACTAATTCACAATGTAATACTTGTAATCCATTGACATGTAATATAACAAATAATCCATCGACTATATGTTTAAAACCCTGTGACGCATATGAAGTTAGAAAGGTGATATTATCATTGAATACTACCAACGCGGTAGGTTATGATGAGATATCAACAAAAATATTAAAGACTTGTGTAAACGAAACAGCACCAGTTCTAGCGTTTTTAACAAATCTATCCTTTACACAAGGAATTTTTCCAAAAGAGCTCAAGCGCTCCATTGTAAAGACATTATACAAGAAAGGTGATAGGTCAGATATTAATAATTACCGCCCTATAACATTAGTTCCGATTTTTTCAAAAGTTTTGGAAAAACTAATGCATTCCAGACTTTATCATTTTTTAACTGAATTTAATTTACTCAAGGTAGAGCAGAATGGATTTCAAAGAAATAAATCCACAACATTAGCCGCATATCAACTCGTAGATAACATTTGGTCTGGATATAAATATGCTTACTTCCGTAGTATTCTTCGACCTTAGCAAAGCGTTCGATTTGGTAAATCATACTATTTTATTGACTAAATTAGAGTGTTATGGTATTCGTGGGACAGCATTAAATTGGATTAAGTCATATCTAGTTCAAAGAGATCAATATGTTGAAATTGCCGGAATGGACTCTAAAAAACACTTACAAGCAACCGGGGAGTGCCTCAGGGCAGTGTCCTAGGGCCTTTGTTATTTTTATTGTTTATTAACGATCTCCCAGCAGTCACAAAATCTAACTGCATACTCTTTGCGGACGACATATCACTAATAGTTAAGAGTAGCGATAGAAATATACACATACAAAAACTACAGGAGGCAGTTTCTGAGATAATTGCGTGGATTAAAGAAAATCACCTTTCAGTCAATATTAATAAAACAAAAGTCCTGCATTTTTACTTAAAGAATAGACAGGAATATCCACCAGTCATCTGCAACGGTCTTATGTTAAGCGTAGAAAAAGAAATAAATTTCTTGGGTATTGACATTGATAATCAATGCTCGTGGAAAGCTCACGTTAGTAAAATTTGTAAAAAGGGAAATCGTTTCGTTTACCCTTTAAAAAATGTAACAAGAATATCTACACAAAATACTGCGATGATGGCATATCACGGCTACGTAGCATCAGCCCTAAGATATGGCTTAATAATCTGGGGAAACAGTGTTTGGGTAAATAAAGCATTTATAGCTCAAAAAAATGTGTGCGTGCCCTATGTGGTGTGGGGCCTCAGCACTCATGTTGCGAACTATTCCCTAAGATTGGTATACTCACCCTACCTAGTATGTACGTTTACGAGCTTAGTATTTTTGTTAAAAAGTATCCACAGTTATTTACAAAATTTAGAGAGGTTTCCGATTTTAACAGTTGTTTTCCTGATAAACTTGTGTACCCAAAAGTAAGGAAACACTCAACATCAATTGGCACTTATTCCATGGCGATCAAAGTTTTTAATAAGTTGCCACATAGTTTAAAATCTCTTCCATTACCAGTGTTCAAAAAAAAGATATTTGAGTGGTTATGTAGAAAAGCATTTTATACGGTGAATGAATTTTTAGATATAAATAAAAAATGGTGACATGTTTAAATATTTGTATGTTAATATAATATAAATTAAAAATAAGTAATAATTATTAGATTTGACAAATTTATGAAATATTGAACGAACTGTATAATGCTAAACAAACTGTATAAACTATATAATATATATATATAAATATTTATAAATATATATTTATATAGGATAAATGATATAGTATTTCTGATCTTATAATTTCCTTTTTAAAGATTTGCACGCCACCAATGGCAAAATACGGATAAGGTCTTATATTGTATTTTTGGATGTTATTATAAACCTGTATTTTATGCAAATAAATATCTGAATCTGAATCTAATAATATGATCTATTGTATAAAATAATATTAATCTATATATATAATAATATAATATAATATTTTAAACCACCCCGACTGATCTATGTATAATAGCTTTTACCAATGACTCTAAACACGACATTTAAAATCTGAGCTGTAAGTTGGTGAGGATTTGAGTATTCTGTAGAGTCCAGGAGGCTTCCATGTTCTTACAATATTGTTGAAGAAGAAGATTTTCGAATTGATCAGACCTATGAAAGTTGATTTCATAGCGCAATTAACTAGAAAAAAGCTCATAATTTTATAACGATTGAACGAATTTTCATGAATCAAAGCTAAGAAAACTCTCGATGAAGACATCTATCAATAATAAAAACAAAATCGGTTCATCCGGTTAGGTGCTAAGATGCTACAGACAGACACACAGATACACACGTTAAACGTATATTACCCCTACATTTTGCGTCGGGGAACGCCGTAAGGTTACGGCGGCAGATGTACTCCTTGGTGGTAAGCTACGTTTTGGTAGATTTAATGATTCCACTACCACTGTACGAAAACTCATGATTCATGAATGCACATAAAACTTTTATTGGTAGGTATATAGTGTAACGAGGTATTTCGACTCGTTACATATTTTTCGCTTGGAAGCACCTTTCAGCTTCTAAGACTGACAAAATTACCTTTTGGTTTTAAATAATTTAGAACATTTTCGTATTTAGCCATTTTTAGTCGATTTTAAATAATCGAGTTATTACTTGGTCTGTGGATCATTCAATATCCTATAGACAATCTTTCAAAAAAAAAAATGACTTTGACATCTGTCAATTCTCGATCGGAGACGTCACTTTTTCTTGTCCCTGGGGCCTACAAAGAGCTAAACTTTTTGTATTTTTTTCTTAATCAGATTTTACAAGATTAATCCATCTTGTTAATTAAATTTGCGATGATACTCGGCGTGCTTATGGCGTAGTGCCATATGATAACGTCGTGATTTTGCGGTGAGTCAATTTTTGATAACCTAAAATGTTTCGCGTCATCCTTCATGGCGACAAATATATTTACAATCGGATTTTTGGTTACAGCCTTTGGCGCTGTTTGTTTGGACGACTGTCGTCTACTGTTTGGACGACTATGGGTGTCGCCAACTGTTGGTTCGACGCTGGAAGACGTCGTTAGTTTGAGGTGTTCGTGCGACGCACACCGTTTCGATGTCGTCGTAGTTTTGAGCTGTTGGTGCGACGATGAATGACGTCTGTTTAGAGTGGTGTGCTCAGACGCCCCCTGACGCTGCAGCTAAGCCAATTTCATTATAACTCTTTTTATTACCCTTAAAACTTTAATTTCATATTTGCAAGATGCAAGAAAGACAATAACCAAATTTCAGTAGTAAAATGTAAAATAAATTAACCTAAAAAGTAACGAAAACCGAATGGTATTTATAGTCAAATGTTTAGACATAGTATTCCGGCTTTAACTAAATATTGTGTATCTCATTCTGGAGGTAAGGGACGTTTTGAAGTATTAAAATTTGTCATACAATCCCAAACCGTGTTATCATTTGCCTGTCCCCCGGTCCGAGATTAAAAGTCTCAATGACACCGCTGATTTATCCTGGTAAGTTTTAGATCTTGGTAGAACAAGGGCGCTCGATATTCATAAATACTGTCTACCTAACATTAATTTTTAGCTTTTTATACTCTATAACCTTCATGTTACAACCAGTAACGTTTATATTTTTTTATAACCAAATTTTTTTATTACAATTAGCGCGAGAACAGGGACCGGATTTACCTCCACATATATAATCTTTCTTGCATCTTATTTTTGTTTTTCTTGTCACAATTTAGTGCAATTTTTTTAGCATTTTTACAGTTTTTGTACTTTGAAAACAGAATTGTAACTTTGTTTACAACTTTTTTTGTATTTTAACAAAACTAATTAACATACAATGTTCTTTATATGTCTTATATACTGGATAGACTAATCTAAGTGTGTACTTACTATATAATAACATTTGAGATATGTGTTGTTTACATTTTGTAAGGAACTGACCTTGACCACATTGAAAGTGCTAAGTTTTTGTTTGAATTGATATAACTTTGTCTTATATAAAGTTATAACGTTTGTTTACTGTTGAGAAGCATTAAACTACATTCATATTAGAAAATACTAGCTTATTAACATAATTATTAACCAGTTTATTGATTTTACTTTTCACAAATAGATATAACCTTAGCCGTTGTTAATAATCTTGAAAATTGAGATAAATTGTGAATCTTTTTTGCATCTTACATACTTCACAATTTGAATGTTTCTTTGTACATTCAAATTTCTTTAAATACTTTTGAACATTATTAAATATTAACATAAACTTTAAAACAAAATAACTAAAACCGGTTTTTAACAAAAAATCTTATAAACTTTGATGAGTTTTAACTATTCTTTGAATTTTTAGTTGGTTGTTTGTCTTTGTTTCTTTAATATTTTTGATTATTCATCATGACTGACAAACAGGTTCAATTTCCACCCTTGTTGGAAGAGAATTTACCTGGTACTTCTAGGGATGTTATTTCTAATCCGGCGTTGGATAATTTAGTTATGCAGAATGCAACAGAGGTAGAGGTTGTTGACCCTTTCTTACCTAACCTTGGTCATAGTAGCTTGCATAATTTTACACCTTTACCTTCGTTTAACTCGATGAATGTTCAACTCAATGAACAATTGAAAAAGCACTTGCCTTCAACAAATAAACTTCCTGATTTGAAGCGTAGTAAGATATCTTTTGATGGGAAAACTTGTGTTAGAGATTTTATCACTTCGGTTGAGGAATATTTTTTGTATAAAAACTTTGATGAAAACTTTTTAGTCGGTTCTTTTTCTGATCTGCTCACTGGAACAGCATCGAAATGGTTCCGTAGTATTCGAATTAGGGTTTCTTCGTGGACAACACTTAAAACTGAATTGTTGAACAGATTCGACAAACCTGAATTTGATTATCATTTGGAGTATGAAATGAGAACTCGCAAACAACGGAGTAATGAGTCACTTCCTGATTTCATTACTGAGATTTTAGATATGTCTAGCAGATTAGCTAATCCAACTTTTGAGAATGTTTTGATAACTATAATTAAACACAACATGTTACCTATTTACACACCGTTTTTATTTGGAAAATCAATAGACACTATTGAACAGTTTATCCGAATTAGTAAGGAATTAGAGATTTTAGTTAACCGAAAACCTGTGAAGGAAATTAAACAAAACTTTCATGCGGTTGAAACCAAACTTTCTTGTTTGAAGTGTAAGTCGACTGACCACACTTATAAAGAGTGTACAGAGATTCTTGGACCTGTGTGCTTTAAATGTCATAAACGAGGCGTTTTGACAAAGAACTGTGATACTTGTCATTCTGACAATATTAAAAATAATAATAATTCAAAAAACTTGTAAGGCATCGGGCCCAAGTTTTTGAGAAAACTTCAGGTGCTCCGATACCCAATTATAAACCTGATGATGATACGTGTAAGAGAGAATTTTCAGAATGGCTTGACTATTTAAAAACATTTTTTTCTGTTCATAAAGCGGCTCCTATACTTTTTACTAAACAAAATGATACTAGACCATTTTTAAAATTTACCATTTATAATGAAACTTTTTCTGGATTGCTAGATAGTGGTTCAAATAGCTGTGTTTTAGGTAATAACCAACACATGCATTTTTCTAAACTAGGATTTCAAATTAAACCTATTGATGCCTCCGCTTGTACTGCTGACGGTTCATCAAGAAAAGTTATCGGTTCTATGCGATTACCGGTTACCGTTGACAATGTTTGTAAACTTGTAGAATTTTTAATAATACCCTCTTTTGATCCACCTATTATATTGGGATTTGATTTTTGGTTGAAATTTAACTTAGCTAAAGACTTGTGGAAAAATATTGAATATGTTCACAATAATAAAATTCAAGTGAACGCTGTTACTTCTACAGTTCATTTAACTCCTTCTGAGAAACAACAATTAGATGAAACCATTGCTTTGTTTGAAGATATTTCTTATGAGAAAAAAGGTTTAGGCCTTACCACCCTTGTAGAACATAAAATTAACGTTACTGGCGACCCTTTTAAAAGTAGATATTGGCCGTTGAGTCCTGCTAAACAAAAAGAACTTTATGATGAAGTGGAAGTTTTATTAAAGGAAGGAATTATAGAACCTTCAAAATCTCCTTGGTGTTCCCCTGTATTAGCCGTCGATAAAAAAGATGGTGGAACCAGATTATGTTTAGATTCGAGACGATTAAATTCAATAACTGTTAAAGATTCTTATCCTTTGCCGTACCCTTCTAGGATATTAGACAGCCTTCGTGGGGCTAAATTCATATCTACCATAGATCTTTCTAAAGCATTTCTGCAAATTAAACTTGAAGAGTCCTCTCGTGAAAAGACTGCTTTTGTAGTTCCTGGAAAAAACTTGTACCATTTTGTTCGGATGCCTTTTGGAATCACCAACGCACCGGCAGAGTTACAACGCTTGGTTGATAAACTCTTTGGACCTGAATTTGACAATGTCCTGTTTAAATATTTAGATGATTTGATTTTAGTAAATGATAATTTTCAAAATCATATAGAGTACCTTAAAAAAGTCCACGAAATACTTAAAAACTCAGGCTTAACAGTAAATCTTAAAAAATGTGAATTTTGCAAAGAAAGACTCCGTTATCTTGGTTATATTGTAGATAGTCAAGGCCTACATACTGATCCGTCTAAATTAGAAATTATAGAAAACTTTCCACGACCAGAGTCCGTAAAACAACTTAGAAGCTTTTTAGGATTATGTTCATATTATCGACGTTTCATTTGTAAATTCGCTGATATTGCCTCCCCTTTAACTAAATTAACTTCTGGAAGTAAAAAGATAAAACATACTTTTGTTTGGAATGAAGAAGCTGAAGAAGCCTTCATTAATTTAAAAAATGCTTTAATAACTACACCTGTTTTACAGTGTCCTGATTTTGAAAAACCTTTCTTTTTACATTGCGATGCTAGTTCTGTAGGAATTGGTAGTGTTCTGAGTCAAGAAGACGAAAATAATGAACAACATCCAATTGCTTATTATTCAAGATCTTTAAATAAATGTGAAAGAAATTATAGTACCACTGAACGTGAACTTTTGGCAGTTTTAGATTCAATTGAACATTTTAGACCTTATGTCGAAGGAATGAAATTCACAGTTGTGACAGATCATGCTAGTCTTAAGTGGCTTTTAAAACTTAATAACCCTAGTGGACGCTTAGCTCGATGGGCTGCACGTATTTCTCAATTTACTTTTGATATTGTTCATAAAAAAGGATCTTTACATCAAGTTCCTGACGCTTTATCTAGAATCAATATAACTTCAATATTAGTTTCCGCTATAAATATTGTCTCACCAGATGAAGATATAGAAGACCCTTGGTATAGAAAAGTCTTTATAAATTGTCAAAAATACCCTTCTAGAATGAAAAACCTTCGAGTAGAAGATAATACTTTATATCGTTACTGTAAAAATAAATTTGACCCTAATAGTCGTTTGAATTGGAAAATTGTTATACCTAAAGAACATGTTTTAGATACTATTCGTTCTAATCATGATGACATTAATTCTGGACACTTTGGAATACATAAAACTCTTAATAAAATAAAACAACATTATTATTGGAAAGGAATGTTCGGAGACGTTCAAAGATATATTTCTTCTTGCGACATTTGTAAAGCTTATAAACATTCAACTTCTGCTCCTGCTGGTAAGATGGTTAACCCTAAGAAAGTTGATCAACCTATGGTAATGTTATCCGTTGATATTATTGGGATTTTACCTAAATCTTATTCTGGACATAGATTCATTCTTTCAATTGTAGATGTTTTTACTAAATATTGTTGGATATTTCCTATGATAAATGCTACTTCTAAAGTAATTTGTAAAATCTTTGAAAAAGAAATATTTCTTAAATTTGGTGTACCTAAAATCTTAGTGGCCGACAACGGACCCCAATTTATATCTAAACATTTTGTAGATTTCTTAAAAAATTTCAACATAACTAAAATATTTTATAATGCACTATACACTCCACAGAATAATCCAGTAGAAAGATATAATAAGACAATAGAAACATGTATTTCTTGTTTTGTTAAAAATGATCATCGAACTTGGTCAAGGTTTTTGCCTCATGTCCAATTAGCTTTAAATAGTAGTGTAAATCTTGCTACAGAGTACACTCCTAACTTTTTGATGTTCGGTAGAGAACTTATTTTTGATGCATCTTTGCACCGTTTTAGTAACTCTTTAGATAACTTAGATCAACTTGAGCTTGGTACTAGAGATACTTATGCTCACTCTTTAAATTCACTTAGTGAAGTTTTTGTTAAAGTTCAAGCTTATCTTTTGAAAGCTTATAAGCGTAATGCTCTTTATTATAATAGGGGAAGAAAAGTCATTTCTTTTGATGTTGGTGATGTAGTTTGGCGTAGAAGTTTTGTACAGTCAAATGCACCTGCATATTTTTCGGCTAAATTAGCACCTAAGTTTATTAAATGTGAAATTGTAGAGAGAATTTCTCCTAACGTTTATGTACTAAAGGAATTTAATAAAACAAGTACTGGACGTTATCATGTTAAAGATATAATTAAATATTAAAATTTTCATTTTTGGATTTAACATTTTATTTAGATTTGTTTTGATACTCTGCTTGGGAGGAACCATGTTTGTGGAAGAATGAGATTTGATGCATGAAAGAGATGGTTCATAGTGAAAGATGATTGCCTGCAAGGAAAACCAACACTTTATTAAAATACAACTTTAAATATACTAAACCTAACTTAGGTCTATTTTTGGTAATTTTATTCTATTTTTGGTACTTTTATCCTAATTTTGAACTTTTACCCAACTTTAAAAACTACATCTAACGATTATATTTTCTTTTAGAAATTTTCTTGGCATCAAAAGATCTTATGTATATTTTTGTATATTTTATTATTTTGGTTACTTTGAAAAGCTTTTCACTTTTCAAGTATTCAACTCTTTTAGATACTTTGAGAAGTTTTCCACTTTTCTAGTATAAATATTGTTTTAGATTGCTATGAAAAGCTTTCCACTTTTCAAATAGCCTGCACATAGTGTAAATACATTTTTAATATAGATGTGTTTCAGTCTTTGTGAAGCATGTTATATATTATTTAGATTATTTAGTTTGTGTTTGTTGTAGACCTAAGACTTGGATTTGACACTTAGAGCTCTATATAATTTTTACCCGGATTTGCCTCTCGGATTTGACTCTTTTGAGCTTTTGTCTCAGTTAACCTTTTTGGGTAAGTTTTTACTCTCAATTTTTTCCTCGCTTTAACATTTTTGGTTCAAGCGTTGGAAACTTTAGATATTGTGAACGGAAAGTCGGTGGTGTTGAGCCGGTCACAATACACCTTTGTTGTTTTCCCAACAAACTTTTGTTAACTTGTTTTTGTGCACGGAATGTCGGTGGTGTTGAGCCGGTCACAATATACAATTTTTGGTCTTTTGGACAAACCCTTTTATTAATTTGTTAGTGTTCGGAAAGTCGGTAGAGTTGAGCCGGTCACTACTTATTATTTTTGGTTCTCTATTTTTATGAGAATAATTTGAACTTTTGTTGTTCAACTTTTTCATTGAAAACTTGTTCACTGAATCTTTTGCAGTGAATAATTATCTATAGTCGGCAGCTAATGCTTAACCGTACTACAATATGGATAACCTTTGTTATTACCTTTTAATTTAGTTAGAATCGTTCTGAGATTATAAAAGATAGAGGCGATGGTGCTTATCTACACTTTTGTTAAATATTTCAGAAATATTTATTTGGTTTGTAATACAGATAGGTAGATGGAGGCTATGGTGCTTATCCACTCTTGAGTATAATTAATTTGTGATGGATTTTAGGATTGAGTCATATTGATGGATTAGTTTTGGTAAACCTTTACATTGTTTTTCACTTAGTTAGAAAGTTTTTATAACTTGTTTTTCTAGAGCAACTTAGTCAGTGGCTAGAAGCTTAACTGATTTAACGTTATGCTTTATTAGTGTCTTCTTTTAGTTTGAATAAATTTCATATTTTGGTGGCGGAATATTTTCTGTTTATTATTTTTTTTGAATAATTTTTATTAGGAATTTTTGGGGAGTTCTTCTCAAAAATAAAAGAAGTTTCATTCTTTTATTTTTTTTGGGAAGGTATGTACTGTAACGAGGTATTTCGACTCGTTACATATTTTTCGCTTGGAAGCACCTTTCAGCTTCTAAGACTGACAAAATTACCTTTTGGTTTTAAATAATTTAGAACATTTTCGTATTTAGCCATTTTTAGTCGATTTTAAATAATCGAGTTATTACTTGGTCTGTGGATCATTCAATATCCTATAGACAATCTTTCAAAAAAAAAAATGACTTTGACATCTGTCAATTCTCGATCGGAGACGTCACTTTTTCTTGTCCCTGGGGCCTACAAAGAGCTAAACTTTTTGTATTTTTTTCTTAATCAGATTTTACAAGATTAATCCATCTTGTTAATTAAATTTGCGATGATACTCGGCGTGCTTATGGCGTAGTGCCATATGATAACGTCGTGATTTTGCGGTGAGTCAATTTTTGATAACCTAAAATGTTTCGCGTCATCCTTCATGGCGACAAATATATTTACAATCGGATTTTTGGTTACAGCCTTTGGCGCTGTTTGTTTGGACGACTGTCGTCTACTGTTTGGACGACTATGGGTGTCGCCAACTGTTGGTTCGACGCTGGAAGACGTCGTTAGTTTGAGGTGTTCGTGCGACGCACACCGTTTCGATGTCGTCGTAGTTTTGAGCTGTTGGTGCGACGATGAATGACGTCTGTTTAGAGTGGTGTGCTCAGACGCCCCCTGACGCTGCAGCTAAGCCAATTTCATTATAACTCTTTTTATTACCCTTAAAACTTTAATTTCATATTTGCAAGATGCAAGAAAGACAATAACCAAATTTCAGTAGTAAAATGTAAAATAAATTAACCTAAAAAGTAACGAAAACCGAATGGTATTTATAGTCAAATGTTTAGACATAGTATTCCGGCTTTAACTAAATATTGTGTATCTCATTCTGGAGGTAAGGGACGTTTTGAAGTATTAAAATTTGTCATACAATCCCAAACCGTGTTATCATTTGCCTGTCCCCCGGTCCGAGATTAAAAGTCTCAATGACACCGCTGATTTATCCTGGTAAGTTTTAGATCTTGGTAGAACAAGGGCGCTCGATATTCATAAATACTGTCTACCTAACATTAATTTTTAGCTTTTTATACTCTATAACCTTCATGTTACAACCAGTAACGTTTATATTTTTTTATAACCAAATTTTTTTATTACAATAGCTAGGATTAGAACCAACGACCGTCGGGTCAGAATCAGGGTAACTATCCTTTACGCCAAAGGGCCGTCCAATATCAATACGTAAGTATTATAAAACAAAGTTCATCACTGCGTCTGTCTGTCTGTTCGCAATAATCTCAATAGCTACTGAACGGATTATCATGCGGTTTTCACCAATAGCCAGAGTGTTTATGAGGAAGGTTTAAGTGCATAATTCGTTAAGGTTTTGTGTAAATTGGATGAAATATGACGATGGTTGTTAAATATGTTCATATTTTATATTCGATGCAACAAACTGATGCAAATTTTGTAGGCATATTATATGTTCTACCCGTGCGAAGCCGGGGCGGGCTGCTAGTACATAATAAGAATGTAGAACAATAGTATTGAAGCAAGGAACCTACATTAAATATGTAACTTTTCCACAAATAAGCATAAGAATTTTAAAAAATGCCCAACTCTTATTACATGCTTTTATTTAACATGCAATATTTTATGTATGTTGTCCATCTAAATTTACAAACCATTAAAATTACTTGTTGGTATTCTATTGAGCTGAATTTTGGCATACCTACTTATGTTAGTTTGGTGATATTGTGATATTATTGTACCAGTGAGCTGAACTGATGGTAGAGCAAGAATGTTGAGACTGGAACCCCTGTTGCCAAATGGACAGTTAAATTTGAACTAGGTACTATGTTTTGTTACCATAAGTACAATGATGATGGTCATTACACAAAGCTTGTTTTTAAAGATATTATACAATGTTAGCCAAAACATTCTATTCTGTCTTACCTTATGTATTTGCTTATTTGTTTTACGTAGGATTTGTAGCTGTAAGTTATATGCTTTTCTGCATTCTCTGCAGATAAGAATATAGAATTTAGTTTTGGTTCCGGTGTCATTTCAATTGATTCCCCCTTTCTTTAGATAGATGTATTTATTATTTTTTGTTTGATAGGCTTACATGCTAGGCTTTGACCACCACCTTGCCTGGTGGTAGGCGATGATGGTGAACATGCTAGGCCTTGATTGCTATGTAATGTATTCCTGATCCATCAGTCATATAGCCCAGGAAGCTAACTCTTGGTACTGCAAACATACATTTATCTATGTTCACTCTCAGACCTGCATCCTGTAACCTCTGTGTACTACAAAGGTTATTTTCCATCTTCTCATTGTGTGTCCGTCAACCGCATGATGTCAGTGCCACTGACCACTATAGTGTCTAATACTGCTATTCTAAGGCAAGCATTTACACCAAATGCAATTGTTTTATTTTAAACTAGAAGTGTCCCGCGACTTCGCCCGCGTTAAAACTTCTTTTATTTACTTAAAACGTTTCTTTTGTAAAAACGATTCTATCAATAAAAACATCAAAAAAGAATGAGCCAAATCGGTTCACCCGTTTTCATGTTATCGCGTGACTAAGGCAATTCGGGATTCATATTTATAAACCCCGAAAAACCCAAAGTTTCAGACTTTGTTGCCTACCCCATTTCGAAAAATCCTACAACACGTACTTTATCTCATCTTGTTTCGCCATACAAACTATGATTCCCCGTTCCGTATCCGGGAGGAATTTTTAGAAAATCTTTTCTGAGCGGATACCTACGTCATAATAACTATCTGCATTCTAAATTTCAGCGCAATCCGAAACAATATTGATTTTTAGACTGTTACCCCAGTTTATCCTGTTAGGGTGGCATTTTGAAAAAGTCTGAAACTCGTATTTTTTACAGAATTACTTGTGTGAAATGTCGAATTTATTTACAGAAGTACTTGTGTGAAATGTCGAATAAAATGACTATCCAAACTTTGAACCCCCGCTCATCCCCTTGAAGAGTGAATTTAGAAAAATTCTTTCTCCTATGTCAAAATAACTATCTGCATGCCAAATTTCAGCGCAATCCGAAACAATATTGATTTCAGACTTTGTTACCCCTCCTCACCCTTTTAGGGGTGGAATTTCGAAAGAGCATGAAACACGTATTTACTTCAAATATAAAAGACTATCTTATCTTATTTATCCATACAAACTTTGAACCCCCGTTTCATCCCCTTCTGGGGTGAATTTTGAAAAATTACTTTCTCAGAGGGAACTAACTTCGTAATAATTATCTGCATGCCAAATTTCAGCGCAATCCGAAAAAATATTGATTTTCACACTTTGTTACCCCACCCTTTGTTTTCACCCTCTTAGGGGTGGAATTTCAAAAAAACCTGAAACACGTATTTACTTATTTTTGTACTGAAGCACTTGTGTGAAGTTTCGGATAGAAAAGACTATCTAATCTTCTTTTTCCATACAAACTTTGAACCCCCATTTCATCCCCTTAAGGGGTGAATTTTGAAAAATCCTTTCTTAGTACACCCCTGCGTACTAAGACAAATATACCCTCCAAATTTCAAGTCTCTACAACCAGCGGTTTAGGCTGTGCGTTGTCTGTCAGTGAGTCAGTCAGTCAGTATGTCAGGACAAAGATTCTTATAGTATTAGATAATCTTTTTGATGTTTTCAGTGTCAAAAGGTTGGCTGTTCATCAACCCTGACCTGGATAGATATATATATATATATATATATATATATATGTATATGTACATATGTATACACCCAGGTCTTGCTTGCTTTAAATCGATTTTATAGAATATTACTCCCCCTTGCAATTCTATAAATCTTCCCTTTAATATATGTAGGCATTGAATATATATCCTTCCGCGTTGGTTGCAGTGTTTGCTGTACCACAATAGCCTGAAACAATCGCACCTTCCTATTAGGTACTAATACTGGCACTATCTATATAGTGCTGTGGGTTCCAGTACCCCTTCTTCAATTAACTTATCCAATTTCTTGAAAAACTCTTTTTTGCATTAGAATCGGAATGGGTCTGTTTTTCAAAAAGTTTGGCATAACCCCTTCGTTTAGTGTAATATTTATTTCAGTTGGTCCTGTATAATTTCCCTAACCATGGTTCAAACACCTGTTTATATACATACATTAATAAGTTATTTACCTAGGAGTTGATGTAATTTTAACATTAATTATGCCCTGCTGATTCTCAAGTCGCCAAGCCAATTCCTAACAATTAGACTACTACCCTGTGCCTTTTGTTACTAATATATTAAATTTTTGGTAAAATCCTTATAAATTGTTAAACACAATCCAAAATTTTATCGTACCAACGGGACTTGAACCCGCAACCTCCGGAATAACATGTTCCGGTGCTTTGCCAATTAAGCTGGTTCAAGTCCCGTTGGTACGATAAAATTTTGGATTGTGTTTAACAATTTACAAAGATATTAAGTGTGTAACACTTTAAAGAAACAAAATCCTTATATTTAACCAAAACCATAGTCTGTCCGAGTAATGATCACTTCATTTCATCCAATAGCTTTTTCTACTAATTTGGACACACCATTTCCATATGAGAATGGCAATATTCTCATTTATAATAGTGTACAGGCAGCCTGAATCATTTCATAATCAGTAGTTCTGCATCATTCAGTGACACTTTAATTCTAAATTGTACCTTACTACCTACCTACCTTATCTTACCTGCTACTAACTATTTATGCCTACCTCATACAAACATTATATTCTGGGTCTGGATTCTTGTGTTGTCTTGATCCAATGATGGTATTTACTCCAACGGAACCTGAATTCACCTCTATGTGATTTACTACAACAAAAATAACGAGATTTATTATGTAATCAGTTTTTTTTTAGTTTATTTATATTCATGGGTTCATGGTCTGAGAAGAGATGGGTTGCTTGTGCTGGGGTTTACACTATTACACTTGCATCAAAATTGGTCATTTAATAGGCCAGTGCTGTCACACGCCTGCTCAAATGATAACAGAGTTTGTTGCAATAGTTTCTTTTGAATTTCCCTATCCATTATGCCACACACTAATCTGTCACGTCACGTTTGTTGGATGGAAATGACCATTCAAAATGGCTACTATTTACACGAAAGTTTCTTACGATAATATTAAATTCATACAATTCAGGGCCGCTAAAAGTACGCCCTTTATTTTGCCTTGAAAGTAGCAAAATCGTTCAATGTAATTTTTGCCACACCTACGTAATCATTGAATATATTAATTTATAGGAAATTTTATTTAAACAACTTAAAAATAATTACCTAATGACAATATCAAAATTATATAAACCACAATAATAATATCTCTACTATAAATAAAAGACAGAACCTAGGTCGCTACCTGCTAGTAATGTTCCCAAAAAGCTAGCGACGTTACTTCGTTGAAATAGCTAAGCTAATATGTTGGCCGAGGTAAGCGCCAGCTCTTTGGTCACGCGTGATGTCAATTAGGCGTCTGGACAACTCCTTAACAAAACCTCGGGCATCTCGACTCCATGGGCCCATTGTTTCGACCCCAAACGCAAGAAATATGTATCCCATCACCAATGGTAGCATATTTCCTCCGTTTGAGGTTTTCTGCTGCATCCGCTGCCGCGCCCGCTGACCGTGAGGTCCCCGCATATGTGGGACGCCGCTAATGTGTCAGCACATGTGGCGTCCCACACCACTGGTGTTCCTCGACACCATGGCACTAACGTCATACCGTCGGGCCTCTTACCATCGTCACGTGATATACCGTTCGGCTCTAATATGGCCGGCACGTTCACGGTGGCAAGGGTCCGACGGATGACGTCGTTTATTGTGGCGTGGCGTGAGAGACGCCCTGCACTGCGGCGGCATGACAGGCCGTGGTGGTCTAATCTGTCCACTTCACTGCCGCAGTGACAATTGTGAGGTTCCGTCCTAGAGATGCCCAGACGCAACCCTATGGCAATAGAAAAACTTTCATTGTCCATTAGGGTACCAATGTTGGATGAAGGTAGTGCTTGTAACCAATAACCAGATTCTCGTTCGCGCGTGGCAAGGAGACGAGCCCGGACTTTATTATCAACACTTTTGTCTAAAATTTGTTTTTGTACAATTTTACAAAGGGGCTCGTCCCATTGCCTTTGCGAACTAAGATTTTTTGGTAGAACCTCACTTGGACAAGCCAAAGACCAGGCCGTTCTACCATCTTCCAGAGATTCTATTGAAATTTGTGAAGCTGAATTTGAAATTATTATCTTTAAAGAACCAAAACACTGTTGGCAGAAGATAGAAAGGCTAACTAAACTAAAGGTAATGAAACACTGGAAATTTTGCAGATGCCAATGCCTCCAAGCCGAATAGGCAGAGAGGCCTGACATCATGAAATATCTGGAAGTGAACAATTTAGAATTTGGAAAACATTTTTGATCGCGTCACTTAGTAGTACAGAAATGTGGTTCCAAAGAGGGCAACATCCGTAGTATATACGTAAATTTTCGCACAAAAAGACAAAATTGAATTAGATGAAAAGCCATGTGGTTGTGATTTTTAGTGAGACGTTCAGACGTATCTTCAAACTTTTGACGCTGTTCATCGACAAAATCTGGGAACGACTCGTGAAGAATCGGAGCTCCTAGGAGGCGCAAACTTTTACTGGTCAATAATTTTAAATTTGGAGCTAAACTGTTAAATTTATCATACAAATTGTCTCTTTTTTTTCTGAATGTACAATGTCTATTATAAATAGTTCACACTTTGAAAAATTTAGTTTTAAACCAATTAATTTAAATCTACCAATTAACAACTGTAAATCTTCCAATACAGTTGTAGCATCCAAGGGTCCCGTCGTTCAGATACCACATATTTAATTTGGAATTTAGACTCGAGATTATGGGATGTATGGCTAGTCCAAATATGCCTGGTCTAAGAGGGTCACCCTGTTGACAACCTGAGCAAGAATTGATTAAATTATCTCGGTAAAGTAATTTAGAATCCAAACCATAACATTGCCAAAGATATTGTAATGTTTCCGGAATACAATTTTGGATTTCATTCAAAAGAATAGAAAGAACGGTCTACAGAATTAAAAGCATTTTTGACATTCATTTGAATATAACTTGTCTCATTAATTTTGCATGTTGCCACTATTGTATTTACAAATAATACGCGTAATCTAAGAATTTGTCAACTCACTTCACCGTAGATAAATCCAGACTTTTTCATGTATCTTTGTAGGTAGGTGATGCATTTTTAGTTGTACCCTCAAAAGAGTACATACGAGTAACACATGAATGCGGATTACGTTCAAAGCTGAAGGTTTCCAGCCAGCTAATATCCCTAGGTTCATTCTCTCAACCGAGGCGTGTGTTGTGCGCCGTATGCGGCTCACGCCTCGCATAGGATTGCTTGACTACGTCCACACGTAACGCGCTACTCTCTCTGAGGCGCTTTAATCGTCGAGGGTGTGCCGACACACGTTGGCGCGCCCTTACACATGAGTACCACAGTGTAAGGGCGCGCCAACGTGTCAGCTTAGTCAAGAATATGAAGGTCCACATATTGTGAAGCATGTGATGCGCGCCGTACACTGTGCATGCCTTGCAATATCTGTATCTGCATTTAGATGTTGGCGACAGATTTTCAAACATTTGATTAGCATGCCAGGTGGTCACTTGACCTTGACAGTGTCCTACTACTATATGGGGTCGTTACTAGATTGATACAAGCTTGCAAAACCAGTATCCTGCCAGTTTTCGAAGCCATGGGGCTTTAAACGACGTTTTCCTTCACCAGAGAGCGAATATGAAATGAGCATTAGGAATTAATTCCGCTACGCCTGGTGTCAAAGCCGACCATTCTCGTAATGTGCCACCGAGCCTACTTTGTTATAAAATGTTTGAAACAATTTCTCAGATTTAATATAACTAATTAATTTTATTTTTCTAGGCTAAGCATCAGCAATGGCTCAATATTACCAAATAGTTGGTCCAGGGCATTCGCTAACACTAGAAGACTTGCAAAGGTACTGTCCAAACATATGTTTGGACGGTATAATCGTGAATCAAGATGAACAGCAATATGGACAACAGCAGGTAAATGCTTGAGTTGCAAATATTTATTGAATAATGTGTATTTTCGCATATATTTTATTTCGCAATATATCAGTTTATGTAACATTTCAGCTGTTATATGAATAAAAATATGACACAATGTTAAATCAAGCTTACTACATACATAATCCCTACTTACATTAAATTCGAAAGTAACTCTCTCCCTGTGACAGTTAGGTATGTTTTAACGGCTAAACTGCTGTACAGATAATTTTGCACAGGTATTTTGGTAGAATAAGATAAAACATACATTTTAATGTGGTTAAAGCCGCGGATCACTTCAACTAGTTAATAAAATCTATTTGAAACCTAATAACTAAATAAATAGTATATTTCATTAAAGTGCGGAAAGGCTGTCATTGCAAAGAGTTCCGACAAATGTCTACCCGAGCCGAGGCGCAGCCGAAGGCGAGGGTTGACAGTCGGAACAAGTTGCAATGACGGTTCCGCACGTGTACTGAACGACTATTTTTAATACAGTTGCGAAAAAATGAAGCAATTTAATAAAATAATAATAACACAATAAACTCAACTAAATTAACATTTATTTCTTGGAAAAGTTATAATTCACATATACATTGAAATTGGTACAGTTTTTTATACTAACTGGGGAATGTCGTTTTTAACCGACTTCAAAAAAAGGAGGAGGTTTCTCAATTCGACCGTATATATATATATATATATATATATATATATATATATATATATATATATATATATATATATATATTAATGTTTGTTCGCGGATAACTTCGTCGTTTATGAACCGATTTTGATTATTCTTTTTTTGTTCGAAAGGAGAAATCCCAAGTGTGGTACCATGGTAATTTGATTGAGGTCTGATAAGTATCTCCAGAGATATTGAGATAAACATCTCAAAATTGGTACTGAAAATGAATAGCGCGGCATTGAAGTCGGTTCTTTTTTAGTTTTTAAACGATATTATAATAAAGCGTTTAATTTTGGGTATTCACTTATATCCACGTTGTTCCTTATTTTCAGCATACTTTTTATCATCGAAAACCTCGACCATAACGTAGAAGGTTTTAATTTTGCTGAGAGTTCGGAGAAGTATGCCAACATAACATTTTCTGAAAAACTATTTGCTTTTTTCTCTTCTCTCCACGCAATAAATTCGTCGTATGTAGATATGTAGCGACTTCTTGACTTTTCCGGTAAAATGTTCTCCGAAGCATTTTGTGCAATTATACTGAGTTCCGGTGGTGTTAATTCAAAAAAACTAGGGTCGATATTACTCATTTTGTGCAACAAACAACTAAACTCGCAAAGAAAATTTCTGAAAAATGGCGCCAACCGTAGAATATAAGCAGAGTTTTTTTTTTCACCCATTCTGGTAGGCAAAGGGAACTATGCTCATACAGCCAAGTCTTCAGTAGAATTTTTTTATTAATATGAAATGAAAATGAAATTTAATGAGATGAAATGAAATGAAACCTAACCTAACTCATTCCATCAAATCATTAAATCTGCTATTGAAACAAATTAGTAGCTTCTTTTTAGAAATATACGTATTTGCATGAATCATAAAAACTTTTTTGAATTTTTTTAGTAAAAACTTCATGGTTGGTTTTTCTTTTTAATAGACATTATTTTGACAGTTGGGAAAGAGAACGCACGAGTTCGGGAAAGGTAAAGAAAAAGCACGAGTGTGTAATAGCCCACATCCCGAACGCTATACGTCCCTGCAATACGCCACTTTTTGAGCAACTGTATTAAAAAATTATATACACTGTTTTTTCTTATATATAAAAATCTATTGCTGTTCGTTAGTCTTGCTAAAACTCGAGAACGGCTAAGCCGATTTAGCTGATTTTGGTTTTGAAATGATAGTCGTAGTCAAGGAAGGTTTAAACGGTGAGAAAATTTGGAAAAATTGCGAGGAAGATATTAAAAACAACGATTGCATTTTTCCCATATAAACTGTTCTACCTTAAAGAGCAATAATTACTAAAGTTAGTAATTATTGCTCTTTGGTTCTACCTACTTTCCTGTCAAACATTTGACGTTCGTCCCTTCGGTACGTTAGGGTAGACTCTGTTCCACTCTCGAATTGAAATTTGAAGGACGTAATAAATTAAGGGTTATGAATCGACAACATAATATATCCACATTACTCGAATTACCGCGTAGGTATTTAAATACCCAAAAAGGGTGACCGCACCGATCCGTCAAATTATTGGCCAATAGCGATCACCTCTCTGCTTTCCAAAGTGATGGAGCGAGTTATTAATACTCAGCTTCTTAGATACCTAGAGGATCAACAGCTGATCAGCGACCGCCAGTATGGCTTCCGTCATAGACGATCAGCTGGTGATCTTTTGTATGGCTTCCGTCATAGACGATCAGCTGGTGATCTTTTAGTTTATCTAACACCGCTGGGCAGAGGCAATTGAAAGTAGAGGGGAGGCCTTTGCTGTGAGCCTTGATATAGCCAAAGCATTTGATCGGGTTTGGCATAAGGCACTCCTGGAAAAACTACCATCATACGGTGTACCAGAGGGGCTATGCAAATGGATTGAAGATTTTCTGCATGGTTGTAAAATAAGAGCTGTTGTTAATGGTGCTTATTCCGAGACGATGTCGATTAATGCTGGAGTTCCACAAGGCTCTGTGCTATCTCCTACGCTGTTCATCCTGCATATTATTGATTTATTGCAAATAAACAATATTCATTGCTATGCGGATGATAGCACGGGAGATGCAAGATATACAGGCCGTGCAAATGTCCCTTTAGCAGAGGTCCTGGAAAGCAGAAACTTACTTTTGTCTAAAGTGGAACGATCGCTGATACAGGTTTCAGATTGGGGTACACGAAATCTTGTACAGTTCAACCCAACACGAACACAAACATGCGTGTTTACGGCAAAGAAAACTCCGTTTTTAGTTCCTCAATTTCAGAACATTCCCCTAACCTTATCGGGAAGTATAGGAATCTTAGGTGTGGACATTTCTAGCGAAGTCCAGTTTCGGAGTCATTTGGAATGCAAAGCAAGTATAACTGCTAAAAAACTTGGTGTTCTCAACAAAGCCAAGCGGTACTTCACGCCAAACCAACGGCTTCTACTCTATAAAGCCCAAATTCGGCCGCATATGGAGTACTGCTCTCATCTCTGGAGTGGGGCTCCGAAGTACCAGCTGCAACCATTTGACTCCCTACAGCGCAGAGCCGTTAGACTTGTTGACAGTCCTGTACTAACTGACAAGTTAGAGCCACTAGCGTTACGCCGAGATATTGGCTCACTTAGCCTCTTTTACCGATATTATAACGGGGAATGTTCTGATGAAATCTTTAACCTCATCCCGCCATCTCGCTTTTATCATCGTTCTTCTCGACACCGCGAGAGAGCTCATCCACATATTGTTGACACGTGGACATCGCATACGGTACGTTTTATGCGGTCGTTTCTTCCGCGGACTTGCAAGATGTGGAACGATTTCCCACCAGAGGTTTTTCCGCTACGGTACGACATGCAGCGATTTAAGAGAGGGGTAAAAAGAGTCCTCTATGCAAAAGGTAGGCAAAGCACGTGCAATACCGGTGACCACTTTCGATCAGGTGGGCCGCTTGTTTGTTTGTCAACTTTGACATAAAAAAAATATATATATATTTTGAATGTTGAAAGTTGTCCCAGGTTGTCATTGTTGGTTCGTTCTGACATTTTTGTCATTGCATTGACATATTTTGATGGTTATCATTATGGCGCTTCCAAAGTAAAGGAATAATTCCGAAAAATAAAAAAGTTGAAATTTAAGGTACATTTTGGTACTAACAAGTTTTCGCGAAAATCTAAATATGCCCATATATTTTTATTGTGTTGACTCAAGACCTTGGTTTTTATACACCCAATAGGAACTATAGACTTCAGTATCAGGTATAAATTTCAACTTGCTAGGTCCACCCATTCCTGAGAAAATCAGTGGTGACACACGGACAGACGGACAGACAGACAGACGGACAAGAAAGTAATCTTATAAGGGTTCCTTTTTTACCTTTTGAGGTACGGAACCCTAACAATAAATAATAAAGGGGGTCCCCATACAAGAAACTTGTTTTTGAGGCTTTTTATGCTCGATCTTACAATTCTTACAAACCTTAATAGATAAAGACTTGAAATTTACTCATGGTGTGTATTGCAATAGCTGCTGTAAGATAAATAATAAAAACTAAATTAAATTAAAAAATTTAATCCCAATACGAGACCTGTTTTTGCCGGAAAAAAATGTTCAATCTACGTGTGCGGGTCCAACTCGCACTTGGACAGTTTATTTATACTCGCGGTACGAAGTTCGCCGGGTCAGTCTATACTAATATTATAAAGAGAGAACATTTGTATTTTTGTATGTTTGTAATGATTTGGCTCAAAAACTACTGAACCGATTTAAAAAATTCTTTCACTAATACATAGAATGGACTTTCGGAATGAAAATAGGCTATATATTATCCCATTTAAATCAAAGGTACATTCGTGGAGACCTAATTTGCAACCTAAGTCGGCAAAAAAACTTGAAAAAGATTTAATTTGCTACCTAAGTCGGCAAAAAAACGGTCGAAAAAACACGTTTCTTACGAACGCTGCTTAACTGTTGTTATACAACTTAATAAGACCTACAAAAAAGTTCGCGACAGCATATGTCTATCTCTTAAGGTTGACTCACAGTAACCATTTTAATCATAAAATTTTTGTTAAAAAATATTACATAACTTCCAAGGCTATTTTCGAGTATATAGTATTAATCCTTATCCAAATAATTACGTTAATTAGCTTGGCCACATATTATTATAGATTAAAATTGTCCTTTACAGTATATAATTCAAATGAAAACTCTAGAAGATATCACGAATTTTACATACACGCATCGCAAAATTAATAAAATATTTGCAGTAAACCACAGATTAGGTCATAGATACTACGAAAATATTATTATAAGCTTAGCTATGCTGTAGATCCCCACCGATCACAATCAATTTGAAGTCAATATAGTATAATAATATGATCTATTGTATAAAATAATATTCATCTATATATATAATAATATAATATTTTAAACCACCCCGACTGATCTATGTATAATCTTTTCATTAAAAGCATTCCAATGACTCATGAATGATTAAAATCTGAGCTGTAAGTTGGTGAGGATTTGAGTATTCTGTAGAGTCCAGGAGATGTCACAGCATCAGGTTAATGGTTCCATGTTCTTACAATATCGTTGAAGAAGAAGATTTTCGAATTGATCAGACCTATGAAAGTCGATTTCATAGCGCAATTAACTAGAAAAAAGCTCATAGTTTTATAACGATTGAACAAATTTTCATGAATCAAAGCTAAGAAAACTCTCGATGAAGACATCTATCAAACAAAAAAAAAACTATCAATAATAAAAACAAAATCGGTTCATCCGGTTAGGTGCTAAGATGCTACAGACAGACACACAGATACACACGTTAAACGTATATTACCCCTAAGTACATTTTGCGTCGGGGAACGCGTAAGGTTACGGCGGCAGATGTTCTCCTTGGTGGTAAGCTACTTTTTGGTAGATTTAATGATCCCACTACCTGTCCACTGTACGAAAACTCATGATTCATGAATGCACATAAAACTTTCATTGGTAGGTAATATAGCTAGGATTAGAACCAACGACCGTCGGGTCCGAATCAGGGTAACTATCCTTTACGCCAAAGGGCCGTCCAATATCACTACGTAAGTATTATAAAACAAAGTCCATCACTGCGTCTGTCTGTCTGTTCGCAATAATCTCAATAGCTACTGAACAGATTATCATGCGGTTTTCACTTTCGATTCGTTAAGGTTGTGTGTAAATTGGATGAAATATGACGATGATTGTTAAATATGTTAATATTTTATATTCGATGCAACAAACTGATGCAAATTTTGTAGGCATTTATGTTCTACCCGTGCGAAGCCGGGGCGGGCTGCTAGTCTATTATAAAAACTGATCACGAATAATTTTCTCTCAGGTTGTTGTGCAACAAGCTGAACAACCAAATGACATCATAGTGAGTGATGGGGTGCAACAACAGTTGGTGGTCAGCGATGGTTTACAATACCCTCAGCAATACATCATCCGTCATGAAACCCCACAACCACGTCCAGAATTCCAGCAGCAACAACAACCTCAACAACAGCAACAACATCCACAACAACAGCAGCAGCAACAACAGCAACAATCTATGCCAAGACAAGTTAGTTCAAATGTTTCGTTTTCCACTAGTATATTTATTAAAGTTTGAGGGTTGTCTAATATCTATACCCAAGAGGTTACTTTATATTTTCTTATAACACTTAAAAGAAAGATTTTAATTGCTTCAACTGATGAACATTGCAATAAATCTTACAGACATAGTGTTCAGAATGTATTCATTATTTATGTTGGTTGCTTATTTGACATTTATTTGTAGGTTTACTACGCATCTGATCCATTGTCAGTGGATGCTCAGGTCGTATTGCAACAGGCACAGCAGATAATTGACGCATCCATGATGCAGCAGTCGTCACCACAACGACCGCAACATGTATGTTAGATTACCAATGTCTATGCACATAATGCATTGAATGAAAATGGTTGTAGAATACCTTACCTCTGTATATAATCCGCTTGGCATGTTACCATTTTTCATTTGGTTATATGTTTCATTTGGGTTAATACATACTTCCTTCTTTTTTAAATCTGGAATTTGTAGGTAGTGTTTTTCTAGCCGTTAAAGCAATTAACTTTGGTTTACTTATTTACGCTACATTGTAACTGCAGGAGTTTAATGATTTTTTATGATTATGTTTCAATGCAGAAAGTTATATAGACATTCCTAAAAGTAAAAGACTAAAATAATTTTCAATTGATACTTTTATACATAGATATTCAAACAAAATATAAATTCGCTTCTAATATTAGAATAGTACCAGATGCTAACATTATTTTACAATTTAAAATGGCAAGATAAAGCTTACAGCCATAAAATATTTAATAAAATGTCACTGATTGGATATATTTAAATTAATAATAAAAAAAGGGTTAAAGCCAATAAAATAATAAATAACACTTAAATAACCTCATATCTTAATAATAGACAATATCGTAACATTTTGACTTCCATTATAATGGTTGAGGCAACTAAAACGAATCACCTAAAAATGTATATACATTGCACATGTATACCTACCAGCTTTCGTGGGGTGATATAGAAATATAAACACAATATACGTACTAATAATATTCTATAAAACTACTTACAGGCCGACTATTTTGTACTGTAGAAAAAAATTGCTACACACAAATAATACGTTTTTTATATTTTAGTACTCGTTATTTATTTCCTATAGTGAGTTATTTCCGTAGTTTAACTTAGAGCCTGTAAATATTTTTGTAATACTTCTTATTTGTAATCAAATGCTTGGCTTATGTCTTATGGTGCGTTTCGATTATTTTAATCAGCAACATTATATGAGTTTGAGTTTTAAAACTATTACGAGTTATATTCATTATGTATTTGCTTTTTATACTAACCGGCCTTCACTACCAATTATTTTTCGGAAAATAATATAAAGCATAACCGAAAAATAAACGTGATTGAAGGCCAATTAGTAATAGTATTAAAAGGAAACATACTATGTTATAATTAATTGGATAAATGTTTTTTTATTGTTACGCGATTACTCCGCTTATTGTGAACCGATTCCATTGATTATTTTTTCATGAGTAGGGCACATCTCCACGGTCGTCCCATTTTTTTTTTATGTTATGGTGAGAAAACTAGTAGACAGCCTAAAGGTTACCGTCGCTTATGAAAAACTGCAACACCATGGGTACAGTTGATGCGTTATACACAACTCACTGAAATTTGATAAGTGTCTCCAGAGACATTGATATTATTGGAGATAAACACTTGAAAAAGCGGCAATAGCCCAGTAGGTTAAGGTGTCAGCCTAGCAATCGGGAGTTAAAAAAATAAAAATTAAAACTTTCAACTTAGTACTGAAAATGACTAGCGCGGCATTTGAGGTCAGTTTTTTCGTTTGTTACACGTAACATTCTTAATATTTCACTGTTAATAAAAAAACTTTTTTACTCACAGCTTTTTCTCATTGTTGCATATCAAAAATAGTAATTTTTGACTTGTGTGATGACTTGATGTTTATTATATGAATATACTAGCGACACGCCCCGGCTTCGCACGGGTAGAGCATAAATTGCCTACATATTTTGCATCAGCTTGTTGCGTCGAGTATGATGAAACAAAAATAACAGTCGCATTGACGTAATTCAGTAGAATAATCAATGAAATTCTATGAATGGTTTTCGTATTATTGATATACGCTGTGATTATGCCGCCTAAAAGAAGTTAAATAAGCTAAAACTACGACAAATTCAATGAGCTGTTTTGATTATTTTTATAAAGTTCCACTACTCTCGCCAGGTGGCTTTACCCACCGAGACATCTCTATCAAAAGCGTCAAAGCGAATCTATGTATATAACATTTTTAGCGAAGATATTTATCGATTACTAGCTGTCTGCGCCCCGGCTTTGCACGGGTTTACTAAACAAGAAAATGTAAACAATTTTACAAATTTCCCTTTACAATACAACCAACTGAACGTCAATTTATATCTTTCAATTTATTTTGAATATCTTCCTACTTTCTTCTATATCACTCTCTTACTGTGCAGATTTTTGAACCCAAATTTACCACTTATCCGTACAATTTTTAAAAATTTTATTTTATACAAACTTTCATACAAACATACCACCAAAAAGAAGCAGTTTTTAAGGCATCACTTTCATTTTGTAAGCCATTTGTTGAGTCTCTAGGAACTAACTTTTTTTTTTAATAAATAGCCTCACTGGGAATCTATCGTCTGTAAGGCGCGGCACATACATAAGCGGCGATGGGTGAAGACGAGGGGCCTGATGCCGGTGCGGTACGGGCGCCGCGCTAAAAATTACGTGTTTCACACAAATTGTTGTATCGAAATCAAATGTTAAAATGCCCTATACTATTCTAATTGCCTCGCCTTTGCTACATCGTTTGCAGTCTTCTTCTGCATCACCCATATCTTATGTAATATGTATGTCCCGCGCCTTAGGTGGTGTCTGACTTGTGACAGATATATGTAATTAATGAGAATCACAACAGTCTATGCGACAAGCTGAGTCGCGTTCTTATCTAGCTTCGAATGATACATTACCGGCAAAAGGCACAAGTCGGTCATCACAAATTATTTCGTATTTGGTGAATTAGGCACATAATCAATGCCTAACTAATGTCCGTTCCCAGTTATTTTTCGTCTAAAAAAATTAATAGAATTGTGGTGATAATATTGTTGTATAGTGACATTTACAGTTATTTTACATTGGGCTGTCAGACAGAGGTAAAATAACTGAGGACTTCAGAGGTAAATTCAGTTAGTGTGAACGGACTATATCTGGCGGTGTCTGACTTGTGACAGTTAAAAGTAATAAGCAACAGTCTATATTACAACAGTCTATGCAACCAATAGAGTCGCATTTTTATCTCGCTTCTAATGATAAACTACCGGGATAAGGTACAAGTCAGTCACCACAGATTATTTCTATAGCAGTTGGTGAGTCCGGCGCATGTACTTTCGCAGCCGACTGTAATACACCCGGCGCAACAGCCGCCGCCGCAGCCGCCACCCCAGCACACTCAGCAACACGCACAGCAACACGCCTCGCAGCAACACGCGCCTCAGCAACATGCACCTCAGCAACACCCGCAACAGCAAACTGTGAGTGTGCCGCAAGAAAATGATTACTTCCTGAGCCCAAATTCTGTAAGCTAGCGAACCGAAGCAAACACTTGATACAGAAATGAGATTTTAACTTACTTCTACAATTTCTGACAATTCTAGCACTCCAACAAGAGTTGGTTTGGTGGTTTAGAAACCGGATCATTTTGCAATAAAAAAGTTTGTGTAAATAAATTGTATTATATGCTGAACGTAGATTTTTTAAAATCTACAATGCAGCTTAATATGTACAAAAATTATTGAACAATCTCCTCAGAACGTTTTACTGTAGCTACTATGGAAGAGGTGCCTGCCCTTACGGTCCCATCTCAAAAATCTACCTTATAATAACAAGCCACACGCATCTCGCTCTTCGATTTTGTCAACGTTCGCAGTCTGTAAGACAATTACAACAGCGAATTGGCATTGCGCTGGCTCCTCATTTTGCTTGCTATACAACAGAATTGGGGCCTTGTAGTATTGATACTGCTCAAATCATGAGCATGTATAATGGTCATTAATGACGCAAGCACAAAATTGTTCAAGTAAAAACTGCTTGTCCAATACCTAACGTGTGGTGGGTGGCATGTTTCGTACTTAATATGACATATTGTTATTTACTAACTTTATAGGTGGTACTTCAACAACAGCAGCAACCTCAACAGCAACTGTCGCGAGCGTCTCCACAACTGATCCAGCATTTACAACAACAGCAACAACAACAAATACATTTGCAGCTGCAGCAACAACAATTGCACCACCAATTGCAGCAACAAGCACAGCATCAACAAGTGCAACATTTGCAGCCGCAGCAGATTGGTATCAATCAACAGCACCAACAAGTTGTTATGCATGCGACGTATGTCAATCCAAATGTGAGTAACAAATACGTCGATGTTCGTTTAATCATCTCAAAAACTTCTCGAAAGAATGTGATGTATAGGTCACTGCACCGATTTTAAGACACGAACAAAAGTAGTGCAGATTTTGCGCATCGGTACAATCGCGCGAGAAGCATATGTTTCTCGCGCGTTTGCACTAACGAACCTGTCGAACAAACTTATTTACCTTATACACTTAACCCCTCTACATCTAAAATCTACATAAAGTCCTACTTTGCTAAATTTAAAATAGTAAATTTTTACGCGATTATATTGAATTTAATTTTATAAGATAATTATTACATATGTCTTTTTGATTTATTTTATAAGATTATATGTATAGACGAGGCATTTAGTAATTTATAGTAGCGTTCTAAATTCCAGGGGACGCCAACCCGGCCAGCGCCGCCTAGAGTATTGAACCAAGGGCTTAACCCTAGCAGTGGTGGGGTAGCGTTGGTCAGGGCGCCGGTGCGGACGGCCCGGCCCAGACGTCCCAACCCTCGTCCCGCCCAGGCTGCCGCGGCCTGCGTACCTGCTAGACTTCTGAATCCACACCCGGTAAGTATCGCAACTGAAATAATAACTCACTAGTCATTTTAGTTTCATTAACACGCTTATGCGTTTTTGAATATCTAACATGGAACTTTACATATTACCTATTTGCTTTACTTATAGAATGTGTATTTTATAACATTTAAGTTGGTTTTAGGGTCACGCGTAGAGACGCGTACCGTCGGCGCTGATAGGTTGAATATGTATGGTTGCTATAGAAGCGTTTTAGAATAACGCCGACTCTCAGCGCTGACGAGTTCATACATTTCGGCTGTCAGCGCTGACGATACGCGTCTCTACGCGTGACACTAAAACCCGCCTTATAGGAAAACCACACCCAAGTTGTCTTTGTTCATCAGAAAGTCGTAACGCGACGTCACGGCATTTAGAACAATTTCTGAGTTATTATTCACCAGGAGACTGAACTAAACCAAGTAACCCTCTCTATTTGTCTAAGCCTTTATGTATGACATGTGTATACATAATTATGTATTCTGACTATCTGAGCTATTCATTCAGGTTTCACATCTGATGTGCTCAAACTTTGCATAGTGGTAGGAAACTATCTAGTGTCCGTCTGGCCAGCTACCACCCTTCGAGTTAGAAAATCTGTCACCAAACATCTAATGTGTTCCGGCTATACTTGAGAGCCAGTTCCCATTCTAGGCCTAGCGTGCTTACCATCTTCGACCGCATCATCACTTACCAACGAGTGAGATAGTGGTCAAACGCTAGCCTATATGATATAAAAAATAAATTAAAAAAACTCCCAATCCTGGACTGATTTAAAAAAAATATGTGTAGGTAGACCTTATACTTTATAGTAACTGAGTAAAATAAGGCATATAATAATTGAGCGTCATATAAAAGATAATAGTCCTACGGACAGAACATGCACTCTCTAAACCTAGTTACAACGTCGATAATGTTTAAAGTACGACTGTCGGTTGTATCGTGGACGATACGCGAAGCGGTAGGAAAAAATGCGAGTGAATGACGCCTGCACGTGTATAAAAACGTAATTGTGTGATGGCTGTGTAGCCAATACGAGGGCGGCACTAAAAGTATCGGGAATGGGATATTTCCACTGTTCCTGTTATATTAAAATCTTTTTAATTGAAAACTCCTTGGTTTTAAAAATCGAATAAAATTTATTTATTTAAAAAAAGATTCTCGGTCTTATCACAAGGTTTTGTCAAACTTGTTTAGTCGTTGAAAAAATGGAATTGACTCGAGAAAATTCAAGAGCGATGATTTATTATGACTTTCGAAGTGGTTTAACACAAAAACAGTGTATTGACCGGATGATTTCTGCATTTAGTGATGAAGCCCCATCCAAAACCACAATTTATCGCTGGTTTGCTGAATTTCAACGTAGACGTGTCAAGCTCAGTGATGATCCCCGTCAAGGTCGTCCAAAAACTGCAGTCACCCAAGAAAACGTTGATGCTGTGCGTAAGCTGATTGAGGAATATCGACATGTGACATACCGCGAAATTCAGGCAACTTTAGACATTGGCATGAGTCAAATACAAATAATCTTGCATGAACAATTAGGTGTAAAAAAGTTGTTTTCCCGATGGATACCGCATTCGCTCTGTGAAGAGCAAAAAGCGGCTCACGTTACTTGGTGCGTCAGAACTCTCGAAAGATTCCACGCGGGATCCTCAAATGCTGTATACAACATCGTATCAGGTGACGAATCCTGGATATACGCGTACGAACCCGAAATAAAAAACCAATCACGAGTTTGGGTGTTTTTCATCACCTGAAGAAGCTGTGGACGCCTACAAAACGACCATTTTGGAGACCCCAACTTCCGAATGGAATGGTTGCTTCAATGATTGGTTCCATCGTATGGAAACATGTGTCAAATTTCGCGGAGAATATTTCGAAAAGCAATAAATACATTTTTAAATAGTAATGTTGTGTCACTCACTTCCTTGATTCCCGAAATTTTCAGTGCCGCCCTCGTAGTAGGCATGACGCACTCCGCGCTGTAGCTATGACATATTAGTACATACGCGACACCCGGCCGGCTATAAGTTCAATCAGTATTGTAGCCGCGCCTTTACTGTACTATTCAGTCTGTTTTCTCACAACACTCAACCTTACAGTAAGAGACAGCTGTCGGCCCGAGCTGACCGAGTGATGCAGACTCTCGCAGCGCGGACTTACATTGCATTTTACGGTGCGCAACACGCGGTTCCTAGTTACTATTAGTTTATTCTGTGACGCAAATTCAAGGTCGCATCCGAGGTGTATAGCGTATTTTGAATGATACCGACGTAACAATGACGTAGTAACAACTAGGTTTGATTTTACATTTTTGCTCGCAGGGAGTGCATCTTCTATACGTGTACTATTCATTATTCTGTGCCAAAAGGTAAGTTTTGTTTGTATGAAGTTTTAGTACTTAGTGTCCGTGGTGTGCTCTTTGTTAACTCATTCTTATTTATTAGTGTTCTTTCATTTCACTTCTTCCAGTTATGTTACCTAAAGATCCGAATGTAGGTACCAAACTACACTCGAATATTTTGCTAAGCTAATATTGTAATATAACGTATAGGTGGGGTCGACGCTTTCACCGGTACGTACAACGGCAAGTGGACCCCGCGGCGTGCCGCGCGTGCTCAACCCGCAGGCGGGGCAGGCCCAGCATCGCGCTCCAAGACCGCGCGCTCCGATCATGCTCGCTAACATGCAGGTATGGCTAAGCTGATCCAAACGACGCGTTGCGGCGCCGCAACGCAAATTAAAAATTTTGCAGCTTTGTCACACATACGGGCGGTATGGCACCATAACTTGATACGGATCGGTGCGACTTCCTACGCAACTCAGACATTACATCGCGTACAGTCATCCCTGTCTCGCTAGTTTACGTCTTAACTACACTAGTTGTGTACAAGCGATGTGACTTTGGAATGTGTCCTTTGTGACATACCAAGATTTTGGAGTGAAAACGTCTTTAGACGCGCTGAGCACTTTTTGTAGGCTTGGGCTTACTATATCCGACAGAGGAGTGGATATATCGTATATCATTCCATATAAAGATATATATCCGCTTAGTATATCCGCTTAATATATCCGCTTAGCATAACTGCTTCGTATGTCCGGTATATCCATGTGAGTTGTGTTTTAGACTTTGCAGAGAAACTCACTTAATAAGATAATTTATATCCATTAGTATATCCCATATCCAAAATTAAGCATATCTGCGTTTCATAACGGATATTATCTAACATTAGACCGTATCTGTTGTGTTTTGTGAACTTCAATTGTTTTTGTACCTGTTGTTAGTGACGATGTGATCTAAAATAATGATATAGCCCGGTTGCCTAGAAAATACCTATTCAATTACGGATTGACTCTTTAACCGACTCCACAAAAAAGTTTTATGTTTCATCAAGATATACCGGATACATGGGATATATTAAGATTTGGCATGTGGAATGAAGGATATATATCCGCTTAGGGATATATATCCGAAGATATAGATGTGTCCGGAGTTACCCAAGCCTGCTTTTTTGTGGATACTTAATTCGTCACGCTCGGCTATGTAACGCTCGTTTGGGTAAAGTCGGCTCGAGTGAGTTCCTAATAACTCCGAAAGATGTGATTTATGTTTCACAAAGTGATAACCTGTCTCATCACTACCATAATGTCGTATTACATTCTAAATAACGTATTTCAGCATCAAATCCAACAGCAAGCACAGCATCCTCAACAACAGCAGTTGCCGCAACAGCAACACCCGCAACAACAACAGTTGCCACAACAACAACAACAATTGCCGCAACAACATCAAATGGCGCAACATGCAATTAACCAATCGGGGCATCCGCCTATGAACCAGCTCAAACTATCTAATCACGCTGTAAGTATATTTATGTATAGTGAATAAATCCTTCCTCCTTTTAAAATAACCGACTGAAATTTAAAAAAAAACTGCTGTAAGTTTGTGAGAAGTTTGGTATCCTGCATATTCCAGTAGATAGATAGATTTGATAGCCTTAAAATCATGTCAAGTTTAGCCGATCAATCTTTATTGTGTATCTAACTAGTTCATTAAGACCACTCCAATGAGCCCAAACACTACACCAAACACTACACATTTGCTGTAAGTTGCCGAAGAGTTATACTGCAAATTTTAGGTGATGCAGGATACCCAACTGAACTGCCAGCATTATTTCAAGGTTACCATAATCTTGTAATATCCTTGAAGTAACAGGATACCAATTTTCGATTAATCCGGCCTGTGGAAGTAGCTCCTAGACCCTCTTAAATTAGAAAAGATCATCAGATCTTCAAACAGAAAAAAAATTCTTCAATCATAGCTAGGAACACTACACTCAATCAAATAACAAAAAAACACTTATCAAAATCGGCTCATGTGTTTGGCAACCTCGATGCACAAACAGACACACAAAGACACACGTCAAACTTATAACACCCCTCCGTATTCGTCGGGGGTTAAGAAGGATCGCGGGTTGTTTCTACAAAAAATCAAGGTCTGCTGTAGCTACGCCCCCTATCATTTGCTTTTTTTTTACCAACAAATTGCAAAAAGAAATAAAAGCATTCTAATCTCCTCTTTAAGATTTTTGAAGGGTCATATTTCTATTTGCAATTGGTTAGTCAGAAAACGAATTTGATAGGGGCGTAGCTACAGCAGACCTTGATTTTTTATAGAAACAAATTTTTCTCTAAAAGTATTTTTCAGGGAGGAAACGAGGAAATACATTTGTATGGAAAAGTGCACCCTGCGTTCCCTCTTAAAAATAACAATATTTGACCACATAGTATACCTACACATTGTCCACAGCTCATAAACCCACAAGGACAATTAGGCACCCCGTCAGCTCGAATTATCACCCCCCATGGAACGATAGTCACCCAGAATCTACCAAACCAGATGGCCCACAACGCTCCTAGCCAGAATGGTCCAATACAACAGAACACCCTAACAGCTGTCTCGCAGAGGTCATCACCACATCCTCAGCAAGTTCAACAACAGGTTAAAAAGGTAGACATTTTACAATTACATTAACACCATATTATGATAGTGAACTTCTTTTCTCTCCGTCTCCCTAGTAAATTCTCAATCTCCCTAGTAGCACCTGTTGTTAGTGGCAGAACCACCGCATTGTCAGCTATTTAACTTATTCGATTTGAAGGACAAAATGTTCAGTGAAATCATAGTAATAAGGCTACATATATCTAAGTAAGCATTCTACATCCTGGACCGCATCGTCACAACATCATATGAAATGTGGTACTTAAACAAATAATACTGGCCAAGTGCGAGTCAGACTTTTGTCCCTTTGAACACGGAGGGTCCCGACCGCCATCTAACGAACTTCTATCACCAACTAAGTGAACGTTAACACAAAGGTGTTAGTAATTAATATAATTAACAAGGTAAACAATCGTTTATAGATGGCGCTATAATAAAAAACACGTTTTTTGTATGGGCACCCTCTTAAATTTTTAACTTTCTTCTGTTCTTAGTATTTGTTGTTATAGCTGCAACAGAAATACATCATCTGTGAAAATTTCAACCGTCTACCTATCACGATTCATGAGATACAGCCTGGAGACAGACGGACAGCGGAGTCTCAGTAATAGGGTTCCGTTGGTTGGGGTTCAGAACCCTAAAAACAATATTTTTTTTATGTATCGAGTAGAGGATCTGGCGCTCGCATCGAGCTCGACCGATTCAAAAACTCGATATATCAAAAGCAAACGTTACAAGTCGGTCTCCGCCTTTATAAACAGTAATCGCTTACCATTTTTACAATCGCACGAGAATCTGACCTGTTATCTTCTCGAAAATAATTAAAAGTAATGTTCTTACAAACCAGATGCCCCTCAACTCCCCGAGTCAGAATGGTCCGATACAACAGAATCTAGCGGTAGCAATCTCGCAGCGAGCATCACCACATCCTCAAGTTCAACAGCAAGTGAAAAAGGTAAACATGTCTCAAACTGTTAGACCTGTTGTATAGAAACCACTCAGTAGAATGTTTTGCCCACAGTTCGTCATGCATACAATATGTCCGGCCCAGTTCCACTTCAGTTCGAAGGCTTTATGACCAACGTCAGCGATTTGAGTTTATGATCGCAGTATATTATTTCTGATAGTTCTAACTCCCAAAATACTTTTTATAAATCATGTAATATTTTCAACCGACTTCCAAAAAGGAGAAGGTTCTCAATTCGTCTGTATGTTTGTTTTTTTTTTGTATGTATGTATGTTACGCGATTACTCCGTCAATTGTGAACCGATTCGAATGATTCTTTTTTTAATTGATAGGGTACATTTTCAAGGTGGTCCCATTGTAATTTCGTTGTGATCTGATAAGTATTTCCAGAGATATGACGATGAACGTCTCAAACTTGCTACTCAAATTGACTCGCGCGGCATGGATGTCGGTTGTTTTAGTTTTTAAACTATCATAATTATCAGCTTGGTAGGTGTTACCTACCCCTAAAGCCCAATGTCAGTCACATTAACAATCATGGTATAACATTCTCAGGTGGTCGTGCAACCAAACAACGCCAACGATATGGACGACTTAGAGGAAAGCATAACCGCTGCAATTGTACAGAAAACCCAACCGGTAGCTGAAGCTATGCCTGCACCACCGCACCAATTCCACACTCCACCGCCGACCATTCGCACCAACCATCCGACCACTTCGCAACAATCGTACAGCGGCCAACATTACCAACAACAGATGACATATGAACAACCGATGCAGCACCCGCCTACTTTGACTCAGTTGTTGATGGAACCAGATTTGGAAGAAGAGAGACAGTTTGTCACTCTCAGTACTGGACAAAGGATGTCAGTGGCGGAGTATAAAAGGCTACAACCTGCTAGGACGCCGGCGCAGCAGCAACAAGCGAGGTATTTGCTTTTTAACCGACTTTAAAAAAAGGAGGCGGTTTCTTAATTCGACCGTTGTGTGTTTGCGGATAACTTCGTAGTTTATGAACCGATTTCGATAATTATTTTATTGGAAAGATGGTATACCATTGTAATTTCATCGAGATCTGATAAGTATCTCCAGAGATATGGAGATAATACACCTCAAACTTGGTACCGAAAATGCCGCGCTATTGAAGTCGGCAGCATTTGAAGTCGGTTCTTTTAGTTTTTTAAACGATCTTATAATCTATACTATTATACAAAGCTGAAGAACTTTTAACGCGCTAATCTTAGAACTACCAGTCTGTTTAGCAGTACCTAGTTAAATATTAATAATACTACCAGTCTGTTTAGCAGTACCTAGTTAAATATTAATAATTTTTAAGAAGTCGCACGAAAAAGTGCATGAATCATCTATTAGTGACTTCTTTTACATTATACGCGAGTTATACCGAGTTTTCGCCTAATGGAAGATTACGTGTTAACAGAATTTGACCTTGAATAATGATTAATGACGTAAGTGAATGTAACATTTCAGGGAAGGACGACAAACATTGGTGAGAAGCAAAGAACAGCCTCGTCCCGTTCAAAGAGTTCCTCCAATGCAAGCACAACAACAAATAGCGCAAACTGGTAATTTACTTTATATTGTTCATAAAATCAGTTAATAAAACCATAGAATAAAGAAAACATAGAATGCTCATTTAGTGCTTTAGAAACGACCTAGCCTAAGACTTAATATCGTCGCTGGTACCTCTTAGTTCCCCTTAACGCCGCAAGAGGCACCACATGTACAATAAAGTTTTATTTTTAAGTGCCATCTATGTGGCGTTACCGTCAAAACTTAGCTAGAGGTCAATCGTATCTATAGATGGCGCTAATGTAAATTTAATGATATTTATGCAGAGATACATAGTTTGAGCTCGATCGTACCAATCGTACCATCTTCGCAGTATACGTCACAGCTTAGGCAATAGTAGCTACGATTAGAAGCACGGAAATCATTCAGCTTCTTATTACGCGCGCTCGCTCGAGCAATGCGCGTTACGCACATAGATACATCATCCGGACATTTTGAAACAATTCGTACATTTTTTGTGCAGAAATGAATCTAATGAAAAAAAATTATAACTTTTCAGCATTCATGCTGAAAAGTTATAATTTAAATTGTATATATATAATATAATATAATTGTTTATATATATAATTTAAATTTAACAACACTCATGAGTGTTGTTAAATTTAACTTAGTTTAAATACATAGTGAATATTATTTCAATATTATAGTTAAGGGGTTGTGTACAATGTTACAGGGCGTGCCGGGCGCTACGATAGTCCTAGCCAGCATGTTAGATTGGGCATGATGTTCTCATCATTGTGCTGTTTCCCTATACTCACACTTCTCCGGCACTTAATGGTTATTTAATAATCCACACTAATACATTACAATATAACAAGGAATCAAGCGCAGTGTAGAGACATTCAACACTATGATCTGACTGGCTATCCAGAATTCTGGATGCTGCCGTAGGTAGACGTCATCGCTTACTATCAGGCGAGCGCTGTGCGTGTATAGCTATCCACTATTCTGCATGCGGCTGAATCTGTAATAGGTAGAAGTCATCGCATACCATCAGCCGAGCGTCGTGCGTGTCCTGTGTTACCTTATATCATAAATAACCGGCCAAGTGCGTGTCGGGCTACGCGCAATATAGGGTTCCGTAGTATCCCGTTATTTAATGCGTCTTTACCCGTTATAAACAAGCAACTAGGTACTTCGTCTTTCTCACTTTAAAGCATTTATTCTAAGGATTTTGTATCTGGTACAAAATTATCTAACACCCAAGTTCAACGACTATTAGTGCTTAACTAATAAAGTTATCTTAACCGGTATAGTTTTCCTTTAAAGTTCATGAAATGCACTATTATCAGGAATTTTTCCAGATTTTTCAAGCAAGCAGTTTAGCTTTTAGAGGGAAGGGGGGGACACGCCCTACTGGAACAAACATTTGCACTTTAAAGTTGAATATTTCGTAAACGGAGCATTCAATCGAAAAATGGTATTAGCAAGTCATTTTAAAAGACCTATTTAGCGATACCCCACACGATGGGGTAGACGACGAAGAAAAAAATAATTCCCACGTAGGAGGTAACCTAAAAAAACTTTCAACATTTTATTTCACCATTTTGTCGGCGAATTTTTATATACATACCCCTACAAAATTAGCTTTCTACAGCTTTCCAGTATTAACGGTCTCTTAGCAAAACCTCGGACAGGCAGACAGACGGACATGACGAAACTATAAGGGTTCCTTGTCAGGACTACGGAACCCAAAAAAAGAAATAAGCATAACTACATATTTAGGGGTTTCAGTCTTTTTCCTTTAATACGCGCAGTTGAAATCTTGTTATTTATCTTCAACATAGATTAGCACAAAAGAAGTAAGAAGTATATTTTCCGTGGTGTTTATTAGGTAGTTGAGAGGCTCGTAATTATTCGTGGGTGCTATAAATTATTTCTATCGTTAGTTCGACAAGGATTTTTATAGGATGGATAAGGTTCCTACCTGCCTATAGTTGTCGGCACAGAATAAATAATACTTAGCACAAGCAGTTTTACCAATCCATGTAAAACCAGTTTCACAATCCATACACTTGATACGCCTTTGATGTCGGACGACAACGCCGCCCGTGTGCCCGGGTAGGTACTTACATCGCAAATGTGCAAGGTTTGTAAAAAAAAAGAACAATGAGATGACACATTTAAAGACAAAAATTGTTGTGAATACTGAAAAAATAAAAGTTCAAGAATGTTTCATAGATATATTTATTCTATACCACCTTTTTACATAAATAAATAACATAACCTAGCATTGCTGACTGGAAACAAGAAGATCAACAACAAGACAACCTAAGATCGGGCTCAGTTGCGTCAAGCAGTAGACTACTGATATCGGCTGATTATGATGATGATGAACATTGCGCGATCAGTGTTCAAGCGCCTATAGCCCGTGCGCGACGCGTAGCTAGGTATATCTATACTAATATTATAAAGAGCGAACATTTGTATTTTTGTATGTTTGTAATGAGTAAGCTCAAAAACTACTGAACCGATTTAAAAAATTCTTTCACTAATACATAGAATGGACTTTCGGAATGAAAATAGGCTATATATTATCCCGTTTAAATCAAAGGTACATTCGTGGAGATCTAATTTGCAACCTAAGTCGGCAAATAAACGGTCGAAAAAACACGTTTCTTACGAACGCTGCTTAATTGAAAATAGATAGAAGAATATTTTCTATGCAAGAGTTGTACAACTTAATAAGACCTACAAAAAAGTCCGCGACAGCATATGTCTATCTCTTAAGGTTGACTCACAGTAACCATTTTAATCTTAAAATTCTTGTTAAAAAATATTACATAACTTCCAAGGCTATTTTCAAGTATATAGTATTAATCCTTATCCAAATAATTACGTTAATAAGCTTGGCCACATATTATAGATTAAAATTGTCCTTTACAGTATATAATTCAAATGAAAACTCTAGAAAATATCACGAATTTCACAAACACGCATCGCAAAATTAATAAAATATTTGCAGTGAAACCACAGATTAGGTCATAGTTACTTCGAAAATATTATTATAAGCTTAGCTATGCTGTAGATCCCCACCGATCACAATCAATTTGAAGTCAATATAGTGTAATAATATGATCTATTGTATAAAATAATATTCATCTATATATAATAATATAATATAATATTTTAAACCACCCCGACTGATCTATGTATAATAGCTTTTTCCAATGACTCTAATCACGACATTTAAAATCTGAGCTGTAAGTTGGTGAGGATTTGAGTATTCTGTAGAGTCCAGGAAGCTTCCATGTTCTTACAATATCGTTGAAGAAGATTTTCGAATTGATCAGACCTATGAAAGTTGATTTCAAAGCGCAATTAACTAGAAAAAAGCTCATAATTTTATAACGATTGAACGAATTTTCATGAATCAAAGCTAAGAAAACTCTCGATAAAGACATCTATCAAACAAAAAAAACTATCAATAATAAAAACAAAATCGGTTCATCCGGTTAGGTGCTAAGATGCTACAGACAGACACACAGATACACACGTTAAACGTATATTACCTCTACATTTTGCATCGGGGAACGCCGTAAGGTTACGGCGGCAGATGTACTACTTGGTGGTAAGCTACTTTTTGGTAGATTTAATGATTCCACTACCACTGTACGAAAACTCATGATTCATGAATGCACATAAAACTTTCATTGGTAGGTATATAGCTAGGATTAGAACCAACGACTGTCGGGTCAGAATCAGGGTAACTATCCTTTACGCCAAAGGGCCGTCCAATATCAATACGTAAGTATTATAAAACAAAGTTCATCACTGCGTCTGTCTGTCTGTTCGCAATAATCTCAATAGCTACTGAACGGATTATCATGCGGTTTTCACCAATAGCCAGAGTGTTTATGAGGAAGGTTTAGGTGCATAATTCGTTAAGGTTTTGTGTAAATTGGATGAAATATGACGATGATTGTTGTTAATGATATGTTCATATTTTATATTCGATGCAACAAACTGATGCGAATTTTGTAGGCATATATGTTCTACCCGTGCGAAGCCGGGGCGGGCTGCTAGTATAAAATAAACTTATTATTACTTGTGTTAAGCGAGCGATGCGTATATATTTATCTTCATACCTCAATGTATACAGAAGATCGTTACACATCACCTACATGGTTACCAAATATAAATGATGCCGATTGTAATTTTTCACAAAAATTCTGATTCTTCAGCCTAATTCAATTTTACTTTAACGCTCTGTATATACACGGATATGTATTATTAATACATGTAGAAAATAAATAATCAACACCAATATTACAAATGCGAACGTCAATTTGTTTATTTATTTGGGACTTCTTCACGGTCAAACGGCTGAACTGTTATACCTAAAATGTTGTATAGGGTTAGCCAGTACAATGGATTAGGCTATATCCTATAGGATATAGGGATTTTCAGGATTAAAATTTAAGTAATATAATTAGTCGATTTATATAATTTAACTAGCTGTGCCCCGCATCTATGATTTTGATTATCTTCACCGGCGTTAATAAAATACTTCAATTTATTTATAACTCATCTGTCATAAAATCCTTGTCCTGAACAAAAAAGAATTAGACAAATCGGTCCACCCCTTCTCAAGACAAGTGATGGCGTGAACAAGGGGAATAGAGATTTACTTTTATATATTTATATATATACAAAATAATATTTACCATAGGTAGATAAGTTGAACATTGAAATCCGAATTATGACGTGTTTGTTACGGGAACCTCAGGATAAAATTATTTTCTTGGAAGCTCATCATGTAAGTGTTGATAAAAAAAATAAAAAGTTCGAAAGAAAAAGGTGATTTATTTCGCGAAAACAGGGTAAGTCCCATATCATAGTAAAAGTTGTTTGTTGAGATGTACCTAGGTTTAAAATTCAACCTATGTGTCACCTGAATAACGGTCATTGATAAAGATAACATTCTGTGACTGAATACCCTGTCATCTTATAGATGAACTGCCTAACAATGTAAAGGCGAAAATAAACAGCTAATATATATTACGTAGTATATTTTTTACAGGTTTTTTAATATTCTTAGTTTAGAATGCATTTTGTTTTCCAATACATTCTTTTTCTGTGCCTTACAATAATCGTAAATTTTTACGAGAAGAAGATGCCTAATTATATACTCTTCATGGTCACTACAAATACTGCCTTTTTCTATATTTTGATTTATGGATTTGAGCATTGTTTGACGCAAGTTTTTAATGTGCATCGAGTTTTCAAAATTTTCTTTAAATATTTTTAAAGATTCACTGACTACATCAACTAATCCTTTTGATGGAGCAAGCAGTTTCGGAGTGTTTGCAGATGGATATATTTTGTGCATTATTAATAGTTGGTTTTCGTCATTGAGCTCTTCATTTTTTATTAATGTGATCTTACAATTCGGGCATTGGTATGAATCGATACATTTTTTTGCTAGATAACCTGCAAAATATACGATTGAGCACTCTTCTAATGTTACTTTTAGTGGATTGGACTGGGGTACAACAACTGGTTGTTTTTCATAGCTCGTGCTTGGTTGCTGTGTTGTGACACTTGTGACTGCGACATTTGATGACAACGTTACTTCGTTTTCTTTATTTGCATTCTCGTGTATAGTTTGATCATTGATATCTATAAACTTTGCGTCGTCTTCCATACAGTTTTTAGTTTCTGGAGTTTTCATAAGGGCGTTGACTAACCGGCTCCGAAAAATCGTACGCAACGCTCTGGCGCTTGGGTTTTTGTTAAATCCGGCTTTTAGCCGCAATATTGAGAAAAAGTTTTCTATTACGTCTTGATTGAATCGATTTGTGAACATATATTTGATGCCGTCTGAGGATTCTTCGTCAAAAATTTGCATAACAGCTTCTATCGATTGAAGAAAGCCATCGAAGCTTGGAGGTCTTCTTAAAACGGTGGAGCCATCCTTCTTTTTAAAAATTTTCTTTAGTTTTATTAGCAAATGTTTCCCTTTTATTAAAGCCTGACGAGCCAGATTTGAGTGTTTTGTAAGTGCATTGTTGTAAGGGTTTTTAGATTTACGTGTTTTGCTATTTAGAGCATCAAAAGCGTAATTTATTGTTTCGATAAAATGTGCAGTGTCTAATGCTGTTTGGCTTTGCAACTCCCCTGTGCCCAAAGCAGTTCTTATGGCAACCGCTACTGAACGACTTAATACTTGGGCTGCTAAGCTTACTTTCATCTTCTGAAAATTGTTTGGCTTTAAATGAGCTGGTGTTAACTTATGCAAGCATTTGCTTTTGTTTTGTTTGTCTATTTCATACGTTTTTAATACATCACTAAAAGAAAAAATTTTTTCGCCGTCCGTTAAATCGTTTGTCATAAAATTGTTTCTAATATTTTTTAGCGCATGTGGTATGTCAAAAAATGCAAATATTTTTCTCCCATTGCAAAAAAAGAATGGCGAATCAGCTGACACTCCGAAACCCTTTAATGCTTTTTGGTTAGTCGAAATTTGGTCCGATACAATCGCTTTTGGGAGAAGACCGACGTCAAATAATTTGTTTAACACAATTTTAATCAAAAATGACAATTTGTCAGCAGTAACATTGCCAGCTGACAAGAAATATGCCACAGGCAGTTTCCAGCCACTGTAAAGGCCCCGGACCAAAAACACCAAAACATATTTGGCCAACAATGCTATTCTTTCACCTCTGCCATAATCTTGAAAGCCTTCTATGAGGTCATATTTCTTCGAATATTCCAAAGACGTCATTATTGACATTTCGTCGAATGCTAAAACACAACTTTTTTGCTGAATAGTGGCATTTTTAAAATGTTTTTCCACGTTCAGGAGCACATCTTTTTGAAGACCCGGTAAACAATTGGTTTGTCCTAGCCATCTTCTAATTGTCGATGGTGACGCCATAATAATTCCTTGTCTTCTCATGTGGATGTAAGCAGAAGGTGATTTGTAATAAATTGACAGACAAAGATCTTTTTCTGCTTTCGTCCATTTCTGTCTACATTTTGTACTTCTCAGTTGCATTGCAGCCATAGTTTTAGCGCCCTTGCTTGAAAATGAAAGGGATTCAAGGAAAATCATTTTTTTCTGCTTATATCCTTTCAAAGTCAGCCGGCGTATCTTAGCACTTTTCTGTTTGTTCCGTTGTTGTAGTATCTTCACTTTTTTTTTCAAACGCTTTAATTCAAGACGATCTTCGTTGTCCTCAAAAAGCCTGCGACGTTTACGTACATGCTGTGTGTATAATGGCGCATCTATCAAAGATGTGGATGGTGAGAGATCTATCTGCATAGGTAGATCTATACATTTTCTTTTATAAACCTTTTGTGGGGTTTTAACTTTCAAAGTCTCGGGTGATGATATTTCGTTACCTAGGGACATATAAAAGATAATTAAATTAATTTAAAACACTGATGCTATAAAACTGCAAAAACGGTACGCCCTTGTTTCGTATAAATATAATTTTACTTGGACTGTTATGCTACAAAATAAAATAAAAAAACGCTTGTTTCGTTAGAAAAGGTCAGAACTTATATAACTTTTTCTGTAATAAATAACAACAGAAGAAATTAAAGAAACAAATATCATAAATAATAACGATATTCAATCTAATAAAATAGATATAACAACTCTAACTGAATTAAATGAAATAATTTCTCACTCCAATATTAAAACTATATTATTTATTAAAAAATATATTATAAAAAAAAAATTTATTCATATAAATATAAATAAAAATATAAATGAAATAAAACATATATATAATATACATATATTAATAAAAATAGGAGCTGCCCCTTTCCATTTTTGATTCCCAAATATCGTAGAAGGATTATCTTGATTTAATAATTTTATTTTAATAACATGACAAAAAATTACCCCTATAATTTTATTATCATATTATTTTAATAAAAATTTATTAATTTTTAGAATTTTACTAAATATTTTTATTGGGGCTATTGGAGGATTAAATCAAACTTCATTACGAAAATTAATAGCCTTTTCTTCAATTAATAATTTAGGATGAATAATTTCATCAATTATAATTAGAGAAAATTTATGACTTTTTTATTTATCAAATTAAATATATAATATACATATATTACACATCCAATTCGAGGGCAAAGTCATATTGGTCGTAGGATTAGGTTACTTTTGAGCACAATGCACGAGCCGAGCGAGGGAAGGGAGCGTGCCGCGGCATCGGCCGGCGAGTAACAGAACCGAATCGGCCTCTGTTAACTAGTTAGTCTAAGGAAAACCTTATTAATATAAAACAAATTTATGTTAAATGAATGTTTATTTCAAATAATAATATAGAACACAAATATTAGGTTTGCTCAACATTTATGTTAACTAATTTTATACAAACTGAAAACGCTCTAGCTACTAGAGAATACGTTCGAGACACTGAACTAGTAAGAACAGGGCATAAATAACAACGACGATTACCTCCACACCTAAGATTTTCTGACGATATCGTCATTATCGAATTTTATTTAAAATTGTTATACGAAACAAGGGAAAACCGTGTAAAAACGGGATGTTTTTTGCTTCAGGATATCATTAAATAGAAATTTTAAACCCAAGGTTTCACACATAACTTTAATAGGACGATTCAAAATTCTCGACCAAGATTAGCCTCGCAAAATGTATGCGGTATCCCGGTATTTCGGGATCCCGGTGTTTCGGGGTACTGGTATCCCGGGATTGTATGCTCTAGTGGCAGCAACCCATAATTTTTAGTGCCCCGTGCTTGTATGTATATGAAATCGATTCTTAAGTAGTAAACTCCAATAAACTAAGTATGTCTGTCTTCTAATCGAACATACTGTTTCACATCTGTATACATGAGAACTCCTCTTGTGTGACATGAGTAAAAACTAGCCGTCTTGTCTTGCTTTAATTTGGGGATTCATAGTTAGAGTGAAAATATAATAAGGATAGTTTAAAAACTAAAACAACCGACTTCCATGCCACGCGAGCCAGTTTCACTATCAAGTTTGAGAAGTTTATCGACCATATATCTGAAGATACTTATCAGATCTCGAAATTACAATAGTACTACTTCGGGAGAATACTGTTTCAAACCAAAAAAATATTTTTTTAATCGGTTCATAATTGGGGAAAATATCGATGAACAATGAACATCCATAAAAAAATACATACAGAATATAAAATATCAAACAGATACTTTACTCCTTTACCTTGGAGCCAGATATGTCATACATATAGATCTAAAGATTATTGTGGCAATACACAATAAATATATTCTATTCTATGCTGTCCATAGTAGCTGTTTTTATCTAAAGTAGCAGGGGTCAGTTGTCTTAGAGGTAACCAGTCCGCCAAGCTGGTCTGATTTGGTAACCCGATGAGATTAGAGTCATGAATCCGTATTGGTCTATCCTGGGCAAACATCCATACCGTAAGAGCACAATTTTGGAGCGGGACACTTTTACTAAAATTACAAATTGGGCAACCATACCTACATCAGTCAATTTAATCAAATACATTTTACTTACATTCTGATGTAACATATTGTAACATTAAAGGCACAGCTTTGTGAAACAGTCTAGCTCTTGCAGAATGCTTGAGAACATCTTCCGTTTTGAAATGATCTTCACATAAAAAACGATGCTTCAATTCTGTGTGTGTCAAGGATGCCAGATTTGCATTTCCTAAAAACAATTTTTAGTTCACTTATACACATGTAATAAAGTAAGTCGGTTTAATAAATTATTATTATTCAATTACTTGGTTTGACATTACATCTTAAATTTTTTTTGTTGTATAAGAACTGCGTTGCGAGACATGCAACTTTTTACTTGTAATGTTTTTGATGGGATCTATCTATTACTGTAAAGAAGATACAGCCCAGTGACGGACGGACAGACAGCTAAGTCTCAGTAATAGGGTTCCGTTGGTACCCCTTGGATTCGGAACCCTAAAATGCTAATAAAGGTGAACGCACACTAAAGCCGCAGCGCACGCGCCGCAGTCGCCGCTTTTGAATTTTTTACATGAAATTCTATGCAACCTCGCACGCCCACCAGCCGCAGTCAACATGACAAACATGAACACAACAGATGAACAAAAGCGATGACTGGGGCGAATGCGCCGCGTGCGGTGCGGCTATGTCTGCGTCCGCCTTAAAGTATAGTATGAAATTAATATCTTCAACGAATTTACACAAAACCTTAACGTTATACGCCTAAACCTTCCTTACGAATCACTGCCTATGGGCATAACCGGGCACCGTTAATCAAATAGTTAACTTAGTTAATCGTCAATCCACTACAATACGCAAGGCTCAATTTTTTTTTTCAATTATCAACACGCAAATGATCACTGACAGGCAGACAGCCGGACAACAAAGTGATCCTATAACGATTCCTTTTTCTTTTTGAGGTATGGAACCCTAAAAACATACTAACATTAAATAACATTCTCCAAAAAAATTGCAAATTTACTATTACAAACTTATTATTTGTGGTTAGTGCAGGATCAGTGTCTAGGCATCGGTCTAGGGATCGGTCTGCAAAGTTAAGTTTCTACTTTAACCTAGTTTGACAAGTTGATTTTTTCCTTTTGCAGTATGGAACCCTAATAACGATAGAACCAAATTACAATTTATAACGATTTAGTTAAAAAAATAGAAGTCAAACAATGACAACATTTGCAGTATTCATGTCTCTAACTGTAGTTTTAGTGATTGAAGTGATATAATAGAATAGCCAATTATTAAAATTAAAAATCGAGAATTAAAATAAATACGAGGCTCTGGAGACCGACAAATGGCGGTATAACCATTTCAAATTATGGCATAGCTAAATACTATAGGCCGGTGATGGGCAGGGTGACGGGCAGCAGCGTCACCTGTACAAGAATAAAGCTATGTCCTGCGATCGCCAATCCGCCTGGCCAGCGTGGCAATTAGGGCATATCCCTCCCAATGAGCCGAAGAATCAGGCTCAGTGGTGTGTCTTGGGAGAGGCTGATTACGATGAATCAAAATAATAAATGTCAATATTATATCTGAAGCAAAACATTATTAGTTTAGTGCTATATATTATATTCAAGACTTTATGGTATGAATTTTATTACTTAATGGAAATATATAAACTGTGTGTTCAACAGTTCAACCTATAATGATGTGTGTATCACTACATATTATAAAACATAATTAAGATATTTTAAAAACTAAAACAACCAACTTCCATACCCTGCAAGTCAATTTCAGTAGCAACTTTGAGACGTTTAGTTTTATCTCTGGAGATACTTATCAAATCTCGATGAAATTAAAATGGGGTAGACCCGATTAAAAAAATAATCATTCGAATCATTTCACAATTTACAGAGTAATCGCATAACATACAAACAAAAAAACATACTAATTAATTGAGAACCTCCTTCTTTTTGGAAGTTCGTAGAAAATCCCCTGCCTTGTCTGTGTCTGTTCGCAATCAATTCAAAAGTACTGAATGGATTTTCACCAATACACAGAGTGATTTATAAAGAAGGTTTAGGTTTGTGATTCTAATTTCTCATATGAAGTGGGGGCAGTAAGTCCTACACTGATGTCCCGCTTGGAATGAATTGTGCATTCCCCCTAACACTGAGTAACTGTAAGAAGATAGTTCAAATTGCAGTGTCCCACTATGAGAAGGTCTTGCCGCTGTAGCTAGGTCTAGGTTTATAATATGTTAAGATTTTGTGTGAATTTGTTGAAATATGACAATGATGGCTGAAGATGTTAATTCATTCTTGACGCAACAAGTCAAAGTAAAAAATTAAGTATATTATGCTCTACCTGTGAGAAGCCGGGGCGGGTCGCTTGTAATAAATATTATAATAACACCCATGGTAATGTGCTCCATGTAATAATTGTGTAGAATTTAATGGTAAATATACACTGTGTGTTCAATAGATTCAATGAGGTCTAAGTCTGACTGATATGCCGGAATATTATTTTTTCAGAAAATGGTACCTATTTGGTACTAGAGTGCTTACCTGAATGTTTTATCCACAGATCCAAGCGTGGTTTGTCATTTACTGGAAATGAAAACACTGACTTTGTTGCATTTGTATTACTACAATTATGATAGTAACATTTAACCGGAGCCATAGTACACTGCAAGAGAAAAGTAACTAATAATATATAAGAAGGATAATTTTAAATATACCATGTTCATGCTCAAGTGAATTTAGTTAGTTGTTCAAATGCTAGGGTCATACTTTTTCTTTCGATACCAAGTACTTTTATTATCAATACCTACATTGGAACCAATACGAAGTCGGTATTGGTTAAAGTACTTGTATCATTACTGAATTATTTGTCTCGGAAGAACATTTAGGCTGGCATTATAGAGCTATACAAAAGTTATAGAATTTAACTATTTGATTGGTTGATGTCATCTATAGAAAAGTGTTGTTCATCATAACAAAATTGGCCTTGTGAGAACTTGGTATAAAAAAGTATCCATGCAATATAATGACATTAAATTTGTTAGGTACATCTTCACAATTGTAATTTATAAGTATATATATTTATATATAATTATATACACTACTTGTCTTATGACAAGTTATATGGATCTAGAAACTTAACAAGGTATGTTTTTGGTCTAGTTTCTAAAACCAATAGAGTCGTAGGCTGTGAAATTGTGACAACGAGACAAATGGACAGAACCATTTTCAAATTCTTACTAATAATTTGGTCATATTGTACCTAATAGTATTGATTTACATATAGAATGTGGTGATCAAATACTGAAAGCTCAAACTTTACAAAATGGTATTAGTGTCTCATACTCTCACGAAAATAGAATGCTTGTGTTCAAATATTCCAAATAATCAAATCATAAGATGGTCATGATGTACCAACTTACATATCTATGCAGAAATTGAGGTTAGGTATCTGTAAATAAAACTACTACTTTGTGATAGATACTTAGATAGTAGTTAGTTAAATAGGTAACTTACCTTAGCTGGGGCTGTTAAATACAGCAAAAGCATGTAAACACTAATTCAATCATCGAAGTCTAGTGTAGAGCATATGTAACGTCGGCTTGGCAATCATCAAAAGTCCAGCGGGATGAGCATAAGTTGTCAGATAAAGTGAATATCGGGAGTCCGTTAGGCAAAGCACAGTTGTAATAAAATATCGAAATACTAAAATACCACACACTGCAGTCGCATACGCAACAGGAGTAACAGAAACAGGAAGTTTTTTTACGCTAATTACGTCCACCACGATCACAGATAACGTAACGTAAGAGTCGATTTTAGTCCGAGAATATACATGATAATGATGTGCTGCCAGGTCGAAACACCAAAAGGTTCGATAAAATTAACATACATAAAATTCTCGAATAAGCGAGCGAGGAAATGCAATTCTCTATGTATATATTAGATAGATAGATAGATAGATAGATAACTCTTTATTGTACACCACAAATTACATGAAACTCTTAAACTACAATAGGCTTAATTTAAGTTGCACAATGGGCGGTCTTATCGCTAAAAGAGCGATCTCTTCCAGACAACCTTTGGATGGAGAAGAAACAAATCACGGTAAAGCGACGGCGCGGTGTCGTTAAAAAAAGAAAAGAAACAATATATATATTAATATATATATATATATATATAACATATCACAAATAACTATATGCATCTTGGATAAATAAATAGTCATTATATATATAAATAAAGACATACATATATATTCATACATCATACTTATATCATATAGATCATACTCAAATACACAAATACATACTATATACATATTTGGCATGTATTGAAAAAAAAAAAAACAATAATAATAATAATTGATATCTAGAGATAAGAACAGACAAGAAGATTGTAAAACCATAAAACATTTTAGTCTCGTAGTTCAGTTAGATAAAACTTTTTCACCTGATCTTTGAATATTGAAAGAGACTGTGCATGGCGAATAGTAGAGGGGAGATTATTCCACAGGCGAATTGCTTCTACAGTAAAAGAAAAATCATAATATTATGTAGGTATGTTGTTTTTTTGTGATTTTAACATTTACACAACACTTTTTTAATTTTATTTTAGAAAAGTAATAATTTATTAAAATCATAATTAAATTCATAATTATTTTAGTATTTTGACGAGCACGTAACCCAAGATTTTGGTGTATTACATGTTATGTTAAGTAGTTTATGTAGTAAGTTATTTATATATAATTATGTTTAAGTTATTAAGTTATTTATGTATAATTTTAACAACTTTTTGACACTATTATTCTTGTAAAATTGACTAATATCCAGTAATATTTTAAGACTGCTCAGGAAATCTCGAAATTAGAACTGTCTAGTGCAGTCTGGCAACTTTATGACTCTAAATCTTTGAACATTGCGCCATCTAGTGGATTTTAGTATAAATTCTTACCTTAGCAACTTTCTATTTTGTATTGATATTCGAAATGGTTCAACTTGATATATCAAGTAGAACACCTACAATAATAAATTATGAATTTGCTTTAATTTCGTAGATATGACGTCACTAATAATTTTATATATCATAAAATAATTTAATATGATAAACCTTAAAATTAAAAGTTGTCATTTCATTATTTCTAACTAAATCGTTTGTCATTCGGAACAAGTAACGCCATCTCGATCAGTTTTGAAAGTGGTACTAGCAGTGTACTACCACGTGATTGATCTATTTTTTTTAATTGTTTATCTATGATAAAACTGAACTTATCACGACCAGATAAATCAAGGCCAAGTCAAAAGTACCTATAACCGGCGAGCATGTATGAATGCGCTCATGAAAGTGGAAGAAGCGAAGGAGGTATGTCAGGTCAGGATCGTGTGAAAAGAAGTAGTTAGTCTCTGACTACCCCAACGCGAAAAAGGCGTGATTGTATGTCTGTATAAAACTTTACCGTTGGTTTTACTGGCTTGGCTTGGTATGCCATTACACTGCAATATGTATGCGAAATTAATTTCTTTGTGTTTATAATTTATACAAATAGCAGGAATAAAATATAAGGAATGTGATTTTAGGAATGTATGTAAGTAATTTATAGGTAACTAGAGCTCAATATGTTAGTTTAGGTCAGGGCTTCCCGAACTGTGCGTTGGAACGCCCTAGGGCGTCGCAGCGATGTCCCAGGGTTTCGTGTGTCGTGCGACCGACCACAGATAACTGTATACCGCCCGACTCGAGTGTATGCCGACCTCATTTTGTCGTCGCGACTCGCGAGTCGCGGACAAACTGTTTGAATGTTGGAGCTCAGTTTTTAATGATAATCGTTACCATCAGGACTGCAGCATAAATGGTTCTATTACCATTTGCGACTTCGTACTTGTGCGAAACAGGCTTTTCTGCAGTTGCAGTAATAAAGAATAATTACATGTCTAAAATAGACATAGAGAAAGAAATGAGAGTGGCAATTTCCAATCTGGAGCCCCGTTTTGAGAAGCTTTACTCAGAAAAAGTAAGCCACATGTATTTAAATTAGGTGCACCTTGCTGTATGCTATAATTTTGTTTCACTCCATACCATAGGGGTATGCAGACCCCGCATCAGCACTCGTGGTGCGCATTTTAAGTTATTGTGATTTTATGAATTTTAATAAAAACTCTCGTATTCATTTTTCTTACCTGATAGGCTAGCGTTTGACCATTATCTCGGCATATGGCAATTTTATTGTCATAATATCCACAATTCCTATGCCATAAATCATTTTATTTCTATTCAATTTAAAATACAAATTCAATTTAATAATATAAGTTCAAGTTCTTTATTTGGATAAAATCGCTCTTGGTCTCTTTAACACGCATTTTCTTTGGACTGAAAGCTGAAAATACCATGTCGTTTTGGAATCTCAATAAAATGCGCAAATTTTTGGTAGCTTGGTCGCACGTGTCTTCATACATTTTTTGTACACCACAGGCGCTGAAACTTTCAATTTTCGTATACCTCTCAGTAAATTTTGAAATACAATGTTAAATAATACAAAAATTAAGGTAACTTTTACTGAACACAAATTTTGATTTTCTGATCAGTCATGAAGCCCTCCACCCACAGGTGACGGCTTGACTACTGTTTCCGCCACACCCTGTATATATACATATACATATAATTCTGGTGAAGCGCGGCCGCTGCCGCGGCTCCCCTTCTCGATACGCTCGTCGGCGCACGTCACGCGGTGGTCACTGTTCCTAGTGTGTTGCCTTAGTGTCAGACTAATGAACAGGCTAGGCAAATAATGAAACGTCATCGATCCAAGTCATTTGCCTAGCTGTTTGATCAAATGGCTGGATATCATTAAGGAATCTAGTTGAACGGCGCTGTTTAGTTAAGAGGCTAGACTGTTAATTGAACGGCTAATTAAGCTATCTGCCTGCGACATAATATACACAAGATACAGGCACATATATGTCATATATATGTGTCTTTATCTTTGTTGTGGCAATAAAGAGTTAAAACTAATTCTTAAAAATGAAAATAAAAAATTGCATCTTACCTCCCTATTGTAAACCGATTTGAATGTTTTTTTTTAGAATCCGACCGAAACTGGATTTCCGGCCGAAACCCAATATTCGGCCGTGGCTTCATTTTCGGCCGAAACCGCAACCGAAACTCAATTTTGACCGAAACCGAAACTGCCGCCGAAACTTGATTTTTGGCCGAAACTCGGCTGAAACCGAAACCGAACTTACGGTCGGACACTAGTTTTTTATATTTATGATTAGGGTACAGTACATCTCCACGATGTTCCCATTATACAATTCATCTAGATCCTATGTTAGATCTATTGAGATAGTTCTTATAACAATCTTAATTATTTTAAATGAGTTTCATTATTTCTAGATAACAACGAACCTCCGGTTGGACCTTCGGAGCAGGCATCAGAACCCCAATCGGCTAAAATGTTGATATTCCTACAAAATGGAGAACAAAGACTCATTACATTTACATTACCAAAAGAAAGTTGTACTCTGCAAGAAGTGCTTGAACAGGTTAGTGTCAAAAGAAAATTGTTAATGTAAAAATTATCATTACCATAAGGCCATTTCTGACACATTATCGTATTGTCATTAATAAAATAAAACTGGCCAAGTGCGAGTCAGACTTTTGTCCCGCACACGGAGGGTTCCGAACGCCATCTAACGAATTTCTAACACCAACTAAGTAAAATAACACAACAGCTACTTCTACTCGCCAATAGATGTCGGGAAGAGTCATATTTTAATTTGATTATTGAAAACACGAATAAAACAACATTTTCTGAAAATGAATCCTAGCTAGATCGATTTATGGCCCCTGAAATCCCCTGTATACTAAATTTAATTTAATCGTTGGAGCCGTTTCCGAGATTCAGATTCAGATTCCGAGATTAAGGTAAACCCGATAGCGCCATCTATGAATCTTCATAGCGCTATCGTAAAAAACACGTTTTTTGTTTTAAACCCTTTAATTTTTAACTTTGTTCTGTTCTTAGTATTTGTTAAATATTATGTTTCTTTGAAGTGTTTCACACTTTATATTTTTGTAAATTGTTAAACACATGAAATTTTGGATTGTGTTTAACAACTTAGTATTTGTTGTTATAGCGGCAATAGAAATACATCATCTGGGAAAATTTTAACCGTCTAACTATCACGGTTCATGAGATACAGCCTGGTGACAGACGGACAGACAGACAGACACACGGACAGCGGAGTCTCAGTAATAGGGTTCTGTTGGTACCCTTTGGGTTCGGAACCCTAAAAAACAGTGTACTTCTTCACCCGCCACTCGACTTAACAGCCATATTTACTAACAATACTATTAGGTCTTACAGTGCTGGTGGATGTTTACTTTTATTTAAGGCAATACATTATTGACAATGCTTAAATAAGGTTTTTTTATGATATACAGCCGGAATCTGCATGCCACTGCACTACGCCTGTTACCTTGAGACATAAAGATGTTAAGTCTCACATGCCCTGTAATTTCAATGGGCATCATGTCATTTCATCCGAAAAACATTACATAACATAACTATTTCACGGCAAATTGGTGGTACCGCCCCAAGCAGACTAGCAAAAGTCCTACCACTACAAAAGTCAAGCGCTATGCGTTTGTCATAATATTCTTGATTACGATTTATACGATATTGACCTTTATAGAACGACTTACTGATTCTAAGTTGGATCATACAAACATACATTCATTTAGGATAGCTGGATAAATAATATTTAAATATATTTTCTGTAATAACTTGTCATACCTTAAATGTCTCAAAATAAAGGTCATTGGCAGTCTGTAGGAATCTTAAGAGTCTTAAGTTAAGACCTAATAATAAATTTAGTATTATTTATGACCCATTTTTGCACTTTATTGTTAAGCACACTGACAATAATTGTTATCATATTCATGAATGTGTATTTTTCAGGTGAATGTTCCTTTTTCCGAAGACACTCACATACAATGTATGCAGAATACAAGCAGCGAAATAGACTATTTCGTATCAGTAGGATCTACCACTAGAATTGAAGAGATGCTAGAAAATCATCCTGTAAGTATATTTTATGCATCTTGTGTGCTAATGTAGCTTGTGAAAATTATAGACCAAACACTACAAAAACCCCCGAAATTCCATCTTTCGTTAATTTTATTCCGACTTTAAAGTGATATTTTGGGAAAATAATTGCGGCTTTGAATAAAATATTTAAAAATAACCGGCCACGCGCAGTGTAGGGTACCGTATAAACAAGCAACTAGGTACTCCGTCTTTGTCACTTTAAAGGATTTATTCTAAGGATTTTGTATTTGGTACAAAATTATCCAACACCCAAAATCAACGACTATTACTGCTAAACTAATAAAGTTATCTGAACCGCTATAATTTTCCTTTAAAGTTCATAAAATGCGCTATTATCGCGAATTTATCCAGATTTTTCAAGCCAGCAGTTTAGCTTTTAGAGGGGGGGGGGGGGGGACGCCCTACTGGAACAAAAATTTGCACTTTGAAGTTTAATATTTCGTAAATGGAGCATTCAATCGAAAAATGGTATTAGCAACCCTTAAGTCATTTTAAAAGACCTATTTAACGATACGCCACACGATGGGGTAGACGATGAAAAAAAAAATCATCCCCACTTCTCATATAGGGGAGCTACCCTAAAAAAATATTTTTCAAAATTTTATTTCAGCACTTGCACTTGCACTTCAGTCGGCGTAATTTATGCACATACCCCCACAAAATTACAGCTTTCTAGTATTAACGGTCTCTTAGCAAAACTTCGGACAGACAGACAGACAGACGGACATGACGAAACTATAAGGGTTCCTTGTCAGGACTACGGAACCCTAAAAAAAGGGGTTCAATGGCAACAGGGAATTCTTGGCGCCGATATATTATGGCCAAATCACTGGTCCCGTGTTATAGAAACGAGCCACAGAGTACGGAACACTACTACGTTATAAGTGTTGGCACTTCCCTACATTGTTGATAACCGAATTATGAAAGCACTTTGTTACCAACCTAACAATACAAAACTAGATCCAACATTATGAAAACAGGAATATTGGTCTAGGGATTGAACATAACGAATTGCTTTTGTCTATCGATATCGATAAAAGTAAAAAAAAGTTAGGAGTAGTGTAGTGGTATCATTTAATCCTGTGTTAATTTGGTATAGTAAATAAAACGAAGCTACGGACTCTGCTTTTTTTTTTCTTTTTTTTTATACGTTATAGGCTAGCGTTTGACCACTATCTCACCTGTTGGTAAGTGATGATGCGGTCGAAGATGGTAAGCACGCTAGGCCTAGAATGGGAACTGGCTCTCAAGGATAGCTGCCGGAACACATTAGATGTTTGGTGACAGATTTTCTAACTTGAGGGTGGTAGCTGGCCAGGCGGACACTAGTTAGTGTCCTACCACCATGCGGGGGTTGTTGGTTTCTTAGCTTTTTTTATTGTATTACATATTTAATAGTAGAATTAAGGAACCTATATCCAGCAGTAGACGGAAATTGGCTATTAATGATGATGGTTACAAAAGAACATAATGCAACTTAGAATTAACAACTTTTCATATATTATAACTTTATGTATTCACAAACGATTTAATAGCCTTAGGAAAGGTGTTATCCAGACGTGAGACGTCAAACTTTTAGTTTTTGTATGGGTAGGTACACGAAATCTTCGTTTTCGCCATATCGTGAGTTTGAGCCGTATCCAACATCTGCAGTAACACATTAAATGTTTTATCGATAAGTGTTGCTCATAACTATTCATTTTTCGACATTGTGCTATTTCCCTACACTCGCACACATTAAATCCTAGAATAACACAAGTTTTACGAAAATATACAACAAGAGCACACACACACTTTATCACGTTGCCGTTTTTCTGACTCGCCCACACCACAAACTTCATAATTATCGTAACGAACGATTTGCCACCATTTACAATAAAACATGAGATTTTAATTTAAAATGTTACAAAATAATAAGTGTACTGTGTAATAATGTACATTATCACGCACAAAAGCTACGCACGCATCAAAGCTAACCAAAGTTTAAGAAAGACATTATTTTTTTATCACCAGACATTGTAGCCAACCTAACTTAACGGAAAGTATTATTTCCAGTGTTGGTACTGTTGGTACAAAGTTCGTTCATATTTGTGAGTTATTTAATTATGAATGCAATGTCGCGGGCCTGGAAACGGGCTATAAGATTATATTATACATACATCTACCATCATGTACATAGTTAGGCACCTTATGTTATTTTTCTTGTATTTAAGACTGAAGATACTGGTATCCTATCCTATACCGCGAGTCTGAGTTCCTAGTTTAGGTACCAGAGATTCTACTTGCTAATTTATACTACGAATGCTAATAATAGTAATAATCTGTCGCCAAACATCTATTGTGTTCCGGCAGCTATCCTTGTCAGCCAGTTCTATTCTAGGCCTAGCGTGCTACCATCCTCGACCGCATCATCGCTTACCAACCGGTGAGATAGTGGTGAAACGTGTAATACGCGTAAAACGTAAAATAAAAAATGCCTATTACATGAATAAATTATTCCAAAAATATTATTTCATATCTAAACTAATATTATATAGAGGAAATATATGATTTTTCGTTTGTTTGTTACTATTTAATTTAAAAACCTATTTAATTAAACCTATTTAAAAAAATATGTCAATAATGCAAAGCTACAGTATCAGCGAGTAATTCTCGCGGTAACGGGAACTACGCGGGTGAAACCGCGAGACGCTACTAGTTTATCATTCAATTATGTTACTCTGACCCATCCACATCCTTAAAATACACAGGATTAAAAAAAAAAAACTTTAGCTCCTTTTCAAATAATCATCTCCAGTGACCCCTAACGTTTTACCTTATCAAAGTAAACTTTTAATAATTGTGAAAAGAGTTAACGTTTACCTGAACAATTGCGTTTTCTTTCAGATGCTAGTGGGTGATATAAGCAGTAGAAGTTCCCCCAACGTGATGTCTCAGCCACAGAGCAGTGAGATGTCCACTCCAGAAAAATCCTTGCCTGACAATGGTAATCTTACATATATAAATAAACTAATAAAACTATACATTTTACCGACGGTCATCCTGCTACAATTTTCACTGACTATTGACGTATAGTATATAGTATAGTAAAAAAAAAGTCAAAGCATTTATTCAGTATATGGGCAAATTAAAAATTTGCACTTACACACGTCAAATTACATTAAATATATCATATTCAATAAAAAATATTATAGATATAACAGAAACATAAGTTATTGCTTTGAATTTACAAAAAAAAAACAAAGGTACGAGGGTCATTCAATAAATACTTAGCCTACAAAAAGTAAACGAAAATTTTGGAAAAGTAGCAATTTATTTTTCAACATAGTCTCCTTTATAGTTCGATACACTTAGCCCAGCGATGCTCCAACTTTTTTAACCCGTCCGAAAAATAGTTTTTGTCAAACTCTGCAAAATAGGCCTCCGTTGCGGCGATGACCTCCTCATTTGATCCATATCTACGCCCGGCGAGAGATTTTTTCAGATTCGGAAACAGAAAGAAGTCACAAGGGGCCAAATCTGGAGAATACGGTGGATGGGGCAGCAATTCGTAGCGTAATTCGACCAATTTGGCCATGGCAACGGCAGACGTGTGAACGGAACGCGGTGCGTTGTCGTGGTGAAACAGCACTTTTTTCTTAGCCAGATGGGGTCGTTTTTTCTTTAATTCGGCTTCGAATCGGCCCAATAAATCGGCATAGTAAAGCCCTGTAATTGTTTTACCCTTCTCGAGGTAATCGATGTAGATCACACCTTGTGAATCCCAAAAAACGGTGGCCATAACTTTTCCGGCCGATTTTACAGTTTTCGCCTTCTTTGGAGCACGTTCCCCGGTCTGGATCCATTGTTTTGATTGCTCCTTGGTCTCTGGTGTGTACTAGTGGATCCAGGTTTCATCGACGGTCACAAAACCACGCAAAAACTCCGCTCGATTCCGCTTAAACAGCGCCAAACACGTCTCCGATGTGGTCTCACGGTTGCACTTGTTTTCCGGTGTGAGTAAACGCGGCACCCATCGCGCCGACAACTTTCTCATGCCGAGTTCCTCGTGAAGAATATGATGCACTATTCCTTCTGAAATGCCTACAGTCTCAGCTAGCTCCCGAACCTTCAATCGGCGATCTGCCAATACGAGATCATGGATTTTTTTATTTTTTTCCTCCGTAGCAGCTGTTTTCGGTGCACCTGGACGTGGTTCATCAAAAACCGACGTACGGCCACGTGCAAACTCGTTGAACCAATTCTTGACGGTGGCCATCGATGGAGAAGAGTCACCGTACACAGCATTCAAGCGCTCTTTGATTTCGATGCGCGTTTTCCCTTCCAAAAATAGGAATCGAATCACCGAACGATATTGCTCTTTTTCCATTTTTGTAAAACCGATCGATACGTTCGCTTCCATAAGTTGTCAAAATAAAACAAATGGAGGGATTGGAATGAAAATTTGATAAAAGAATTAAAAAAGAATGTGCTACACTTTGGTAAAACTCTTTTGAAACTACAGCGCCCTCTGGCGATGAGGCTAGGTACTTATTGAATGCACCTCGTACGAGTATTGAGCCATTCAGCTTTCATCTAGACGTCGAACGTCACATGCTTCGCAAGTTTTGCAGACTGTCTTCGCAAGCCTCTCGCAACTTGCTCGCTGATTTTGAGTGTTCGTAGTATGTAAGCCAATAAAAAACAGAGCATTGACATTGCGCTTGCTCGGCTTTTTGCGCGCTAGCTTACAGAATTTGGAACCAGTTATCGCGAATTAAATTACGAAGTAGTTAGTACTTAATGTTATCAATGACATCTAGATATGTTAATGGTCAGGAAATGTATAGTGCGCAGAGCTTTTTTATTAAATTAGAGACACGACACTAAATACTTTACCCACGAAACGACCTTAATGAAATCGATCTAATGTTGGGGGGATTTTACAGTTACTGTCAAATGAAAAGAGCGCTCGTTAAAGCTTCTCATCTAGCGATGAACGAAATTCGAAAGTCTCTGTATTAAAAATTAATCCCTTGTTATACATATCTTTTAACAATTCTGTCCATCCAAAGGTTGTCTGGCAGAGATCGCTTCAAGCGATAAGACCGCCCATTGAATGCCTCTAGTAACTTAAGTAGCTTAATTTCAGTTTGTTTCTTTTTAAGTTGGTGTACAATAAAGATGTTTTATATTCTATTTCTATTCTATATTTTGCAGTAAGTAATAGTCCAGAATCTCCCGGGCAGCGGTCGCCGCCTCCGCGTCATGTAGACGGAATGCTAGCAGTTTGCAAGTCGTGTGGATATACAGGATTCGACTTCAGCCGTTGTGAGAGGTAATCTTGTTAGAGGATCTTGTTGAGAGGTTAATTATTATAATTATGTTTTTTTATGATGATACATAATTATAATAATGTCAAACACTCACTGTCCGCGAGGCAATAAAATGTCGTAACAGGACGCCGTCTGTTGTGCCCTCTGTCGCACTTACAAACCTTACTGGAGTGGTGCGTCACTATGTTAGTGACGCACCACTGTTGTGTCTATGTATAAGAAAAAGTAAAAAGTTAGGCAGTATTCGATGATTGACATAACAGGATCCGTCCTTAGCGCACCAATGATTTACGGCACTGCGGGCTGCGAACGCCTGATACTACTATGAAACCTTCCAATTTCGCCACTCAGCGTCGGTTCGCCGCAAAGCCGCCCCTGCTGGAAGTATATAAATTAATTTATACATTATTATTATTTTAGGTGTAAACGAGTATTTACTGAGGAACCTAAAGGAGTACCTATAGCAAGTAAGAAAGTAGAACAAAAAAAGAAAGAACCTGAAAGAGCGATGATTGACAAACCTGGGTAAGTTAATACCCATTACCAAATAAAATACCACAGAGTATTATTATTTTTATTATGAAAACTTACGTTCATTTTAAACTTATTAATTTATTATAGGGAATTTAACGTGACTTACGCGATGTCGATATAGCTAGCTAGGCGAGCGCCCCGCACTCAAGATCCTGAAGATGGCCTCCGGATGAGGCCGAAACATTGTCGTTCGCTATATCGACATCGCGTAAGTCACGTTAAATTCCCGATAGTAAATCTATTAGTATAATTATTTTGTTTTACTCATTGAACAATGTTTATATAATGCATTATGTTTTTCAGCCCACTCGTTGAAGGTATTAAAATTAATTTATTGAAGACTTCTATGAAGGCAGTTACCGCTAAGACGGTAAGTTTTCGACTGTATGTTTCGTTATAAGTACACAAACTAAAGTTAAATTTGTACACATTTTTAAATTAATTTTATAATTAACACAACGACAATGATGAAATCAGGATGTGACATAATTGTCACATCCTGATTTCATCATTGTCGTGCATTAGTGGAGAGGCCTATGTCCAGCTGTGGACTGATGTGGTCTGATAATGATAATGATGTCACATACATATTGGTAACATACTTGGTATTAATAATACAATAATTATATCTATATATCAGTTATTTAAAAAAATCTGTTAAATATAATAATATCATGATGTTAACCGAAAAGAGGTGTTTACCACAAAAATAGTCTTAAATTTTTATACCTACATCTATATTATTTATCGCACTAATAAAATCACATATATTTCGATACTGTTGCCAGTTTTTTTTTTCAATAGGTTAAGAAATAAAAAACGCAACCTATTTTAGTATAGAATAAAGTACGAGATTTTTTAATAATGTTTATTTCAACCCCAGCCTGTGCAAGACAAGAAGCCGACTCGAGTGCGGAAAACTCGCGGCAAACAACCCGACCCAGAGCCAGTTATTCTGACTCTTAGCTCAGATGAGGAAGACTCCAATAGTTCTACTATGGGCAGTAGTCAGGTATGATTATATGTATTTTTATAGTATGCATTTGACCGCTATCTCACCTGTTGGTGATGGCAAAGATGAGACGAAAAGATGATGGCAGCAGACCAAGCACCGAAATATAACCTGCAAGAAAGTGATTGTTTCATTATTATTGTTCTACCACAGTCTCACAAAAATTACCAATTAATATAATTTTGACATTTCAACTACAACAAAAAATTTCTATCAAGAACATTGGAAGCTCAGCATTCCATTAATCGACTTAGGGCCGATTTTTCATTCCTCACACTGTTACACGATCCGATAGGGTTTATACCAATGATAGCATATTTTTGCATTTTTCAATAGGCAGATAGAGGTAATCCAGGGAATAAATTCCTTACCAGAGGAGTTAATTCCTTACCAGAGGAGTTAATTTATCTGGCTCTTTGTGAGATAGCTGACTATTCTGTGGTATAAATTAAGTTTGTGACAAGTTTTGACGTCAAGTCTTGACATTATGTCATTATTTTTTTTAAATTTCATTACGGTTACACTCAATTGGCCAGAAACTGGCTAAATACACTAATTGTGCGGAGCCATAATGAAACAAAAAAATATTTAAAAAGAAAGTGCTTGGCAGAATTAAAAATCAAATTTAGAATCTCCTTGCGTCAACATTTCAAATGGTTGTTAATCTTCGCTCTCGCTCTAACATCTATAGCACTGCGTAAGATTATCTCTTTCCCACAGTATTGGCGCGAAGATAGTTACAAAAAGACTACTGATAAAAGCACATTGACAAATCGAAAGTTTTATACGGTAGTTTATATGGGCAGATAAATATATTGCATTGGTAACTATCTGGCCGTTCTTCTAAGAATTGAAAAATCGGCCCTAAGTTTAAAAATGAAGAATGTTTATTATATCATTAATCTCATTATGATATTTGTTTTAGAATGAATATTCAGTCAGTATTAAAGAGCCAACGCTGAGTGAAATTGAAGGAGGACCAGACTGTGGAATCGGGATGGCGATGGATGGTAAGTCTGATTTGTTATATCATATTAACCTGACTTAATTATAAACTCTTGTCAAAAAGAACTCTGAATACTCACATGGGGAAAGTGAGACTGGAGACAAGGACATGCAGGACTGGGCAGACCATAAAGTTAATCTATTATATGCAGCCATTTTAAATAATAAGAAATGTATGTAAAATGTATTAAGGCATTACAATTTAATGGCCGTCACACCACCTGGTCACTGGAAAAGAAGAGGCGAAGATCGGGATCCTTCGGTTTTCTCAATAAACACGAAGTATTTTATTTATGTACTTTAGATATAGATAATCGAAAAATTCAAAGAATATAATAAACTATACATAGCTTGCGTGGTCTACATTACATGGTAAAGAATACATATTCTCAAAGTGTAAGCAGAGTAAAACTGAAAAGGAAAGGAGAGGGGAAGAGGAGTGAGACAGTGAAACCTTCTCTCTCTCGCAAACTGTTTATAGCTGTTCTGAAGAATATTTTAAAACTTTTCTTTGAAAAATAAAGGCATTATGGATCTTAAGAGATGGCTGACAGATTTAGATTAGCAGACTACGTAGCCCTCTTCACTGAATCAGTCACTGGCTTGGAAATAAAGCTACAGACTAGACTTAGAAAGCATTAATAATTGTTATTGATGCAATCAAAAATTTAAACGAAATCGGTAGAAGAATATATATAACATGGAAAAAATACTAGGCTCAAAAAGAAATTCTCAAAGGAAAATACAGCCTAAATTTTAAAAACATGGACTCCTGCATATATTATATTCTTATATTTCTATATTCTTATATTCTTAGTATAGCCAAACTTAGATATTCACTGAGAAAGTATAAAGCAAAATCCTCTCCTGCCAACATTCAATAAAAAGGAGGATCTTGAAGCTGAGAAGAATATTAATAATTTATGAGCATACAAAACTAAAAAACTGACTTCACATGCCGCAATAGTCAAAGTACTGGCTAGTTATAATCTTGTCATCAAAGTATACTTTGCATATATTGTTTATCTCCATATCTCCGGAGATAATAGTCAGATTCGGAAAAAAAAATTGAATCGGGCCAAACCGGAGGCATAATCTCTTAAACAAAAAAAGATTTTTTCAAATCTATTTAGATTTGACGGAGTTCTGAGGTAACAAATATTTTAAAAAAACAGTCGAATTGAGAACCTCCTCCTTTTTTGTGAAGTCGGTTAAAAATTTAGACGCAAGGAATGTTGATAGACCTTTCAGTATAGCCTGAAGCAAAAAAATGGCCAAGTGCAAGTCGATTCGCACTCGTAGGGTACCGTAACACACATTTTACCACTTTGGAACTGTCTATCTATCAAACGATTCTTCTTATGGCTTATCAAACGTTTTAGAAACCTCGAGCGGTTATAATAACACAAGCGGTTATAATAACACAGAATACATCTGCCTACAAATGTGTACTCTGTGTACAACTGTGTACTCCTAATAATTTCGGGATAAAATGCCTGTGACATACGGACGGGCAGACAGACAAGCATGACGAATCTATAAGGGTTCTTTCCATTCGGCTACGAAACCCCAAAAATGGAGGTGCGCATAAGCGTGTAGGTAATGTACAAGATATTTTGGTAAAATACGCGGTTTTTTCGATTGCGTGTGGATAAGCCATGATTGCATCGCAGTGCGTGAATAGCAAGCTTTGTAAAATAATCATTATCTATGACTCCTGTGTGTCAATCTCTAAAGTCAACATTGAAATTTGACAGACGAAAAATTGTCTATGGTAAAATGTCGTGAAATCATAAAATGTCGTCGCCCGCGTTGTTTATTCATATTTTTAATAGTTTTCCGTATTATATATTAGCTTTTAAAACGCAGCTATGCCACGAAATATCCGTCGCAACAAAGGTAAATCAATTGTGTACATAACTATCACTTCGCGGCATCATTTCGTTGTTAGTCTTGCCGAAATGTGATTTTAGCGTGTTTTTTACCGTTGTTGATTGAGTTTTTGATGCTAAATTTATAATTTTAAGCGTTTTATGGGCATAAATAAACTGAATGTAATAACATTCGGTTTATTTATTCCGTAATACGAACTTCGTATGATAATTTTCTGAGCCTCGTCTGTTATCAACTTCATTGGTTATTTATAATCGATGGTCCTTCAATAAATTACCGACTTTTTGTAAGTCGGATTTGTAAGATTGATATCAATTCGACATGTATGTATGTAAAATTAATGAAACTGCAGTTCATCACACGATAATCTAGTAGTGCTTCCAAAGTTGTAGGTAGGTATATGTATCTTTGTATGTTCGTATCGCGAACCACGCGAAACTAGTGATCGGGATAGTAACCATTCTTTAGTCTTATTTGTTTACATTTACTACAAGGTAACAGTATAGTTTTCATTAAAATTGGTTTAGTAGTGTTTATATTAAGTTTAACAGCCTAACTTATTCAATGAATGATATGAGTTATAGGTGTGATGTCGAGGAGAAAATATCTCAAAACCTTGGTTAAGTTCTAGTGTGCATGTATGAACATTAAAAAATACCTTTGAGTGCAACTGGAAATCACTAGTTTGATAAACATTATAGTAATGAGTAACTCACTTACAAGTTCCTCGTTTGAGGACCTCAAACACTAAAACGAGGGAGTCACCTCGTTTTGCAACAATGAACCGCCTCATTTAATCTCCTCAAAAAAGCGTCACAGAGTGTTGCGTTCACGACCACAGAGTACTACTTATATATATACGGACACTCGTGAGGCGCAACCACCAAGCTAGGACATACTCGCTCCCGCTCGTGCTTTGCATATCGCTCTCTCTCTCACTCCCTCTCCTCATTTAAGGAATTTGAGGTGTGAGGATTGTAGTATGATAGTAAGAAGATTTGATTTTCATTATATTGTTAAGGTAGGTTAGTAATTTGTTTAAATAGTCCTACATATAAGTAGATAGGTAATAATATCATAAATAAATAAGTATTTTAATACTAAAAGTAGTTCCGCTTTACTTTTACTTATAGTTAGTACTCTCCTCATTTGAGGTGCGAGGATGAGGACGTTGTTTGAGGATGAGGTGGCCTCCCTCGTCCTCGTTTGAAATCACTGAGGAACCCATCACTAAAACATTATCTTGGTTTAATATCATAAAATGTTTCATCATTATCAGCCAATTTCCGTCCACTGCTGGACATAGGCCTCTCCCATGGCACCCCACTGAGCTCGATCTTCAGCTGTTCGTTTCCAACCACTGCCAGCCAGCTTGCGTATATCATCGCTCCACCTAGCTGGAGGGCTTCCTACACTATGTTTGCTGAGCCGTGGTCTCCACTCTAGAACTCGTCTACCCCAACGGTTATCGGTTCTACTACAGATGTGACCAGCCCACTGCTATTTCAGCTTGCTAATCCTTTGAGCTATGTCGATAACTTTGGTTCTCTGACGGATGACTTCGTTTCGAATTCGATCCTTCAGAGAAACTCCGAGCATAGCCCCCTCTCTATAGCTCGCTGTGCGACTTTGAATTGGTGAACTAGTTGCACCGTCAGTGTCCACATCTCGGCTCCGTAAGTAATAACAGGTAGGACATACCCGTTAAAGACTTTCGTCTTTAGGCTTTGTGGTATGCGCCGAAAAGACTTCAACGAAGTTTTCCGAATGCTGCCCATCCCAACTGTATTCTTCTGAGAGCTTCCTTCTCGAAGTTGTTTCTACCCAATTGCAAGATTTGCCCAAGGTAGACAAGTTGTATTTGTGAACAGCTTCGAGACGAACTCCGTTTAGGGCAATTGGTTCCGGAATAACATGTTCGTTGAACATGATCTTTGTCTTATCCAAGTTCATCCGTAGACCGATGCGTGCAGAAGAATCAGCAAGGGTGGTCAGCATGTATTGCAAGTCATGCACGGTTTCAGCCATGATGACGATATCATCTGCAAATCTCAAGTGTAAGAGGTAATTGCCATTGACATTTATGCCCCGTCCTTTCCAGTTCAGCGTTGAGAACATATCCTCTAGAGCGTTTGTAAACAATTTGGGGGAAATAACTTCCCCTTGTCTCACACCTCTATGTAAGTGGATATGTTCAGTCTGCTGATTTTGTACTTGGACGGTTATAGACGCGGCGTCATACAGACCTCTCAACACTTGCACGTATCGCCAATCAACTTGGCACTGTTGCAGAGACTCCAGAAAAGACCAGGTTTCAATGGAGTCAAAGTCCACAAACGCTAAACACAGGGACTGGTTATACTCTTCGGTCTTCTGTATAACCTGCTGCACTGTGTCAATGTGGTCTATGGTGCCGTATCCTCCTCGAAACCCAGCCTGCTCGGGAGGCTGAAATTCGTCGAGCCTGACGAGCGCGCGAGACGATTTGTGATGACTCTCGAAAAAGGACGGAATAAAAAATACGCTGAAGCTGTAGTAGCATAGGAGTTCCTTTCACCGGCAAATGTTTATGATTGTTTATTATTATAAACATCTATCTCTACAGGCAAAATTTACACATAGAATGTTAGTCTTCAAAACTAAATGTGACTGTTCAAGAATTAAAACGGTATCATACCAATTACATTAATCTAAATCATTATTACATTATTACACTAAAGTTAAAAAATTATATAAATATTAGAAAATGTCAATTAAAAATGTCATACAAATAAAAATATTAATAAATTGTTTAAATATACAGTCAATAAAGAAATTAAAATAGTCATACTTTCAGGCATCGGAGCGCGGAATGGGTGATTTAGAACGTGCCACGGTGCGGCAACTAGGGACGGCAAACAAGTTGTGACGTCTACTGCGGCGGTATTTGTCGGGCACGAAAATATGACATAACTTGTTATGTAGATCGGGAGCATCAATTGACCCTTTTAAAATTTTGCACATAACTAATAGCTGGTGCCTCTGTCGTCTGACCTCCATTGAGTTGTATCCCAGTGATCCCAGTAGAAATTTTGTGGGATACATGAAAGGATAATACCCATTGACGCGCTTATATAGGTACCTCAGGAAGGCTTTTTGTACCTTTTCAAGCATAAGTGTGTATTTGCTTTCGTGAGGATGCCACACACACATAGCACTCTTGAGTTTACTGCGCACCAAGGCTTCAAAGATGAGACTTACAACGCGTCGGTTCTGGAAATCTTTTGCATTCCTGAGGATGAAACCCAAGCGGCGGAATGACTCTTTTGCTAACGCAACTATACTTGTATAATCATAGTGTACTGGGTGCCGCAATCGGCCAAAAGTTGCTGCGTAGCAATTTGAGGCGTTGAATTCCATCCCGTTTCTCAGACTCCATTGATATACCGCATCAACATCTCGTTGCAACATCAGGCAATCGGTCTCACTTTTGACCTCGGTGAACAGCTTGAAGTCATCAGCATACAGTAAGCATATAGTGTAACGAGGTATTTCGACTCGTTACATATTTTTCGTTTGGAAGCACATTTCAGCTTCTAAGACTGACAAAATTACCTTTTGGTTTTAAATAATTTAGAACATTTTCGTATTTAGCCATTTTTAGTCGATTTTAAATAATCGAGTTATTACTTGGTCTGTGGATCATTCCATATCCTATAGACAATCTTTCAAAAAAAAAATGACTTTGACATCTGTCAATTCTCGATCGGAGACGTCACTTTTTCTTGTCCCTGGGGCCTACGAAGAGCTAAACTTTTTGTATTTTTTCTTAATCAGATTTTACAAGATTAATCCATCTTGTTAATTAAATTTGCGATGATACTCGGCGTGCTTATGGCGTAGTGCCATATGATAACGTCGTGATTTTGCGGTGAGTCAATTTTTGATAACCTAAAATGTTTCGCGTCATCCTTCATGGCGACAAATATATTTACAATCGGATTTTTGGTTACAGCCTTTGGCGCTGTTTGTTTGGACGACTGTCGTCTACTGTTTGTGCGACGATGGGTGTCGTCAACTGTTTGTTCGACGCTGGAAGACGTCGTTAGTTTGAGGTGTTTGTGCGACGCACACCGTTTGGATGTCGTCGTAGTTTTGAGCTGTTGGTGCGACGATGAATGACGTCTGTTTAGAGTGGAGTGCTCAGACGCCCCCGGACGCTGCAGCTAAGCCAATTTCATTATAACTCTTTTTATTACCCTTAAAACTTTAATTTCATATTAGCAAGATGCAAGAAAGACAATAACCAAATTTCAGTAGTAAAATGTAAAATAAATTAACCTAAAAAGTAACGAAAACCGAATGGTATTTATAGTCAAATGTTTAGACATAGTATTCCGGCTTTAACTAAATAATGTGTATCTCATTCTGGAGGTAAGGGACGTTTTGAAGTATTAAAATTTGTCATACAATCCCAAACCGTGTTATCATTTGCCTGTCCCCCGGTCCGAGATTAAAAGTCTCAATGACACCGCTGATTTATCCTGGTAAGTTTTAGATCTTGGTAGAACAAGGGCGCTCGATATTCATAAATACTGTCTACCTAACATTAATTTTTAGCTTTTTATACTCTATAACCTTCATGTTACAACCAGTAACTTATATATTTTTATAACACAAATTTTTTTATTACAATTAGCGCGAGAACAGGGACCGGATTTACCTCCACATATATAATCTTTCTTGCATCTTATTTTTGTTTTTCTTGTCACAATTTAGTGCAATTTTTTGTTATTTTTAGCATTTTTACTTTGTTTTGTGTACTTTGAAAACACAATTGTAACTTTGTTTACAACTTTTTTTGTATTTTAACAGAACTAATTAACATACAATGTTCTTTATATGTCTTATATACTGGATAGACTAATCTAAGTGTGTACTTACTATATCATAACATTTGAGATATGTGTTGTTTACATTTTGTAAGGAACTGACCTTGACCACATTGAAAGTGCTAAGTTTTGTTTGAATTGACATAACTATGTCTTATATAAAGTTATAACGTTTGTTTACTGTTGAGAAGCATTAAGCTACATTCATATTAGAAAATACTAGCTTATTAACATAATTATTAACTAGTTTATTGATTTTACTTTTCACAAATAGATATAACCTTAACCGTTGTTAATAATCTTGAAAATGAAGATAAATTGTGAATCTTTTTTGCATCTTACATACTTTACAATTTAGATGTTTCTTTGTACATTCAAATTTCTTTAAATACTTTTGAACATTATTAAATATTAACATAAACTTTAAAACATAATAACTTAAACCGGTTTTAACAAAAAATCTTATAAACTTTGATGAGTTTTAACTATTCTTTGAATTTTAGTTGGTTGTTTGTCTTTGTTTCTTTAATATTTTTGATTATTCATCATGACTGACAAACAGGTTCAATTTCCACCCTTGTTGGAAGAGAATTTACCTGGTACTTCTAGGGATGTTATTTCTAATCCGGCGTTGGATAATTTAGTTATGCAGAATGCAACAGAGGTAGAGGTTGTTGACCCTTTCTTACCTAACCTTGGTCATAGTAGCTTGCATAATTTTACACCTTTACCTTCGTTTAACTCGATGAATGTTCAACTCAAAGAACAATTGAAAAAGCATTTGCCTTCAACAGATAAACTTCCTGATTTGAAGCGTAGTAAGATATCTTTTGATGGGAAAAAACTTGTACCATTTTGTTCGGATGCCTTTTGGAATCACCAACGCACCGGCAGAGTTACAACGCTTGGTTGATAAACTCTTTAGACCTGAATTTGACAATGTCCTGTTTAAATACTTAGATGATTTAATTTTAGTAAATGATAATTTTCAAAATCATATAGAGTACCTTAAAAAAGTCCATGAAATACTTAAAAACTCAGGCTTAACAGTAAATCTTAAAAAATGTGAATTTTGCAAAGAAAGACTCCGTTATCTTGGTTATATTGTAGACAGTCAAGGCCTACATACTGATCCGTCTAAATTAGAAATTATAGAAAACTTTCCACGACCAGAGTCCGTAAAACAACTTAGAAGCTTTTTAGGATTATGTTCATATTATCGACGTTTCATTTGTAAATTCGCTGATATTGCCTCCCCTTTAACTAAATTAACTTCCGGAAGTAAAAAGATAAAACATACTTTTGTTTGGAATGAAGAAGCTGAAGAAGCCTTCATTAATTTAAAAAATGCCTTAATAACTACACCTGTTTTACAGTGTCCTGATTTTGAAAAACCTTTCTTTTTACATTGCGATGCTAGTTCTGTAGGAATTGGTAGTGTTCTGAGTCAAGAAGACGAAAATAATGAACAACATCCAATTGCTTATTAGCCAAGATCTTTAAATAAATGTGAAAGAAATTATAGTACCACTGAACGTGAACTTTTGGCAGTTTTAGATTCAATTGAACATTTTAGACCTTATGTCGAAGGAATGAAATTCACAGTCGTGACAGATCATGCTAGTCTTAAGTGGCTTTTAAAACTTAATAACCCTAGTGGACGCTTAGCTCGATGGGCTGCACGTATTTCTCAATTTACTTTTGATATTGTTCATAAAAAAGGATCTTTACATCAAGTTCCTGATGCTTTATCTAGAATCAATATAACTTCAATATTAGTTTCCGCTATAAATATTGTCTCACCAGATGAAGATATAGAAGACCCTTGGTATAGAAAAGTCTTTATAAATTGTCAAAAATACCCTTCTAGAATGAAAAACCTTCGAGTAGAAGAAAATACTTTATATCGTTACTGTAAAAATAAATTTGACCCTAATAGTCGTTTAAATTGGAAAATTGTAATACCTAAAGAACATGTTTTAGATACTATTCGTTCTAACCATGATGATATTAATTCTGGACACTTTGGAATACATAAAACTCTTAATAAAATAAAACAACATTATTATTGGAAAGGAATGTTCGGAGACGTTCAAAGATATATTTCTTCTTGCGACATTTGTAAAGCTTATAAACATTCAACTTCTGCTCCTGCTGGTAAGATGGTTAACCCTAAGAAAGTTGATCAACCTATGGTAATGTTATCCGTTGATATTATTGGGATTTTACCTAAATCTTATTCTGGACATAGATTTATTCTTTCAATTGTAGATGTTTTTACTAAATATTGTTGGATATTTCCAATGATAAATGCTACATCTAAAGTAATTTGTAAAATCTTTGAAAAAGAAATATTTCTTAAATTTGGTGTACCTAAAATCTTAGTGGCCGACAACGGACCCCAATTTATATCTAAATATTTTGTAGATTTCTTAAAAAATTTCAACATTAACTAAAATATTTTATAATGCACTATACACTCCACAGAATAATCCAGTAGAAAGATATAATAAGACAATAGAAACATGTATTTCTTGTTTTGTTAAAAATGATCATCGAACTTGGTCAAGGTTTTTGCCTCATGTCCAGTTAGCTTTAAATAGTAGTGTGAATCTTGCTACAGAGTACACTCCTAACTTTTTGATGTTCGGTAGAGAACTTATTTTTGATGCATCTTTGCACCGTTTTAGTAACTCTTTAGATAACTTAGATCAACTTGAGCTTGGTACTAGAGATACTTATGCTCACTCTTTAAATTCACTTAGTGAAGTTTTTGTTAAAGTTCAAGCTTATCTTTTGAAAGCTTATAAGCGTAATGCTCTTTATTATAACAGGGGAAGAAAAGTCATTTCTTTTGATGTCGGTGATGTAGTTTGGCGTAGAAGTTTTGTACAGTCAGATGCACCTGCATATTTTTCGGCTAAATTAGCACCTAAGTTTATTAAATGTGAAATTGTAGAGAGAATTTCTCCTAACGTTTATGTACTAAAGGAATTTAATAAAACAAGTACTGGACGTTATCATGTTAAAGATATAATTAAATATTAAAATTTTCATTTTGGATTTAACATTTTATTTAGATTTGTTTTGATACTCTGCTTGGGAGGAAGGTTGTTTGTGGAAGAATGAGATTTGATGTATGAAAGCTGACCTTCACAGTGAAAGATGATGATCTGAAAGGAAACCAACATTTTATTGAAATACAACTTTAAATATACTAAACCTAACTTAGGTCTATTTTTGGTAATTTTATTTTATTTTTGATACTTTTAACCTACTTTTGAACTTTTACCCAACTTCAAAAGCTACATCTAACGATTATATTTTCTTTTAGAAATTTTCTTGGCATCAAAAGATCTTATGTATATTTTTGTATATTTTATTATTTTGGTTACTTTGAAAAGCTTTTCACTTTTCAAGTACTCAACTTTCTTTTAGATACTTTGAGAAGTTTTCCACTTTTCTAGTATAAATATTGTTTTAGATTGCTATGAAAAGCTTTCCACTTTTCAAATAGCCTGCACATACTGTAAATACATTTTTAATATAAATGTGTTTCAGTCTTTGTGAAGCATGTTATATATTATTTAGATTATTTAGTTTGTGTTTGTTGTAGATCTAAGCCTCGGATTTGACACTTAGAGCTCTATATAATTTTTACCCGGATTTGCCTCTCGGATTTGACTCTTTTGAGCTTTTGTCTCAGTTAACCTTTTTGGGTAAGTTTTTTACTCTTCATTTTTTCCTCGCTTTGACATTTTTGGTTCAAGCGTTGGAAACTTTAGATATTGTGAACGGAAAGTCGGTGGTGTTGAGCCGGTCACAATACAACTTTGTTGTTTTCCCAACAAACTTTTGTTAACTTGTTTTTGTGCACGGAATGTCGGTGGTGTTGAGCCGGTCACAATATACAATTTTTGGTCTTTTTGACAAACCCTTTTATTAATTTGTTAGTGTTCGGAAAGTCGGTAGAGTTGAGCCGGTCACTACTTATTATTTTTGGTTCTCTATTTTTATGAGAATAATTTGAACTTTTGTTGTTCAACTTTTTCATTGAAAACTTGTTCACTGAATCGTTTGCAGTGAATAATTATCTAAAGTCGGCAGCTAATGCTTAACCGTACTACAATATGGATAACCTTTGTTATTACCTTTTAATTTAGTTAGAATCGTTCTGAGATTATAAAAGATAGAGGCGATGGTGCTTATCTACACTTTTGTTAAATATTTCAGAAATATTTATTTGGTTTGTAATACAGATAGGTAGATGGAGGCTATGGTGCTTATCCACTCTTGAGTATAATTAATTTGTGATGGATTTCAGGATTGAGTCATATTGATGGATTAGTTTTGGTAAACCTTTACATTGTTTTTCACTTGGTTAGAAAGTTTTTATAACTTGTTTTTCTAGAGCAACTTAGTCAGTGGCTAGAAGCTTAACTGATTTAACGTTATGCTTTATTAGTGTCTTCTTTTAGTTTGAATAAATTTCATATTTTGGTGGTGGAATATTTTCTGTTTATTAATTTTTTTGAATAAGTTTTTATTAGGAATTTTTTGGGAGTTCTTCTCAAAAATAAAAGAAGTTTCATTCTTTTATTTTTTTTTGGGAAGGTATGTACTGTAACGAGGTATTTCGACTCGTTACATATTTTTCGTTTGGAAGCACATTTCAGCTTCTAAGACTGACAAAATTACCTTTTGGTTTTAAATAATTTAGAACATTTTCGTATTTAGCCATTTTTAGTCGATTTTAAATAATCGAGTTATTACTTGGTCTGTGGATCATTCCATATCCTATAGACAATCTTTCAAAAAAAAAATGACTTTGACATCTGTCAATTCTCGATCGGAGACGTCACTTTTTCTTGTCCCTGGGGCCTACGAAGAGCTAAACTTTTTGTATTTTTTCTTAATCAGATTTTACAAGATTAATCCATCTTGTTAATTAAATTTGCGATGATACTCGGCGTGCTTATGGCGTAGTGCCATATGATAACGTCGTGATTTTGCGGTGAGTCAATTTTTGATAACCTAAAATGTTTCGCGTCATCCTTCATGGCGACAAATATATTTACAATCGGATTTTTGGTTACAGCCTTTGGCGCTGTTTGTTTGGACGACTGTCGTCTACTGTTTGTGCGACGATGGGTGTCGTCAACTGTTTGTTCGACGCTGGAAGACGTCGTTAGTTTGAGGTGTTTGTGCGACGCACACCGTTTGGATGTCGTCGTAGTTTTGAGCTGTTGGTGCGACGATGAATGACGTCTGTTTAGAGTGGAGTGCTCAGACGCCCCCGGACGCTGCAGCTAAGCCAATTTCATTATAACTCTTTTTATTACCCTTAAAACTTTAATTTCATATTAGCAAGATGCAAGAAAGACAATAACCAAATTTCAGTAGTAAAATGTAAAATAAATTAACCTAAAAAGTAACGAAAACCGAATGGTATTTATAGTCAAATGTTTAGACATAGTATTCCGGCTTTAACTAAATAATGTGTATCTCATTCTGGAGGTAAGGGACGTTTTGAAGTATTAAAATTTGTCATACAATCCCAAACCGTGTTATCATTTGCCTGTCCCCCGGTCCGAGATTAAAAGTCTCAATGACACCGCTGATTTATCCTGGTAAGTTTTAGATCTTGGTAGAACAAGGGCGCTCGATATTCATAAATACTGTCTACCTAACATTAATTTTTAGCTTTTTATACTCTATAACCTTCATGTTACAACCAGTAACTTATATATTTTTATAACACAAATTTTTTTATTACAATAGAATGTCTTAAAACAGATGGTACATCATTTACCATCAGCAGAAATAATAGAGGACCCAGTATTGATCCCTGACTTACTCCAGAATGCGTGTGATAAGGACTAGACTCATATAAACCGAGCCTGACAAACTGCTGTCGGTCACGAAGATAGTCTGCAAGCAATTGGAGAAGTTTTGGAGTAAATCCAATAACACTTTTTGCCAACAGTATGTCGTTATTGACCCTATCAAACGCCTTCCGAAAATCAAAATAGAGCATGTCAACCTGGGAGCCTCTATCAAGCCTATCTGAGATAAATTCAACAAGTGTTAACAAGTTGGTCTCCACAGATCTCTTGGGTGTGTGAAGCCATGCTGCTCGTTGCAAAGGTATTTGCTCACCTGTGCATAAATTAATTTTTTTTTCTCAAATACCTTTGCTGGAGACGATAACACTGCAATTGGACGGTACTCCTCAACATTATTCTTCAAAGCACTCTTTGGGATCGGGCTCACTCTGGATAATCGCCAAATTGAATTATTTTATATTATTATTATTTTATTGAAATTTTTTATTCATTTTATTAAACATTTTGACATCATAATTTCTATCAAATATATAAATACTATTTAATAAATTTTATATGCGAATGACATATAGTATAATTTAAAACATAAGAATAATATAATACTGTAATTAATTTTAGATATAATCCGATATTTGCACACCATGAATCATGGTAGAATGTATAAGGCGCTACTACTATTATTATTATGTAACAATCAACATGCATGTATACACCTACATTCTGCAAATAAATTAATTTTGATTTTGATTATTTTTGATCATTCTGTGGCCATATGTACTGTTATGTATTTCGCCTTGATAATCTAACATCTTATTTTGATCTATTGTGTTTTGATTTACCATTTATGTATCATGATTGTTTTTCTTGTTAGATGGCAGCAGAGAAGAAATAAACCCGATCAACATGCAAGGCTTTGTAACTACATTAAATTGTCGGACTATCAGGATTGGATCATACCGATATACACCTAAAGAAAAGGTAGCACATTGTTTTTCATAATATTTTCTATTATCATGGTAGTCTGCTTACTTAAAAAATGTTACACTTTTCGACAACATCATCCAATTTTTTTTAACAGCTACAGAATTGCAACAAATTATCCAAGATCTGAGGGTGGCAAGCCTTGTAATGATTTGGTAAAAAATAGGATTGTTATAGGTCAGCTATTATACTATGTCAACTAATTTATTTAGTTATGCCAGCAAGGGTGCACATATGTGTTATTACTTAGTTACATTGACTAAAAATCTAAATGAACACAACTGATAATCTCTTTTGGCCTACCAGTCAAAACCATCCATTTTCTAGGGAAATTGTTTGTCTGAGTTTATTATCCAATTATCTTGAGATTTTAATGAAAAACATAATTTTAGTCAAAAAATTTCGAAACCCCACCAAATTAACATGTTTTAGACCTTCACAGTTTATTAGATACCTCTATTGAGTTTTTTCACATAGGAAATCTTGGGCGTCTCGTTGAATGAGACCTATTCATGAAGATTCAGCCTGTTATTAATGACTTAAAAAAACAAGTGGGGGCTCCTGGATCATAACTGACTTATAGTTCATAGTTATAGCCTACCAGTCTTACATATGTGTATTTCAATTAACAAGTAATGACGGTCAGCAATGATTAACCAACTATCTGTCTGAAAGCATTTGCGAAGATTATTGAAATAGCAGCAACTGTCAGTGATACTTTTACAGGAAAGTAGATAGCAACTGCCAGTTACAAGTAATTTAGTAATTGTAAATGACTATAAGAGTGCTTGAGTGTCAAAGCAACTATAGGAGAAATTGTTTTAATTTTCTTTACTTAAGCGATGGGGTCTTTGTATGCTTCCAAAATTTGGTTGACAAAGGTCATCAGATTTATAATGCTTGGGGAAGCTGCTGATCCACAAAGATGCTGATGAAGGCAACCTTCTACTATAGCGCATCTTAGTAAACAAAATGTATACTGCCTATTCTTTATCCTTCAATATTCAAATTTGATAATGAACTGAGGCACTGAATTCCAAGCTCAAAGTTTGTCTGAAAGCCAAGAAACAGACCACTCATAAAATCTAATTAAAACACCAAGTTCTTGAATCTCTTCAAAATTCAAAAGTGCAACAATGGGATTGAGCGAGTCATGTGGTCTGTGTGCATCCATCAATGTGGGCCATAACTGTCACCACTTGTCGTGGTGACCGCTTACTAGACAAGTAGTATTACCATCCTGTCAGAGATCATTATGTAGAATTAGTGTAGCAAGCAGACAAATTCTTCATGCTACTTATACCACAACAGAATTCAACATTTCTGTTGTTTTATGAGTTAATTTGAAGATTATGTATAAGATTATATTGATATTAAATGTCATATGATGTTAATTTTATTATGTTTTGTAGGTTTACATATCAGCAAAAGGAGTTAAGATTGTAGCACCTTCACTAAAAAATGAAACAAGAGATGTTGCAATCCAAATACAGTTGAAGGAAGTAGTCCGAATTCTAATACATTTTGGAAAAGGACTACCAGTGATATTTTTGTATACTATGAGCAAATGTGCAGATTACATAAGGAAAACACTTGATATGGTAGATAATGGAGGTAAGTTAATAAAATTATAACTGTGGCATAGTCTTAAGACAGTATGAATGTATATTCACAATATATTCCCACACTATTACTTATACAGGAGGTCTTAAAATTCAACAATACTTAGGGGACCAGAGGTAGGCCTAGGCTAGTTTATGCCTACTATGAAACATTTTTCGAATTATTTTTCAATAACTTCAGATTGTATAGTTACGATTGAAAGAGAGAGAGAGAGGAACAAGTGAAAGAGTTTGTGTACCTGGGTTCTATGTTTACGGGACATGGTAAGTATGAAAGTAATAGTGAACAAATAGTTTTAGCAGGAAACCAAGTAAGTGGGGTACTGCATAACTTTATGAGAAGTCGGAATGTGTAAAAAAGCACGACTGGCTGTACATAGGGAAGTGCTGGTTCCCTTATGTATGGTAGTGAATGCTGGGTGTGGCAGAAGAAGCATGAAAGTAAAATGATGCTGTAAAAGTGAGAAGTTTCATAAGTATTAGAGTAGTATTGGAGTGTTTCTGATGGATAAGGTGGAGAATAGCGTGATAAGGGAGTGTTTTGGTGTGATAGAAGATGTAGTGACAAAAGAAAGGGATGCTTAGATTGTTTGTACATCTAGAGAGGTACTTACTTGGTACTTGGTGCGCGGGCTCTTCTCCGCAACTAGGCCGTATGTCGGCCCTTTTTGCGTGTGGTTGGTGGCGCATTAGTCCAGCCATCCGATGTCTGCGAGGAAGGCCAGCAGCTCGCTGATGCCGGCGGCAGGCCTCTCGCATTGTCGTCGGGGACCCGAGGAGCGTTCGACGTTGTGCATCCACGCTATTGCACTCCAAGAGCACATGCGCGGCCGTCTCCTCAGCCTACATGCATCCTCTGCACAGAGGGCTGTCGGTGACACCTATAGTAAATAGGTGTTTGTTTAGTGAGCAGTGACCCGTGATTATTCAGACTATTTGTCGGAGTTTGTCACGTTTAAGGTTGAGCAGTTTTCGGGAGTATCTGGGATTTAATTCCGGGAAAGCCTCCTTCGACTGCCTACATTCCTTTAGGTCTGCCCAGTAGTCCTGATGTTGTTTCCTGATGTATACACGGATCCAAGCTCTGATTTGGCTGAATGGTTTAGGTATCATTGGTTTTGGATAAAAATTGTCTGAAGTACTGAAACATGCACTGGGTTGCGGGTGCACGTAATAGTACGGTTGGCAACCCTACATTAATCAGGGGAATTAAACATGTGTTTTAAGTGTGAAGTTCGACGTCTAGATGAAAGCTGAATGGCTCAATACATTTGTTTTTTTTTTGTAAATTCAAAGCAATAAGTTATGTTTCTGTTATATCTATAATATTTTTTATTGAATATGATCTGTTTAATTTAATTTGACGTGTGTAAATGCAAATTTTTAATTTGCCCATATACTGAATAAATGCTTTGACTTTGACTTTGACTCTACTCCTGCGGGATGCAGGTTAGATCCTCTCCTTGCCAGTTCATCAGCCGCATCATTACCTCTGGATCCGCTGTGACCTTTGATCCACTGAAGAGTAATGCGATTGTGATACCTCTTCTAATAGTTGGTGGCACTGCATAGTCAGCCCTGATGAGTGATCGTACCTTTGCAAGGCTCGTAGCACAGCTGCACTATCGGAGTGTATTCTGATGGTTTGGTCATATACCTACCGTTGTAGTACCGCTGAGGCCGCCTGGATTATACCGACACATTCCGCCTGGAAGATGGAGTTGTGTGTACCCAGGGGTGTTGCTATGTGGATGTTGAGGTCGTCCGAGAACGCCCCCGCACCTGATCCTGTATTCATTTTAGAGCCATCAGTGTATATCCTCACTTCGTGTATGTTAGAATTGTCACTAGTTTCTTCGTGTAGTTGTATAGTGTAGTGTTTAGTAAAGTTGAACTGTTTAGGTACCCTATCATATATCGACTTTAACATCACATTTGTGTTTGCAACTTTATCGATAATCTGTGTGTGGGCTGCTAGGTTATCATGTTCCAGAAGGTATAGTGCCCTTAACCTATAGGCGGAGGCTGCTTCCTGTTGGATGTGTAGGTGTAACGGGGTTAAGTCCAATAGGGACTCAAGAGCTGACGTTGGAGTGATTCTCATGCAGCCCGTAACCGCTACACACGCCAATCTTTGGAACATTTGTAGTTTGTTATTGCATGTGTTTTTGGCCTAGAACAAAATTAAGCGGGCGCCGTAAGTAACGGACGGTCTTATGACAGTGTTGTATAGCCATAGGGTTATCCTTGGTTGGTCTAGGGTGACGCCTAAATATCTTACCTCGTCAGACAGCCTTAATTGCGTATCAAACAGGCAAGGTAGTTCGTAGTTCCCAAGATTTCTTTTATTGGTAAACATGACCAGTTCTGTTTTAACTGGGTTCACGTTTAGCCCGTAATCTATGCACCATTTTTCTATTATTTTTAGTGCATTGTTCATAAGGTTGCATACGCTTGCAAAGTGTCCTGATGAGAATGGCTAAGTTATCGGCGTATCCGATAGTAAGGTATCGTTGCTTGTTTAAGTTTGGTGATTAGGTCATTTGCAACAATGTTCCATAAGAGCGGCGAGAGGACACCTCCTTGGGGGCAGCCTTTGGAGACCAATCCTTTTGTGGTGCCTGTTACCTCTACTCGTACCGCTCTTTTCTGAAGCATGTTGATAATCCATTCTACCAAAGTATTTTTGACTCTGTGCTTGCTGAGGGCTGCTTTGATGTTGATGAAGTTTGTCTTATCAAAACCTCCTTCTATATCAATGAAAGCGCCTAGGTTTTTATATTGCTTTCTATGGTTTTTACCACTTGATGCAACGCAGACTCGGTAGATTTACCTGAGCTGTAAGCGTGCTGTTGCGAGTGAAGTGGTATAGTTGTTAAGTAGTTGTCTCTGATGTATCTGTCACATAGCCTTTCTAATGTTTTCAGTAGGAATGACGTATAGGGTATATGACGTATAGGGTCTGTACGCTTTGGGGTCCGTATAGTCGCTTTTACCTGGTTTCAGTATAAATAGGACTCTTGACTTCACGCCATCCAATTGTTATGTGTCTATAGGCGATACACGCCCTGTAGACGTTAGTCAGTGTGCCTATAATTAGTCCAGCTCCCCATTGAAGGAGATCTGGGAAGATACCGTCCAGGCCAGCTGATTTATACGGCTGGAATGTATTAATCGCCCACTTTAGTCTTGTCTTCCATAACGACACGTCCAGCTACTATCCAGTCATTGTCGTTCGGTGTTGTTGCGTCACTGGGCTCCCAGATGGCGGTGTCAGTGATTAGACAACCTGAAAAATGAGTTTCCAGCAGTAGGTTGTTAGTTTCGAGTTCAGTTTTTGTGTAGGTGTTGCATTATAGGACTTTATAGGAGGTCAAGGATGTCTGGGTCCCTATCATGTGGTTTTCCCTCGTCCTCGTCCTCCGATATGTCCAGCATCTCCTCGGCCTTTCGCCATTCGTCGGTCCTGGGTTCGGCGTCCACCTTCATGTCATCTTCCGATTCCAAGGATCCCGACCGCTTAGGGGAGGACTGAGAAGGCATTTTAGGGGTGGTCCCCATCATTCTGCTCATTGCTGACGGTCCTTTTGCTGGTTCCGTGTCGCTTGGTCCCGGTTGCGGTTGTCCAGGGTTTTCCACGTTGTCCTCGTCTGTGTTCGTCGTCGGTTCGTCTTGCAACGTTCCGTCCGCCGCATAGAACCTGACGTACACGTTGCCGAGGTTGTGCCCTAGTCTCCGTTCGTTCTTCAGCAGGATGGGGACCACATTTTCTGGGATTCCCAGGGTAAGAAATAGGCTCCCCTCCTGTGCTGTGTGGCTGTAGACGGTCCGGGATGGTACCATTGCCCATTTGTTCTGACTGGCAAGTACAAGGCTGGTTTGCACCACCGTTGTCTCGCAGTCAGGTAAGAACAGAGCAGCTCGTACTCTCCTGGTCAGTTCAGCCTGTTTCTTAACGACCAGCTTAGGTCCTGCTGTTTCCGGGATTTTACTCAGCGCTTGTTTAAGCCACGCGAGTGATTCAGCGTTCTCGCATCACAGCTTCAGAGCGCCATCCCCTATAATGGGTTTGCCCCTGAAATTCTGTTGGTCGTTGGTCATAGCTGTTGGTCGTGCGACGGGAGCTGTCAAGCTTAGCTTTCTTCCTATCTTTGGGTGACACCGTGTCATCCAACCGCGTACGCTTACTTGGCTCAGTTTGAGCTGGGGCCTGCGCTGACTTTGAGATCGTGATGGCCGCTCGCTTCTTGCGGTTGAAGCGGTTGTCGACGGTATTAAAACCCCTTATTCGCTGGTGTTCCTTCGGCTGCAACTGCGGGTGGATCCGCTGAGCTCGACGAAGGGGCATGAGTTTTCGAGGGTAGGTTTTCGGGCTTGGATCCACGCTCTTCGCTCCGACCCACGGCTCCGGCTACTACTGCGGACGGATCCACAGAGTTTGCCGGCGGGGCAACTGGCTTAGAAGCAGGTTCCTTGTTCCTTTGTTCCTTTGGATCCTTCCGCCACTGGCGTAGGTTCCTTAGGTTTCGATCCTCGGGCTTCCTCACGTTTCCGTTTTTGTTTGAGCCTGTACTTTTGGCTCTTAGTTAGGTTTTTACCACCCGAGGCTGGTGAGGCCTGGGCGGAAGGGTTGCCAGCGGTAGAGGTTCCAGCCGTGAGCTGTATCCACTCCGTTTTTGGTCCCTTGTTCTTTTTACCTTTTTGCCTAACGACTCCAGGCAGCAGTGTTATCCTCCTCCGCAGCAAAAGCTGCAGCGAGGTTCTCCACCGCCTCCCCAATGGGGGGTTTAACATTATTCGCGGCTGCGCTTGTTTGGTTATTTCGGTCCGTAATATCCATGTTAGTTTAAGTCAAATTCATCATCTCGGCTCCCCACCCACCACGGAGCCCGCACCTTTGGGGATGTTGTTGCAACACCAGGGCTACCGAGACAATACAGAGAACCTGATCGCGTTGCCTACGAGCCTAACGACACTAACCATCCCAGTGCCAAACCCACCGGAGTCCAGCGAGCATCGCCGGCTGCAGGCCCCATCGGCCCCGTTCTCTCGCCAGGTGAAGCAGAAGGCTGTCACCAGTGCTGAATGAACAAAGTTGGCTAGACTTTGCCCTCTAGTTTTAGAAGAAATCCGCACCTAAGAGGAGTTAGCTCCAAACTAAAACTAACATAACCTTCCCCCCCCCCCCCCCAATCTAGGGAGGATGGATGAAGAAAGTTTGATGAAACAGATTTATGAGACTAGTGTGAATGGGCCAGCCGGTAGAGGGCGACCTAGGCGAACACATCACGACCAGATCGGGGACGTTTTAAAGAAGTCAAGTCAAAAGTATACCTTTAACTGGCGAGCATGTATGAAAGCACTCTTAAAAGTGGAAGAAGCAAAAGAGGTACCTATGTCAGGGTCGTAGTATGTATATGAACGATATTTATAGCAATAACCCTGCTATGGATTATAATCCAAAAATCATCAATTTTCGTCCACTGCTAGACATAAGACATACGCCTTATTCAATTAGTTAAAATTACATTCTGCACGTGCTTAGATAATTTAGGGTTATAAATTCCTCTAAATATTGTTGAATTTTTGGACACCTGCATAGTGAACAGTAAACAACCACACATATATATATATGTGTGCGTGTGGTTGTTTACTACATATTATTTACCATAATTTTAAACATATAACAAGTTTTTGTATTCAGGTCCTTACTACGATCCCATGTCAAAGTTGGATCCTTGCAAGAGAATAACTCTTCTGCCTGAGGCAATAACTGAAGAAGCAAAAGTAGCACTAAAAGCGTTATTCGGACGAAATGTAATGGACGAACTGAACTCCCGGGAAGCTAATGATATCTTAGTAAGGACTTGCCCTAAGGAGAGTACTAATAATACAAAAATGACAACTAGATCTGCCAGTTTAGCATCTGCTTCCGGAGTCAAAAGGTATGAGAATATAATTGTCTATACTGTCAAAATCATATCTTCAATTACTAATGCTATAATTTAATTTTTCCAGTGCAAATTCTGCAGAAATAAGACAAATACTAATCTATCCACCTGGGAAAGGTGGCATACCAATAAACACTGAAGATTTTATGTGCCTTGCGCAAGACCAGTTTCTAAATGATGTGATTATAGACTTTTATTTGAAATATCTAGTTCATGATGTCTTAACATTTGGTCAACGAGAGAGAACACATATTTTTAGTACATTTTTTTATAAAAGACTTACAACAAAACCTAGTAAGGTTAATAAAAGTTCAAACCCTCACGAATGGGACAGTGCATTGACACCAGCACAAAAACGACATGCTCGAGTCAAAACATGGACTAAAAATGTGAACATCTTCGACAAAGATTTTATTGTAGTTCCTATAAATGAAAATTGCCACTGGTTCGTGGCTATCATTTGCTTCCCTAGTTTAGATGGATGTCGAAGTATGATCGATAATAGATCTGTGACTCCCCAAGAAATAAAGAAAAGAGGTAAGATTTGTGAGTCTGGTATAAAATTCTTATTTACTGATTGCTCTGTTAATGTTTTGTGTAGGCATGTTAGTTATTACATTATATGTAATTCTGACATTATAACTTTACAGAACGGCGGTCTTCAATGCTCATAGGTAACACCACAATTACTCCACTCACAAAACAAGAACAGCTTACATTAAGTTGTGACTCTGATAATCTCAGTGAGCGAGATGAAGCTGAGGCGGATGTAAGTTTTGTTATTTTGTTCAAGATAGTTAAATATTCATGCAAAATGTGAACTTTTTTTTTTTTGTCATAGTTACTACGAAAATTTTATTATAAGCTTAGCTATGCTGTAGATACCCGCCGATCACAATCAAAATGTGAACTTAATCAGAAAATTATCTTTAATTTTAGGAAAGTGACCTTGACATGCAGTGTGATTCCGATGAAGAGGAAGAAAAAATACCAGAAAAGAAGGTTGAAATACAATCACCTGTCAGAAAAACTGAGCCTATCAAGCAGTAAGTAATAATTACTATTTTTAATCCCTGAAGAATCTGATGATGATGTATGTCCTGAATGTCCTGATGGGTTTCGGCCACTAATTAATATTTTTCTAACAGGTTTATTTACTTGTGTCGCTGATATACACTAATTCTAATAATTTGAGGTGGGGGCGATGTGTCCTGCACTGACGTCCCGCTTGGGGTGTATTGTGCATTGCCTACATCCATATACACTATTATTTATATTATTTTTAGCCTCGCTCCAAATGTGCGTGCCATACCATAGAAGATCCCCCGTTGACCAATTTCGGCAAAATCTGTATCGTCGGTCACTGAGGAAATATTTCCTTCTAGGAATGCCAGAAGCCGGTTGTTTAGTACACATTCTATAGTCTAGCAGAGTATGGACGTGACTGAATTCGGTTTGTAGTTGGCAGGGTCAGGACAGCCTTTTTAAGGCACGGGTTGCACGTTAAAACACGAGGAAGTTCGGGCTGGAATCCTCGGTTTGACGGATGCGTATATCTGACATATTTGTCACGCATCTAAGTAGACTAGGAGGTGTCTCGTTGGTATTAGTTGGTCCCTATCCGGCTTATGTGATGAAATCGGGCCTTCCGTAAAACCTTTATGCAGGACTTGGCAGCCTTGTTAAATGCTTTGTTCTTCGGTGAGAGATCCTTGGCCTTGCGGTTTCGAGCGTCAACCCAAGGCACCCATAACCCAAGCCTGGGTATGCCACTTGCTTCAGTGCCTCAGCACTTTCGCACTCGGTCCTGAACTAAGCTTGAGCTTTACCTGACATTGCTGTATCAGAGAATGGAATATAATCCTCCATTCCTTGACGTAGCACATCCACACACAGTCACAGCATCCGAACAAACCGAAAGAAAGAAGTAAATAAAACTGGCCAAGTGCGAGTCAGCATCGCGTCTCTTATCGCACACTTAGGGAGGGTTCCGTACAATACGAAACATAACAGTTTCAACCTCATATATTTGATTAATTGATATTACCAAGAATATTTGGTTTGGTCGCGATCGCGATCTAGATAGGGGCTCGTTTACTAGCGCCATCTATGTCATTTTGCCGAACTAATTAGATAGATGGCGTTTAAAAACACGTTTTTTGTATGGGGACCCCCTTTAACTTTTAACTTTATTTTGTTTTTAGTATTTGTTGTTCTAGCGGCAACAGAAATACACCATCTCTGAAAATTTCGACTATCTAACTATCACGGTTAATGAGCTATAGCCTGGTGACAGACGGACATACAGACAGACAGACAGATGGACAGCGGAGTCTTAGTAATAGGGTCCCGTTTTACCCTTTGTGCATGGAACCCTAAAAATCATTTTTTGTAGTAGTAGAACTGCTACTAGTCTTCCTGAGGCGGTACCACCACTTTGACAATTAATTTTCGGCCGTGAAATAGGAATGTTTTTCGTTTGAAATGTGTCCAGTGAAATTACAGGGCATGTGAGAAATATCTTTGTCTCAAGTTAACAGGCGCAGTGCAGTGATATGCAAAATTTTGGCAGTCCAGAATGTTGCATGCCTCTGTATCTGTAATAGGTAGATGTCATCGCTTACCGTCAGGCGAGCGTCGTGCTTGTCCTGTCACCTTATATAATAAAATAAAAATAATAAAAAACAAATATCCAAAGCACAGAATAACAGGATTTTCGAGGTTACGGAGACGCCGACAGTAGATATAGAAATGATGAAGATTCAAGTCAATTCACATTTTCTATAGAATTTGCTATTATCATTATGAGTGTAAAACTCTTTTTTTTTTAGGCCCTGCATATTGATATTTGACTCTTTGGCGGGAGCATCCAGGTCGAGAGTAGTGGCCACATTACGGGATTACCTCACTTGTGAATATCAAGCTAAAGTAAGTCCAAAAGTAATAGGTATATAGAATAAGTAATGTAAGTTATTTATTGAAGAAATAATATTTCAAATGCGTCATCAAAATGGAGTCAGCTAGAATTTGAGGCTTACGATGTAGTCTCAAATAACAGCTTATCCTTGGACAACATTTTAACTACACTAGATAAATATAACAATATTATAATAATCAGTGACATTAATATAGATATTAAACCAAATTCCTTTTACAAACATACTAATAACTACCTTGATCTTATATCCTCCCATGGTCTCTTGCCAACTCACACTCTGCCGACTCGCTTCGATAATTGCTTTGACCACGTACTGCTTTAATCTTATCATGACTCTATTACCTTGGTGATACAAAATAGCGTCACTGATCACGATACTATTCTTTTTTCATTAAATACTAAACATATTATTGATAAAAACTGTACTTATTACAAGAAACTTGATTACCAAGGTTTCACACAACAGCTAAAAATAACTGACTTTTCAAATATTATGGCTTCTCAAGACTGCGACAAGGCAGCATGGTTCCTTGTTAATATGGTATCGGGTATAATAATAAAATACACAACAACAGTGCCAGTGTCTCGACGAAAAGCCCCTATAAAACCTTGGATTACCCCTGGATTGGTGCGATGCATGAGAAATCGGGACAGAATGCACAAAAAACTAAAAAAGGATATGGATAATGAAATTTTAAAGGTTACATACACTACATACAGGAACTATTTAACGAGATTACTCCGTAAACTTAAACAACAATTTGAACGCTCGGAAATGAGAAAAGCTAAAAATGCTAAAGAATTATGGGCCATAATTAACAAAATAACCTGTCGTAAACACGCAAGAATTGACAAATTTATCATCTACCCCGCTGGAAGCATCAAATTTAATAAACCAGTACTTTTCTTCTATTGGCAGTACCTTAGCACAAAATATTATTACACCTTCAAACCTTGTCAGGCCTTGTGATAATACTTCCTCGGTTTCTTATTCTAAATCTTTTTTACTTCTAGATTCCTTGAAAACAAGTAACACTGCTGACATTGATACCATAACTTCAAATATCTTGAAACAAAATAAAGAGATCTTGTCTGGATTAATACTTCATATTTGTAATTTATCATTGCAATCACATCGTTTTCCAAAAGCTCTTAAAAGATGTCATTAGCAACTTTAGACCTATTTCCATTTTGCCAGTGTTTTCTAAAATTCTTGAACGAATATTGAATAATAGACTAGTTAAATATCTGGAAGATCATCACATTTACTAATCACAACAATTTGGATTTAAGAAAAATAAATCGACGGCCGACGCTGTGGGCGAACTGACTGATTATGTAGTCAGGAGCTTGGACGAAGGCGACAAATGTCTCGCAATATTTATAGATCTCGCAAAGGCATTTGATACCGTATCAATCTCACTACTAGTCTACAAGCATGAAAAATTAGGTATCCGCGGATCACAACTCCAACTATTTACTAATTACCTAACAGAAAGAGAACAATCAGTTAGGCTAGGATGGGATTTTAAGTGAACCCGAAAATGTGACACATGGGGTACCTCAGGGAAGTATCTCGGTCCTACCCTCATCCTAGCGTTTATTAACGACCTATGCAATATTAAAATCCCAAACGGCAAAATTGTCACTTTTGCGGACGATACGGCTTTAGTATTTCGGGGAGGGAGTTGGGACAATGTATTCAGAAAGGATTTGATTTAGTTAACTCATGGCTATTAGATAATTTCTTTACCCTCAATGCAGATAAGACAAAAGTCCTTACCTTTTCCCTTACCAAAACTTCTCAACCACCTAAAACTGACAGTTTTATTATTAAATCTCATTATTTTATCAATGAGTATGAATGTTCTAACAATCTATGTACTTGTCACTGTTTGGAAAGGGTGGAATCCATCAAGTATTTAGGCATTATTCTAGATAGTCAGTAAACGGCCATAACTTACGCTTAGAATATTGTCACTATAATGGGGGTGAACATACCTCTGCAATACAGGCTTCTAGTCTAGCGCAGAGATATGCAACTTTAGCAATCATATTAATATAATGTTTAATAATCTTAATGTATTTATACTAAATTGTGCTAGCTAAATAATTGTCATCATAATGCTTATGAAATAAATAAATATCTATAAGTAGAAAATGGTGAAGTCGGTCGTTACTAAACTTAAAGACTGCTATTAGACTATATATCACTAAGCCACACCAATTTTTCGAAATAGAATCTTCAGAACTGGACCTAATATGCTAGAATCAAGTCAACCACCAAATCTGCCTATTAAAACCACCCTGAGTTTAACTGTAGAGTTAAGGTTAGATGGATGTAAGAAAATTGTTAAACACAATCCAAAATTTCATCGTACCGACGGGACTTGAACCCGCAACCTCCGGAATAACATGTTCCGGTGCTTTGCCAATTAAGCCACGGTGCGAAGTATCGTTACGACGAAATTAGTGGATTGCATTTGTTAACCCAATTATGCATTGGTGGCGCCATCTATGACTACTTATTACGTAAGTTAAGTTTACAAAAATATAAAGTGTGAAACACTTCAAAGAAACATAATATTTGATGTAAGAAAACTCCTACAACGCACATTATTACTGTAGATTTTCATTACAAAGTGTCAATAGTTTAAACAATATATGTTGTTATATTTCTTCAAAAGGGTATTCATTAAAAATTATTACAGGTGTCACCAAACAAAGTATATAACAAAGATACTATAAAAGGAAGCTGTCCAAAGGTACCTCAACAAAACAACTTCACCGACTGTGGCTTATACTTACTGCAGTATGTGGAACACTTTTTCAAAGTAAGTTTTTTTATAATGTCATAAATTACCTTCGTCAGCAGAACATGGACAGAATTAGTATTCTATTGAGCCTGGCAATTCAATCGTTTTCAGCCTTGCAATTTAGAGAAATGGAGATGCTTTGTATTGTATGTTGTAACTTGTAGTATAATTGACTCATGGCTGTGCTGTGATGCTGCAGGCCACGATGGAATATACATGTTTCACTGCTCACCTTAGGCCAATCCATCATGCAACTATTGCAATCTCTATTTGAACAAACGTGCTATATTCGAGTACTTGAAAAGCCAAACTGTTCAGAATTATTTGCCACCTTTATTTGTTGCTAACATCCATTTCTTTTATTAGAAAAAAAAATTACTTGGGTCAAACCATTATGCCAATGAAATATACTATAGTCCCCAATTATTAGTTTCATTAATTTTTTATTTTATTTTCCAGGATCCAGTATTGGATTACAACTTGCCAATAAAACAGTTATCGAACTGGTTTGATGAAATTGTGGTCACTAGGAAACGGGAAGAGATCTCAATATTATTAAAAACATTGATGCACAAATACAATCCAGATTCGCATTTGACATTGCCTGACATTGCATTCCCTACTCTAAATGGTAAAGTTTATTGATGATTAAATTATATAAATAATGTTCCAGTATTTTACAAGTTTTGGATTAAATATTTGTACAATATGTGTGTGCTGACAGCTGAAGCATTCATACGGCATACTCTCATAAACATATTAATGGATATCCTTATTTTAATACCTCACAGCAGCTAAGGCCTGTTATCTCTAGCATTACAACGAGTTGCAGATCAAAACAAACATGACTGCATCTGCCATGCCTCTCAGAGAGCACATAGTTGTTAGCTTATTCAAACGTTGCTCAGGTCTGTGTGGTAATTGCGTGCTTAGTATAACAAAGTGTACACCCAGCCTCAACACTGTTAATTTTAGAATTAATATAATAAGCGTGGTTAAGCATTATTGATTTTTTTTTATATGTATATCTGATAGTCATGTAGTGGTAAGCGATGATGTAGTTGATGATGGTAAATAAGCGATGATATTTTTGAGGATAGTAAACATGCTTGTCCTAGAATGGTCTAACTCTCAAAGGCTATTGCTGCCGGAACACCGTAACTACCGTAAGGTTATGGCGGCAGATTTTTTCAATGGCATTATTTTATTCTAACATCAAAATATTAACGGAATAGTCTTTTTTTTTCAGATATATTTTAAAGCTTGCCGTACTAAATTGCATATTTGTTGTGCAGGTAAATTGGTAGAAACCGAAGAAGGATTAGATGACTCCGAGAATGACAAAGGTAGTTCAAGTAAAGAAAAAGAGAAGCCAGAGGGGACAATGGTGTATTTGAAACAGATGCCGACTGGCGATATAGTTGTGAAACGCAATCTCGACTTGTCCGAGACTATACACTTAAGGAAAACCATCAGACTCTCAAGTGATGGAGAAAATAAATCAGTGGTCCAACTCAAGCAAGAATATATCAAGAAAGGTGATGGTGACATATTGAGACCTTTAAAATTTCAGACAAGTGATTTGGTTAAAGACATTCACAATACATTGCTAGCAAATAAGAATAATAAGACAATGGGTGATAAAAAAAACAGTGTACATAATCAAAGTGTATCCAATATAAACTGTGTCGGTGAAAGTGGTAATGCTCACGCGTTTTTGAAAGCAAGAAGGGTTAAACTTGAAGATGTTAATGAATCAAGTAAAAAATTTAAAAGAAATGAATGCTGAAAATGGCCTTTAGTCCATATAATATGCTCTATCTAATTAAATTATTTTAATTTAAAATGTATAGTTGACATTTTATGGACATGTAAATATTAGCAATTAATATTATTAACTTGTATTTAATACTTGTATGTATTTTAAAGTGTAAGTAAAAATGTAAAAATAAATTTTACTTCTGTATCATATTAGCTTGAAATGAAAAACAATCTTTCATTTGATGACTTTTTTTTTATTAATTACAGTTTAGTTAAGTTTTCCTAGAAGAATAAAAAAGTTTCAATAATGTATAAGCATTATTTATTTTAGTTTATCTTCACATAAAAGGTCAAAACTTACATTTTAAGAGCTAAATCTGCAATGTCCTATCCAGGTTTTCAAGAAACTTACATGATTAAATTATATTATATCAATGATAACGCCATCGTACCGTTTGCACCATTGACTTGCACTATCAATGGTGCAGATGAAACCATTTAGTTCTATTTGCACCATCAATGGTGCAAATGAAACCATTTAGTTTTGTTTGCACCATTGATAGAGAAAATTAACTGCCAATGAGTGTGAAACGGAATTCCGGATGTATGTACTATGTGGCTGGTAACGGAAACCTGATTCAAAAAGAAAATTTCGGACAGAAATCTATCATACGTATGTGATAGGTCTATAATAGGCGTCCATTACACGATAGGTGTAATGGAAGTGTAAGAGCCCGGTGGCGTAATCGGGAGAACGGTCGGCTTTGATGCCATAGGTACAGAGTTCTAACCCCGCCGTGCACCAATGGATTTTTCTATCGAAAACTTTGTGCCTTTTCACAGTGGCCCTCCGATGAAGGAAAAATATCGTTAAGAAACCAACAACCCCCGCATGGTGGTAGGACACTTGTCCGCATTGTTGACATGTGTCCGCCTGGCCAGCTACCACCCTTAAGTTAGAAAATCTGTCGCCAAACATCTGATGTGTTCCGGCAGCTATCCTTAAGAGCCAGTTCCCATTCTAGGGCTAACGTGCTTACCATCTTCGACCGCATCATCACTTACCAACAGGTGAGATAGTGGTCAAACGCTAGCCTATAAGATATAAAAATAACCGGCCAAGTGCGTTTCGTCCTACGCGCAGTGTAGGGTTCCGTAGTAGCCTGTTATTCAATGCAAGTCTTTACCCGTTATAAACAAGCAACGAGGTACTCCGTCTTTGTCATTTTAAAAGATTTATTCTAAGGATTTCGTATTTGGTACAAAATTATCCAAAACCAAGTTCAACGACTATTACTGCTAAACTAATAAAGTTATCTTAACGGCTATAGTTTTCCTTTAAAGTTCATGAAACGCGCTATTATCACGAATTTTTCAAGCCAGCAGTTTAGCTTTTAGAGGCGGAGGGACGCCCTACTGGAACAAAAATGTGCACTTTAAGGTGGTTCGATTTCCATACAAAAGTATATTGACAAATACGAGTAAATGGATCAAAAAATTGCAATGAAATCACATCTATTGGTTTTTATACATCTCTTTACATACGCGAAATCCAATCTTACTACATAATTTGATTAAATAATATGAAAACTAGGATCGAGATTTTAATTAATTTTTGTCAATATGTGAGTGAAGTTTTTACAGTGTCATACGCTAAACTCATTGGTGTGGATTGCCGCGATTGCCAGACGTTGCCAAACCGTGCGCTCGCTGAAAAGGCGACGTTGCCAGACCGCTTACATGCGAGTCGCCGCTTTTTCAGGACTTTTTCAAGTTTTCATTAGCATTACAGTACCTATTATTATAGTTTGTGGCCTTCAAATATTTCGTCGGTTTATCGGTTGGGTTAGGCAACAAACTCAAATTTAGTTTTATTTTGTTTCTAACCGACTTCAAAAAAGGATGTTTCTCAATTCGACCGTATATATTTTTTTATGTTTGTTCGCGGATAGCTTCGTCGTTTCTGAACCGATTTTGATGATTCTTTTTTTGTTGGAAAGGAGACATGATGTATGTATGATAAATCTTCAGAGATATGGAGATCATCATTATCAGCCAATTTCCGTCCACTGCTGGACATAGGCCTCTCCCATGGCATGCCACTGAGCTCGATCTTCAGCTATTCGTTTCCAACCGCTGCCAGCCAGCTTGCGTATATCATCGCTCCATCTAGTTGGAGGGCGTCCCACACTACGTTTGCCGAGCCGTGGTCTCCACTCTAGAACTCGTTTACCCCAACGGTTATCGGTTCTGCGACAGATGTGACCGGCCCACTGCCATTTCAGCTTGCTAATCCTCTGAGCTATATCGATTACTTTGGTTCTCTGACGGATGACTTCGTTTCGAATTCGATCCTTCAGAGAAACTCCGAGCATAGCCCTCTCCATAGCTCGCTGAGCGACTTTGAATTGGTGAACTAGTCGCACTGTCAGTGTCCACGTCTCGGCTCCGTAGGTAATAACAGGAAGGACGCACTCGTTAAAGACTTTCGTCTTCAGGCTTTGTGGTATGGGCGATGTAAAGACTCGACGAAGTTTTCCGAATGCTGCCCATCCAAGCTGTATCCTTCTGCGAGCTTCCTTCTCGAAATTGTTTCTGCCCAATTGCAAGATTTGCCCAAGGTAGACATATTCGTCAACAACTTCGAGAGGGACTCCATTTAAGGCAATCGGTTCCGGAATAACATGTACGTTGAACATGATCTTGGTCTTATCCAAGTTCATCCGGAGACCGATGCGCGCAGAAGAATCAGCGAGGGTGGTCAGCATGTATTGCAGGTCCTGCACGGTTTCAGCCATGATGACGATGTCGTCCGCAAATCTCAAGTGTGAGAGGTAATTGCCATTGACATTTATGCCCCGTCCTTTCCAGTTCAGCGTTTTGAACATATCCTCTAGAGCGTTTGTGAATAATTTGTGTTGTGATATGGAGATAAGCACGTCAAACTTGGTATTGAAAATTAATAGCGTGGCATTTGGAGTCGGTTCTCTTTATTTAAGTTTTTTTTAATCGATCTTATCGCTTAGTGTTTATTGGAAATTTTGGACCATATTGGCATTTTTTGTAATATTGAAATTGATAGGTACCCCAAGTTTTATAATTTCGATATTTTTAACCGACTTAAAAAAAAATGTTTCTCAATTCGACCGTATAGTATTTTTTATGTGTGTGGATATCTTCGTCGTTAATGAACCGATTTGGATAATTATTTTTTTGTTGGAAAGGAGATATCCCAAGGGTGGTACCATTGTAATTTAGTTGAGATCTGATAAGTATCTCTAAAGATATGGAGACAAACACCTCGATCATGGTACTGAACATTAATATCGCGGCATTTGATGTCGTTTCTTTTAGTTGGGACTACCTGGGAAGGGCTTTTAAAACAAAAAAGAAATAGAATTTTCCAAATCGATTTAGGTATCTTTGAGTAATTGGTAAACATCTTTGAGTATTCTGGCTGAATACTCAAAGGAAAAGGCTACCGTTTTTTACCATTCGGCTACGGAACCGTAAAAACGAAATTGATTTTATTATAACGGACAAGAAGCGTATATTTAGAGATTTCACAGTGATCAGGATCACTAGGTTCAACACCGTAGTATTCACCGACTGGTCTTTTCATCGCTCTTATACGACTACGAAATAGCCTCGATACGAAAGTATTTAACGTGTGCGTCCTGCCTGTTATTACTTACGGAGCCGAGACGTGGACACTGATAGTGCGACTGGTTCACCAATTCAAAATCGCTCAGCGAGCTATAAAGAGGGATATGCTTGGGGAGTCTGTCTGAAGAATCAAATTCGAAATTAAGTCATCCGTCAGAGAACCAAAGTTATCGACATATCTCAAAGGATTAGCTAGCTGAAGTGGTAGTAGGCTGTTCACAACTGTCGTAGAACCGATAACAGTTGAGGTAGACGTGTTTAAGAGTGGAGACCACGGCTCGATAAACGCACTAAAAGTATCATTTTCGTAATAGTGTAAGGCGCCCTCCAGCTATATGGAGCGAAGACGTGCAAGCTGGCAGTGGTTGAAAACAAAGAGCTGAAGATCGAGCTCAGTGGCGTGCTGTAGATGAGATAGCCTGATGATGGTGATATTTTAGAGGCCAATTTAAAACCAACATCAGCTTTTCATTCATAGATAAATCTGACAGGATTGGATCCTGTCAGACCATCTGTCAGATCATTCTGAAATACGTCTTTGTATACCAATAAACGGAATAACTCTTTAACCGACTTCACAAAAAAGGAGGAGGATCTCAATTCGACGGTATTTTTTCTTCATGTTTGTTACCTCAGAACTTCGTCAAATCTTAACCGATTTCTATTTTTTTTTTGTTTGAGAGATTATGCCTCCCGTTTGGTACCATTTAAATTGTATTGAGATCTGATAGTCATCACGGTAATATTATAATATTACCGTGTAATTATCTCCGGAGATATGCAGATAAACAATGTAAACAAATTTGTATACCTTGATGACATGTTTATGGCAACTGGCTATTTTGACGATCGCGGCATGTGAAGTCGGATTTTTAATTTTGTACGATTATAAATTATGTTGGCTATATTACCGAAACACACATGACATCACTATTCTCAAAATTTAACGTGACGAAGATTTTATAACAAACATGTTACTAAAATTAGTGACATTTTATAAAAAATGTGTTTTACCAGAGAGTGTACTGAGGAGAGTACGACTAATTGACTAAATTGTTTAGATATTTTATTTGTGGTAGGACCAAAGAAGAAGTATCAGGCATATAGTTTCCAGATGTCCGGATTAGCAAACTGAAATGGCAGTGGCCTGGTCATATCTGCCATATAGGAGCGATAACCGTTGGGGCAGACTGGTTCTAGTGTTTAGCGTAGTCCTGTGACCAGCCCCCCTAGACAAAATTCAATTTCTGTTGCCATTCACGCTAACGCAAGGGCAAAATGTATGGAATGATATTTATGTTTCCGCAACAAAGTTGTCATTCCCATACACTTTAAAGTCGCGTTAGCGTGAATGAAAACAGAAATTGGATTTTGTCTAGGGGCCCAGGTGGAGCGACGATATTCGCAAAGCGGTGGGCATTGACTTAGGAAAGGCCTATGTCTACCAGTGGACTGGTACTGGCTGATTTTGATGATGATGATACCAGCGCCAGATCTCGAAAATGGTCATGCATTGCTCTATTAGGACCGCTCCATTATCATTTACGGATATATTTATTATTTTTATATAATAAAATTGTAAATGAAAATAAAATATTGTCGTGTACAATATTTTTGAAATACTTATAAAAGGAAAGTATACCTTAGTAAGTAAATAAAAAATAAGTTCAAAAACTAAAACCCGACTACTGAAAATACACTCTCTAAAAAGTATGAAACAAGAAAATATTCTCATTTGAGATCGCTAAGTACAAACTAATCAATATTTATCGTGTATTATACAAACAACTAACTTGTAATAAATATTTTATTGTATTTCATAAATATTCTTAGTGGTGTTCAATGGATACCCGTGGTCGTATGTTACTTTGCAGAGTGTATTGTTTTGTTACGGTAGGTGACATACGACCACGGCTATCCTAGTACGCCACAACACAGCATAACTAGTACGCCAAATGCTTCACTTCGGGTCCTTAGTACTCTGTGCTTTGGGATCTACAGAACAGACTCCAGCATGCAGCAACGAAATGTACGTTGAACCTCGTCGAAAAACCTCCCAATAGCGTTAGTATGAGTAGGTACAGTTCACATCAAAAAGTGGTACAAATCTATATGATATTTGGTATTTTGTTATTAGCGAGAGTAATGTAGACAGTAATCTAATAACAATAAATAAAAAGGTAATGTTTAGAATGGAAAACGAAAAACGTTTGTTGGTAACGAAGGGTTCAAACCCGGTCCCTGATGCGCTTAATCCAGTAGTTCTCACCAATCGGCTACATTACTCATTTACAAAGTGACAAAATTAGCAAATGCTTTTGTAAACATTCAAATACACTATTTAATAATCTGTGATACGAAAATACTTTCGCGTGTGTGCGTGTTCAGTCCTGACGCCACGCTTGTTTACAAATAAAAGTATGTAGAGAGTGTATATATACTTCAAATTTAGCTGAATAAATTAAAATGTATACGCTTTACTCGCAAAATCAATATTTTTTATTTACCAAATACTATTTCAGTCATTAAAAAATTAAATTCATCAAATAAGAGTATCAGCGCCATCTATTGGCTCTGTTGTGGTTAGCTGACGACGAGCAACCACCTTAAAATGTATTTATTTCTCCAACATATAACAATGGTGCCAAATTGAGACTGATGCCTGTGGTAGGTTTTACAAGAAAACCTGTAATACAGAACACCACGACTCCACGCTTAAAGTACTTTTTTTTTTATACGTTATAGGCTAGCGTTTGACCACTATCTCACCTGTTGGTAAGTGATGATGCGGTCGAAGATGGTAAGCACGCTAGGCCTAGAATGGGAACTGGCTCTCAAGGATAGCTGCCGGAACACATTAGATGTTTTGTGACAGATTTTCTAACTTGAGGGTAGTAGTTGGCCAGGCGGACACTAGATAGTGTCCTACCACCATGCGGGGGTTTTGTTGGTTTCTTAACGATGTTTTTCCTTCACCGGAGGGCCACTGTGAGAAGCGCACATAAATTTTTCGACAGAAAAATCCATTGGTGCACGGCGGTTTGAACTCGGTACCACGGCATCAAAGCCGAACGTTCTCCCGATTACGCCACCGGGCCCTCAAATTTTATATAAACTAAACATTTTTTTGGCGATCATTTATAATAATGATAATGATGCTGGTAAAATAAATTAAAATAACATATTCCAAATTAAAATAATCATGCAAGATTGAAAACTAAACAAATTTAAATTAAATTAAATGAAGTTTTAATGTTACAATATACATTTATATAAATTAATAGGTTTACCATTATTAATTACCTGACCATCATTGTTGTGTGTGTGGGTGTGTATGTGTGTGTGTGTGTGTGCGCGCGTTTGTGTGTGTATGTGAGGGGGGGGGGGGGGGGGGGGGGAGTTAGTGTAAAACTAGAATTTGCTCATAATTTTAGAACGGTCAGGAGACTTTCTGTTCGTTCATAATAATTATAAGACAACAATAGTTTAGTGACACTTTTTTTGACATTGTGGGTATTGAATTCTGTGAGATTTAGATGTTTGCTAAGCTTATTGTAAATGTAACCACTGAGGAAGTATGGAAACTTTTTAATAAATGCAGAGTTACATTTAGGGATTTTAAAAACTTTATCTTTACGGCGTTTATTAAAATGTGCAAGTTTGACTTGTGAGAGCTCTTTGTTCTTCGCCAGAATTGTCCTTAAAATAAATAGTTTACGCACAGTGAGAACCTCGCATTTCTTATACAGGTTTTCAGTTGAGTACCTATATGGTAAGAAATGCATCACCTTTAAGACTGCACGCTGAGCCCTCTCAAGGGGAAGTAAATGGGTCTTGGCACAACCTCCCCAACTATCAACGCAGTACAATAATAGTGATTGACATAGTGCACAATACAAGGTTGTTAATATATTGTCATCAGCAGTGTGTCGAATATTTTTAAATATAGCAATCAATTTGCGAATTCTGCCTGTTAGGATTTTTATATATGGTTCAAATGATAAATTGCTATCGAGAGTTATACCAATATACTTAAATGAGTTTGTCCTTTCTATTTTAGTACAGTTGCAAGAACTTTTGAAACAAAGACGATTTGCAGCCTTTGTTTCACCTTGATATGTATGGTATTGAAATGGTTATTCGGCTTGGGCTGCGTTTTCTTTGTTAATGAGTACGTCATGTATTTAGTTTTAGCCGCATTAAGACTGAGTAAATTTTGCTTCAACCAACTCGATACTCTATTAAAGCCAATTTGGGCATCATAGTACACCTGGTCCCAACTCTCTCCACGAAAAACAAGCGCAGTGTCATCTGCAAAGGTAAATATTTTACCGTTGGTCAGGTTTAAATTACACAGGTCGTTTATGTAGATCAGAAAGAGAGTCGGGCCGGGTATACTGCCCTGCGGTACACCGTATGTAACCAATTTAGGGTTACTAATATCAGAACCCAGTCTGACACATTGATATCTATTTGTAAGATAGTGCTCAAATAATTGTAACTGTACGCCGCGTATGCCCAAACTCTCTAACTTGCCGAGAAGCATTGGTACCGAGATTGTATCAAATGCCTTTGTAAGGTCTAAAAATATTGCTAAGCATTTGTTACCATTATCCAGCCCTCTAGCTATATGATCTGTAATGCCGGCTATTGCGTCCGCAGTAGAGCGGTGTTTTCGAAAGCCATATTGATTATCGGACAATAGTTTAAATTTGTCAAAATAGTTTGTTAATCTATTATTGATTATTCTTTCCAGTATTTTAGACATAGCCGGTAAGATTGATATTGGTCTATAATTGCTAATCATATTTCTGGGCCCACTTTTATAAATTGGTGTAATTAAGGATGTTTTGAAAGCAGCAGGGAAGCATCCTGATCCAAGAGCTAAATTACAAACATGTGTTATAAGACCAGCTAATATTAATTTATTATCTTTTAAAACTTTCATTGGTATATTATCGTAACCTGTAGTTAGTTTACTTTTAAATGAATTAAGAAGTGTAATAATTTCAGTTATATCTGTTTGCTGAAGGCAGAAAGAATTTGACTGCGAATTGCGAGTGCTGCAAGTAATTGAACTAGCATCTCTGTTATTTAAAATATTTTGTGCCAGTGTTTCTCCTATACCCACAAAGTAGGAATTGATTTGATTTGCAGAATTCAGTGCAGTATCACATGCACACATAGTACACATAGTAATCAATTCTTGGTTATGTTCTTTATTTGGTTTTGTGCTTATTATACCAGAAATGACTTTCCATAAATCTTTAGGACTTTTAGCCTTTCGGAATTGAGCACGTTCATACTGATACTTGATTTTTCGTAGTAATCTATTTAAAAAATTTCTAAATCTACGGTACGTGGTTTGAAATACTTCATTGATTGGCGAGTTCTTTGATTTTTACACCGTATAAGACCAGGTGTAATTCACGGTTTTATTGGCGTTTTACGGCGTGATAAATTGAATATGGTAGTATTTTGGTTTATGATATTTTTCAAAATGGTCATGAGTGCATCAGTCGCTACGTTACAGTTTTCAAAACAAAGAATAATTTGGAAATCGAAGTTTCTAAGGTCATTTGCAATATTTTCGTAATTAACTTTATTGATTTGTTTCGTGTGAGGACTTATCCTAAGTTCTTTTAACTTTAGCGTAACCCGAGCAAATAGCAAAGGTTTACCTACCATTAAAACTCTTATTAAGTCCGGAGCCTTATTCGAGGCCAAAGTAGACAGAATTGAGATAGCAGCTTCCGTTTCCAGTCGTACTTAGTAGTTGAAGTTCCTTATAACGACGGAAATGACGTGTCACGTGACTTCCGCCCGCCTTTCTGTTCACCAGGTTGTGCTCGTCGCAAATTTCTTCATTGTGGTCTCAATAACCTAATTATATATAAACCTACCTAACACCAAACATTTCTTCAAACCTATGCGTGTGGGGTGTCTATGGATAGGTCTTCTAAAATGACATTGAGGTTCCTAAAATCATTTTTTCTCAAAGTCAATCATTTGAAAGATAGGCGCGTCTAAAGTGGTAAAATGTGTGTCCCCCGCCCCCCTCTAACTTTTAAAGTATGGGAGTGAAAAATCTAAAAAAAATACATGCTGTAGATCCTAATAAAAACTAACAACGAAAATTGGTTTGAACGAGATACAGTGAGACACGACTATGTAGTAAACAATGTAAACAGCAGTTTTAGAGATAGGCGACCGCAAAGATAACTTTGTTTTTCATACAAACACTATGAAAAACAAAGTTAATTTTGTAGTTGCGAAAAATCATAGTTATGGAATACTTAACTGTGTTACGGAACCCTACGAGTGCGAGTCCGACTTGCACTTGGCCAGTTTATTTCTAGTTAATTGCGCTATAAAATCAACTTTCATAGGTCTGATCAATTCTAAAATCTTCTTCTTCAACGATATTGTAAGAATATGGAAGCATTGACTCTACAGAATACCTCAAAATCCTCACCAACTTATAGCTCATATTTTAAATGTCGTGTTTCTCTAAACACGACATTGAAATGCTTTTAATGAAAAGATTAATACATAGATCAGTCGGGTCGGGGTGGTTTAAATATTATATTATTATACATATAGATCATATTATTCATATTATTATACTATATTGACTTCAAATTGATTGTGATCGGTGGGGATATACAGAATAGCTAAGCCTATAATAATATTTTCGTAGTAACTATGACCTAATCTGTGGTTTCACTGCAAATATTTTATTAATTTTGCGATGCGTGTATGTGAAATCTGTGATATCTTCTAGTTTTCATTTGAATTATATACTGTAAAGGACAATTTTAATCTATAATATGTGGCCAAGCTAATTAACGTAATTATTTGGATAAGGATTAATACTTGAAAATAGCCTTGGAAGTTATGTAATATTTTTTAACATAAAATTAAAGATTAAAATGGTTACTGTGAGTCAACCTTAAGAGATAGACATATGCTGTCGCGGACTTTTTTGTAGGTCTTATTAAGTTGTGCAACTCTTCCGTAGAAAATATTCTTCCATCTATTTTTAATTGAGCAGCGTTCGAAAGAAACGTGTTTTTCGACCGTTTTTTTGTCGACTTAGGTTGCAAATTAGGTCTCCACGGATGTACCTTTGATTTAAACGGGATAATATATAGCCTTTTTTCATTTCGAAAGTCCATTTTATATATTAGTGAAAGAATTTTTTAAATCGGTCCAGTAGTTTTTGAGCCAAATCATTACAAACATACAAAAATACAAATGTTCTCTCTTTATAATATTAGTATAGAAATAGTATTGTAATGTAACTATACCATTCTATAAGTAAGTAGGTACCTACCTACTTACTAATAAATTGTGCAAATGGGTACAATTAACACAAAATTGTGAAGAAGGGTGGCAAATAATAGAAAAGTATTCATAAAGTATGTTTATTCTTATACTTAAAGTAACAAAAATTACAATTGTAATCAACTGGATATCAAGTATTTAATAATAATAGGAACTCTCTAAATGTGCAAGTGATAATAAGTTCTAAATTTTCTTTAACTTAACACAGATGAATTATCATATTTATTTTAAAGAGGCTTTGCTCAGTTTTTTATGTATCTTACAGGCTTTTGGCCTCTATATCACCTGTTGGTAAGTGATGATGCGGTCGAAGGTGGTAAGCAGGCTAGACCTAGAAAAGGAACTGGCTCAGTCTTTTCATAAAATAATGTTTCCAACTTATCACAGGTTGATTGTTGTAATAACATCATATAGTATACTATAATGCTTATATAAACGTATTTATGTTCAGTATTCTCGCTAACAATATTAAATAATTCATGTTCTGCAGAAACTAGAAATAACTTAAAACAGTAATAAAGTCTTTACAAAGCAAAATAACATCATAGCATAGATGCGGACAGGTAAACATTTTTTCACACCACAAAACTACTTATATATATATTATATATACATTATGAATTCAATGTGTTCCTTAGAGATTAACAAAATGGTACAAATAAAGTCTACAACAGAGCAAAGCTATTACATATTATTTCATTTACATGCATCAAACAATCCTGTGTCAAAATATATTTCATTACAATACAAAGCAGGTTTAACCTACTATAAATGGCAAAGGTACTACTCTGCATTGAATTCCATTTTTATCAGATGATGAAATTGTAGTATACTAAGCACAATATTAGCAGAATATCCCGGCAGCACCCACAACACATGTTTTAGCCAGGTAAGGGACAAGATGGAACATCATGCAGCCAGCTCCTTGGTAATGCATCTGAAACAATAATACATAATGTTAAACACTATAATATTTCAAAATAATTTAACGAAATACTAAGCAGTAACCAAAATACTTATTTTGCAAACAGCCCTAAGCATAAGGGCTTTAATAGTAAATTTACAAACAACATACATATATATAATTACATGGTGATTCAGTACCGATGGATTAGCTTGGCGAACAAATTAGCAACATGTCTTTTTACCGTTGAGTGGTTCGAGTCATGGCTGAACCCTGCCACTAATAGTCACTTTAGTACCACCGAGGGATCATTGTGTAGGGTAGTTTAAGGTCTAAGCTTACCAACGCAGAAAGGCAACAATTACCTACCCATAGGTGACAATAATCAGTATAATTTACATATTATAAAAACTAATATATGTGAAAGAGTCGTAAAATGTAAATAGTAGAACTATCCAGTCTCATTTTATATAAAATCTATTTTTTTCCTGCTTAAGGCAACAAAAAATAATTGTGGGCCGAACCGGCAGTAGGCAATAATATTTACAAAAATATTATATCTCATAAACTATCCAAAATAGTAGAATATATGTGGGGGTTAGATAGATGCGCAGTGCTCTACCACCCTGCTTTGTTTAATCCATCGGTGCTGAATAAGTATATAAGTTGCAGTATTACAGAATTTTGGTACCTCACCTGTAATCTTCAGAAACTGTCTGTCTTTTTCTCTATGGCATACTTCTTAGGGAAACAACAATATCTCACATCCTTGTTTAAATTGCCTAAGACAAATCAGTAATGCTCGTCCTTAGATCTTTATATTTCTGCTTGTTTTACCAGGGTGGCTTGCAATTGTTTTCTCTCTATTATGATTGATTAGTGACTCCCTATCAATGATTTTAGTTCATTTATAAATTAGCTAGGTATAATATATTATGGTATTTATGTTTTAGAGAAAACCATTGCAAGCCACCCTGGTAAAACAAGCAGAAATATAAAGATTTAAGGACGAGCATTACTGATTTGTCTTAGGCAATTTAAACGAGGATGTGAGATATTGCATATACCTAATAAAAAACTAAACATACACCAAACACTCCATGTATTCACCCCAACCCAGTACCCCAGAATCACATTGAAAGGACAGCTTATTTAGTAAATTGTCCAAGATCTATGATGTGTGTACTTATGTAGTTATAGAATAAAGATAAGTATGAGTAGAAAAAGTTTTCCAAAGTGGTTAAGGTGCATTAATATCGATGTTATGAATGACTTGCTACTAAAAAGTGGTCTACCACGACCAAATAGTCACGGTTTTCTGGCAATACACCCCTTGAGAGTCAGACAATTCTAGGCCTAGCATGTTCACCATTTTTCGAGCACATCATCGCTTACCGCCAGTTATATAGTGGAGCTGTTACTGAGCTGTTATAATTTACAACCACTGTACGCTTGGCATGTATTTGTACAACAATAAATAGCAAACATATCGAAAAGATAAGTTAAACGTGTGAAAGATGCTAATACATGAAAAACGATGTTTACGTAGGACTTTTTACTTACCTTGATCATTGTGTGATCGTGTGTAGGTACTCGATTTTATGCTTTTTTACACAGAGGCTTCACTTTTAGATTAAGAAAAACTAAACTTTTTGGAATCTAAACAAAACTTTTGATTTATTTAATTTTTCCAACAATACCACAGAGCACACAGATTACCAAAGAGAATATAATACTAGACAGATTACTATAATGTGTACAGCTAAACAATACACAGACAGATTACTAATGCAAGACTGTCAGTCAATCAACTTTGTAAATGCAAAGCACGCAAAATAAGTCGCCAAAATATGCCGAAACATAATTAAAGCTCATTAAACTTTATTTTTTAAATAAATAAATTTAAAGTTCTAAAGGCTTGTTACATTTGTTTAAAATGATACTATTTTACATTTATATACGTAAATATTTCTACCATTTCTACCATAATCCAGCACCCTCTGTAAAAGTCATGCTCTATAATTTGTGGTTTTAAAATCGGAAAATGCCGAAGATTGCCGAAGTTTGTTTCCGACAGGACAGATTTCGATTGAAGTTGAGATTCGCATTTTGCTGCTCACTCGGAAAATAATTCGATGAAAATCGGGAGCTTTCGAATTCGACTAAAATGAGAATCAGGGCACGAAGTACTCTTACTAACGCTAAATATTGGGTGATTTTGAGTTCACGAGGTTCAACGGATGCTGGAGTCCCAAAGATGAGGAAGGAGTGGATCCCAAAGCACAGAACTTAATGGTACTAAGTACCCAAAGTGAAGCAACCGGCGTAATATTTGTGCTTAGCGGCTTTACCACATATTATTCCTATTTCTGTGGGCTTTACCCACAATCTAACAGATACTGCTATTTGTGATAAAATGTAGCCTATGTGAGTCGGATAATAAATCAGGCTACTCTTGTCATGTGACTACGACAGCGAGTAGAAGGCATTAGCTGATTATAAATTACAAACAAAATAATAAAATAGGTCATATATAAAGTAAATTAATTTACTTACATAGGTATACTTTCCTTTTATTCGTGTACAATATTTTATTTTCATTTACAGTATATTTATATAAAAAAATAAATAGATATTATTAAAAATCTAAACAGAAGCGCAGGGCACAAGTTACCGGTAGTTAAAGCTGCAGTGAGGAGTTATGCCTGACAAAATGTGCCGTGTCCGGCATGACTGCCTGCTGTGTCTATACCTTAACCAAACGTCTAGCGAGAGCCTCTAGAGATGTTGATCGGGGCGATTCGCTAATTAATCCTGTCGATCCTGTCCATTTTCGAGAACTGGCGCTGGTATCATCATCATCATCATCACAATCAGCCGGTACCAGTCCACTGGTGAAGATAGACCTCTCCCAAGTCATTTCCCACCGCTTTGCGAATATCGTCACTCCACCTAGTCACAGGACGTCCTACGCTACGTTTGCCGATTCGCGGTCTCCACAGTAGAACCTGTCTACCCCAACGGTTATCGGTCCTACGGCAGATATGACCAGCCTACTGCCACTTTAGTTTGCTAATCCGGACATCAGGAAACTATATGCCTGATACTACTTCTTTGGTCCTACCAAAAAAATCTAAACAATTTTAGATTATGTCGTAGGTACTCTTTTCAGTACAATCTCAGGTAAAACACAATTTTTATAAAACGTTACCAATTTTGGTAACACGTTTGTTATAAAACGTCACGTAAAATTTTAAGAATGGTGATGTCATGTGTTTTAGAAATAGCCAACAAAATTTATGATCCTCCTCCGTTTTTGTGAAGCCGGTTAAAAATAGCAACACTTCATTTTTGATATCTCCGGGCTACGGTAGGCCGCTATCACTGATTGACTCTGGCTACGTATAACGAACGCACGTTACGGCTCGACGAACATCTGGCGTTACTCGCATACAGAACATAAGATAGCACATTCTGGGATTCTAGGATTATCCGAAGAGGAGGATACCGTAACCCTAGATTCTGGATATCTTTTCTAAGTCTAAGATCATACCAATGATAATTTATTTGATTCCTGTAAGCAATAGTAAGCATTATGCTACGACCAACATTTCGAATATTTTTGTGTCTGATAACGTAGTTATATGTTTCGAATTTATTAATACCTAATTGAAACATATAAGAATAATAATAAAAATATCTCTCGTGTTTCATTTACAGTGTATTTATCTTACATAAGATACACAGCATATATGGAAAACTTGATCTCTGAACATCTACCTGTTAATTTATATCGAAAATGAAACCACGAAATATTATATACTAGCTGGCCCGGCGAACTTCGTACCACCTAACAGACAATTAATGTCGTGTTCCCACTGACCTCTATAAATACAAGTACGCGTACTTGTATATATAGAGGTCAGTGCGTGTTACCTTTTAGATGAACTTAATTTAGGCTTTTATAAACGTAAGAAATGAATACAAAAAAGATATTAAGTTTATTAATGTATTATGACAATACAGATATAGAATAAAAATTGGTAAAAATGTTTTTTGGATATATAAACTTTTTTAAGTTGCTTGTAATTGTAAACGGCTAGACCGCACTAAGCGACACTTCACTGCAGCGGCGCGACGCGACACATAGCGACAAAATATTCTTTGTAAGAAATTGTATGAGGTATATCGCACTACGCTGCAGCGGAACTACGCGCCGCGACACTGCGCGACAAAATTGACCAACTCATCAAATCTGACGCGCCGTGTCGCGCACAGATTACTATATGTGTCAGAGTGGTGTCGCGTCGTGTAGTAATCTAATTGGGGCTTCATAATTAGTAACAAGTCGTCGAATTTATTTTGAGACATTCTAAAGTATGTATGAAACCTTTTCCGATCCTTTTTAAGCCGCGGCAAAAGTGTGTGATATTCCCCTTCTTAATATCGTGAATATGGAACGTCATGAACCCATATTTTTACCTTCTTTTTTGCTTGCTCTTGTTCCATTCTTTCTTCTTCCTCACAAAGCAAAGATACTATTACAATATCCAAGTCATTTTCGTCCACCTGACTCAAAATAACGTTCAAATCTGCTAGGCTATTCTGCTAGGCTATTCTGTAAGCTATCTCGACAGCGGAATCCGCGATGAGTTTTGAATTTCGTATTATGAAATTCAACCGTATTACGAACGTGATACGATTGAATTTCGTAGTACGAAATTCGAATCTCACCGCGGATTCCGCTATCGAGATAGCTTACAGAATAGCCTAGCTGTTTCTTCCATCTTCCTCAGAGGTTGCCGAACGACTGACAGACAACATTTGCTGCAAACTGTCTCGGCACAGCAGTTCAAGTGCGGTATACCTAAACTACGTTTAAGCCCGTCACAGACTTAGCTATAATATATATTAATATACCGTACTATGATATATATTATAGCAAGCTACCACACACTGAGAAATATATATTTAGCCTTCATAATTGATGGTCGTCTTAGTGTATAGTAATATGCAATAATGTATATTACGGTATCGCTTGGTGACGTCACAGAAATATATATTATAGCTGAGTGTGCGGTCACGCGAAAATTAGTATAGAAAATATATAGTAATATGCCTAGCTATAAAAATATTAATATATATTATAGCTAAGTCTGTGACGGGCTTTAGGGCCTTATTCACGATCCATCCCGTCTGTACGTCAGCTCAAGGACATGCACGATGCAAAAGTACCTTGAATAGGCTTGACGTACGTCGATAATGATTATTAATTGTTTGCTGGACTTGCACGACCGATTTTGCATCCAGCGAGCACCCCCACCACCGCGAGCGTCGTGCAGATGGACAGTGAATAACGCGGACGTACGTCAGAGCAGTCCAGCATCGTGCGGCTTGATGGTGTATAGACTTGCTGTACAGCCGATTTAACATATACGTATAATATACATTTGTAATTTAAAACATTTTTCGTTCTATTTACTCTGCTCGCTTGATGCGCGCACGACAGTCAGTATGCTACATCCAGCGCCGCGGCCTTGAGCTGACGTACAGCCGGGATGGATCGTGAATAAGGCCCTTTAACCACGGATAAAGACAGATAGTCTATTCTCCGTGCTGCAAACTGTCGCGGCACTGCAGTTCAAGTGCGGTATACCTAAAAGTGTCGCTACGTGTCGCGTCGCGCCGCTGCTGTGCAGTGTCGCTTAGTGCGGTTTAACCTTAAGCATACATTTCTGAACGCACGCATTTTTTACAGTCAATAAATATGTCAAACAATTATCATTACTGACAATATTTGACATTTAAAAAATCGATATGACTTGAATTCGCAAAAACTTGAAAATATTTACTTGACTTACTACTTGACACTGCCTAAATACACTAATCGTGTGGAGCCATAATTATACCAAAAAAAATACGCGATAATCCAAATATTGTAATGCTATCCAAGCATGGGAAGAATTTTTATACTTGACACTGGCTAAATACACTAATCGTGTGGAGCTATAATTATACAAAAAAAAAAATACGGCGGGATAAACAATTGAACATCAAATAATCGGCAGTTTTTAAACCCAGGAACATTTTGGCAAAATGTTTATTCTTATATATATTTTTTAGGTCAATTAATCATTGTTTTTAATACTTATTATCCTATTCCTGACAAAGACAATTCTAAAAATACAAAAATCATAAAAATTGGTCCAGCCGTTCTTGAGTTATAAGTGTAGTAACTAACACGACTTTCTTTTATATATATATAGATGATCAAACGAACTTCTGGAACTGAAGTTCGATCGATATAATATGAGTGGTTTCATTTGAAGATATAAACACCCAACCCACCCAAAATCCAGTTTTGCACAAACACGAGATACTCAGTAGTGACTTTAAAAAGAATGAGCTGTAATGGCCGCCTAGGCAGGTGGTAAGCAGCAAAACCAAATCAATACTTATAAATCGATATCTAAGTAAAAGTCGATTTACCGTATAGATAATAGCTTAGTAATTTATTAACAATTTAAAGACGTGCGAATGTTGCCTAGTAGGTCAAAGGACTACCTGTTAATTAATATCTTCAAATGAAACCACTCATATTATATCGATCGAACTTCACTTCCAGAAGTTCGTTTGATCATATATAATTAGTTATTATCAATAATAATAAAATACGAGAGCACACATACATTTTCTCGTTCCCGCCAAAAACCCTGATGAAATTGTTATGTCAATAAAATAGTCATACTTGGTGTTGCCCGATCAGATTAAATAAATCGTACTCGTAAATTGATATTACCGCGTAAACAAAGTAGTATTATACGTCTGTGAAACAAAGTTATTTACATGCCAAGCACGTAAACAACTAACTATTACTGATGAAGATTATATTAACCGTGTTAAGAAACAATGTAGAAGTAAAAGAGAATATACTTCGAAGTCTAGTGAACGATGTCGTTCTTTTTCAAATTTCTACCAAACTCAAATATTTTTTAATGACAATTTGTTAGACATGGATACACTCCCACCTGAGTCATAGAAAAGATAATAATACTACGTAGTGCCTGAGTGCCGTTCGTTTAGGCCATTTTATTGTATAAAGCAATTACAACCTTATGTTAGGTATATACGGATTAAATTGAATTTGTCGAAACATGTGCAGTGCACCATCTATTTATATTACCTGTATGCTCATCTCAGATCTGAGACATTATATTCGCTAAAATGCAAATTAATTAAAGAAGTTTTGGCGGGAACGTGGAATGATGTGTGTGATCTCATAGTATTTTTTCCTAAAACTTGTTTTCTTCCGCGAGTTAATGTGTAATAAATGTGGATTATTACCCATTAAGTGCCGGTAAATGAGTGCGAGTGTAGGGAACCAGCACAATGTTCCAACAAAAAAATGTTGCAACCAAAATTCCACTGAAAATTTTCAGAAATACCACATCTTTACTGAAGGTATGACTTATAACGTAGTAGGGTGATTCAGTACTGTGCACAGTGTGTTATAGAGACAATTTTTCAGACATCAGCTTTTTATTGTATAATCCGATGAACTTCATCATATAAAACATTGGAGTAAAACTCCTGAATGAAAAATATACTTATTTAGCGGGAAAAAAAATGTTGAACTTTCATCAATTTTTTTCCTAAAAAAGTAAAAAAAATCTTAGCACTAAAACTAAAAACAATATATGTTAATGTTTTATGTAGTGTAAAAGTAACATTTAAGCAGCACGTTTCAGAACTTTAATGAATGTCGTAACTTGCTTAGAATCAGAGAAAATAATATATTTTGATTTCCCGTGTTATATTTTTTTCCGAAAAAATCCGACGTTTTGGGAAGAGATATTTATATGAAAATTAAGATATTTTACGGATCTATGCTCCACAAAAAAATCAGCTCCCAATCTTGTGGAGTTAAGATACTACAGCCATTTCAATTTATATCCGGAGATTTTGTCGATAGGGTTGTCACTCTTTCGGATAATGTAAGTATCCGGATTATATTTTGTTGTATTATAAAATGTATTCTTAAATAGGAGTAATTTTATTCCAATGATACGTTATATCATATATTATATGGTATATCAGCTGTATGATGATAAGGTAGATAATAAGGCCGTTGCATTTTTGGTGATTAGAAGAAGTTGAAAGTGCATAGACAAGTTTTTTAGGGTACCTTACCTCAAAAGGAAAAAGGAACTCTTATAGGATAATTTTGTTGTCCGTCTGTCTGTCTGTTCGTCTGTCAAGACCGTTTTTTCTTAGGAACGCGTAGAGATATCAATTTGAAACATATATCAAATACTCGACTCGACAGATGAATGGTTCATTACTTTTGTTTTCTTTTTGTTTCAAAGCGTTAAAGTCTGCTTTTGCTGTTTACTTGATAATTGATTAAGATCTATTAGATCTAGATTTTGACGTATATATGTGCGATGTGGACACAAAGTGACAACACAAAAAAAAAAAAAATCTTATATAGGAATAAATCTGAAAACCGTTAGTATGTAGCTTAATAACAAAAAAAAAAATTACTGGCCAAGTGCAAGTCGGACTTGCACTCGTAGAGTTCCGTATTTTATAAAAATTAGCAAAGAATACCACTATCATATTTCGCCAGCAAAAAATTAACTTTGTTATTCATATTGTTTATATGAATTACAAAGTTATATTTGCGGTTATGAAAATGTGCTATATCTCTAAAACTACTGACTACATCTCATTCAAACCAATTTTCGTAAGAAGTGTTTATTGATATCTACAGCATATATTTCTTTTAGATTTTTCACTCTCTTATTTTAAAAGTTAGAGGGGGGGGGGGGGCACACATTTTACCACTTTACAAGTGTCTATCTTTCAAACGTTTTACTTGAAGAAAAATTAGGTTTTGGAACCTCTACATTATTTGTATCTATAGACACCGTATCTGTCTGTACCTATCTATAGACACTGATCACGTATAGATTTGGATTGGAAGCCCCCCATTAATATTTTATTATATATTTTTTTTTTAAAGATCGTAAAGTGGTTCACAGAATACACACCTACTTACTAAGTTTCAACTGTGTAGTCTTAATAATTTCGGAATAAAGTGGCTGTGACATACGGACGGACGGACAGACAGACATGACGAATATATAAGGGTTCCGATTTTTACTATTTGCGCATGGAACTGTAAAAAAGTGAATTTACTACTACAAACTTATTATTTGCGGTTGGTGCAATACATTTTCTATTGATCGAACTGCAAAGATAAGTTTGTCCTTTAACTTAGTTTAACAAATGTGTACGGAACCCTCGGTTCACGAGTCCAACTCGCACTTCAACGGTTTTTTTAAGTAAGAGCAAAAGTACAAGCAAATACATGATGAAAATTAATTATTGACTAACCTCGTCTCTATCCGAAATTTCCGACACAAAAAGTGACAACCCTAACAAAAATTATTATTATATGAATGAACCTATGAATTATTCATAGCTTCTTTACTCCACATGATTGGGATATGGTTTTTTTTGTGGCATATAATACTATAACAAACCTACATTTTGATATAAATATCTCTTCCCAAAACGGCGGATTACTTCAGAAAAAAAAAAAAAACGAAATACCATTATTAGCGAGCTAGTGGACTGTATGATAGAAATATAGGTTTAGATGGAGACAAGTAAGTATATTTTTATAAATATTTAATTCTAAGAAAAATAGATAAACAGAACTTGCATCTCCTGGCAACCTGACAGCTAACTAACAACTAAACATCAAAATTCAAAAATATAAAAAAGTAAAGATATGATATGAAAGAAGGCCAGTCACCAACATACCAGACCCCTAGTGGAACACTAACTTCCCGTGGTGACTGGCTCTGCTTCCAATAAAATGAGTTTCCGGGCCGGACGCCGCAGAGTGCCACCTCTCGTGTGGACGTCCACTACGCGGACCACTCCGTCACGGCCTGGATATACCTTAACTACCCTCCCTAGGGGCCATAAGCCGCGAGGGAGAGTAGAGTCAGCGATGAGCACCACATCACCCTCGCCTAGCGTTGGTGCATTGCTGGATGGTCCTCTAGGTCGGAGCGTAGGCAGGTACTCGCGAAGCCATCGTGTCCAAAAATGGTCAGCAAGCCGTAGAACCCTCCGCCAATCGCATTTGCGCACCAAGTCCGCATCTGTCAGCGTGCATGTCCACGGCGCCACTGATGAGGTGCCCAGAATGAAATGGAATGGGGTCAACGCCTCAGGAGAGTCAGATGAAGATGAGATGTATGTAAGCGGTCTTGCATTAATTATTGCTTAGGCCTCGAGTAGGAGCGTAGTCAATACTTCCTCCTTTATAGATTTATGATTTAGGGAGGCTCTCAGAGCTGTTTTTACAGACCGGACTAATCTTTCCCATGCCCCACCCATGAATGGTGAGGCAGGTGGGATAAAGCGCCATTCAATTTTATGGTTCGTGGCAAATTCTTCGACGGATTCGTTGTGCAGGGATCGCAGTTCACGGGATGCTCCGACGAAGTTTGTGCCATTATCAGTTTTAATATGGTAGACGGGGATCCTCGACGAGCAATAAAACGCCGTAGGCTCATAATAGCAGCATCAGATGATAGCGACGTGACAACTTCGAGATGTAGCGCTCTTGTTACCAAGCACGTGTAAAGAGCGACGTAGCGTTTTTCATGGCGTCGAAGTATTGTGACGGTTATTGGACCAAAATAATCGAGTCCCACGTGAGTAAATGGTCTTTTGTGATGGTCTAGTCGCTCTGGAGGTAAATCGCCGGTCGGGGGCTTAATAAGCTGACGTTTCCACCTTTGACAGTGTGAACAGGCGTTTGCTACGCTTCTGATTGAGTTCCGCGCTCTTAGTATCCAAAACATCTGCCTCAGTTCATTTAACACATGTTCGTTGAAGGAGTGTTTCGCTTGGATGTGATGGTGCAGGATAAGAAGCCTTACTATTAGGTGGCGACCGTCTAAAATGATAGGCGACTTTGTATTATCACTTACTCCTGGAGCAGACTTTACTCGGCTATCCAGTCGGATCAGGTTATCATCGTCAAGTGTCGGTGCTAACGTTGCAATGCGACTAGTCTTCGGTATGGGCTGTGTGGCTAACAAGGTTTTTAGTTCCTCGGAGAAACTGTCCATCTGGGCTCGTTGAAGTAGCATCTTCTCGGCTTGTATGATGTCAGATGCGTGAAGTAGAGAGGAAGATGTGGTGCTATCTATGTACAATTTCGAATTTGGAATTAATGGCCGAGAAAGTTTTAGTCGGAAAAGTCGCGAGCCCTGAAGAATGCGGGCGGTTGCGCGTAGCAGGCGCAACCATGAACTGAATCGCGTCGGGTTAGGTACCGGGGGATCAAGTAAAGGGACGTCAAAGAGCAGCCCCACAAGTTCCGACTTTAGTTCGGAGTCTGGTGAGGTCTCTTCCACGTCGATGGCCAGTTCGGTCGGCCAAGTGCACGGTGAATCTAATAAAAACGGTGGTCCAGTAAACCATCTATAGAACGGAGTCAAATTTAGTTTTTTTGGTTTAGTGGCGTCGTCAGCAACGTTGAGAGAGGTCGGGATCCACCTCCAATTGGACGGATTAGGCATGTAGGTTGCAGCGAAATCAGTAAAACGAGCTCTGGTGTGTTCGCTTAGCTTATACAAAATGCAGCGAAGTAGCTCCGGCGAGTGTAAATAGTCGTTTTGATTCAATAGTTTTACAGTTGTTACGAAATTGCGCAATTTATTTGCTAGTAAATTTAATTCTTCCGGAGAACTTAACTTAGAGCTTCCACGTAGTTCGGCAACTTCACGGGCTACCAGGATCTCCGGGCGGGCGTAGGTCTGTTCCAAGGTGTTCATAATTTCCTGGGGGTCATGACTGGATGCGTCACAGGAGTGACGCTACGGACTGGTACGCCGGGCCACAAACGGCTTTATTCAATCGTGTCAAGTTCTCTGCTGGGGAAAAATTCGATTTAGTTCTGTCGTAACTAATTTTAAAAGCCATCCATTGTCCGACCTCACCCGAGAAAGTGACGAGTTCGGAAAGAGCAGTAATGGCCTGGGCAAGTTGTGCTAAGGAGTTTGCTTGAGAATGGTTAGTCAGTGGTTTTTGTTTCATTGTGACATTTTGGTTGCTATCGACATGTGCGGGCTTAAAACAATTAGCATTGTTGACGTCTAGTGCACGAGACGGTACCGTGTTGGCGTTGACAACTGACTGAAGAAGGAGTCCTTGGTCGTCCAAGGTAACAGTTAGTGCATCGCCAGGTGTGAGCTAGTGGACTGTATGATAGAAATATAGGTTTAGATGGAGACAAGTAAGTCTATTTTTATAAATATTTAATTCTAAGAAAAATAGATAAACAGAACTTGCATCTCCTGGCAACCTGACAGCTAACTCCCAACTAAACATCAAAAATAAAAAATATAAAAAAGTAAATATATGATATGAAAGAAGGCCAGTCACCAACATACCAGAGTAGGTATATTTTTATAAATATTTAATTCTAAGAAAAATAGATAAACAGAACTTGCATCTCCTGGCAACCTGACAGCTAACTCCCAACTAAACATCAAAAATCAAAAATATAATAAAGTAAATATATGATATGAAAGAAGGCCAGTCACCAACAACCATAATCTTTTAATTTCTCTGGTTTTAAGCAACTTGCGACATTCGTTTATACTCTGGAACGTGATACTTATAAGGTACTTTTGAACGACTAATACGTAGAGAGAGAATCCCATCTACGGACTAATACTATTTCTTTACATGTCTTTTACTTTTAGTTTAATGTTTTTTTCTAATTCTATCCGGGCAAAATTAGTTAAAATAAAAAAAATATTTAAAACTCTGTTCATGCACATTTTTCAGGCGGGAGTTTTACTCCAATGTTTTATATGATTAAGTCTATCGGATTATACAATAAAAAGCCGATGTCCGAAAAATGGTCTCTATAATACATTGTGCTGTGGTATGACTTAGACTAGACTTTTACTTGAAAACTGACTTTGACCCATCTCTACGACTTAAATTTATAAAAACTTGAAGAATTTCAATACTTGACACTGGCTAAATACACTAATCGTGTGGAGCCAAAATAAAATTAAGAACAACAAAATTATGAAATTCTTTTTGACATAACCTAACCTTTTCCTTTTTTTCGAAGTTCAAATTAAAATAATTTCCAAGACTCCAACCAAGTTACTCCACCCACAGTCCACTCGTAAACAAATGTTTAACTTATTTATAGATAATACCCGTACTGCAATTATTGTGTGATTGCAAATCTAAATAGCTTGCTACTTAGAGTCATCTGTGACGCAAATTGTTTGGAATATGTTGTGTAGGATTATCAACACAAATCATATTTAGGTATAATTTAAGTAAAAGTATTTGGACATTGGATCATTTTAAATACGCGACTCAAGTGGAGCTGAACAACAGTCGGTTGCTTAAAATTTGACTACGATATAAAATGACCAACAAAGTAGACATAGGAGTTTTAGAAGAAAAAAGTGCTTGGCTCTTACATCCCAGATATTTTCCTAGTAAAGTAGGTGGAAAACCGTCATGGTTAGATCTTAAAAATTATCCCAGCAATGATGAGATAACCTGTAAAAAATGTAACGACACCTATACATTTCTTTGCCAGGTATAAATATATATATATATGAATAGGAATATAATGAAAAGTTATAGATATAATAATATCACAATTATAATATTGGTAACTATGCTAAACTATTATTAAAATTATTGTGCATTCTATACAGATATATGCACCATATGAAGAATCTGAAGATTGTTTCCATCGCACAATATTTGTATTTATCTGCCGGAATGGTTCATGCTGTAGAACCAACTCATCAGATAACTTGGTAGTTCTAAGATGTCAACTACAACGAAAAAATGATTTCTATTCATTTAATCCTTACGAGGAGATAGATGAGGTAAAACATATTTTTATATCTGTATAGATTACAAATAATTACTTGTGTTGCAATACAGGTAATATAATTATATATTTAATGTAATGTAGACTATACTTCTATTTATTGTTTAATATATTTTACCTGCAGACATTTCCAATGGATAATTGGCCTAAACTTTGTGAACTTTGCGGAGTAAAAGCACCTTCTCATTGTTCAAAATGTAAAAAGGTCTACTACTGCAACAGGAAACATCAAATCCTTGACTGGCAAAAAGGACACAAAGAGAATTGCCCAGTTCTACAGGTAAAGTTTACTTAAAAGTATCATAATCATCAGCACATCTCTGTCCACTCCTGGACATAGGCCTCACCTGTACCTATAGCACACCACTGAGCTCGGATCTTCAGCTCTTAGTTTCCTGCCAGCTTGTGTATTTCAGTGCACCATTCTAGCTCAGTGGTTCCCAACCAGTGTTCTATGGACCACTGGTGGTCCGCAAGAACTTGAATATGGTCCAGAAAGATTACAAACAGACAAAAAAATAGTTTAACTACATAAATGAGCGAAAATATCACCCCAATTAAAGAATTTTCACAGAAGATGCCAGCTCACAAATCTTATTGGTACAAACTATTTTTTTTCAGCTTGTTTTGTCCCACTACAGTGCAAAGGTCTCAACTGAATAAACTAAATTATACTAAAAAGTAGATTGATACAATTTATTTTTTCATGTTGTCACCTGGTCACAAGAAGGCTAGGAACCACTAATCTAGCTGGAGAGCGCCCTTCACTTTGTTTACCAAACTAGTCTCCACCCTAAAACATACTAAAAGTAAAGGCACACAACACCTTAGAATTTATTAAGCATAGATTGATCTAACTAAAAATGATTACGTTTTGTACACAGACATCAGACAATGTGAAGTTGAACTATTTTGTGGCAATTCCTAGTGGGAAATCAGTTCTTTTCAAGGAATGGGAACTTATAGTCGATGAAGAAGATGAGGTATAGCTTGTAATATAATATATTAAAATGTATTAAAAATATAGCATGATAATTTATACCTATTATTTTACAGGAAGATGTTAAAGATGTTGATGTTAACCTAGAAATGGAGAAACTCGAAAAGATGATTCAAAACAAGAATGCTGGGACATTGGACAATGTGAGCGAAAGTGAGCTGGAGCAATACACCAAAGGAATTCCTGAGGATAAGGATTTTAAGAAGTTCAGTAAGAGAGTGGCGAGGCATCCAGATCAAGTGCTGAGATACGATAGAGGTGGTGAACCACTATGGATCACTAGTCAGTCTAAAACTCTAGAGATACCACCTTGTCAATATTGCTCTGGTGAACGACAGTTTGAATTCCAAGTAAGCTAGAAAATAACTTGCCGTATTGTTTGTAGCTGCAGAAATGACTGAATACAATATTGGACTTGATGCAATTTAACATTGATAGTGCATTTCTTTAATATATCGTCATTTTTTAAAATTATTAAACCTTTTGAGCGCCGAAGGCACATATACGTGACAAGCACTTGTGGGCCCTGTACACCAAACATCATCTATAGATGACATAAACCTTACCGCTTGGCATCCAGGGCACGGGAGTGTTTGTAGACACGTTTGTAGCGTGGCGGTCAAAAGGTTAATTAATGGTAGTGGTACCTGATATGGGGTTTGTCTTCCGCAACTAAGCCAACTATCAGCCTTTTAGTGTGACCCCTGGGAGGTGTAATTTTTACCTTTCCACGGGTGGTATAGGCTTTGGTTGAAACCTTACTCTAAATAATATCGTTTAAAAACTAAAAAACAACCAACTTCAATGCCGCGCTATTCATTTTCAGTACCAATTTTAAGATGTTTATCTCAATATCTCTGGAGATACTTATCATACCTCGATAAAATTACCATGGTACCACACTTGGGATATCTCCTTTCGAACAAAAAAAGAATAATCGAAATCGGTTCATAAACGACGAAGTTATCCGCGAACAAACATAAATACGGTCGAATTGAGAAACCTCCTCCTTTTTTTGAAGTCAGTTAATAAAGACATGTCCCCAAACAGTTAGCAAGATGTTAGGTGTTGGTGCTATATTCAGCCCCTGGAAAAGGCCAGGTTTCGACCAGTGTATTGCACAATGTCGTAATTCAGTACTCTGTATGATACCGTAGAATACATACATTCACGCACTGTGGCAGATTATAAAGAAGACCGAAGAGTATAATCGGCCCATGTCTAGCATTTGTGGACATGTGGTGTGGTATGAAAAAGCTCCACTCCATTGAATTCGGGTCTGTGTTTATTAAACATTTATTTTTCAGATAATGCCACAGTTACTCAACTTCATTGATGTTGGCATAGATTTCCAAAGCATTGACTGGGGTGTACTTGCAATTTACACATGCAAAGATAGCTGTAACAAGGGACCAGCATATAAGATGGAACACATAATCAAACAGGATTTATCTAACTAATATAATAATGTATTTACAAACAAACATTAATTACAAATAAATAACATTTATTTATCCTTCCCTGGTTTTTTTCCATAATCTTCCGAAATATAAGTTAGTAGATCGTTCAAACCACTAAACTCTGTTCTTGATCGAGGTGGATTGTTCTTTGGTAGTGTTGGTAACAATTGTCCCATTTTTACTCTGAAATCTTTGAGCTGGAATTCAAGAGAAAAGTCATATATAAAATTTGGGTTTTATTTGGGTAAATTAGAGACCATTGCAAGATTATAAATTACTAGAAATGCCCCGCGGCTTCGCCCGCGTCATAAACTGATTTTATTCACTTATAACGTTTCTTTTGTAAAAACCTTTCTATCATAAAAGACATCAAAAAGAATTAGCCAAATCGGTTCATCCGTTTTCAAGTTATCACGTGGCTAAGGGAAATAGGGATTCATATTTATAAAACCCGAAAAACCATATTGATTTTCAGACTTTGTAACCTACCCCATTTCGAAACATCCTGCAACACGTATTAACTTATTTATTTTCAGAAGTACTTAAGTAAAGTTTCGAATAAAACAGACTATCTAATCTTGTTTTGCCATACAAACTTTGAATCCCCGTTCCGTCTCCTTAAGAGGTGAACTAGGAAAATCTATTCTTATCGGATACCTACGTCATAATAACTATCTGCATTCTAAATTACAGCGCAATCCGAAACAATATTGATTTTTAGACTTTGTTACCCCACTTCACCCTCTTCGGAGTGGCATTTTGAAAAAGCCTGAAACTCGTATCTAATTATTTATTTACTGAAGTACTTGTGTGAAGTTTCGAATAAAAAGACTATCTAAAGTTTGCACCCCCGCTTCACCCCCTGAAAGAGAGAATTTTGAAAAATCCTTTCTTAACGGATACCTACGTCAAAACAACTATCTGCATGCCAAATCAATCAATCAATCAATTCAGCGCAATCCGGAACAATATTGATATCAGACTTTATTACCCCACTTCACCTTCTTGGGGTAGAATTTTGAAGAAGCCTGAGACACGTGTATTTACTTATCATTATACTAAAGTACTTGTGTGAAGTTTAAAAAAAAATACTATCTAATCTTGTTTCTCCATACAAACTTTGAACCCTCATTTCATTCCCTTAAGGGGTGATTTTTTAGAAAATCCTTTCTTAACGGATACCAACGTCATAATAACCATCTACATGCTAAATGTCAGCGCAATTGAAAACAATATTTATTTAAAAAGCCTGAAATACATTATTACTTATTTATAACCCATTTATTGGGTGATTTATGCACTGAAGCACTTGTGTGAAGTTTCGAATTGAAAGAACTATCTAATTTTGTTTCTCCATACAACCTTTGAACCCCCGTTACATACCCTTATGGGGTGAATTTTAGAAAATCATTTCTCAGAGGGACCTAAGGTCGTAATAACTATCTGCATGCCAAATTTCAGCGCAATCCGAAACAATATTGATTTTCAGACTTTGTTTCCCTATTTCACCCTCTTAGGGTTTTTTTGAAATGCCACCGAATTCAAAGAAGCCTGCCACTTCTGTTTACTTATTTTTTTACTGATGTACTTATGTGAAGTTTCGAATAGAAAATACTATTATATCTTGTTTCTCCATATAAACTTTGAACCCCCATTTCATCCCCTTAAGAGGTGAATGTTAGAAAATATTTTTTCAGAGGGAACTAACGTCGTAATAACTATCTGCATGCCAAATTTCAGCGCAACCAGAAACAATATTGGTTTTCAGAATTTGTTACCCCATTTCACCCTTTTAGGGGTGGAATTTTGAAGAAGCCTGAAACACGTATTTACTTATTTTTTATTGAAGCACATGTGTGAAGTTTCGAACAGAAAAAACTATCTAATCTTGTTTCTCCATACAAATGTTTGCACTCCCATTTCATCCCTTTAAAGGGTGAATTTTGGAAAATCCTTTCTTAGTACACCCTTACGTACTAAGACAAATATACCCTCTAAATTGCAAGTCTCTACGACCAGCGGTTTAAGCTGTGCGTTGTCTGTCAGTTAGTCAGTCAGTCAGTATGTCAGGACAAAGATTCTTATAGTATTAGATGACCTACTTAAACACCAATTCTTATCGCTTTATGATCAAAAACAATGAACTTTCCTACAAACGTTTTAACTTCATTTAACCCTCTTCGCGGTAGAATTTCCAAAAATACGTTCTTAGTACACTCCTCGTATACCCTCTAAATTTCAAGTCTCTACGACCAGTGGTTTAGGCTGTGCGTTGTCAAGTCACAGACAGAAGTGTCCCACGGCATCGCCCGCGTCATTTCGTTTACTTAGTTTTTTTTTCAAACAAAATCAAAAAGTATTAGCCAATGAGGTCCACCCATTTTCAAGTTATCGCGTGACTAAGGGAATTAGGGGTGAAATTTTGAAAAATCCTGAAGCTGTATATATTTATTTTCAGAAATACTTATGTATAGTTTTGAATAAAAAAGACAAACTAATGTCGTTTCTCAAACTTTGAACCCCCGTTTCACCCCCTTAAGGAGTGCACATTAAAAAAATCATTATTTATGTCCTGAAGCACTTGTGTGAAATTTCGAATAGAAAAGACTATCTAATAATGTTTCTCCATAGAAACTTTGTACCCCCGTTTCATCCCTTTATTTTAGAAAATCCTTTCTTAGCTGATACTTACGTCATAATAACCACCTGTATGCCAAATTTCAGCGCAATCCGAAACAATATTGATTTTCAAACTTTGTTACCCCATTTCAGCTTCTTAGGGGTGGAATTTCGAAAAAGCCTAAAACACGTATTTACTTATTTATGTACTCAAGCACTTGTGTGAAGTTTCGAATAGAAAAGACTATTTAATGTTGTTTCTCCATAGAAACTTTGAACCCCCGTTTCATCCCTTTGAGAGGTGAATTTTAGAAAATCCTTTCTTAGCTGATACTAACGTCATAATAACCACCTGTATGCCAAATTTCAGCGCAATCCAAAACAATATTGATTTTCAGACTTTGTTACCCCCATTTCACCCTCTTAGGGGTGGAATTTCGAAAAAACGAAAACACGTGTTTACTTATTTATGTCCTGAAGCACTTGTGTGAAGTTTCGAATAGAAAAGACTATCTAATAATGTTTCTTCATAGAAACTTTAAACCCCCGTTTCATCCCCTTCAGGGGTGAAATTTGAAAAATCCTTTTCAAAGGTAACTAACGTTGAAATAATTATCTGCATGCGAAGTTTTAGCGCAATCCGAAAAAACATTGATTTTCACACTTTGTTACCCCATTTCACCCTCTTAGGGGTGGAATTTCAAAAAAACCTGAAACACGTATTTACTTATTTTTGTACTGAAGCACTTGTGTGAAGTTTTGGATAGAAAATACTATCTAATCTTGTTTCTCCATACAAACTTTGAACCCCCATTTCATTCCCTTAAGGGGTGAATTTTGAAAAATCCTTTCTTAGTACACCCCTACGTACTAAGACAAATATACCCTCCAAATTTCAAGTCTCTACGACCAGCGGTTTAGGCTGTGCGTTGTCTGTCAGTGAGTCAGTCAGTATGTCAGGACAAAGATTCTTATAGTATTAGATTGAATCCTTATTCTTGTCTATAAAACACAAGGCTTTTAATTTTAACCTTCTGAGCACAACTCTACAAATGCACTCCCGTGCCCTGTACGCCAAGCGGTACGGTTTTTGTCTTTTATAGAAGACGCTGTGTCCTGTACACAGCGTCAGCGTCAGTCACATATACATGACAAGCACTTGCGGGTCAAGTCACATATACATGACAAGCCCGCAAGACTTTGGCACTCAAAAGGTTAATAATAATAATAATGAGCCATTAATTCTGAACTGTGACAATGTTTGAGATATTTTTATTTTATTTTATTTTTGTAGTTTTATGTGATGTCACGCAGTCCAGCGTGCCTTGTGGCATAGGCCTCCCCCAACATTTTCCACTAGGTACTGTCTCGTGCGACCCTTCTCCAAAGATATCCTGCTGTCAGTTTTATGTCGTCTTCCCATCTGGTTTGCTGGCGTCCTCTGTTGCGCTTCCCATCTCTGGGGTACCAATCTGACACTCTTGTACTTCATTTATTTTGGGCCGCCCGATAATGTGACCGGTCCATCTCCATTTCTGGCTGTCTATTTTTAGGGTTCCGAACCCAAAGGGTACCAACGGAACCCTATTACTGAGACTCCGCTGTCCGTCTGTCTGTCTGTCCGTCTGTCACCAGGCTGTATCTCATGAACCGTGATAGTTAGACGGTTGAAATTTTCACAGATGATGTATTTCTGTTGCCGCCGATGGCAGCACAGGAAAAATTAGCACGCGCAAGCGTTTCATTTGTTAAATTTGTGAGCCTCGGTCGATTTGTTTACTTGGTTAAAGTTTATTTGCACATATGTAGTGAACATTATTGAATAATATATTTTCAATTTTAGTACTTCAAGAGCTTCAATTAGTTACAATCAGTAGAATAGAAAGTTAGTCGACGTACGAACGAACACTCGGTCTTCCAGATATCTAATTATATTAATTACCTTTGTGTTCATATTTACTTAGTTGGTGTTAGAAGTTCGTGGCGTTCGGACTTCGGAAATTCGGAACCCTCCGTGTGCGGGACAAAAGTCTGACTAGCACATGGCCAATTTTATTTCCAATATGTCAATGACTAGTTTTTGCTCTTACAGTGCTACTTCTCACTTTTTCCATCATTTTCACTCCCACCATGCTTCTCTCCAGGGCTCTCTGGCAACGTTTTAACTTTTCTTGGTGATGTCTGGTAAGTGACCAGGTTTCGCATCCGTAAGTGATGACGGGAAGTATACAGGTGTTAAATACTTTCCTTTTCATTGACATTTTTAGTTCTTTGGATTTTACGACTTCTTTCAGTGACCAGTACTTCTTCCATCCGTTTGCTATTCTCCTGTTAATTTCTTTAGTGGTTTGTTCATTGTGAGATATTAATTGTCCTAGATATGTAGTTATATTCTTGCACATATTCGAGTGGTTGGTTGTCTATTTCAATGGCTATAGGTTTGGAGTTTGTCAGCAGTTTTGTTTTATATTTGTTCATAGATAAGCCTACTTTCATACTTTCTTCACGGAGTGATTTTATCATTTCTTTGAGGTGTCCCGGTTTTCTTCAAACAGGACTATATCATCCGCAAATCTTAAATGGTGTAGTTTCTCACGTATATATTGAGGCCAAAGCCATTCCAGTTCAGTTTGCGGAAGATACTTTCCAGTACAGCTGAGAACAATTTTGGTGATAACGGGTCCCCCTGTCTTACACCCCTCATGATTTTAAACTTTCCGCCTAGGGTTTCAAGTAGTCGCTTCATTATTTGAGTAGATGTTCTTAATGATTTCAATGTATTGCGAAGGTATTCCTTGTTGTTCCAGGCTATCCCATATGGATTTATGGCTTATGCTGTCAAAGGCTTTGGAGTAGGTAGTCGATAAATGCCATATACAGATTTTTGTTGTATTCCTTATATTTTTCTACTATTTGTTTTACTGTGTGTTTATGGTCTAAGGTGGAAAATTTTTGTCTAAAGCCTGCTTGTTCTTGCGGTTGGCTTTCATCAAGCTTTTTGCTTATTCTTTCTAGGATAACTTTGGAGAATACCTTGTAGATATTTGACATCAGACTTATGGGCCTGTAGTTTCTTATGTCTTTTTTTTGTCCTTTCTTAAATATAAGGATAATATGTGATGTTTTCCATTGTGTGGGGATAGTACCAGTCTCCATTATTTCATTGAATATTGATGTAAGTATGGGTAGTAGTTCTTCTATTGTGCCTTTGAGAAGCTCATTTGTAATTTTATCTGGGCCTGGAGATTTTTACGTTTTCTGGCTATAAATTGCTTTTTGTACTTCACTACGAAGTATTTTTGGCTTTGGTTCCTTGATGTACTGTCTTCCATTTGGTTTAGTCATTTGTTCATTTTTGTCTGAGTTTGAGTGCAGGTCTTTGTAAAATGTTGTAGCTATTTTGTTTATATCTTTTCCGTTCGTTGAAGTATTTCCTTTTTTTTTATTTAGTTTTGGTATCCATTCTTTGTTTATTTCTCTGAGTTCTTTTAGAGCTTTCTTTATGCCCCCTGTTCTCTTTATGTGCCTCTCTAATGTTTGAAGCTTCTTATTCTTTCTATCTTTTCTGATGTTTTCTCTGATTTCTTTACTTAGCTCGGTCACTAATTTGACATTCTCTTTTTTAGGGTGGTTTGAAAGCAAGTCTTTTCTTTTTTCTATTAGTTCAAGTGTTTTGTCAGATAGCTTGTATTTAGTTTCCTTTTGCCCCCAGTTTTTACTGTTGTTAACTGTTTATCTAGTTTTTTATACTTTGTAAGGACACTCGTGTGTTTGTCTTCCATTGCTATTTCTCTGGTAGTTTCGCTCATAGACTTAGTAATTTTCTTTAAGCACTCATTGCTGTAGTGTCTTGTTTTGTGTGAAGCTATAAATGTTCTAGATTTACTTGATGTTTCTATTTTTAAGAAGCTTCTCACCATACGATGGATTGTGTTAAAGTAAAATTTTGATAATACTGTTGTGTACGTAAAGGCTTTTGGATAACTTGTTGTTATGTAATCGATCTCGTTTTTATATTTGCCGTCAGAGGAAATCCATGTCCACTTGTTCTTTTTGTTTTTCTTATATAAACAGTTAAGAAGTATTAAGTTGTGTTGTAGTAAGAATTCAATAAGGAGTTCTCCGTTTAGGCTTCGTTTACGTTGGCCAAAGTCTCCTAGGACATATTCTTCCTTACTTTGTTTTTTTTCAACTTGAGCATTAAAGTCTCCCATAAGTACAATGTGGTTGTGTGAATACTTTGCTATCGTCTGTGTTAGTTCTTCATAAAAATGTTCGGTTTCTCTTTTTGATGCTTGTTCTGTTGGTGCATATATTTGAAGAATTGACCATAGCTTTCTGTATCCTGGTATGTCAATGTTGAGTACGGCTATTCGGTCAGAAACACCAATGATTTCTTGGATGTGTTGTTTCACTGACTGTTTAATCATGATACCTACACCTCTTTGGCCCGCTACTTCGCCTTTATGGAATAATATGTAGTTTGTACGTTCCTCAATTTTTTCTTCTAGTCTACGCATCTCACTTAAACCCAGGATATCCCACCTTGTGTCTTCTAGGGCTTTTTCAATCTCTTGTAGGCTTTCTTCCGTTCTAAGGGTTCGTGTATTTAAAGTTGCAATGCTAATTGTTTTGCTTCTTCTTGTTGGAGGGTGATGGTCTGAACCTCCCGCGGGGACCAGCCGTGGTAGGAGGCTTTTTGTATTTTGTTCAGGTTGTGACTGTTTGTTGGTGTTGTTGAAGTTTGTTTCCGGTGATCCGGGGCATAAGTTAGTTTTTTGGAACGTTTAATTGCGGATCAGATCTTGTTCTTCCCACATAGTTCATAATGTTAGGTCTAATAGGAGTATTTCCGAAACACCGGTAGATTCAACAGCCATTCAGTTTTCCCCTTTTGTCCGCAGATTTTCTTTCTAGGCTTGCCATTTTTATTTTTATTTAAACAATATTATGCAGCTGACAGACGGACTATCAGTTCCATTTGGATCATGATATGTACTGTGATCGGTATGCGTTTCTCTATGTTGTGTTTCACTATTTCACTTTTTTTATTTTTTTATATAAAAATTGTCTGAAGACAATTTTTATATAAAAAAAAAAAAAATACATACATAGATGTAATACATACATACATGCATACATGTAACTGTGTGTTTCAGTACTTCAGTACTGAAACACACAGTTACATGTATGGTTGGTTTTAACCTACTTTAATTTTTTTTTAAATATTCTGACGTAAACGATTGGATGACAGCTGAATGGTTCATTACTTTTATTTTTCTAATTCAAAGCGTTAAATTCTGCTTTTGCTATGTTTACTTGATAATTGGTTATGATTTATTTTATGATTTATGATTTTGACGTGTATATGTGCGTATATTTATACTGCCTACATACTGAATAAATGCTTTGATTCTTGATTCTGATGATGTCTTTTGCGTGGCTTTTAGATAGCAATTGTGTTGGTATATTCAGGGCTTTGTTTGCATTCACTTTCTTTTGTGTTGGTGACTTAGGTGAACCTGAGGATTCTCTTTTCCTCTTCTCCCTGTTGCTATCTTTCGGCTTTTTCATTATCACTTTATCGTACTTTAAAAAGGCAATATTTCCTTTCTTTTTTTCTTCTTAAAACTTAAACAACTTCAACCTCAAGTGGAAGGTTGAAGTTGTTTAAGTTTTTCTAAGATTTCTTCGGAGTAATCCTCTTTTATGCTGACGCCTGACGGGAGGTTCGGCCTGTTTTTGAGTATAAGATGTTTTTTCCATTTAGTTGTGATGGATGCTACAACTGGGCGGTTTTTGTTTTCGGTGTGTCACCCAATTCTGTAAACGTTACTTATTTCTTGACTTTCCATGGGTACTCCCGTATCCACTATAGATTCTTTGATGCAATCAACTAGTTCCGTTTCAGATTTTCCCTTTTCTTCAATTCCAAAAAAGACCAGGTTATACTTTCGTCCCTCGCTATCAGCCGATTTGAGTTGTTACTCAAAAGGTTAAATATTGGAAATAATACATAAGCATATGGACAAAATTCAAGGGCTTCATAACAAAGGTATATAGAAGTTATGTATGTTAAGATGACCTCACTGTCTATTTATGTTCCTCTGTTATGAAATGATTGAAGAGATAAATAGACATTCTAATTAAATAAATTATACATTCTAATATAATATCTTATTAGGTAGTATAATGTTCATTTTCATAAATTAATAACTATGTTTTCTTACATCTTTAGCACCAGATAGTTTCCAAATGCCATAACATAGACAGGATGTTCCAGCAACAGCATATAGGGTTCCCCAGCCGAGAGCTCTTAAAGCTAATATAGCACCAGCATCAGCCATTTCTATGCTGCCATGTATACCTGTAATAATAAGAAACAAATAAAATAAAAATATTACAAAACTTTCACCAGTTGCTTATAATGTTGCAGATATTTCTGTTATCTGACATAGGGCCAGTTTCACCGGTTCCTGATAACGCTAATGTGAAGAAAGACAGATTTTTGACAGCTTTTATATGGCGCAATGTGTCAGATAACTATCTAACGCATTATCAGGAACCGGTGAACTGGCCCATAGTCTATGATGGCATAAAACAGTTGTAGTATCTGACAGATAAGTTTCAAATAGGCTATTCGTGTTTCGTGACTTAAGCACGCATTTCTGTAAATGTCATAAAATAGCTGATTTTAGCATATTTTAGGTACAATTGGCGATGACTCCACGAAACATAGTCAACTGTTATTATTATCTATCAATAGACAGGTCCTTTGCAATCAAATTAAGCAATTTATTTATTTAAAAAAAAATATTATTACGAAATTTAGACCTGTGTATTTAAGAAACGCACCCTGTTTCTTAAATGCACAGGTCTAAATTTCGTACTACTACATGCGCATAGTCCTCACGCACACAGCGACGGGACGAAAACGAGTCAATAAAATCATCTTGATACATTCATTCATACCTGAATGGTACCTCGTAACAGTAGCGAAATGGTTCATTCATTACTTTTGTTTTATTTTTTAAAATTCAAAGCGTTAAATAATGCTTTAACTATGTTTACTTGATAATTGATTATGATTTTGACGTGTATATGTGCGTATATCAATACTGCCTACATACTGAATAAATGCGTTGATACGATTTGATTTGATAATATATTTTTTTAAAACTTTGCTTGTATGTACTTATTTCATGTTTTCTTTTTGAATTTTTTTTTATATCATGCCGGCTACCGTTTGACCATTTTCTCACCTGTTGGTAAGTGATGATGCAGTCGCGGACGGTAGCATGCTAAATTATGTAAGATGTGCCATGTTTGAGCTCGTTTTGTCGTGACGTTTTTTTTTTAGACCTATCTCTAGGAGTGACTTGAATGACCTGATGATGAAATTCGAAGACTGCTACTAAAACTGCTAGACGGTCAGAGTTAGATGTGCCGTGTTTCGGCTTGTTTTGCTAGCGGTGACGAGACCTTTTTTTAAGGAGTGACTTAACTGACCAGATGATGGAATTCGGAGACTGCTACTAGAACTCCTAGATGGTTTGAGTTAGATGTGCCGTGTTTGGGCTCGTTTTGTTAGTGGTGACGAGACCTTTCTTTAGGAGTGACTTGACTGACCTGATGATGGTATTCGGAGACTGCTACTGGAACTACTAGACGTTCAGAGTTATATGTGCCATGTTTGGGCGTTTTTAGTATCTTATTGACTAGCGTTTGACCACTATGTCAGCTGTTGGTAAGTGATGGTGCGGTCGAAGATGGTACGCACGGAAGGCCTAGAATGGGAACTGGTTCTCAAGGATAACTGCCGGGGCTAAGCTGGGAATTGAACTCGGTACCTCTGGCATCAAAGCCGACCATTCTCCCGCCTACACCACCAGTGACTTGATTGACCTGATGATGGAATTCAGAGACTGTTACTGGAACTCCTAGATGGTTTGAGTTGGATATGCCGTGTTTGGGCTCGTTTTGTTATTCGTAACGAGACGTTTCTTTAGGAGTGACTTGACAGACCTGATGATGGTATTCGGAGAGTGCTACTGGAACTACTAGACGGTCAGAGTTATATGTGCCATGTTTGGGCGTTTTTAGTATCTTATTGACTAGCGTTTGACCACTATGTCAGCTGTTGGTAAGTGATGATGCGGTCGAATATGGTACGCACGGAAGGCCTAGAATGGGAACTCGGTACCTCTGGCATCAAAGCCGACCATTCTCCCGCCTAAACCACCAGTGACTCGAATGACCTGATGATGGAACTTGGAGACTGCTGCTGGAACTGCTTGACGGTAAGAATTAGATGTTAGTACCGTGTTTGGGCTCGTTTTGTTAGTCGCAACGAGACCTTTATCGAGCAGTGACTAGACTGACCTGATGATCGAATTCGGAGACTGCTACGGAAACTGCTAGACAACTAGAGTTAAATGTGCCATGTTTGGGCTCGCTTTGTTTTTCGTGACGAGACTTTTCTCTACGAGTGACTTGACTCAATTGATGAGGGAATTCGGAGACAGCTACTGGAACTGCTAGATATTAAGAGTTAGATATGCTGTATTCGTTCAAATAGTCAGTCCAAACACGGCCCATCTAATTCTTATCTTACAGTCTAGCAGTTCTAGTAGCAGTCTCTAAATTCAATCATCAGGTCATCCAAGTCAGAGTGACTTGAAAAAGGTCTCGTCACGACTTACAAGACGAGCCCAAACACGGCACACCTAACTAAAACCACCTCAGAGTTTCAGTAGAAGTCTCCGAATTCCATCATCAGGTCAGTAATGTCGCTTCTAGAGAAAGTTCTCGTGTCGACTAACAAAACGAGCCCAAATACGGCACATCTACCTCAAACCATCTAGGAGTTCCAGTAGCAGTCTCCGAATTCCATCATCAGGTCAGTCAAGTCACTCCTAAAGAAAGGTCTCGTCACCACTAACAAAACGAGCCCAAACACAGCACATCTAACTCAAACCATCTAGGAGTTCTAGTAGCAGTCTCCGAATTGCATCATCAGGTCAGTCAGTCACTCCCAGAAAAAAGTCTCGTCATGAACAACATAACGAGCCCAAACACGGCACATGTAACTCAAACCATCTAGGAGTTCCACTAGCAGTCTCCGAATTCCATCATCAGGTCAGTCAGTCACTCCCAGAGAAAAGTCTCGTCATGAACAACAAAACGAGCCCAAACACGGCACTTTTAACTCAAACCATCTAGGAGTTCCACTAGCAGTCTCCGAATTCCATCATCAGGTCAGTCAGTCACTCCCAGAGAAAAGTCGCGTCATGAACAACAAAACAAGCCCAAACACGGCACATCTAACTCAAACCATCTAGGAGTTCTAGTAGCAGTCTCCGAATTCCATCATCAGGTCAGTCAAGTCACTCCTAAAGAAAGGTCTCGTCACCACTAACAAAACGAGCCCAAACACGGCACATGCAACTCAAACTATCTAGGAGTTCCACTAGCAGTCTCCGAATTCCATCATCAGGTCAGTCAGTCACTCCCAGAGAAAAGTTGCGTCATGAACAACAAAACAAGCCCAAACACGGCACATCTAACTCAAACCATCTAGGAGTTCCAGTAGCAGTCTCCGAATTCCATCATTAGGTCAGTCAAGTCACTCCTAAAGAAAGGACTCGACACCACTAACAAAACGAGCCCAAATACAGCACATCTAACTCAAACCATCTAGGAGTTCTAGTAGCAGTCTCCGAATTGCATCATCAGGTCAGTCAGTCACTCCCAGAAAAAAGTCTCGTCATGAACAACAAAACGAGCCCAAACACGGCACATGTAACTCAAACCATCTAGGAGTTCCACTAGCAGTCTCCGAATTCCATCATCAGGTCAGTCAGTCACTCCCAGAGAAAAGTCTCGTCATGAACAACAAAACGAGCCCAAACACGGCACTTTTAACTCAAACCATCTAGGAGTTCCACTAGCAGTCTCCGAATTCCATCATCAGGTCAGTCAGTCACTCCCAGAGAAAAGTCTCGTCATGAACAACAAAACGAGCCCAAACACGGCACTTTTAACTCAAACCATCTAGGAGTTCCACTAGCAGTCTCCGAATTCCATCATCAGGTCAGTCAGTCACTCCCAGAGAAAAGTCGCGTCATGAACAACAAAACAAGCCCAAACACGGCACATCTAACTCAAACCATCTAGGAGTTCTAGTAGCAGTCTCCGAATTCCATCATCAGGTCAGTCAAGTCACTCCTAAAGAAAGGTCTCGTCACCACTAACAAAACGAGCCCAAACACGGCACATGCAACTCAAACTATCTAGGAGTTCCACTAGCAGTCTCCGAATTCCATCATCAGGTCAGTCAGTCACTCCCAGAGAAAAGTTGCGTCATGAACAACAAAACAAGCCCAAACACGGCACATCTAACTCAAACCATCTAGGAGTTCCAGTAGCAGTCTCCGAATTCCATCATTAGGTCAGTCAAGTCACTCCTAAAGAAAGGACTCGACACCACTAACAAAACGAGCCCAAATACAGCACATCTAACTCAAACCATCTAGGAGTTCTAGTAGCAGTCTCCGAATTGCATCATCAGGTCAGTCAGTCACTCCCAGAAAAAAGTCTCGTCATGAACAACAAAACGAGCCCAAACACGGCACATGTAACTCAAACCATCTAGGAGTTCCACTAGCAGTCTCCGAATTCCATCATCAGGTCAGTCAGTCACTCCCAGAGAAAAGTCTCGTCATGAACAACAAAACGAGCCCAAACACGGCACTTTTAACTCAAACCATCTAGGAGTTCCACTAGCAGTCTCCGAATTCCATCATCAGGTCAGTCAGTCACTCCCAGAGAAAAGTCGCGTCATGAACAACAAAACAAGCCCAAACACGGCACATCTAACTCAAACCATCTAGGAGTTCCAGTAGCAGTCTCCGAATTCCATCATCAGGTCAGTCAAGTCACTCCTAAAGAAAGGTCTCGTCACCACTAACAAAACGAGCCCAAACACGGCACATCTAACTCAAACCATCTAGGAGTTCCACTAGCAGTCTCCGAATTCCATCATCAGGTCAGTCAAGTCACTCCTAAAGAAAGGTCTCGTCAACACTAACAAAACGAGCCCAAACACGGCACATCTAACTCAAACTATCTAGGAGTTCCACTAGCAGTCTCCGAATTCCATCATCAGGTCAGTCAGTCACTCTCAGAGAAAAGTTGCGTCATGAACAACAAAACAAGCCCAAACACGGCACATCTAACTCAAACCATCTAGGAGTTCCAGTAGCAGTCTCCGAATTCCATCATCAGGTCAGTCAAGTCACTCCTAAAGAAAGGACTCGACACCACTAACAAAATGAGCCTAAACACGGCACATCTAAATCTGATTGTCTAGCAGTTCCAGTAAAGTCTCCGAATTCCATCATCAGGTCAGTCAGTCACTCCTAAAAAAAGGTCTCGTCACCACTAACAAAACGAACCCAAACACGGCACATCTAACTCAAACTATCTAGGAGTTCCAGTAGCAGTCTCCGAATTCCATCATCAGGTCAGTCAAGTCACTCCTAAAGAAAGGTCTCGTCACCGCTAGCAAAACAAGCCGAAACACGGCACATCTAACTCTGACCGTCTAGCAGTTTTAGTAGCAGTCTTCGAATTTCATCATCAGGTCATTCAAGTCACTCCTAGAGATAGGTCTAAAAAATAAACGTCACGACAAAACGAGCTCAAACATGGCACATCTTACTCTGACCGTGTACATTAAGCCTGTCTGAGATATAAAACTGGCCAAGTGCGAGTCAGCATCGCGTCTCTTATCGCACACTTAGGGAGGGTTCCGTACAATACGAAACATAACAGAGTTTCAACCTCATATATTTGATTAATTGATATTACCAAGAATATTTGGTTTGGTCGCGATCTAGAAAGACGGGGCGTTTACTAGCGCCATCTATGTCATTTTGCCGAAACTAATTAGATAGATGGCGTTTAAAAACACGTTTTTTGTATGGGGACCCCCTTTAATTTTTAACTTTATTTTGTTTTTAGTATTTGTTGTTCTAGCGGCAACAGAAATACACCATCTGTGAAAATGTCAACTGTCGTAACTATCACGGTTAATGAGCTATATAGCCTGGTGACAGTCGGACAGACAGACAGACGGACAGCGGAGTCTTAGTAATAGGGTCCCGTTTTACCCTTTGGGTACGGAACCCTAAAAACTAAATATTTGTAATTGATCACCTACATATTTTTTACGCAAGGATCAAGTTAGAGGAAGCAAAATTTCCGTGTCTGTCTGTACTCTGTACAGCGATGTTTTTTTGTTATTCGCCTTATATCGTCAACCGACACAGGTCTTGCCTCTACGGCGGTTGACAAGCTTTTATCTGGGACAATGAACTAAAATGTTAAAAATAAATTCTAAAAAGTATTTGGCATGTAGGTACTTACCTATATTCTTAAAAGCTTGAAGCACTACCCGTTTTTCAGGCTAGGTAATTACTATACATCAGTGCCTCAAGCTTTTTAATATATAGGTAAGTACCTGCACGCCAAATACTTTTAAGAATTTATTTTTTACATTTTAGTTCATTGTCCCAGATAAAAGCTTGTTTTTAAATATATTTTTTACTATAATTTATTTTTAACTTTTTAGTAGAAAGGTAAAGATACCGACTACCTACCTGCTACCTAAGTATTTAAGAGAAGGCGTGATGTTTTAAAATATTCCACGGATATTTGATGTGAATATGGGTAAAGTGCTCTTCAAGGAAAATCAATCGACTCGGTGGGGCTATGTTGCTTTATAACAAAAATGCCATGGCCATCTTACAGCTTCATCATCAGATCCTGGCTATCATTTAAGTGTAAAGTGCTCCTCAAAACGAATCATTTAAGCCCAAATGCACTGGGGTTACGTTATTTTATCACAGAGATGCCGTGGCCACCTTCCAGCTTCATCACCAGTCGCTAAATATCATCTAGGTGTAAAGTTCTCTTCAAGACGAATCAATCGAGCCCAATCGCGGCAGGGTTACGTTGATTTATGACAGATGCCGTGGCCACCTTCCAGCTTCATCACTAGACCTTGGATATCATTTAGGTAAAAAGTTATCTTCAAGACGAATCAATCGAGCCCAAACTCGGTAGGGTTATGTTGATTTATCACAGAGATTCTGTGGCCACCTACCAGCTTCATCATCAGGCCCTGGATATCATCTAGGTGAAAAATTATCTTCAAGACGAATCAATCGAGCCCAAACTCGGTAGGGTTATCTTGATTTATCACAGAGATGCCGTGGCCACCTTCCAGCTTCATCATCAGACCCTGGATATCATCTAGGCGTAAAGTTATCTTCAAGACAAATCAATCGAGCACAAACTTGGTCGGGTTATGTTGTTTTATCACAGAGATGCCGTGGGCTCCTTCCGTCTCCATCAGCAGACCAGCTCCATGGTACCATATCATTGTATTGCCACCGAAGATACATAAGTACATCAAATTTGAGTCCAATCGGACATCGGGAAGTGGGTCTAATTTAGCTTCCAAGATTCCACCCGAACATACATAGTTACATACATACATACATTGCAAGTTAAATAAAAGCTTGTAAAAATAATACGTTTACCTTTGTTTTGTTGAGTTATCGTATATTTTGCTAGATTCGATAAAACTTAATAAAACGTCTGTACGCTGTACAGACACTAAAATTTTGCTTCCTTTAACTTGATCCTTGCAATTGCGTAGAAAAGTATGTAGGTGATCAATTACAAATATTTAGCTTTTATCTCAGACAGGGATGTAAGGGGGCACACATACCATCTAAGTGCTCCCAGCCAACCTCACCTGCCCGTGGTGCAACCTGTTGACCAACGAACGGGGCTCTGGCAACCGACAAATGGCGGTATAACCATTTCAAATTATGGCGTAGCTAAATACTACAGGCCGGTGACGGGCAGCAGCGTCACCGGTGCGAGAAGCTACGTCCTGCGATCGCCAACACGCCTGCCCAGCGTGGCGATTAGGGCATATCCCTCCTAAGTGATGAAAGAAGTAGTATGCAAAGTCACAATATGCCGCGGCCCCCAGTTCCCCGCGGCCCTACTATTCCTGACCACGGCGGCGGTCACGGTAACGGCAGGGCAGGGGGTGCTAAGAATCACCGGGCTACAGTAGGCTGCCAAAACAAACTGACCCCGCAACATATAATGGCTGCACGATTCGGCTGGATGATTATCTGGCGCAGCTGGAGGAGGAGCTGGGACACATAAGATTCTGGGCACATTCTGGGGTTATGTGAAGTCTGAAGACAGGGAGAGGACACCATAACTCTAGAATCGGGCCATCTTATGTATTACCGAGAAGGAGACCAGCCATCCCAAGGCGGCGTCGGGTTTCTGGTCAACAAGGTTCTCAGTGACAACGTTGTAGAAATCTCCAGTGTGTCGACCAGGGTAGCGTACCTCATAATTAGGTTAACTGAGAGGTACAGCCTCAAGGTTATCCAGGTTTGGAATGGAATTCGGAGACTGCTACAGGAACTCCTAGATGGTTTGAGTTAGATGTACCGTGTTTGGGCTCGTTTTGTTATTGGTGACGCAACCTCTCTTGAGGAGTGACTTGACTGACCTGATGATGGAATTCGGATACACCTACTGGAACTGCTAGACGATCAGAGTTAGATGTGCCGTGTTTGGACCCGTTTGTTAGTGGTGACGAGATCTTTCTTTAGAAGTGACTTGACTGACCTGATGATGCAATTCGAAGACTGCTACTAGAACTCCTAGATGGTTTGAGTTAGATGTGCCGGGTTAGGGCTCGTTTTGTTAGTGGTGACGAGACCTTTCTTTAGGAGTGACTTGACTGACCTGATGATGGAATTCGGAGAATGCTACTGGAACTCCTAGATGGTTTGAGTTAGATGTGCCGTGTTTGGGTTCCTTTTGTTGTTCGTGACGAGACTTTTTTCTGGGAGTAACTGACTGACCTGATGATGGAATTCGGAGACTGTTACTGAAACTGCTAGACGATCAGATTTAGATGTGCCGTGTTTGGGCTAGTTTTGTTAGTGGTGACGAGACCTTTCTCTAGGAGTGACTTGACTGACCTGATAACTCTTACCGTCAAGCAGTTCCAGCAGCAGTCTCCGAGTTCCATCATCAGGTCATTCTAAACACTGGTGGTGTAATCGGGAGAATGGTCGGCTTTGATGCCAGAGGTACCGAGTTAAATCTCCAGCGTAGCCCCGGCAGTTATCCTTGAGAAAAAGTTCCCATTCTAGGCCTTCCGTGCTTACCATCTTGGATCGCATTATTGCTTACCAACAGCTGAGATAGTGGTCAAACGCTAGTCAATAAGATACTACAAAACGCCCAAATACGGCACAACTAACTCTGACCGTCTAGTAGTTCCAGTAGCAGTCTCCGAATACCATCATCAGGTCAGTCAAGTCACTCCTAAAGAAACGTTTCGTTACGAATAACAAAACGAGCCCAAACACGGCACATGTAACTCAAACTATCAAGGAGTCCCAGTAGCAGTCTCCGAATTTCATCATCAGGTCAGTCAAGTCACTCCTAGAGAAATGTCTTGTCACGACAAACAAAACAAGTTAAAACACGGCACATCTTACTGTAACTGTCTAGCAGTTTCAGTAGCAGTCTCCGAATTTCATCAACAGGTCAGTCAAGTCAATCCTCAAGAAAAGTCTCGTCACATATAACAAAACGAGCCCAAACACGGCACATCTAACTCTGACCGTCTAGCAGTTCCAGTAGCAGTCTCCGAATTCCATGATCAGTCGTCACTCCTAGAGAAAGGTCTCGTCGCGACAAAACAAGCTCAAACACGGCACATCTTACATAATTTAGCATGCTACCGTCCTCGACTGCATCATCACTTACCAACAGGTGAGATAATGGTCAAACGCTAAGAAAATATGAAATAAGTACATACAAGCAAAATTTAAAAAAATATATAATCAAATCAAATCATATCAAAATTTATTCAATATGTAGGCAGTATTAATATACGCACATATACATGTCAAAATGATAATCAATTATCAAGTTAACATAGTCAATGCATAATTTAACGCTTTGAATTTTAAAAATAAAACAATAGTAATGAACCATTAGCTACTGTTACTACCATTCAGCTATAAATGTATCAAGATGATTTTATTGACTCGTGTTCGTCGTCGTTGCTGTGTGCGTGAGGACTATGTGCATGTAGTAGAACGAAATTTAGACCTGTGCTTTTAAGAAATGCACCCTTAATCAACAAACTATTAATCTGGCCCTTATTCTGTTAAACTTTAAATTGTCTTCACCTGCAGGGCTAGCATGGCAAGGGGACTATTTTGTCTTTCCACCTATCCGTGTTTTGTTTGGTGGAGAAGGCACATTGTAAGTCAAGTTTTTCGACATTCATAAACGTCCGATGACTTTTAATCAATTCTTTTTTTAAAGTTTTTAATACGAAACAAATTCAGAACTCGAGGTTAAACTTCACCAAGCGTTTAAAATTGTTGTGTTGATCTCCTGTCAGTGGCGAAAAACAGGGAAATAATTTTGTCTTTCCCCCGGGGATAAGGCCATGCTAGCCCTGCTGAGCTTAGTAAATCAGGTTTGGAAGTTTTTCTTTATGGTAAACATTTAAACAAATATCAGCTTTTACTACCAGGCGAGATATTGTTCAAACGCTTGCTTATTAGATATTTAATTATTAACTAAATTTTATCATAATATAACATACCTTTATTGAAATATTTGGGGTCTGTTTTCTTGGCTGCAGCCAATGTAGCACTGAATCCTACAAAAGCTGATATACCAGCCACTGAGGCAAGGAATGCACCCGCTGTAAATAAGACAGGTAACATTAATTTAGACCAATCAATTGAAGAGCCTGAGCTCAACCATGTGTGTTCTTCTTCTTTCTGATCTTCTAGTACATTTAGTACTACTTAGTATACATTTTAAAGAGTTTACACCTAAAGAGCGAGAATTAGAATTGAAGATATTGATATCTTAAGATGTTTAGAACAAGTGCAAGAATCAATACTTATTTTATCAAGTTCCTAGAACACAGGACCATTATGAAAATAAATGCAAGCATGTCTGAACTTGAAAGGCAGTATGATGTCCAGTACAACTAATTTAGAAAACGGAATAGTTTCACCTCAAGGCCGATTTACATCAGACGAGCGAATGCTCATTCTATCCCCACTATATCAAATTCTTTTAGTGTAAACAGGCGTAAAGCATTATTTCGTTGTTCTTAGTGCGTTCGCAAAGATTCTATGGAATATTCTAAGAATACTTGCTCGCTCGATGTAAACGGCGCTAGAGCGCGCGAACAGTTGCTTAGAGCGTTCTTGCGTGTTCGGACGTGCTCGCGCCCCTGAGCGGTCTCTTCAAAGCGTTCTTGTGTTCTAGCTCTAGCTCTTTGTTCGTTTGATGTAAAGGCTGAATACGAGTTTTCGTTTACACTAAAAGACCACGAACGAATGCTCTTGTTCTAGCTCTAGCTCTGTGTTCGTTTGATGTAAATCGACCTTCAGACCAAATAAGAAGTCTTCACAGTCACTTGATGGACTGACATATAATAAGTGACCAGTCTCACTACTGTATTTGACTTCAAGACAAACACGGTTCCTTCCAGTTTAATTTAACATCAACATGTAAACGACAACAGCCCCCTGATTCTCAATAACTCGAAAACCTATTCGGAAGCTTTATTTTTAATTTTGAAGACTTCTTATTTGGTGTGAGGTTGATAAATCCGTGAGCTATTTTCAACGGGTGAGATATATCTTTGTATGAATATAAAAAAAATCATATTCATGCAATACAAAGAGAACAAAATTTATTACACTTTATCCTCTGAAGTCTTTCTTCTTTCTCCATGTTTTCATTCATTGCTGAGATAAATAAGGCAGTTTAGCTTGCTTACACTTACTTATTTACATTTTGTTCAATTTCAATATTTTCAATTCAATCCAGAGTCAATTCAATCTAGCTAGAGTCTATTCTATTCTCCGTGGTAGAAGTCAAAGAGAATATAACCACTACGTTAAGAAGAGTCGGGACTCCCATAGAGAAAACTGACCAAATAGCGAAATGTCAAAACACAGGGCTTTTATAGTAGCCAAAATACCAGCGAAATAATCTTCTGCTAATTGACCAACATAACAAAAAAAACCTAGTGATGTACCGTGTCGTCAAAAACATCGATAACAATCGAACTACCGTTGCTTGGTCAATACTTTAGAAGGTTATATATTGTACTTAACTAATTTTGGTTTAGTGGTTAGATTGTGAAAGTTATATTTTTCCTATTTTGGTTTAACAACTCCATCACTAAGACAAAACCAGTTTGAGAAAATGATAGGCAGTAAAACAAAATATTAAATTTTATCAAGCTTTTTATTTCTGGAGTATGATGCTCTGTAGGGTTCGCTCATTCGGCATCGGCATCAGCAGCTTAAGATAACGATATACCTGTAATGTAATATTGACTTATTAGTTTATCGCTTAACACTAATTTCTCGGGCATGCTGTATACAGGGCCTAATGTTTCCTTTATTTTGTGCTATAAGACCTTGCTTCTTGCCAAAATTTGTGATTCTAGGTCAACGGGAAGTACCCTTATAGGTTTTCGACCCAAAACCTATAGGGTATTTCCAGTTGAACTAAAATTGTACATTTTAGTTAAAAGCAAGGTCTTACAGCACAAGTAAAGGAAAATTTCAGAAGATAAAAAGAAGTTGAAAATTTAGGTAATTTTGGTATTTACAAGTTATGCGAAAATCTAAATTTGCCCATATCTTTTTATCGTGTTGCCTCAGGGTCTTGATTTGTATACACTTAATAGGGACTATAGACCTCAATATCTTCAGTTTCTTCTTCATCTTCAGTATCTCAGTATCATCACACGGGCAGACAGACAGACACACGGACAGACGGACAAAAATTGATCTTATAAGGGTTCCTTTTTTAACCTTTTGAGGTACCAAACCCTAAAAAGCTCGGAAGGTTTAATTCCTTAACGCTAAAATTTCACTTCAGATCATTCTTATTTCCGATTATATTTATATTATTTTTGGTTATAAATAAAGGAATCTACTACTACTTGGTTTCACAATAAATTATTTACTGGAAAACTCAACTGAAAAACTATCTTCATTTTATTATGAAAATAATTTGGGGCCAGGAAGCATCCACTCCAATGTTGCCCCAAGGCCTCCAGACCTCTAAATCCAGCACTGGCTGTAAATTATACAAGGTGTAACAAAAGGGTGTAGTAATACTTAAACTGTGCATGCCATACCTAGCCTGATGTATAATCTACCAGCAAAGTCTTCCTTTCCTCAGTATCTAACTGGGATCGCGACTTATCATATTATCACATGTTAAACTTTTACGTAAACTTAGCCAGATTCAACCAGCTATTCAGCCTCATTGACCTAATGAAAACAGAATAATAAGTGTTGTCTGTGCAGAAGCAAAATTGTTATGAGTGGACGCCTGAAAGGGTCTAGATATAGTGCCAATTGCGGTAGCTTGAAGTTTGTCTTGATGTCATAACCAGAAGGATGAAATCATTGCCCGATGATGAGGATGAGCTTGCGGACATTGTTGGTTAAATATACTCAAAATCACTTTGATGGTTTATCCCTATTAAAATATCGTCATGACATCTCGCGAAATTACACTTCTATTCCGATCACTGATAATAATATACACTATCGATATCGACAAGCACCGCAATGCGCCCCGCACTATTTTTCACAAAGAGTTTATAAAGATTGTTAATTGATGAAATATTGAGATATTTGGCCTAAAGAAGCAGTAAACGGCTTTTATTTTAAGATATTCTACTTACTGTGCTTCATAAAGTGGAAATCTTGCCATAAAATAACGTTTAGTAGAGTAAGTCTGCAGTCCCGCATATTTCACTATTTATGTTTCATTATCACTTCAGTTCCTTGTAGGAAGGTGTTAATAACCACACACCTTAAATTCATGCTAAATGCATGCTTTCTAACATCCACACTAGGTTATTTATTGTAAAACACAAAATAAAACAATAAAATAAATATTTTGAAAAAGCCGATTAACACGCTACCACAGGCTAAGTAGAAATACATGCTAGCCACAGACTAAGTAGAGATGAAACTTCTTTTTCTTCACATCATGCTACTTGATGGCATTTATTATGACAACCAAACGAAAGAGATAGTAAGAAATAGTGAGTGAGACGAATATAGACTTCCATCGGACGCGCCCCCCTTTTTATTAGTTTTCATAGATCTTTTTTTTTGTACTGCAGCTTCAGTAGACTGGTAGGAGTGGGCGTTATGTAGCATAGATCGTTTCCACAACGTTGTCACAGATCGACAACGCAAACGTTATGGACGAGTTTCATAACCGCCTATTTTTCAAAACCGTCTATTTAGACTTAGGCCCACTAGCACGTCAGTAAAAAGTTAAATAAATAACTCAGGAATAACTAACTCGAGTTAAAATTTAAAATTTTTAACCCCGAGTTTTCATTGCACGTTCAGAAAATAGCCCCGAGTTAATAAACCCGGTAATTTGGTTTTAAATGTTGGTAACAGTTTATAATCTGTATCACGATCATTCATTCCGTGTACAACCGACGAAATACGATATGAAGAACGAAGTTATGTCAATATTTTTCTCTCTTTTGCTTTACAGAATTTTAAATACGTCTATCTCTTTCTAGACGAAACTGTCATAGCATTTCTTTTTTGTCGTCCAATGTTAAATTGTTGTTTATTTTTTATCTTCATTTGGTGTTGTTTTTCGCGGCTTTTCTTAGTGCGGACTGCCTGCGGCTTGTTTAGTGAAATAAAAACGAAGTAAAAAAAGGAATCAATTGTAATGGAGAAGAAAGGACGATTACGTGGTCCTAATTTTACACACGCCGACTACTTTATACTTTGCGACATCGTGTCGAAATATAAAGAAATCATAGAAAATAAAAAAAACGGATGGAGCTACTTTGCTCCAAAAGCATACAGCGTGGGTCGCAGTGGCTCAAGAATTCAATGCCACCAACACTGGGTATTCCCGGACGATCGAGAGCCTGCAACAAAGCTACAAAAATTTAAAAAAGAGACTTAAAAAACAAGCATCTAATGCCAAAATGGATATTCCAGGTATGGCTTTTTTATTGCAGATTAATAATTAACTAGCACTTGAACACTTTCTCACATGATATTATTATGACAGTGCGGTAGGTAGTGAGACAAGGAGACATAAACGCCTAGCCAACCGCCAACACCATTGAGCAATTGAGCATACAAACTCATCCACAGCATTTCATCAAAGCTGTGCTACGCATTAATTACTGTCCATCTGCCGATCCAATTGGCACAAATGTAGTCTAACAAGTCTTTGTTCAGTGTTCATACTTGCCTAGAATAAAGCTCTAGCTTTTCAGTAACAGCTTGTAGACAGTACAGCCTCATGCTTTCCGAAAAGAAAGGTTGGTATATCTTGCTAGAGATAGATTTATTACTAATAAGATATATAGAGCTCCATAAATGTAATCATTCATTTTTATAGTTGATAAGACCATACTTGTTGAAAGTATCGAGGATTATGGTACAAACTCAGAGGGCTGGTTGAAAGTTGCTGACAGTACAGGATATTCAGTAGAAGATTGTCAGCAACAATTTGAGATCCTCAGTAAGGAGGCAACTGTAAAAGAAAACATTCATAAAAAGAATATTATGGGCACAGGTAAGCTAATGCTTATAACTTTTAGTATTGTGGTATTTACAACGAGCTTATACCTGCGGCTTGGTTGACGTGGCCAACATATGTGGCTATAAGCATTCTCACTCCCTCTCAATTGAATATACAAACTGAAAAAATACCAAATGCTTTTCTTTGAAAAGCAGTTCTGCCTAAGTCTACCCCTAATAAATTAAGAGTTTGGCCTTGAGATTTATTTATGATCATAGAAAAGCAGACTTTGGTAAAATTGTTAGTTATATTAAATTGGGCTAATGCCCCCCATTGAACACAGATATGTGTTGCCCCTGATGCAAAAAGAACGGAAGTTATAAGTTTGACACGTGTATCTGTGTATGTGTTAGTCACCCAAACAAATGAACCGATTTTAATTTAGTTTTTTTTTGTTTGATAGGTGTATTAATTGATAGCTGTCTTAGCTTTGTTTATGAAAATCCGTTCTGCCGTTTTAAGACCATGAGCATTTTTGTAGATGATGACGTTATCAAATCAACTTTTGTAGGTCTGATTAATACAAAATTTGCTGTACTCCTACTTCACCGATATTAAAGAACTTGATAGTGTTGACCTGATGCTGGGACATCTCCTGGAATCTGCAGAATACTCAACTCATCACCAAGTTACATAAATCTGTAACTTTGGGCTCATCAGAATGGTCTCCATGAACGCTTTTATTTTTCCAATAAAATCATTTTTTTAAAATTTCTATAAAAGCGAATTTTTTTAGTTTTTTTAAACTATTATTTATTACATAGTTACTCTTTACAGTTACTATATGTTAATATCGTAAGCAAGGAATATAATAAATTGACCAAGCCGGAAGTTCAACATTTCTTGGCTTTGAAATTGACAGAGGTCTGACGTGGGAGTGTCACATTGATAAACTATGTGCAAAATTAGGTAGTGCATGTTCGCTCTGAATCGAGTATCTCGAGTAGTTTCATGAGAGGTGGCGCGCTCGTGCTACTTCGCCACAGTGCACTCGTTACTGCAGTACGGTGCGGAGCTGTGGGGCGTTACGCCGAGTGGAAGCGCACCTTCCGGATGCAGAAGCGCGCCGTCAGGGCGATAGTACGAGTCTCGCAGGACACCTCCGCTAGACCCTACTTCAAGGAACTCGGGATCCTGACACTGACCGCCATCGTGATATATCAGGTGGGGGTCTTTGTGTGGACTAACCTTGAGCTATATGAGAAACGGAGCGACATGCACGCCTTCAATACACGTAACAAAGACAAACTTGTCGGTACGGTTTACGCACTCCCTCGTCAAATCCAGGAAGTTCTAGAATCGTTGCCAAAATCGACTGGGCAACATTACCACAGATCGTATTTGAGGGGCTTACAATTCCTTACAGTCAAACTGCTAAAAATGTGGGTGTTATATTCGATCAGCATATGTCATGGGGACCTCAGCTGACAACAATCAGCAATAAAATAATTGCCTCTGCTGCTTCACTGAGGAGGCTTCGAAATTTCTTGCCTACCGCTACTAAAATTGCGCTTGCACAATCTATTCTCCTACCTATCCTCGACTACGCTGGCTGACGCTAGCTATCTTGACATGTCTGAAGAGCAGCTAAATAAACTCGAGTGACTACAAAACCTTGCAATCAGGTTTATATTTGGACTACGCAAATATGACCATGTTTCTGAATTTCGCTCTAAGCTCAAGTGGCTGCCAATTCGCCTTCGCCGGAATGCACATATATTGTCTCTTGTTTACAATACATCCTATTTAATGCTACTTCCCCTCCTCACCTTAAGCTCTTGTTCCAATTCCTTCGCGACTCCAATACCCTGTCTTTCCGGTCATCAGATAATCATACACTTTCTATGCCCAGCCATCATAGCTCATTCTATGACAAATCATTTGCAGTACAAGCTGTCAGACTCTGGAATGCGCTTTCATTGGAAGTAAAACGCTCACAAACACTTGCTACTTTTAAAGACCGCGTCAAGGCCCACTATCTCTCATAAACTGCTACTGTTTTCTATCTAAGTTCTCTTATATATTTTATTATATTTATATACTCGTATGTATAATTATGTATATGTATAGTATGTATATATGCATAGTTTTGTATATATATGTTGTATCGTATACTTTTATTGTGTGTATGGTATTGTTATGTATGTGTATTGTAATGTATAAAATATGTACGTACTTTTGTTATAATGTACTTATTACCTATTCTGATTTATTTATTTATTATTTTATTCATTTTGAACACCTATATACCGCCATGTATGTTAAGTTTTTCTTTCTCCACCCTAAGGTTGTCTGGAAGAGATCGCTTTAAGCGATAAGACCGTCTGTTGTTACACCTTTTGTAAAATGTTTATTTTTTAAGTTTTATTTGTTTGGTGTTCAATAAAGAGTTTCTATCTATCTATCTATCCAGTAAGTTGACGCACGTGATGGGGCCCACCGTCTATAACAAACTTCCTAGGAGTATTGTGGAGGCTCTTACCCTGGGTAGCTTTAAGAGCAAGCTCAAGCGCAAGCTGATTGAGCAAATGTTCTATGATTTTAACGAGTTCTTAAAAATAAAATAATGTAATTAATTGCGATTTACTTTTAGAATTGACATTGACTATACCAGAATTTTTACTTTTATTATTATTATATTGTATTGTTTCTATTATAATTGATTGTATACTTATGCACATAAGTTGCATATTATTTATATATAACTAAGTTACTTACGTAACAAAACTACAAACAAATGACGTGTAAATGAGTTTTATCAATAAATGAGTATTTGAGTATTAATATTTATTTATTTATTTATGGTAAGCCAACAGTTTCAATTAAAACTAAATGATTGACAGTATATAAACCATAAAACCTATTAAAGGCACACACGTATACGAAAACAGATTATGGTATGAAAAAATGTGAGCATAAACATTAAGTAATACATAGCAATATAAATATAGAAACAATAAAAATACTTATAGATCTAGAAAGGAAAAATTCAGCAAATACACTATTCACAAAAAATACTAGTTGAACCTAGTTGATCGGGATGTAAGGGAGCACAAATACGACCTCGGTGCTCCCAGCCAACCTCACCTGCCCGTGGTGCATCCTGCTGACCAACAGACGGGGCTCTGGCGACCGACAAATGGCGGTATAACCATTTCATATCTATGGCGTAGCCAAATTCTACAGGCCGGTGACGGGCAGCAGCGTCACCGGTGCGAGAAGCTACGTCCTGCGATCGCCAACACGCCTGCCCAGCATGGCGATTAGGGCATATCCCTCCCAAGGGATGCATGCATGAAATGGAAAGTCATAATAAGCCGCGGCCCCCAGTTCCCGGTCGCCCTGCTATTCCTGACCACGGCGGCGGTCACGGTAACGGCAGGGCAGGGGGTGCTAAGAATCCCCGGGTTACGGTAGGCCGCCAGAACAAACTGACCCTCGCAACGTACAATGGACGCACGATTCGGCTGGACGATCATCTGGCGCAGCTAGAGGAGGAGCTGAAACACATAAGATGGCACATTCTGGGGTTATGTGAAGTCCGAAGACAGGGAGAGGACACCATAACCTTAGAATCGGGCCATCTTATGTACTACAGAGAAGGAGATTAGCCATCCCAAGGTGGCGTCGGTTTTCTGGTCAACAAGGTTCTCAGTGACAACGTTGTAGAAATCTCCAGTGTGTCGACCAGGGTAGCGTACCTCATAATTAAGTTAACCAAGAGGTACAGCCTCAAGGTTATCCAGGTCTACGCACCGACCTCGACACACTTGGATGACGAGGTGGAGAGCATGTATGAAGATATCTCCAGAGCTTTACACACCACCTCCAAGGCTCACTACAACGTTGTCATGGGAGACTTTAACGCCAAAGTGGGAGTACAAACTTGCGGCGAATCGTCTATAGGACCCCACGGATTTGGGAGTAGGAATCACAGGGGACAAATGCTCGTCAATTTCCTCGAGAGAGAGGGGCTTTTCTTGATGAACTCGTTCTTCAAGAAACAGCCCCAAAGGAAATGGACGTGGCAAAGCCCCGACTTTGTGACTAAAAACGAGATTGACTTCATCATTACGGACAAACGGCGCATATTCAGAGACGTCTCAGTGATCACTAGGTTTAATACTGGAAGTGATCACCGACTTGTACGAGGCAATCTGGATATCGACTTTAAAGCCGAGAGATTCCGATTGATGAAGTCTACGCTCCGTCCGAACCTACTCCAAACCGCTGTTGGGTCCGAAACATTCCAATTAAAATTGGAAAATCGATTCACTACCTTGGAAACCATAGATGACGTAGACCAGAAACTCGAAGAAGTGGTGGAAATCCTCAGGGATGAAGGGACGCAGTTTTGCGAGAGCAAGCGTACGGGCAAAAAGTCCAAACTCTCGGCAGAAACACTTCGGCTAATGGAAGAGAGACGAACAGACCCTTTGTCAGCTTTGTCAACTAACCTGGCGCGCAACAAATCCATAAAGAAGCTGGTACGACGCGACCTCCGATCCTCTAACACGCTCTTGATTAAAGAATCAATTGAGCAGAATCGGGGGTCGAAAGTGTTGGTCCAGCCTCTGGGTAGAAGCCACCTCACAAAGCTGACAACGTCAACCGGGAACGTCGTCGCATCCAAGCCGGAGATTCTGTCGGAAGTTGAAGACTTCTACGGCAAGCTCTACGCATCGCATGCTTCAAGGCCCGAACCCGATACTGAGGATTCTAGAGCCACCTTAACCCGCCACTTCACAGAAGATCTGCCCGAAATTAGCCGAGACGAAATCGTGATGGCCCTTAAACAACTCAAAAATGGAAAAGCCCCAGGAGAAGACGGAATCATAACGGAGCATTTAAAAGCCGGAGGAGCTCCAGCAGTTCAACAGCTTCAGCAGCTATTTAATTCCGTTCTTTTTACTGGGAGAACTCCACAGGCATGGAACAGAAGCATGGTGGTTTTGTTTTTCAAAAAAGGAGACAAAACCCTATTGAAAAACTATCGCCCGATTTCGCTTCTGAGCCATGTCTACAAGCTGTTTTCAAGGGTCATCACGAACCATCTTGCGCGAAGACTCGACGAGTTTCAACCTCCGGAACAGACCGGGTTTCGAAGCGGTTACGGCACCATAGACCACATCCACACGGTGCGGCAGATTGTACAGAAGACCGAAGAGTATAATCGGCCCCTGTGCTTAGCATTTGTGGACTATGAGAAGGCCTTTGACTCAATCGAAACCTGGTCTGTTCTCGAGTCCTTGCAGCGTTGCCAAGTCGACTGGCGATATATCGAAGTGATGAGATGTCTATATAATGCCGCAACGATGACTGTACAAGTACAGAACCAGCGAACTAAACATGTCCACCTGCGTCGAGGAGTGAGACAGGGGGACGTCATATCCCCGAAACTGTTCACTAACGCCTTGGAGGATATGTTTAAGACGCTGGACTGGAAAGATCGTGGCATTAACATCAACGGCAAGTACATCTCTCACTTACGATTCGCAGATGACATCGTCATTATGGCAGAGACGCTGCAGGACCTACAAAGGATGTTGAATGCCCTAGCTGATTCTTCTCGTAGCATCGGTCTCCGGATGAATTTGGACAAAACCAAAGTCATGTACAACGAGCACGTTGTTCCGGAACCGATTGCCGTAGGTGGAATCCCACTCGAAGTTGTCACTAAGTATGTTTACCTAGGGCAAACGCTCCAACTAGGCAAACATAAGTTCGAGAAGGAAATCCAGAGAAGAATTCAGCTGGGCTGGGCAGCATTCGGAAAACTCCGTCGAGTCTTCTCGTCGCCTATACCACAGTGTCTAAAGACAAAAGTCTTTAACCAGTGCGTCCTACCTGTGATGACATACGGAGCCGAGACGTGGACACTCACAGTCCGACTGGTCCACCAGTTTAAAGTCGCTCAGCGAGCTATGGAGAGAGCTATGCTCGGTATTTCTCTGCGGGATCGAATCCGGAACGAAGTAATTCGCCAGAGAACTAAAGTTATCGACATAGCTCAACGGAGTAGCAAGCTGAAGTGGCAGTGGGCTGGTCATATCTGCCGCAGGACTGATAACCGTTGGGGCAGACTTGTCCTAGAGTGGAGACCGCGAATCGGCAAACGTAGCGTAGGACGTCCTGTGACCAGGTGGAGCGACGACATACGCAAAGCGGTGGGCAGTGACTGGAAGAGAAGAGCCGAAGATCGGGCTCAGTGGCGCATCTTGGGAGAGGCCTGTGTCCAGCAGTGGACTGCTACAGGCTGATGATGATGATGATGATGACTAGTTGATCATGAAAAAAATTCAGCACACAACGCCGTCTTACAGTCGCGTCACTGGTACAAAATAAATCGAAATCATAAAGTTGACTTAACTCATTGAAGTTGCTGCTTGCTCGCCATATGAAACTATTTTACCGGTAATATGTGTTTACTGAAGGAATATGGATAGGTGGGTTATACCGTAAACACTTAACAGGGACATTCAGTTTTATTTTACTAGTAAGTTCCGGGCTGTTAATACGATTGGAAGTTATCTTGAGCAGGAAAGTGATATCACCTATACTACGTCGAAATGATAAAGGAAGAAAATGAAATCGTCTACAAAGTTGCATGTAGTCATTAGATTTGTATTGCACGCCTAAACGGAAACACAAATCTATACTAATATTATAAAGAGAGAACATTTGTATTTTTGTATTCTTGTATTTTTGTATTTTTGTATTTTTGTATTTTTGTATTTTTGTATTTTTGTATTTTTGTATTTTTGTATTTTTGTATTTTTGTATTTTTGTATTTTTGTATTTTTGTATTTTTGTATTTTTGTATTTTTGAATTTTTGTATTTTTGTATTTTTGTATTTTTGTATTTTTGTATTTTTGTATTTTTGTATTTTTGTATTTTTGTATTTTTGTATTTTTGTATTTTTGTATTTTTGTATTTTTGTATTTTTGTATTTTTGTATTTTTGTATATTTGTATTTTTGTATTTTTGTTTATGCTGAAATATGCGGAAATATATATATAATGCTGAAATATGCGGGACTGCTGACTTACTCTACTAAACGTTAATTTATGGCAAGATTTCCACTTTATGAAGCACAGTAAGTAGAATATCTTAAAATAATAGCCGTTTACTGCTTCTTTAGGCCAAATATCTCAATATTTCATCAATTAACAATCTTTATAAACTCTTTGTGAAAAATAGTGCGGGGCGCATTGCGGTGCGTGTCGATATCGATAGTGTATATTATTATCAGTGATCGGAATAGAAGTGTAATTTTGCGAGATGTCATGACGATATTTTAATAGGGATAAACCATCAAAGTGATTTTGAGTAATTTTAACCAACAATGTCCGCAAGCTCATCCTCATCATCGGGCAATGATTTCATCCTTCTGGTGATGAATACATCAAGACAAACTTCAAGCTACCGCAATTGGCACTATATCTAGACCCTTTCAGGCGTCCACTCATAACAATTTTGCTTCTGCACAGACAACACTTATTATTCTGTTTTAATTAGGTCAATGACGCTGAATAGCTGGTTGAATTGAAACTGGCTAAGTTTACGTAAAAGTTTAACATGTGATAATATGATAACTCGCGATCCCAGTTAGATACTGAGGAAAGGAAGACTTTGCTGGTAGATTATACATCAGGCTAGGTATGGCATGCACAGTTTAAGTATTACTACACCCTTTTGTTACACCTTGTATAATTTACAGCCAGTGCTGGATTTAGAGGTCTGGAGGCCTTGGGGCAACATTGGAGTGGATGCTTCCTGGCCCCAAATTATTTTCATAATAAAATGAAGATAGTTTTTCAGTTGAGATTTCCAATAAATAATTTATTGTGAAACCAAGTAGTAGTAGATTCCTTTATTTATAACCAAAAATAATATAAATATAATCGGAAATAAGAATGATCTGAAGTGTAATTTTAGCGTTAAGGAATTAAACCTTCCGAGCTTTTTAGGGTTTGGTACCTCAAAAGGTTAAAAAAGGAACCCTTATAATATCAGTTTTTGTCCGTCTGTCCGTGTGTCTGTCTGTCTGCCCGTGTGATGATACTGAGATACTGAAGATGAAGAAGAAACTGAAGATATTGAGGTCTATAGTCCCTATTAAGTGTATACAAATCAAGACCCTGAGGCAACACGATAAAAAGATATGGGCAAATTTAGATTTTCGCATAACTTGTAAATACCAAAATTACCTAAATTTTCAACTTCTTTTTATCTTCTGAAATTTTCCTTTACTTGTGCTGTAAGACCTTGCTTTTAACTAAAATGTACAATTTTAGTTCAACTGGAAATACCCTATAGGTTTTGGGTCGAAAACCTATAAGGGTACTTCCCGTTGACCTAGAATCACAAATTTTGGCAAGAAGCAAGGTCTTATAGCACAAAATAAAGGAAACATTAGGCCCTGTATACAGCATGCCCCAGAAATTAGTGTTAAGCGATAAAATAATAAGTCAATATTACATTACAGGTATATCGTTATCTTAAGCTGCTGATGCCGATGCCGAATGAGCGAACCCTACAGAGCATCATACTCCAAAAATAAAAAGCTTGATAAAATTTAATATTTTGTTTTACTGCCTATCATTTTCTCAAACTGGTTTTGTCTTAGTGATGGAGTTGTTAAACCAAAATAGGAAAAATATAACTTTCACAATCTAACCACTAAACCAAAATTAGTTAAGTACAATATATAACCTTCTAAAGTATTGACCAAGCAACGGTAGTTCGATTGTTATCGATGTTTTTGACGACACGGTACATCACTAGGTTTTTTTTTGTTATGTTGGTCAATTAACAGAAGATTATTTCGCTGGTATTTTGGCTACTATAAAAGCCCTGTGTTTTGACATTTCGCTATTTGGTCAGTTTGCTCTATGGAAGTCCCGACTCTTCTTAACGTAGTGGTTATATGCTCTTTGATGTTCGTTTCCGATTCATCGTACGGCTGGACCATAATCCACATATCTCACAAGTTTTATAGAACATTCACTTTCAAATTTCATAATGAAATAATACTCTGATACTATATATTTTATTTAAAATTGCATCTAAAATAAATAATATGAAAATATTTCAATATTCCTAGCAAAGAGAATATAACCACTACGTTAAGAATTCCTAGTAACCATAGTAACCATATTAACATAAAGTCAAAAGTTATTTTATATTTTATTTTGGCTCCACACGTTTAGTGTATTTAGCCAGAAGTCAAAAGTTTTTACTGTCACAACCTGAGTGACTGAGTGTTCTGTGGTCACGACGTAGACGTGTGACAAGGGCATGCATATAATAGAGTAGGATAGATATAGCCGTCATAGTAATATGCGTACGTTTTTGTGCCTGGCTGTTGTAGCCGTGAGTAATAGTGTTCTGTGCAAAGAGTAACATAATGTATATTCTGTGTTTAGTAGCGTTCAAAGAGAATCATAGAGTACTTTTATATACTGTAAATATAAATACTGGTAGCGTTTGTTTTAGTAGAAGTGATTATTTGATTAATTAATTATATAAAATAAATTAATAAACCGGTTCGCCTGCGTTATTTTAGCTAATATTGTTATCCATTACAAATAAAATGAAAGACAAAATAAGGGTATCAGAAATGTTTCAAGAGGCTAAATTTAACAAAATTTACATGAAAGTATGTGCGCCTATGGTTAGATACAGCAAGGTACAATTTAGAACTCTAGTAAGAAAGTAAGTACCTAATAAAAACCTGATTATTACAAAATAAATTTAGTAACTAAATGGTCTACATGTAAGTACACCGTCCTAATCATATTATTTCATTTACATTTTTTTGTTTCAGTTATGATGTTGACTTGTGTTTTACTCCAATGATACTAGCAGACTCATTTTGTCAGAATGAGAAAGCTAGGTCCAGTGAGTTTGCCACCACTGATAATGATTTACCTTTGATAGTCCAGTTCGCTGCCAACAACAAAGAGGATTTTATCGATGCTTCTAAACTGGTTTTACCATACGCAGATGGAATTGACTTGAATTGTGGGTGTCCTCAAAGATGGGCTATGAAAGATGGTTATGGTTGTGCTCTTTTAACAAAGCCTGAAGTCATCCATGACTTGGTGAGAGGTATCAGACACAATCTGCCTAATGACTTTAGCGTTTCAGTGAAGATACGAATCCTTAAAGAGTTAAAAAGAACTGTAGATCTGTGCCAACAGTTAGAGAAGTGCGGAGTGACATTTCTAACAGTTCACGGTCGTACACCTTCTCAAAAGAGTGGGGATAAAATAGATGTAGACGCATTGAAGACTGTTGTTGATTCAGTATCGGTTCCTGTAATAGCTAATGGTGGTATTAAGACTTTATCGGATGCAGATGAGTTGTTTGAAGCAGTGAATTGCACCGGCGTCATGGCAGCCAGTGCCATGCTCTCAAACCCAGCGTTGTTTAGCGGTGCCAACAGAACACCTCTAGACTGTGTCAAGTTATGGATGGAGTTAAAGGACAAGGCCAGCGACCGAATTACATTCCAGTGCTATCATCATCATCTAGTCTTTATGCTAGACAAGTTGTTAACTAAGCAACAAAAAAATGAATTTAATACATTAAGTACATTCAATAGTGTGGATGAGTATGTGCACAGACATGTTTTAGGCTCATACATAAATGATGTCGACTTTAAATATGATTTAGGTGAATTTGTTTCATGTCATTTTCCAGAAGAAATAACTTTAAAACATGCAAGTAAATGTAGAGGTTGTGGTAAAAGTACAGGCTATTGTATTTGCTGCAAATATGATTATGATGCGACCAATGGAAGCTTTTTTTCATCATATGTAAAAGAAAATGATTCATCAGACTACATGGACAGTAATTTGTTTGATGAAGATTGATAGATATAAGAATATACTCTTAATGAATATATATATATATACATACATCTAATTAATGATTTCCTTACCTGTAATTTTAAAAACCTTAAAAATAAATACCTCCTTATTTTAACTTTTCCTGAGCCACATCTAATTAATGATTTCCTTATTACCTGTAATTTTAAAAACCTTAAAAAGAAATACCTCCTTATTTAAACTTTTCCTGAGCTTCCATATCATTATGTAAGCAATATTTGCCTATCCTATAGCAATAAGTATGACACGCATCTAATTGCAAAATTTCAATATAGGCATCGAGGTTACATGTAAACAGTACATATACATCGATGAATATAGGTAGGTATCATCAGCTGCAGGTTCAATTGGGGTAGCTGACAAAATGCATAAAATGAGTTGAGTATACAGTTTTCTGCTTTTTATAATGGCGTAATTAAAGAAAATCTAGCATCTAAAACGTCAGTTACACCACACCCTTTGTCAGTGAAGTTTCAAATTTCCTTCTTAATCTTGTAAAACTTTTTTTGTTTATCTATATATATAAATCCAAAGTCCTGACTGACTGATTGACTGAGAGACACATGAAATTTGGAGGGTGTGTTCTTTATGAAGTGTAGGCATCCACTAAGAAAGGATTTTTTCGAAATTCTACCCCTAAGTGGGTGAAATAGAGGGTTGAACTTTCTATGAAACTTTTTATTCTCTGGGTCAATTGTCTCGAAAATTGTTACACAATACTCTTTAATTATAATAATGAGTTACGGGTATCACAGTTTTTCAAAAATCATCCCCCACGCGTTTTTATGACTAACTGAATGACTGCCTGATATATGAACGTACTGCCTAAACCACTGGTCCTAGAGACATGATATTTGGAAGGTTTATTCTTTGTGAAGTGCAAATATTCACTTAGAAATAGTTTTTCGAAATTCCACCCCTAAGTGGGTGAAATGGAGGGTTGAACTTTCTATGAAACTTTTATTCTCTGGGTCAATTGTCTCCAAAATTGGTACACATACTTTTTAATTAAAATGGTGAGTTACGGGTATCTCAGTTTTTCAAAAATCATCCCCACGTGTTTTTCTGGCTGACTGAATGTCTGGTTGATATATCAACGCACTACCTAAACCACTGGTCCTAGAGACATGATATTTGGAAGGTGTGTTCTTTGTGAAGTGCAAATATTCACTAAGAAATAGTTTTTAGAAATTCCACCCCTAATTGGGTGAAATGGTGAAACTTTTTATTCTCTGGGTCAATTGTCTCCAAAATTGGTACACATACTTTTTAATTAAATTGGTGAGTTACGGGTACTACAGTTTTTCAAAAATCATCCCCACGTGAAAAAGGGTTTTTTTTGAAAATTTCACCCCTAAGTGGGCGAAATGATAAGTTTAATTTTCTGTGAAACATTTTATTCTCTGGGGTGATGGACTTGAAAATCTGTAGACATACTCTTCAATTAAAATTATAAGACACGTGTTACACAGTTTTTCCAAAATTATCCCTTACGCATTTGTCTAATTAACTGACTGATATATTAACGTGCAGCCTTATCTTCTGGTCTTAGAGATCAACACCAATATTATAAATGGGAAAGTCAATTTGTTTATTTGTTTGTTTGTTTGGGACTTCTTCACAGTTAACGGCTAGACCGATTTGGCTGAAATGTTGTATAAAGACAGTTCATATGGCAAAATAGGATAAATGAAATTTTTTTGGCTGTCAAGTCTTGAATTTTGTAAATATTAGATCTCTTCTCGGATTAACGGCTGGATCGATTCAACTGAAATATTGTATAAAGACAGTCAATAAGACAAAGAAGGATATAGGATACTCTTTTTTTGGCAGTCTATTTTGGGTGTCGTGATTTTTTTTATTGGATTTTGTAAGCGTGTAGCCTCTTATCGGCCAAACTGCTTCACTAATTTAGCTGAAATGTAGATAAAGATAGTCAATAAGGCACAAATAAAACTGGCCAAGTGCGAGTCAGCATCGCGTCTCTTATCGCACACTTAGGGAGAGTTCCGTACAATACGAAACATTACAGAGTTTCAACCTCATATATTTGATTAATTGATATTACCAAGAATATTTGGTTTGGTCGCGATCTAGAAAGACGAGGCTCGCTAGCGCCATCTGTGTCATTTTGCCGAAACTAATTAGATAGATGGCGTTTAAAAACACGTTTTTTGTATGGGGACACCCTTTAATTTTTAACTTTATTTTGTTTTTAGAATTTGTTGTTCTAGCGGCAACAGAAATACACCATCTGTGAAAATGTCAACTGTCTTACTATCACGGTTAATGAGCTATAGCCTGGTGACAGACGGACAGACAGACAGACAGACGGAGAGCGAAGTCTTAGTAATAGGGTCCCGTTTTACCCTTTGGGTACGGAACCCTAAAAACATAGTATACTCTATTTTTTTACAATCGAGTCTGGAGGTCCAGATTTTTTTATTGAACTTTGAAAATGTGTGACGTCTTATCAGCTAAACAGCTGAACTGATTCAGCAGAAACTTTGTGCAAAGATACTCAATAGATAGAACATACAAGGACATAGGATATCTTTTTATTGGCAGAAAAGTCTGGATATCAAGTTTTATTGAATTTCGTAAATGTGTGACGTCATCTATACTAATATTATAAAGAGAGAACATTTGTATTTTTGTATGTTTGTAATGATTTGGCTCAAAAACTACTGGACCGATTTAAAAAAATCTTTAACTAATATATAGAATGGACTTTCGAAATGAAAAAAGGCTATATATTATCCCGTTTAAATCAAAGGTCACATCCGTGGAGACCTAATTTGCAACCTAAGTCGACAAAAAAACGGTCGAAAAAACACGTTTCTTTCGAACGCTGCTCAATTGAAAATAGATGGAAGAATATTTTCTATAGAAGAGTTGTACAACTTAATAAGACCTACAAAAAAGTCCGCGACAGCATATGTCTATCTCTTAACGTTGACTCACAGTAACCATTTTACAGTCCGGCAAGTATAACTTGGCGTGCCTGTGCGCCACTGTGCTTTTACTTTGTACTTTGATAACAGTTTCTCTTAAACCATTTTTAATTACTTTTGGCATTATTGAACTATTTTAATGTAGCAGATTTATCAACAATAATGTCGCTGTAATCTCTCAAACGTCAAACTCACAGTTTCAATTAAAAGAATTAGTTCCAAAAACCACCACCGCCAAGTTATACTTGTGGCACTGTAAGCTTTAATTTTTTGTTAAAAAATATTACATAACTTCCAAGGCTATTTTCAAGTATATAGTATTAATCCTTATCCAATTAATTACGTTAATTAGCTTGGCCACATATTATAGATTAAAATTGTCCTTTACAGTATATAATTCAAATGAAAACTCTAGAAGATATCACAGATTTTACATACACGCATCGCAAAATTAATAAAATATTTGCAGTGAAACCACAGATTAGTTAGGTCATAGTTACTTCGAAAATATTATTATAGGCTTAGCTATTCTGTAGATCCCCACCGATCACAATCAATTTGAAGTCAATATAGTATAATAATATGATCTATTGTGTAAAATAAAAATGATCTATATGTATAATAATATAATATTTAAACCACCCCGACCCGACTGATCTATGTATTAATCTTTTCATTAAAAGCATTCCAATGACTCTAAACACGACATTTAAAATATGAGCTATAAGTTGGCGAGGATTTGAGTATTCTGTAGAGTCAAAGCTTCCATATTCTTACAATATCGTTGAAGAAGAAGATTTTAGAATTGATCAGACCTATGAAAGTTGATTTCATAGCGCAATTAACTAGAAAAAAGCTCATAGTTTTATAACAATAGAACGAATTTTCATGAATCAAAGCTAAGAAACTCGATGAAGACATCTAACAAACAAAAAAAAAATATCAATAATAACATCAAAATTGGTTCATCCGGCTGGGTGGCTAAGATGCTATGCTGACACACAGATACACACGTTAAACGTATAATACCCCTACTTTTTGCGTCGGGGAACGCCGTAAGGTTACGGGCGGCAGATGTTCTCCTTGGTGTTAAGCTACTTTTCAACCGACTTCCAAAAAGAAGGAGGTTCTCAATTCGATTTTTTTCTTGTTTTTTGTGTGGATGTTACGCGATTACTCCGTCAATTGTGAACCGATTCGAATGATTATTTTTGTAAACGGTAGGGTACGTTTCCGAGGTGGTTCCATTGTAATTTTATCGAGATTTGACAAGGTAGGTATGGTTTTTTCTTTTTTTTTGTGTGGATGTGACGCGATTACTCCGTCAATTGTGAACCGATTCGAATGATTATTTTTGTAATCGGTAGGGTACGTTTCCGAAGTGGTCCCATTGTAATTTCATCGAGATTTGATAAGTGTCTCCAGAGTTATGACGATAAACGTCTCAAACCTGCTACTGAAATTGACTCGCGGGGCATTGAAGTCGGTTGTATAAGTTTTTAAACTATCTTATCTATTGGTAGATTTAATGATCCCACTACCTCTGTACGAAAACCCATGATTTATGAATGCACATAAAACTTTCATTGGTGGGTATATAGCTAGGATTAGAACCAACGACCGTCGGGTCAGAATCAGGGTAACAGGTTCACGCCAAAGGGCCGTCCAATATCACTACGTAAGTATCATAAAACAAATTCCATCACTGCGTCTGTCTGTCTGTTCGCAATAATATCAAAAGCTCCTGAACGGATTATCATGCGGTTTTCACCAATAGCCAGAGTGTTTATGAGGAAGGTTTAGGTGCATAATTCGTTAAGGTTTTGTGTAAATTGGTAGAAATATGACGATGATTGTTAAATATGTGAATATTTTATATTCGATGCCACAAACTGATGCAAATTTTGTAGGCATATATGTTCTACCCGTGCGAAGCCGGGGCGGGCTGCTAGTATTTGATAAACGGCTTAACCATTGATGAAATCACCAGATATGGGACCCCACTCCTCGATGTGGACCGCATGATTTAGGTTCGTGAACATAATTCGACCTTAGTCACCATCGAATTGTAGTTAGTGTAGCACGTGCACAGTTTTGTTTCAGATTTCAATTTATAATTAGTAACAATGCCTTCCTGCGCATTAAAAAGGTGCACAAATAGCTCTAAAACCAAAAACAAGAGGGCCCGGTGGCGTAATCGGGAGAACGGTCGGCTTTGATGCCGTGGTACCGAGTTCAAACCTCCGTGCACCAATGGATTTTTCTATAGAAAAATTTATGTGCGCTTCTCACAGTGGCTATCCGGTGAAGGAAAACATCGTTAAGAAACCAACAACCCCCGCATGGTGGTAGGACACTATATAGTGTCCGCCTGGCCAGCTACCACCCTCAAGTTAGAAAATCTGTCACCAAACATCTAATGTGTTCCGGCAGCTATCCTTGAGAGCCAGTTCCCATTCTAGGCCTAGCGTGCTTACCATCTTCGACCGCATCGTCACTTACCAACAGGTGAGATAGTGGTCAAACGCTAGCCTATAACGTATAAAAAAAAAAAAAAACAAGTTCCATGGCATAAGTTTTCACTCGTAAGTAATATCAAAATTAATTATTTCCTTTAAAATTCTTCCGATTTTAATTTCGCCATTTGTAGAAAGAAATAGAAATATACATATATATACGGTTATATAGGTACATATTAAATCACCTGGTAATAATAATGGCTACATTACATAATATATGTCAGTTGGGCACAACGGTATCACGTAAGCTAAGACACACATCATAACAACAGAGTGTGGGTTTAAAAAATAATGAAACGTTTTCTTAACATAATAGATGTTATTAGTTTTGTTTATTGAATCAAACGAATCACATAATATTTATAATAATTTACATAAACGATAGGTATATTCCTGCTGCAAAATTTAATCTATGACTGTTGTAATGTTCGGTTTACGGAGATAGCCGACGGCCGATCGCCAAGAATTGGTACGTAACAGTCAAAATTATTGCTATCTCGTTCGCGCTACAGTCCGTGTGTGTCTCTCTATCTCTGTTCTTCATGCACATCAAGCTCGACATTAGAAATATACATAATTATAGATAGTGTTTCATGTAGGTTTATTGTAGGTAGTTGTGTTTAGTCCCATTTTGTTTTCGTGGCAGACAGGTCCCATATCTAGTGTATTCAATGGGCTTAACCGATTCAGCTGATCATGTACAAAGATAGTCAATAGAACATACAAGGACATTGGATACGTTTTTTCTAGCAGACAATTCATTCTGATGTCCAGATTTTTTTTTATCAAATTGTGTGAATGTGTGACGTCTTATCAGATGACTTAGCCGATTCAGCTGAAATTTTGTACAAAGATAGTCATTAGAGCCACAGAATAATGAATAGTACAAGTACAGAAATTGCACTCCCTGAGAGCAAAAAGGCGAGATTAAACCTAGTTACAACGTCGGTAACGTTCAAAATGTGCTTCACGCCTCGAGTGCGACCTTAATTTTGCGTCACAGTATCAACTAATAGTAACTTTGAACCGCGTGTTGCGCACAGTGAAATGCAACGTAAGTCCGCACAGCGAGAGTCTGAATAACTCGGTCAACTCGCGGCCTCTCCTATAGGGTTGAATGTTATAAGATAACTTATTGAAGCCTTTAATTGGTAGCAGAATACTTTAAGGTAGAACAATGTAATGAGTATATTTAAAGTGCTACATTCATGTTTAATGTCGAGGTATGATAAAAGTACTACAGTTATACTTTAATTAAGATAGTTTATGTGATAGTTTAATTAAGATAGTTAAAACTAAAACAACCGACTTCCATGCCGCGCGAGTCAGTTTCGGTTGCAAGTTTGAGACGTTTATCGTCATATCTCCGGAGACCCTCATCAGATCTCGACGAAATTACAATGGTACCACCTCGGCAACGAACTCTACCGATTTAAAAAAAAACATTCAAATCGGTTCACAATTGACGGAGTAATCGCGTAACATACACACAAAGACGAATTAAGAACCTCCTTCTGTTTGGAAAGTCGGTAGAAAATAATGTACTACGTTCAATTGAAAATGAGTATGTAAAAACGTATAAGTATGTATAAACGTATGCTACGCAATGCTTTGTAGCCCTTCGTTTAGACATTCTGAATCATATTTTTGTATGTTAATATCGTAAGCAAGGAATATAATAATGAGGTAGGTACAAGTAAGGCGCGCGGCCGATCGAGAGCGCGCGTGACACTTAACTGACTGAAGATGGACCCGAGAGGGTGCGCGGAAGTACTTGTAGTTTCATAGCTACAGCGCGGAGTGCGACAGGCCTGGTAGAGCATAGTAGGACATAGAACACTTTTATTTTGGCAAACACTTACACAGCACAACTTGGTATATCCTAACCAAAATTATTAATGAATTTTACAATTGAGGATATCGAGGTCGACCTTGGACTCCTCTCTAATGACATAACTATAGGTAATAAAGTCATAAAACTGTCAGGGTCATAAAAAGTCATAAAACATATCCAGCTCGCTGCGCTCGCGCAGCCATTCGCCTTATCTACTTTGTAGGAAATATTACATACATTTTTGTGTTTTAACAGCTTCGTGCATCAGAATGAGTCAAACATTTAAAGAGTAGAACTTGATATACCTAACCATACTGATTAATGACTACGAAGAGAGGATATCGAGTTTGACCTTAGATTAGAGTCATCTATAGCGACTTGATTGTTAGGTAATAAAACTGTGAGGGGCATAAAAAGTCATAGAAATGTCTACTTCTTAACTTAATGAACAATACAATGATTAATGACTTTAATAATAGAGAATATCGAGTTCGACTTTGGAGTTTTCTATAGTGACTTATTAAAAATTATGAGGCCATAAAACTGACGGGGTCAACAAGTAGTAAAAACTTTTCGCAACCATTCACCTTATTTACTTTGTAGGAAATATTTTTTTGGGTTTTAACAGCCACATGCATCAGACTGAGTTAAATATTTAAATAGTACAGCTTCATCTACCTTACCATACTGATTATTGACTTTAACAAAAGAATACTTAATGGTCTTTAACAACAGAGGCAACAACGGTGAGCACCTCTCACACTTGAGGTTTGCGGATGATATCGTCATCATGGCTGAAACCGTGCAGGACTTGCAATACATGCTGACCACCTAAAGGCGCGGGTATGGAGGGCTAACTATCGTGAAGTAGGAGAAGTTATACTTTTACGTTAACGTGTGCTTATAATGTAATTGCTATATAGTTTTAAGAGTTAGTAATAAATCATACGTCGTAACAAGCAGTCGTGTATATTATTCTTTACGCCACCTCCCCGCCTCACCTCATGGCGACCTTGCCATGCGCAAGCGCTGTGTCGGGTTCGAGTGGCCGAGTAAAAAGTGCAAGCTAGCGGATTCCTGTGTGCCTCGATGCAACGATTAAGACATTTATAATTGGAGTTTATTTTATGCATTATAAGAAAGAGTAATTATGTGTCAATCAAAAGTTAAAAAGAAGAGGTTTTCTTAAACCAAAACTCAAATGCTGGAAATGATGCCACATTGTCTACCATCAAAGGACAATTGAGTAACATGAACATCTTTATCATCGCAATTCTGTGCATTATAATTCTTTTGCTGCTGTATTTTGTATTCAAAAAATACAAAGAAACCCACTTAAATTGGGTCAATGAACAGATGAGTCGAGGAGCCATCCAACGCTTCAGGGAGTCTTTGAGAAGGCGAGAAACGTCAAATGACCAGTAGACTAGATGTGATATTAGTAGCAGGCAGCCGGGCGAGTACTAGTTCAGATGGAAGGTTAATACCAGGCAGCAGGGTGAGTTCGAGTCCAGAAGGAAGGTTACTGGCAGGCAGCTGGGGGAGTACGAGACCAGGAAATGGCACCAGCCGGGAGATTGAAAATGCCTAAAGTGTGGAACAGTGCGGAACGGTGCGTTGAACGTGTTTAAATACGGTAATAAATATTATTATAGGAAAACTTATATTTTAATGAAACAGTTAGAATTAATATATCAAAGTCTATTACAGATAAGAACTTATTTAGTTAAAATCGGTCCGAGTAGACGTCAAGGACAAGTTTTAGAAAATAAGATTGTAGAGACGAAAAACTTAATCAAAGACTATAAAACTTTATTGTGTTTATTAGACAAGAGTATAAGTAAAGCGGGAAATTCTGAAGACTTTGAATTAATTTCGGAATCTACACAGAAAATAGATAGATTGTATAACGAGATTCTAAGTTTTTCGATTTCTAATACAAGTAGTAGTGTTGTAAAAACCGATACCATGGACAAGTTCGATTTTAAAACAGCGGCCTCTCTTGTGCCGGTCATGGACGGGAGCAATGACTCTATTGAAAAAATAATCCAAGGCATAGATATGTACAGTAGTTTTTTAAACAATGAATCAGAAGCTCATTTAGTAACTTATGTGCTAAAAACTAGATTAACAAAGGGTGCGAAATTGAAATTGAAGCCATCGTATGCATCATGCAAAGCGCTAATTAGCGATATGAAACAATATCTATTGCCAAAATTTTCGTCAAATTCGTTGTTATCACAACTAAATAATGTGTCCCAAAATGAAATGACTATTTCGCAATACGCAGACAAAATCGAAGATCTTTTTGTAAATCTCACTATTTCACAAGCAAATTCGAATGAAACAGCATGTGAAATATTGAGGCCCATAAACGAACAGCTGGCAATTAAAAAATTTGCTGACGGATTGCGAAATAGGCGTTTGAGTACGATAATAGCAGCCAGGGACTACTCGAACTTCAAGGACGCAGTGCGTGCGGCGGCAGACGAGGAACTTGCAAGTCCTAATAGTTCCAATACTATTCTCAACGTGAGAGGTAAGTCCCGAAATAACTACTATAAACCTTTTAATAGAAACTGGAGCACTTACAATCAGCGAGGTGGTTATAATCAGCGAGGTGGTAGCAATCAACAAAGTCGAGGAGGTTACAAATACCAAGGTCGAGGAGTTCACCACTACTCAGGTCGAGGTCATCAGTATCAGCGAGGACAAAATTATGGAATGAGAAATACACACGGAAATTTTGTGAGATCGAGTCGAGGTCGAGCTAACTTTAGTAGGCCCCCACAACGATCTATGTTCTCAGCGGAAACTTCTGCTGAAAATACTGCTGAAAATGATGTTGAAAATTTAAATCAGTTTTTTCGTGAATAAACATTACGCGTTAACATGCAATGACAATGTAAAATACATATATTTAGACCTATCAAATAAAAAATGTTCGTGGTTAGTCGATAGCGGTGCGTCATTATCAGCTGTAAGTACAAAAGCATTATCAGAGTGCATTCCAATTCACAGGGACCCTATCGTAATAAACGGTATAGGAGGTAAGACTTACTCGGAAGGATTTGTTTATCTTACACTGCATGCCGAAGACGGAACAACTTATAAACACAAGTTTTATTTGTTCGAACATTTACCTTGCAAATCTAACGGTATAATAGGATTAGACTTTTTAAATAATTTTAATGCGATAATTGATTTAGAAAAAAATATATTAACATTATCTAATGAAAAACAAAGTGTTTTATCTTTGTTTACGTCACCTAAAATATGTACCGAATTTTTAACCATACCAGCACGATGCGAGACTATTCATTATATAAAAATTGAGTTAAAATCAGATGCGAATGATGATTATGTGATTGTTCCGAAAGAATTGAAAGAAAACGTATTTTTGGCAAGTTTAGTAGTGAAACCTAAAAATAAAATTATTCCGATTCGTTTATTAAATACCAATGACCATTCGATTACTATTCCAGTATTTCAACCAGAATTATTACCTTTAAACGATTACTATATTTGTTCTTTTAACAAATGTGAATCAAATGCAGAGCGAGCAAAAACATTGTTGCAAACATTGAAACTTGATCACTTATGTGCTAGTGAACGTGACACAATTAGTTCAATTTGTTCTAAGTACGCCGATATATTCCATCTACCTGGCGATAAGCTTACAACAACAACTTTATGCGAACAAACGATATCATTAAAAAAAGACACCAGTCCTGTTTATTGCAAGCCATATCGTTTACCGAATAGTTTGAAGTCAGAAGTTGATAAGCAAATTAAACAAATGTTAAATGACGATGTGATTGAACCATCTAAAAGTGAGTGGTCAAGCCCCATCTTATTAGTACCTAAGAAGTCTGATGATCCAAAAAATAAAAAGTGGAGATTGGTCGTAGACTATCGTAAGTTGAAAGAAATTATACAGGATGATAAATTTCCTCTGCCCAATATTACAGAAATTCTAGATTCACTTTCTGGGGCCATATACTACTCTCATTTAGACCTCAGTCAATCATATTTTCAAGTGACCTTGACCCCTGAGTCACGTAAGTTCACATCTTTCACAACACATACCGGCCAATACCAAATGAAACGTATGCCGATGGGATTAAAGACCAGTCCCAGTTCTTTTTCAAGAGTTATGACTGTGGCTCTATCAGGGTTAAACTATGAAAAATGTTTTATTTATTTGGATGACGTCATTGTTTTTGGACGTAATATTAATTCGCATAATAAAAATTTAATGGATGTGTTCGAACGACTTAGAAATGTTAACCTTAAGTTAAATCCAAACAAGTGTCAATTTTTGAAAACAAAATTATTGTATTTAGGACATACTATATCTGCTAATGGTATACTACCTGATCCTGAGAAAACAAATATTATTAAAACATTTCCGACTCCTAAAAATGTAGATGAGGTTCGACGTTTTGTGGCTATGTCAAATTATTACAGGAAGTTTATACCCAATTTTGCAGACATTACTAATCCTTTAAATAAACTTTGCCGAAAAAATGTACAATTTATATGGTCTCATGAATGCAAAAAATCGTTTGAAATTTTGAAAAATGCATTAGTTTCTCCACCAATTTTACAATATCCAGATTTCTCAAATGAATTTATACTACAAACAGATGCATCTGGAACGGCTCTTGGTGCCGTCTTATGTAATAACGACATGCGCCCAGTAGCATATGCAAGCAGACCTTTGAATAAAGCCGAATTAAATTATCCGACAATTCAAAAAGAATTAGCAGCTATAGTTTGGGGAGTTAAATACTTCCGACCATATCTTTTTGGTAGAGTTTTCACAATTATGTGCGATCATAAACCATTAATTTATCTATTTGGCATGAAAGACCCATCCAGTCGATTATTAAAATTCCGTTTAGCTTTAGAAGAATATGACTATAAAATAGTGTACGTAAAAGGAAAGGATAATACAGTAGCAGATGCTCTCTCTAGAGTACGCGTGACGTCGGATGAGTTAAAAAGTATAAATGAGAAAATCATAGCTGTAACTACACGAGCGCAAGCTAAAAATATAAAAAAGGAGGAAGAGAGTGATAGAAATCAAAATGAAAGGAGGGAAATGAAAGGTGATGTCGATATCTCAAGTATTAACACCGACAATTGGCTTGATCAACCAAAAGTTGTGGAAATACTTAGGATACCTGACAGTGCGATTGAAATGAGTTTATTGAAAGGAGAAGAAATAATGAAGTTGAGAAAAAATAAATGTATAGATGTTGAAACTGAATGTTTTGCATTTGTAGTAAATAAAAAAATGTTATACGTAAACCTTGATTATAAAACACAATATACGCGAGACGTTTTTGTGAAAAAATTAAGTGTTTTTTGCGAAAAAATAAATATAAAAGAAATATGTATAATAAAAAATGATGATAACGCGTTATTCATTAAAAGTTTGATTCAAGAAATAAATAATACAGAAAAGTGGTCCGGACCACGCGTTTGTATATTACGAGGAGTAAAGAGAATTGACAATGACGAAGAAAAGAATTTTATTTTAAACGATTATCACCTACTACCGACCAGTGGACATGCTGGAGTTCGTAGAATGGTAAATAATCTAAGAAGGAGATTTTACTGGCCAGGAATTGAAAATGACGTTAAAAATTTTGTTCGTAAATGCGAAATGTGTCAAAAAATGAAACACTCGCGAAGTATTATTGAGCCTATGGTTATTACCACCACAGCAATATCAGCCCTAGAGAAAATTTATCTCGATATTGTAGGGCCTATGGATACAGATGTAGAAGGTAATAAATATATATTAACTCTACAATGTGAGTTAAGTAAATATATAGAGGCATACCCTCTCAGGAATAAGGAAACAATTAGTGTTGCTAGGTCTTTTGTAAATAATTTTATTTTAAGGTATGGTATTCCAAAGACAATAGCAACAGACCGGGGATCGGAGTTCATCTCGTCGACTATGTCAGAGGTATGTAAACTTTTAAATATAGAAAAACTCCATTCAACGGCCTACCATCACGAATCAATCGGATCTCTCGAGAATTCCCACAAAGGTCTAGGTGCGTATTTAAGGATACAATGCGATAAAAATCCCGATACGTGGAGTCATTGGCTACCATTTTGGTGTTTCACATATAATAATACAGTCCATACTTCCACAAAATATACACCTTACGAACTTGTCTTTGGTAAATCCTGCGAACTACCTAGTAGAATAAGTGCAGACGTAGAACCATTGTATAATCAAGATAATTATAGTTTAGAATTAAAGTATAGGCTACAAATGGCTCAGAAAGATGCTCGTAACAATCTAATACAGTCAAAAGAAGTTAGAAAACATAACTATGACAAAAATGTTAATAATATCAAATACAAACCTAATGATATGTTACTTGTAAAAAATGAAACGCGTAGCAAATTACAAAGTCTGTATAATGGTCCGTATTTAGTTATAGAAGAACAAGAACCAAATGTAAAGATTATGAGGGATAACAAAATAGAAATAATTCATAAAAATCGAACAAAACCATTCGTAGCTAATAATTAAGTAACTAGATATGTAAGAAGGTAATACGTGAGTATTCATATGTTTAGTTTTAAGAAAAAGTAAATCATAGTTTATTTTTCTTTTTTATAAAAGCCCGTAGATGAAGTAGGAGAAGTTATACTTTTACGTTAACGTGTGCTTATAATGTAATTGCTATATAGTTTTAAGAGTTAGTAATAAATCATACGTCGTAACAAGCAGTCGTGTATATTATTCTTTACGCCACCTCCCCGCCTCACCTCAATCGCCTTTGTTAGGACGAGGTCTGAGGTCGCGTCGAAATAAAACGATGGTTGTTGCACTATAAGATGTTCTTATTAGAATTTTTAGTTGCTGTCTCTGTGTAATAATTCTGGCGATTCACTCCCTTATGAAAACTTTTTCGTTCTCACGTCAACGTCACTTTGACGTGGGAATGCGCGCTGTCGTTTTTTAGCATTGCGCTTCGCACATCAGAGGCATTTTGCCACCCGAATGGATGTGCAAAACGCCACACACCCTTGCTGATTCTTCTGCACGCATCGGCCTCCGGATGAACTTGGATAAGACCAAGATCATGTTCAACGAACATGTTGTCCCGGAACCGATTACCCTAAACGGACTTCCTCTCAAAGTGGTTCACGAATACGTAAACCTTGGGCAAATCTTGCAATTGGGTAAAAACAAGTTCGAGAAGGAAGCTCGCGAAGGATACATCTGGTATGGGCAGCTTTTGGAAAACTTCGTCGAGTCTTTGCATCGCCCATACCACAAAGCCTAAAGACGAAAGTCTTTAACGAGTGCGTCCTACCTGTTATTACTCACGGAGCCGAGACGTGGACACTGACAGTGCGACTGGTTCACCAATTTAAAGTCGCTCAGCGAGCTATGGAAAGGGCTATGATCGGAGTATCTCTGAGGGATCGAATTCGAAACGAAGTCATTCGTCAGAAAACCAAAGTAATAGACGTAGCTCAAAGGATTAGCAAGCTGAAGTGGCGGTGGGCTGGTCACATCTGTCGTAGAACCGATAACCGTTGGGGTAGACGTGTTCTAGAGTGGAGACAACGGCTCGGTAAACGGAGTGTAGGACGCCCTCCAGCTAGGTGGAGCGATGATATACGCAAGCTGGCTGGCAGCGGTTGGAAACAAAGAGCTGAAGATCGAGCTCAGTGGCGTGCCATAGGTGAGGCCTATGTCCAGCAGTGGAAGGAAATAGGCTGATGATGATGAACAACAGAGTATATTGAGTTCGACGTTAGGGTCATCTGTAGTGACTAATTAGATCATAAAACTGTCAGAGTCATAAAAAGTCGTAAAAAATTAGGCCACGCGAGCGAAGCCGCGGGCAGGTGCTAGTCTTATATATAAAAATCAATTGCTGTTCGTTAGTCTCGCTAAAACTCGAGAACGGTTGGTCCGATTTAGCTGATTTTGGTTTTGAAATGTTGGTCGTAGTCCAGGGAAAGTTTAAAAGGTGAGAAAATTTGGAAAAATTGCGAGGAAGATAGTAAAAATAACAATTTCATTTTTCCCATATAAACTGTTCTAACCTACTTTCCTGTCAAACATTTGACGTTGGTCCCTTCGGTACGGAGGGTAGACTCTGTTCCGCTCTTGAATTCAAATTCGAAGCACGTATTAAATTAAGGGACTTGAATCGACAACATAATACATACACATTACTCGGATTATCGCGTAGGAATTTAAATTTTAATTATTTTGAATGTTGGTTGTCATTATTGGTTCGTTCAGAAATGTTTGTCATTGTATTGACATATTTTGATGATTGCCATTATAGCGCTTCCGTACATGGGTATTCGCTATTTATGTATAAAAACCGATAAAAACAAAATAAAATTAAATAATTAAGGAGGTCCCCATACAAGAAACGTGTTTTTGAGGTTTTTTATGCTCGACCTTACAAACCTTAATAGATAAAGACTTGAAATTTACTCATGGTGTGTATTGCAATGGCTGCCAGATCAAATAATAAAAACTAAATTAAATTAAAAATTTGAGGGGGTTCTCATACAAGAAACGTTTTTTTCTGGCATATATTGTTCGAAACCCTGCGTGTGCGGGTCCGACTCGCACTTGGACAGTTTATTTATATTCGCGGTACGAAGTTCGCCGGGTCAGCTAGTCTTATATATGAAAATCAATCGCTGTTCGTTAGTCTCGCTAAAACTCGAGAACGGATGGACCGATTTAGCTGATTTTGGATTTAAAATGTTTGTCGTAGTCCAGGGAAGGTTTAAACGGCGAGAACATTTGGAAAAATTGCGAGGAAGATAGTAAAAACATCAATTATTATGTTTCTTTGAAGTGTTTCACATTTTATATTTTTGTAAATTTTTAAACACAATCCAAAATATCATCGTACCGACGGGACTTGAACCCGCAATCTCCGGAATAACATGTTCCGGTGCTTTGCCAATTAAGCCACGGTGCGAAGTATCGTTACGACGAAATTAGTGGATTGCATTTGTTAACCCAATTATGCATTGGTGGCGCCATCTATGGCTACTTATTACGTAAGTTAATCATTCGGAAGAAATCATTACAGTTTTCAAATCCGGCGAGAGATGTTGCACTGCGTAAATCAAATATTATGTTTCTTTGAAGTGTTTCACACTTTATATTTTTGTAAATTGTTAAAAACAATCCAAAATTTCATCGTACCGACGGGACTTGAACCCGCAACCTCCGGAATAATATGTTCCGGTGCTTTGCTAATTAAGCCACGGTGCGAAGTATCGTTACGACGAAATTAGTGGATTGCATTTGTTAACCCAACTATGCATTGGTGGCGCCATCTATGACTACTTATTACGTAAGTTAATCATTCGGTAGAAATCATTACAGTTTTCAAATCCGACGAGAGATGTTGCACTTCGTAAATCAAATATTATGTTTCTTTGAAGTGTTTCACACTTTATATTTTTGTAAATTGTTAAACACAATCCAAAATTTCATCGTACAAACAACGTTTCATCGTTGGCAAAGCACCGGAACATGTTATTCCGGAGGTTGCGGGTTCAAGTCCCGTCGGTACGATGAAATTTTGGATTGTGTTTAACAATTTATAAAAACATCAATTTCATTTTTCCCATATAAACTGTTCTACCTAACTTCCTGTCAAACATTTGACGTTTTTCTCTTCTGTACGGTAAGGTAGACTCTGTTCCACTCTCGAATTGAAATTTGAAGCACGTATTAAAGTAAAGTAAAGTAAGGGTTTTGAATCAACATCATCATATATCCACATTACTCGAATTATCGCGTAGGTAATAAAATTTTAATATTTTGAATTTTGATGGTTGTCCCATAATCCATCATCCTAGGTTAGTCCAGACATTTTTGTCATTGTATTGACATATTTTGATAGTTGTCATTATGGCGCTTTCCCCGTTTTTCAGGCTAGGTAATTACTATACTTCAGTGCCTCAAGCTTTTAAAAATATAGGTAAGTACCTACACGCCAAATAATTACTAGAATTTATTTTTACCATTTTAGTTCATTGTCTCAGATAAAAACTTGTTTTTAAAAATATTTTTTACTTATAATTTATTTTTAAATTTTTAGTAGGTAGGTATAGATACCGACTACATACCTACCTAAGTATTTAAGAGAAGGCATGATGTTTTAAAATATTCCAGACATATTTGATGTGATTATGGGTAAAGTGCTCTTCAAGGAATCAATCGACTCGGTGGGGCTATGTAATTGCTTTATAACAGAAATGCCATGGCCACCTTACAGCTTTATCATCAGATCCTGGCTATCATTTAAGTGTAAAGTGCTCCTTAAGACGAATCATTTGAGCCCAAATTCACTGGGGTTACGTTATTTTATCACAGAGATGCCGTGGCCACCTTGCAGCTTCATCACCAGTCGCTAAATATCATCTAGGTGTAAAGTTCTCTTCAAGACGAATCAATCGAGCCCAAACTCGGTAGAGTTACGTTGATTTATCACAGAGATGCCGTGGCCACCTTCCAGCTTCATCATCAGACCCTGGATATTATCTAGGTGTAAAGTTATCTTCAAGACGAATCAATCGAGCCCAAACTCGGTAGGGTTACGTTGATTTATCACAGAGATGCCGTGGCCACCTTCCAGCTTCATCATCAGACCCTGGATTTCATCTAGGTGAAAAGTTCTCTTCAAGACAAATCAATCGAGCCCAAACTCGGTAGGGTTATGTTGATTTATCACAGAGATGCCGTTGCCACCTTCCAGCTTCATCATCAGACCTTGAATATCATTTAGGTGAAAAGTTCTCTTCAAGACAAATCATTCGAGCCCAAACTCGGTAGGGTTATGTTGATTTATCACAGAGATGCCGTGGCCACCTTCCAGCTTCATCACCAGACCCTGGATATCATCTAGGCGTAAAGTTCTCTTCAAGACAAATCAATCGAGCCCAAACTCGGTGGCGTTATGTTGTTTTATCACAGAGATGCCGTGGCCACGTTCCGTCTCCATCATCAGACCAGCTCCATGGTACCATATCATTGTATTGTCACCGAAGATACATAAGTACACCAAATTTGAGTCCAATCGGACATCGGGAAGTAGGTCTAATTTAGCTTCCAAGATTCCACCCGAACATACATAGTGACATACATACATACATACATTGCAAGTTAAATAAAAGCTTATAAAAAGGGGTCCCCATACAAGAAACGTGTTTTTGAGGCTTTTTATGATCTTACAAACCTTAATAGAAAGACTCATGGTGCGTATTGCAATGGCTGCTATAAGATCAAATAATAAAAATTAAATAAAATTAAAAATTAACGGGGGTCCCCATACGAGAAACGTATTTTTCCGGCAAATATTGTTCAATCGGAACCCTGTTTGTGCGGGGGGGTCTGACTCGCACTTGAACAGTTATTTATATTCGCGGTACGAAGTTCGCCGGGTCCTCTAGTAAATAGCCAGCCACGTGCGTATCGGGCCACGCGCAGTGTAGGGTTCCGTATTAGCCCGTTATTCAATGCAAGTCTTTACCCGTTATAAACAAGCAACTAGGTATTTCGTCTTTGTCACTTTAAAGGATTTATTCTAAGGATTTTGTATTTGGTACAAAATTATCCAACACCCAAGTTCAACGACAATTACTGCTAAACTAATAGAGGTATCTTATTCGCTATAGTTTTCCTTTAAAGTTCATGAAATGCACGATTATCACGAATTTTTCCAGATTTTTCAAGCCAGCAGTTTAGCTTTTAGAGGGGGGGGGGACGCCCTAATGGAACAAATATTTGCAATTTAAAGTTTAATATTTCGTAAATGGAGCATTCAATCGAAAAATAGTATTTAGCAACCCTTAAGTCATTTTAAAAGACGTACTCAACGATACCCCACACGATAGGGTAGACGACGAAAAAAAAATTCATCCCCACTTCTCATGTACGGGAGCTACCCTAAAAAAAATATTTTTCAAAATTTTATTTCAACACTTTGTCGGCGTTATTTATATAAATACCCTTACAAAATAACAGCTTTCTAGTATTTACGGTCTCTTAGCAAAACCTCGGACAGACAGACAGACAGACAGATAGACGGACGTGACAAAAATATAAGGGTTCCTTTTCAGGACTACGGAACCCTAAAAATAAAAGCTTACTAGCAATGTGGCTTGCACATTACCTACTAGTTAAATGTTAACTGTTAAAATGTTAAATGTTAACCCCTCCAACTAAGCTAAATATGCTTGTGTCTGGAGTGTGCTCACGTCAATAGTGCCTGGAAGAAATCGCTTTGAGCGATAAGGCCGCCTAGTATAACACTAATAAAATGTATGCTTTGTATGTTATTTTTTTTTAAGTTATGATATGAGGTGTGACAATAAAGAATTTTATATCTATAGTGCAATAGGTAGGATCAAACTCACTACCTCTGGATCGCCAGTCCGACGTGTCGACGCCTTAGCCATTGGGCTATTTCCGCTTCCGCGCCGAGTTAAGGCATAGAAAAGATAATAATACTACTAAGGTACGCGTCCATTGGCCCGCGCCGGACGCACCGCTCGCACGGCACGCAACAGATTTTAGTTTGCTCTGTATGATTTTACATAATGCTATGCGTGCGTATGCGTCCAGTATCCACGCCGCCCGTAATCATACAAAGAATCCGTTCGTGCCGTGCGTGCGGTGCGTCCGGCGCGGGCCAATGGAGGATTCCCAACGTCCCCCACTAAAACTTACCCCAGTGGAGGACGTTAGGAAAAATTATTAATTTTTGTGCCGTCGTCCTCCAGTGGTGGTTGTTGGGTGGGACATTAAAAATAGTTTGACTCCCAATGCCCCCCCACTAACACGGGCATCAATGGGGGACAGTGGGAGTTAGGACAAAGCATAAATTTTTGTGCCAACGACTGCCAGTGGTGGTCGTTGGGACATTAATAATAATATTTCATTTTCAGTGTCATTATAATCTAACTAAAGCAAATCAACATAAACTTTTGGCAGTCGAATTTGGGTGTCGTTTTTTTTTATTTGTAAACTGTTGATAGTTAGATTATAATGACAAAACAAAATATTAAATAAAATATTATTTTTAATATCCCAACGACAACCACAGGCGGCCGTTGGCACTAAAATTAATACTTTGTCCTAGCGTCCCCCACAGGCGCCTGTGTTAGTGGGGGGACGTTGGGAGTGAAACAATTCTTAACACATACCACCACTGGGGTAGGTTAAGACGAAAATTAATAATTTGCCCTAACGTCCACTGGTGCCCGTTTTAGTGGGGGGCGTTGGGAATATACCAAATTTTACACATCGATAGCCAATACATTTTAACGCGAACAATGCCGTGGGGCGCAGCTAGTGATTTTATGTGTCTGAATCACAGACCTAGAATTTTAGAGATTAGAAGGGTTAGCTATATTTCTTTTTGCAATTGGTTGGTTAAATAATTAGGATAGTTTAAAAACTAAAACAACGAACTTCCATGCCATGCGAGTCAGTTTCAGTAGCAAGTTTGAAACGTTTATCGTTATATCTCTGGATATACTTATCAGATCTCAATAATATTACAATGGGACCACCTCGGAAATGTACCCCACCGATTAAAAAAAGAATCGTTCGAATCGGTTCACAATTGACGGAGTAATCGCGTAATATACCTAACAGCGTACAAAAAAAACATACACACGAATTGGGAACTTCCTTCTTTTTGGAAGTCGGTTGAAAAAGCATATGATAGCTACAGCAGACCTAGATTGTTTGTAGAAACAAATTTTGCTTTAGAAGCATTTTCCAGGGAGGACACGGGGGAAGTGAATTTTAGGTCGGTGGTCTGAATGTTGAACTTTAAAATTTTGTCCTTTGGCAAAAATGGTAAAGAAATACTACGTAGGTACCGAAGTACGTACCTACCCATGATTTGTACTATTTATTATTCTGTGCCACGACCTACCCAATTCAATAAAAAAATGCTAATTGCAGTGATTATTTGATTTACTTACTAGTTACGTTACGATAAATAAAACTATTTAGTTCCTACCATATACTTAGGTATGGAGGACTAAGGACTACCTAAGGACTATGGAGGTATTTGTTAGGTACAGATACCTAATGCGCAGGTAATAAAGATAAAGAATTTGAAAGAAACAGTAACGCTCTACACTTCATTTAGAGTTGGTAATACACGCAGTAGCTAAAACATCGTTTAACTGTTACCACGTAGCAGTCTTTTTAATTAAGATATTAATCTGTCATAATTACTCAACCAACTTGCTTCTCCGAATTTTATAACGCCTTCCAGAGTTAGAGCGGTAATCGCCGCGGCCAAGTTACAGGCTCACATTTGGAAACTTTAAAACACATGTTAAAGCGGAGTTGTCACGATACGAACGGATAATATTATAATTTTTATTGCATACTTACTAGCAGTGCCCGCCTGCGTTAAAAACAACTTTTATGTATTATAATTTTTTTTCATAAGTACCATCTCCTGACGATAAAAAACACAACAAAAAAAGAATTAGCGAAATCGGTCCAGCCGTTCACGCGTGATGCCGTGACCAAGGGCAATTGGGATTCATTTTTATATATAAAAAAAGATACAAGCAAGACAAGCACCTTACCAGTCTCATATGATGATAAGTGATGATGCGAAAGCTCGGATCCAAGATTTTTTTTCTGAGACACAAGGGGCAGACTGGCAAAAAAATCAACAATAACTGTAGAAACTCGCAGCCAGAAGTAGAGACTCGAGAACACGAGTTTCACTCATGTTCTTTCTGTTATTTTATGCATATATTTTAACAACTCTGATAATTTGATTTGCTTCTAAATATGTAGGTAACTGTGATGGAATCTCCACATGATAAGTAATACATAATTTTAACATCTTTTTTTAAACACAATTTTGAACAATAAATATTATTCTTATTCTCATTCATACACAAAAATACCGCCGGGGGTTGACTTAAAATCCGCCCTTGATGATGCGGACTAAAATGCAATGTGCGGTGTTTGTTGGTCTGAAAGTGGAACTGTGGAAGATAGCAGTGAGCCGAGGCGCTGCGCAACCGATTTATTCAATTCACATAGCGGACCTACCTAGGTATATCAACCCATTACTAGACTAGATAGCACCGAATATCATGCCGGATCTCGACCAATCGATTGGTAACATGTTTTTTTGGGTTCCGTAGTCCAGACAAGGAACTCTTATGGTTTCGTCATGTCTGTCTGTCTGTCTGTCTGTCCGAGGTTTTGCTAAGATACCGTTAATAATAGACCGATAACTAGAAAGCTGTAAATTTGTAGGTAATATAAATTACGCCGACAAAGTGGTGAAATAAATTTTTGAAATTTTTTTTTTTAGGGTAGCTCTCCTACTTGAGAAGTGGGGATGAATTTTTTTTTTCGTTGTCTAGTCCATCGTGTGGGGTATCGTTGAATAGGTCTTTTACAATGACTTAAGGGTTGCTAATATCATTTTTCGATTGAATACTCCATTTACGAAATATTAAACTTTAAATTGCACATTTTTGTTCCAGTAGGGCGTCCCCCCCCCTCTAAAAGCTAAACTGCTGGCATGAAAAATCTGGAAAAATGCGTAATAATAGTGCATTTCATGAACTTTAAAGAAAAACTATAGCTGTTAAGATAAATTTATTAGTTTAACATAGTAATAGCGTTGAACTTGGGTGTTGGATAATTTTGTACCAAATACAAAATCCTTAGAATAAATCCTTTAAAGTGACAAAGACGAGGTACCTAGTTGCTTGTTTATAACGGGTAAAGACTTGCATTGAATAAAGGGCTACTACGAAACCCGACACTGCGCGTGGCCCTACACGCACTTGGCCGGTTATTATAATGCACTTATAAGTGCGCACTTGTACTTAACCCTTGTAAGAGTTATTAAATTTTTAGATTACCTACTAAGAGAGGTGTGTAGGTAACTCTTAATACTATAGTCTGAATTAGCTCTCTAAGTAGGTACTTAGTCTGTACCCTGTTGTTTGAATGATAAAATCCAAGATCGTCGTCAGTCTTCGAGAAGATTAGAACGAACCATTTTTGCTCGTTTGAATACCCGCCTTTATAGATATTTTTACTTTAATAGCTCCATGACATCGTGTACCTAACGTTAACAGTGGGAACGATGTTAATTAAACAAGCGTGACTATAAAATAATGACTGTATGCTTAGGTAACTGTCTACACGTACTACATAAAGATTAATAAAAAAATAATAAGTAATATTCATACAAACCTAGCTTCTGGGGTATGGAAATATTATTATTATTATTTTTTCTTGTTAAAAAGATTACTCGCAATGTGGGTTGCACATTACTAATATTCTTATTAACCCCTCCAACTATGCTAAATATGCTTGTGTCTGGAGTGGGTTCACTTCAATAGTGCAATGGGTGGGGTGGAGATCGAACTCATGACCTCTCGATCGCCAGTCCGACACCTTATCCATTGGGCTATTGCCGCCTTAAAAATTAAAAAAAATACATTGATGAACCAATTTTTATACGTATCCGATAGGCTAGCGTTTGACCACTATCTCGCCTGCTTTTATATGAACTTTGTATGTAAATAAGGAGCTAAGGAGCATCAAGGTATACGCGTTCACAAAGATACATTTAAGCAAGCAGCATCTGAATTTGAAAATATGTGTTTAGTTTTAGTTTAGTAACTGTACTACTTATATGAGAAATCATACAAACAAACAGAAAAACAAGTTAACAAACAAGTGTAAATTTGTTTTATATATAAGCTAACTGTAACCTGCGTCTTCGCTTGCGTTAAATTTTTCTTTAAATATCATGTCCTATATTTCTTATATGTATACCTACCTACCTACGCAACTAGAAGCCAGAAGGTAGGTTCAACACAGAAATATGAATGATAAGGTAACATAACAACAACAAATAAAACTGGCCAAGTGCGATTCAGCATCGCGTCTCTTATCGCACACTTAGGGAGGGTTCCGTACAATATGAAACATAACGAGTACGAGTTTCAACCTCATATATTTGATTAATTGATATTACCAAGAATATTTGGTTTGATCGCGATCTAGAAAGACACGGCTCGTTTACTAGCGCCATCTATGTCTTTTTGCCGAAACTAATTAGATAGATGGCGTTTAAAAACACGTTTTTTGTATGGGGACCCCCTTTAATTTTTAACTTTATTTTGTTTTTAGTATTTGTTGTTCTAGCGGCAACAGAAATACACCATCTGTGAAAATTTCAACTGTCTAACTATCACGGTTAGTGAGCTATAGCTTGGTGACAGACAGACAGACAGACAGACGGACAGCGGAGTCTTAGTAATAGGGTCCCGTTTTACCCTTTGGGTACGGAACCCTAAAAACGGGTCAAGTGCGAGTTAGACTCGCGCGCACCGAGGGTTCCGTACAAACGTGTCAGACTCATACAGTTCGATCCGATGCTTAGACACGGTTAATGCATCAACCGCAAATAATAAATTGGTTTTCTTTGTTAATAAACTACATATTTACGGTTTTTAGATTTTTTCCTTTATAAGTGCTGTAAGACTTAGATCGATACCTAACCAATAAATAAAATAATCCCAACAAAAATATCACATAACCAAGTATAAGACCTCATACATGATTCTCGACTGTATGTTTCAAACACTAGCTTATCTATAAAAACCTCACGATGGTAGAAAATTGTCATAAATGCAATAGGTACCTAATTTATACATAATGTTTCTCAAAAAGAAAAGCCGACATCGAAATGACGCGTTTACACCTATCCACAGATGGAGATCAAGAGTGTGAGTAAACAACGCTTGTTAGAATGGTACCTTTCAAAGAGGTGGTGCGCAACCGAACCGTACCGAACCAGCCAGTTGGGCACACGGTGCGATGCCCACTCGCATCAGTGCGAAGGTGGTGTGCTGGTGGAATACTGCTCTCGGTGCGACATATATCAGATTCCGCGAAAAAACAAAAAGGAAAATTGTGAATGAATATTTTTGGCGCGAAGGCGATTCGGAATTTAAATGTAAGTTCTTGTTTTATTGTTATTATGGGAAATTTACAATATAATTATAGTTAAAGATAACAAAAAACAAAACAAGGTTGTGATAGTAGTTTGTAAAAATTATAAAGAGGTGTTGCCGGTGATGACAAACAAAAAATCATGAGGGCTGTCGTGTGAGCAAATCCATCACAACAATAAGCTATATAAACAGGGGATGTAGATTTGTTGACTATACGACACTGGTGATATTTACTGCTCTATCACACAATTATATAAAATATGTAAACTTAAGATTTATACACTGCACGTAGTCACGTGAAACTCACCCTTAAAAATTAGATTGAAATTGCATTTCTATTAGCACAGAAGTGCACCATACATTTATGAACATTGCTAAAAAATATTTGGAACCAAATAATAAGTTTAAATCTTCATTGAATATCAGAATTACAAAATTGGTAATATTGTATGGGAATTGGCATTGGTGGCTTATAGTTAATAAACAAAGATCACCTGGTCATCTAGTTTAGAAATGTAATTATGTAGTAGGCTTTGTGTTAGTTAATATAGATGTCTTTTATATTAGCAATAGGTTCTATTGTAAAATAGATACGACTTTGATATGGATACATAGTATCTCTTAAGATTTTTTTATTATTTTGGGTGTTAATTGTACTTGAATTTGACGGAAACACAAGCAATATGTGATAACAAGTAGCTTCCGGTAACAAATAGTGTGGCAAGCAAAACTTTTATTATCTATAAATCTATTGCGGTAGATACTACCACAGAATAAACAATAGTAACTAGGTACCGTCTACCTACTTATGATTTCCAAACCATGGCCTGTTAATTAAAATTACTTATAAATTTCATTTTTAAAGCCTTTTGCCTTTTTCACATCATTTATACAATAGGCAACCGCAAATTAAAGCTGCGATTACTTTACTTACAGCGTGTATGCTAATGTTTGACAAGATAGTACCGCAGATGGCCGACAGCCAGTTCCTTTTCTGTCAGAACACATCGTCAGTTTGGCGACACTTTCCAACTTCAGAGTGTTCTAAACGTTTGCCATCATACAAAGTTATTATATTAAACTAGAAGTGTCCCGCGGCTTCGCCCGCGTTAAAAACTTCTTTTATTTACTTAAAACTTTTCTTTTGTAAAAACGATTCTATCAATAAAAACATCAAAAAAAATTAGCCAAATCGGTTCACCCGTTTTCATGTTATCGCGTGACTAAGGCAATTCGGGATTCATATTTATAAAACCCGAAAAACCCACGTTTCAGACTTTGTTGCCTACCCCATTTCGAAAAATCCTACAACACGTACTTTATCTCATCTTGTTTCGCCATACAAACTATGATTCCCCGTTCCGTATACGGAAGGAATTTTTAGAAAATCTTTTCTGAGCGGATACCTACGTCATAACAACTATCTGCATTCTAAATTTCAGCGCAATCCGAAACAATATTGATTTTTAGACTTTGTTACCCCAGTTTATCATGTTAGGGTGGCATTTTGAAAAAGTCTGAAACTCGTATTTTCTTATTTATTTACAGAAGTACTTGTGTGAAATGTTGAATAAAATGACTATCCAAACTTTGAACCCCCGCTCCATCCCCTTGAAGAGTGAATTTTGAAAAATTCTTTCTCCTATGTCAAAATAACTATCTGCATGCCAAATTTCAGCGCAATCCGAAACAATATTGATTTCAGACTTTGTTACCCTTCTTCACCCTTTTAGGGGTGGAATTTCGAAAGAGCATGAAACACGTATTTACTTACTTAAGTACTTGTGTTAAGTTTTAAAATATAAAATACTATCTAATCTTGTTTATCCATACAAACTTTGAACCTCCGTTTCATCCCCTTCAGGGGTGAATTTTGAAAAAATACTTTCTCAGAGGGAACTAACTTCGTTATAATTATCTGCATGCCAAATTTCAGCGCAATCCGAAACAATATTGATTTTCACACTTTGTTACCCCATTTCACCCTCTTAAGGGTGTAATTTAAAAAAAACGTGAAATACGTATTTACTTATTTTTTTGCTGGAGCACTTGTATGAAGTTTCGAATAGAAAATACTATCTAATCTTGTTTCTCCATAAAAACTTTGAACCCCCAGTTCATCCCTTTCAGGGGTGAATTTTGGAAAATCCTTTCTCAGCGGGCACTAACATTGTAATAACTATCTGCAAGTCAAATTTCAGCGTAATCCGAAACAATATTGATTTTCACACTTTGTTACCCCCATTTCAGCCTCTTAGGGGTGGATTAAAAAAAACACTGAAATACGTATTTACTTTTTTTTTTACTTCAGCACTTGTATGAAGTTTCGAATAGAAAAGATTATCTAATCTTGTTTCTCCATACGAGCTTTGAACCCCGTTTCATCCCCTTCAGGGGTGAATTTTGAAAAATCCTTTTTTAGAGGTAACTAACGTTGTAATAACTATCTGCCTGCCAAGTTTCAGCGCAATCCGAAAAAATATTTAATTTTCACACTTTGTTACCCCATTTCACCCTCTTAGGGGTGAAATTTCAAAAAAACCTGTAACACGTATTTACTTATTTTTATACTGAAGCACTTGCGTGAAGTTTCGGATAGAAAAGACTATTTAATCTTCTTTCTCCATACAAATTTGAACCCCCATTTCATCCCCTTAAGGGGTGAATTTTGAAAAATCCTTTCTTAGTACACCCCTGCGTACTAAGACTAATATACCCTCCAAATTTTAAGTCTCTACGACCAGCGGTTTAGGCTGTGCGTTGTCTGTCAGTGAGTCAGTCAGTCAGTCAGTATGTCAGGACAAATATTCTTATAGTATTTGAACCCCCATTTCATCCCCACAAGGGGTGAATTTTGAAAAATCCTTTCTTAGTACCCCCCTGCGTACTAAGACTAATATACCCTCCAAATTTCAAGTCTCTACGACCAGCGGTTTAGGCTGTGCGTTGTCTGTCAGTGAGTCAGTCAGTCATGTCAGGACAAAGATTCTTATAGTATTAGATTAATTAAATATTGAAGGTACGTAGTTACATAAAATCTGTATGGTGACAAAATATATAAATAAAATAATAAATCATTATGTTCAATTAGTGGTCCACCTAAGTCCTGGAACCAGCTCAGGGGGGGGGGGGGGGGTCATGACCCCCATGACCCCCCCTGGATCCGCTGTTGGGTAGCTAGCCAGGCGGACACGTCGCCATGGACCAGGACATTATTAGGTACAATGATTCAAGCTTGCCCAATAGCTGCATCGTGCCAACTTACTAAGGCAGAGGTGTACATAATGCTGTTATTTTTTTTGATAGATAAATCTTTTTGTACGGCGAGCTTAAACCCTCGCAGGTTAGCAAAATGCGCAGTCTCACAAAATTGTTGTTTCATTTTTTTTTAAAGTTCCACTATATTCCACTAGGTGGTTTTTGATACAAACCTGCTTTAATGTCTATGTTTTTTTATTATTTTATTGCGAAATTAGGTTGTTGAAAGTTGCAAATGTTAGAAATTGATGTAATAATAGTAATATTATATAGTAATAGTAATAATGTAATTGATGTTAGAAATAAATAGTATAGACATGAATAAAAAAGAATTAAAGAAAACATGAGGTTCGTCAGACATTTGGGTTCATTTTGAAGCTAGTTTCCCAGGAATTCGACAGATGCTGTATTTTTTTCTCATTATGAATGCAAGCACTGAACAAGTTTTCCTATAATAATGTGAACGCATCTTTCAGTCGTCAACACCAATATTATAAATGCGAAAGTCAGTTTGTGAATTTGTTTGAGACCACTTCACGGTCAAACGGCTCGACTGATTAAGGGATTAGGACATTATACATTTTAGCGCAGGTGAAGCCGCAAGGCGCAGCCAGTACTAAATAAATCTATCAAACCACCTGTTTAATTTTAATTTATTTTCGATATATGTTTAAACCGCTTTCGTTCCTAACATTTGTTATTTTAGACGATCTTTGCGTTAAGAAATAAATATTTTCGCTAAAAATAATACACATAAATTCGCTTTAATGCTTTTGGCAGAGACAACTCATTAGGTTCGCATCAAATGCCACCTAGCGAGTATAGTAGAACAACTTTTTTCATGAAAATGGCTTATTCCAGAATACTCCTTATTCTTGTAGCGTCTTTTGTAAGTAAGACCCTCTAAGAGCATGAATATATATTAATATATGTATAATCCTTGATTAACTTCTAATTGTAAACGTAGCGATATAAATTATTAGACTGCCCTGCTTCAAAAAGGCAGCAAAAACTATGTAAAAAACAGCACCAGATAGTTTTAAGTGGCATCTGTCGGAGATACTTAATTTATTCAATAAATACTCATCATTTCAACAATAAATACTTAACAATAAATACTCATCATCAAGTTTGTGTCACTGCACCCTGCTAATAGATTTTCCTTTTCCACACTTGTCTCGAGTAACAGTGACATTTCGGATGGTTAGACTTTTACCGCAGGCAATAAATAAGAGAGGGGTCGAGTCATTCACGTTTGCCGTAGCGTTAATCTTTACACCTTCACGAGATAATCAATCAGCAAACCGAACATAGCGTTACAAATGTTACAATAACTGCTGCATGTTCTGGACATACCAAAATAGTGGAAATAATTGGTAATGTGCAAAAAGACCGTTTTTACATGTCTACGGCTTTCTTTTTTAATTACAGTCAGGTTTTAGAAAAAGTGTTTAGCGAGTACTTACTTAGGTATTGATTGGCAAATGTTGCGCAGTGGTTTTCAAAGATTTAATTGCCTTAGTACATTTACAGTCATGCGATTTCTGGTTAAGAAAATTGGAAAGCTATGGCTAAATGTATTTTGTTATGCCTAAACTACTATATATTGAAGTACCTTCACTTATTAAGCAATAGTTATAAACTATTAAGTAACACTTATATAATTATATAAGTAATGTAGTTTAATTGAAAACTTTTACTTTGAATTTATTTAAGCGAATCTTTTCTGAAAATACACAGAGACCTTTTTTATCGAACCTTTTACAGATATATTGATAATTGATATGTCCTGTGTTTAATAATATTTTTTGGATATGCCTACTCGGTTTTAATTTCTATAATCAAGATACATTTTCCTGTTCATGACAACATAGAACGTTTCCTATAAATAATGAAATTGAAACGATGCTAAATACATTACCTGCCTGCTGTAACGCAAACAAGTGGTGTAGGAAGTGGATAGATCGTTGAGATGGAGCTTCTAATTTTCGTGTTATTTGATCAGAACTATTTGCTCTGCACTTTCACATCTGGTGCTACTTTAAAAACGTTGACCTGGTCGTGTGTTTGGTTAATTTTGCGTTCGGTGTGTGGCATGTGAGATAGCGTGCGATACACGACGCTGCAGTCGAAACGTGGCCTATGGAACCCGAACGAAAAACCGTCTATTTGAACGACTGCTTAAGAATTAAAAGAATGTCAGAAATATGGCGTGTTTGCACACACTCCATACTTACCGGATGGCCAGGCCTCATCCAAATTACACGAAAATTGCGTGAAAGAAACTATAAAATTATTTTCTCTAATTCATTTCGTAACGGTGTGTATTCTCATGCTATTACCAATTGGTAATGTCAGTAGGTGTCGTTACAAGCTATATTGTTGTTTGTTATTGTTTCTATATAAATTGTCCGTAATGGGTTTTTTATTACTATGTTACCGTAGATGGATCACATTGGACACGTCTCGGGAGTGCGACTACCGATATTGACTACCTATACTCACCTTTTACGCGGTGACGATTTGCACGATATTAAGTACATGATGTGGTCATATAAGGACAGTGTACGTGTATGTTCATATGAACGTCTTATTGATTTATCTTATATATGTAATAATTTCATAGGCGGCGATGACCACTTACCATCAGGTGGGCCGCTTGCCTGTTTCCGCTCCATATTAAAAAAAATTACATATTATATTTTTATGGAATTAGGTGTATCGTAACATTCGTAAACTTGGTCAGACATTTCTTTCTTTATGATAAGTAAAAATTGTTCTAGTATATAAATAATAAGGAAAGGTTTGCCTGGCTGATTGTCTCTCTCGACGAGTGACGTAAAATTGGCCGCGCGGTATTTACGATTGGTTCATGTCAAATTATGTTATTGAAATCTTTTTTTGCAAGATATTCTAATAAACAAGCTTGTACAAATTAATACACAATGACTACTTATTTTGAAGAAGCCTATACTTTGTGTTTTCAGATGTGCGAATGGCTTTCCCACGGTGACTGGTGTGACGTAAAGCTTTTATGTGGCGGACGATCCTTTAACGCGCATCGTGCTGTGCTTGCCAGTGTCTCCACATTTCTGAGGGTAATTATCCATTACGTTTCAATTATACAATGCTTTTATTATAAATACCTAGTTTTGACAGAAGATATTTTTACAGCGGATCTTGCTCTCTTCTCCTTCAGATGAATCACCAACGTTTATCGTCCTACCCGACTTCGATTTGGAAGCAATGTCTTCAGTTTTATACTACATATATAACGGTGAAGTTACTCTGCAGAAACATAAGCTAGGATTATTTCTAGACATAATACAAGCGATGCAGATTTATATAGATTGCCAATACTTGCCCAAAATAAGAGAGGTTGTAGAAGAAGACAATTTTGATCTAAATATGTTCCACGAAGCGAATTCGGTGAAGAATATATTCACTTTGGGATTTGGAGACGATAACGATCAAAAGTATTTTAATTTAAGAAGAGGTACACAGATGCGGAGCGTGCTCTTACAGTATTCACAGGGTAAAGCAGATTTTCACGATAACACCGTACGATGTCAGAATGGGAGCGAGCTCCGCAAGTCTCGTTTAGGAAATCTGAAATCGCCGTATGGAGACCGACAAAGGAACTCTTTCCTACGTGATTTATTTATCGAGACATATCCTCGAAACGGTAATGTTAACGGTCTGACGGAAGGCGTGCTAGCAATATCAAATGAATGCTATCATTCTCCGGCATCTATGCTCTCGCCGAATGCAAATGGTGGACATCTCGGCGGCGACGCACTCTCCAGATTCCATACAAAAACCAGTGAACAGAGTTTAAGCATGTCCGCAATATTTCATGACAATCGGGAGATACACAGCGGAAACAGTTTTAATGGCAGATGCAAAATACAGCAGAACAACATCGTCGGGCCGATAAAGTTTCCGGAAGATGCGAGCGCCATGACTTTTGTTTATGGTAATAGAGAAACCAACACTTCAGTTAAGAACGATCGGACATCTTTATTACCCCGACAGTTCAATGATATAAGTTTGTGGCCTGGTTTGAATGCATCTTTGGATCTTCGACGGACTATTTTGGGAGCCATGCAGTATTGTGTAATGGACGATTCCTCGCATAGCGGTTTGCAAAATTCTTCCTCGAGATGTGAAAATGGAGAGAAGATAAAAGATTTAAAAATAAACAGGTCTCCTAAGATAATATTTAATCAAGTATTAGAGAACCCATGGAGTCCGCGAATTCCTAAAAACTTTAAACCATTCCGTCGAAAACTTGAACATATAGTACAAAATCACAAGGTGAATATTTACAAACTTTTTATTCTTTGGAAGTATTTTTTAGCTGGATGGTTTGATACGTTTTTTTTCAGGTGGAGACGATTGGAGCTATGAATGACAATAACAATAATATTCGAAAATCAAAATTAGAAGTCGAGGAAAATATATTACCTAGTCTGGAGACGACTAAGTCTATATCTCCAATATGTACTAAATTAGTAGATAGTTTTAAATGCACCCATTGTAATCAGGTAATATTTTTCTCCTTCTATTATTTACATTACGTATAAGGAATAAAAGCCACCAGCTTCACCATCATACGTATTATATACAAGATGAACCCCGCGGCTTTGCCTGCGTTTAAAAGTACTTGTAATATGTATCCAGGTAATAAACTACCTGTATCCCGAATTTCATCCAGATCCGTTCAGCTGTTTTTATTTAAAAACTTGAGGGTAATGAACACGATTAGGTGTATATTTTGATACATATTCTAAAGCCGGCGCCAGACATAGCTCAAACATTTGGGCACTTATTTGAACACACATTTGAGCACATGTGAAGCACGGGTATTGTATTTGTTCAAAGTTTGAACAAAGTTTGGCACTTTGCCATTTGGTGTCGGTTTTTCGAGCGCACATCAAAGCGTTCAAAGTTCGAAACTGCAAAAAGTGTTGTTTGCAAAGTATGTGTGGCAGGTACCGCAAATAAGTGCTCAAATATGTGACAAAGTATGTGACAAAGTCTTTGTCAAACATTTGTTTGTGTTTGGCGCCGGCTTAATCGACCGACTTGTTTCGTTGTGTAATCAATAGTGTTGAATAGTTCTGTAAGTAAATCGTATATGTGCAGATTGTGTTTTTAATACTACGCATGCACTCACATCTTTAAATTTAGAGTAAGTAAGTAAGTTCAAGAAAGATTGCTCATTCTATCTATATTCTTCCTATAGTAAAATGGTTTGCCTCAGAATAATTAATAGCATGATGTGCTTAAATTCTTGTCTATATTTGGCAACCTTTATTTTTTTTATGCCGGCCTGTATTCTATTTTCATTGAACAGATCAAATAAGTTTTGCCTGCCACATAATTCAATATTATCGAATAAATTCAAATATGGAAGACGGGTTGGGACAATCTTTCTTTGTGCATAATACAAGTCCGTTGTCGAGCCCCAGCGCATGGTGCCGTCTTCCAATTTTTAACCGACTTCACAAAAAAGGAGGAGGTTTCAATACGACTGTTTTTTTTTCTGTTTGTTACATCAGAACTCCGTCAAATTTTAACCGATTAATTATTTTTTTTTAGCGATATTATGCCTCCCGTTTGGTCCCATTCAAATTTTATCGAGATCTGAAAATCACCTCCGAAGATATGAGGATAAATAATATAAAGAAATTTGATACCTCAATGACATGATTATGGCTAGTGGATATTTTCACTATCGCAACATGTTGAGTCGGTTTTTCGTTTTGTACGATCATAAATTAGTATAGACAAGCACGATTCTGTCTTAGACTGCTTGACTGTCAAACATAAAAAAGGAATTAGTAGGAATAGAAGGAAACGAATGAAATCGGTCACATACATTGCAGTCATTTATTTTCCAGGTGTTTACAACGGATGAGTCCCTGGCGCTCCACAGTAGACGGCACTCGACCAACGCTCGGTACTCGTGCGGAGAGTGCGGCAAAACATTCTCTCAACTCAGAAACTTCAAGTACCACATGTCTATACACAGGGGCACTAGAGAATTCGCCGCGACATGCACCGTATGCGGGAAGTACTTCAATGATCGCGGATATCTGAGTAGTCATATGAAGATACATCGGTAAGTGCCATCGGAATTATTGCATACAAATTGATGCTCTTTTGTTTTATGTTAATAGAGATAGGTGTGAAAATTAGGGAGACGATAAGTTATAGAAAGCTTTTACCCTGCAGATGTTGATTCGATACACTGATAAGTCTAGTAGTTAATGCGGATCAAGCATTAAAGCGTTTAATCTCCTGTTTGAAACTGTAAGTTAAGAATACCTACACAAGCACCGTGTCACAACCCTCAAGTTACAACGTTAAGGGTGCAAGCCCTTCTTCGTTTTTTCTCCGGTGAAACTGTCACGATCGGAAAATGCCATCAACATTTCTTTAGAAAATATCTGTAAAGCGTAAACGTATTTTTCTTTCCATTGGGTGTTTTTTTAAATATCTAATAGCGCTAGCGCTTGACCATTATCCCGCCTCGTGGTAAGTTGTGATTGACCATTGAGTTGATTGTGAGTGACCATTATCCCGCCTCGTGATGTAGTTGAGGATAGTGAACACGCTAGGCCTAGAATGGTCTCAAAGGCTGTGCTGCCAGAACACAGTAAGGTTGTGATGACAGATTTTCCTTAGTAGTTCTTTAGTAAGCTATTTTTAGGTAGCAACTAAGGTAAAACATCGAAGGTTATGTTTTAACTTATTATGCTCCGACCACCTGTGTGTTTTTAATATCCTGCGCCTTTTAGTTAGCAATTGTTATCGAGAATGTTTATAGACAATCAGATTCAATCCGGCCATTCTGAAGACGCGTTGTGGTATCGAAACGGCGCCTGAGGGGTAAAAGCATTTAATAGATTTGAACTGTAATGTGAGTGTGCACTATGTTTTATAGGAATCGAAAGGAGTACAAATGCACTCAATGTCCAAAGTCATTTAACCAACGAGTCGCTTACAATATGCATGTGCGCATTCATACAGGTAAGATCACCGTCAACATAAATTTGTTTTTATTTCTTTTAAGTTAAATAGGCAAGCGATTGTCTACTATTACACCTAGAGGTCGGTTCAAATCCCCGCCGTGCACCAATGAATTAAATACATCTTTAATAAATCCCCGGTATGGTAGTAGGACACTGTCTAGTGCTCGTCAGGCCAGCTACCACTCTCAAGTTTTCGCCAAACATCTAATGTGTTCCGGCAGCTGTTGTTGAGAGCCAGTTCCGATTCTAGGCCTAGTGTGCTACTATCCTCGACCGCATCATCACTTACCAACAGGTGAGATAGTGTTCAAACGCTAGCCTATAGATTTATCTTATATATAACTAGCAGCCTGCCCCGGCTTCGCACGGGTAGAACATATATGCCTACAAAATTTGCATCAGTTTGTTGCATCAAATATAAAATATTAACATATTTAACAATCATCGTCATATTTCAACCAATTTACACCAAACCTTAACGAATTATGCACCTAAACCTTCCTCATAAACACTCTGGCTATTGGTGAAAACCGCATGATAATCCGTTCAGTAGCTATTGAGATTATTGCGAACAGACAGACAGACGCAGTGATGGACTTTGTTTTATAATACTTACGTAGTGATATTGGACGGCCCTTTGGCGTAAAGGAGGTAACAATCCTTTCTGATTCTGACCCGACGGTCGTTGGTTCTAATCCTAGCTATATACCCATCAATGAAAGTTTTATGTGCATTCATGAATCATGGGTTTTCGTACAGAGGTAGTGGGATCATTGAATCAAAATCAATCAAATCATGGGATCAAAGAAGGGGTATTTATTATACGTTTAACGTGTGTATCTGTGTCTGTCTGTAGCATCTTAGCACCCAACCGGATGAACCGATTTTGAATTTATTATTGATATTTTTTTTTGTTTGATAGATGTCTTCATCGAGAGTGTTCTATGCTTTGGTTCATGGAAATTTGTTCAATCGTTATAAAACTATGAGCTTTTTTCTAGTTAATTGCGCTATGAAATCAACTTTCATAGGTCTGATCAATTCGAAAATCTTCTTCTTCAACGATATTGTAAGAACATGGAAGCATTGACCACATGCTGGGACATCTCCTGTACTCTACAGAATACTCAAATCCTCACCAACTTACAGCTCAGATTTTAAATGTCGTGTTTAGAGTCATTGGAATGCTTTTATTGAAAAGATTATACATAGATCAGTCGGGGTGGTTTATATATAGATCATAACATATAGATTGGTGGGGATCTACAGCATCGCTAAGCTTATAATAATATTTTCGTAGTAACTATGACCTAATCTGTGGTTTCACTGCAGATATTTTATTAATTTTGCGATGCGTGTATGTGAAATCCGTGATATCTTCTAGAGTTTTCATTTGAATTATATACTGTAAAGGACAATTTAAATCTATAATATGTGGCCAAGCTAATTAACGTAATTATTTGGATAAGGATTAATACTATATACTTGAAAATAGCCTTGGAAGTTATGTAATATTTTTTAACAAAAAATTAAAGATTAAAAAGGTTACTGTGTCAACCTTAAGAGATAGACATATGCTGTCGCGGACTTTTTTTTAGGTCTTATTAAGTTGTACAACTCTTGCATAGAAAATATTCTTCTATCTATTTTCAATTAAGCAGCGTTCGTAAGAAACGTGTTTTTTCGACCGTTTATTTGCCGACTTAGGTTGCAAATTAGGTCTCCACGGATGTACCTTTGATTTAAACGGGATAATATATAGCTTATTTTCATTCCGAAAGTCCATTCTATATATTAGTGAAAGAATTTTTTAAATCGGTCCAGTAGTTTTTGAGCCAAAACATTACAAACATACAAAAATACCAATGTTCTCTCTTTATAATATTAGTATAGAAAATCAATTGCTGTTCGTTAGTCTCGCTAAAACTCGAGAACGGCTGGGCCGATTTAGCTGATTTTGGTTTTGAAATGTTTGTCGTAGTTCAGGGAAGGTTTAAACGGTGAGAAAATATGGAAAAATTGCGAGGAAATAGTAGAAACAACCATTTAATGTTTCCTATATAAACTGTTCTACCTACTTTCCTGTCATTACATTTGACGTTCGTCCATTCGATACGGTAGGGTAGACTCTATTCCACTCTCGAATTGAAATTTGAAGCACGTATTAAATTAAGGGTTTTGAATCGACAACATAATATATCCACATTACTCGAATTATAGCGTAGGTATTTAAATTTTAATATTTTGAATTTTGATGGTTGTCATTGTTGGTTCGTTCAGAATTTTTTTTGTCATTGTATTGACATATTTTGATGGTTGTCATTATGGCGCTTCCATATATGGGTATTCGCTATTTGTGTATAAAAACCGATAAAAACAAAATAAAATTAAATAATAAAGGGGTCCCCATACAAGAAACGTGTTTTTGAGGCTTTTTATGCACGATCTTACAAACCTTAATAGAAAAAGACTTGAAATTTACTCAATTGAAATTTACTGCCATAAGAATAAATAATAAAAACGAAATTAAATTAAAAATTACAGTGGTCGCCATACGAGAAACGTATTTTTCCGGCAAATATTATTCAATCGGAACCCTCAGTTTATTTATATTCGCGGTACGAAGTTCGCCGGGTCAGCTAGTAGAATATAAAATCAGGCACATTTAAATAACACTGTAAAAGACATCATGTATATATATTTATACTAACTGCAGTATCAAGTTATATTCCACTCATGAAATGGAATGTATGATTCTTAGATAGGTGTTGTGACGTTAGCCCTCCAGAGGGCGCCGTCGTGGGTGATATTCCTAATTTTTTTGTTACCTGTAAAAGTTATTAAACGTAATAAAAATATATAATTTCAGGAGTTAAGCCGCACGTATGTGAGGAGTGTGGGAAGGCTTTTTCCCGCAAGATGTTGTTGAAGCAACATCAGCGCACGCATTCTGGTGAGAGGCCCTATGCGTGCACTCACTGCGACAAACGATTCGCAGACCGATCCAATATGACGCTGCATTTGAGATTGCATACAGGTAGGTTAAGCTAGCTTTTTTATTCCAAACAGATTTTGAAAGCAACTTGTATCTACTAAAACTGGAAATTTCTTATACTTTGACACTGGCTAAATAAACTCATAATATGGATATATCTAAAATTACATTATAAAATTTAAAAAAGTACACTGCGTACATAGTGGTATGCATTGATGTCCCAGACCCTTAAAATAATTCATACTGTTATTGGTGATATTATGCTGTTATTTGGACTTTTTCTTTATTTATCTAGGTTCCTACACATTTCATTTATAGGTACCTAAATACTAATCTAAATATTAGGTTGGGGAAAAAGGTTCTTCGCATTTAAAAATAAATTCAAAACATTTTTAATATAGTTTATTTACATGTAACTAAAGTATGTAGGTACCATTTTGTACCGTTTGATAACTTTTTGCCATCTTGTAGGTAGGGACATGATCCCATTGCTATAGAAATGTTGGAGCTTCTGATCAAAAAACCGCGACAAGTAGTTTTGGCAGTCCTCTCATGATGTTAACCTGACACTGCCTAAAGAATTCTGAAGAGATCGAAACAGGTGGAAATCTGAAGGTGCAAGGTCAGGACTATACGGCGGATGCATTATCACCTCCCAGCCAAACTCTCTTAATTTTTGCTGAGTGGCTAAAGATGTGTAAGGTCTAGCGTTATCATGATGAAAAACCACACCCCTTCTGTTGATTAATTCCGGCCGCTTTCTCTCAACTTCTTGCTTTAATCTCATCAGTTGTTCACAGTAGAGTTCAAAATCGATGGTCCTGCCTGGTGGTAACAGCTCATAATTAATAATGCCCTTCCAATCCTACCACACACACACAGCATCACCTTGTTGCGGTTCATTAGGTTTCTTTCAGTGAGGTACCCAAATATCGAGCTTTTTTGTGTACCCAGTTTTTTTCAAATGCGCCAAAACTGTTTTGTGGTCAATTCCCAGTTCTTCAGCTACGTCTTAACTACTGATATGCCGATCTTGCTCCACTTATCCAAAAATGGCATCCAAATAAATATAAAATTAATAAAAATCCGTAATAGGGCGACCAGAGCGGGGCATCTTTAACATCAACATTTCCGGATTGAAAACGCTTAAACCAAATATGTGCTACTCTCACAGATACTGCAATAGGTCCATAAACATCGCAATTTTTTTTCGCGGCTTGCGTTGCATTTTTACATTTTTTGTTGTAAAATGTATCGAATTTCTTCAGATTCACTCATCTTCACAGTACGAAAAACAAATAAAAGTCACATTTTTAACCGACTTCGCAAAAAAGAAGAAGGTTCTCAATTCGTCGGAATCTTTTTTATTTTTATTTTTTATGTATGTTCACCAATTACTCAAAGACGCCTGAACCGATTTGGAAAATTCTTTTTTTGTTTCAAAGGGTAACCTTCACAGGTGGTCCCATTTAAGTTTTAACGAAATCTAATATTTTTTGACATGACGTTTGGCGAAGATGGCGGCCATATGGCGGCGATTAATGTTAATAATCGCAAATAATAATTTTTAATATTAATTTTGGAATACAAAAAGTACGTGTTATAAAAGTATTTGGAATTATTGTAATAAAATAGACAATTAATTTTCGTGTGTGTCAGATGCTTTTATTGCACAGGGCCATTTGGGGCATTGTCCTTTTATACCTTGATGACGTCATTATGACTAGAGGATATTTTCACTAGCGCGGCATTTGAAGTCAATTTTTTAGGGTTCCGAACCCAAAGGGAAATTAACACTTTCTGAGACTTTGCTGTCCGTTCGTCCGTCCGTCCGTCCGTCCGTCCGTGTGTCTATATGTGCGCACATTACAGATCTGTATCTTCTTAACCGTGATAGGTACATACTTGAAATTTTCACAAAGTATATATCAGTCAATGTATAACGGCCCAGATACGAAATTTTATAGATGCATGTAATTTAATTAAAACTTGTTTTGCACTAAAAAGGGTAAAATAAATTATTTATCAAAAAAATAAAACCGACTTCATAACTACAAACAGGCACTCAAAAGCGAAAAATAAAGTACTTAATATAATTATTATAAGCGCTACCCACTTATCTATTTGAAGTCGGTGCCAGCCAAGTCTAATAGGTAGTAGATAGATACTGACTACATGTATCTACCTACTTACTACTACTACATACATAGTATCTATCTACTATCCAATAGACTTGGCTGGCACCGACTTCAAATAGATAAGTGGGTAGCGCTTATAATAATTATATTAAGTAATTTATTTTTCGCTTTTGAGTGCCTGTTTGTGGCTATGAAGTCGGTTTTTATTTAAAAAGAATTTATCCTATTTTGAATATGGAATTACCTTCTTTAAAATTTATACTTTTAATGATACCAAACCCAGCCAGATACAAATAGTATAGCTAAAGAGATTTTATTACAAGTTCATACTTACTATAATGCGAAAATACTTTTTCCCCAACCTAATATTTCACGCATTTATTCGCAAAAATTATACAGATTATTTTATTTATTCTGTAATGTAAATAATTAGAGTCGAGCTACACAGATTATATGGTGAATTTATAGCGGATGTCATATATGTCACCTTAATTTGTCCTAAATGTTTACCAGTATATTAAGTTTCAAAATATGAATGAACCGACTTCAAATAGGACGCTAGTTATTTTCAGTACCAAGTTTGAGGTGTTTATCTCCATAGCTCTAGATATACCTACTCATCAGATCTCGATGAAATTTAAATGGGACCACATGGGAAGTATGACCCATTTTTAAAAGGTAGACGTCATCGCTTACCATCAGGTGAGCGTCGTGCTTGTCCTGTTACCTTATATCATAAAAAAGAAAACAAAAACACAGTTTTCAAATCGGTCCAGGCGTCTTCATGTAATCGGGGAAAATACATAAAAATAAAAGACTAAAGAATTTAGAACCTCCTGCTTTTTTTATGTCGGTTTAAAATGATTTTTTATGATCTTTCCTATTGTTGTATTGATCTTGCAAAAAGTCACAAAACATTTTATAATAATTAAATTATAATTTCCAGGAGTAAAACCCTTCTCCTGCTCGCTATGTCCGAAGTCGTTCACAAAGAAGCACCACCTGAAGTCTCACCTGAACTTCCACACCGGTTCTAAGCCGTACTCTTGTCCTCGATGCAATCTTGCATTCACACAGTCCTCTAACATGAGAACACACTACAAGAAATGCAGCGCTCCTGAACCTGTCGAAGTTACTGACGGCTCTGGGAATGATAGTCAGACACATTCTTAAGTATTATGACATAAAGATAGAAAGTCACACACAAAGCCGAGATGCTGGAAAAAAAGAGCCAAAGATCGGGCTCAGTGGCGCATTGTGGGAGAGGCCTACGTCCAGCAGTGGACTGATACCGGCTGATACCGGATTTCTTATACCTACTTCGTATCCAAGATGAATAGATATTTTTTGCAATGAATATTACACTTATTATAATAACATAATATATTTTAATATATTGTATAGGCTAGCGTTGGACCACTATCTCGCTTGGTGGTAAGCGATGATGTGATCGAAGATGGCGAACACCAAAGACATATAATAATCTGACTCTCAAGGACTTTGTGCTACCGGAACACCAGGTTATGGCGGCAGATTTTCTCCTTGAAGCTACTTTTAGGTAGCAAGTCAGGCGGAACTTCGATATAATATGCTCCTATCACCCATTATATATATATACATATATATTGAACAAGTATTGTGTAAACATTATCATTCCTGGCCTAGCGTGCTACTATCCTCGACCACGTCATCATCACTTACCAACAAGCGAGACACTGGTGTGGTCTTTATGCTTTTAAAATACAATACCTTGAGTTTTTAGTTTGCCACAATGACGCCATCTAGCGGTGCTAAGCTACATTTATGTTTCACTCTGCAACTATTTGTTGCTGTGATTCTATAGACATTTATCAGCTAAGAGACATGAGTAATTAATACTATTTAACATATTATGAAGTTTAAAGTTTTTTATCTACGCCTCATGTTGCCTCTGTGACAAACCGAAAACTATTTTCACCTTTGTGCTACGATAACGCACGATGAATAAACACGCTAGGCCTAGAATACTCTGATTCTCAAGGGCTGTGTGCTGCCGGAACACCGTAAGGATTATGGAGACAGATTTTTTCCTTGATGGTGGTAAGCTACTTTTTGGTAGCAAGTCAGACGGAACATTTATATAATCGATATGCTACTACCACTTGTAAAATATCCTTTGTGATATCCTATATTGATGTCTATTATCTTAGAAGACTTCCTTCCACGATAAGGCATTGATATTTCCTAGGATGATGGATATTTCAGTAATTTTAATTTGACGTAAGCATAGAAAGGCGTTGTCAAAATGTTTTTCGCAACAAAGTTTTGACATAGTTTTGGCGGGAACGTGGAAAAGTGTGTGTGCTCTCATTTTATTATTTCCTAAAAATTGTGTTCTTCCGCGAGTTAATCTATACTAATATTATAAAGAGAGAACATTTGTATTTTTGTATTTTTGTATTTTTGTATGTTTGTAATGATTTGGCTCAAAAACTACTTAACCGATTTAAAAAATTCTTTCACTAATACATAGAGTGGACTTTCGGAATGAAAATAGGCTATATATTATCCCGTTTAAATCAAAGGTACATTCATGGCGACCTAATTTGCAACCTAAGTCGGCAAATAAACGGTCGAAAAAACACGTTTCTTACGAACGCTGCTTAATTGAAAATAGATAGAAGAATATTTTCTATACAAGAGTTGTACAACTTAATAAGACCTACAAAAATGTCCGCGACAGCATATGTCTATCTCTTAAGGTTGACTCACAGTAACCATTTTAATCTTAAAATTTTTGTTAAAAAATATTACATAACTTCCAAGGCTATTTTCAAGTATATAGTATTAATCCTTATCCAAATAATTACGTTAATTAGCTTGGCCACATATTATAGATTAAAATTGTCCTTTACAGTATATAATTCAAATGAAAACTCTAGAAAATATCACGAATTTCACAAACACGCATCGCAAAATTAATAAAATATTTGCAGTGAAACCACAGATTAGGTCATAGTTACTGCGAAAATATTATTATAAGCTTAGCTATGCTGTAGATCCCCACCGATCACAATCAATTTGAAGTCAATATAGTGTAATAATATGATCTATTGTATAAAATAATATTCATCTGTATATATAATATTAGTAGTTTATGCAACTGTCATATAATGAAGGGTATTAAAACACGAGTGTGAGTTTATGAAACGAGCGCAGCGAGTTTCATAATAGTAACGAGTGTTTTAATACCCGTGTTATATGCAGTTGCATACACTACTTTATCTTCACTAATGCAATTAATCAAACAACAAGAGTAAAAGCTGACAATCAAAGAAGAATCAAAGAATCAAAGCATTTATTCAGTATGTAGGCAGTATAAATATACGCACATATACACGTCGAAATCATAAATCATAAAATAAATCATAACCAATTATCAAGTAAACATAGCAAAAGCAGAATTTAACGCTTTGAATTAGAAAAAAAAAGTAATGAACCATTCAGCTGTCATCCAATCGTTTACGTCAGAATTTAAAAAAAAAATTAAAGTAGGTTAAAACCAACCATACTACATGTATGGTTGGTGTGTGTTTCAGTACTTCAGACAATTTTTATATTAAAAAAATAAAATAGTGAAACACAACATAGAGAAACGCATACCGATCACAGTACATATCATGATCCAAATGGAACTGATAGTCCGTCTGTCAGCTGCATAATATTGTTTAAATAAAAATAAAAATGGCAAGCCTAGAAAGATAATCTGCGGACAAAAGGGGAAAACTGAATGGCTGTTGAATCTACCGGTGTTCCGGAAATACTCCCATCAGAGAAGAAACACCAAGAAACTCTATGGGGCTTGTCTTGTCATTTTATCTTTTTTTTTTTAAATTAATTGTACATGTCAGCTTTAAAATTTTAACAATATATTATTAATTATAATACAATTTATATTTGTTCTTGGAACTTGGGGCATTCAGGCCATGCATTTTTGTCATCCATATAGTCACCTATTGTATAGTATGATTTTTTCATCAAATTGGATTTTACATAGATTTTAAATTTGCTCATAGGCAATTGATCAATATCTTTAGGTAGCTTATTGTAAAAGCGTACACAGTTCCCCATGAATGAACCACTAACTTTCTGCAGTCTGAAATTAGGTATAATTAATCTATTTTTATGTCTTGTATTAAAATTATGTACATCAGACCTTTTCTTATAATCATTTATATTCTTGCGTATGAACAAAATATTTTCATAAATGTATTGACATGCCACTGTTAGAATTTTAATTTCCTTAAATTTTTCACGAAGTGAATCTCGCGACCTCATACTATATATAGAGCGAATAGCTCGTTTCTGCAAAACAAATATTGATTGGATTTCAGCGGCTTTCCCCCACAATAAAATGCCATAAGACATTATACTGTGGAAGTAGCTGAAATAGACCAATCTTGCAGTGGCTTCGTCCGTTAAAAATCTAATTTTACGTACTGCGTATGCAGCGGAGCTTAACCTACCTGCTAGAACCGATATTTGAGAACCCCATTGAAGCTTTGAATCCAGGGTGATGCCCAAGAATGTTGTGGATTCAACAAGTTCTAATGGTTCATCATTTATTAATATACTTCTATTTAGGATACCCTTTTTTACATTTGGTAGAGAGAAATTAATACATTTAGTTTTTTTTGCGTTTAACAATAAGTTATTGGTTGTAAACCAATTCAGAACCTGTGTTATTGATTTGTTTACATCGTCAAAGTTAGGTGTAGTCCTATCTATTTTGAATATCAAGGAAGTATCATCTGCGAACAAAACAATATCACATAGGTTCTGTACGAATGACGGTAAATCATTGATATAAACTAGAAATAAAAAAGGTCCTAGGATCGATCCCTGCGGGACTCCCATTTTTATGAGGGATCCAGATGACCTGACGCCATTGACTTCAACCATCTGTGTTCTGTTACAGAGGTATGATGATACCAGATCAAGTGCCTTACCTTCAACACCGTAGTATTTTAATTTGTAAATTAGTGTTTCATGACAGACACAATCAAATGCTTTTGATAGGTCACAGAACACGCCAATAGCATCTTGTGCTTTCTCCCATGCATCAAATATATGTTTAAGAAGACCTATTCCTGCATCAGTAGTAGAACGCCCTTTAGTAAATCCAAATTGTTTGCTATTTAAAAGATCATTCATGTTAAAATGTGTTAAAAGCTGGTCTAATATTACTTTTTCGAAAATTTTACTCAATGCAAATAATAGTTTATTTATAATAATTGTTCAAATTTTGGATGGTAAAATTTTGAAAGTTAATGTTAATTATTGATCCAGCAGCTGTAGCGGCCGCGGGGCAAGCAGTAGAGCTCGTAGATGGAGTCGGAATATTTATAATTACTTCATTCGTCTTGTTTTCTATACTGTTCAAGATCGTATTTGAGACTTGAATTTTATTCATTAAAGACTCATCAATGTAGCTTTCAGCCACAGTAGAAGACTTCCACCCCCCGTGTCGTTTCAGTGCGGTCAAATCACCACCGCTATCTATGAGAAGGGTCGCCGAGGTGCGCCGGAAGCAATGCCCCATATACAACGCTGGGTTGAGCAGATTCAAAAAACTTGCGATAGTTTTTCCCAGAGCACCAAATTTATTAATACCAGTTCTTTGATCGACGCACTTCCCCGATCTATAGCTCAAGAAAAAGGCAGGGTTTCGACAGGGGGTGGGTCGAAGTTCCATGTATTTTTTACATACGGCATAGCAGTTGCCCGTCACAACGAAAGAACGATCTATTTTCGTTTTTGTTTTCGAAACTTTCACCATGATTGTACTGTCGTCTATGTTAGAGATTTCATCGAACTGGATGTTGTATAGCTCTTGCCTTCGGCATGCCCCCATTATGCCGAAGATTAGTGCAACCTGTAACAATAAACGATATAATAAGCTTGAGGTACATAGCCAAGGCAAAAACTATGATTTATGAAGTAAAGTGTAGGTACCTACTACCAAATTTATACACAAAGCGCTTAAACGGAGTGTCTAGATAACTTGCGTGTGTAGTACGTAAGTACTAGGTAGATTAAATAACAGAACTAAAATACACTTACCTTTTCAAAAAGATACAAAATATCTGGTGAATCTTCCAGGAACATCTTTATTTGACCTGATGTAAACGTCAAGGACTTTTTTCCTTGTGTCCTTCTGAGCTGCGTTTCAGGAACGCTATGACTTTTGAATACTTCGTGATATCAATATTGTTGTAGATACTCAGTGTGGACTTGAGCATAGAATATTTAGCCCACATAGAAGATGGCTTGAATTTGTCGGAGAGGTCTTTGAGATACGCAAGAATGACATTTTCAGAAAATGATGTAGTTTTCTTTTCGATCTTCCATGCCAAAAAGTTATTATATTCTTTTTCATATAATTTTCTAGATTTTTCTGGCAAAAGATTGTGAGTTACTTTTGTTGCCAATTCTAGAATATCCGGAGGCGTACAAATATCATCGTCGCTATCCATTTTTAACTTTTAATTCGTATTTTAAAAACAAAACACATTGCGAAACATTAAATTCACGCGTACGTGTATTGTCAGTGAACTTGCCGCCATTAAAATCTAACCAATGAGAGCGCAGCTGCGCGCGCAGGGCCAATCAGGAGCGAGCGCGCGCTGTTTTTTTTTTATTTAATTGGCACAAGATCTTACCAAAGAGTTTTGTGTATGTAAGTTTAGTAGTTTCGACGAAGTTTTCACGTATAACCCAACTGTTTTCAAAGGCCAGCCTATTATCAAAATTTTATACAACTTGTATGAGGATTTTGACATAAGGCTCGCCAGGTTAATTGGTCGCGTTTTATTGATGCTATAATGAGATTTTACGATATCGATGTGGATATTATACCATCATGTGAAATTGCTTAAATTGAGTGTTTTGTTATCTGCGCTATAACAGTAGTAATTATAAGTCAAGTATTGGAAACATAAGTAGAATGTTATAACATTAGTGTAGATAAAATATTTTAAACCACCCCGACTGATCTATGTATAATAGCTTTTTCCAATGACTCTAATCAAGACATTTAAAATCTGAGCTGTAAGTTGGTGAGGATTTGAGTATTCTGTAGAGTCCAGGAGGCTTCCATGTTCTTACAATATCGTTGAAGAAGATTTTCGAATTGATCAGACCTATGAAAGTTGATTTCGTAGCGCAATTAACTAGAAAAAAGCTCATAATTTTGTAACGATTGAACGAATTTTCATGAATCAAAGCTAAGAAAACTCTCGATGAAGACATCTATGAAACAAAAAAAAAACTATCAATAATAAAAACAAAATCGGTTCATCCGGTTAGGTGCTAAGATGCTACAGACAGACACACAGATACACACGTTAAACGTATATTACCCCTACATTTTGCGTCGGGGAACGCCGTAAGGTTACGGCGGCAGATGTACTCCTTGGTGGTAAGCTACTTTTTGGTAGATTTAATGATTCCACTACCACTGTACGAAAACTCATGATTCATGAATGCACATAAAACTTTCATTGGTAGGTATATAGCTAGGATTAAAACCAACGACCGTCGGGTCAGAATCAGGGTAACTATCCTTTACGCCAAAGGGCCGTCCAATATCAATACGTAAGTATTATAAAACAAAGTTCATCACTGCGTCTGTCTGTCTGTTCGCAATAATCTCAATAGCTACTGAACGGATTATCATGCGGTTTTCACCAATAGCCAGAGTGTTTATGAGGAAGGTTTAGGTGCATAATTCGTTAAGGTTTTGTGTAAATTGAATGAAATATGACGATGGTTGTAAAATATGTTCATATTTTATATTTGATGCAACAAACTGATGCAAATTTTGTAGGCATATATGTTCTACCCGTGCGAAGCCGGGGCGGGCTGCTAGTGTGTAATAAATGTGGATTATTAACCATCTTTGAGTATTCAGCCAGACTCAAAGTTAACCATTAAGTGCCGGTGAATGTGTGTAGGGAAAGAGCACAATGATGAAAAGCATGCTATTTGAGTTCTCACCAAAATTCCACTGAAAATCTTCAGTAAACACCTCTTTACTGAGGGTATGGCTTGGACTAGATCTTGACTTCAACTTGACCTAAAGTGTGACTTTGACCCATCTTTACGACTTCAATTGTTCAAAATTGAAAATGTCAATACTTTACACTGGCTAAATACACTAGTCGTGTGGAGCCATAATGAAAATGAAAAAAAAAAGTTTTGACATTTGAATTTTGACATTTCTTGTTGACTGGAGACTGGAAGACTCAAGTTGGAAATCTAATGTGTTCCGGCAGCTGTCCTTGAGAGATTCCATTATAGGCCTAGCGTGCTACCTCAACCGCATAATCACTTACCATATAGATACGAGTACTTATGTTATGACGATATAAATAAAAATACTATATGTGACAACTTATTTCTATTTTATTTCAATTTAAGTTTGTGTATAGATCTATGAATAAAAGATTGTTCGTAGGTATAGATAGATGTTAGTAAGCTATTGGATGTTATACTACTATTATAAATTGTTTTGCATTATTTGTTTAGAATAACTGCATCATTTTTGTTTCATGCAAATTGAAAATTATAATTTACCTAGCCAATATTTCCTATTTATTTCTTGTCTTAGATGTTATTTTATTTCATAGAATTGGTAATAAAAAGTATTATCGTTTTTTGTTGTCTTTCATTTTAATGTTTTGATATTTGTAAGATATTTTCCTAATGATTTCATTAACCATCAAATAAGGCGAATATCCCATTTTTTTAATAAAAATTTAGTATGTAATTATTTTTAGGCCCCGACACAAAAAGAGGGTTTTTATACGTTTGACGTGTGTATCTGTGTATGTGTGCGTCTGTCTGTGGCATCGTAGCGTCTAAAAGGATGACCAATATTGGATGAGAAGTTTTCGTTTGATAGGTGAGTTAATCGAGTGTTCTTTGCTTACGCTTAAGAACTTCATAAATAAAAATATATGATACAAAAACTAATGCTTATAGTCTTTAAACGGCTGAACAGATTTTCATGCTTTTTTCTAGTTGATGATTCCATAAGATGAACTTTAATTGGTTTAATAACTTCGAAGTTCGGAGTCCTCTTACTTCAATAATTAGCTGGCAGCATTGACCTTATGCTGGGCATCTCAACTCCTCACCTGATCAGATCACACCTATAATTAGAATACTGCTCACCAACATACAACAGAGATGTCATCTTTGGGCTCAATGGAATGGTATCTATGAACAAATTATACAGAGATCAGTTGGCGGTGGTCAGTGGCTATATTTAAAATTTTGAATTTAAGTGTTATGTCTGTTGTGATGTACAGAGTATTAATGCATAGGATTAACTTTTTTCTTACCTATGGTTTCGCTACAAATATTTTATAACCGGTGGGTATTTAAAATCCACCAGATATTGATGTCATTACCGTTCCAAAATCCTACAAGCAACCTCTATGAAAAATATATGGTAATAGGGAATATGCATGAAGCTCAGATTTATTGGAAATATTTTTTTTTCGATTCTTTGTTGTCCTGGAGTTATATGTAAAACCTTTTTTTTTATTTAATTCCATTTCATTTGCTTAAAATAATAAATTAAAAATGCAATTTAAGCGAGGGAAATTTAAGTTTGTAATACAGATCACCATTGGTCGAATTGAAAGTTTACGTCATTATGCACTACTCCACGTGATAGAAACATTGAGCGCGGGAACATAAAAATAAATGTATGGTAAATGTGGTCTTATTGTATTTATTTCCAAATATTGTGTTTGCCGCGTATTATTGTGCAAAAATGTATATTACTAACCATTTAATATAGATAAAAATGAGTACGAGATTAGAGAAACTGTATAATTTAATAAAAACATGCCATTGGCTAAATACAATAATCGCGCGGAGTCTTAGTTAAAGAAAAAAAAGCTAGTTTGCTTCAAGCGGCGTGTGTCTTACGTAAGTGCGTGACGTCACAATGCATTACCAAAGAGCCCGGTAAATGATGGCGTTTAAACTGCTTAAATTTATTTGTATATTTAAATGTTTATTTAAAAAATAATTAGACTAATTCCAGCAGTATTTTATTTTTTTATGATGTTATATGGATGTAATGAGTGAAATAAAAATATTTAAAAAAAAACATGCATATTCCCTATTGTCAGTAAGGAAGTTGTTTATTTCCCAATGTATAAGAGATAAAGAAATAGTCCCACACTTACCAATCACGAACAAACTGATGTTGATAAACGTCCTGTTCCGTCATACCATAGTGCTTTAGCATGGAGACACTACAATCATATTTTACCCATATTTTATAATATACTAAACGGTAAATAAAAAAAAATTGAATTCTTAACAAATGCAAACTGAAATACACTATCTTTGACTGACTACAGTCCCTGGATTATGAAGATACTGAAAAACTCCTTGTTAAATTAGAATAGCAAAGAGATTCATATCATGTAAACACTCTCTCTGTCTCTCACACACACACACACACACATACACATACAAACCATAAACAAATGTTTAGTCACTATCACTACATATTGAAAAACCCCCAAAAAAAGTCCCCCAGCCGCGTCTGTCCGTTCACGATAACCTCAAAAACTATCGAACGGATTTTCATGCAGTTTTCATCAATAGATAGAATGATTTATGAGGAAGGTTTAAGTAATAAGTGTATAATTTTTCAAAGTTTTATGCCAATTGGTTAAAATATGATGATATTTGTTGAAAATGTCGGAAAAAATCAAGCCATTTGGGAGCTTTCATCGAAAACTCTGCCTAATCCCTTTGAGATACATATAACCAAACAATGCATGGTAAAATATTCCCTTTTTATAGATTTACTAGCGATCCGCGCCAGCTTTGCACCTGTAGAGCATAATATGCCTGCATTTTTAAATCAGTTTGTTGCGTCGAGTCTGAATTAACGTCTTCGACAATCATCCTCATATTTCCACTGATTAACATAAGACGACAAAATATACACATAAACCTTCCTCATGAATTACTCTATCTATTAGTGAAAACCGCATCAAAATCCATCCAGTAGTTTTTGAGTTTATTGCGAACAGACAGACAGACGCATCGGGAGACTGTTCTGTACTGCGTTGATGCGAAGGTTTATGTGTATAATAATTCGTTAAGCTTTGTGTAAATTGATTTGAATATGACAATTCTTTTACACGTTGGCAGCGGCACAATTTTTTTTTCCGTTCCTGCGGTACGGGACGTTTAAGACCTCGTAGGAAAACTGCCATAATGACAGCATGGGACTTATTAGACCCCGTAACCACTGCATTCTGTTGACGTTTAAGACTTCGTATGAAAACTATCATAATGGCGGTACGGGGTTTATTAGACCCCGTAACCACTGCATTCTGTTTTCTAGAGGGATCATATATATTTATCTTTTTCCTACAATATATCAAATAAATGTTTCAACCTCCGCACGACAGAGAAGTCTATGTTTTCTTAGCCGCACCGCAAGGATGACACATACGAGGCGTATTAGACCTCGGTCCGCATTGAACGTGTTAATTCATACTCGACTTAACAAACTGATGAAAAAATGCAGACATATATGCAATTCCCGTGCGAAGCCGGGGTGGGACGCTAGTAATAATTTATAATATTAGGATAATAGGTATTAAGTATTTAATGATATTCATTGCTTGTTAGTTTACTTTGTTTATATAGTTATACATTTGCAACACAGTCTTAAAGACTTAAGCAAAAGGCAGGGTACAATAAAACAATATATCAAAAACCAATTTATGAAATAAAGCAATTTTGCATTTTTTGTATTTTGCTATATAAGCTATAGAATCACTAAGGATTCTCCTTTTTTATACAGTCTGTTATTTTCTAGCAAATAACAAACAATGAAGAAATTAAAAATAAAATGGTGAATTACAGGAAAATTTATAGGAATAAAACCAAAGCGCAATTTTTACTTCTTTTAATGGATTTGGTGTTGTAAAAGAAATTATCGATCGAAGTGTACAAAATTACATGCTTTTACAATAGGTAGGTAAGTTCTGGCGTAGCAGTAGGTACCTCACTTACATTGTTACGAACGTTGCGAGTCCAATATATTATGTATACATTACATATATAATTAGCCAAGTTATTGATGCATACAGTGATAATATTGCTTAATTTGCTGTACCACGAGTAACTTACTGTAAGTACTTACTTATATACTGATTGTACCATCTGTTTACGAAGTGTTATTACAACAGCTCGGATTGTATGTAAATCAAAACTGTTTGAAATGTATAATAGCTTTAGCATTTAGCTTTTATGCTTTGTTTTAACATTGTAGAATCATCTTTTTATGGATTACCTGTTCTGTAAAAATGATATTTGAGTTGGCAATAATTTACCTACCATCTGAGCCGGTTAAAATTCATATCACTGAATCTGATAGAAAGTGTTGTTATTTTAAAATATATCTTAATGTTATAAACTATATTGTAATGAGTAAGTATAAACATATTCCTTACACAGCGTATAACATAATAATTTCCGCTTTATATACATTTTTGGAAACAGATGGTACTTTATCTTGAATACAATTTATTGATGGATTATTATTATTATTTCAAGTAAGTATACCAATTACATCTGCGTATTTACATTATTTTATATTAGATACAATCGAGATCAAAAATATCTGAACACCCATGTATTCAGGTAATATTTAGTATAATATATATGTTTAAGTAAAATATAAAGTATTTTTGTGACGATAACTGTGTTCATATATTTATGAAGTCGCTTGTTATTTATAATACATTTATAAGTTTTTATTTCACGGATCAAAGTAATACTTAATAGGTTAACAGTTTTCGTATAAAAAGATCCCTGATATTTGTGCGAATTATTCTTATAAAAATTAAACAATTTTAACAGTAACTAAATCATGAGAGACTATGGCTGCAAAGTATTTTTTGGAGTGCCGAAAAGTAGCTTTTAATCCTTGTTTAAATGTACAACAACTGCGATTATTTTTATAATGTAGGTGCATATTTATATTGTTTATATAAGTTGATTTTCTGATTTATTCCTTGTCCAAAAAGCTAGAAATTTGCTACATATAAAAGGAAACTATTTGATCCAGAAGTCTATAAATTTGATAATAATATACTTTAATATAATACCGTGAATGGTATGATTTAGTATCGTTGAGATATAAATAATAAACAATAAATAAGATATTCCACATTGCCATGGTTCATATTATAGTTGAAACTAATAAAACAAAAATATATTCATTCAAAACAATAAAATATTTTTCTTGTGTAGAGCATCTACGATACTACGCCTCTCGTAGCCGTTCTACGAATTGTAACAAATCTCAAGATTTCGTTAACTTTAGGAAGTTACACTGAGTTAGATACAAGTGAAAGTTCAAAAAGAAGTTCACAAACCCTGTATTATTTACCCGTCTGCATGCCTTAACATATATTTTAAATACTTCTAATTCTTATTATTTGTAAATGATAATCGAAAGTAGGCAAATTATAGGCAATCTGGACGTCTTTAAACGAATAGGTTATTGGTAATTACTAACCATTAGGTCATTTTTAAGTTTTGTACAGACAGGTATTTTTATTGCAAAAAAGCACCATTCGGTTTTATTGTTTGTTTCATAAAAAATACATTACATGGCTACACACAGACGGGTTTACTAATATAAATTAAACATCTATGTTTTACAATAAGTTCGTTCGAACGATTTAAAATAATATTTGAAAAATATATATTATCAGTAAGAGTATAAAGTTTAGACAGAAGACTCTTTGAACACTATGCCAGGTACTCCAGCTCTGATTCATATAGGAATAAGTTCGCTTTCAGGGTTTCTACGTGTTTAATTATTAAGGGAACGGCTTTACACGGCTAGATTATTATTACGAGTGATACTATGTAATGAAGACTTTTTTGAAACGAATTTCATCGAATTGAGTATTAATATCTATTCGACCACAAAACCAGATATGAAACTTTTACTCTCCGTCATCAGTACAAAATGTAGCTCTGTAAATACTCGCAGTATAAAATATACGGACACTAAACCTAGAAAAGATCGCGTGTAAAAATCTTAATTTTTATAGAAATATACAAAAAGCTAGTTTGGTTTAACATCACGTTTAAGCTACAGGTATCTCGATAATAATACATACGAGTAGTTGTATGACCAACCTTTACACATCATGCAAACCAACATACCTTACGTTAATAATCGCCAAATGTTACATTACATAATATCTTATCTCAGCCTTTTTGAATAGGAGAATATAAACGATCGGGAATATAGAATACGTAGTAACTAGTAGACTCGGCGAGTTTACAAAACGCAGTAACTGGGCGAGCGCCGCTTGCCGCGCGCCGGTACCACTCTACCATGTGAAGCACCATTTGTTCTAGCGTAGGGATAATGTACACGATTCCACGATTTTATTCTAACAACATTAATTAAGTTCATGAGCATAACATGCGCTCACTCTCCGAATTAATCATTAGGAACAACAATTTAAAATACTATACGAATATCTCAATAACTTAAAAATATAAAAAGTGCTTTTGGCACTTAACACTAAACTGTCGACGTTTACGTTCGAGTACGCAATAATAATAATTGTTGATGTTCGGCGACGCGGGCGCGATAACAATCATAACATTAAGTGGTATTTTGTAGCTGTTTACGAGTTCTTTGGTGTTAAACAAAATATAGCGACGGGATTACTCTATATTTCGGATTTGTGCAATGCCTTCAAAAATATTTCTCAAAATAATAACTGCTATACCACTTCATAAGACACCGTTTTATCACTAAAGTATCCTGCACATCTCACGTAACGCTCCCTTGTCGACGTCGAATATCGACGCGCTTCACGGGGAGTTACAGCTAAATAAAATCGATGTAACAAAACTATTTACAATAGATAGCATCTACGTAATATAAAATTGAGCATTAATATAAAACAAAGGCAGATAAGACTTCAGATGTAACATTGAAGTAGAAATGCTTAATCGTGCTTAGTTTAAAAATATAAATTCCCCAAAGGGACTAAAGTAATTCGAGTACTCAGTACTCACAAACGCATCGCGTTAAGCTACTATTTATACAAATATACAGCTTACAGTCCATAACGTAATCTCATAGCCACGGGGTGACGTAAAACCGCGCAGCGGCGGTGGCGGCGCGGCGTCGGTCGGAACGTTCACACAACAGTTCGATCACAAGAGTGGAATCACAAGCAACGGCGAGTCGGTGCGTCGCTGGTAGCTGGCCCGCGCGCCGGTCAGGTGCACTCAATGATGAGCGGCTGGCTGGACTCGATGACGGTGGGGCGCGGCTCAGGCGCGGCCGCCGCGTAGTGCGCCGCCTCGTGGTACTGCAGCGGCAGGTGCGGCGTCGTCGAGTGCGCGCTCAGCATCGCCTCGTGCGCCCCTCCGTGCTCGTAGATGTCTTGCCCCTCTCTCTCGTGGCACTCCTTGTCCCCGGTGCCTGCAAAGTGCACGCGAAAATGAAATCGCGCTCGTTCAGCGAGAGCGTAAGTGAAAGTTGCGGTTCGCCTACAAGGAGAAAGTGCAGCGTGCTGCAGTCGCTCTCGCGCCGGCGCTCGCTAGTCATCTTGCGCCTGAATCGTTGTTTTATTTATTTAAATAATTTGAAAATATTTCTACAAAATATTAATGATCGTTATTTAAAAAACAAATCTTTGTGTTTTGAAGTTAATCTCAATTTTTTTTAATTTGATCGATTTATTTCGTTTAAATACAAGTGAAAGTTGAAAATATATGGTGCAACTTACCAATACACTCTGTGTTCGCGGCGTTGGTGATGGCAAGGACCTCCTCGATGTTGTTGGGCTTGCAGCTGGTGGTCTTCCAGTGTGTGCGCAGGCCGGACGCACTAATGTACTTCTTGTCGCAGCCCTGGCACACGTATGGCCGGTCGTTCGTGTGCAGCCGCTTGTGTAGCTTCAAGTGGACGAATTGCGTGAACTTCTGCATGCAAAGGTCACACGCATACGGTTTCTGCCCCGAGTGTAGCCTCAGGTGGGTCTTCAGGTTAGACGTGGACGAGAACCTTTTCTTGCAAATGTCGCATTGATGTGGTTTCTCCCCTGTGTGAACCAAGTGGTGTTTCTGTAGGTGCGCCAATTGAGTGAACGACTTGTTGCACACGTTGCACTTGAATGGGCGCTCCCCCGAGTGCGTCCTTAGGTGCACCTTCAAGTTCGATAGTTGACCGAACGTTTTGCAGCAAACGTTGCACTCATAGTGCATTTTTCCGTCTTTTTTCTTTAGCGGGTAAGGTAGGCTCCGATAACCACGCGACGCCTGCGAGTTTGGGCTTAACGGTCCCATGAGTCCGCAGGAGTCGTCAGGGCTAACCGGGCCGTGTTGCGGCATCATTGGACTGTTCATGTTAGAATTCTGGATCAAACTCAATTGTGAACAATTTTTTAGGGTTATGACGCTCGTGGATGACGGGTAATGGTGATTGCCTTGGCCGTTTTGTACTCTGTCGTACTGGTGTGAGGACGTGACCGTCGGCGAGTAGGTGCTCGGCGGGGATCCTAGCTGAGTAATTATGGTAGAGTTCGGTGGTGAGTATAGATTGTACGAATAATTTGGGTAATGGCTTTCATATCGTGTTTCTCTGATTTCTCTAATTTCACGTATTTCCCGAATTTCCGTAGTATGAGGCATCGAATGCGGCGGTGAGGAGGAGTAGAGCGAGGCCACGCTCGGTACCGGCAGCTGCTGTGGCAGCGGCAACAGCGACGGGAGGGGGGTCAGGTTGGAGCTTGAGTCGGGACTGCAAGCGTTTCCGTATCTGTGACTTTTCTTATACGAGTACGCCATTTCAGTCGGAGAAGACGGTGGCGGCGTTGCATTCGGTTGCCGACGATGCGGATCATTGTTATTCGTATCCATCCTGGTCCCCGTTAGAATGGTTTCCAAGATACGCGTGTCGGGAGGCGTATACCTCATGAAAGCCGGCTGCGGTGACGGTGACAGAGCTCCATCCTCATAATAAGGCTTGTTGATAGGAACAACGGTGTTTTGGGAGGACTCCAGTACTATCACCGTGGACGTGGCCGGGTCCCTTCGGGGCGGCGATAAATTTTGCGGTGACCCGTTGGGAACTTCCTCAGCTATCACTAATTCTTTTTCACTTTCACAATCGACATCTTTATGATTTTGGTATTGGTAAGCTCTTGGCATCTTTATTTTTACTTTTCTGTATTCGTTCCGATGCATGTCTTGCGTCGTATCCATTTTCTGTACTATGACGGTTTCTTTAGGCTCGTTCGTTTTATTGGAACAGTCCAAAACGTAGTTTTCCACATCCGAGTCACTCGAATCTTCTGGTGGCGTAAATTCATCATGATAACCGTTGCTGTGATATCCTTCATCTGATCGCACCGAGCCGTCATTGGGAGTCAGCTGGTGCTCGTAGTGAGGCCCCATCGCTTGTGTGAGGCAGGGAGACTTGCTGCCCATCTTCTCCGGGTGCTGTGCCATCGGCGACGGTCCTCGGACATCTCTCAAGTGTTGATTCTGTGCCGGTGATCTATTGCTTTGTAATCTAGGATTTTCTAATTGATGTATTACCACATGTGACGTGCTTTCTTTATGTTGATGTATTATTAACGTCGGGTTTTCTCTGTGGGGCATTTTTACAGGCAAAGGGCACGGCATTAAACTAGAGGGCGATAAGGGTCCATGGAGTGAATTTTCCGATTTGTTGTGGATGATATTTGTTGAAATGTCCGTTTTAAGTACCCTTTCATTTTTTATTGGATATCGGGGATCTTCTCTGATATACGTGTTTGAATTCTCATAAAGCTTCTCGTTTGTCTCTCGTTTTATGCGTTTGCTGGGTATATCCGCTTCAAGCAGATCCTTAGCATTGGACAGCCCGAGGACGTACTTCATATGGTTCAATGCTATTTCTGGGTGCACCGGAGCAGGAGGTATTCCGTAAGCTTTTTTAATGGTCTCTTCCTTACCTGAAATTAAAATTGTATTTACGTTAATTATTGACAATATCGCTTTTAGTGACGTCGTGTTCTACGTGGCGAAATATTGCAACAAAAATTAAAGAATGTACTTACAAATAGAGTAGGTCGCTCTTTCGGGGTCAATGTCATAGCCAAGCCTAGTCGCGAAGTCTTTACAATACCACACCATTAGTTCTTCGTTCGGCATTATATCACTGTAAACAAAAGTAATAAAAGTAAATTTTGAGATTACACAGAATGGATAAAGTGACGTGACTGTGATGTGAAGTGAAATGTGTTCTTACCGGATTGTGTAAAAGTAAATATGTTCCTGATGCTGGCAGGCGACGAGGTTCATCACGGAAAGCGAGTACGCGGAGGCCACGTACCGCATCCAGTTGGCGACGCTTGTGTCTGAACCGTCCAGGTAATAGTAATCACTGTCCTTGAATATCTGCAAATACCACGGAACATGTAACTCACATTTCTATCTTATCGACCGTTCGCTTCAATCGAATAGACCTGTGCGACTAGTACTCTATAGTATCTAGCGATTTTAATTGGAACGATTATTATTATATCATCGGGCGGCAGTCAAAGCACATGTCGAGTGAAGCACGTGGCACGTGCAGGATATTTACAGTGCGCGTGCAACTGATAGCAACTTGCTTGTATTGTGCTAGTAGGAAGTCAAGGACGAGATGCAATGTCACTACCGTGTTATCTAGGACGCGGAAGATAACGCTCGCTTGAACAATACTCTATTGTGTTTTGCCTATTACTACAAACTGAGTTATAGTTGCCTTTTATCGTATACTTAGAAACTATATTATATCCTAATACATAACTTAAAAATAGCAAGTCTGACCGCATCTGATCAATATGATGTCAATCATAGAATATTACATTCCATCCTAGATCAAACTTCAGTATACTTAGCACTAAAAATTTCTAACCATCACCAAAGAATGAAAATAAAGAACCCAATCTCACCTTTATATTTCCATAAGTATGATGTCTGACAGTTTCCTGTACCTGGCCCAAAATAGAGAGGAAATAGGTTAGTTGAAGGTGACGCTAACAGTGCATAAGTGATTGTACACTTATACGCAGGTAGACTAAATACCATCTACTTATTAGTGTGTTATGCTAAGTATACAATTAAAGTGCTACAGGTAAGATTTATGTATGTACATGATATGAAGCCTCTACCGTAGAGTTTAGGCGCTAAGCGAAAGGTAAATAATACTAGTAAATACTAAAAGACAATTAAAAACTTGAATAATTTAAAAGCTTACCCTCCAATAGTATCGCCAGGAGATTTTGTCATTGGGTTTGTTTGGAGTGCGAGTTCCCTCGAAAGGTCCGAAACGGGTTCCTCTCGGGATCACTCCTATGCTCCACACACCTTCAGTCTGAAAGGTTTTAGACGAGTTAGATTTCTCGCAAGATAGTTTGGTTGCTATATTTTGAATGTTTTTTAATGAAGCTATTGTACATTTTGTATTTTGTGTTTTGGTAATCAATAAAGAGTTTTGTATTGTATTGTATTTTGTTACACAGCAAGAAGTTGATGAGTAACGTACCGGTGTGTTGGGGGTAGATAATACTGCCGATGGTCTGAGGGTGAGGCTGCGGGGTAGAGTTCTTTCAGCCCTGTTGGGCATGCCGCGGTCGCACGGGACGTCAGGCACGATGTACACAGTGAGTCTCTCAAACTCCTCTTCTCGCATCCGCGTGACATCATATGCGCCCGCGCTGGGCACGACGCCGGCACCCCCGGGGCTTCCGGTCCGCCCCACGGTCGTGCTCGCCACTTCTTCACTCGTTGACTGTTAACACGACACAACAATTACTCGTATCAGATGCACGTCACTGACAGTAAACCGCGTTATAATAACAACTATCTAATTTAAACTGCATTGCTCTATCTTTTAGAAAAAACTAGCAAAATGAGTTGGAAGTTTTGGACCTCAGCTATTTTCACTTCCAAAAATATGCAAACGATGTCGTAGCAAACTGCATTTTCTCACTTTTTAACCTGCCTGCAGTTCTGATTTGATCAAGTTTGAAAGCTATTCGACGGGGTAGAGGGTTCATTTTTGCAAGGTTAACGTCTACGTGTTCGATAAAGGGGCGGTGCTACTACTGACCCAGTTCTGTGACAAGTGCGCACTCTGTACTGCGCACTAATTATTTCTGTAATAAAATAAAATTCGCCGATATTTTGGTCAAAACAGATTAGCTTTTCCAAACGCCTTTAAAACTGCTATTTGAAGCTGTGCAACCACATGTTCGTAAATGTGGTTTATGGTTTAAGACATTATTTTCACTAAAGATTACAAATCACTTATGAGATAAAATAATAGGATTACTTATAAATAGGTTTTATTAACTTGATGGTACGAGGGAGCGTCCTACCTTGAGAGCCAGTTCTCATTCTAGGCCTAGCGTGCTACCATCCTCGACCGCATCATCGGTCACTTACCAACAGGTAAGATAGTGGTCAAATGCTAGCCTATATGATATAAAAAAAATCTTACTACATCGGCACTTAACATCAGGAGAGAAAGATCCGCATATTTGCTATAATTAATAATAATAAATGTTTAAATATTTACTTACCAGTCTCATCTTTATAAATTTTCTTTGATGTTACGCAGATACTTTCATTATTAGAAGATTATTTTTCTCAATTATCTTTATGGTACCTGGGGAAAAAGAAAAATAATATGTGTAAGTTTATCAAATTGAAAAAATTGTAAGAAGATATTTTACAGATTAGCCATCAGATATCAGATCTTTTAGAGGGTAGCACTCAGATCACTAGCAGATCACTGAGAGAGGCGTAAAGGATACATAGATGGCTAGACTTCTAAACACTTGGTCACCGGTTCAAATCCTAGTGCGGTTGTTCGATCACAGGTGGTAGGAGCATAATTATATCGATGTTCCGTCTGACTTGCTACCGAAAAGTAACTTGCCACCATCAAGGAAAAAATCTGCCACCATAAGCTTACAGTGTTCCGACATCACACAGCCCTTGCGAGATAGGGGTTAAACGCTAGCCTATAAGGAATATATATATAAAAAAGATTTTTCTATGAAAACGGTATCCTTTAAAATTCCTGTCACTTTATAAGTTTAAAATAAATAGGTGAAATTTAATTAATTTAATTTGTCAATAGATCTAGTTGAACCTACAATAGAAAAGAAATGTTGTATCTGACTGAATCAAAATTGCCGTAATATTGACGGTGCATTGAATATTTGCCAATTTGGCACTTAAGACGTGGAACACGGAAGCCCTACACTCACAGCGCTTGTGTAAATATTGCTATCCAAAATATTTTATTAAGTGAGTACATACTGTTGGTAAGTAAAATAATTAGTGCTGATATTGTTGTTACATTAGTTAATACATTAATTAATACAACAGTTTAACATTTCAACAGTTAATACATTAATTTGACAGCACTAATATAATTTTAGTCTTTATTTTGCTTTGAAAGAGAAACGTTATTATTATTAATGTCAACAAGTACTTAGATACCTGTTATACGCAGATGTCATCGCTATTATCAGGCTAACATCTTGGTAGTACTGTGTGGTACTGTTACCCGATAACATTTTAAAATATACAAATGCATATTTCTTCATCAAGAAATAAAGATGCATCCAGCGTTTTAAGCTTTTGTATTTCGAAGGTAATGTCAGCTTTATACGCGCGTCAAGTTGCCAGCTTAAATAATGCGCCGATAGATGGTGTGAAGCAATAGTAAAGTTCAACATTTCATTGCATAATTGCGGAAGCGGGTTGCGACCGACGACTCCTCACCATGAGAACTTTAATTTTGTTTTTCGAACCGGGTCCATTTGACATTCAAATAGTTGCGCAAGCGCCGCTTGAACGCTGATTTGTAAACATTATGTGCTGCATTTGTAATGGTTTTATGTATGAGTTTAGTAACCGCAGAAGTGCATCATAAATAATACAATCATGTTGGCTTTATATTGTATGATCTCTACTTTCTCTTTTGGTGCAACTGCATATAATACCAATATGTTGCTTTGACTATAAAGTGACTATAGAATGTGTGTAAAGAAATAGGTTATCTTTATTGTAAAGATAATGCATTATATATGTTTACTTTAAAGTATACTTATGTAATATTGTAGAACTTTATCTAGCTGCTTTCATTTGCATCTATATTTGAGGTGCTACACAGTACTTAGAGAATATACCTACATTGACTTAATAATACACAAAGTAGACAGGGTAATGAGATATTTTGTTATTTGAAAATTATTTAATAAAATTATTTACATTAAGTGCAACAACTTGTTTAGACTATATTTTAATATATTAAATAGGCCTAAGTTAGTTTGCTTTAAATATGTATTTATATAATTAACTTTCAAAAAACTTACTTGATAATTAGCGTATGATGCTTTACATCTAAATGTATCAGAATAATTAAATAGTTTAAAAACTAAAAAATCGACATCACAAACCGCGCAAGACAGGTTCAGTAGGAAGTTTTAGATGTTTATTAATCGGTATTGTGGAGATACTTATCAGATCTTGATATAATTTTAATGGGACCTTCTCGGATATAAACCCTACCCCTAACAGAAATAATCATTAAAATCAGTTCACAAGTGGCGGAGTAATCACGTAACAAACATAAAAAACAGACAAATTAAGAACCTCCTCCATTTTGGAAGTCAGTTGAAAATAGCAGGCTAATTTTTTCCGTCTTTCAATTTTTTATTAAAGACTATATATTTATATATATATATATATATATGTATATAACTGACTACATATACATAACTATTAACTGCATAACTAAAACTGCAAATTCAAAGATTTTTTATAACGTTCGCGTACAACAAATAAAAACAAATGTCTAGCAATTACATTAGTGCATAAACGCTTGTAACTGTCGCAAGTGAAGTGAATTGATACTTGAATATATAACCTTGAAGAAAAATTATAGAATTTTCCTTCTTCTCAACTCGCATTTGTATCATCACAACTATATATTTTACTTTCATTTTATTTAATATATTAAAGAAACCAAGTAGGTGGTATCAGGAATTCATTAAAATAATAAAGTTTTATTTGTAAGCCCATTGAGCACCTGGATTGTTATTTATAGTGTTTTATTCGTAGTTTACATGAAAATTAGTAGTATCTATATACTCGTACCTAGCACCTATAAATATTAAGTATTGTTACATTTTAAATAAAAATGTAGTTAATCGGTATTGTGTACTTGCTTGCTTGATACTACTGAGTATTTCTAGATTTTTCATCTGATTGTTGAAATAATTTTCCAAGTAATTGCACTTTGTCTAATTGTACAAAAATGATCACACGTTCTAAAATAATACAGATAATACTCACTACCTATCTCTCGATTTTATATCAGTGATATGTTTTAATTGAATCTCCTAGCTCTATATACATGACATCTACGAGCTACTCGTATGTAAGGGAAATCATTAGATTGCAGTGGACAAGACTTATATAGGACCTGGACAAGATCGTTTAAAAAACTAAAAAGAACCGACTTCAATGCCGCGCTATTAATTTTCAGTACCAAATTTGAGGTGTTTGTCTCCATATCTCTGCAGATACTTATTAAACCTCGACAAAATTACCATGGTACCACACTTGGGATATCTCCTTTCTAAAGAATTATCAAAATCAGTTCATAAACGACGAAGTTATCCGCGAACAAACACATAAATATATATATATATATATATATATATTATATATATAATAATAATAATATATATATATATATATATATATATATATATATATATATATATATATACGGTCGAATTTAGAAACCTCCTTCTTTTTTTGAAGTCGGTCAAAAATAAGATGATCAGGAACCTATTATAATTTTTTGGTGTTATATGGGCTAGCGTTTGTCCACTATATAACCTGTTAGTAAGTGATGATCCATCGCGGATAGTAGCTTGGCAAATTACTCAAAGCTTTATTAATTTAATTTTTTTAACATTAAAAAATTAGATGAACAGGAACTTCTTAGGATTTTTTAATATCGTATGGGCTATCGTATTGACCACTATATAACCTGTCAGTAAGTTATAATATTGTCAAGGATGGTAGCACGCCAGGCCAAAATTTGGAACTAGCTCTCAAGGACAACTGCTGGAACACATTAGATGTTTTGTGACAAATTTTTCAACTTTAGGATGGTAGCTGTCTAGGCGGATATCCTTATTATGATAGATATAACTGTGTAAAACAGTTCCTTATCGAACTTAATGAGAGTTAATAATAAATGAAGTGCACCGATTGCATAAGGGTATGTTTACACGTGAGCGATAACGCGAGAGAGCGCAGATTGCACGTGACTGCAAGGGCACTTGATTGCGTAATACGTCCGCGCAATGTCATACGGTGGGGAACTTGAGATTCTAGCCGTTAATAATTGTTTTGGACATCTTCTTAAAATCATTTTAAAAAACTAAAGGAACCGACTTCATTGCGAATTCGAATGCCGCGTTAAACTTTTCAGTACCAGATTGAGGTGTTTATCTCCATATCTCTGGAGGTACTCAACAGATATCGATGAAATTTAAATGAGACCACCTGGGAAGGTGAAAAGGGCCCCTGACCCCTTTTAAACAAAATAATTTTATAAATCGGTCCAGGCATCTTTGAATAATCGGGGAACATACATAAAAAAAATATTCCGACGAACTGACTAATTTTTCAAAAACTACAGAGTGTTTTAGAGCAATTTTTAAAGTATTTACCCTCACATCTCTAAATGTACTCATCAGATCTTAATAAAAACCTTCTTAGAGTTATAATCTATTTATTTAAAAAATAATTAATCAAATCAGCTGTCGATTAACGAAGATAGGAAATTGTACTAAAAATAATCACACTGAATTTAAAAAGTGGCAATAGCCCAATGGCTAAGGCTAAGGCGATCAAGAGGTCGTGAGTTGGATCCCCATCCATTGCACTATTGACGTGAACCTAGTCCAGACACAAGCATATTTAGCTTAGTTCGAGGGGTTAACAAGACTACTAGTAATGTGCAACCCAAATTTGCTAGTAAGATTTTTTATTTAAAAAAAAAACCACCTGAGCTTTATTGGGTGGTTAAAAATTGACAATAGTAAAAAGACAAGTTATAAATCACAACCCATTAAAGAGTATTAAGTATTTACTATTATGGCAAATGAAGTGTATTAATCTCTATAGAATTATAATCACTTGATACGGTAAGATGCACAGTTCTCCCATAAACTATAATCCCATTCGGTTGCGTTTGTTCCGGTTGGAGATTTGTTTTTACTCGCAGTACTCGACAGAGTAATGAGAGAGCAATTTTCCGATGCAATCAAAGCGAGGTTAACGATCTTTTCTACTTTCACACTAGGCGAGAAAAAATGTAAGCGCATCGGATCGAGCGAAGATCGCGCTCGGTAGCGCACGGTGGCGCTGCGCATCGGCGCGCCCGCACCAGGAAGCACCTTGGGCTGATATACACTCGCACTTGAACTTGCCCTGCGCGGATAGTTCGCGCACTGCACTCGATGACGTATTCAGGCACATTTAGCGAGCGCCGACGCATTCTAGCGCAGCGGTGATTAGTATCGTACTATGTTTCATTGTATGTAAATGTAGATAATTTGTATTGATCTTACTCAAATCAACTAATTTGGATTTAACTTGGGTACCACCCAATTTTTATATGTTGTATTAATGGTTTAAAATTAAATTTAGTTTAGGTATTTATTAACCAGATTGCTATATTGTGATTTATTGTTTTCGAGTTCTAAGGATTGATGAAAACTTGAATGGTTTTATCAGGCATTCTCGCTATATACAAAACAACAACCTACAAAAACGCGTTATTTTACATTCATTTGCATATTTTTTTTACTTTCACTTACACACACTTTTATGAATGAATATATTGATGATTTGATTAGAAGCAATATTCTAATATTTACGTTGACGATGTAAATTACTAAAAATATTAGACCTACAAGAAGAACTATAAAACCAATAATTGAATTCTGTGAAAACAGTATAAACTAGTCTGAAAATACTACCTGAGTCACTTACTGTGAATAAATAATTTATACATTATTCAAACGATTATAAGTACTATTTATTTTTAATGATTGCCTATACATTATTTGATACATGAACACCAACAAATATGTCTGAAGTGAATAATTCTAGGCAAATGTAGCAGGAACTGTAACCTTGTTCTAAAAATAATTCAATACGGGTATAATTCTAGCCATAATACACACGGAACTAATATCTTCTAGAATAATTTAAATTTATGTAATGGTTTATTCTTGATTTTCGACCAAATGTTTTGGCCAAAAGTTACCTATCTTTGTTTAATAAAAAGTTTTAATTTATTCCATATTAGATTTTTTGTCACTATTGGTTTTTAATTCTGCATTGTTGAGTTCGTTTTTAGTTTACCATAAAGCTTTAAATGCCAATACGCCCTTACTAATTAAAGTAGGTAATTCTTGAGAGTTTATGAAATTAAAAGTTATTTTTTTATTTTAATGTATAAATTTGATGGGCATTAACATTTATGAAGTCTATAAGATTTTGTGATACATATCTTTGTAACAGTTTTCTTCTACTTAGCGACACTGAATTAACAAAGTTTAAATTACACTTATAACAATACTTACAACGTTGTTTTCGAATGTTTATATCATTCTTGAAAAATGTGTACACGGAAACGTTCCCGGCAACTGAGTACGAGAAAAACGAAGGAGGCACGCGTCGCGAGCCGCTATTATCCCGGCTCTGAACTGGGCTCGGGCGGAGCGCTCGCTGCAGCGGCTGGGGCTGCGGGCTAGCGCGCCCGCCGCACCGCTCGTGCGCGCCGCTCTGCCGCGCTCGCCATTATGCAACCTAGGGCTGCCGACCTGCCCTACGTCTAGCCGCCGAGCGTCGCACTAACCCGACGGCCCCGACGCCGACGCTATGCCCACCCGACCTAGATGCACTTTTACGACGCCGAGAATGCAATCGACACACATATTCGCGTCTCGTTCCGATAAACGCATCGGCGACGAAAGCGGCCTGTGACAGAGAATGCGGACAAATTTGACAGCGAGTGCAGTGAGTACGTCACGTTCGCGCCTACCGCTCTCTTGTCAGAGGAGAGCGAGACGGCGGCGCACCCGCGCGCTGCATTCAAGTTCATTACTTCCGTAGCCAGCCGGCGCGCGCCGCAGCACCCGCAGCGCCCGCAGCCCTGACCGTGCTCCTGGTACCTCTTTAACGTTCTGCCGGCTTCGATACTTCCTAGTTATGTTGATAACGTTATCGCAACATTCATATCGAAACTAAATATATATTCCTAACGTTAGATTTTGCAAACTCACCAAAATAAGACATGATATTTATCATGAACGACCACATAATTTGTTAACGTTAAACTTATGCAATGTTTATCGCACAAGCATTATATAATTCTAGTATGTGGTGGTACAGATTATAAGTGGTGGCGTATCATGAAGCGCTAATTAAAGCAAGTTGAAAACAAGGTGCGAGCGAGTGGCGTGAGAACGGCAGCGAAAGCCGCGGGCGGGCGGCGCCCGTGCCACCCCGGAACACGCTTTCACTCTCGCGGGTCGACGACACAGCCACCCTTACCTTCGATACTCGAACTTAAAATCATAACCCTTCACTGACCTCACATACCTACCTATTTATTCTACAAATTGACGACAAGACGCAGACATGCAAATGTGCTTTTTCAAGGGTTTGTTGAAATGTACACAAGAATTTTGCTATTGTATGACAATGTTGTGACGAACCTTAGTAAGAGTAAATGGCACTCATCCACCGCCTACCCATCTTTCAATATTGATTTCAGTTTTTACGGCTCGCAATCTGTTTGATCGGCGGCTGAATTATGCTGCATGATAGTTTTGTTCAGAAATATGTGATACTGCTAAGTTTATGATAAATAATTGAAGAGGTCTTGTTTCAAGGGGAAGACGGGAATGCATAATTAGCTGTTTGATTCATCAAACTTAGTATAAAGTTTTGCTATTAGTGTAATATTGAAACCTCATATGCAGCAGCTCTCAGACATTGTTTCATAAATATTTCAAAGTCGCTCGATTCTATCAAAGCGACGAGAATCTCGATTCTCTTTACTCATAATTATATAAAGGGGTGTTAAAATGTTGTGAGGATTTATTTGTTATTTTATGAAAAAATAAACTAAAGCGGCGTATTGTATTCAATTGTAGTTTCTCATACATACGGAAAATATAAATAAATCCTCTTAGAATTGCAGATATTCAATCTTTTTTTTTAATGTGCACAACGAACACGCCAGTACAATATGCGAAGAGTATATAGGGCTAAACGCATATTCAAATTCTATAAAAAGTTGCACGGTGCGTGGTCTGTCTGGTTGAGCATCGACCCCTTTCTTTATTGTGTCATCTGGGCTTTGTCCTGATCCGATTCACCCCTGCAATGACCTGCCCTAACGTCTGGCGGGTGTAGCGTCTGCACCTTACAGTTCCTCAGACGATTACGTTTTTTATATAGCTGGTCCTACCGATAATAGTTATAACCTACCCTAACCTATGGCTCGTAGCGGTGTCTGCTTTTTGGGTGGTTTCGGTCGCATCCCGAAAGCATCGCTCAGCCAGTATCGATTTAGACAAGTGCTTAATGTAGGAGCCCTGTCTAGCGTTAGGCAAGGGTATGGTTCTCCGATACATGGAAAATACTAAGCTAAATAAAATGTTGTGAATAATCTTTCAAAATTGAAATGTTATTAGAAGTTAATTTGGAATATTATAACCTTTAGTATTAAAACTATAGTTGCATTGGTTTACTATGCAACATTACTTGTCTGTTCATTTAACCTACGAAAAATTATCAAAATACTTTTATGGAACTTGAAACTTTACAACTTATTTAAAACAGATTATTCCTTTATTTAAATAATTATTATAGAGAATAGTCCACCAGACTCAGTATTGCCGTAGAGCGTAAAAAACGAAATCGTTCGATCGGCCGTCAATTAGAGCATGAAAAGCGAAGCGCATCAAAGAAAATGCAGTTTTCCATCGCCTTGGAGGCTTGCGCGGTATCAAAACACTGGATCTTCCGGGGTGAATGACTTTGGCTTTTCCCACTAGCGGCGGCGGGCGGCGTCACCCGACGTCGGCGACGTCTCGCTCTGTCCAGGCGAATAAATCGCACGCTGTATGCCCGCTGCCGGCATGCTCGTGTGCGGGAAATGCGTTCACTGCACAACTATTTTCTTTTTCCGTGTTAAGATACTTACCTACAAGAGGCAGAATTATATATTACAGCTTTTACAATATTAAAAACTTTGTTTAATGGTTAACTCGGAGTACTCGAGATTATGATTCTAAATTCATGTGTTTGTTTAGATTCTTTTATTTTCAGAAAAAGCTTAGTTGTTTCTGAAAATTTGGAATGGCATTTTCATTATAACAAGGTACTCAATAGGTTGAGCTTTAAAAATAATTAGGGTGTGAAAACAAAAAATAGTGAAGTAGAAATCAGTAAGATCACCCTTTATCTGACGAAATTTTGGGCACAGAATAATCGAGGAGGTAGATAATTTGTAATAAGAATATTATTTAAAATCCAATAAGAGCGATCAATTTATAGAGCTATTAAAATGTATACATACTTTGATGAGCTAGTATCCATTGCAGTATCCATCGATTGCATTTAGCGGCGTACGATGTGTAGGGCCCGTCTATCTGTGGAAGTGGTGGTGCCCGCAGTGCAAACTCGATTTCCCCCTACTCGGGGTAGGCTTCAATACTCATTCATGCCTTTTCCTGCTCTGCCGGTAGACAGGGCAGTATTGCGATCCCGCTCGGGTTGCTTCCGTGTTGTTACAACCACATACGCGCCACCGCTAGACCTAGCCCAATGCAGCGAATTTTGCGTAGGGTCGACGTCCTCGCCTACATCTGTACCAACCAATATAATCTACGTTCGCGTCTCCGTCCGCTAAATCTAACTAAACTCTAATCCCCAGGCATCAGCGCTCGCTTAACGATTCGTTTAAGGACGAGAAGTTTTTGCATTTTACAGTTTCACTTTTAGCGCAAACTGTGCAATTTCCCCGTCGGTGGTGCGTTAGCTTCATTGTTCATTAGACTAATGAAGGTTTCGTTGGTGAGTAACAAAGGGCCGGGAAACAATAGATCGGACATTTTATGGCCAATATTGACAGTAACAAATGGGGTGCGCTAAAAAAATACCATTTGCACAAATTGCATTTCTTATAAAAAAAACATAAAGGCGTACTTTTTAACAAAACACAATGTACGTCAGAAAAACTGCAAAAATCTTGGAAGGATAGCTAAAAACAATGTTTAAACGGCACTTTTTATTTTATTGCACAAACATCGGTTCAGAGCTCAGGGTCGCTATGGCTTGTAAAATTAATGTCTGTCTAAATCACTTAGTAGTTAACCATTTATACCCATCTATTTCGGGGCAACAATAAACAGATTTAAAATAGTAATTTACCTGTCATTAAAACTCTGAAATAGCATAACCGAATACTGCTAAGTTCTGAGAATGCATTTGAATTGCGTATTCGATCGCGGTATCTAGAGTGGAAGGCAATTGTTCCAGGTAATCGGGTAGGAGTAGGTACAAATCGAGTGCATAGAGGTGTGAAGTACTAGTCTAGAATGTTTCTAGGGTCAAAAGCCGCGCAGTATGTCAGCGCTTAGTATTCCGCGAGGTGGAGCTCGGCCGCGGCCGCCTAACGGGACCCACGCCCGTCTACTCGGGCCTTTACTTTCATCGATCGGACGCACCGCATCCACGACGGTTACTTTCCTTTGTTAGTTTTATCTTCTATGCCCGTAAAAAATATTCCTCACTTAGTTACATTAATCTAATTTACTTTCCATTTAAGTGAAAATAGAATCGATTGGTCTAAGACGTTCGAGTTTAAGTTTCCTGTGTAACCAATTTTATCGAGTAGAACTATTTTTTTTAATGAATTCCTTGTTATTTGTATACAGTACAGCATTATAAAAAGATTATCTACGGTCACTATAAAAAAATACGAAAAGGAACGGGCAAATGTTTGGTTAAATCGCAGGTAGAAGCAGAAAGATTATTGAGGTTTGGGACAGCACGCCTTTGTGAGTGAGCGTACCGTTAGATACATTTGAGATGACTATTAGCTGAACATGGGGTATTATTATGGTTTTGGTTGTTTATATTTTATTCACCTGCTATTTTATCCAAATAATAGTTTTTGATAGGTAGGTATATCAGAATAAATTCTGACGAAAATCATTAATTAGCCTCTGATGTGTTAGAATGTTTGTGTATTGATGATGAATTATGAAACAAATAAATATATTTACACCATGTCGTAGTATCGCATAATATACAATAAATAAAGCAAAGTATTGTCCTCAAAAGTCAAAAGTCAAAGCATTAATTTAAAAAAAAAGGGATTTCCTTTATATTTGGGGTATGAACCCAAAAGCTTAAATTTAGCTTATTTTTAATTATATTTTTAATATTTAATTGAAAATTATTAAAAATGGTTTAGGTATTTATTAAAAGTATAATTTTATGAAATAAATTTAAAATAAATAAGTAAAAATAAAGAAGTTTATATGGGCAAGTTAAAAATCTGCACTTACACGCGTCAAATAACATTGAATAGATTATATCAATAATAATTATTCTAAATATAATAAAAATATAACTTATTTGCTTTACAATAAAATAAAAAATAAAAGCGATGCAAATAAAAAATAAATAAATGCAAAAAATACAGCTTTCATCTAAAAGTCGAACGTCACAAATTATAAATATTTAATTCCCCTGATTAATGTAGGGTTGCCAACCGTACTATTACGTGCACTGCCTGTTTTAGATCATTTACACGTTATGTATTATTTCCGTTACTATTTTTTTGCTCTGGCTTCTTTAAATATGTAATATCAAACTGTACCCTAAATCGTCCACTTTGAATTCCTGGTTCAAATTAACATCTTATTAAAAGAACCTGTCGAGCGCTCCGACAGGAAACGGGCGAAGAGAAATAAATGTTCATCATACATCACAATAAACTGGCCCTTAAAAAATCATACGGTACCTATGGGCCGCTACCGTTAGGTTGCTCGATAAAAAACGAGGGAGGGTGAAATCAGAGCCCGGCGGGAAAGCGCGGCTAATCGTTCAATATTCGTCAAACATAATGCATGCTGATGACAATTGTGATGAACATTGGCTCTTGATGCCATCGTGCATCCAAATTCGACCCTTCAAAAATCTTAAAGAGGAGATAAAAAGAATCATATTTCTTTTTGCAATTGGTTAGTCTAAAAAGCAAATGAATATGATGCGTAGCTACAGCAGACCTTGATATTTTGTAAAAACAAATTTTGCTCTAGAAACATTTTCCAGGGAGGAAACGGGAAAATACATTTGTATGGAAAAGTGCAACCCGCGTTCGCTCTTAAATCTTTGTAAACGAATTATTATTAATTAGTTGAGCCACGCGGCACTCGCATTATAAAGATCTTATTTCCTAGTTCTACACTTTCAGTTTAGGTATGTATAAAAAAATTATATATAAAATGTATATACGAGTACACAAAATTTCTTTGGAGCCATAAACAAAGCTGATTTTTGCGTTTATAATATTAGTGTTGATATTGTGTTGTAATTGGGTTTAATTTTACTTCTGATGTATCATCCCTGAAAGTAGTCGAAATATCAGCTACAACGTACTACGTATCCTAAATGCATATAGTTCGAATACCTGTAGTAGAAAAGGTAGGAAGGAGGAGTATCATTTGTCACCAACAAATTGCCACGTCAATCGACATTACCGTGAGTTACCTTGCTATGGTGGTGTAACTGTCCACCGGAAGGCAGGCGGCATACATATTGTTACTATACATGCATCTGGGACAGTACCTCATAGCTATAGGCCCGAGTATTTTTAAAAACACGTGCCCGATGCACTTCCTGCAACTTTACTTTCATAGCTTATGCGGAATAATAAACAGGTTGTAAGTACTTTTACTTTACTATTATTTGTCATCTAGAGTAATAAAATGAAGCAATTCTTAATTGAGCCTTACGAAGACGATTTGTACGTCATGATTTTTTTTAACGATAACTGTGCCTTATAGTTACCGGACTAAAAGAACTGATTAAGGGAATAATCTCAATGACAAATTACTAGCCATTTAAGTGTGAAAGCGTAACAAACATACTTATTCAATCTCTCGCTAAAATTATGATAAAAATAATGTAATACATTTCAAAATTCGAATAGTGAATAATGTTTGAATTCTAATGCGCATTTCACTTTGGCCCTCCGGTGAAGGAAGACATCGTTAGGAAACCACCAGCTTAGTAAACTGGCTGCGATACAGGTGTTGGGTGAGCTCGTATCAATTAAGTAACGACACTTGCATTGTGATAGGACACTGTCAAGTGTCCGACTGGCCAGCTACCACCCTCCAGTTGAAAAAAAATCTATCGCCACAACATAGAATGTGTTCCGGCAGTAGTCTTTGATAGCCAGTTCCCATTCTAGCGTGCACCATCCTCTTCCGCATCATCACTTTCCAATCGGTGAGATAGTGGCCAAACGCTAGCCTATATGATATAAATAAAGTTGATGTAGAAAAAGATTTGATTATTTTAAAAACCCTGATTCAGAAGGAGAATATTTTTCGGAGTTTATATACATGTTCTGTGGTTAAATGTTTTAATCGTTTAGTTTATAAATGATTAAAAAAAAAATATATATATTCTATACTATGTCTATTTTTTGGCATTACTATGTAACAATACAGCGTTGATGTAATTTTCAGTCAGCTTTATACATTAACATGTATATATGATAGTAGTTGAGACCAGAAGAGTCTCATATTTTCGCCATGTCGTGGTTTTGATATTAGCATATTTTTATTGTTTTGGTGCTAGCGTGTGAACTTGTGAGATCTTAGTAGAAGTATCTTAGCATTTGTCAGTAATGCAAGACATTTAAAAGGTAATATAACAACAATAACGTGAAACGTTCTGTAATAAGATCGTCTTTTGTTTCAGTAGGTGACGAAATGTTGACAATATGTCATAATGTTCACGAATGTGCAACATCACCGCATAATAATGTGTAATGTCCAATGCCGGAAGAAAGGTCACTCGTTTCCAAGACGAGTCAGTGAAGCAAGAAAAAGATTATTACATAATGGGTGCGTGCGCACAGAGGGCATGATACGAGGGTACCGTTGTTCGAACAGGTTCCACGCATTACTGCTCTCCCTCCTCCCCACCTTTCCTCTTCCCTGCGCCTGCACTGGCCACGCGCTTCAACCTTTACTTTCTACCTATCAAGGACCTTCCTGACTCACCAGTCGTCCATGGATCTTAATGTGAACATTGATTTGATAACTTTATTTAGACAACCTAATTAGACACTTAATAGTGAAAGCATAATAAGTTAAGGCATAAGCATACTGTATTATTTCTTAATTTATTCAAAAATAGGAAAATATAAACGAGACATCTCCTGGTATCGCCAGAAACCTATTGTTTAAACAATTAGACGAGTGGCAGTTGTAAAGCATATGAGAAAAATATATGCATACTATATTTGCGTCACGAATGTTTCAAGTTTAAATCTTAACTGTTTAACATCTTAAACTTGTGTGAGCATAAACTGCAAGTTTCATCTTTGTGCCTCGAGCAGTAAGAGTGAGAATCGCAGACGCGAAAGTGAGTGGAATATAAGTGGGGCTGCTTCGCTAGCGCGGTTCAATGACCGAGTTTTCACGAGTTTGACAGCCTTCTGTTATATCATCGGTCGTTGTCATTGTCATTGCCGAAACCGCGGGCGGTGAGTATGCAAATTTGTTTCCTACGTGTTTCAAACTGGGTTTACTTTTCTTTGCCACATGGGGAACATGTTTTTTTCTGTTTCTGTCGTGTGTGCTTCAAGTGCAAATTAAGTTTCCATGAATCTTGACAGGTGGTCCGTTTTTTGTAATTTTTAATTGCCATATACTCGTAAAGATTGGTGCCGTGATTTTTACACACAGTATTATATGTAATTGAATACCCAATAAGTCACAAAGTTGTATAGTCTTATTACAGTCAAATAAAACCTAATCCCATAATTGGTTATTAAATAACAACTAGAAAACATCTATTTAAATTATGAAAATTAACTCCTTGTTGTAAGGATAACATTGAAAAAAGTCTTTTGTATCTTCAAAATTAATAACTTCTACAAAATCATATAATTACCAAAATACCAACCAACTGTAAATTATTATTCTATTTGAGTAATACTGCCGTCTAATTCCAAGTGTAAAGAAACACATGTGTTTTCGACACTCGGTTGCTAAAATGTTGCATTCGGCAATTAATCGTCGCGGGGATGCTTACGCAATGGTCGCGCGGCCACGTGCTTCCGATGATCACCTTGAAACTGAACTCTGCAAGTTCAAGGCTCTGTTTTTGCAGACGAATACAATAGCTGCGTTTGTGTTGTGTTGTGTGTTCCGCGCTCATATATCATATATGTATAATATTATGAGCAAAAAATAGGACGATTTGTGTTTCGTACCTGTTGTCAAGGACGAGAGTTATGTCATGCTATGTGCAGTATTATATAAATAACTTGCTACGCTTCCATGAAGTGAAATAATGTTTTATTTTCTCTATATATTAAGGTAGTAGATAAAATTCTGTAACTTGGTGTGAAAAATAATATTTCACTATTCATGCGAATTTTATTTAAATCTTTATAGACATTGCTCGTGAAGAAGGAAGCAGAGCAATAACTTGGCTCAAAAATATTACAACGCTAAGGTAACAATGTTTAGTGGGTACTATTTGGCTGCTTGGATGAATTGTTATTTATAACTACTATAAACATAAAATCTCTTACCATATTATATATTCAGATAATTATTGAGCTCTACGAAGCATTTAATTACAGTACAATTTTCAGTACATTTATGTTCCCATATTCCCTGTGAAATGTGTTAATAAGCGTTAAAACCTTTAAAAGCATATTTATTAAATAAAAGCATTTATATAACCCTATTTGGTAAGTAGCGACTTGCTGCAATACCATTGTTTTGTTTTAATCTGTAAATATTATTTAAATTTAATTATGCATAAATAAATCGAGAGCAAAAGCAGTGATATAATAAATGTCGTACAATAAAGTCAGGAGAGTTCAAAATACAGAATCATCCCACAGCGCAAGGACGCGCGTTGATGTCTTTTGAACGCAAGACATTGCAAGTAACTTGCAACACAACAGTCCACTTGAGAATCCTTAAGATTATATTAGTATTGTTACTAATAATAAGTTAATACAACCAAAGCAATACTGACCATTAGCCGCCAAAGACACGATGGAAATCTCGACGAAAATCCAAATTGAAAATCCTAATGGGAAATGTTTGTTTATGTTTTCACTAACACTTAAAATGAATCCACACCTCACAGAAACCGTCACTTAAAAATATGAGAAATATTAAATTAAGTCTTATCGTTGAGATCTATGTTGCTTTCAGTCTAGATAAATGCAAAACGTCACGTCGTGTATCCGTACTAGAGGGTCATGGTGTAGCGGCTAGCGAGGCGGCGCAGCGCACCAACTCCTCCGGATAACTGATAAAATGTAGCTCGGTTCATGGTCGGAGACGTCCTTCCTGCGCGAGTACCCGCGAGCTCAGCGTCCGCACTCCGCCCGCCCGTACCTGCGCCCGCGCCAGAGCTCTTCCGCACTCGGGTGAATGAACTGCTGCGTGCGAGCGGGACGTACCTATCTCTCCCGTCTCTCTCGACCTCCAATGCCACGGCCGAAGCTGACAGTGAATTCTCATCTACCCGAGCTGATCTAGAACAAGTGTCAGATAATGTTTACCCAAATCGCGAATTGCTTTCGCTAACTGACATCAGACTAAAAACTGGGCGTGACTGAAAGTTTTCTCTTTCAGTTACATCTAATATTTTCGTTGAAGAAATAATTACATAGTTTCACTTGGAGGCTCCCTGAAAAATTTTGGCCGAAGTGTTTTGAACCGCCAAGTCTATGATACGATTAGGAAATAATATCACGTAAAGAAGATTCTATTAGAAAATATAATTATTGTGTATTGTTTATTCAACTATGAAAATTATTAAAACGAAATGAGAGTCACAGTGATGTCACACTACCAAGTTAAACATTTCGCTCCACAATGTGTAATGTGTATGAGTTATGTTAGCACATTATTTTTCCCAGAAACATAAAATTCGATAAATAATGCAGTACAGTAGCCTTCTGAGGAGTAAGTTGGTAACTGTCTACGAAAGACTTATAGAGATGACGTAAAATGACACAGGATAAAAAATAATTTGAAAATTCGTCATAAATACACATTATGTGCTAACAATAAAAAGCTGCTCAAGTTAAGTTGACCTCGCGAAGATGCCACGGTTATGGACATGTGGACAACGGACCTGTTTTCCAGCACATTAAGATTCAAATCTGTGATCTCCACCCTCCTCCATCACTGAAAAAAGAGAAAAAATAAAATAAAATCTGTTACATCTATTTTGCACAGGTGCTTATAATAATATAAGCATATGTTTCCACGTGTAAAAATGTGAACAATTTTTGATATTTTATGTTCCTTTTTAGGGTTCCAAAGCCAAATGGCAAAAAACGAAACCCTTATAGATTCGTCATGTCTGTCCGTCTGTCTGCCGTCCTTATTTCACAGCCAATTTATTTTGAAACTATTAAGATTACACAGTTGAAACTTGGTAAGTTGGTGTATTCTGTGAACCGCTTTACGATTTATACAAAAATAATAAAATACTTATAAAATAATGAGAATATTAATAAAAGATTACGGAGGGGAAGAAGACTATAGGAGGAGAAGAAGAATACTAATAAAAGATTACGGAGGGGCTCCCCATAACAAGGAACTGAAACTAAAAATTATTTTTTTCATCAAACCTATACGTGCGGCGTATCTGTAGATAGGTGTTTAAAATTGAAATTAAGGTTCCTAAAACCATTTTCTCTCAAATTTAATCATTTAAATGTGTGTTTCCTCTACTAACTTTTATAGTAAGAGACTGAAAAATCTAAAAAAAATATATATGCTGTAGATATCAATAAACACTTTCAACCAAACATCGTATGATCGAAATATAGTCAGCAGTTTTTGATATACATTTGAGATATAGCAACCGCAAATATAACTTTGTTTTTCATATAAACACTATGAAAAACAAAGTTAATTTTTTGCTGACAAAAAATGATAGTTATAAAATACTCTATTACGAAACCCTACGAGTGCGAGTCCGACTTGTACTTGGCCAGTTTATTTTCTTCTACACTCTACAGTATAAAGAATATATAGAGTATATAGAATATATAAGAAATATAAATAGAGTGTAAATTTATCACACGGACATCCCTTAATTTTTAGTTGAGTTTAATTTTAATTTTTAAATATTTTATTTTGTAATTATAGAGTAAGTAATTATAAAGTACCCACACGGCACATCCACAATTTTCTTGCAATTCTTACAATTTCGTCTCTTCATTTCTTGTAGTCTACCTGTTCTGCGTAGGTCATGATTTCAACCTAGGGAAACAGGAAATTAGGCATAAAATTATACTTACGCGTTTCATTTTAACTGGGATATTTTCCTGTGAGTGTGTAAAGATCCTGCCTTGGAAACCACTAACCAGAAAAACTAACCAGGTGCGCAACAAAACCATAAAGAAGCTGGTGCGACGTGACCTCCGATCTTCTAACACGCTCTTGATTAAAGAATCAATCGAGCAGAGTCGGGGGTCGAAGGTGTTCACGCAGCCTCTGGGTAGAAGCCATCTTACAAAGCTGACAACATCAACTGGACTAGTCATCGCATCCTAGCCGGAGATTCTGTCAGAATTTGAACACTTCTACGGCAAGCTCTACGCATCGCATGCTTCAAGGCCCGCCCGATACTGAGGATTCTAGAGCCACCTTAACCCGCCACTTCACAGAAGATCTGGCCGAAATTAGCTGAGACGAGATCGTGAAGGCCCTTAAAGAGCTCAAAAATGGAAAAGCCCCATGATAAGACGGAATCACAACAGAGCATTTAAAAGCCGGAGGAGCTTCAGCAGTTCAACAGCTTCAGCAGCTCTTTAATTCCGTTCTTATCACTGGGAGAACTCTACAGGCATGGAACAGACGCATGGTGGTTCTGTTTTTCAAAAAAGAAGACAAAACCCTCTTGAAAAACTACCGCCCGATTTCGTTTCTGAGCCATGTCTACAAACTGTTTTCAAGGGTCATCACGAACCGTCTTGCGCGAAGACTCGACGAGTTGCAACCTGCGGAACAAGCCGGGTTTCAAAGCGGTTACGGCACCATAGACCACATCCACACGGTGCGGCAGATTATACAGAAGACTGTGCTTAGCATTTGTGGACTATGAGAAGGCCTTCGACTCAATCGAAACCTGGTCCGTTCTGGAGTCCTTGCAGCGTTGCCAAGTCGACTGGCGATACATCGAAGTGATGAGATGTCTGGACTATGCCGCAACGATGAATGTACAAGTACAGAACCAGCGATTTAAACGTAGCGTAGGACGTCCTGTGACCAGGTGGAGCGACGACATACGCAAAGCGGTGGGCAGTTACTGGTAAAGAAGAGCCGAAGATTGGGCTCAGTGGCGCATCTTAGGAGAGGTCTACGTCCAGCAGTAGACTGACACCGACTGATGATGATGTGTAAAGATCTCTTCGTCGTTTATGAACCTAAACACCTCAAACATGGTACTGAAAATTAATAGCGCGTCATTTGAAGTCGGTTCTTTTAGTTTTTTAAACGATCTTATTCCAATTTTATGATTTTATAGTATCTTTAATTAAAAAATGGGATGACAAAAGGGGCACACTTAAAATATTAGTAGATCACAGTGTAATATTGTTCATCTATGACTTTTGTAGTTCTTAAGATTGGTCAAGTGTATTAGATACCAACTCTGAGGCTTCCATACCACTTTTAAAACTTTTTTCTTTAACTATTTTCTTTTTTGATTTAGTAGCGTCTCTTATATGTTTATTTTAGGTTTAATTTGTGTCATGATAAAAAATCTTAAACCAACCTATAAACATCATCATCATCAGTTTATCTCTGTCCACTGCTGGGCATAGAACTCACTTAAGCTCGATCTTCAGCTCTTTGAAGCCCGGAGATGCTCAGCACCCCGTATAAGCTAGCCATGTATGTTGAGATGAAGCTAATCTATAGAAATCCTAATATGTCAAAGTATTAGCTTAGCTATTACTATAAAAAATATATCTAAATCTCAACATTACAGGATTAATTGTTATACACAATCCAAAATTTCATCGTACCGACGGAACTCGAACCCGCACCCCCCGGATAATATGTCCAAGTGCTCTGAAGCCACAGTCGATACTATCGATATGACGAAATTAGTGGATTGCATTTTTAACCCAATTATGCATTGGTGTCGCCATCTATGATTACAAAAATATCAAGTGTGTAACACTTCAAGACACATAATATTACAGGAGTAAATGTGTAACATACATGGGGTTCAATCGGACCGTTCAACGTCGGTCTCTTTAGGGCCGGTATTGCACCGTCTTTATATAAAACGTGTTTGACTTTCAGACATTAGGATTTTTATAGGTTACGTTAGATTTGTGCCACGTTTGTTGATCTTGGATTACTGTAAATATGCCATTTAAAATGTCAAGTACTCAATTTTTGTTAAGATTCTGATAAAAAAGTTAAAGTAGCAGAAGTAGACATATGCAACGTTGCAAGCCAATAGTAATATGGTTATGGTAATAATAATAATAACGGTAAAGGCTTTTAGTAACTTGAAAGTAAAAATGAACTTATTTTCAAATTAGGTTCCTTTACTTTAGGTTTAGGTTATTTACTTTATTATGTCCAGGAAATAATGTATCTTAATTGATGGAAATCTTCTATTGCATACACGTTTTATATAAAGCACTACCGGCCCGAAAAAGACCGACGTTGAACGGTCCGATTGAACCCCATGTATGTTACGCAATTATTTGTAGTTTTCGAGATTTGAATTGTCTTGTTTCATTTTCAGTCTTTATTTTATTTTAGACGGTTTTAGCTATAACTTTTTATGTTAAGTGATTTTTTGAGATTTTATTTATTAGATAATATTATAGCTAGCATATGTGTTCATCTACAAAAATACTAAAAACAATAATTATAACTACTAGAAGCTTAGATTTTAATCAATAAATTAAAATTTCTGATTGTGAGAAATGTTTACTTGATTTAAACTTGAAAAATAAAGGTATGGCCTCACCGCGGCGTCCTGCAATCTGCGATCTCAGTACTTTTCAATTGTTTTCTAATCGCGTTTGGTGTGAACCCGTCGGTTTAAATACTACTGCGCTATCTGATCACCGCCTAGATCGCGCACGCAGTTCGCTGCGGTGTGTTCGTACCTTTACATAACCCTGACTGAATAACGTTCTGGTAATTTAAAATACTGTATCGGTTCCATAGTTTTCAAAATAACATTAAAAAGTTGGTACATTAAGAGGAACTTTTGTGCAAAAACGGAGTTTGAAGTTGATACAGTCGAGAATAGTAAAATTTATTTCATACCTTTGAAATAACTTTTGTCACATTTTTACGATTATTATTATTATGGTGAATGATTTTGAATGTGAGATAAAATAAACTGGCCAAGTGCGAGTCGGAATCGAACACATAGGGTTCCGATGAAACCACATTTGCCGGAAAAATAAGTTTTTTGTATGGGGTACTACCCCCTTTAATTTTTAATTTAATATATTTTTTATTATTTGATGTTCAACCGCACCGAGAGGATGTGGTTTATGGTGCCGTAACCACTTCGAAACCCGGCCTGTTCCAGAGGTTGAAACTCGTCGAGTCTTCGAGCAAGACGGTTCGTGATGACCCTTGAAAACAGCTTGAAGAAACATAGGTATTATGAGCAAATTTCAAGTCTCTATCTATTACGGTTTGTAAGAATAGGCATAAAACGCCTGAAATTGTATATTTCATTACAAGTGCGGAAAGGCTGTCATTGCAAAGAGTTCCGACAAATGTCTACCCGAGCCGAGGCGCAGCCGAAGGCGAGGGTTGACAGTCGGAACAATTTGCAATGACGGTTCCGCACGTGTACTGAACGACTATTTTTAATACAGTTGCGAAAAAATGAAGAAATTTAATAAAATAATAAAAACACAATAAACTCAACTACGAGTAACTTAACATTTCTCTCCACGCAATAAATTCGTCGTATGTAGATATGTAGCGACTTTTTGACTTTTCCGGTAAAATGTTCTCCGAAGCATTTTGTGCAATTATACTGCGTTCCGGTGGTGTTCATTCAAAAAAACTAGGGTCGAAATTACTCATTTTCTGCAACAAACAATTAAACTAGCATAGAACATTTCTGAAAAATGGCGCCAACCGTAGAATATAAGCAGAGTTTTTTTTTCTTCACCCATTTCGGTAGGCAAAGGGAACTATGCCCATACAGCCAAGTCTTCAGTAGAATTTTTTTATCGATATGAAATGAAAATGAAATTTAATTAAATGAAACCAAACCTAACTCATTCAATCAAATCATTAAATCTGATATTGAAACAAATTAGTAGCTTCTTTTTAGAAATATACGTATTTGCATGAATCATAAAAACTTCTATGAATTTTTTTAGTAAAAACTTCATGGTTGGTTTTTCTTTTTAATAGACATTATTTTGACAGTTGGGAAAGAGAACGCACGAGTTCGGGAAAGGTAAAAAAAAAGCACGAGTGTGTAATAGCCCACATCCCGAACGCTATACGTCCCTGCAATACGCCACTTTTTGAGCAACTGTATTAAAAAACATGTTTCTTGTATAGGGACCTCCCTTTAATATTTAATTTGTTTTTAGTATTTTTTATTAACTCCCCTATAGTAAAACATACTTCGTAAACATTTCAAGTATGCACCTAAACGATAAATGTGAGAAAATTCATTGCAAATGCATTAAATAAATTTTACTATTTTGACTGTATCATCTTCAAGCTCCGTTTTCGCATAAAAGTTGCCTATAAAGTACCACATTTTTTGTGTTATTTTAAGAGCTAAGAAAACCATACAGTTTTTAAAATTATCCGAAAGTTATTCAGTCAGGGTTAAGTAATAGTTTTTAAAGTTTAATGAATTAAGTAAAAAATTATCTCAATCAAAAATTATAATTTAATGATGAAAATCTTGAGCAACTAGTAGTTAAAATTTTGTTTTTTTAGGGTTTCATAGTCCTGACAAGGAACCCTTATAGTTTCGTCATGTCTGTCTGTCTGTCTATCCGAGGTTTTGCTTGTAATTTTGCAGGGATATTTATATAAATTATGCCAACAAAACGGTGAAATAAAATTTTGAAAAATATATTTTTTAGGGTAACTCCCCTACATGAGAAGTGGGGATGAATTTTTTTTTCGTCGTCTACCCCATTGTGTGGGTTATCGTTGAATAGGTCTTTTAAAATGACATAAGGGTTGCTAATACCATTTTTCGATTGAATGCTCCATTTACGAAATATTAAACTTTAAATTGCAAATCTTTGTTCCGGTAGGGCGTCCCCCCCCCCCCTCTAAAAGCTAAACTGCTGGCTTGGGAAAAATTCGTGGTAATAGTGCATTTTATGAACTTTAAAGGAAAACTATAACGGTTAAGATAACTTTATTAGTTTATCAGTAATATTCGTTGAATTTGGCTGTTGGATAATTTTGTACCAAATACAAAATCCTTAAAATAAATCCTTTAAAGTGACAAAGACGAAGTACCTAGTTGCTTATTTGTAACGGGTAAAGACTTGCATTGAATAACGGGCTACTACGGAACCTACACTGCGTGTAGCCCGACAAGCAATTATAGTATAACGCCGGTTATAGTATTTTTGTAGATAGTTATAAAATTATTAAATAATATCTTAAAAAATCACTCAACAGAAAAAGTTATAGCTAAAACCGTCCGAAAAAAATAAATGAAACAAAACAATTAATATCTCGAAAACTAGATACAAATAATCGCGTAACATACATGCTACGAATAAAATATTAATATTAACACACTCCCATTTAGGTTCCTTTCGTTGCACGATCCTTATATTGTAAATCCATGTACAAAGTTACTGGCACAGATCGTAATGCGCTAAAATCTGGCTCCCTAGAGTCTTACATACCACAGTCCACAGTATCTGTTATAGGAAGTTCAGTTAGCTCCTACTTATCTTTTCAAAATGTTATCTTCATAGATGTTAAGCAGCTATTTTTATTATTATTATTTTTAAAGCTTACTAGCAATGTGGGTTGCACATTACGAGTTGTGTTATTAACCCCTTAAGCTAAATATGCTTGTATCTGAAGTGGATTCGAGACGTCAATAGTGCAATGCCGCCGCAAACGCCGATGCCTCACAGCCATTGGGCTATTGCCGCTTTTAAATTTTGTTTTATTTATGTAAGAATATAACACTTATTGTTAGATTTATTTTTTGTCTTATTAATAAAGTTATTTAATAACGAAGTAGTTTATATTAATATATTGTTATCATTTAGTTTTATGATAATTATTGTTTTTGTCTTCCCTCTAAGAATGCAACACCATGCCGACGTTGCTCTAAAAACGCATCTCCCTCTCTCCATCCAAAGGTTGACAGGGAAAGGCCTTATAGTTTTTTTCTGTTTCATATGTTTTACATACATACATAAAATCACGCTTTTTCCCGTTGGGGTAGGCAGAAGCTACTTCTTTCCACATGCTACGATCCTGACATACCTCTTTAGCTTCTTCCACTTTCATGAGCGCCTTCATACATGCTTACCGGTTATAGGTATTTTTGACTTGTATGTCTCCGATCTGGTCATGATATTGATTTTTTTAGTTGGTGTAAAATAATTAATGTTGAATTGTAGCTTTATGCAACAAAATATTTCTTTTTAAAATACTGGGATCGATCCAGTATTTTCTATACATATAACGAAAAACTTATCTACTAATCGGGTTCTTTTTTTAAAATCCTTTACCGTTACTATTGGCTTTAAAGTTGCACATGTCTTCCTCTGCTACTAAATTTCAACAAGCGAACAACAATAGACTACTTGAGATTTTAAATGGCATATTTACAGTTATGCAAGGGCAACAAATGTGGCACAAAGACGCATTATGTAACATCATTCGGTGAAGTAATCGAAGGCTACGATCGAGATTCGCTCTACCTGCCCTGCCCGGACGTTTTTTTCCTCAAAGGGTGGCCGTTATAATGCACATTCAAAAAAAGAAACCAACGGTTCTTCAACCAAACACACATTGCAACGATAAAAACACAATGACATACAGACTTTTGTGTTTCCTTTCCTGTGACGAAAATATGTGATTTAGGGAAATCGACAATAGTAAATATCTGAGTAAACAAAAATATCATGTAACAGTATTTTTAAGGACTTGTGGAGTTTTGCCACAGTGATATAGTATCCAGAATATATTTTACATCATCTACATGTATTTTCGTTTATTTCGCTTTATGATAAATTGATTATTTTATAGATTCGAGTGATATAATTATCAATAAATCGCAGAAACGAAATTTGGCAGGCAATCGGCCAAAATAGGTGGATACTTCTTCTAAGAAAAATGAAAAGATGAACGTGATTCAATATAAGAACTGAAAAGGCACAGAAAATGTACATGAAATTTTAAGGTAAGTTAATTTAACAGGGCAAGACGAGGTATCCATTCCATAAAAATAGTATAGCTGTCAATTTTTTTAAAGGTTATCAATCCCTAGTCTTAAATTGGATGCTTTGCTAATTATATATATATATATATATATATATATATATGTATATATATATATATATATGTATATATTCATAGTAATTATACCATGAACTTTAATTTAAATTCCATAAAGAATAATCTAAGCACCAATAATAGCACACACAAAACAGTGACCAAAGCTCACTCGCACCCGCAAGGTTTCATTATTCATCCCTCTTGTTTACAGCAAAAGAAAAGAAACAGTTTTATTATGCAGTAGCTAAGATCATAAAAGAAAGGGATGCATTCACTGATTTTCACTTCGTTGTTTGCTACTGACCGCCCTTAGCGTTAAAAATTTGTGATAAATTAAGGGACTTAACTTTCTCATTGATTTATGACACCGGTAGCTGTTATTGTTTAACCGTTTGTTTTGTTTTCTTAAATCTATTATTTGAAGAACTCGGATCAAAACTCCAGTTTAATCCGATTCCAAAGGATTAAAATTAAAGAATTCCTAATTTTCTTAGTTCAGTAAGGAGAAAGATTAAGCTAACTACTAAGCTAACCGCGACTAAGCTTCTCAACTTCTATAAATATTTATTAAAAATGAAACAAAGTATTGGCGACCGAACTTGTTTCTCATCGGCTACCGTCTTTAGCAGTTAAGTTAAGAGTTCATTGGTCATGTTTTTTAAGCCTTCTTAATTTTTTGTTGTGTCTAATATACTCGATTTAGATAAGTAAAAACTAAAAGGCGCGCAAAAGGCTAAGCGGCGAGGCGAGCGAGTCGGTAGGTACCTCGAGAAAAAAGCAACGAACTCTAAGCTAGTTCAGTGTTTATTAGATATGTATTAGTAAAAAAAGAAGTGGACGCCGAAACTCGCCTGGTCGCCCCTCCAGGGCCGGCAGGACGCGATCAGCGATTTGGGAGCAACGTCCTCGGCCTTGGAACTAGATGAACTTACATAACCGCCGCCCGCGCAGCCCTGGGCCACGGCCGCGAAGCCTCCACCGAATATCCAACACTTTTTGCACGTCCCGGTAGATTATAACTACCTATTTGATGCGCAAAAAACTCCCTCATAACTACGCACTGGCATAGCTTATGAGGCTCTGCCTGCTCGTGGTTAGATCATCACTGGCGATTAAATTAATATGTATTAAATATATCAAATGACATACATGTATCTGTTGTAAATATACGTATTTTATTTTTATTCAATATACAGGCTCAACTTTACTAATAATCGTATCCAATATTATATTCCGTGAAACATGAAAACAGGGTAATCATAAACAGAGTCCGCCTCATAAACAGGTGGCACCTATGATGTATTTAGTTATTTGCGCCGGCTGTATTGTCGTGAATAAGATTTTCTACCCACAAGCTTTAAAGTCATTATTCCAAATATATGCCTGCTTGACACAACATACGTCAAATATTATATTTCGCTTTAAATAATAGATATTATTTATATTTTTAGCCTTTTTTATAAAACCAAAATTTTGCGTACAATCACAGAGCAAAAGTCATTAAAATCTAGAATCTAAAATAAGAAAAAAAATTATCATCTTTATTTATATCTAGATTTATATATGTATGCTAAATACTAAATATTGGGTATTTTAATAACTAAATAATTGACACCAATCCCTTTGATTGGTGTCAATTATTTAGTTATTAAAATATATTGCCATCTTTTGACGTAACTTGCCGAGGGTAGTACATACACGTGGTACAACATACTTTATGTTTTTTTTTATTTATGTAGAGTCAAAGTTGGGTTACAATATTTTTTCAACGCTTTATTCGACTCATTGATTAATTTTAACTAACTTATCAACCTTGATTTGTGACTGCGTATCGTTAATACGTTTATTTAGCACCATGTTAGTGGTAACAACAACGCAAAACTGTGAAAATTGTTGTCACAGGACCTAAAGATATGATTTAAGGTGTCAAATTTCCTCATTTTCATAAATTTGCCTGTTAAAATTTAACTAACAGATAAGGATTTTTTCCGGGACCACTGTGACACCCCTCTCACCCCGTGCCCGCTTGACGTTCAGTAACGGGACATTCTGTATATATATTTTACATCTAATAGGCTAGTGTTTGACCGCTATCTCGTCTGGTAGTAAGCGATGATGTGGTCGAAGCAGGTAAATACGCTAGGCCTAGAATGGTCTGGATTCAAAGACTATACTGCCGGAATATACTTTTTGAGGGCCCTGTGGTGTATGTGGAAGAATGGTCGTCCTTGATGCGAGAGGGTACTGAGTTCAATCCCCGCCGTGCACCGATGGATTTTTGTATCGAAAAATGTATGTGCGCTTTTCACAGTAGCCCTCCGGTGAAGGAAAAACATTGCTAAGAAAACAACAACCCCCTCAAGATGGTATTACACTATCCAGTGCACGCCTGGCCAGCTACCACCCAAGTACCAAGTTAGAAAATCTGTCGCCAAACATCTAATGTGTTCCGGCAGCTATCCTTGAGAGCTACTTCCCATTCTAGGCCTAGCGTGCTTACCATCTTCGACCACATCATCACTTACCAACAGGTAAGACGGTGGTAAAACGCTAGCCTATAAGATATATATTAGAAAGATACCGGTAAGATTTTGGCGGCAGTTTTAATTCTTTTTTTAACTATTTTTTTCAAGGAAGCCAGGCAAATAAAACCGCATTCAAAGAAAATAAACCGGATTCAGAATAGGGAATATGCATGTTTTTTTTTAAATATTTTTATTTCACTCATTACATCCATATAACATCATAAAAAAATAAAATACTGCTGGAATTAGTCTAATTATTTTTTAAATAAACATTTAAAGATACAAATAAATTTGAGCAGTTTAAACGCCATAATTTCCCGGGCTCTTTGGTAATGCATTGTGACGTCACGCACTTACGTCAGCCACACGCCGCTTGAAGCAAACTAGCTTTTTTTTCTTTAACTAAGACTCAGCGCGATTATTGTATTTAGGCAATGGCATGTTTTTATTAAATTATACAGTTTCTCTAATCTCGTACTCATTTTTATCTATATTAAATGGTTAGTAATATACATTTTTGCACAATAATACGCGGCAAACACAATATTTGGAAATAAATACAATAAGACCACACCATACATTTATTTTTATGTTCCCGCGCTCAATGTTTCTATTACATGGAGTAGTGCATAATGACGTCAACTTTCGATTCGACCAATGGTGATCTGTTTTACACTTACAACTTAAATTTCCCTCACTTAAATTGCATTTTTAATTTATTATTTTAAGCAAATGAAATGGAATTAAATTAAAAAAAAAGGTTTTACATATAACTCCAGGACAAAAAGAATCAAAAAAAATGTATATCCAATAAATCTGAGCTTCATGCATATTCCCTATTATTATTGTGCTAGGCAGTTTAAAGTGGAACTTTTTATCTTTTTATCTAATCACTAAAATGAACTTATCGTTTTTTAATTTTGTCGTGTATGGACTTGAATTATTTGTCAACTGATTTTTAAAATCACATATCGGATCGGATTACTTTTTATCATTATTTGATGAGTATCTTCAGATATATGATGATAAGCGACACAAGATCATATCTTGACAAAAGTACAGAATCACAAAATTCAAGTTCAACTTTACCAGTTTTTATTTGTTGTTTTAGAGACGATTTTTTTTTACTTGTACTGTGTATGCTTGTGACAAACTGATTGTTTAATTTGTGCATCTTTACTGCACTTTTTTTTAGTTTACTCAGAATGCCCTGCAAAGCTTCTTCTCTTTGCGCAATAAAAAGTACCCATATAAACCTTTTCACGGATTTTGGTGTACCAAATTTTATTGAAGGTCTGTCTGCGTGATAAAAAGAATTCTAGTTTTTGTTGGGATAAAACATATATTTAATACTTAGTATTCTTAGTATTCTGCCGATTCGAGGAGATGCCCCAGCAAGGTCAAAGCTACCATGTTCGTACAATATCATTGAAGTAACATGATACTTTATTTCGAATTGATCAGACCTATAGAAGTTAATCTTATTGAGACATCATCTAGAAAAACGCTCATAGTCTTCAAACGGCTGAACAGATTTTCATGAATCAAAGCAAAGAAAACTCTCGATTAAAACACCTATCAAACAAAAACAAACTATATCAAAGTCGGTTTATCCATTTAAGTTCTACCATGCCACTGATAAAAAACATACATACACAGATACACACGTCAAACTTATAAAACGCCTTCTTTTTGCGTCAGGGTTAAAAATCATAGTAAATTATTATTAATTCGTAATTAATCGTTTTCCCAAGTTATGATACAAAATATACTAACCAAATCAGCACTAATATAATGTCGTTTTGTATATTTTGTTTGGGACGTCTTTACGGTTAAATAGCTGTACCGATTTCGTTAAAATTTTGCACAGGGATAGTTAGTATTATGGATACGTTTTAATGCGGGCAAAACCGCGGAACATAATTACTAATTATTAATAATCATAATTACCTACTTACTTTAACGTTAGCAGAGGATTTTAAAATTAAATTTGTAAAATAAAAATTAATAGAATACATAACATAAAATGAAATAAAATTAATTGAGCTTATGGCCCTAGGTTACAAAAATCTAAGCAACAAATATTTATCAAATTCACTAAGGCCCTACTACTGCAGCTGAATTTATCTATTGATATATTTAGTTATCAATAGTGCAGCTTAAAGTAATTTAATTCAGGGTATGGTAAACCCCGCACTCTCAAAATTAAATTATACATGCGAGTAAAGTTCCATTATATATTTTTTATAATTTATTATTATGCTGGTATATAAAAAAACAAATCTATATAAACCTTCATAAAGTAATACTAATATAAATATTATAGCTACCGACGAAGGCCTGAGATGTATATACAACATATACACACAAATTATACAAAAAAACCTTCTCGTCATTGAAGTTGATTAAAATATTGAAACGACCACGATTGAAAACGTACTCATATTTATGCCGATGAGTTGATTTTTCACGTTCTGCCGGCAATCAGATATAAGTATACATCAGGAGGATGCTACCTCCATAGGTAATACTTGAACTTGGCGATGATGTCATAACCAAAAAGAGGAATGCACAAAAAAGCTATTGTGTAAAGAGTCGTGCGACTAGCTAGCTAACAGCGACGTGCGTTGAACTCTTTTGAGAGGCGGACCGAGTCAATGCCTGCTATTAGCCAATTTATACGACGACCTAACGACGATAGAATTGCTTTTACAAACTCTATACTTACCGAATGAAACTGGTATTTATCGTTAATTTTGACAAACCTATTAGATGGTTTCGGGAAATATATGCGCTTGTGTTTTTGCCTAATATTATTGTGACATTATTATAGCTTGGCAGCGAACCGTAATTTTGGAGAACAGTCTTAAATAAGTTGATACTAATGATGTCATAAATCATAATCCAAAACACTTTATTTCAAAGTTAATTTTGTGATTTTAAAGTATTTATATTCTACCTGATCGAATACAAGCAATCATATGTAAACAAAAAAATGGTGATGCGTTGCAGTCCATGATTCTAGTAGAAGGTTTTTTAAGAACATCTATCTTCTAATACTATAAGAATCTTTGTCCTGACATACTGACTGACTCACTGACAGACAACGCACAGCCTAAACCGCTGGTCGTAGAGACTAGAAATTTGGAGGGTATATTTGTCTTAGTACGTAGGGGTGTACTAAGAAAGGATTTTTCAAAATTCACCCCTTAAGGGGATGAAATGGGGGTATAAAGTTTGTATGGAGAAACAAGAATAGATAGTCTTTTCTATCCGAAACTTCACACAAGTGCTTCAGTACAAAAATAAGTAAATGCGTGTTTCAGGTTTTTTTGAAATTTCACCCCTAAGAGGGTGAAATTGGGTAACAAAGTGTGAAAATCAATATTTTTTCGGATTGCGCTGAAATTTGGCATGCAGATAGTTATTACGACGTTAGTTCTCTCTGAGAAAGAATTTTCCGAAATTCACCCCTGAAGGGGATGAACCGGGGTTCAAAGTTTGTATGGAGAAACAAGAATAGATAGTCTTTTCTATCCGAAACATCACACAAGTGCTTCAGTACAAAAATAAGTAAATACGTGTTTCAGGTTTTTTTGAAATTCCACCCCTAAGAGGGTGAAATGGGGTAACAAAGTGTGAAAATCAATATTGTTTCAGATTGCGCTGAAATTTGGCATGCAGATAGTTATTACGACGTTAGTTCCCTCTGAAAAAGATTTTTCCTAAATTCACTCCTGAAGGGGATGAAACGGGGGTTCAAAGTTTGTATGGAGAAACAAGATTAGATAGTCTTTTCTATCTGAAACTTCACACAAGTGCTTCAGTATAAAAATAAGTAAAGACGTGTTTCAGGTTTTTTTGACATTCCACCCCTAAGAGGGTGAAATGGGGTAACAAAGCGTGAAAATCAATATTTTTTCGGATTGCGCTGAAATTTGGCATGCAGATAGTTATTACGACGTTAGTTCCCTCTGAGAAAGAATTTTCCGAAATTCAACCCTGAAGGGGATGAAACGGGGGTTCAAAGTTTGTATGGAGAAACAAGATTAGATAGTCTTTACTATCCAAAATTTCACATAAATGCTTCAGTAAAAAAATAAGTAAATAGGTGTTTCATGTTTTTTTTAAATTCCACCCCTAAGAGGGTGAAATGGGGTAACAAAGTGTGAAAATCAATATTGTTTCAGATTGCGCTGAAATTTGGCATGCAGATAGTTATTACGACGTTAGTTTCCTCTGAAAAAGAATTTTCCTAAATTCACTCCTGAAGGGGATGAAACGGGGTTCAAAGTTTGTATGGAGAAACAAGATTAAATAGTCTTTTCTATCCGAAAATTCACATAAATGCTTCAGTAAAAAAATAAGTAAATACGTGTTTCAGGTTTTTTTGAAATTCCACCCCTAAGAGGGTGAAATGGGGTAACAATGTGTGAAAATCAATATTGTTTCAGATTGCGCTGAAATTTGGCATGCAGATAGTTATTACGACGGTAGTTCCCTCTGAGAAAGAATTTTCCAAAATTCACCCCTGGAGGGGATGAAACGGGGGTTCAAAGTTTGTATGGAGAAACAAGATTAGATAGTCTTTTCTATCCGAAAATTCACATAAATGCTTCAGTAAAAAAATAAGTAAATACGTGTTTCAGGTTTTTTTGAAATTCCACCCCTAAGAGGATAAACTGGGGTAACAAAGTCTAAAAATCAACATTGTTTCGGATTGCGCTGAAATTCAGAATGCAGATAGTTATTGTGACGTAGGTATCCGCTCAGAAATGATTTTCTGAAAATTCCTCCACAGCAAGTTGGAATAAAGTACGTGTTGTAGGATTTTTCGAAATGGGGTAGGTAACAAAGTCTGTAAATTTAGGTTTTTAGGGTTTTATATAATGATATGAATGCCGAATTGCCTTAGTCACGCGATAACATGAAAACGGGTGAACTGATTTGGCTAATTCTTATTTGATGTGCTTAATGATAGAATCGTTTTTACAAAAGAAAAGTTTTAAGTAAATAAAAGAAGGTTTTAACGCGGACGAAGCCGCGGGACACTTCTAGTTATTTTATATATATATTTTTAACCTTTGAGGAATTTATACTGCGCTTTTAAAGTCACAGTCCATCGTATATCGTCCATGTTAAAGTTACAAATCCTGAGACGTGGAATGATCGTCCCATCAGTTTCCATTTAATCCCTTCGCTGGAGAGGAAACCAATAGGACGATCATTCCAGGTACATCTCAGGATTTCTACTCTGTATTTAGCGGGTGTGGGTTAGAAATGCTCGGTAAAAAGGTATAGTCCGTGACATCGAGGTATATTAGATTTAAGGATAAACTTTGACGGTGTCTGTAAATACTTACCATAAAGTAATGGAAAATGTGGATTCAAGTCACACACCAGCAAAGCGCACCGATGTTTCTACGGAGGCTGAGAAGTTTCAACCTTTTACAGAGCTTAGGATTTTTGACTATTGTCTCTTTGCAGTAAAGAGTTAAGTAGATAAAGCAGGTAGTAGCTCAGAGCGTTTCGGTGGCGTTCCACGTGCAGATGGACTTGTGCAATGTATAGCACAAGCCGTCGATGCAGTACAGAAAATTGCTTCGCTCTGTTGAACACACGGAGCTCCTTGGCAGCAAGTTTTCCTTTAACAAAGGACAAAACCTAAAGAGATGACTCTTAAATTGAAGCTCACTATTGATTTTAACATCAAGGATTGATACCAATACTGCTAGATATTCTGAGAGGGACGTTCAGCAAGCGAGAAGCTACGGACAACGGAGTCTCTGTTAAGCGATGAAAGCACAAACATGTGTCATAGCGATGTATCATCAACGACTAGATTACGATCACCACATTCGGAGATGATCAGAGATTTCTATTATGTTGGTCTTTAGGTTAATTGATGGGTAAAATAAAACATTTTAAAAAACGCTGTGTAACAAAACAACCGTAAAAAGTTAGAAACACCACTACGGTAACGATCCTTAGCATAAAGTTACGGTGTACCAGACAACATGTACTATCGAGGGACAATAGTCCAGTAGCACCTCAATATTCATAGTAGCCTGCACGATATTTCTGTCGAATGTTCCAACGCAAACAATAACACATAAGTACGGCATAGATGGCATTCTTAGCCAGACCACAGACGAATAAAAAAGTGAAACGTAGCATCAGATACATTTGGTAAACATCAAATAAAGATAACAATATTCCACTGTATACGCGTTTTCTTTTTGTTGAGTTAACATAACGTCGAGTAAGCTACGCAACAAGTAACGGATGCTTAAATTCGAATGAGTCATTTATAGCATCTTGGTCGAGCGGTAAGGTGAACTGATAAGGAAGCAGGAGGCCAGAGTTCGAATCTCCATGCATTGCATGATTTTGTTATAATTTTGAGGTGGCATAATCGGGAGAACGTTTAACTGAACTTTTTGGTTGAACTTTGATGGCAGAGGTACCAAGTTCAAACCCCACCGTGCACCAATGGATTTTTCTATCGAAAAATGTATGTGCGCTTCTCACAGTGGCCCTCCGGTGAAGGAAAAACATCGTTAAGAAACCAACAACCCCCGCATGGTGGTAGGACACTATCTAGTGTCCGTCTGGCCAGCTACCACCCTCAAGTTAGAAAATCTGTCGCCAAACATCTAATGTGTTCCGGCAGCTATCCTTGAGGGCCAGTTCCCATTCTAGGCCTAGCGTGCTTACCATCTTCGACCGCATCATCACTTACCAACAGGTGAGATAGTGGTCAAACGCTAGCCTATAAAATATTTTAAAAAAACAATTATTAATAGCTTGTATTATTATATAGGTATCTGTTTACTAACTACTTACTACTACTACAAACTTCGCTAATACAGGTAAATTGGTGATCTATGTTACTCGTATATGTGAAATAAAATAAATAGCACCGTGATGTTATCTTAATAGTTTTTGAGGAAATATTTAATTGTAAAACTTAGTAGAATACACAGCAACAATGTTTTAAAAAACTGATTTACAACGTATCGAAATATCATAAACTACTATTTTTACTTAATATTATATTAAATTGAAACCGTCTTCATTGACAATTTTCTACTTTAACAAAATAACACATTTTTGGTTGCATCTAGGAATTGCTCTTACCTTACCTATTGATAATTTAGGGTTATAAGCTTAATTATTCATTTTCTCTAGGAAAAGAGGATTGAAGCTTAATCCTTTATAATCATAACTTACACAATTACTTATTACAAATTATGACAGCCGGCACATCGCCTAGTTTTTATATACTTTTAAATTAACATTTTGTGTGACTTCTATTGTTTTCGATACAGATAAGAAGCCTTTGAATATTCAACCAAGAAGCCTTCGTAATCCACTATATTCGCACAAATTATGCCTGTCACGTAAATTTTCCCCAAACTAGATCCAGGGGGACTACAGCTAAGTAACTATTATATAATCTGTGCTACAGCTGCTCAGGACATCTCTCGTCTCTCGCTTCTCACCTTTGCATTATTAACCCTTAATAGCCTGATTTACGAAAGTGATTTATTTTTAATATTACTGTGTTTGCTTGAGGGTCTAGATACATCTAGACCCTCAAGACCCTCCCTACAGGGAAAAATAATAATAATATTTAAAAAAAAAAAAAAAAAATTAATTTATTTTAATTTAATTTTTAATTTCACATTTTTTTTCTTTTTTTTAATTTCGTTGGAAAGAATATTATACAACAGTAAAATACGTACAGCCAACCTATAAAAAAAACTAATAGTAATGTGAACTAATGGGTTTAAAAGATTGGTATCAAAATTGAAACTCTAGGTTATTAAGGGTTAAACCCCATGGCATAGAAGATAATAATTTGCCTATGGAGTGCGCGGGCATTGCCAACATTCCATAATGGCGTATAAAATCCGTCTGAAAACACCAAATCTTATTAACACACTTTATTAACAATTTTCAACACTTATCACTCAGTAATAACTTACACTTATGCTTTCACTAAACATTTGACCCTTATAGATTCGTCATGTCTGTCTGTCTGTTGTCTGTCCGTCCGTATGTCACAGCCATTTTATTCCGAAACTGTTAGGACTACAGAATTGAAACTTGGTAGGTAGATGTATTCTGTGAACCGCTTTCTGATTTTTATACAAAAATAGAAAATATAAAAGTTTAAGGGGGGGGGGGGGGGGGGCATCCCATACATGGAAATGAAAAAAAAATTTTTTTTCTTAAAACCTATGCGTGTGAGGTGTCTATGGATAGGTCTTCAAAAATGACATTGAGGTTCCTACAATAATTTTTTCTCAAAGTCAATCATTTGAAAGATAGGCGCGTCTAAATTGGTAAAATGTGTGTCCCCCTCTAACTTTTAAAGTATGGGAGTGAAAAATCTAAAAAAAATATATGCTGTAGATCTCAATAAAAACTAACAACGAAAATTGGTTTGAACGAGATACAGTCAGCAGTTTTAGAGATATGGCTACCGCAAAGATAACTTTGTTTTTCATACAAACACTATGAAAAACAAAGTTAATTTTGTAGTTGCGAAAAATCATAATTATGGAATACTTAACGGTGTTACGGAACCCTATGAGTGCGAGTCCGACTTGCACTTGGCCAGTTTATTTATTTGTTATTTTGCTGTACCCATTGTAATGTTGTTGTGTACAGGATATTGTGTTGTCGAAATAAACGTTTTTTTCTTTCTTTCTTTCTTTCTAATTAATACATGCGCTCTTTCTAATGGGTTCATAATGAAAGAGTGCGATATATGGGTCTTTCTATATCTTCTATCTTTCTCTTTCATTATGTTACTTTCGAAACGTCTTATAGAAGAAGGTCGTATGTGCATATTTTGCTGTCATGCTATTGCTTTATGAGACTGCTACTCCAATTATGCCCGATACTGTACATACATTTTTTTCACTAATTTGCTCAAAAAATGCATTGACGAAGCCTGTATACATTGTTCGAAAGTTAAAAATTACGCACCATACTTATACTTAAATACTTACCGCACCGTATGGTAAGTACCGCACGCAGCGTGTGTATCCTTTATTATATTTTATTCCTTTATTTTATTTATTTTATTACTGTTTTTTTTAATTTCCGTAAAACCTACATAAGCATTTCACCAAAGAGTTTCATATTGTGAGAATAAATAAGCTGAATGTTAGAACCTTCTTGAAAGAGCTTTTGCTTGATACGTTTGTCTCTCTTTAATACTAAAGAATAAATGAGACGAAAGATAAAGTTCTAATTTTTAATACACGTGACGCCACGTTCGCGCCATTTTCATATTAGAAACGTCTTGTTTCGACTTTTTAATTTTTACATTTATGTTTGTTTTATTACCAATTATAGTATTTTCTCGCAAATTTGTTGAAAAATGTTGTGTGACACACATGCGGATATTGGTTTTAACAAACTCGTGACTATGGTAGACCCTCGACTTTGTCTCAGGCTTGCATTGGTCTACTTGTTTGTAAAAACCAACTTACCGCACTAGTATCATAATTAACGAATGAATGTATTAGTTAGTACTTTAAAAGAAAAACTCCGAAAGCATTTATCAAAATGCAATTAATATTTAATTACGTAAAACTTGACTTTTAATTTATTACAATCAGCGCAGATTAGTGCGTGATTGACTTGGACAAAAAAATATACATGTAGTACAAATTGAGACGATAAAAGTTTATTTTCTAGCCGAAGATGGGGAAATAGTTATTGGCTCGTCGATATATTGGTAGTTTAGAAGTTATGGCCTTTTTAACAATTTCTACTAATTTACTACAGAGACATTTTTAGTCATACTGACCTTAATAATTGAGATAATTGGCTGATGTTTTTTTGATATGTAGATATCTGATCGATAATAACACATTAAAAAAAATCTAAAATCAAAATATATTTATTGTAAATACTGTGTTAAATAAGATGGTATGTTTATATTTGTATCAACAGTATGCCCTTTTTGGGGCGAACAATAAAACTCTCTGCTGAACTAGGTTATATAGTAAGAATTACTTAATAAACATGTAATATGGATAATATTAGCAAATACGTAAAATTATAATTACCAACCTATTAACCACCTACTTATTAAAACAACAGCATTTACCAACAATGTAAAAATTATGTAAATATATCTGAAGGCTTTAGAGGAACATACAAATTTTATGGGGTGAAAAGTGCAAAAAGTGCTGTTTTTTTGTGGAAAACAGTTTGTATTTGTATATTGTTGTATGTGTTTATTGTTTTTGTTTATGTCTTGTCTTTTTACAATACAAGACATAAACAATACTCATTTCAGCTGACTTCCAAAATGGAGGAGGTTCTCAATTATTTTTGTATGTATGTTACGCGATTACTCCGTCAATTGTGAACCAATTCTACTAATTCTTTTTTTGATTGGTAGGGTACATTTTAAAGGTAATTTCATTGATATCCGATAAGTATCTCCGGAGGTATAGAGTTCAACTCAAACTTAGTACTGAAACTGACTAGCGCGTCATTTGAAGTCGGTTTTTTTCGTTTTGTAAACGATCTTAATTTATATGCTTAGAAATATTTATTTATAAAAAAAAAGGATTTACGATCTAAAGTTAGGTTTTGCTGTACATTATCTTGTAAAGTTTTATATTGTGTAATTTTTCAATATTTAGGCTTTTATTTATTATTATATATTAATTAATATTATTTAATAATATTAATTTAATTTATTTATATTTATATACATATATATATATATATATATTTATATATATATATTTATATAATATATAATATATATTTATATATATTATTAATTAATTAATTTTTAAAATTAATATTAATTTAATATTATTTATTATTAGGCTTTAGAGCGTTCAACGTTCTTAGTAGGTAATGTTGTACTATTTTCTTTTTCTTACATGTTGTTAGCACCATTCCCAAAACATATCCACTACTGTCTCAATATTGACGTTCTCTGCTAAAATTGCTAGTATTGTTGATAATATGCATGTAACCCGCATGTGCAGAGGTGTTTGACATTCACACAAAGACCATGAACTGCACTAATTTACGTATCTAGGTTTTAATTACCTTTAAAACAGCTTTTCAAGAATCGTTTAGACTTATTCAATACTCAAAATAGTTTTCTTTCATTGCTCATAACAAGGTGGAAGTTTATCCCTATCCACGTTATGCGATTGTTAGTTAAAAAAGTAATTAATAAATTTATCTAGCATTATTTAGTTTAGTAAAAAAATTGCCCAAGTGCACACATTTTTCCACTTTAAAAGTGTCTATATTTCAAATGATTGACTTTGAGAAAAAATGTGTTTTTTTAAGTTTCAGTTCTATGTATGGGGAGCTCCTTTATCTATTATTTTTGTTTAAAAATCTTACATTACAGAAAACACATATCTACCAATTTTCAACTGTGTAATCCTAATAATTTCGGAATAAAGTGGCTGTGAAAGTTCCGTTTTTTGCCATTCGGCTACGGAACCGTAAAAACCGACTTCACATGCCGCACCAGTCATTTTCAGTGGCAAGTTTAAGGTGTTTATTTCTATATCTCCGGATATATACATCAGATCTTGATACATTGTATAAAGGGATTAAGCGGGAAGTACAAAGGAAACATAAAAATGATTTTCCAAATCGGTTATTAAATTAAACTCTTTTTGTCATCCTTTTTATTTCGAAAATATTATCTTATGTAAGTTTCAAGGACCAGTGTATATTTTTTATAATACTAAAATTCTAAATTTAAAACCTCCCCCGACTGATCTATGTATAATCTGTTTATTGAGACCATTTGAATGAGCTCAAACTCGACATCTCAGCTATAAGTTGGTGAGGAGTTGAGTATTCTGCAGATTCCAGGAGATGTCCCAGCATCAAGTCAATGCTACCATGTTCTTACAATATCGGCGAAGTACGAGGAAACTGAATTTCGAATTGATCAGACCTATAAAAGTAGATTTCATATTGTCAACTAGAAAAAAGCTCATAGTTATAAAACGGCTGAACGAATTTTCATGAATCAAAGCTAAAAACACTCTCGAATACGACACCTATCAAACAAAAACAAACTCAATAGAAATCTGTTCAGCCGTTTGGGCGGTCCGATACCATAGACAGATACACAGATACACACGTCAAACTTATAACACGGGGGTGTTATAAGTTTGACGTGTGTATCTGTGTATCTGTCTATGGTATCGCACCGCCCAAACGGCTGAACAGACTTTCTTGTCTTGTTGCGGCGGGACTTAATAATAGCGCTTTTCGAAAATGTTGTACTGAGTTATCTTAACTTAATTTTTCCTACCACGTCCATACACCAGTGATAGTACTTAAAAAGACACTGGTGGTCTAACAAATTGCATATTATGAGGAAGAAAGAATGATAAGTTCTTTACTACTTCAACTAAATTATTAGATTTCATCGTGAAACGCCTACGGCCTACGGAGGTAGTTGACATTTATTCATAAAATAAAATGTTGGGTGACCAATAATGTAGGCACATACTTGGTGTATAAAAACATACGTTTTAAGTCTTATTATATTTTATGAAGCAAAAACCCTGTTATTTATTTATTATATTATATAAGTATAGCATCATCTATAGGGCACATTAAGCGCTCGCATAATCTAGTCATTGAAACCAACTATAAAATCATCTACAAAACAACGTTAAACGCCGACGCAAAATCATTGTCTCACTTTAACTCCAATGCCATCTAGGATACCATTTCTAACATGGCGGCGTTGATATGCGTTCATCGGCCTGAGAGCTCGACGAAAGTCTCGTGTACTGACACACGAGCTCGTAACGAGTTTTTTTCTCTATATTTGATACGATGAATTTAATTACGCTATAAAACAAACAATTTAAGAAAAGGTTTGTTTAGGTTAGAGAAATAACTCTATAATTAATAGATCCGTATTGAAATATGCCGCACTGATCGCTACCAGTTTTGTCCTTAAAATATTTTTTTTAAACCATAAACCATCAATATTTTTAACCATAATATTTATTGAAAGCAAAATATGGTTGAAAGTGACCTTCTTAATTAAAAGTTCTTGTTTTTATCTAACATGCTTAGCTGTCTCTTAGTACTGTTGCTACTTCATGCTAAACGGCATGACTCAATAACAATTATAATTTATACGAAAATGCTGTGATACTGAACAATTGTATTTTTGAAGTCGACATTGAACATAATATCTTTTAAACAAGTATATTCAAAGTGTAATGTCAAATTACAACAAAAGGTTGTTCCTTTTGTTCTGTAATCTGAGCTTCATCCGCTCACAAAATCACTCAATAAATAAAATTAAAATAATCGCAGATATAAACATTTCTGTAAGTAAAAAAATTAAGTTTATCGCAAAAATTTCTACTATGAAAAAAACCATTCGCTTCAGCAGTAACTTGATTAGTTTCATCCATTCGTAAGCTCAAGTCATCACTGCTCATTGGCTACACAGCTAATGACTGTGGCGGAGGCCGAGGTGGATGTACGAAAAGTTATACGTAGCCAAATTTTGTGTGCGCGCTGTTGTGACGATCTGCCATCGCAACCTACAGAAATCTTTTGTGTCGTTACTAGCGCAATGGCCGGTCAAAGCTCGAGAATAAAGAGGTGGAAAGAATGAACTTCTTGCGGAACCATTTCAGCATACGGTTTTCGTATATGCAGTATGGATAATTTCCCATTTATAAGCAATTTGTAATGACAGTATTTATAGTTAAGAACATACTATATATTTTGTAGAAAAGAACATTTAGTAATTTTATGTAGATGCATTATGTAATATTTATGAGAGTTATTTTTCTTTCGGAAATGCCAATTGCAACTACATTGATTAATAGTTAAAATTTCATCATCATCATCATCAGCTTGTGTCAGTCCACTGCTGGGCGTAGGCCTCTCCCAAGATGCGCCACTGAGCCCGATCTTCGGCTCTTCTTTTCCAGTCACTGCCCACCGCTTTGCGTATCTCGTCGCTCCACCTGGTCACAGGACGTCCTACGCTACGTTTGCCGATCGCGGTCTCCACTCTAGGAGAAGTTTACCCCAACGGTTATCAGTCCTACGGCAGATATGACCAGCCCACTGCCACTTCAGCTTGCTTATCCGTTGAGCATGTCGAGAACTTTAGTTCTCTGGCAAATTACTTCGTTCCGGATTCGATCCCGCAGAGACATACCAAGCAAAACTGAGAGAGTTTTGCTAGCTGAGCGACTTTAAACTGGTGGACCAGTCGAATTGTTAGTGTCCACGTCGCGGCTCCGTATGTCATTACAGGTAGGACGCACTGGTGAAAGACTTTTGAAGACTCGACGGAGTGTTCCGAATGCTGCCCAGCCTAGCTGAATTCTTCTCTGGATTTCCATCTTGAAGTTGTGTTTGCCTAGTTAGAGCCTCTGCCCTAGGTAAACATACTTAGTGACAACTTCGAGTGGGATTCCATCTACGGCAATCAGTTCTGGAACAACGTGCTCGTTGCAAGTTAATATTTGCGGTTGGTTAATAAGTATTCTGTACAAATTTCAATTCATGCATAGTTATCATAGCTATATGCTTATAGGGATGAGTAAGTACAATATGCATTGAATTGAATTACTGTTTATATGTGGTCCAAAAGAGATTGAAAGAATATGTTTCTTGTGAAACCATTTCAGGTTATAGTCCTTGTATGCCGCTAGCTTGGCGACTCCTACGCATTGTCAACTGCCTACTACATTAGGTAATTAGATCTTTGACCACATTCATCTCTTTCAATTACTGAGCTGAAATGCTAAGCCTTGTTTTCAAAGAATGGTAAATGATGATAAATGGACTAAACTTTTTTAATACATTTACGTTGTGTGGTGAGAGATGTAGAGTAACTATTTGAATTGTTTTTTTTGTGGTTTGCAGTTCATTCACACTGTTCTAGATTACTACGTATGCGCCTTGCTCCGTTTGGCTGAATCTTAGAGTATTTAACTTTTGTGGTATTTTTAAACGTTTTTATGAACTTTGGTACCTATATATACAAAACGTATTAAATATTTATATTAAGTCTGTTTGGTTAGATTTAATATGAAGTTTCTGCATGCAAAGCTGCTCAGGTAGACTTGTCAGTCTACTAAGATTCGACAAATAATTACTTTTTCAACACATTTGCTCAAAAAATGCATTTACGAAGCCTGTAACGTTGTTCAAAAGTAAAAAAATTACGCATCGTACAACGGAGCGTGCTGTAAAATAGGTACTCTCACCTAAGTACCTTCTTTACCGCACGCTCCGTTGTATGGCACCGTGCGTATCTTTTACGGTTTTTTTTAATTTTTAATTCCAGCAAAGAGTTTCACATTGCGAAAATAAATAAGCTGAATGTTAGAACCTCCTTGAAAGCGCTTTTGCTTAATACGTTCGTCTCACTTTAAATACTAAAGAGTATATGAGACGAAAGATGTAAGTTTAATATTTACCACACGTGGCCCATTTGCAAATTTCATATTAGAATCGTCAAAGATTAAACCCTCGAATTCGTCTCGGGCTTACATACGTCTACCCGTTTGTAAAAATCAACATACCGCACTAGTATCATAAATAACCATTATAATATTGTCATCTGACGTTCGGAAGTATTTATATAAAAATACATTACGTCTAGTATTTATCTAAGTTTAACTTTTGCTAGAGAAAGGTGGTCATTACTTACGCCAAGCTTGCTTACTCAGTGGCAAGTCGCATACGTCAGCGGTTTCGGAGACTTTTGCAACGTTTGCATTTTGGAAATGCCAGATCCACCGTTACTTTATCCGGTAAATGTTCAGCTGCTTTATACAATTTTGCTGCAGTTTGACTCTTACACATATAGATATAATAATAATAATAATATACTGAGATAATAATAATATACTGCGTGTTAGTTATGTTACTCTACTATTTTGAAAAAATATATTTAGGTAGCACAACAAACAAAAGCTCCAATAGATGGGCTCTGCTTATAAGGTATACCTATATTATGCTTCACAAAATTCTAGTTGCATATAATCGCATTGCACTGGTTAAATATTCTACACACCCACTAAATCAGCGAGTTGGCGGGTAAATTGTGTGATTTTTAAAGTTTTTTTTTCAAAACTCATCAATTGAGTAGGGTAAGCTCAGCTAAGCGTAAGGTGTATGGCGTAGCACGAAGCCTACGCTAACATTAGCTATTGAAAAGTAGATCATTTCTTTCAACTATTGAAATCAGATCCGCTTGATCTGATTGCAACTTAAACTGACAAGATAAGCTACCAGCATAGCTGTTATCGCTACTGCACAATTATAGCTGCAGTGTGGGAATATGGATTTTGCAATGAACTTCGCACTAGTGAAACTGTGATGTTGCAGTTTCTTGTTTTAAATTCAAAATGTCTGGGTATTAGTGCTAATTGCTTTAAAAGCGTAATTACGCAATTACGTAACGCATTGAATAATTAAATTGATTGCATGAAAATAAATGCTTTAAGTACTATAAACTTTTCACTTAGAGAAATTGTCATGTCATCAATTTCAATTTATATATAAAAATATATTAACCAAGAAACAATGTTTTGGCTATGGATTTCTATGATTATACATTAGCCTACGATTCATAATATATTCTGTCTAGTCAACCACTAATCTGTCCGTAGGTTTGCATTATAGTGTCATGCTGGCTCCTTACAGCCGTGGCTAGAGCCACCTAATGAGCACATGATACACACCAAGACATATTGAAAATGGGTCTTTTTTAAAAATATTTTATAGGCTAGGGTTTGACCACTATCTCATCTGTTGGTAAGTGATGATGCGGTCGAATATGGTAAGCACGCTAGGCCTAGAATGGGAACTGGTTTTGACTTTTTCCTTCACGGGGGGGCCACTGTGAAAAGCGCACTAAAATTTTTCGATAGAAAAATCCATTGGTGCACGGCGGTTTGAACTCGATACCTCTGGCATCAAAGCCAACCGTTCTCCCGATTACGCCACCGGGCCCCCGAAAGGTCTAGACCTAGACCGAGGGTAACTCAGTATGATTTTCAGTGCCAGCCAATTAAGCCAATTTGGAGAGATGTTATTAAATCATACTCATAAATGCACTCTAATTAAACGAAACACTGTTGTCCAGCGCCGCTGCTCTCAGCGGCCGTCTTAGTAGGCAATACGAGTGTTATCTCTTTGACTACATGGTCATTTAATATTAGGACAACATGCAGGTCTGATTACAATAAAAAACGCATATAATATTTTGGCTTTTTGTAAGATATCTTGCTGAGCGCCGAGACCGATCTTTACATTAATATAATTAACAATTTCATGTAAATTGTTAAACCTATTATAATTGGTATGCACATACTGTGTTGTGTTAATATATCTTTAGCTCACGGTAGAGCATAGCAAATGTTCTCCGGTGATGTTGATAGTTTTCATCAATCAACCAGAAATGGATCGTATTAGGATAGGGCAGTGTTGTATTGTACCATCAGCATAATTAAGTACTCACCACATACACTATTGATAAAGATCCTGTCAAGCAACTTATTACTTAGGATTAAACCGTGAAATTTAGATAAAGGTTAGCGTATGATTATAACCATATATCATCCACATCAGCTTATACTGGTCCAAAGCTGGACATGGCCTCTCCAATTGCATTTTTACATTACTCATCTAGATCTTGATAGCCATCTTTTGAAAAGCATCGCTTCACCTAGTCTGTTGTATCACTTGTATCCAACGTTTCCCAATCCGCAGTCTTCACTTAAATACTCGATTTACTGTAGAATCACGTCGTTTTGAATTTCATTAACCATTTACCATCCGCTGATCGCTAATATACTCTATAATATAGAGCTTAGTCTATATTTACGACTATTCTACTTACTTATTATGATATTGAGTGGCAAAACCAACTTGTAGTTTTCCTTTTGCTAAAAGTGAAGCTCTCAATCTTTTGATCACTTTGAAGCCCTCTAAGGTTCTAAACCTTCTCTTCCAACGGCCGTTGTCAATATTCGATCTGTTCGGATTATCTTTAACTGGAGGCTACTGGCTTGGTAATGATGAAATTACTTCTATGGAGCTTTATATTAAATTAAACATATCTCTACACCATTGAAATCTGGATATATTAATCAAAAGGTCTAAAATTAAAACTGCTTCAAAAAATTGCGGTCAAAACTGTGTGTAAGATCTGTAGCCAGCATCGATATGAATGTATTACGTGTACCTCGATGGCAGCCAGAGTCATCTACGTACTTGTAGGTGCGAGTTACATAAATCATTCTAAACTTCCATTTAGGGAAATCACTATACTATTGTGTTGTACGCCAATTGTTTTTGCCGTTATTGCACTAACTTCCGTGCTTTTAAAACTGCAAGACGAGGAGGTTGTATCTGTATAGTAGCGCCATAATTATAGCATTCAAGACGTTCGAGATTTTCCTGATAAGTGCTGAGCAAACGAGGGCGCAGACCTAAGTAATTGTCTATAAATGTGCAAGCTCTATGTAATTACTCGTGGTAAACAAGATATTCTTAATATTACGATGGGTATACTTTCATTAATTAAGTTAAGTCAAGAAGTAAAGATTTGTTTAATTACATTTAGAAAATGTTACTATGATTATAAATGAGCGTTTTGGTATAAGAACAAATAAAATGGTATAATCAATTTTTCAGGAATTTATTTCTCATAGTTGAGAGCTAAATTTTAAACTTACGCATCAATGAATGTTTAAACATTCATAACGCCTAGATGTAATAAAATTACCCAATCGCCAATTTTGCACATTATTAGCGTGCGTAGAAATAATTACGTGAAAATATCGAATGTCTAGTATTGCCTAGTTTTGTTTGCGGCACGGCTTGGAGCGCGCTCGGCGGCGGACGGGCTCGACTCGAGTCAAGGTAAGTGTGCCGACGGCCGGGTATGACCTACTGTGGCTCCCCCACCCTTGCTGCGTTCTGCACTCGCGAAAGTTCAACGAACCTCAGCAGAATTCTTACAGGCATATGCGGTGCGGTTACATTACCGGAAAGCAGTTGCAATCGACTGCATAGGCATCGCATCGCGGCGCGTCGCGACAGCTCCTTAGTGCCGCGGCTACGGCTTGCAGGTGGAGCTCTACGGCTTTCTACCTACTCATGACGGTTTACGTCTATAACTATCAGAGTTTTGATAAGTTTATGATCTAGTAATATACCATAATCAAAGTACCATTACCACACGAAAAGTGAATTGATATTACAAATCTTCAATCTTCACCGCTTTTAACAAATAAGAGGACAAGACTCGCTTCTTTTCGATACGTTTGATTTCAGTTTCAAATTCAATATAATTCGATTCAGCTTGACATGTTTAATGATTAAACAGTAAATTTATCATTACCATAATAACTACAATATAACAATAAATCGAATATTTCATACTTACACGACTTAGCACGATTGTCTGATCATCATCAGCCTGTGTCAGTCCACTGCTGGACGTAGGCCTCTCCCAAGATGCACCACTGAGCTCGATCTTTGGCTATTGCTTTGGACGATTGTCTAATCCATACAAATTGGTTTACATATTATTTATTAGACTTATTATTAAAATCAACCATGCTCGAGGATAACACTAAATATCAGCACACAGCTCCGGAGTAGTCCAAAATGTTCTTATCTGGGTCGCATGATTCTGATTCACCATTTTCCTGAAACAAAACGTACTCTTCACATTCACATACTTAATTGTAGGTTTTCCTCAAAGCTCTGCGATGCATCGAGTTCGGTGGCCACTGCGGCCAGCGCATGAGTAAGAGTGAAGGAAAGGGGTTTGAGCCGAAACCGGCAGAATTGTGTTAATTCAGTTTATTATGTCACACAGCGCTGCCGATTCGTGAATCATGCGCGCACGCACCGCGTAGTCACCACCGTTATTACTTTCTACGAAGCTAATGGTTTTTCCTACTAACGCACAGTTTTGTATGTTGTTTTGATCGTATTTTCTGGAAATCTTTAAATTAGTGTTACAACTATTTTTTAATTTTTTTTAATACAATTATTTTATATAATTTAAAGATAACATTTGACATGTCATAAGAAAGTTTATTTCTAACGTATTTCAGACATATACTTAAGGTACGGCCACAACGCGGCGTCCTGCGATCTGCGGGCGCGAGCTCAGTACTTTTCAATTGTTTTCTGATCGCGTTTGGTGTGAACCAATCTTAACAAATACTACTGCGCACGCGCAGGATGCTGTTTTTTCTAGCAATTCGTGCTAATATTGTCATAAAGCATCAAACTTAAGTAATCCATTATATAAATCAACGTATTTCTGTAAAATATAAAAAAAATATGATAGAATTAACTCTGGTGATTGAGACAATTTATCAGCGCTTTACGACCTGAAATTACAATAAAAATAACAAAGCTCACAAACATCGTGCCGCCTTAAGAGCACTATAATTAATGTAAAACAATACATCCCACTCGTAAATTGGTATCGAAAAGCTTTTACAGCATTATCAAATATTATAGGTGTTGCATATACGGCGTTGGCGTCTACAGCGGCGGCAGTAACGGCGATCGGGGCCGATGAACGCTGCTGGCCTTATTCCGCGGAACTATTGCAGTCGAGAAACGCGACGTACTTTCATTGTCACCTCGCTGCTGGCGAAGAACCTCATTCTGCCAGTCTTTGATAGCTCACACTTTGAGATAACAGGCTTTTAATAGAATGCTGGATGAAGGCGACTTCTACTTGTTACTAACTTATGACGTAGATGTGAAACAAACAAAGCTGAAATATTAATGGGTTTTTGCGTTCGGAATAGGTATGCGGACGAAGAAGTTAGGATATGTCAACATAACATTAGTATTTTTAGGTAGCGTTTATAATTTATTTTTATGGTTAACAATATGGATTTCTATACAATTTACTACTCTTGCCTATTTTCGAATATAAGCTACACTAATTAATAAATTTTTAATATATTTTAAAGAAAATTATAAATTGACATTCCAAAAAAAAATGTTCTGCAATATCCGGCACAGATTTATTTTTCAATAGAACTACCTTTCTAGAAGCACAGAAGTGTACCATTGACATTAGGTTTGCTAAGTGTGTTACTTAAGACTTAATAATAGTCAGAGGTCGATAGCTTCAACCTCATTCCGGGCCTTAACAAATTGCCAAGACTTTGTTATAACAACTTTGTATGAGTTGGAAGTATTTCAGTGCCTAGTTTCATATATGTAGGTAGATTTTACTGTTAATTTCGAAGTAGGTTTGAACCTAACTTAGATTAGACTAACTCACTCAGAACAGAAAGTGACGAAGCGTGAGTAAGCAAATGCGTAAACGGTACTCATTGTAATTAAGATGTGTATTTTATTGTTTTTAGGTTGTCATCATCACTAATTCTGATTATAATAATATTTGGCGATAATATAACGGTACGTCTTTATACGGTAAGCTCGTGCGGCACGAGAGTCACAGCTTTTCTAGCCGCTCCCGGATGAAAACTCATAAATTGAGTTGAAATCGGTCGGAGCATAATCCATTAATAAAATTATTATCACTTAATTTGAGGTACTTATCTGCATATCTCCTAAATATACTCATCAGATCAAGTAATGTTAAAGGACAATGATCGTACCTACAACTTATGTATCTAGAAAATTTAAATCCGTTCACAAAAATACACACAGAGAAATATTTTTAGGTCCTTTGCAAAATATATATCTAATCTCATAGAAATACTAATATAATTTTGTTGAAGTTGTATTATAATAATAAAGTATTATCTTTACATCTAATACTATAAGAATCTTTGTCCTGACATACTGACTGACTCACTGACAGACAACGCACAGCCTAAACCGCTGGTCGTAGAGACTTGAAATTTGGAGGGTATATTTGTCTTAGTACGTAGGGGTGTACTAAGAAAGGATTTTTCAAAATTCACCCTTTAAGGGGATGAAATGGGGGTTCAAAGTTTGTATGGAAAAACAAGATTAGATAGTCTTTTCTATCCGAAACTTCACACAAGTGCTTCAGTACAAAAATAAGTAAATACGTGTTTCAAGTTTTTTTGAAATTCCACCCCCAAGAGGGTGAAATGGGGTAACATAGTGTGAAAATCAATATTTTTTCGGATTGCGCTGAAATTTGGCATGCAGATACTTATTATTATTACGTTAGTTACCTCTGAAAAAGGACTTTTTAAAATTCACCCCTGAAGGGGATGAAACGGGGTTCAAAGTTTGTATGGAGAAACAAGATTAGATAGTCTTTTCTATTGGAAACTTCATACAAGTGCTCAAGTAAAAAATAAGTAAATACGTGTTTCAGTTTTTTTTTAAATCCACCTCTAAGAGGGTGAAATGGGGGTAACAAAGTGTGAAAATCAATATTGTTTCGGATTGCGCTGAAATTTGGCATGCAGATAGTTATTACGAAGTTAGTTCCCTCTGAGAAAGTATTTTCCAAAATTCACCTCTGAAGGGGATGCAACGGAGATTCAAAATTTGTATGGAGAAACAAGATTAGATAGTATTTTCTATTCGAAACTTCATACAAGTGCTCCAGTAAAAAAATAAGTAAATATGTGTTTAAGGTTTTTTTTTAATTACACCCCTAAGAGGGTGATGGGGTAACAAAGTGTGAAAATCAATATTGTTTCGGATTGCGCTGAAATTTGGCATGCAGATAGTTATTACAACGTTAGTTACCTCTGGAAAAGGATTTTTCAAAATTCACCCCTAAAAGGGATGAAACGGGGGTTCAAAGTTTGTATGGAGAAACAAGATCAGATAGTTTTTTCTATTCGAAACTTCATACAAGTGCTCGAGTAAAAAAATAAGTAAATACGTGTTTCAGTTTTTTTTTTAATCCACCCCTAAGAGGGTGAAATGTGGGTCACAAAGTGTGAAAATCAATATTGTTTCGGATTGCGCTGAAATTTGGCATGCAGATAGTTATTACAACGTAAATGCCCTCTGAGAAAGGATTTTCCAAAATTCACCCCTGAAAGGGATGAAACGGGGGTTCAAAGTTTGTATGGAGAAACAAGATTAGATAGTATTTTCTATTCGAAACTTCATACAAGTGCTCCAGTAAAAAAATAAGTAAATATGTTTTTCAGGTTTTTTTAAAATTACACCCCTAAGAGGGTGAAATGGGGGTAACAAAGTGTGAAAATCAATATTGTTTCGGATTGCGCTGAAATTTGGCATGCAGATAGTTATTACGAAGTTAGTTCCCTCTGAGAAAGTGTTTTCCAAAATTCATCCCTGAAGGGGATGAAACGGGGGTTCAAAGTTTGTATGGAGAAACAAGATTAGATAGTCTTTTATATTTGAAACTTAACACAAGTACTTAAGTAAGTAAATACGTGTTTCATGCTGTTTCGAAATTCCACCCCTAAAAGGGTGAAGAGGGGTAACAAAGTCTGAAATCAATATTGTTTTGGATTGCGCTGAAATTTGGCATGCAGATAGTTAGTTTGACATAGGTTAAGAAAGAATTTTTCAAAATTCACTCTTCAAGGGGATGAAGCGGGGGTTCAAAGTTTGAATAGTAATTTTATTCGACATTTCACTCAAGTACTTCTAATAAGTAAATACGAGTTTCAGACTTTTTCAAAATGCCACCCTAACAGGATACATATACATATCTCTGGAGATACTTATCAGATCTCGATGAAATTACTATGGTATCAATCTTGGGATATCTCATTTCCAACAAAAAATAATCATCAAAATCGGTTGATAAACGACGAGGTTATCACGCAATCCGCAAACACCAATAAAAAAAAACATCATATATACAGTCGAATTGAGAAACGTCCTTTTTGAAGTCGGTTAAAAAGAGGGATTCATAGGATGACAAGTCATCACCCGACTAAACATTTTGTAATGAGGCGTTATTGGTGTGTGCTGGACCTTATCTTATCTATAGACCTGGGGCCTTATTCCGTACGACCAATGAGATAACGCGTTCCTTAACGCGCCACGTTACGTTATTGAAAAATTGTATTCTGTATGCCACACGATAGGTAAATTATACAAAACGCCCGCGTTACACGTCATCATATTTTGACAGCTCAAAACGCGCTCATAACCTTACCCTACCGCGTTTTAATTGGCATAGAGAATACCATAACGCGGAGATAACGTAACACGGCACGGTAAGACTTTAAATTGGTCATACTGAATAAGGCCCCTGATCACTGACCATCAAAACTCGTAACTATAGCCCATATTATTTTTGTAACATTCATAAAATAACTACAAGTTTACTTACCTATACCTGTATCTCCAATGACAATAGATATTTTTATATTTTATTGAAAGGGCCTCTTAATGTTAGTTCCAGCTCCATTAAGGCCCAAAAAGGACAAGGGTATTTTTTAGGGTTCCGAACCCAAAGGGTACCAACGGAACCCTATTACTGAGACTCCCCTGTCCGTCTGTCTGTCTGTCTGTCTATCTGTCTGTCTGTCTGTCTGTCTGTCCGTCTGTCACCAGGCTGTATCTCATGAACCGTGATAGTTAGACGGTTGAAATTTTCTCAGATGATGTATTTCTGTTGCCGCTATAACAACAAATACTAAGAACAGAACAAAGTTAAAAAAAAAGGGTTTAAAACAAAAATCGTGTTTATTACGATACGATACAATACGAAATTAATCCACCTCGACGCAGCTAGATGGCAGCACAGGAAAAATTAGCACGCGCAAGCGTTTCATTTGTTAAATTTGTGGGCCTCGGTCGATTTGTTTACTTAGATAAGGTTTATTATTATTTGCACGTATGTAGTTAACAGTATTGAATAATATATCCACGTATATATAGTACTTAAAGAGCTTCAATTAGTTAGAATTAGTAGAAAGTTATTCCTACGAACACTCGGCCTTCTAGACATTTAATTATATTAATTAACTTTGTTTGTGTTAATACTTACTTATTATATACTTAGTTGGTGTTAGAAGTTCGTGGCGTTCGGACTTCGGAAATTCGGAACCCTCTGTGTGCGGGACAAAAGTCTGACTCGCACTTGGCCAGTTTTATTTCTTATTTACTACTATTAAAGCAGCGTTCGTAAAAATTGTTTTCATGACCGTTTTACTATTGACTTTAGTTTCAAAATACGTTTCCACAAAATACATTTTATTTAAACGGGATAATATATAGCTGGTATTCATCTGGAAAGTCCTTTAACAATGTAAGCATTTTTTTTAATTCGTTAGGTAGTTTCAGAGATGAGCTGGTACACACAAACATACAAAGGTTACCTCTTTTATATTTTATATCGATAAATACTATCTGAGGGTCTTCAAGTCGCGAGTGAACAGGTATCTTCTAGACAAGCATGCTGAATCGTGGACTCCATTCACTTGACATCGGGTGAGATAGTGGTAAACTGCTCGTCTATCTATCTATATATATAAAATCCAAAGTCCTGACTGACTAACTGACTGACTGAAAGATATCAACGCACAGCCCAAACCACTGGTCCTAGACACATGACATTGGAGGGAGTGAGTCTTAGTGAAGTGTAGGCATCCACTAAGAAAGAGTTTTTCGAAATTCTACCCCAAAGAGGGTAAAATGGAGGGTAGAACTTTCTATGAAACTTTTTTTTTGTCTAGATCAATAGTCTCAAAAATTTGCACACATACTCTTAAATTAAAATAATGAGTTACCTGTATCACAGTTTATTCAAAATAATCCCCCACGCATTTGCCTAACTTACTGAATCATTGTCTGATATATGAGCGCACAACCTAAACCACTGGTCTTAGAGACATGATATTTAGAGGGTGTATTTTTTGTAAAGTACAACTATCCACTAAAAAGGGTTTTTCGAAATTCCATCCCTATGAGGGTTTAATGGAAGCATACATTTTCAGTGAAACATTTTAATATCTGAGTCGATTGGCTTAATAATTGGGACACATAACTTTTCAATTAAAATTATGAGATACGTGTATCGCAGTTTTTCATAATCATCCCCCCCCCCCCCCCCGCGTTTGTGTAACTAATATAATATTGTAAAGTGTAGGCATCCACCATGAAAAAGGTTTACGATTATCTATCCCTAATGGAGGATTGAGCTTTCTATGATTTTTTTTTATTCTCTGGGTCAATTGTCTTGAAAATGTGTACATATAATCTTTAAGAGGATTATAGAGCGCGTGCGTGTCCATACAAGTAGAAAAAGCTTTTTTCTATCTCTTAATATTGTCCGATTTCGATGATTCTATTTTTCATGTAATCATCACACTATTTTCTAGGATTAAATTTCTTATTTTTTTCAGTTGTTTTAATAACTTTAAAATGATGAGACACGTATCACAATTTTACAAAAATCATCTCCGACATATATGTTTCTGTAGGAAATAAATTTAAAAACAATTTAACCAACTATTCTTTGTCTGTCCCGACTTTATCGAACTACCCTTTCGAGTTGAAAAGTGTGCAGTTTCCAAAGTCTGCTTTGCCATGATTATAAATAAATCTCAACGCCAAACTCGGGTAGACTTTAGGGAGGACTGCATTTTATACAGTCGGTTATACGTGGTCTGCTCCAAAGTAAGCTCACGGAGCAGCATTTGTTTGGGGGATTGTAATTGTTTATTGAGAGGGATTAAGAGCGCACGTAATATTTTTTCTGAAGTAAAATATGTAATTTGTATCCTGTAAGCCACGCGAGCGAAGCCGCGGGCAGAAGCTAGTTATGCATAAAAATAATCTCAATTAGCAACATTTTCTATTAACTAAAATGTACTCTAGAAAAATAATAAGGACTAGCAATATAAATAATAATTTATCATAAGTATCTTCTTTTTTTACTTACTTCAAAAAAGAGGAGGTACGCAACTCGACTGTCTGTTAGTTAATGTTTATTACCCTAGAACTTCGTCATTTATTAACCAATTTAGAAATTTATTTTTGTTTGAGAGCGCATATTGGTCCCCATTGTAATTTCATTGAGTTTTTGAATTGTATCTACAGAGATATGGAGATAAACACACATAACTTAATAATGAAAATGACAATAACGGCATTGCAAGTCATTTTTTTCATTTTGAAAATAATTATTCGCCACAAAGCTCGGCAATAAAGTTCCGTACAAACATTCTCCTTTAAAGCGCTTGCATCGCTGCAGCCATTTTGTGATGTTATCTAGATAGACCGCTATCTCATTATGTACTCCAAGCGCACTAAATGTTTCTATTATGCATCAAAAATAGTTATCTTAAGGTAAATCTAATAAACATCTGAGGTCAGATACGGTACACAATTGTGAGGAGATAGGTGAGAATAGGTGCACCATGAATGATATCGAATGCTTAATGTGCATTGCATCTGAACTCGCGACTTATTATAATAAATATATGTATATAGATACTTTATACCTCGGATTAAGTAAAAAATCAAATATATAAAACCGAAACTCTTAAATGTCACGTAGATGTTTGTCTGCAAAGAAAACAGTACTTAAGTTTAAGAATTTAATTTTGTTTATTTTAAAACTAGATAAACTGTTTTTAAAAGTAATAATATAATAATACAATTTATTCATTAATTTATCATTTATTTTACTCACACAAATTACAAAAAGGTAGGACTCAAATTTATAGAACATAATTATAACATATATGTACATATATGTATATTGAATATTATTTACACATCTGTATGCGCATTTGTATCATCATACAAAAACCTGATATCTAAAATTCTTTAATTATCACAGGAAACGGAAAATAAGCCTGAAAAGCAATACAGGTATTATAATTTATTTCTGCCCGTCAAAAGCTTTTTTATTAAATGAACGAAAGACCATTACCGTTGGAGGATTTTAAAATAAAATAATAAAGGGGGATAAAAATGCAATCGGATACACTGCTTGTCAAAGAAATTATCAGTTGGTAGATAAGGCAATCCCTACCTTTTTTTCTATTGTTTGACAGACGAGCACGTGACCACTATCTATAGTCTACGACGGAATCTTGCTTAGCTGGATAAAGAAGACGGCAATAAGACAAGCGCAAGACAACTGACTTTAGCCCAATCTACATAGCATAACTATACCAACTGGTATTCTAAGCACTAAGGCCAATTCCCATGTATGGACACTTTAAAGATAGAAATTAGCCCATCTAATCTCTTTGGATACTCCCTTAATTATATTAATACTTATCATAACTCATAACAAACTATTTCAGTAAAAACTGCAAGATAACGGTAAGCTCATCATCATAATCAGCCGGTATCAATCCACTGCTGGACATAGGTTTCTCCCAAGTCACACCACTGAGTCCGATCTTCGGCTCTTTGTTTCCAGTCAGTGCCTACAGTTTTGTGAATGTCGTCGCTCCACCTGGTCACATGGCGTCCTACGCTACTTTTGCTGATTCGCGGTCTCTAATCTAGAACCACTCAACCCCAACGGTTATCGGTCCTACGGAAGATATGACCAACCCACTGCCACTGCAGTTTGCTAATCCGGTGAGCTATATCGATCATTTTAGTTTTCTGGCGAATAACTTCATTCCGGATTCGATCCTGCAAAGAAAACGGTAAGTTCGCGAATTATTTTATGCAGCGTGGTTACCCTACGGAGTTGCAATGCCGCAATAACACCGGCAACCCGCGTGATGACTGCCGTTGACCCCGTACCGTGTCAAGTGCACCACGTTGACATTGCAATATCATATTAACACACCTATTGTTGTCACTCATGGACTGAATATGAATTAGAAAACAATAAGTGGTCGATTTTACGGGAAATCTTTAAAGGTGGAGCGATGTTTTTCTGACTAGTCTTAGGTTGAAATATTTAGTTATATACGTATAAAAAATTCTCAATGTAAAATTCAGATGAATGACGTAGGAACAGTGTTTTTGTTAAAAGGTAGACAGATTTCTGGCATAGCAAGACTTTTGAAAAATGAAAATAAAAATTTGGAATCAATATATAGTTAATATATTGATCTATGGTGGTAGATCTTATAATTTATGCTACTCGTTTAATGTTCACCTGCAGGTTCTCTAATTTTTATCTATACGTTTTATACACATTTCCATTTAGTATTTCAGCGTGGTGGTTAAATATACTAAAGTGATTAGAAAGGCTACACCGAGTGCATTAAGTGTTCCAAGCTTGCGTTTCCTAGCTCAGCTAAAAGTCAGCCTTCTTTCTCAGTAGGCGGAGTAAAATTAACACGTTTTTCCATTTCTCTCTAAGTTCGTGCTGGTGAGTGAAAACTGCATGGCCGTGCGGACGTCATTCCACTTTTCCGAGGCGTCAGTGATTTACAACTGGACCAATATACGTAGAGCTTTAATGTTTTGCTAAGTCTCTCTTGTAAGACGTCGGTTGGCTTAGAATCAGAGCGGTGAGAAGGTTCAATCAGCGTTGGTGACGATAGATGTATATCCGCAGAAGCGAGCGACGACGCGCCGCCGATGCATTTCGCCTGCACCGTGCAGTAGGTAAGTGTGTCAATGCACTCTAATCCCCTCCACCCTTCTCTCTGCAATCACTCATGACAAGTTCAACAAGTCTAGCCTAGACTCATATGGCACAGATCTTAAAAAGTGATATCAGTTCGGTCACTCCTGTACTAAGAGTGTATGAATGCCCATAAATTCATCATCAATGCGCTTATAATATATATACTTATTCATAGAAATCTAGAGCAAATTAGATCCTTATTTGTAGCTTTCCATTTTTGGAAATGTAAGGATAGATGAAAGAAAACACAATTACCTGTTATAAACACAATTTTTTAATACTCAATTCTACATGCATATATTTAGGTTGTGATTTTTTTGCGATAGAAGCAAATGTGGCTATCACCATTCTTAATGGCTTCAGTTGAGTTGAGAAGTGGAGCAGAGTTTCCAGCTAACTTATATCAAAAAGTTTCCACCAACCTCATCACAGGTCAAATATACGAGTAAAAGCAATAGAGTCAAATTATGATATGGACCATCCTTGACCATTCCACGCATTAACTATTACACCAGTAGTCAAGGTTAGCAGTTATCATTTGACACAATATTTATAGATTTAGGATCGGGAGTTTAGCGTGACTTACATGATATCGAAATAGCGATTGATAATTATCAATCGCTATTGCGATATCAATACCTTAAAGACTAACAAATTTACAAATATAAATCGTACAGTGGAAAAGTAACCTACCTCTATGATAAATATAGATTCATTCGGCTAATTTAATGTACCTGAACTTGACACTAAGCTAGCGTGAGTATCGACGATGCAACGCCGGTTCGACGTCCTATCTCGTTTTCATTGGCGTGCGACGATCGTTGATTGCGCCTGAAAACTTTCGCGCTAGATCAGTATACGCACACTTGCTATTTCCCGGAACTGTGTGAGACAATCAGCAATTTCTTTTACCCGACTACAGGAGGGTTATAATTTTGACCGGTATGTATGTATGTATGTTCCCTCATAACTTGTAAGCTCTTTATTATAATTTGACAAATGAGGTATCGTTGGTAGCGTCTGAATTGTCCGCTGTTAAAAGGTTTTTTTATGTTACATTCTAAATTTAGAGCGTCAATACTTCTAGCTGAGACAAAATAAAAGTGTCCTCGATGAAAATCTTCTGCGAAGTTACAACACATCAATATTTTTTGTAAACGTTTCACAACGATCAAACAAAAACAATAATCAATGAATACAATCAAATTTTAACAGCTGTAAATAGTGTTACTTAGTTATCGTGTATTTACAGTGTGTTCAATATAGTAAAATAAACACAATAACATTAAAAAATGCAAATTTTTCATCATTTAACAGACGTGCGATATTTACATATTTTCTACTCTTCCACGGATGAAAATATTCGTCTAATCAACGCTACAGCGCGGATTCGGATGAAAACACTTTTGAATATTTCACGTTCGTTGTATAGATTTCTATGTTGCTCTATTTACTCTATTTTTTGCTTTTTACTCGGGAAAGTTGAAAATCAGCGGCTTTGATTTAACCACAGATAATATGTGTTAATAAAAGAAGAAAATATTGTAATGGGGTACGTTAGTTTTGATTGAAATAGCCAAGTTGCCGATAAAGAGCAAAATGATATTAACTCGTGGAGAAGTGGGTGCGAATTAAGTAATACAGGACATTGCATTAATGTGATTCGAGAAGTTACTGGATAGTACTATATGGAAGACGTACTTCTAGATGTGCAATTAGTGAATGATGTGTTTCTGTAGTCTGCCTATAGCTCCGGCGTGGCGCATGGCGCGAAGGGTCATAGTCGCAGGCAGGTGGGTGTGCGAGCGCATCGAGTTTCCTATCCGTATCTAGGCGAGTGACAGTAGCGGCTTGCGAAAGTGCACATAATTGGATCGGCGCTTTAGAAAGGGGGTTATGAGTTTGTAAGTGCAACGAACCCGCGTGCATTTCCCTGGGAAGATGCAGCGCAAGCGCAGCGGCCGCGTGGAAAGCGTGCCTTCCAGGAACCAGCGACACCTCGCGTCGCCCGCTCTCTTGCCATCACCACACATATGGCGAAAAGTGAAAATAATTATATCAGCTACAAGCATTAATGCATTTCATTACACGATCTAATAGTCATATTAATAAGGTTCTTGTGAGACACTAAAAAATAAAATAAAAAACTAACAGTTACGTTTTTGTACACATACAGATTAAGATTTCTTTAACGTTTCATTTGAATTAAAATGAGACCCACCTGGCGCCTCCTGCATCAATTTCATATGTTAACCGAAAAAATCTTTAGTATTAATGCAACTGTTGTTAAACAATCGCGCTATAACGGGGCCAAAGGGTTACGGGACCATATGCCGAGGCCCAAACGGCGGATATGGGTTAAGTAATCACAGGTTTTTTGCTTGAAGTCTATTAACCCCTTTGTGAGTGGTGTAACAGTAAAATTGTAAAAAAACTACATTTGCACGCATGGGTGGTATGTTAATTGAATAGCTCACAATCGATGCCATCACAACGTTTCTGCACCGCTAGTGCTATAATGGAACTTTTTGCTCTTTACCTTTAATCAACATATGGTTAGATTACTTTATTTGCATCTTCTACTCTACTAAATTATTTATGAGAATGGTCATAATTTAATTAGGTACTTGATTTTCCGTACAGAAACAGTACAGTTGTACTCGCCAATACTGTATGCTACATTTGTATTTATGACTTTGAACATTTGCCAGACGATATGACCATGGAATCACTATACTACCGATTTGAATTTTATTCTGTACCTACCTGAATTAAATCATGAAAAGGAAAATCTTGTTTAAGTCTTATGACCATTTTTGTGTTAATTAAGTTAATTTATTTTTATTTTATCAATTAAGACGGTACCTTTTTACTATCAAAGTAATCAATCAGTTTCTTTTTAATTAAAATTGTTTCACAAAATCTAAACACATTTTGTTAACCACAATAATAACCAGAGTTGTCATGAGAACAAAAACTTAAGCCCGTCTCCCGATAATATTGTATTTAAACCTCAAATTGGTCACAGCTCGAAGAATAATGACGACTCATATATCTTTTTAATCTTTTGTTCGTTAGAGGTCCGTTCGTTCTGAGAAGTGGCTCAAATGGCTATTACTATTGATCCCGGTTTACGACAGGAACTGTTAGTCCCGTATGACGGCAAAAGTGCATTTTGTAAGTGCAGCCAGTGACGTCACAAAAGCGACGTCACACGCAGCCGTCCCGTTATTTTGAAAGGGCACGTAACAAAGGGCCTTTAGCTTGACCACAAAGTAGCTGCTGGCTATGTATTGTTTTTCTTGAACGATCGTAAATCAATCGAAAATAGATATGCAGACAATATTGTTGAATATGCATGACAGTTACTGTATCCTATTTTGTTGTGAAACCTTTAAACAAATACTAAGAACAAACCATGTATTAAAACATTAGCATTATGTAAGCAGTTTTTTCGCCGTTGTTGTTTGCATCTTAACTACATAATATAACTTTAGAATTAATAAACAAAAAACGAAGTAATAGCAAATTAAATATTAAGGTAATAATAAGCCTTACATTCAACATTATCATTAACAAAGCGATTGCTCCACTTCTTGAAATAATTATAAGTTAATAAATAGTTTGGAAAATGTGCTTGTAGAATTACTTATCGCTTGTTGTTTCTTGTCATGAATACTGGTAGGTATTATCTATCAGTTATTATAGTTAATGTATTAGATAAACTTTGCATTTATCGAGTTAAATCTTAGTAAAAATACGATTAAACTATGTAGCTTTCAAATTATTTAACCTCAGAAAACGAGGTGCTTTAGAATTCATCTAAGAAAAGCTTACGGAGCCGAAACGTTCAAGTGTCATTAAAAGTGAACGCATGCTTTAGAATATTCGAGGTTGAAAAAAAGTAAAAAGACGGTCGGAGTCCCGTTATGATCCCGAAATCCCGCGGTGCCCCGCCCGTGACTAGGTAAAAGCCCGGAGGTAAAAGCATGGCTTAGAGCTTCAAATTGTACACTGTCACGTTTTATGGTAGTGTATAATGTTGTCCGTGATGTTAAGGAAACAGGTAGACGAAATCAAAAAGCTATAAACTTAAGGATTCTTGGATAATGTAACGAAAAAAAAAACAACTACTAGACAGGATGCTTTTGGTTTTTCCTTACGATATTTGTATTTTTTTATATTTGATAGGCTACTAGCGTTTGACTACTATCTCGCCTGGTATTAAGCAATGATATGGTCGATGATGGTGAACACGCTAGGCCCAGAATGGTCTCACTCTCAATCTTTAATGAGACTCATTTTTTCTCTTCTCGAAATGCATTTAATATCTGATTACATATCAGATCATGGTTTTAGTTATAATATAGATAGTTCATAAGTCAAGATAAACATTTATTATCGGCATTATTGTTTTTTCATATGTCAACCCTGAGCGTAGTAGCAAGTATACGTAGTAACTTTTTTTTTGTTAAATATTTTATAGCCTAGCGTTTGACCACTATCTCACCTGTTGGTAAGTGATGATGCGGTCGAAGATGGTAAGCACGCTAGGCCTAGAATGGGAACTGGCTCTCAAGGATAGCTGCCAGAACACATTAGATGTTTGGTGACAGATTTTCTAACTTGACAGTGGTAGCTGGCCAGGCGGACACTAGATAGTGTCCTACCACCATGCCACAGACCATGCGGAGTTGTTGGTTTCTTAACGATGTTTTCCTTCACCGGAGGGCCAATGTGAGAAGCGCACATAATTTTTTCTATAGAAAAATTCATTGGTGCACGGCGGGGTTTGAACTCGGTACTACGGCATCAAAACCGACCGCTCTCCCGATTACGCCACCGGGCACTTACGTAGTAACTATTATATAATCTGTGGCTGAGCCTCAAAACTTCATTACTCATGCGCTCAAAACATTGCATGCGTTGATAAAAAGTATAGTATGTCCTATTCTATCATATTGGGTATCATCATAATCATCATCAGCCTATGTATTGGGTAAACCTGTGCAAAATTTCAACAAAATCGGTTAACCCGTTTGATCGTGTAGAGTTCACAAATTAATATTTAAAAAATTAAATGAGTACTATTGAATAATTATGCTAACAGTAATAGTATATAACAAAAATAAATAAAATAAAACTATGAATTATAATTTATGCTTAATTATAGTTATGCGTTTATAATATTCCTAGAAGTGCCCCGCAGCCTTGCCCGCCTTAAAAACTTCTTTCATTTATTAAAAACTTACCGTACATTCATTAAAATTTCATTCTGCTAGTCCGCCTGGCGCGGTACCACCACTTTGCCAATTAATTTTCAGCCGTGAAATAGATAACATGTTTTTCGGTTAAAATGGCAAGGTGTCCAGTGAAATTACAGGGCATGTGAGACTCAACATCTTTATGTCAGGCACAGTGCAATAACATGCCTTTTTTTGCAGGCCGCTGTATCTGTAATAGGTAGACGTCATCGCTTACCATTAGGCGAGCGTCGTGCTTGTCCTGTTACCATTTACCATTAAACAAATTAAATCACATTAGATTGAAAAAAAATAATTACAAAAATGAATGAGCCAAAGTGGTCCACCACAGTGGATTCAGTTTATGAGTCCGTCAGTGAAGTTATGCTAAGGATTTTTTTTAAAATAAGTACTTATTTAAAAAAAAATCCTGATAACCTCTCGCCGAATTAATTTATGCTTAACTATAATTAGAAGAAACAAAATTATTTAAGAAGCTTGTCAAGTCACTCTCTTTTAAAGTTTTTTAAACGGTGTTATCGGAAACAGATCTATCTAAATAAAAATAAACATTTTGTTAAAAAAAACTACTTAATTGACTGGAAATTGTAGAAATTAAAGTCAGATTTGTTATTTTCTTATTAGAATTCTTATCTTTGCTATAAGAGATTGAGAGTACCGAGGCAACGCCCCTTCTTCGATCATGGATACATAGGTACAAGTCAGTACCTTTCACTTCCCGGACAAACAGGATTCATTGCGAGGACTCAAATGGAGGCTTACTGCTGCATTGCTTTCAAGGCTCACTTTATGATAGGACTTCAGGTTCAACCTAATGGGAAAATCCATGCATTGCTAAACCTAAAAAAAGGAGTATTTTTATGAAATTTGGTAACTTATTTTATGTATATTAGGTAATTTAGTTGCGCGTAACTCACTGTAATTTTTTTCCTATAGGTTAGCGTTTCACGGTCATGTCGCCTGGTGGTAAGCCATGATGTCGTCAAAGACGGTGAACACGTTAGGCCTAAAATAGTTTTTCACTTAAGGGCTATGCTGCCGGTGGTAGATTTTTTCCTTGATGGTGTTAAAATACTTTACGGTAGCAAGTCAGGTTGAACATTGATATTGCTTCTACAACCTATTTAAATACGATAAAATGTTTTTTATATTGTTTGCATCGAATTATGTATTGCAAACAATAAACTGTATAATACTTAACTCTTTGCTATTTCCTATAGAATATTATTTGATTTTATTAGTTTTAGATTCTTGATTATTACACAACTAGTTCGCTTATTCGTGTATTGTTGCAAATTGTACTTTGTACTAGATTTGCGAAAGGAATAAGTACTAATATTAACGTTTCTTATTTAATACAAATAAAAAGTGTGTTGTCATGTTTGAGCCTAACTCAGTTTAGTAGCAGTTAGCGCAGGATTACCATTATTTTATCTAGCTGCAAGTTAAAAAAAATCTGCTATTGTGTAAACTCTAATTAACTCTTAATTTGTCATCAGATTTGCGAATAATTTAACCTAGTGATCTCGTAATTGAATAGTTAAATTTGCATATTATATAATGCATGTTATTTACGCTTAAAGATACATCCTGCATTTGCCAGTGCGATATATCTCAATTGTTTTACTGTATGTAAGTATCGTAATACGTAACCAGATTTCTCTGATTTGAAGCGTGTCAGAAGTAGAGCTTATTGGAAAGTCTAGCACCAGTCTCGTGCGACGCTGCATCTTCGTTGCAATGTAAAGAAAAGTCATCGGCGTAGTATAAATTAATTATTTTTCTAGAAAAGTGGCGCAGAGTGTTTCTCGATGCGCGTGCGGCGCTGGCGTCGCGGTCGCTGCGGAGTGGTGCGGCGGAGCGCATTGCTAGTAGGAAAGTTGTTTATGACGTCGGAAAGTGTCACGTTGAACCAGGGTGAACCGCGACCGGTGTCTTCCGCGGTGCCTGGCCTACTCACCAAATTGTCATTCTATCAATCCGTCACCATGACTTTATCTTCGCCATCTGCGGAGTACTACATTTGCGACGTTAAATATGTCGCGGGCGTACCGTTGTTTGTATTAACAATCGCATTCATTGCAAAGTTGCGAACCGACAGATCGTCCTGGTGACTCATTTAATGTAACTACAAGTTATTCAACTTCTGCGATTGTGTGAACATGAATATAGTTTAATTTATTATAAGAAATGGTTTTTGTTTAATTTATTTGTATTGATAGTTATTTTATTTTTAATGTTTAACACTCAATTTACAACTTCTGTAATTTCAGCCTGGTAAAATAAATTAATTATGTTGTTTTGTAAAATTAGTAACACGTGATAATATTTATGATTTCTGACCAGTGAAGCAAACACAAACAGTATTCTGTCCATCAACATGTATATAGTTTATGAATAACATCAAATGTTTAAATAATTTATCAACACTTTGGCAAATCTCACTTAACTTAGTCTGAATGTCTTACAAAAACACGTTTAAAATATAATATCAATAAGGTATAATCAATTCAAAAGCTGTGATCAAAAAATCACAGCAACAAAGTACAGAGACACTCAAATAAATAAGATATTTAAAGAAAGACATTGACATTGTAACTTGTATTTTTATTCAATTCGCTACATCAACATTGCGTCACAAGCATTGTTAGATTATATCATTACGGGCATATAAATGTTTTATAAGGCAGTTTTTAATTTTGTCGGCAGCTGCGGGCAGCCGCGGTGACGCGAAACGGCGACTTCTCGCGGCTGCGGTGGCCAAATAGAGGTCATTGACAAGGCCTAGCTGCATCAACACCAATCCATTTGAATCAACCACGCTTTTTCTAACTTCGCTCTCAATGTATTTCTATATTTATAAAACAGAAACCGGAAATACCAGAAATATGATAACCATAAAAATTGTAGTTCGCGCACAATGTTTTTGCGCGGCACATCCGCCGATGACGAACACATAGAAAAGAGATGTACCTACCTTTATTATTTTCGCGCTTTTTTAGCGATTGCTCAATATAACCTCATAACACTTTTGACTCCTATTCTGATGTCAGATAGCGTGATTGATGCTGTCTGAAAACAAATTGATCGGGGTATGTACACGAACCATGACTGGAGCCTTTTTAGAGGTATGAGTATCATCAGGCTTTTTGTCAGTTTGTTTGAACAATAACGTGTTTGTGCCTAGGCGTGATCTAAGTTGGCAGAATGGAGGGCAACGGAGGTAGGGGGTCAGGGGAGGGGAGAGAGGTGGACACGCACACATCGGTGCGACCAACGAAACGAAAATTTGTGAGGTGAACGAACGCAAGTGGCCGCGCCACCAAACGTCAGGTTGATTCACTTTTCATCTACGCTCACTCTGTTATAAGTATTGGAAGCTTCTTTACTTTTTGCTGCATACAATGAAAATTCACTTTTGACATTATGTACTTCTATTTAGTTCACCTCATTTATGCTTGACAAAGTTGTAATGTATACTCAATCTATAATATAAAAATTGTTCAAATTTTCAGCTGAACCTTTTATTGATATTACATATTAACGTAAAAAGTACGGTGTAGTCAATACAAAATACTTGATATTAGTTGAAAAAGCATAAGTAAGTCCTGATAAAAGTTTTACATATCGTGTCCAAATAAAAGGCGTTAGTAGATGATTGCCCTAAATACTGTATACATTATCTTTCTTATACATAAATGATAATACTTACGGAGCCGAGACGTGGACACTGACGGTGCGACTAGTTCACCATTTCAAAGTCGCTGAGTGAGCTATGGAGAAGTCTATGTTCGAAGTTTCTCTGAAAGATCGAATTCGAAACGAAGTCATCCGTCAGA